>CM066593.1:11732505-13092505 GCA_033816785.1 Picus viridis | reverse complement strand
CCTGGTTTCGGCTGAGCTGGCAGTTCATGTTCTGAGCGTCACTCCTGCCTGGGTGGAGAGGGAAGGACACTTTGCCCTCTGGTTGCTGTGGGAGCAGGCTAGCCAGCGAGGTTGTCAGTAGTAAGTGTGCATGTGTTTGACTTGGCCCTACTCCTAAAATAATTGTTTGGCCACAATGGAAGGTGACAAGTGATTCAGCTGCAGTCCCACAGGGAGTATCAGGAGAAAATCCCCCACCGCTCACAACGCTGCCTGGGCTGCTCTGAACTGCTCAAGGGTCAGTCCAGGGGTCAGCCCCCACCAGCCTCTCACTCCTGCCCCAAGAAGTTCTTCTCTCCTCTTTGGAACAAATGGCTTCCCTGTCCTCCTGTCTGAGCTTAGCAGGAAGCTCACTTGCAGCAAAAGAAGGTGCACCAACCATCACCCAAACGTGGCCAGCGCCGCCACTGGAAAAACACAACCTGCTCAGCCTCTGGCAGGAGCATGGAAAGTACAGCTGGAATCACCAGGAAGACAGAGATTGAATTAACAAATCTCTCTACCCAAAGATGCATGTACTGTGTCTGCTCAAGGCCATAAATGTGAACAAACTTGGAAGGACTTTCAGTGGACAACATGAAAGACAGATTCTTGACACAAGGATCACCTGCGACTCAAGTTTCCAATTCTTCCTCCAACATATCTAAAAGACCATCAGCACAGGGCCCAGGAGAAATATTTTCCCTTCCTACTATGTGTGCAGAAGCAGCTGAACATTTTCAGCCAATCAGTTGTTGGTTTGTTTTTTTTTTTTTTTTGTGGGCTTTTTATAACAACTGGAGGCATGAATAATTTCCAGTATGGAAACTTTCTGCCTAAAGAGCTAAAATTGGCATAGAATCATCCAACAGTCATATAATAAAGGCCTCCAGCAATGGTAACAGTCAGTGCTACCAAGCCTACCTAGAGCATTTGTTTTTCCACTGGGCTAAGAGGATCTCTTTCAGTCCTCGCCTTTCAATCCAATTTCCACTGTACTGCACCACGAGTTTAAAATAAGGACAGCAGGAAGCATGTGTGATAAGGGGGAAGGAAGGGAAAAGAACCACAATTTCATTCATTCTTTCAACAGAGCCAACAAGGAGTGGCTACTTTTCTCTCTCTCCCTCTCTGTTTTACTTGAAGAAAAAGTTGCAAGGAAGGGGGAGATATTTGCTCTAAATTTTCTCATCTGCACCATGATATGTATAAAGCACCTCTGCCTCTAAAGGTGCTCCAGGGTGTTTTGCAGAGACAGTTTGAGTCTGGCTCCATGCAGCTTCCAATGGCAATGCTTTCCACTGAGGCAGTTTCAGCCTAGGATGGAAGGGGGGGAACAGAGGAAGGACAGCCACTACTTCCCAGCATGAACTTCTCCACAAGGAGTGAGGCAGCCCAGAGAAACACCACAGTTAGTGGTACCAGTTCATCACATACAAACCCCACAAGACTGTGCCTTGTTTGCAGCAAATGGCAGCATGAGCTTGGCTACCACCTTGGAGCACCAGCAAACATTAGATGCTGTGGAGAAAGAAGCACTGAGCTCCATTTCCTTCCAGCCTTGGCTGCTGCCCAACAGCTGTTCTCTATTTACTTTAATATTTCCTTGGTTACACAAGCAGCTGCACACTGCTTAACCCTACCTGCACCCACAGCCACCTGTGCCACCCTACCTTACCTTGCCTGGCACGATGCTGTGGGACAGCAGCACAGGGCAGGCCAAGGACATCCACAGTCTTGCCAAGGCCAGGCTCTCGCTGGCTGGCCAGGGCTTAGTTGACAGTCACCCTCATGGCAACATTTGCAGACAGTGCCTTGTTGGGCAGGGAACAGGGCACCATCAACATGAGCAATTGTCTCACACAATCCCAGGCCTTGAAAGCAGTTCTGAAGCCAGCAGAACCTGGGAAAGCCATCTGGATTCCCATGGGCTTGCTTCACTGGGCAAGCCTACATGTACTGTAATTTTAGCACTGTAGTTGTGGCTGGATGAAACAATTTCAGTAAAGGAATCTTCATTCTGGAGAATCACAGCACCCTTTCAAACAAAGCACAAAAGCTAGGACCAACCTCACATGAGTGAGTTGCTGGAGGCAGAGGGTGCCCAGCTCTGCTCCTAGTCCAAGGCACAGGCCAGCAGGGATGTGCCAGTGACTTTTCTGGCAGCTGTTGCTGGTCCATAGATCACTTCACGTATTTTCCTTTCTCATCTACAGAGAGCCTGTTCCAGCAGCTCAGTTTTTGTTTTGGCTCATAAAGCTCAGCCAGACCCCTTGGCTCATCTCCACCAATGAGGGGGTGGAAAACACCCTTTGCTTGCTTGTCCGGAACACCAGCTTTGGTTTTCTGCAACCTGGCCTGTCCCAATTGCCTTTCCAGTCTCCCCGCTCCCTCCCAGCTCCGTTTTCTTCCAGGCTCCCTGCTGCACTAGGAGGTGATTGCTAACGCAGCTGCTGCCCTCTGGGCATGAAGCACTTTCCCGGTGCCTGCTCCCCAACATGCCAGGAAGCGGGCCATGGATCCAGGGAATCCATTCTTTGCAGCAGCAGTCCCGTTTTGCTGTGACAGCAACTGGGAAAGGCACGGTATTAGCGCTGCAGGATTAGGACTTGGGCCTAACTTGAACAAAATCACCCCCACAAAGCAGTCAATAACCCCCCCAAAATCCTTACCACTTGCAGATTTCCATCACAGGAATTCAAACACACCTACACAGCCCTGTGTGCATTTAGTGCAGGGAGGGACAGCAGAACTTTAACACTGGGACATGCAAAAGCCCCAGGGTGTCTCAAACCAACACACAAGTGGCACTGGATTGAGGAGTCTAACCTTCGAGGTTGCTTGCGCCTGATTTTTTCCCCCCAAGGGTTTATGTTTAAGTTTGCTCAGATAAAAAATATTTTCTGGAAGACTCCAAGAGGCATGCCTCATGTAAGGCAGAAACCACACTGCTCAACTGACCACAGCTTTGAACTTTCCAAACTCCAAGCCCCAAGAACTGGCAGAACGCTCACCTGCAGGTCGAAGAACTTGCTGTACCGTCGGTATATGACTTCCGTGGATCCATTGGACCAGGTGACTTTGATAATGTACACCTGCGAGGAACAGAGGAAGAAATCAGAGGAGTGACCCAACAACCTGCACCACCACCAGACAGACACATTATGGGTTAGTAACTATGCCTCAACATATGGCTGCAGCATTAAGTCCCAAATGCTGAGGTCCCAGAATCGGAGTGTGCTTCACCAGACACCAGCACCAGCCTGGGGCTGAAGCTAAAGCTGCCAGCACAGCCTCCACAGCTGAGTGCCAACCAGGGAGTTCATGGGACCACTTAAAGTCACTTCAGCAATACTATAAAATAGGTAGGATTAATTTAAGCTCCACTACTGCAACTTAACTGTCCATTAAATGCTTACTGCTAGTGGTGAACTACAGCAACTCCTTATCTCTAGATAGGGGCATACATCAAATGAGAAGGAGAAATTCTATGTAAAACACAGCTGAAGTCTTTCCAGACAGACACATTATGGGTTAGTAACTATGCCTCGACATATAGCATTAAGTCCCAAATGCTGAGGTCCCAAAACTGGAGTGTGCTTCACCTGACACCACCACCAGCCTGGGGCCTGGGGCTGAAGCTTGCAAGAATCCCAACTCACAAGGTTCAAAACTCAGCCTCTACTTCCATAAGCAGCTCTGAGGCTTTGCTTACTTAAACATGCATATTACCCTCCTCTTCCTTAAAATGCTACAGTCAGTCAGCCCTAGTAACTGCAGGTTCCTCACAGACCACATGACCTCACAGACCATTTTTGCTGGTGATGAATGAAAAAGCCCAACCCATTTTTCCCCCTCTACTCTTCTGTGAAAGACAGCAAGCAAATAAAATAATTAGGCAATTACTTATGCAATGTTCTTGCTTTTTGCTCACAGAGACCAAAGATGACCCTTGACGAGATGCCAGCTAACACTCAAACAATGCAAACTTCAGCCCCTGCTAATTGATAACAGATTGACTGAGCAGAACAAGGGCATGTTCATTTCTTCTAACTCTCATGTCCTGCTTACTTCTACCACGCAGGCAAGTATCAGCTCACTGAAGCAGGAACTAAAGCATTCAAAAGTTCAGGTGAATGGATCTGCTAGAGCTCCAGTTAACATCATGAAGCGTGAAGGCTCTTAGGAAGCTGACGTTTTGGTACTTAAAACAGAATCTCTTTAAGAGTTTCACAAAGTTTCCTGCAGAGAGAGACATTTTTCCAGATGCTGGAGTGTGACCAACATCCCAGCCCAATACTGAAACTCAAACACCAGGAGACTCAAATGGGTATCACGATGCTAAATTATTTGTGCTCACCAAACCTACTCCAATGTTGTACTAAAACTCTAATCAAAAGGTCACTCTGCTGCTTAGAGGGCTGATGGAGCATGACCTTACCAAGGTGAGGAGACTCCTGAGGAAGCACAAACTCTTTGCAGCAGAATAATTTCCAAATTAGATGGAAAAAAGAGGCAGCTCAGTTCTTACTGCTGAAATAAAGACCTTCAGTACTTTCAATGCAGCAGGTCAATGACCACTTTTCTTAAACCAGATGATCAGCCCAAACACAGCTGCAACTGCTTTGCTGGCTTGCAGTGAGCTGGCCTGGTGTCACAGGCACCGCCACCCTTTCCAGACAAAATTCAAATCACTCAGCACTGCCTCACAGGCCTTATTCAGCTAACCACAATCCTCTCCTTTCATTCAGAAATTCTTTTTTTGGAGCTGAAGGACCTGTGATTTCTGCATATTAACACAACCAAGACAGAGGGCTCCTGCAAGACAGCATCTGTAGCGGCTCTGGAGACGTGGATTTGCTGCAAGGGAAGCCCAGACACTGCCCTTACTTACCACCAAGCCTGGCATTGAAACAGGCACAATACCCAGGGAAGAACATGCTTCTAGGCCTCAACAGGTCAGGGCCAACTTGGCTGACCACAGTTTGCAATGAAAACCAGGAAGGTTGCATGACATGGCCTCTGAAGAGTCTGACAGCATGCATACAGTCACCACCATACCATCAGCAACCTAAGTGTTAACTTGGCTCTAAGTAAGCGTCCAAGCTGCCTTTACCCTCACCCCAGGACTTGCTGGCAGGCCAGCATGAGCTCATTTTACTTGGAAGCTCAGCTGATATCCCAGCTTTCTTACCACTCCACAGCACTTTACAGGGTTATATCACCACTGGCTGCCTGCCTAGAGAAAGCCTTCCACTGGGGCAGGAGGAAAAGCCAAACTTTTCTTCATTGTTTATTCCTATCCTGCCTTTATTTGGAGTCAACAGCTTATTAGACTGGGATTTTAATCAGGATGTGGATTTGTTCAAGCCAAAATGAATTCAAAGCTCTTAAGGGTAATAAAGCCATGATATTTGAGGGCACACCATGCTTTATTATACCCTTTCCAACTGAGGGAAGGATCATTTCTCCCAGCCACTGAGCTCCCTCCTCTTTTGCTTAAATGTGCATCTTCCGGGAGTCTGGGTAACAATTCTTGCACACCCCATGTGAACAGCAGAAAGATCTCCAGGGTTATCTCCTCACCTACTTGTTGAAAGAAAAGAGGAGAAGACCAGAGAAATGGGAGCTCCTCTCTCAGTAAAGCTGGCTGCTTCACTCCCTGTGAATATCTCTTTGTCCTTCACTCAGATAGCCCCATTCTATTGAAGCATTTCATTGGCCAAAGCCATCACAGATCTCGGTCTCTGCTGATATCTAATTCATCCCCTGCTGTCTTAGGGATAAAAGAGACACCACAAAATATAATTCAACTCAAGCTCTCCTCAACTAACAGAAGTGCAGATTTTGCAAGGCATGGACAGTGCAATTCGCCACCCAGTGATGGTTTTCACAGGGACTGAAGATGATGAGGCACCAAGCCCTCACAGGCTCTCGCCCATCCTTTGCTTTTTGGGAGACACTGTCAATGATCACAACAGTTTTGAAAATACTGCACTTGGTCTGAAGTTTCCCCTCCTGGCCTGCCATTGCAACGGGTCCTGCCAGAAGCAGCCATCACGAGTAGTAGCCCAAACAGCCAAATTTTGTCCCAGTAGGAGCCTTTCCATCACTTGGTCTCACAACCCGTGGTCCTGCAGAGGCTGCTCCATGCATAGGCCTTTTCCCAGCCTGGCTGTGTGGGTGAGGGCATGTGGAAATCGTTATTTCATGGGTCTTCTCCAGCTCCTTCAAAGAAGTAACACAGAGAAACCACCAGCAGATCTTTTCCATGGAAGGAGTGAGGGGATCTCCCAAGGCTGCAGCTGGTGCTATCTCAGGGACATGCACCCACAGGGAGCTCTGCTGGGAACAGGGGAGCTGTCACTCAGACCCCACTCCATCGTTTCCTTGAGGAGTGGGAAGAGCCAAGCAGATGGCAGGGAGGCAGCAAGCAGCCAGATCCAGGAGGGAGATCTGTAATCCCATCACGTGGGCTGGGCCCCTGGCCAAAACCAACAGGCAGAGCTATCTAAATATTTACAGCCCTTCCCAGGCCAGCAGTGGTTTCTGCACCACGGAGGGGAACTAGCTGACTTGGTGAAACCTGGGAACCGGTAGCTCCCTCCCCTCCTGCAAGTATGCCTTACTCTGCCCAGTCCCAACCCTGAGAGCCTTCATCCCTTGCTCTGCTCCAGCCTATGTTTCTGCACACATGTCACATCAAACCTGCAGCTAGGGCTGACGGCTGAAGGCAAGGGGCCAAGCTGAGATCTGGAAGAGGCAGGAATCACCAGGGCTGAACCCTCTGTAGTTTCACTTCAGCCATGGGACAGGGAAGGAGAGCTAAAATTCAGTCATGTTTCTGAAATCCTTCAGACACAGCTCAAAGCACTGGTCTTACCAGAGCAAGGCAAGAGGAGAGTACAGAGCTTTTAGGGTCACTCAAATTCACTCAAAATCCTGCTCTCAGGATTCAGAGCCCCACAAACACAATCTCAGCCCCCCACTGCTCGTCTCTCCCAGCCGCCACAGCTCCCTGGCCCCAGTGTCATGAAACCACAGTCCCATGCTGCACTAGTCCCTTGTTATGAAGGGAGTTGTTCCTGGTGTGACAGCTTTGCCAGAGGCTCAGCAAAAACCAAAGCCAGAAAACAAGACCTGCCCTCCACTCCCAGGGAGTACAGAGTCCATGTGAAGAGTTTTGGAGGTGCAGGTGGTTAATGCCAGAGGAGAGCAGCAGTTCATGTTAAAGCCAAGCACTCTCCATGCTCCTGTCCCTTGGAGGGCTGAAGATCAGATCCTTCACAGAAAATAGAAACCTGCAGATGTGAAGGGCTGAACTCCAACAGAAACCACAGGGATTGGGCTCTCAAACACCCTGGGCTGCTCAAACTCCCTGCATCACATACCAACTACTTAAAATTACCAACTGATAAGTTTAGCATCGGGACCACAACCATCCAAAATCCTCCTTGGTCACACTAGAAACCACGTGCCTTAAACAGAAATACAAAGATGAAAGAAAGGCCCAGAGGATCTCGCAGCCCACACAGCTGGGCATGACAAGCTTGGTCTCTGTGGCAACCCTCCAGCATAACCCCATGTCTGCCACTGCTCTCCCCACCCCAACGTCTCTGGAGAGGCAGCTCAGAGGGAGAAAGGGCCAGGGGAAAGTGGGACTGAAAACCTTCATAAGGGAACTGTCAAAAAAATGACAGGTTGCTAAAATAAATGCAAATGGCACCTGGCCAACCATAACAGAGCTGTCAACAAGAGCTGCCAGTCAGCTCACATGGCAACAAGGGCTCTGCAGCCCCAGGGGAAACATGTTGGCAACTTGCAGCAGGCAAATGCTGGAGGGAGATCCAGGACATTCCTCGTGGGCAGGATGGGACCCCAGGCAGGGAGCAAGCTCAAGTGCTGGCCAGCATCAGAAGAGCAGGGAGGCTGAAGGAGCCACAGCTCAGAGGCACATCCAAAGCAGAGTCCCACGGACTGGGGCACAAAAACAGAAGGGACAAGAAGCCAGTGCAAATTTTCTATCTGAAAGGGCAGCCAGAGATATTTTCTTAAATTTTTCCTCTTGAAGCAACAAAATAGCAAGCATAAAGCCCTGGGAGCTGTCAGATGCCCAGAAGTACTTTTCCAGGGACTGATAAAGAGCCTCCGTGCTGCAGATAACAATGACTCCCGGTGACTTTCACTGCTCAGAGGGACAGAGGGCTCTGGAGTGCTCCACAAGTCTTGCCTCTTCCCCAAGAGGCACATTGCCCATAACACAACATGGCTCGAGAGAGCAGATGATTCAAGTGGCTGACTCCAGGCAGTGGAATTAAGAACAGATACTTTAAAAAAAAAAAAAAAAAAAAAAAAAAAAAAAAAAAAAAGAAATAATAACCAAACCCAGTTTCCTGTTCTTGAAACACAAGGCCATGTGACCCAGAAGAATCACTTCTGGATTCCTTGCCTAAACACACTAGAAACACGCACAAAACAACTTGGGAAGCAGCCTGGACTGCTCACATTTGAGCAGGGAAAAGGTAGATGAGACACAGGAGAGCTTACAGGAAGATTTTTCTCCGCCCACAGGAAGATTTTTCCCAAGCTCTTGTTACAAGGAGACTTGCAAGGCATCCAGGCTGGGGACACACACAGAGGAAGCCCACAAGTAAGGCTCTGAGGAGAAGGCAGCTGCTGGCCAGCCTGTGAGCTCTCTGCCTGATAGAACGGCTGAACAAGGCAGCAAGTCCAGCCCGAGCTCAGCGCCATGCAGCTCTGCCAGCTCAAGCCCAGGAGCAGCACACCCATCCCAACATCCCTGCAAGCCAACAATCTGCCAGCAGCGCTCCCTGGCACAGCACAGCCCTCCCAGGGTGACACTGCAGCAACCCCTGCGCCCAGAGCTCCCCCACACTGAGGCCCTCCTGCTTCCATGCCAGCCACACCAGAGGCACATGAACCACGGCAGGGTGGAACACGACGCCACAATCGCTTAGGCATCTCGATGGGGCCGCAGGGACAGACATCTCTGCCCAGCCATCACTGGAGGGCGTCAGCATAGGTCCCCAACCACTCAGCAGAGCTCCTACAGCGAAGCCAGACATAACAGCCTCCAGCAGAGGCAGAGCTGTCTGCAGAGCTGTTTCCAATGGGTTTGAGCCTGTGTGGTCTCAGGTCCATGGAGACTACGTACAATAAACCTCTCTGTGGAAAACGCTGCATATTTAAAGCATCTTTCGCCAGGAAAGGGGAAAAAGGCATCAGTGTTTATCCTACCCCACCCTGACACACGGGGAAGCCACATGAGAGCGTCACACCTCAGCTTCAACTGCTGCCACAAGAAAGAAGCACCAAGAAATTCAATGGGGTAGAGAAATCAATTCAGCCGAGGGACTGAGCCAAACCAGAGGATGTTTAACACAGAAAAGGGAGTGGGCAATTGTCAAAGGAAAAGAAAAAAAAAGGAGGGATGTGACTGGAAACAAAGAAAGCTCTCGGCAGCAAACTGCTGTAGTTGGCCCCTCTCCATCAGGCTTTGCCACCCCAGGGATGCAAGGGGTGGGAAGGGAAGTCTGGGGGCTCCTGTGCTGCAGGGCACCAAAGCTTGGAGTGGTAAAGGGACAGCATGAGAAGGAATCCCAGTGGTAACTGTGGGGCATTGGGGATGCTGCGGTGGTCCCTCTGCTCCAGATGAGGAGAGAAACAGAAGCAACAAGTCAGAGCTGCGGGGAGGAGCTGGGTAACAGGGATGCAGCCAGCATGAGGACAGGCACATCCTCATCACAGCAAGTAAGTCAAGCCAACCTGCCCTTGCATCCAGTGCTACACTAAGCAGCCAGCTCCCCTAGCTCTGATTCATCCCTTCAACCAGACCCTCCCTGAAACCCCAGTGAGTAACAGCTTTCCCCACTCCACTGCTGTACAGCTCACCAGGGCACAGCACTGCCTGAGCACACAGCCGAAGCTGCTGCACACACATGGGGTTACCCCAAGTGCAGGGACTCCAAGGACAACCCATTGAGCCCCTCTCAGCCACTGCACAGACCCCTCATCCCCCCAGCAGATGCACTAGTTTGTTTGCTCTGAGTCACACCGAAGGTCAAACATATGGATTCGTTTGTTTGCTGTTTCCCACTGCTAGATGAAACGGCCGGAAGACAGAGATACCCTCCAAAGCAAAGCTGTGAGGGACCAAGGTCACCAGACCTCTGGGCAGGCAGAGGCAATGGATGGCCCCAGTGCTGAAGTTCACTGCTGGAATTGTGTATGAACACCAGGTTCCACACAGAGCTGCATCCACCTCAGTGGCTGTGTGCCAGGCAGGATTTGGCCCTTCCACTGAACTGCAACATTTAAGTTTTTCCAACAGCTTTGGGTAACATGACCGGGGAAGAAAAACAAAGGAGTTTGCATTTCAACGCTGGTTTTCATCCACACAGCTAACAGCATTCCCTGAAGCCCCAACCCTCTTGAGAGGTTATGGGGAAGGAAGGATTGGTCGGCTCTGTAACGCCGTGTGGCAGAGCAGGGCCAGGCACAAGGATGGGCACAAAATTTCTACTGGCTACAGGTTCCAAACACCCTGCCTGTGGCCTGCCCCCAGCAGGAGAGAGTCAGCCAGCTGACAGGAAATGGAATGAGATACAGCAAAACCACAGGATACAGCAGCAAAACACCACTGAGGATGCTGAGAAAGCCCTTGAACCTCTTACGGCCACCAGTATTCAGAAACTCCTTGCTGTGGCACAGCCTTCAGCTTCCTGGGTTCAGCCTTGCTTCATACATTCTGATTTTGCTTTTACATTTCTAGTTCAGCTAACGGCCCCTGCAGAGACGTCACAGGATTCATTTTATTCTCCTGCTTCCTCAATCTAAACGTCCCCAGCTACTTTGGTTCTCCACAGGACATTCCCACCATACCAGGAGCATGGTCACCCTCCCCAGAGAGTGCAGCACAGGAGAAGTCACCCCCAAAGGCCCTTTTTAAGCCAAGCAACCGGTATGATTCACAACAGCAGAAAAGATTCAGCTGTGGGAGGTGACACTGTGCCAGGTCCCCACAGAGCTCTGCTCTGGCAGGGCAAGGCAGGACCAGAGGACCATGACACACAGGTTCACAGGGCACATGCTCTTCAGGAGACATCCTTTGTTCTATACATCTAAGGCAATGAAGAATCACTGAATCTGTGAGCAGCTCTCACCCTCTTGCCATTCAAGCACTCATCTCTGAATGCTTCACAATTCCAGACTGGCCCTGGGTTTGGGCTGGACAACAAACGAGACCATGAACGGCCACATCACTACAAGGAACGGGAGCAGAGAAGACACCTACCATAGTGTCACACATCAAAAATATCACACATTTACTTTTTGAGTGTGGTTTTCATCCAACTTGTTTCAAAACATCCATAGATGTTATCAACCAGGCACCAGATTCCAACACCCACTGTTAATTATTTTCACAAGGCAGCTGCCACAAATGAGGAGGTTCAATATGCATGGGTTTAACATTTGCAGTCTTGTTAACTAAGCTTGCAAAACAAGGGTATGCTGCACACTCTGTTTACATTTCCCTGTTTCAAAGTGATACATGTGTGCACAGAGGCTGGGAAAGGAAGTCCAGCAAAAGCCTAGTCCAGGTTTCCCAATAAACTAACACAACCAACCAGCCTGCTGCTCTCTCTTTCCTCTCAGACACGCACATATACAATGCAACCACCTTAAACTGTCTGAGCTATGGATATGTTCTCGGTGGATGGGCTGTAGGAATGACGATGCCATTCAAGGACGGGTTCTACACATTGGCCACAACAACCCCATGCAGTGCTACAGGCCAGGGTCAGAGTGGCTGGAAGCAGCCAGGCAGAGAGGGACCTGGGGGTACCAGTTGATGGTAGGCTGAACATGAGCCTGCAGTGTGCCCAGGTGGCCAAGAAGGCCAATGACATCCTGGCCTGTATCAGGAACAGTGTGGCCAGCAGGAGCAGGAAGGTCATTCTGCCCCTGTACACTGCACTGGTTAGGCCACACCTGGAGTACTGTGTCCAGTTCTGGGCCACTCAGTTTAGGAAAGATGTTGACTTGCTGGAACGTGTCCAGAGAAGGGCAACAAAGCTGGGGAGGGGTCTGGAGCACAAGCCCTGTGAGGAGAGGCTGAGGGAGCTGGGGTTGTTTAGCCTGGAGAAGAGGAGGCTCAGGGAGACCTTATTGATGTCTACAACTACCTGAAGGAGGTTGCAGACAGGTGGGGGCTGGTCTCTTCTCCCAGGCAACCAGAACAAGAGGACACAGTCTCCAGCTGCACCAGGGGAGGTTTAGGCTGGATGTTAGGAAGAAATTCTTCATAGACAGAGTGATTGCCCATTGGAATGGGCTGCTCGGGGAGGTGGTGGAGTCGCCATCATTGGAGGTGTTTAGGAGGAGACTTGATGGGGTGCTTGGTGCCATGGTTTAGTTGATTAGATGGTGTTAGATGATAGGTCAGACTCGATCTCAAAGGTCTCTTCCAACCTGGTTTATTCTATTGTATCCTAACACACAGAACAGATTGGAGCTTTATTAAAACAAAAAGTCCTAAAGCTTGCCTAAGGGGAAAAAAAAAATATTTTTTTTTTAAATCTGGATTTAGTAGGGAAGAGATTTTAAGGAGATTCTACTACAGAATAACAAAACTATAAAAAGATCCTGTGCGAAGCCCTATAAAGGAAAATTTAGTCTGTTGCAACTATCGCTTTGTGTTGGGTCCTTTCTGAATAAACATTGGTTTATCAGAATGTGAGACTTGGCCAGACTATAGAAATGACAATCTGCTTCTGCTACTCTGATGCCCAGAATGATTATTTTTAAACTTTGCTCTTGGACTTTGCCTTTTCACATTTACTGTGCAGCCCCAGAGCCCTCGCCAGCAGCACCCCGGAGGGGCATGAGCTATCATCACTTAACATAGGATTGTATGGAAAATGCCACTGCAGGGTCACCCACTGGCCACTGCCTGAAGGATGGGAGTGAGTTCCTTTCTCTGCTTGAACGGTGGGCTGGTAAGATCCAGAGCTGGGCTGTTCTCTCAATAGGATCAAAGCTGTGCATCCTGCAACAAACACCGCAAAAGGATCACGCCTCACTGCCCCTTCCAGGTAGTGCCCATGAGAAAAGCCTGGGGACACAAGCAGCACAAGTGCAGCTGAAGCAGCTGGTGTCAGCAGCCTAGGACAGATGTTGCTGCAATACAGTGTGATTTGGTTTCACACAGAGCAAATTCCAGGCTCCTATCACTCAGAGCAAGCAGCTCAGTTATCCTTCCCCTCTCAGCCCTTCCACATGTGAGAGCAGAGCTGGTCTGACAAGAATGGCAGCAGAAATGTCAGCCTCACACCATGCGAACACCACAGCAGCAACAGCCTTCCAGGAGCACAAGGCTCACTGTGAGGAGAAAAGCACACAAGGGAGAGCACCCCTGTTGAGAGCACTCAGCTTGGCTGTGCCAGTGGTGCTCACTGCAGTACCCACCAAAGGGTTTAACACTTCAGCAAGGAGGAGAACAATCAAGAGACCATTCCCACTTTTCCCATCCCTCAAATGTCTCTAAACACACCTGGGCTTCCTTTGAATAATCCACCCAGCTCCTCCCATACTCAGGTTGTGTACTGGGGTGTCCCCAAAGCAAGGAAGTCAGACAGGAGACGAGACAAGTGCAGTGTTGTGCTGGTGTACAGGCATTGGACACACTATGAGAAGCAGTGAGGCAGCAGCACACCAGGATCCGAGCCAGTGCTGTTCACAGGCACACATGCACTAGAGGGCATGGGGCTGCATTTGGATCCCCAGCTAAACCCTAACACTCTGCTCAGCACACATTTGAGCTAGCATCCAAACCCATTTTAGCACCTTGCTGGGTCCTCACCCAGCCCCCGCTCAAGCCCCAGAGGTTGAGGGAAATTTGTGCCTCTTGCTTTAAAACAGAGATCCACAGCAGTACAAGTTTTTGTCTTGGGCAACACAGCTTCTTTTGTATTGAATACCAAAGTGACGGGCAAACCACTCTAGCCTGAATAGAGCTGGACTTTTCTACAGCCCATTCCCACAATGGGTGTCAATAAGGACCTTGAAACACTGGTTTGATTTCACTTTTTTGGGAAACTGGAATTCATGACTTTCTGCTGTGGCCTCACTGCAGACAACACAACTGCACCTTTGTCTGGCAAAGAAAAGCCTTCTTCGATGCAGAGCCTGATCAGTACGGGGGTCACTTGCTGGTCAGGCCAGCACAGAAGCAGTGGGAGGAAAAGCTGGTCTGCTCCTGCAGCCTTCCCAGGGACAGCAAGCAGCTGCCCCAGGGGATGGAGGGGAGCACATTTCTGCTCAGCAGCAAGAAGCCAGAGAGCAGAGGTTTAACAGGAACACTGTGGCTGACTTGGATTTGCAGCATGCTAGCAGATATGGTCTAAAATCAGAAGACTCGGATGTGATTTGTTGCCCCTCCTCTCCCTTTCTTTGCAGGACGAGGAAGAAAGGACAACAACCCCCCAAAAAAGAGGTTTTGATTCCATATAATTAACTGTCTTTGAGAATCTGCCCAGCTCCTATTGATTCCCTCAGACAAGGCGAGCGCTCCCATTCACTCCCGCACTGCCCCTCCCTGGGCTCAGCCCTGCCGTGAGCGGCGCTGGCTCACGCTGCCAGGTTTCAGTCCAAAAACAAGTACAGGGAAAGGTTAGAGGCAGAGGACTTGAGCTGCCAGTTGAGGAGGGAGCAGGGGACTGAGAGACCAGGCTGCACAGCTGCCTGTCATGAGCTATGAGCAGCCACCTTCTGCAACCACCCCAGGAGCCCCCATCCAGCTGCCCCATGTCTTGTTCTAGGAACCACCTCTGCCCCAGTTTTCCAGCCTCACAGGGATTATGTGGTATGCCCAACTCCACCCATATTGCCTCTGTGGGTGGAGGGTGAGCAGGGGCAATGCTCAAAACAGATGGTGTCCAGCACTTGGGGTGCAAGTCCCAGATGCGAGGAAACAGGGACCAAGGGGTATGCAGAACCTCCAGTAAGGGAATGAGAAGGCCCAAAGGGAGGGTGGAGACACAGCAACAAACAACCCTGTCCAAGCCCTGTTACGGGACCTGGTGGTGCAACAGACCCGCCAAGACAAACAGAAGCGTACGCAGCTCAGCAAACCACCTCACGTACACGCTCCTCCAGATCCCTTGCATAGCTATGATGAGTAAGTCTGAGATGGACATGGCAGGAAGGGGGCCACGTCTGGAGCTGGGGCCAGGCTCA
Source organism: Picus viridis (assembly GCA_033816785.1). Lineage (NCBI taxonomy): Eukaryota > Metazoa > Chordata > Aves > Piciformes > Picidae > Picus > Picus viridis. Next base: position 13,077,229 of record CM066593.1, on the reverse strand, counting down.
GCCTGGGCTGATAAAGCTGCAAGCAGGACAGGATAGGAACAAGGCGTGATAAGGGGTTCAGCAGCAAAAGCCAAGCCACATCCTTGGATGCAAGCCCCTTTACAACACCCTCCATCATGGCTAGAGCTGACATGCTCTCTGCTTTCCTCCAGCTGCTGCTCGCTGCCACAAACCAGCCAGGGTGACCCAGGGAAGCCCTGGATCTCCCAAGACATCAGGGAGCCTGGCTGTGCTGACACGACGCACTCCAGCCACAGAGAACATACGGCGAACAGTGTGTCACTAGGTCACCCTGCTCTGAGGCAAACAGAGCAGGGAGAACATTTTGGTCTCTGTTTTACGGCTGTTGCGTGGATTCACCCACAAGTTCAACACGGATGCCTGGAAGCACTCCAAAGTTTAAATAATACTAATTTTAAAAGAAAGACGGAAAGAAAACAACCCCTTCAAAAGCAGCCCAACCCACAACACCTTGGAAGATGCCCTCGAGCGTGCAGGAACGCGCTCCTGGGGCAGCTCACAGTGAAGGGGTGCAGGGGACCAGAGGAGCACCTCACAGGGATGGTGACACTGCCCCAGGCGCCGAAGAAGGAATACGGGTGGTTCCTTGCCCAGGGACTGTGCAGCCAACAGGTTTCAGAGCACTCCCGCTAACCGCGGCTCCCTCCCTGGAGCAGGGTTACTTCCCGGTGCTGCCCGGAGCCGCCGCCTGCTCCGCCCGGCTGCGCACTGCCCTACGAGACCCTTCGCAAAAAGTCTGCCCAGATCTGCAGCTATTCACGGGCACCTCCTGCAGCTTTCCCCTACGGGGTCCCGCACAGGGTCACCACCGGAGCTGCCCTCCCAGCGCGGCAATGTCCCTGCCCGCCTAACCGGGAGCAGGGGTCCGGGGGTGAAACGGCAGCGCATCCCCCGCTGGCAGGGAGGGCGCCGAGTGGCCCCCAGGGTAGAGCTAGCAGCCCTGCCTGCTTGCTCCCTCCTGCCCCGGGGCCCGGCCAGCCGTGGGGCGGCCGTAGGGCAGCGGGGCCGCCCGCCGTCCGGCAGCGCCCGGCCTTTGTTTGTCCAGGGCCGGGCGCGGCGGAGCGGGGCGCCCCGAGCCGAGCCACTCACATAGTGCTTGTTGGGGATGCGCCGCTTCTGCACGTCCAGCACCTTCACCTCCGCGATGATGCGCCGGGGCATGCCGTTTCCTCTACCCCGGCGCCGGCGGCGAAGCGGGGAGCGGCGGCGGCGCTGGGGGAGGTACTGGCGCACGCAGCCGGGACCCGAGCCTGCAGCGCCGCAGCCGAGCCCAGGCGAGCCGCCCGCCCGCCCGCCGCCGAAGGCGGAGGCGGCCCCGGCTAGCCCCGGCCTATCCCGGTCGGCGGGGCGGCCCCTCCGCCGCCTGCTTAAAGGGGCTACCGGCGCCGCCAGCCCCACGCGTGTCCGTCCCACGCGCGTTCGCTGGCAGGGGTACGTGGGGTGGTTGGGTCATGGCCCCACGGTTCCCCCAACCCCGAGGTGGTGCACGGAAGGTGACTCTGCCCTCTGTCTGAGGGCAGAGTTCCGAGAAGGTGCAGCTGGCAGTTTATCCTTCATGGGGAGGGGGGGCTCCGAGGGCTGAAAAGGGTCCAGGCTCGCCCGGCTTGCCCCGTGCTGGTGGGTCTGTGCCTGGGCTCCCTAACTGTGCCTCTGTTCATACCAGTCTCCACAGCAGTGCTACCTTGATCATGAACAACTGGATCCTGAAAGGTTCCCGGAAGTGAATCAAGCAGAAAAAGGTGACTTTCTTGGACAGATCAGCAGAACTGCCTTACCCAGGACAATCCACATGCCCCTGGAAGCTAGGAGCTGAGCCACCACACCCCACACCTCTTCCCCAGCAGCTCACTCTGTGCCCAGATCTGCCCTTGGGGCAGTGGAGGAGACAAAGTGATGACCAGACACGTAACCACAAAGAGGGGATAACCACAGCCCTCTTCCCCGTTGGGCTTTTAATTAAGTTATACAGTTACTCAAGGCTTACACAGGCAGGTCATTAGCAATTGTATGAATTTAATTTAATCATAAAGAACTCTTCTCATTCCTTAGCAGTTCCTTAAACGTGGCTCCTTTTATACTGTTGACTTTGCTGCAATCACCCCAGAGAATTAATGGCGGCACAGGCGTGTTGCCAGGATTTTATTGCCCACCCCACCCCCTGTCCCCCTTACCCTCCCAAAGGGCTTATCTTCATCCTTTTCCTACTCAGAGGAGCCCAAAACCATGGTGCCCCCTCAGAGATGGCTGCAGGAAGGATGCTAGGTGAAGGGTACATCATGCCACTGGTGGCTTCCCTGATACCTGCTGGTTTGATTGTGGAGGTTGCTCCCTTCTCTCTGCCTTGGCCTTGTTGTCACTCAGTCAGACACATATTGAAGTTAGATTGGCAGGTGGCCATGTAGAGGCCCTGAAGAGGCCCTTCCTTCTCCTGTTAGGAAAATCCTGTCATTCATGAGGGATGCTGGGGATGGACCTCGAAGTTGAAGCCTGAGAAAGCACCAACAGGCAGCAGAACTGTGGGTTTTGAGCTTTACTGAGTTTTAAAGTCCTAAAAGATTCATGAATCCTCCAAAGGATGACGAGGAAAACAGACAAAGCAGCTGTGTATCATGTTGGTGAGAGTATATTGAGGAGATATGGAACACTGGAGAGAGCTGATAAAGGGAGGAATGAAACTATTTCTGGTCTTCACATGCTGAAAGGAGAAACTAAAGTATAGAGCTGCTGAGGACACTGCAACTGAGCAAACCAGAGAAGGATGCAACCTGAAGAGCTGAGGATGGAAAGTCCAGGCAAGGGGATCACAGGGGTAACAGAAGCAGGTAATTGGATATGTGAAGCACAAAAAGCAGCACAGAAACACACTAATCAAATTCAATAATAGATGATAAATTGCAAGGTGAAGGCAATTAAGTGATGCAACTGAACTATGAACGCTATGGCTGCAGCTGCACCACTTGCTTTGGGTGCTGGTTTGCTCTAGTTAGCAGCAGCTGGGGGATTGCCAGGCATCCCAGGAGAGGCTGAGTGCTCTGTACACTGGCTATGTGTATGCGAAGCTGATCTGATGCTGTCTGGTAATTTGGTTTTACAGAAGTGCACAGGCTGACCCTACAGCCCTCATGCACCGAAACAACATAGGGAGATTGATTATCCTGCTGCCCGGTGCATCAGTACATTAGCACAATGTCCACCATCAAGACACCTTAGAGTCATTGCCCATGAACCCCAGGAGCAATCTGCAGGGGAAAAATAAATTTAAAAACCCATCTGGGAAGAGCAAATCAAGAACACAATTCCAGAAGCATTTTGACCTGTAAGTGCAGCATCGGTGAAGAAGCTGAACTGCGTTTTCTTGCCAGATTTGTTGGGTCTAGCTTTAGCAGCAGTGATAGCTGCGGCACAGAGACATGGTGTAGGACAGTGGGAATGCTGGACAAGTGGCCAATAAACAGCTGGAGTCCCAGCTGCTACCAGCTGCCCCTTCTCAGAGATGCACCAAACCTCTGGGCATTCCCTCGCTGATAAATCCATTTTCTGGTGCCAAAGTCTCCATATGGAGACGTGTGACATGGAAAGAAAAGAAGAATGCATGAATGAGTTTCAAAGCATCCTGGACCCATCTGCTCCAAGGACCAGACCCTGATCTCCTCACTTCACCCTTCCAGCTCTTTTCTATATAGTGCTCTGGATGTAGCCCCATGACTGCCACATGCTGCTGGGCTGTCAGGCCATTCCTTCAGACGGTGTAAATCGTGTGTACCAGACAGCCAGCTCATTACATACAGTGTTTTTTTTTTTTATTCATGTCTTCTAGCATAAATCCACTCTAGGTCTAAGAAAGCTGGCAGAGAGCCAAGCAACTGCACAAAATCAACTCGAAGTACTTAAGCATCAGCACCACTTCCCCAGCACCATCACCTGCTGAAGTGACTCCGTCGCCTCTGAGCCCTGACGCCATCAGCCACTGGTTGACAGCTTATGAGTGCCCAGGAACAAGCAGAGGTTGGAAACAATTGCACCTAACGCTGCAAAATAGCTCCTGTGTTTAATTAACAAGTCTGATGAGAGCTGTTGAGACAAGTGGAATGCAGTTTTGCATGCTGACCTGGTCACCTCCTGAGGGAAGTGTGCCAGGAAGCTGGCTTTGGAGACATACAACCTAGCTTGGGTGCTTCTGTATCTCTGTAATATATCAGGGAAGCTGTGAAAAATTTGCTAAGGGAGCCCAAACAAAGGATTTGTGTTTGAAAGTCCCATGCCTGGCCCATACCTCTGGTGTTGTGGCTGCAGGAGCAGCAGAGATCTGGCAGTAGCATGTCCCATGATGAAGCTAGGTGGTGCAGCTGAGGCGAATTTTAGAATAAACATGGCATCTCCTGCTGCCCTAATCAAAGGCTGAAGTATTGTTAAGCCAAATAAAATAACTGCACAGGAGAGCTCACCACCTACTCAAGAGTTATGATCTCCTCAACCCATGTGCACTCTCCTTTCTGTCAGGATCAGCTGGACAATTTAAAGCAAGAAGGCAAAAATGACTTCTGAAAAGCCAGCCTCAGCTGAGACGTACAAATGGGTTTCAGTTTGGTTGTACACAGTTTTCAGCTGTTTGGGCACAGCTGGGCTATCCTTGAGATCTGTCAGGTGTCAGGAATGGAATGAGGAAGTGATCCACTATCAGCCCAGACCTGCAGAGGAAATACTATCTGCAGTCATTCTGGCACGGAGACTCCACTGTTGCTGATGCTTCTTAATTGGAGAATTATATGTGTGACAGGTGGCTGAATGTTCCTGGTCCTCCCCTGTGCACAGAACAAATGCATCCATCTTCCTGGAGCTCTCTCACAAAGATTAGTCAAAAACAATGCTACTACCACAACAGAAGGCAAGTCTTGGCAGCTGAAGCCCAGCAAAACACTGATTACCCACTGTATAACCAGGGCTGGATTGCACTGATTCTTAGCTGCCACTGGAAACAATTTCCCACTGCTTTAACTCCAGTACTGCAGGTTTTAGCTGTGTGATGTGGATGCCACCCATCAGTCAGCCTGGCAGCAGATTGTGCCCACCCTGCAGAGAGGTACAGCAGCAGGGAGGAGCAGACCACATGGAGGGCATGGTCAACCCTCAGGTCGGGGAGGCTATTCTGGCACACAAGTGCCAGTGAGCAGGTGAACCCTGGAAAATCCTGAGGACATTGCTGGAGCCGGAGACAAAGTTCTGAAGCACTGACGAGAAGCAGAGATCTGCTGTCCCAGGGTGAATCCAGGAACAAGAGAGAGCAAGCATTTCAGTGGAACAGGACAGCTTAGCTCTGGCTCCACGCTTCCGCAGGCAGCAGCTGGGCTCCGGAGGCCGGGGCCACTGGCTCAGTCTGCATGCCACCTAGTGAACGAGAGAACGAAGAGCAAACATCGTCCTGCATCCTCTGCAAGCCTGGAAACCAGGCCCAGGGGAGTCCCAGTGCATGCCTATGAAGGCAGGCGGCGTGCCAGGGAAACGTCTCCCTGCCACCCAGCCCCATTCCACCCAGGAGAGAGGCAACAACAAGCCCTATAAGCAAGGCACAGTCGCCAGCTTCTGGAGAAGCTTGGCTTTCTCAAGCCCTGGGTAGTTCAGTGCTTGGAAAACTAAACCAGTGGCCAGTGCAGCTGGAGAACACACAACAGCATTTGGCTTAACAGAGCACAGATGACTTTTGAAGGATGTGATTTCAGCAGTGCTCTCACCTTCAGCTGTCCTCCTGCAGCGAGGGAGGGAGAGAAGATGAAGCCATATGAGGAAGGCAGTTAGGCACAAGCGCCAACTCCATAACTCTCCCTACCTGCCCTGCTTTATCTTCCCCCAGAGAGTTTCATCATCTCTATCAGGGACACTGCAAAATCCTTTGGACAGCTCAGGGGAGCCCGGAGCCCAGATGTGACAGGATACAAGTGAATAGAGGTAACGAGGAGAGCTGAGAATACTTCAGCTGCTGCAGCACCAGTAACTTTTCAAGACCTGTCATCTCTATTTTTAAAAATTAAGATAAGATTTTTACCTTGGCTCAGTTTTCCACATTTCACCAGGGCAGAAGAGCAGATAACAATTATTTCTGGAATACAGAGCACTTTTGACATACAATTATAAATGTAAGGGTCTTCATGGTTGAAGCTTCCCTCAGGCACTGCCAAGGACATGCAGATGAAGTTAAATACTCCCATGAAATTCTTTGCTTCACTGGGATACATTGAGTGAAACAATTTTTCACCAGTGTGTCCCAGGAGAGAGTGCACATATAAACAACAACGATGTCTGGTTCAACTACTTCAATACTTGCTATCTCCTGGAGGGAGGAGAGATGCTTTGCTCTTGTCCTGGGGCCACAGTGCTGCCCTCCTGCAATTTACAGTACTAATTCCCTCTCCCTTTCAGCACCTCATACTGCTCACAGCCTGCAGTGTTGCCTAACCAGGACCAGGGTGGACAGTGAGAGCAAGGTCATTTCCAGCATGAAACCCAAGGCAGAAACTGGCAGGCTCCAGAGCAACCAGAAGATAAAAATATTTGAGCAGGAAAAAAACCCCAAACCAACAACAACAAAAAAAAGACCACACAGACTTTGTGTGGTTGGTTAGAGGGCTGGTGGGAGGTTTTCTGAGCAATCTGAGGAAGCAAGCAGAGGTCCCCCTCACCGATAGGGCATGAAGACACGGTTTGTACCATGACCCCTTTCATGCATCCCTAGGATCTAAGCACTTCTCAGCCAATAAGAGCAGGAGAGGAGACAGGACGGCATCCCTAGGACCAGCTTGTCCACCAAAGTACGGGACCTGAGGCATTTGCCTGAGATTTGTTAAAGCCAGTACGCTAATTAAAAGGGAAGAAAATGCCCCAGACAGCGGCTCGCACTCTTCCGCCGGCAGGCTGCAATACTGCTCTCCGCCAAGCGGGGTCAGTCGAGCACTGTCGTAACCCGCAACGAACACCGAGGGAGCGGCTGCTTCACTTCAGCCCTACCAGCTTCACCTTCGCAGCAAAGACGCGATTACCTCCGAACCGCAGCAGAAGCGTTTCTGAAGCAATTAGAGCTCGTCTAAAGAACTGGAAGCTCGGCCTTGCAAGGCTCACATGCCAGAACTGGCTCTGAGGGTTTCTGTAAATCAGCAAAACCCAGGCTAGACGCCAACCTGGCTGGAGAGTGTGGCCGGTGCTCAGGCAGGAAATCAGACACATGCCCATCCTTCTCACTCTGTTACTTTATTAGAAGAGTCTTTACATCATAGTCATGGCCACACTGAAGGCAGTTTACAAAATATTATAAAAATCATTTTTATTCAAGGCCACATTTGAAAAAAATGGCATCCCACTGCCCCTCAAACCCAGGCTGGGTTTATTCCTGGTTCCTTCTCAACAGGAAACCACCAAAAAAAATTCTCTTTTGACAGGGTAAAGAATATATATACACACATAAAATCATCCTGTAAACATGACAATCGGAAGATGTGCTCCCCTGCCCTCTTCCAGAGCCCCAAGAGTGGGAACATAATAGAGAAAGGGCAGACAACAAACCCATTCCCACCCTCTGCTAGCAAAAGCAAAACTGGGTTGCCAGCTAGCTCCTGGCTGCAAGTAAGCTCTACTGGAGAGTGGGACAACCCACTTACCATGGGGGCATCACATCAGCTCTTTAAAAGCCCTTACCCAGAAAGAATCTTCTTACTCATGGCTGGACAATATCCAGAGAGAAGTGGCACTCCCTGGACTGGTGGAGGTGGCAGTTGGAGGCAGTAATGTCCTTGAGCTGGAGGACACATGTTATGAGCAGTATGCTGTAGGACATCCTTCTGCACGTCGTAGGTAGCACATGGAAGACAGGCACTGGGTACCGATATCTGTGGCAACCACTTCACAGAATAGCCTGACCCCGATGGGATCGAGAACAAAATCACAGGGGCTGCTGTGACACAGTGCTAATGCAACTGAAAGGCTCAAACCAGCAGACTCCTGGGTTAGGAGCAATCCTCTGCATTCATTAATTCTACACCAGCTCCTAACCTGGCACTATCCTAGCTGAGAGGCACAGTCAGTGCTTTGGGAGATGGGACAGGCGGTCCTCCTAAGAGGACAGGCTAGTTACTGAAAAGCTGCAATGCAGTCTGCTTGCCAAGGGTCCCAGCCTTGAGATGTCCATCTAGGCTATGTTATTAATAGAGACATTAGCGGTGTGGATTCAGGAAAAGAATGGAATGGCCCAAATGGATGTAGTCTTAGGAGTTTGCAGGAAGCTTATAAATATTATGAGCTCTAAATGGGTAAAATAAATGCACTTCTCAGATAAAGAGGTTATCTGTGTGTGTGTGTTTGACTCCTTTAGCTAGGTACCTGAAAGTGTAGCACATGGCATACCACCTTTTCCTGAAGTGCCAGTATGTCTCTAAATCAACATATGAGACTTTAAAATAACAACCTTGTTTGTTTTTTTTTCCCTTTTTAAGCAGATTTTTTTTTTTTTCTTGCTAGGGAAGCAGGGTTAAACCAAACAATGTTTCCCAGAGATTAAGAGAGGAAAAAGAGCTACCATACACCTTTTGGCTGTGTAAAGAAGGTGCTGCCCAGTGAGGGGCGTGTTCCTACTCAGGTCTGTGTTCTGGGGTCCTACCCAGCAGGTCAGCCACTGCCTTAATGCAGGAGGAGGGCAGCCCAGCTGAGACACACCACCATGGAGAAGAAAGGCAGAGGGCTGAACCTGCTGTGGCTCTGCTGCTCTGCAGTGTGACTCCAAGCTTAAAGCCAGCAACTTCGGCATATTGCAAGGCGATAAGACATCAGTGAAGAAAGCAATGTCTTTGCATCTCTTCTTCCCTTGCATTACTGTTTCAAGGCTTCTTCATTCCTTCCAAATGATGCTTTGCAGCCCACAACCCTGACTGCAGTGGCCAAGCTGGCTGACCCACATGGCCCACACATATATACCACTTAAAAAAGAGTAAAAATCTCAAGCACATGTGTGATCATGAGAGCTCTGGCAATGACAACTTCAGCCCCCACTCATCCCTACCAGAAGGCACATGACTGTGACTGACACCTCACTGTGTCACCACAGCACTGTGCACCATTACAAACCTCAACCTCCCCCTCTGCACATCTGCTTCTCCAAGAGACAAAAGCCTGCATGCAGCCAGATGAACAGTTTAATTATGCCACAGTCCTGCCTATGATAAGATAATCTTAGTTAGGTGCCACAGGGACTGTGATGACAGCAATCATGGCAAATGAAGAAGCATCTTTGGAAGGACATACAGCCAGTCCCCTTTCTGCATAGTCTGTGCAGGGAGAAGAGAAAAGAGAAACCTCAACCCTCCCTCCTCAAAGGCAGGGAACATCCAAATCACTGTCTCTCCCTTGAGCAAAGTAGGGCCACAGTAGACAGAAATAAAATTAAGGCAAGTGTTGGGGGCACAGTTTAGCCCAAAACAATGCCAAAGCTGCTCTTCCCCAGCCTAGTCCTTACAGCAGCCACAGTGGAGAGAGAGGCTGAAAACCCCTACACAGAGGGCAGGAGCCACCACCTGTTTCTCCTGCTCAGAGAGGTTATTGCTTCAGTCTGAGTTGACAAGCCCAGTGAGCACCAGGCTCACATGAGAGGCGATATGATCAGCTAACAGTGCAAGTACTAAGGCAGAAAGGGTCCTGCCTGGCTTCCCAGCCTGGAGCTGTGCTGAGCAGGCCAGCTCCTGGAAAAGCCACCAAAACTTCCAACCAGCATTCCCCAGTGCAGGACAGAGGTCCCGCTTATCCCAGACAGAGCGAGGGGACAGAAGGATGCTGTTGTAAGAGGCTGCCAAGAGGATCTTCCAAGTCCATGTCACCCACTTGCAGCCCAGGAGGACACAGCAAGTACCAGCTGGTGGCCTGCCAGCTGCAGGGTGTTACAAACTCTCTGCAGAGCTGAATGGGACAAACTTGGCGTGTTTGGTCGGGGATGCTGGAGGTCCATCTGCCTCCTCGCTCAGCTTGAAGAACATCTCCTGCTCACGCTTCTTCTGGTGCAGCTCATCTTCCAGGGCCTTAAGTAGAAGGGAAGACACACAAGAGTTGTATTTGAGATTGTACTCAAGCTAGATTGCCCTCCAACCAGCCAAGCAGGACACCCTGCTCACACCAAGGAGGCACTACCTTCTTCCGTGGCCTCAGCTTGTCTCGCCACTCCTTCATGTGCTGGTTGTGATTCTCATCCAAAGACTTAAGCTTCTGGGTCTCATGCTCAATCAAGAGGTGACACTTTTCATTCTAAACACAAATCACAAAGCAGGACACTCATTAAGCAGCTGGAAGTGTAAATCCAGTGGTCAAACAGGACTTGCATCAGCTGATGGAGCCTAAGCTCCAAGGCATGTTTGGACATGGCCATAGAAACCTCTCAAGGCAGAGCAAGGGGACATCAGGTCTAGTTCACTGACAATCCTCTGCAGCCACTTCTTACAAACATGATCCCTGTGCTGGAGCAGAAACAACACAGGCAGATCTGAGAGACTGAGCCACAAGCTTGGGTACCTGCAGCTGCTGGAGCTCGTTTGTGTTGCTCTCACACTGGGCCTGCATGTCCTTCATCTGTGTCTCATGCTTCTGCTGCTGGTGCAGCCGTTCTGCTTTTTGCCTCTTCTCTTCCTGCTGTGCAAACTGGAAGAGAGAAAAGCAGGTGCCCATGTAGGCATTGTTGCTTTCATCTCTGAAGCTGGTTGAGAGACTGGCCAGTTTGCACTGCTATATAGGACAGAAACAAAGAGATGCCCCAAGGATGCTTCCCAACACCAGTCCAAACAGAAGCAGCTCCTGATGCCACAAAAGACAAAACCCTCCAATTCCCTGTGATGGGTTAGAAGCTTGGGAACAGTTGCTTTTTCCTGACTTCCCTTCTGCCAGAAGGCCAACAGCATCCTGCTTGTATCAGGAAGAGTGTGGCCAGCAGGAGCAGGGAAATCATTCTGCCCTGTGTGCAGCACTGGTTAGGCCACACCTGGAGTCCTGTGTCCAGTTCGGGGCCCCTCAGTTTAGGAAAGATGTTGAGTTGCTGGAACATGTACAGAGAAGGGCAACAAAGCTAGGGAGGGGTCTGGAGCACAGCCCTATGAGGAGAGGCTGAGGGAGCTGGGGTTGCTTAGCCTGGAGAAGAGGAGGCATATAGGGGACCTTATTGCTGTCTACAGCTACCTGAAGGGAGGTTGTAGGCAGGTGGGGGTTGGTCTCTTCTCCCAGGCAACCAGCACCAGAACTAGAGGACACAGTCTCAAGCTACACCAGGGGAGGTTTAGGCTGGATGTTAGGAAGAAATTCTTCACAGAAAGAGTGATTGGCCATTGGAATGCGCTGCCCAGGGAGGTGGTGGAGTCACCATCACTGGAGGTGTTTAAGAGGAGACTGGATGGGGTGCTTGGTGCCATGGTTTAGTTGATTAGATGGTGTTGGGTGATAGGTTGGACTTGATGATCTCAAAGGTCTTTTCCAACCTGGTTAATTCTAGTCTAGTCTAGGCCAGCAAAGTACTTCCCCCTCAAGCCAGCCCAGCCTCAGCCCCGGTGCAAGACCTGTTTTATCTTCTCGCGCTGCTCGGCCGGGCTCCCGCTGGAATGGATGTGAAGGCTCTTCTTGTACATGGCCATGCGCGTCTTGCCCTCGCTCCGCTGGATCTTGGGCAGCCGAGCTCTCTCCTGCTGCTGCCGAACCTCAGCTGCTCCAGCATGCGCTGGTTGTACCGCTGCATCTGCTCCCTTTCCTGCAAAGGCAGAGGGACAGGTGTCACAGCAGGAAGGACACCTCAGGCTGGCAAGAATATGCTGAGGAGACCAAAAGAGTTGGAGAGCAGATTCAGGAGTTGCATGGAGATGGCTGGTGACAGACAGCTCTGAGGGGACAAGAGCTGACAGTGGCAACTGAACGTGCTGTGAAAGCAGAGGGCACTTTCCACCTGATCTAGCGTGAGGTATCCCTGCCCATGGCAGGGAGATTGGAACTAGATATTTGAGGTTGCTTCCAACCCTGACAATTCTGTGATTCTGGAAGGAAGCAGAAAAGACTGTGAGGTAGGCCAGTCCTGCTGCTCTGGGAATCCACTATCCCAGGTACTGGACGGGGACAGATTTCTAGCAAAGTCCCCAAGTTTCACAACTGCTTCTGGTATGTCAAATGCAAACAGCACCAAATGCAAGCCCCAAGCAAGCAGGCTGACATGAGCATTATTCTGGTCCCTTTTCACTACAAATGACCAACTCCCTTAACTCCAAACCCACCCTTACCCACTTAAAGCCTGGAAGGGAAAAATCCCTTCACCTGCTGATAAGCTAAGGAAGGTGCTAACTCTTCACCTTCTCATGCTTCCGGAGCAACTCATGCCTCTGGAGGAAATACTGGTCCTTTAGCTGCTGCTTGATAAGCTGGTGTTTCTCCTGTTGCTGATGCTCTTCAAGATCCCAGATGCATGCCTCCCGGTCTGAGGAAGAGAGATGGGTCAGGAGACAACCCACCTTGGTCTCCTAGCTTGTCCACACTGCAGGAGCAGTGCAGCAGATGTGTGAGGTGATCGTTCACCTCCTGTTTTCCAAGGAAAATGGGGTGCAAACCGTATTTGAGAATCATGCCTTGCACTTACGAACCCTAATTGGTTCATATTTGTCAAGCCCTTTGCAGATTAAAGTGCTAAGTATTATTATAGCTAAACATTTAGACAGGATCTAGCAAGGCTGTTTTTTTCTAAATCCTATCCTGCCAGCTTGCAACTCTGCCACAGCATCTGTTGTGTGGGAAGAGCCAGTGTTGGATAAACCCTGTGCCGCAGCGTTTGCTTTCCTCCTTTGTAGCCTTTGCCACCCACCTCTCATGAGCTGCTGTTTTTTGTTCAGGCACTCGCGTTCCTTGTCACAGATCTCTCTTTTGTTCTGGGCAGTGATATTCTTCATAGCCAGCTCCAGGTCCTCCTTCTGCTTGGCCAAAAACTCCTGTTCCTGGAAGGAGACAGCGATACCACCATGAGCCCTCCTTCTGCTTCAACCTGAAAAGCATCTGGTGGTGTTTGAGGAGCTAGCAGTCCCTCGAAGAGGAAGGATGCTTTTGCCTACTACACACTGGGAGCTGGGGCAGTCTTCTCTCAGCCTTACCATGGTTTGTTTTTTCTGGGCGAAGTCATCCATCTTTGCCTTCATGTTCCCTTTGCGCTGCTGCCGTGGCAGCTTCTCGACCTCATTCTTGACCTTTCAGAAGCGAATGAGACTGATCAGCAGGCAACTTCAGGCCAAGAACAACCCCATGAAATGCTGCTACAGAGCTGCACCCTGGGAAGCACCCACATATACCAAAGAAAAGTAAGAGCTTCCTGATAAAACACAGAATCAACCAGGTTGGAAAAGACCTTGGAGATCATCAACTCCAACTAATTACCTAATACCCAGAACCCAACTAAACCATGGCTCCAAGTGCTGCATCCAATCCTTATTTGAACACCTCCACCACCTCCCTGGGCAGCCCATTCCAAAGGCCAATCACTCTTTCTGGGAAGAACTTTTAGGCTCAAGGTGAGGAGAACTTCCCCTGGTGCAGCTTGAGACTGTGTCCTCTTGTTCTGGTGCTGGTTGCCTGGGAGAAGAGACCAACCCCCTCCTGGCTACAACCTCCCTTCAGGAAGTTGTAGAGAGCAAGAAGGTCTCCCCTGAGCCTCCTCTTCTCCAGGCTAAACAACCCCAGCTCGCTCAGCCTCTCCTCACAGGGCTTGTGCTCGAGGCCTCTCATCAGCCTCATGGCCCTTCCCTGGAAGGGCAACTGCTTCCCTCTCAGTTTCTGCTATGGCGAAATGCGGAAACTCCCCAGGAAAAAAACAGATGCAGAGAACCAGTTTTCCTCCATCCTATCCCCATTTTTACCTCCTTCTTCATCTGCTTCAGCTGCTCCAGGAATCTGACGTGGTCCCGCTCCTGCTCCAGCCGGATGCGCTTGGCCTCCTCCCGCCGCCGCAGGGCGTGGTCTTGTTCCATCTTCTCAATCTGCTGCTTCTGCTGCCGTTCCAGGTTTTCCAGTTCAGTGTCATAGAACTTCTTCTTTGTCTGTACAGAAAGGGAAGAGAGGTCAACCTCAGCCTCTGCTCTGCCTCATTTCCCGCCAAAAGTTTTTAAAAGAGAAGAGAAAGATAAAAAAAGAAGAGAAAAAGGTATGATAAGTAGAAGGCTGTCCCTGCACGGATTGAGCCTCTTTAAAACACACAGAGGAGAGAAATTTGCAAGAAACACACAAGGCATGCAGTGCAGAGTCAGCTCTAGCATGAGCAACAGGCTTTTTTTTTGAACCTCAATGCACTTGAAGCTTTTCTCCCCTTACAATCTGATCTGCATATTCCCCCTGGAACCTGCAGTCCCGGGCAAGTGTTAGCAGGCAGTAAAGCTCAAGCATGGGATAAAGCTCCACAGACACAGAACCCTTGTGGCAAACCTCCCCCTCCTTGTGAGCTGCTGGGATGGAGCACCCAGGCGGCAAGCAAAGCTGGATGCAGACCACCCCGGGAAAGGGCAAAGGAAGCAGGTTTCAGGCTTCTGCACATCACACTCTACAGTGAACAGGTCTCATAAATGAGAAGTGACTTGTGAAGACACAAATTGACAGACATGGTACATCAAGACTGCAGAAACACAACAGAACCCAGGAAGGAGTGATGGCTCCCTGCCTGCTGCAAGGAAGGGGATGGGGCTGCCAGGCACACATGCTAGGTGTATTAATAAAGCAGTATTTAAAAGATGGCTCATGAAAGCTTTAAAGGGATTTATCTACAAAATTACTTTACTTCAACAGAAGCTGCCCATGGAGGGACTAAGCATGTAAGCCCAGTTTATCTTTATATTCAGTTTGCACTCAAAGACTTGCCAGATTTCCTGCTGTCACACACTGGCCACGTTGCTTTCCTATTTAAAGAGGTTTTTTGTGAAGTACAACAGCACTGTGAACTGTTTCTCACAGCAGCCGTGAATAAACACGCAACAAAAGATGACTGAAGAGGGAAAGCCCAGAAAAACCCTTCCTCTGCTACAGCCTACTGGGCAGTGGCAGCCTGTGCTTCCCAAGCTGCAGGCTGCAGCCTGTTTAGTGCCCACAAATGCCTCTGTCCCCCACAAACACATCATAGAGTCACAGAATGGTAGAGGCTGGAAGTGACCACCAGAGATCATTGGGTCCAACCACCCTGCCAAAGCAGGATCACCTAAGGCAGGCCACACAAGAACATGTCTAGGCAGGTTTTGAAAGACTCCAGAGAAGATGACTCCACAACTCTCTGGGAAGCCTGCTCCAGGGCTCCAGCAAGCTCAGAGGAAAGAATTCTTTCCTCATGTCAAGACAGAGCTTCCTGTGTTCCAGTTTGTGTTGGGTGCCCTTCATCCTATCACTAGGCACCACTGGAAAGAGACTGGCCCCTTCTTCTTGACACCCACCCTGCAGATAATTGTAAACATGAATAAGATCCTGTCTCAGCCTTCTGAGACAGTCTTCTCTCAGCCTGTCCTCACAGGACAGATGTTAGACTCCCTTAATCATCCTTGTAGCCCTCCCATGCTTCCAGTCCCAAAGAGGATGGCTTGGCAGCCCAGTTCCCCCAGCACTCCTGCAACCCAGAGAGCATCAGCCTGCAGGAGGGTTTGCAGGGCATCCAGAGAGGAGAAGCCAAACCAGCTGCTGCCCAGGAGCTCGCCCTCCCCACGTACTGCCATTTCTTGCTCGAAGCGCCGCAGCATCTGCTCCAGCTGCAGCTGGTGTTTGCTGTTGAGCTGGGCCTGGTTTCGGTGCTCCTCCTTCTGCAGGAGACGCAGCTCCCGCAGCTCCTGGCGCCTGCAGAGGGTTAAAATGGAGGGGGGAGAAAAGTACAGAGTGAGACAAGTTCAGAGGCAGGTGCCTGAGCAGAGATGGCAGAATCAATAACCAGAGCACTTCAGCAGGGAATCAGAGCTGCAGAGCCCCACAGCCCTGCCACCTGCTGTGAGCACAGGCAGGAGGTAAATGCCAACTGACTGACTTGCTCCTGGGCTCTGACACCAGAGCACTGCAAGGAAGCAGGATATTAATTATGATAACAGTTGGAAACCCACCATTTTTCACAGGTAAGGTCTGTGAGCATTCACAGCTTCTCAGGCAAGCCCTGTCAAAGCCCCTATGGGGATTCTGTAGGGACTGCTCCCGAGCCAGCACCCACAATACCCATTCTGCCACCTGGGTCACTGCACACTGGTCTTCACAACACAGCTCCAGCCAAGCTGGTGCTGCTCAGGCCTGGCCCCTGTGCCCTGCATGAGTTCTTGCCCATGCCTGGGTGGCAAAAAGGGCAATGTTCCCAAATTCTGATCTATCTACCATGGCACTGCATCACTCCCCTCAAACAGCTTCACATCCAGTAAAAGGCGGACTGCTCAGATGGTGGCATTTGAGCCCGTTTGCCATCCTCATGGCTGATGGAGCTGGCAATCATATAACATGATATGATATAATAATAATGATATAACATGCAATGGGAAGAGCAGCAGAAACTTCCCCATGCAGGATCCCACCATGACCTTGCCTGCTGTGCACTGGACTTACACATCAAGCACAGCCCTCTTTGGGGGCTCTCCTGGGAAAAGTGCTTCAGAATGGTTTCTTCTTCCACAACAAACTCAAGCCCCATTAAATCAGCTGCTGCAATATGATGTGCTCTCTTCTGATCTTGCCTTCAAATCAATACCAGGGCACGTTCCAAAAAAGCCAGGAACAAGCCCCTTAAGTGCAAATCCAGATGCTAGGAGAGCATAGCCTCAGAGAACTAACCAATTCTCCCAAGAGGTGTTCAGGGACTTAAAGCTCTCCAACCCAAGCTCTTATTTCTCTTCCCCCATCTTGCAGATGGAGCAGGCACTATTTGAAATTTAAAAAGGAGCCACCACAGCTGAGAGTGGACCAGGGAAAAAGAAATTGTGTCTGGAAATTCCCTGTACATTAGTATCAAGCACCCCAGGTTTTATTTGGGTTATATGCACTTCTCACACAAAAATGAGTAGCTAATGAGCTTCTGCATATATCTGATATTAGGGATTAGGAGTATGCTGCAGAGGGACACAGTATTTGGGATATTATATTCTCAGTGGGCTCCTCAGAGCAGCACAAATGAGCCCAGACATCAAGAAAAACAATTTATATTTTAATTATTTTAAGGGTCTTTTCATTTCAGTGCTGCTACTGATTGTAAGGGAGCCAGAAACAGCATTTTCTCTTCCTGAGAATGGGTGAGGGAGATCTGAAAGCTGTAAGGTCTGCAAGAGAGTCATAAAGGCTTAAGCAGGCAGGGTACACCCATGAATATTAAGTGATACTCAAGGACTTTACAATTCCCTTGGCCTTTCTGTTAATGAAGTCTGAGGAGATACAAGAACAAAAGGAAAATTTCTGTGCTTATTTTCATTGAGCCAGCACATCTACAGCCCTGAGACACATTCAGTCATCCCAGAGGACAGAGCTGGCTCCCCTCATCACAGCCTTGCTGCATCTTATTCCTCAGATACATCCCTCATTCCCTGCATGCAAACAGAGCTCAGCTTACATGGATACAGCAAGCCCTCTGCCAGCCAGGGCAAGGCTAAAGGAAGTGATGTTCACACTGGATAGTTGTCCTGTCCAAGCGGGACCAAGACAGATAATGAGAAGACTTTAGGTCACCTCTGGATTTGCTTGTGGAGACAAAAGCCCTGCCCTGGCTTGGGAACCTGCCTTCTGTCCATCCCAGCAAGCCACTTGCCTGAGAAATCTCATCTCTTCATCCTTCTTCTCATCCTCACTGATGATCTTGGAGGTGGTGACACTGACCTCTACTCCATCCACCACAAACTTGCGGGTGCGCTTCAGTGTCTTCTTGTGCATCTGGGAATCCTGAGTTTGGCAGGGGAAGAAAGGAGGAGGCCATGAAGCAGCTCCCTGGCTTGTTGCACGGGGTGCTACAGCTGGAAGCCTCAGAGCAGTTTTGATGTTGTTGTTGTTAATGAAGAATATAACCAAGGTAACCAGACCAAGCAAAAATCATCAGCAGATTTGGAGCCATTCAAGCCATGCAGCCTTGCTGCCATGCCAGAGTACAGTGGCATTGCCACCCTGCAAAAAACTGACTTGGAGGAGAGCCAACCCACCACCTGAAGACCCTTCCTCACTAGGTCCAACTAAAGCAACTAAAGTCTGATGAGGGGTGCTAGGACCCCCTGAATGTCTGAAGAATCCACACAAGAAGCTTGGAATGGTCCCATTTAAGGCTCCTGAGCCATCTGACCAACAGGTATCCCCACATACACCCCTGCAGGTGCAAGGGAGGCAAGGCCCATGCATCAGGCTGGGGCTGCTGATGGAGCCACAGGGAAACAAGCTGGCCCTGCCCAAAGGCTCAAAGGCTCAGCACTTGTTTCCCTCTGGCCCTCATTACGATACCACACTAATCACAGCCAGCTTTGAGGCCCTTACAGTGACCTCCACAAAGCACAGCCCAGGCTCACTTTCATTAGCACAGGTGGGGACAAAGTGCCAGGAGCGCTGTGTCCTCTTCCAGCAGTGCCACAGCAGGTCAGCATCCCCCTAGCAGGGTCAGCAGCCTAAGCCTGGCTGAAGGACTGCATTCAGGGACTCTACTTCTTTGGCAAAGAGAAGAAAAAAATAAGTAAATGAACAACTTGAGCCATGAAACACCAGGGGGCAAGCACAGTGGTGGAAGGAGCAAAGGCTCCCACTGAAGTCCTCCTGCTCTCACAGTGATGACCATTACAGACATAGAAAATGCCAGGAGGGCTTCATGCAAACCTGCCAAGGCCCAAAGCAAGCTCCTGGAGAGCTCAGGTCACAAAGGCTCTTCCTGCCCTAAACTGAATGAAAACAGCTGGCTAAAACTCCTGCCTTTTCCAAAAGAGAAAAGGCCACCATTCAGGTGTCTGTGCCAGCACCAGTGCCCATCAACACCAAGAAGATAAGCAGCTGGAAATGGTCTGGTAATTAAAGAGCTACTATAACTTTGCAGTTTAGCCTGTGACAAAAAGCACGTAATAGTTAATGTTTACAGCCAGAAATGGTTTAACTCTTTGCTGCTCCTTCTCTTGCTGCAACCTGCCTGGCAGGCTGCACACAAAACCCAGCAGCACCAGGAACATGAGCATGGGCAGAACAGGGGAGTTTAATCCCATGAAGCTAAGGCTGGACAAGGAGCCTGGGTGAGGAGAGAGAAGTGCAGTCTGGTCCCCTATGCCCATGCACACAGCTCATTGTGCAAACCACAGGCATCTTGCTCAGGGCCCTCCAGCAGCGTCACTCCTGGAGCTCTGCTTGAATGCCTTGCTCAGAGAGATACCATTTGGTTTGTTCTGAGCATTATCTCTAGTGGGGGAAATTCAAGCTGAGATCTAACACGACCATCTCTTTAAGACCCATTCCTCTGAAACCCAAACAACGCCTTTCCCCTTCCAGGGGACCAGCTAGAGAGAACAATTACACATGTGGCATCGTATCCACCTTTGGCTGGCCTCAGAGAGACCAGGTGTCATGGGAAAGGCAGTGAGGAGGGGGAATTGCAATGCAAGAACATCACACTTCTCTCATTAGAGTTGCACACTGACTGGGGGCTCCTGTGGGGAATGCTGGCTCATGCTCACAGCAAGAGACAGAAGGGGAGGAAAATTTTTGCTGAGAATGGTCTTCGGGCACGTTTCTGTGCAGGGAAGCTATCACTCATGCAGGCAACTGGATAAAGATCTTGTGCAACACATTACTCTGCCCCCTCAAGTCACACATATTTCTTTTTCTGAAACTCAGCAAATATTATTCCAGTTATTTTGCCTCCTCCTCTGAGCCATGCTGACCTGGCCAACTCTGGCTCACAAGCATTTCCAGCCTCCAGAAGGCTTTAGTAAAAGCCAAGGAGCCTGGGAGGTCTCTGTGTGTGTCACTGCTGACACAAACCAGGCTAGATCTATGGCAGGTTGGAAAAACTGAGAGAGGCACCAACTCAAATAAGCTTCCTCCTGGGGCTAGTTTTCTAGGAAAGAGCAGCAGAGTGATGGGCAATGGATAAAGTTTAGGAAATCACACTTTGGGTTTCATACTTGGTCCTTGCTCTGACTCTGTATGACTGCACAAGTCAGAGGAGTGGCATGGTTACTTCATGCTTCTCAGGAATCCAAAAAGAGCTACAAAACATCACACTTCCAGCAGATTTCAGTGTTCTGGGACAGAAGAGACATGTACCTGCAGCAGCTCCCCCAAGAGCTTCTCCTTCACTTGAGGACATGCCATGTGCCCATGGTACAGCTCTAGGACAGGGGTCCCAGAGATGGGGAAGACAAACGATCAAAGGCTTTGCCTAGCAATGGCCTTCCTCCTGCCTTGCTGGTCCTGTGTTTATTTGTAGGTCTCCAAGCCTGGACACCCACATTGTAAGTGCTGCACCCAGCCTTTTCAGTTTTCTCACCAAATAGCACTAGGGGAGGGGGCACCTGGGTGGTCTTTAGCAGACTAGGAACAACTCCTTTTTTCCTCCCATAGATAAAGTTCAAGTCCATCTAAAGCCTAGCATGCTGTTTTCTCAGGAACAAGTTTAAGGGCCCAGGAATGAGGTGTGCACATGCACAGCTTCCCAAGGAAGGGGTCTGAATTTCAGGGACTTGGCTAAAAAGGGAAACAAGCCTCAGCTCTTGTTAATAGGGAGCTGCTGCCCTTCTCTCTCCACACTCTCTGCACACCCCTCTCACCTTCAGGGAGATGGAGCCACTCTCTCTATTGAGGGACAAGTCAGCAGACAGGGAGATGGTGAGATCCATGCTTTCAGAGGCTGAGGTGCTGCCAGAATCTGAGCCCTCTTTGGACTGGCTGCCAGGGAATGAAGCTGAGGGCTCCAAGCTCCCATTGGCAAGCTTCTCCTCCATGAAGTTTTCCAGGTGGCTGCTCTCTGGTCGCTCCCCGATGCTCTTCCGCTCTTTGCTGCCAGGCCTGGGCTGCTTGTCCCCTTCTGTTGACTCACCCAGCTGTCCAGGCTGCGAGATGAGGTCAGGCTTGCCCTGGGTGGCTGAGGTGGCTGAGCTGGCAAAGGTTTTTGTGGAGTGCTTGCTCTCCAGTTTGTCATTGTCACTGTTTATCGCATCATTTGAGACTTTATTGCTCTGTCCAGCCGTGGTCTCCTTGCCAGCCCCCACAGACCCATTCACTGCCTTGGGCAAGGAAGAATCCAGAGGCTTCTCCCCATCAAAACTCAGCTGACTTGCCTCAGAGGGGTCCCGCTTGTGCTTACCAGGGGGCTGGAAAGAGAGAAAGGAAGGTAGGTGTTGAGTGTTGCACCATTGCTTTAACAACTGCAAGAGCTGCAAGCCCTCATGATTCAGAGCAAAGTCCCCCGCAGTTGAAAGGTACTAGAAGGAACTCTTCCCTTTTAGGACACCTGCCCTGGGGTACTTCACATACTTCTTTTTCCAGGTTTGTGGTCCCAAGAACTACAGATACTGGAAGGAAAGCTCTCATGGGAAAGCTCCAGAACTTGCACATTCTTAAAAGGCAGCCTAGGAGCTTGTTTTATCAAACAGCTTTTCACTTGGCTAACTCCACCATGGATTAATCATTGTCCTTTGCTACAGATGAGGGAGGTCAGGCATGCTCCCCAGCTTTCCCCATCAAAGTTGCCCACACAGCCTTGAATCTTCCCCTTCAAAGAGCCCAGCTCAGAAGCAGATTTGCCAAGCTCCCTTGTAGGGCTGATGGTGCCTCACCATGTGCTGCTGGTGTTGTTTCCACTCCAGCCTCTCCTGTATCGAGGGCTACTTTCCCTCCTCTTTTGTTTGAACACTTTTTTTGCAAGCTTCTCCCACAAGTGGGCAGCTGGGCCACCTGCCAGCACCATTGTTCCTCTATGCTGTTGGCAGCCACTGAAAAATGGCCACTCCCTGGCCAAGCAACTGCTTCCCCTCCACCTGAGGGGGCCCAGAAAAGCTGAGGACCAGCTTTTTTGGAGCCTAGAAAAGTTGCTGGGCTCTTTCTCCACCTTAGCTGCACAAAGTTGCCAGCACAGGGCCAGAAGCACTCACTGAGGCAGACTCGGACGAGTCATCTTCTTCTGCTTCCTCCCGACTGTCCTCGATCTCCTCCATCACCTCAGCCTTGGCCTCGGCCACCAGCTCACGCAGGGCCCGGTTGCTGGTCACCTTGCTGACAAAGGGATGCTGAAAAGCCAAGCACAATGGACATGCATGAGGTGGACAAAAGGGAAAAAAATGGATCTTGAGAGCTTGCTGCTGAGCAAGTGCACAAGGAAGGCTATGGCGAGGACTTCTTGCTCTATAACACCCACAAAGACCTCAGGACATAGTTCTTGGCAATGTCTCCAGGCTTAAGGCCCCAGATGAATTTACACGTGTGCTTGCACGCATGAGAGAGAACACGACATTGAGGTTCAGAGACAACCCTGCACACAGGTGCTTGAAGCGTGGTGCTCTGCAAAGCTGCTCTATTTCAGAATCCCCCAGACAAAAGCACCAGCTGCATTTGAACAAGGAACTCTTGCTGCAGAGATGTCCCTTCTCATCACTGGCAGGCTGAGCTCCAGGGTGCAGGTCTGAGCCAGCCAAGTGCCACCAGGAGCAGGGCAAGAGCCAGTCTGCAGGATCCCTGGGTGCCAGCAGCCCCTGGGGAAAGGTTTAATTGGCACTGGGCTTGAATCTCTCACTGAGTACACACAGAGGAGTGCTTGTGCTGTGCTTCAGCTGAAGGCTGGGGAGTCCCTGGAGTCGCAGAGACTGTCAGAGCTTCCTGCTGCTGGCTCCGGTGCGGGACAGGAAGCGTGCAGCCAGCATGGAGCCAGCCTGCCAGTGTCTGCACTCACTGGGGAAAAGCATCTTCCAGGCTTTTGCTATTAATCTGGAAGGGGACAGGAAGAAAGGAGTTGAATTTAAATCTGGGACAACCAGGTATAATCCAAGCTGACTGCCACGTGGGCATTCTTAGGCAACAGGAGTGATTTCTATTCCAGATGGTATCCATAGGGGCTGTGTGGTGTGCTCCAAAGGGAAGAGCTCCTTTCTGGAGCATTTTAGTGGCCGAAGAGTACTATGAACTTCCTGAACAAGAAAAAGATCATCCAAAACCAGCCTAGGAGCCATCGACACTTCCTCTCCACCCTTCACTCGAGGAGAATCAGGCTGTACAGACACTCACAGAGCCAGGCAGACACTGCCACCAGCTGCAGACCCAGACCAGAGCCGGTGCTGATGCCTACCTCCAGCAGCTGGGCAGCACTGGGACGGGTCTCAGGGTTCTTGTCCAGCGCTGTTTTCAGGAAATCTCTGAACTCCAGGGACCTTAAAAACAGTCACTGGTGAGAGGCCCAGAAGAGGGAAAGATGCCACAGAAATCTGCTTGATCCCTTTGCAGGTTGCATCCCAGTTTGCAAGTGGCCATAATCACTGTTCCACTCCCAGCAGGAGAATCTCAGTGCTCAGTTCTGTTTATGTGTAGGAGGATCAGCTGCATGACCAAGTGAGACACTAGAATTTGCCTTACCTGTGACTGCAACAGACTGAACACAAGCCATTGGAACCCAGGGCCAAGGTGGAGAGGTAGGAGAGGACAACAGCAGTTACCCTCCAGATGGAGTCCATGGGTGGAACTGCTCGTGGGGCAAGGATTCTCCAGGACCCACCCCCACAGTTGCAGTGTGAAAGGATGGCTGTGAAGGACAGGAACCCCATAGGAGGGCAGCCTCAGCCTGCAAAGTGCAGCTCAGATAGAGAGCAGGTCCCTCATCCACTTCTGGATTCTGAGCTGCTCCAGGGAAAGTGCTCCCATCCTGCCTGCTGGGTTTGAGCAGCAGACTCTTGGCTGCTACCTGAACAACTTTAACAATGCTTGTGGCTCCAGGACTCTGCTAGCAACTTGCTACTGGCTGTTGGGCAGCAGGTTTTATCATGATTTAAAAAAAATAACTGGGGGGGGGGGGGGAATAAAATCAACTGACTGGACTCCTTTAAATGCAGAAGAGGCTTTCCAGACTCCAGGAAAGACATTCTGGAGCTCTTGGCTCCAGGTTTAGAGGAAAAATTGCCCTTTATACAAATCAGGATGTTTTCAAGAACAGCCAGGGGATTGCCCAGACTTCAACAGGGCTGTGGGTGGGCCCAAGGTCCCCCCACCCTATGCTGCCTGCATGCTATCAGCATGGTCACAGCACAGGAGAGCTGAGCTCTTGGGGCCTCCAGCACACACCTGGACCTCAAACACAGCTGGAATCCTGTACTGGGTTCTCCAATTAAACAATACTGCTAGAAAAGACTGGGGGTTTTGCCTCTCTTGAACAGTGTAAGCTGGGAAACGCTTCCTTTGCTGCCCCAAACTGCTCACCATTTGGAAGGGCAGCTGAGAGTGGGGGGGTCAGACTTGGCAATCTTCAGCAGGACTCTCATGGGGTTGAGCTCATGATGGGGGGCTCGATCTGGGCCATTTCAATCAGAGTGATTCCCAGGGACCAGATGTCTGCCTTGTAGTCGTATGGAGTGTCCTTCATGGTCTCACACATCACCACCTCTGGGGCCATCCTGCAAGGGGCAGAGCAAGGAGCTGGGACGGGGAGGGATGACACCACTGCCACCCAACACGACCCATGCAGCAGCAATCAAATGCTTTAAATAATCCACAGCATTGAATAAAACCCATCCTTTCCTCCTAGCTCCGGGTTTCAGAAGCAGCAGCATCTTTTCTAAGGGGTCCAACCCCTCCCTCTTCCACAGACCAGCCAAGACAGCGCAGGCAGGCCGTGGAAACCCCCAGGCCATTGACATCTGGCACGGATGTGGCTCAGACAATAAATTAATCCTTGCCGATCCCGTTCCTTCAGCAAGTTGAGTGATTTAGAGATTGTGTTTCTGGAGTGAGGAGTTGTTCCCATGTGCTTGGAGTTGCTTCAAAGCCCACTCTACCCCCCAGGGCGGGGGGAGGGGGTGTGCACACACGCAAGCACACGTGTCCCTCGCTCCTCCAAGCTGGGAGCATGGCGACCCCGCCACGGGCTCAGGGCACCCTGACACAAGGCAATGCTCCTGCGCCACTGAGCCTCCCCAGAGCTCCCTTCAAGCAAGGGAAACCCTTGCACATGGGGCACTGGCCATGACTCCTTGTTAAAGTCCTCCCACCCATGCTAGGTAAGGCACTATGGTCCAACACATCCCAAAGGCTGTCAGCTCCCCATTCCTGAGGGAGCCTGATTTTCCGAAGGGTGAAGCTCCTCATGAACCTGAGATTTCTCAGCAAGCAGGTTACACACCAGTATGGGGTCCCAATGAAGGAGTCTCGTTTCTGCAGGGTTTTCATGTTTTTGGCAGACACTCCAAAGTCAGCTGCAAAGAGCAGTAACATTAGATGCCATAGGAAAACTGAAAGACCCTTCTGAATTAGCACACTTGGCTGAAATGCAGGGTTAAAAGCAAATACACATTTAATGCAAGGAGAAGATAAAATTTGCTGTTTACTCTGAACTGAGCATCAGAAAATAAATATACTTGTGGGTATATAACCACCAGAGACCTTCCCCTCTCATGTTCTGTAAGACAAGGGAATAACAAAGCCATCCCTACTGTAATCCAAACCCTACACATCTAGAGAGAAGTCAAAACCTTTTCCACAAACAAACAAAAGCAGATTAGTAGCAGATCACTTTTGGGGCTGCTATTTCATAGTAGAATGCCACATGTTACACCAGAAAACCCAAAGTGCTGTTACATTCCACCTCTTCCCTTCAGCCCCATTCACAGCAGCTACTGCATTCTACCTCTCTCTGGGCTTGTCCCTCCTATAAAGTGCTGCTGAAATCAGCCCAACCCGAATTAATTTGGTAAGACCTGCAGAGAGTGCTGAGCCCACTCCAGGCCACTCTGCTCTCCAAGATGGCCTGATGACCTCTGGAGGAGCTGTTATTCATCTCCACCTTTGGCCCAAGCCAGCAGAGTGTTTTTACAGTGGAGTACAACCCATGGTCACAGGAAGGTTTCTATCTTCCCAACCTGGCTGGCCTCCACCAGCACCCACAGACAAATCCCAAGAACACCTCACGGCTGCTGGCACCCCTTGTCAGAGTGCAGAAGGAGATCTGTACCTTTCTGACCCATCCCTACAGAAAAAGCTACCTTCTCACCCCCCAGCAGGTAGCTGGATGCCAATTTAACCCAAGCTGGCAAAGCAATTCTTTGGCAGAACTTTCCCTGTCACCACCAGACCTGCTCTGGAGATAAGACGAATTCTTCCAGCTCCCAGCTCTGGCACCCTGCACAGGATGCTCAACAGGCCAAAAAGCATAAAAATCAGGTTCAAAGGGGGATTGAACAAATTCATAAAAGTCAGTCAAGGGCCTGAACATGGCTGTGGCTTGAGGAGTCTTGGTGCCTTGCTGGGAGCTAAGCACAGCACACAGCTCAGTGGTAGATCTGGGCTCCCATGAAACAATGTGAAGTTTACCCCCACCTTCTGCCTGAGGCTCACCAGCCAGCAGACAAGCAGCTGATGTCCCATAGGCAGAACAGAAGCCAGAGAGCATCCCTCAATCCCCTACACTCAGTCAAGGCTTAACGCTGCAATCCAGCTCCCACTGTCATTAGTGTGGTGAGAAATGGTCCTAAGCAGCACCATCGCCCTTGGCAGCTCTCCCATCAAGCTCAGCCAAGCAAGCACCTGACACACTGCTGGCTCACCGAGCTTGATGTCCCCATCCTGAGTGAGGAGCACATTGCCTGCCTTCAGGTCACGGTGGATGATCCTTTTGCTGTGCAGGTAGTGGAGAGCCTCCAGCATCTGGCGGCAAATGACTTGAATCTGAGGTTCGGTCAGGCCCCGGTCCAGCTCTGCAGGGAGGGAAGAGGGAGCTGTTAACCAGGACAGGGATTTGAGCCATGCCTGCTTCCAGCAGGAAGGCACAGACTACCCAGCAGAGCATTTGAAAACCACTGTCCATGTGTCAAAGCAGTGGGACACCAATGCGTATCAGCCTGTTGGGGTAATTTATTCCTTAAGCCAGCACTCAGTGCAGTGCTGGCCTGTCTGGAGCTGCTGGTTTATAGCCCCCTCCAGGAAGGCAGGGCTGAGGCACCTGGCCCAGGAGCAGCAGATGAGGGGGATGAGGCAGGGTGGCCAGGCACTCCCATGATGGGGACTGAACTGCAAATTCCCTGCTGATTTGTGAAACAGGCCCCTGCAGGCAGGTCTCACCCAGGGTGAGGATGATGCTGCAGAGAGGAGGGAGCTGAACTCAGCCCCCAGAGGCAGCAGGGTCAAACACAGGTGTGAACGCATGGCAGCTCCATTTGCAGCTGTGTTCTCATCCCCCAGGGAGCTACTCCTGACATGGAGATGCAATGTAACCCCCTGACCATCATCAGGGCCTCGCTGCTTCCTAAAGCAACAAGCAATAAACTGTTCACCAGTTACCCCAGCCCACTGCTCTGAGCTGCTTTTTTCAGGTAGCATCTGATACCAGCACACCAAATCATACCCTGCTGTCTGCCCCTATTTGTGAAGCTTGTGGGGACATGCAGCCACTGGTGTGACCTCCCTGTTGAGCTCTGCTTGGCCACCTTCACCGCTTTCCAAGACAAGCTCTGCAAACCATCAAGCTTCCAGATGGTTAGCATCATTGAGCTTCCCTCCTTTCCTCTCTCTGACAGGCCCTTGCAGTGCAAAGCCCTCCTCCAGCACAGCTGAGCATGCAGTGGAGCAGACCAAGCCGTAAACAGCTCCAACTGACCAAACTGCATGGCCAGGATGGGGGCTGACAGACAGACCTCAGCAACTGGGACAGATTTATTGTTCAGAGAGAGCATCTTAACCACAGGCTGGGGGATGCTGGGTGAGCTACTTGGCTTCTCATCTTTCCCACCAAGATCTCCCTTGCTCTGGGGGAAGCTGATGATTTTCACTCCCCCTGGAGCATCTGGCAAAAGCAAGGTGCAGTGGGACACAGTTTTGTACAGATGGTGTCTAAGTCAAACCACAGCTGCTGGTGGCAATGGGGAGGTAGAACAGGCAGCATTTGGCAGCTCTGAATTTACTCATGCTGGGAGCACTGCTGAGCTCAGACTCACAGCTCCTCCTGCCCCTCATTTGGGAGGTGACAGCACAACAGCCAGGCGACTTGCTCACAGTTTTCCATGCTTCCCCTTCTCAGGTCCTCCAGAGATTGACTGCCCTGGACATGGCCCCACAAATCCTCAAGGGGGTTTCATATCCCAAGAGACAGAGCCCCCTTTTGAGGCTTTGCAGGGGGAAGGCATCATTTCCTCCAGCAATTCAGAGAAGGTACTTCTTCAAGCAGTGACTTGGACCTGCTTTAAAGGAGTTCCCTAAAGGAGGCACAAATTTTAGGGGGCAGACTGAAAGATGACAAATTTGAGTCCACACTTCTGCAAATAAAAAGAAAGTGAGGTCTTTGGAAATTCCAGAACTAAAAATGAGTAATCCCCAGGGAGACACATCTGTGTCCCAGGGGCTGCAGGCAAAAGCACCTGAGAGCGCCACATTCGTGTCCAGAGCTGAGGTCACCCTCCTCGGGGTCTGTACAGCTCTGGCATGGAGTAGTTGTGGCACCAGCCAGGGCTGTTTTGGGGAACACCCACACACTCCCAGTCTCAGAGGCATCATGTGGAAGGGAGGAGTTAAAAATGGGAAGATTCCTGGAATTACTGCAAACTGCAGTTTATTCAGACCCTCTGCTGCTTCACCAGATGACCAAAACCATACAGAGAGCTCAGCAAGAAGATCCAGGGAGGTTCATGGTGACAGGCACCCGCATTCAACATCTTGGCCTTGCTGCCCTGCTGGGGAAGCTGTGAGAACAAGATCCCAAGCACTTGGTGCCTCCAGCAGATAACTATTTAAAGCCATCTTTCTCCACCAGCCAGACTCACCCTTCTCCCCCTGCCCTGTGATCTGCTGATCCCATCAGCATTTAAATCACAAAAGGACATCAAAGTAGCTCAAGAAATGCCCCAGAGCTGCCACACCTTCTGCTCCAGGTACGAAAATAGGCAAACTCA
Organism: Picus viridis; assembly: GCA_033816785.1. Lineage (NCBI taxonomy): Eukaryota > Metazoa > Chordata > Aves > Piciformes > Picidae > Picus > Picus viridis. Next base: position 13,048,148 of record CM066593.1, on the reverse strand, counting down.
TGGGAGAAGAAATGGTAGCTGAAGAAGCTGGGGCATCCATGTCTGCCACCTGCCCAAAGGTTGCCCCTGAAAGCATGCCGGAAGGCTGCAAACACCTTGCAGGCACTACCCCGAGCACAGAGAAGAGCCTGGCACCACGCACTGCACTCACCCAGCATGGTGGCATCCACTGCCCCGCCTGGGCAGAATTCAATCATGATCTGGGGAGACAAAGAGAGAGGAATCAAAGTCAAATCCATGTCTCACTGAGTCTACCAGGTAGGGAAGAGGAGACAAAAGCATTGGGTTCTTGCTTCCCAGCATGGCAAAGCTGCCTCTGAACCCCAGCACAGGGATGAAGACGCTTTGGTGCTCCCCGAGGCACATCCCCAGGCAGCCCCAACAGGAATAATCAGCCAAGCCTCGAGGCCAGAGCCAGTACAGTACATCACCCACCACAGCCATCTCAGGAAGACTGTCCCCATCGCTGTGACACCTCCGGCAGTCACGCCTGGCCCCGTACCTGGACGCCCACCCCGTGCAGCCAGCCTCGGCTCCAGCTGCCTCTCCGTTTACATCTCTTCCCAATGCATTTTGGAAGCAGGGCTGCTCCAGAGAGCAGCCTGGCCAGCAAGATGAGATAGCTGCAATAGCTGGGAGTTGACGTGGCTCAGAGAAATCAGGCAGGATTTCTTTGCCAAATGAGAGCTGGGGAGGGCTGTCGTCTCCCTTCTTTATTGTTTAAACGATCACTATTTCTCCCCCTCCATTGCTCACTAGTTCATTGCTCTCTCGATTTTGAGCAACTTGAGGGGAAACTACGTCAATAAAGAGGCCAAATACATTCACCAGATCTTTTTCTGCCAGGGACATGCAGAGAGTGCCCCCATCCCTGCCAGCCTGGCCCCTGCTGTCCCCCACCACAGGAGGGGCAGCACACTCTGGGTGAGCCCTTTTCCAGCACCTGGGGGATGCAGGTCCTCTTTTCCCTCACCGCTACACCAACTCAGCCAGAGTTGCTCCTGGGGTGGGATTTGGTGCCCATCCACATTCCACATAGGGCAGAGCAGGCTGCTCAGAAAAACAGATCACAGCCAGAGGTTATGAAGGACAAGAGATGCTTCACCTCCCCAACAAGCTCTTCTTGTCGAGGTAACACAGGGCAACATACCGGAGAGGTGAAATGCCAGAGGTTATTTTGAGGACAATGACTGAAGGCAGTGTTTACCAGCACAGCTCTCTAAGACCTTCAAGTGGAGGTCTGTTATTCAATGTGGCTCTAAGCACTGGAGCAGGAGCTGAGGGGAGAAGGTTCAAGTTCCCTCTTTCCCATGGTCTAATCCTGCAGCTCCAGGCAAGTCACATCCCACTCTTTTGTCCTTCAGTTTGTACATGTGGACAAGGGAAACATTATTATCAACCCAGACTGCAGTGGAAGACACAATTACTTTGTTTTGGAGAAGCAGGATCAGGTGCTGGGAGGCAGCAAACCTTGAACTGCTTGGTGAGAACTGGCCCAGGTCCAAGAGTCAGAGGGGAGACAATGCCGAGAAAAGAAACCCAGGCAGGCTGGGCAGCATGACACAGGCACCCTCAGAGGAAGCAGAGAGGAATAACCAGAGGCCAGGAATGGGGAAGCATTCGAAGCAGACAGATGGAGAGAAGCAACTGGGAAGACATTCCAATCATTTGCAAACCAGGAGAACAAATCTGTGCTGACTCTGAACCGAGCAGGAGCCTGGGAGGCCAGCAGAGCCCTTGCACAAATGAGCCATGCCAACGTGGCTTTGTTGCTCAAGTTTATACCTTGAACCAGAGCACCAGCAGCTTCACCAGCAAATGGAAAGGCAAGAACTGCCTCCTGCTATGGTCTTCCCAGGCACAGAGCTCCCCACTGGAAACCCTGTGCCCCATCACTGCCCTAACAGTTCTGGGAGACTCATTTCAAACAGTCATTTTACAATGTTCCTCATCACGTTCATCAGAGCAGACTAACACCACCAGTGGATGTCAGCCCCTCCTAGGCTCCTCAGAATCCAAGGTGCCAGAAGCAAATCCCAAACAAGCCCCATGCCAATGCCAACCTGCCAACTGGGAGAGCAATGGCTTTCCCTTGCTCTGGTAAGCTGAGGGGAAATGTGGGGCCCTGCTGGCACAGCCAGCCTAGATGGTACTCCACACAGTGATACCACGATGCAGCCCATGGAGCATGCCCTTTGCAAGACCATCCAACCTTGCACTAGCCCAGACCAGCCAAGCGCACATGACCTGCGTGACCCAAGCCCATAGTGCAGGGATGCAGTGGGTACAGGCAGACAGTGCAGACCAGATCCCACCTGAGTATGACAGCTTTGCTCTGCTCTGGCTGGCAGACCTGCCCCTAGAAATGATCCAGCCTCATCACTGAATCACAGCCCAAGGTTTTGGTCATCTCACATGATCAATCCTTTCCTACTCCTGCTGATCCAGGCACCTCAGGAACTCCCCTGCTCAAAGAGGGTGGTCTCCAGGTTCAAGCAACAGCCTGCTTACATTCAGTCAGTAGGGAGAGCCTGACAAGATGCTTGTCTGTACTACCAGGCTCAGCTCTTGAACCTAAACAGTCCCAAAATGTCAAACAGCGCAGGCTGAACCAGCTGCTAACGTGGCCTTCGCCATCCAGCTGACTCGGTGCTTTCACTACTAATGCTCAGCAAGCAGCTTTACAGCTTCTGCCTCTTTGTGTGTCCCAACTAAACCAAGTCCCCTGGCATCTCACACAGCTCCCCTTGCAGAGCCTCCAGACTGAGAAATGTAATTCTAAATTTGAGGGGTGAGACACACAGTGGGAAGCCAGCTGGGTCACAGCCACAGCTGCCCCAGTCAGCAGAGCCCCCAGCAGCCCCACAATGTCTCCCCTGTCAGGCAGATGCCGTGCTGAGGTTTCCCATCAGAGGTTCAGCCAGCACAGCCAAAGTGTGCTCTGCTCAGACATACTGAGCTTTTAGATGGGGAAGGGCCAAGCACAAGGCACCCTACCCTGCATCCATGTGGGATGTGCTTCATCTCACAAAGTTTCACTCAGGTTTGCAGTACAGCAGTGAGAAAATTAGGGAAGTCAGTCCACCTGAGCCAGCGTGACCGTGTCTGTCCATGCAGGCACAGCAGGCTGCGAGCCAGGCACTGGGAATGTGGGAAATATGGAAAACTCAGAAATACACATTTTCAACAAGGACAGAGGTGCCAAAGAATAATCATGGGTGTGACCAGATTGAACATCCAAAAGCCTGACAGGCTCCTTTCAGGCCAGAAACCCTGAGTTAAGCAAACGTGGCTGGCAGTACCATGGCTTGCACAATGCACACTGCCTGCCAGGAGCAGGGCCAACCTCTAAAGAGCTTTACCTCTGAAGCAGGTAGGAAGGCAGCCCAATGGCAGCAGCCCAGGGATGTCTCTATGTGTGAGCTGGGGGATGCAGGATACTCATGAAGAGTGGAAGCTGTGCAGGCACACTCCGCTGCAGTGGGGTGGGTGCTGACACTCTGGGATGGGCAGTCTGCCATTCCTGCCACAATGAGGGACGAGTTGAGGGTCCCAGAAGAGAGCTGTGCATCTGTACAGACAGGAGGCTGATGATTTACCCAAGGCCTGCAGTCTGTCTCTTGCTTACAACTGTTTCCATGTGCTGTGATGTATCATCTGACTACTTCTTTAGTGAGGTGTCCCCAAGCCACAGCTGGAGCAGCAACCACTCCAGTGACAGCGCCAATCTCAGTGCTGTGCCGCTGCCTGCTCTGTGCTTGGCCTTACCCAGCAATTCCCCTAGGACCTGTGAGACCTGGGACCCAGCACAGAGCTACAACAGCACCACAAACTCGAAGTTTCACCTGGTCCCAAAAATCCTCCTGCAGTCTTGTGAACTGGAGAGATGAGATCCATGGTGACCTCTGTCCCAGTGGTGACATCCTGAAAGCAGCTCCTTCACACTAATTAGAGCTGGGGCAAGCATCCACACCACCACCTCCACCTCCTCCTCCTCCTGCTTGGGGTCCAGCAAGCAATGAAATGGGGCTAGAGCAAACATCCTGTTTATAATGACTTCCTCTGTACAAGAAATCCAGGGACTTCCTTGCTGAAGGCTGCCCAGCCCCTCTGCTGTGCTGAGCTGCTGGGGGAGACAGGCAGCAGCCACAGGAGCTCTCCCTCCTGCTGCCACCCAAAAGCTGTTCCAAACCCCAGGGATTGTGCACTATTGGCATGTCAGCTCAGTCCACTAGCACCTCGCAGGCACATGCGGAATTCACTGATAGCTCCCCTCAATGAGCCATGAGCTACACAACTGACTAATGGCTGCCTTGCAGCACAGCCAGAGATCCCCAGTCTCAGAGCCAACACCATGGCCAAGAAACCCAGCCACCACCCTGGGCTCATTTGCAGCTCGACAGTGATGCATGAAGTGCACACAGAGAACAGATGTGGGCACCTGGTTTACAGAGAGAAAGGAACCTGCTCTCACTACCTCTCAAAATCTTTGTACCACCCTTTGAGCTCTGCTATTTAAAAGAAAACCAAACCAAACCATAAAAATGGTCCCTTTTCTCCTAAGCCTTCAGAGAAGCAGCAAGAATGAAGAGGTCACTACGCAGAAGTTACGTAATATTTTCCTTTCAAGGAACTTCTGCATAGGCAAAACTACATTGAAAATTCATTTGAAAGCAGAATCATAGAATCAATAAGGTTGGAAATAGACCTCAGAGATCATCAAGTCCAACCTGTCACCCAACACCTCATGACTACTAAACCATGACTTCAAGTGCCACGTCCAATCCCTTTTTGAACACCTCCAGGGACTGTGACTCCACCACCTCCCTGGGCAGCACATCCCACTCAAGTTGAAGAGCTTCGCTGATGAACTTGATTTTTTCCCCATGCCTCACCCTAATCCTGCCTTTAGACACTGCAGGACCTGGAAGCATTTTGTAGCCCAAGTGGGAGTGGGGCACGCAGAGGTGCCTGGGGCCCTTTTCTGGGCTGCTCAAGTAATAAGTGGCTGCCTGGGAGGAAAGGAAGCAGGGTCCAGTGAGCCTGGGGTTGCCCAGGAGAATAAATATACACACATATATATGAAAGGGCTATAGCTTAAGTTAAGTGCTCTGAAAGACACAGAGCAGACACAGACTCCAGCAGTACCTGAGCCAGTGGGCACCACACGTTATTGGAAAGCATGATACGATTTTTGCAGCTCAAGACAGCAGATGGGAGACTGTGCCAGAAGAATCCCTTTGGTACCAAACACCAGAAGAGGCTCAGAGAGATACTAAGCCAGAAAACAAATCTGGGGTGGATTAGAGGCCAGTGAAGTTTCTGTGCTCTGACAAAGCAGGAGCAGCATCCTCTGCCCAGGCAGTCCTCTCAGGTAGGGCTGAGCGCCTGCTCGCTCCTCCCGCTCTGGGCAGGACCAGTCCTGCCTCCTGGGTGTGTCTGAAATCCTAGAACTTTCTACATCTTAAAAAGTGTAATAAATAATAATAAAAAGCAGCTTATCTTAAAAGGTATTTTTGCCAAACACTGCACAGTCACCAAGGGTGGAACAGCTGATGTCCCTGAACTGAGGTTTGCAATTGAAAATCAATTAAGAGGCAAAGGCACACCCTCAGCCCAGCTCTTACTCACTCGATTGGCATGTCAGAAGGCAGAGGCCCATGAACTGTTCCCTCTGCAACAGTGCTGGAGCAATGCCTTTTCCAGTCAGAAAGGGAGATGGGGAGGAAAAAACACCCCATCAGCTGGGAAAGTTGAGGGCAGCTCATTTCGGTGGTGCTGGCCCTAGGCAGCCAGGCGTTTTCCTCAAGTGCAGCAAGCTGCACAGGGAGGCCACCAGGTCCCCTTAGGATGCAGGAGCCCTTGGCTGGCAGCCCAGTTGCTCCCACGTCACTGGAGGTGGTGGGTGCCTGCAGGCTTTTCCTGTGACTTTGCTCTGCTACTTTGAATAGACCAATTGCTTTGGAGTCACAGGGGCGCTCTAGGGCACCCAGGCCATTACAGTGGTTCACACCATGCTCAGCACTGTAACCACCCAGCCATCCTCCTTGGCACTGAGCCCTGAGCATCAGCGGGCTTGGGAAGTTGCCTGCATCCCCAAGATCCATCTACCCCCAGATCCACCCTGCCTGGCCCAGAAGCTGCTTCAAAACTGAAGTACTTCAGCAATTTCCTCTCCTAATCTGCAGCAGAAGGTTTCATTATGTTTAAGCAGCTGCCTGCTGCTGGGGCAAAGGCAACCCACAGCATCCTGCTGCTGTGGCAACCTCCCTCACCCATGCACAGCCTTGTGGTTCTACCATGTTCACGGGACAACACAGAGTTGTCCTCATCGCCCACAGCAGAAGGCACCCTCCAGCACAGCCACTGGCTCTCCCACCTAGTATAGGCACAGAGAGATTGGGGAGATAAGAAAAGCAAATGTGGTAAACTGCTCCATTTGTAGACCAAGCTGGTGAAGGGAAATGCTCTCCAGGTTGCCACCTATTGCACCTTTCCCACTTCCCCTCTCTCCAGGATGCCGAGTTGGCACAAAGCTCCTGGGGGAACGCTGCCATTGGCAGCAGTCACTTCCATCTCAGTGCTCTCCAAGTTTGAGAAAGGCACAGAGAAGGGGCAGGGCTGGCCTGGCAACCCACAGCTGGCCTCAGCCATGCTCACGGTCAGAGGTTTTGGACCTTCTCTATGCGGGAGGAGGGTGGCAGATTCCTGGGCTGCCCCTCCCTGTGGCAACCCAGGAGGGAGAGGCCGGAGGAAGGAGTCAGGGGCAGATGTGGGTATGGCAGCAGGGAGAGGAGAGCTTTGCTGGCATCGCCCAGCCGCCTACCGGGGAAGCGGAAGCAGCGCCGCAAGCAGCCCCCGCGGCTGCCGGCACAGCTCCCAGGCAGCACGGGGCCTGGGGGCGGCAATCCTTCACACTCAGCAAAACTGGAACAAAGGGAAGAGAAGTCCTGGCTGCCTCTGGACTCTCCCGGTGCTGCAGAGAGAGGTGAAGGGAGGATGGTGCAGAACTGTTAGCAGGGACTTCCCTGGATGCCCCAAGGCGCTGTGTCTGCTTCCCCTCACTGCCTGTCACTGCAGTCACCCTGCCCGCAGAGTCAGTGATGCTGAAAGCCAAAGCCCATTCCTTCTCCCAGCACATCCAGGCAATGGAAAGTACTTCCAGAGCCACCAGGTTGCTCAGCCCCACAAGTTGCAGTGCAGAAACGTGAGAAGACCCCACTTGTGCTGTGGTGAGGGAAGAAAGCCCCTTACAGTGAATTTTCAAAGCTGCTTTTTAGAATACAGCGAGAGAGCAGACCCTGCTTTTCTGCAAGGGGATTGCCCACAAGGGGAAGTCTGGATCCTCCTCTCACCATGGCAGAACTGGTAGCTGGGAGGAAAGAAGACAGCTGAGGCAGCACTCTGAGGAGGCATCACCTCAGGATGTATCATCACAGGCTGCAAGAGGAAGGCAGGAAGGGTGAGAGGAAACAGGCTAGACTTCACCTGTGACAGGGTATGGAGGAGTCATGGCCAGGCAGGTCTCTCCTCCTGGCAGAGGCAAAACAGCCTCCTTTCTGAAGCCGTGGGAAGCAAAGGGCCCAGACACTCCTAGGGGATTTGGTGATGACTCAGAGGCAGAGAAGAGAGACCAAGACCAGGAGACCATCTTCCTACAGCCCTCAATCCTGGTTCTAGAGGAGCTGAAAATTTCCTGCCCTCTTGCCCACAACAGTTGCTCAGTAGTTACTGAACATGGTCTTTCCCATTGAAGTCCTTCAGAATGAGAGTCACCCAGCAGCTTACAGTGGCCATCCCACACTCCTGCTGAGCCCTGGAATACACATGCCATGGAAAACAAAGGACAGAGGCAACAGCTAGCACTGTTCTCAAACTCTGTGTGCTACTGTAGTAGCACTGAGAGGACTCAGACAAGGTCATGGAGCATCTGGAGCAGGGGCAAAGATCTGCACAAAACCCATGAAGGGGATGTCCCTGGTCTAGCGACACTCCCTGCAGCAAACACAAAGTGTAGCACAAAGAGCATCGATGGCCAGTCACCCAAAAGCCACCCAGACAAATGATGGATCCAGACCTCAAGCTCCATCCTGAAACCACTCTGTGCCAGAGGCCCAGCTCCACATGCAGAGCAGATGACAACCTCCACATGCACCCTGAGATGCCGGCACTGCCTCTGCAGCCTGGCTACGGCCCAGACACGTGGGGAGGCCAGGCAGCCTCCCCATGAACAACTCACAGCTCACCCTGCTTATCAGTCAGAGCTTCTACCTGCACCCAATGCCTCCAAACACTCAAGCACAGGGTGAAGAGCTCCATCCCTTGTCCCTCCCACCCTATCATGTCCCCTGGGCTGAGCTCATCCTCATGGTGCCAGCAAAAACTTTGGACACATTTCTACCTCCCAGGACCGAGAAAGGGGCTTCAGCTTCTGAGCAACACAAACCCCAGAGGACAGAGCTGTTCCTCGCTGGCGGAAAGAACGCAGCGATATATTTAGGCACAGAAACGGCATTTAGTCCTGGTCAAGGGGCAGGTCCTTTACTCCATCTTCTTGACATCTGAACCCAAGTTCGGGTGGTTAACTGTGAAGCTATGCTGTCCTGCTGGCTGCAAGAGGAGGCAAGACAAGCCATGCTGGATCAGCCCTGCCAGGAGCAACTCCACTCTTTCCCCCATAGTAAAGGGGCATGCAGGACCACAGGGGCTGCTTGTGAGGAGCACCAGTTTGGGTTTTTAATATAATTTGGCCAGATCTACTCTCTCCTTTAAAGTCTGGGGCCATGTTTTGTTTGCAAGCATGTAGAGGCTCCCTGTTATCTCAGCCAGCCGGTCCTGCTCCGACTGAAGTCCAAGGATTAAGTTTACATTATGGAGTGGAGGGAGGAGGTGGATCACATTCCCACACCCATGTAACTTGGCACTTTCCCCATCACTCTCCTGCCTAATGCCTTTCACCCAACACATGCCAATGAGCTGGAGGAAAACAGGGAACAGACTATGCCAGCCCAGCACTGCTCATGAACCAGATGGGCTGAGCTGCCCTGGCTATTTGCTAGGGACTGAAGACAGGGCAAGACACTACAGCAGCCTGCTATGCACCGAGGACATGGGCTGCCCTCCCCAGCCTCATTTCTAGAGCCCCACAAGGTCAGTGTACCACCACAAAAGGGGACAAAAATCTGAGAACCGCTGGCATCTGCAAAAAGTCACCAGCTCCAAGCTCCCCTCTGGCTGCCACTGGCCCTCAGTGCATGCTGGAGAGGCCATGAAACAATACATAAGCCACGAGAAGCCTCTGCTGCCACAGCACAAATGTCAACAGCTCGTCTGACATGGCAAGTATGCTGTAGGTGGAAGTGAAATAATTAGCTCTCTGTAAGAGAGTGCTCCAAGCTTGCCAGTTTTCCCTTACAGACAAGAACACTATTCAGAGACTTTAAATATAATAAACTCTTTCTCCCCCTGCCTTTTCTGAACAAAATAACCTACAGAGACAAGTATTTGAAATAAAAAAGGTCTGTCCCCATAACAAGCAGGGGAAAGAAGATTCAGGGCAGCAAGTGAGGAAACCCAAGGCTTAGAAAGCTTCAGAGCAGGAAAGCTTTTTTGAGGACAAGGTCACATAATACTGCATGTTCCTCTTGAAACACAGAGCTCCCTGCTTGTCATAGGTGTCTAGGCATGAGTTCTTCCCATATAAATCATTCTGAGATGACAAAACATTTCTTTCAACTACTGCCCCACAGGTTGGAAGAAAAATTCCCATTCCTGCTGATATTTTGGCATAAACAATCAAAACTCCTTTCAGTTTAATGAAACAAACTGGGTTGAAGGTTGCAAAAAGCATCCTTTCCCCTCGTTAGAGTCACGGGGGCATTTAGTTTCTTTTGACAAGGACTGATATCCAGCCCTTTCTGAATCCACCATCCCAACTTGTTAACCAGGATACCAGCAGGATGAGGACCCCAGAACACCCAGGACCCCAGAACACCCATGGCCAGTGGAAGCCAACAGCTACAAGATGCAGAATAGAGAGGGTCGGCACAGCTACAGCCAGGCAGCGGTACCTGGGTTGCCAAACACCGCAGGAAGGGTTAAGTGCCACACATACAGGCTCCTTCACGAGCTCTGCCTTGCAGCACCAGACCAAGACCAGTTCCAAGTGCTCAGGCTCCCATAGTCACGCTCTGTGGAGCAGGGATGGTGGGAGGAAGGCCAGGGCTCATTTGCTATAGAAACCAGAAAAACACCCCGGCAATGGCTCTCTGCCCGGGCACAGGGCAAAGCCTTTGCTGCTTGGAGGGCTGTGAGTAAGATCCCCCTTCTCTCACCAAGTTAATCAGCATTTAGAGGCCACTCAGTTCACCAGAGCATTTGTTACTGGATAGGCAACAACATGCAGAAAATTCCTACAAATATAAATAGCTAAAATGAACAAGTTGCTGCTTCTGTGGGAAGATTGACCAAGCTCAAGTGTGTGAAGTTTGTACCACTGCCTAGAACAGATGATGCATTTCAGAAGGGCAGAGCTCACCATGAAAGCTGGAGTTTGACCCAGGACAAGTTTCCTGATGTCTTTTATTAAGAGCCAGCAGCTCCAGCACAACCTCAAAGCCTGTCCCAGCCAGGAGGACAACTTGTTGAAGGGGTAGCAAAAAACCTACGTTTTCCACTCCTGCCCAGCATCTTCCCAGAAACAATTATTTGTTCTGAACATCCCCAGATTCACAGCACAAGGTGCCTGGATCCATCACACACGACGAGAGCATTGCTATTTAACTATCTGAGTGCGGGCTTTGAAGTCAGTGGAAACCTCCCCAAGCCATAAGGGCTGCAAAAGGCCATCCCCCTCCCTCCCAAATGGAAACTTCAGGGCTACAACTGAAAGGAAATAAAGAAGTCTAAACCGGCAATCTAGCACTCATTCCAGGGCACAGGTAGATGCCAGGTTTCAAGGCATTGTTTCCTATATACAGAACATCAACATTCATTTACATGCAAACACTGTTGCTCAGCATTTCCCTTGGAGAGCCAGCCAAGTGGGAACGTGGCTTATTGCAAGTCATTTCTAAACAAAGTTGGAAAGTGCTTTGAAAGCTGATTTGCCTGTAGGCTTCTTGTCTGCTCCTTTCTTTTCATAAAGCTGGGGCCTTATGGTTACAACCTTGGACTGAGATTCAGCACACAGGACTTACTCTCAAGTACCATTTACCTGCTGGGTAAACTTCAGGCAAATTCTTGTCTGTGCCTCTGCTTCCCCTTCTAATAACCGGGGTAATGACACCAGGTCTCTTTCACAGAGCGTTCCATGGCGTATAGACGACGAGGGTATGAAATCACAAGGCATTGTTATTGCCTCAACAACCTTTTCTTGCAGTGTTATCCTGGACAAAGAATGGCAAAGGCTTCTATTCTAGTCTGTGTTGTCATGTTGCTACCTGTAGAAGCGCTCCTGAACTTGGCTGGGCTGTGGTGTTTTACCTGCTGCATAAGTAGCTCTCGGTGGTTGATCAAAATCACTCCATTTCCATCCCAGCTTTAAGGGAAAGCCCCACTTTTACCCAGAACAGGATTTCCAGTGACTTGCCAGGAGTCTGAAGGCTAAAGCTCACATTTACAAGTGAGAGCAGATGTGCTGGTCCCATGCAACCAACTGCCCAGCTTTACAGCAGAGAGGAGGGCAGAAGAAGGTTTAGACCTCCATGCCTTTGGAGAAGGCAGTAAACAACCTCCATAAGGGTGAGGCAGAAAGAAGCTTTACTGCTTTGCAGGCAGAGGGTGACAGGGAGCAGAGGAAGGACACCACCCAGATACCTGATTTGCAGCATCACAGCTGGGGAAGACACAGTCCCAAGGCTGGAGCAGAAGTAATCACCCACTCAGGTCAGTTATGCTGCTCTGAACAGCACATTGCTTGAAACCTGGAAACCCAGGGAAGTGTCAGAGGAATCACTGGGCTACATTGCTTTTTCCAGTTCCCAGCCTCAGCCAAGATGATGTGCATCCAGCTGACTCTAAGGACAGAAAGGGGTCACAGCGATATCCCTGCCGTACTCCCAGCCTCCTGGGGCAAGCAACACCCTGATGTGTGCAGATGTCTGCCCATATCTGCTCCCCATTTACCCACTCTGCAGAAGTTACCCAGGTTGTTTTGCAGTTCTGTCCAAATTCTGGACTGGCAGGAATTTAGAAACCAGTCCAACAGACACCACCCCCACGCTGGTTTGCCCAGCAGGGCTCATCCCACAGCAGCTCGCAGGTACCGGAGCACAGCCCAGCTGGCAGCACGGCACTGTGTGCTCTCCGGGTGCAGCCAAATCTGGCACGGATTTGAGTTTCTGCAGTTTGTGCAAAGGAGGAAAAGGAAGGAAAGGGTTGTTCCTTCAGGACATTGTCTAGCTGTTTAACAAAGTGCATGGGTTAGGAATCACTCTGTCCTTCTGGGCCTCTCCTCTGCTGTGCTCAAGCTCTATGCACAGTTCGACACTCAGGAGCTGCCAACTGTTCAGGCACTTTGGGGGAAGTTTGGTACAAAGCTTCAGGAGCAGGAGGCTAAGTAGGAAAAGCCAGTTCAAACTGCAACTCTCCTGCCAAGTGTAAATTTAAAGGGACACAAAGAGCCCTCAGATTCCTTGGGGACAAATGGCTGAGAAGCCTCTCCAGGCTGGTTTGGTGCTAAAAGATTCTCCATGGGCATCCAGCCACAGCTCAGGCTGCTCACCCTGTGAGACATCCCTGCAAGCTGCAATAACCTCCCTGTGGCCTTAGGGAACCTGATACTGTTATCAGCTTCCTTTTTTGTTTGTTTTAAAGAAAAGGTATTTTCAACTGAAGGGAATCAAAAGCTGCAGATGCTTTACATAGCCCAGCAGTCAAGTGCATGGGATAATGAACATTTCTTCATGATACAGGATTTTCAAGAATGCCCAAGTCTCCAGTCAACATCCATATCAAAGGGGTAGCAATCCAAAAAGGCTCTGGCTAAACAGGTCAGGGCCTGCCCATGGAAAACGCAAACCATTTCTGTAAAGGGAAGTACAAAGAGCAGCTACGAGGCTGGTGCCTCTCTGCGAGCTGTACGAGTTCCATACCCACACGGCGGGCCAGAGAGAAGAAACTCCAAGCTGATTCAATTAACTATCCCCAAACTGCCCTGAGAAGGCAGGGTTACCTGCATGGTACACTGATTATTGCTTTGATCTCCAGGAAATGTCTGTTTATTCAAAAGCCTGTTTGCTATAGCAACCACAGTTTATAGAAGAGGAGGAAGAAGCGTGGGGGAGAGAATTTCCCCAGTGCTTCACTAGAAAAGCACCACCACTGGTAAAGTCCTGTGGTTAAACACCTGGGGCCAAGTGACATTTTGACTGCATTTCCAGCAAACCCTGCAGACTCAGTGCTGGAGCATCTCAGCAGGCTCCTGCAGGAGGGATCCCAGCTCTCTTGCCCCACTCCACAGATCAGCTGCCACAGTGGGTTGGGTTGCCTGGTGGTGATGCCCACTGTCCCCTGGGAGCAGACATCTCCCACAGGAAAACCTGAGCTCATCACCCCAAACAAGACTCTCCTCCTTGGTCATCTTATCACTCCTCTGTCTGTGTGAGGAGACACTCGGAAGTAGCAGAGAGATTCAAGAGCAGGAGATCAAAAGTCCTTCCCTTCCTTTGAGATTTCAGGTTTTTTTTGTGTTGTTTTGGAAGGAGAAAAGAACCAAACCCACACAGCCCTCAAGAGGGACACAACACACAAGGTCTGTTCTTTCTCTCCCACATACTAACAATTATCAGCACAAATTCAGCACCACTGACTTCAAGCCTCCAAAACCTGTACCTTAGTCCCATCCCTCAGTCACAAAATAGCTTTAACATCAGGAGGGTTTTGCCTTTGTGTTTCCAAATCCTGGAAAAAAGGCTTTAAAATGTGGCCCCAGCCACAAGGACTCAAACCAGACTGCTGTTTTTTAATAGCTTGAGATTCTCAGCTTTCATTTGGTGCCCCCAGTCCCAGCAGCTGGGATTTATGCAAAAGAACATCAAATGCCACAGGGCTTATAATAAAAATAAAATAAAATCATGAAAGCTCCCACCACTGCAGTTTAGCAAGCCTTCCTGGGCTGCTTTCAACCAGCACAAGACTGCCTGAGCACAGAAAAGAAGATGGAGGGACCACAGAATGAGATAGCAACTGCTGCGGGGGGCACGGCATCTCTGCAGTGTATTCATATGCCAAGGAAGCTGGATTCTGTCACCTCACCAATTACACTCCTGGGGACTCACTGGGATCCTCCCAAGCCCCTTCCTGTGGCTCTCAGTGGGGTTCTGCTCCGTCACACACAAGAACTGGGGCTCTCCTTCAGCTTGATGCCAGTCAGGTATAAAAGCAAGAGGAATTTGCTGCTTTATGCTTATCCATTTCAGCGCTATGGATTTCAAAGCAGCTGCTGTAGGGTAAGCCACTTCCCTTGGCACAGAAAGGGGTTTTCTCCATAAATATGGCATGTCACCTTCTGGTTACCGAAGTACAAAGCCAAATCCTGGCAGAAAGGAGCCATGGGGACTTCATGCAGCTCAGGAGGACAAGGAAGCTTCTGCAGCAGCAGCCACCACTGAAGGCCAGGTTCCCTCACATATTTTCCTTGTTAGTTCAAGAAACTGAGAACAGTCAACAGACTGATTTAGCAAGAACCCTTCCCAGCACTGAGCCCCTCTCAGTGCCCTTGGCTGTGACTGCTTGTGGCACAGCCCAAGCCATAAATTATTCAGAGCCAAAGAGCTGCCATCCAGGAGGATGGGCACGTCTGGACCCCTTGCCAGCACATCTGTGTGCTTCCACTCCTGCCCCTTTCTCACTTTGAACATGGTCTTTCCACGCTGGGCTGTGAGGACAAGGAAACCACAGCAGACCACCGGCCAGACACACACCCACAGCAGTTTTACCCAAGGACTGGGCTGCTTGAAGGCAAAAACACAGTAGGCTCCGTGCACCCTTCATGCAAGTGCTGGTTCAGCCAGTAAAATGCTGGCCAAAGCAACGGCACAGACAGAAACGGAGATGGGGTATGGACAAGACAATGAAAGCTGTTGTTTACATTTGGATGCAAATTTTTTTCCCCCCAGGAGTGCCTTTGATTTTAGGGAAAAGCTGGTAGCGACTAGAAACCTTCCAGAAGAATAACAGCCTGGCTTATCGACTTGCCTCAAAGGCAGTCAAACGCTGGAGCACTAACAAGAAGAGCCGGAGCCATGAAATGCAAATGCCACTTAAGTAATTAAATAAACAGAACGATCCTCCTCCCGAAACAATGGCCGGGGCTCTAATGTCTGCCCTCACGGGACAGCCTCACACAGGAGGCTCTTGTTCCAGGAGCTCCTCAGGAGCTGTTTAATTTTAGGAGGTCGGCAAGTACGACATTACAAAGCACTTCTTAGACAAAAGCAGAGGCGAGGAGCCCTGCGATCCACTTCGCTGCAGGAAGGAAGGCAAAGCTTCCTATTGCAGGGAGGAGGTGACAGGGGAAAGGGGAGGGGGCTGACATTTTAGAGAGAACGAGCAAGGGCAACGTATAAAATTCAAGCAGACAAGGCACCGAGCAGGGAGGGAAAAGCAGCAGAGGTGGGCTATAACGCAGCCCCACCTCTCGCCCAAGCTCGGTGTATGTTTGCCTTTTTAATTTTGCAGAGATTAGTTCTGCTGTAGCTGCAATCTGTCCAAATCCCGAGTCCCCCTCCTAGGAGAGATGTTTGCCTTTCACTTCCTTAGCAGGGTACATATTTACTTTGCTCTTTAATGTACCCAGGACTCAGCATCATGATTAGCAGCCATCCAAACACCAAATCTCTGGACAACCAGCAGCCCAGCTCCCTTGAAGCAAGAAGATGCTCAGCACCGGGTACCACAGCCCTGTCAGCAGGGGGTCTCAGAGACGTTTGGGGCTTTATCGATGTTTTTTTTTAACTAGGAAAGGACACCAACACATGCTGCCATTGTGTCAGCATGACAGGGTGCTGCTGAATAAGCACACATTGCCCAATGAAACTACTTCTCCTGCATTGCTTAACCGGGGAAGGAGCTAGACGTGGATTGCATTATCCCAGCAACAGGCCCCAGGCTCAGCCCTCAGCTCCCTCAGCACAAGCAGGGACCTAAAGCTCTGACAGCTCAGCTCACACAAGTGCAAGTCTCAAAAGCCAAGACCTCTTTTACTTTTACTTTTTTTCACTCCACTAAGATTACCCTGGGAGGCCACAAAGCTATCTCAAACATTTAAAAGAGGAAGAAAAAACAACAAAAAAAGAGCTGCTGAATGCCCCCTTTGACACTTCTGACTTGCCAGTAATTGTAAGGTGCAGATGAACTGTCCAAGAAGATGAGTTTGCAAATCCTCCTATTCACCTGATTTCCACTGTTTTGGCACAGGCACATCTGCATGCACACAACTATTTGAGTCTGGCATGGGGCAAGCACACAAAGGTGCATGTCCTTACCCTCTCCACCCCCTAGGCTTGCCCTGTGGCAGCAAGCAGGAAGGTGCCTTTCACACTCACCTTCCCCTGCTGCCAGGGACTCTAAACAGCAGGCAAGGAGGGGAGAAAAAAAAATTAGAGAGATACATCCCCACACCAGCTTGGCTAAGGGAAAGAGATCCAGGAATCTGCTGTTCCAGCTGCAGCACAACTAACTGTTGCACTAACTCACCGGATTGCATTCATTTTATGTCCCTGTGCCTCTACAGACGTGGGAAACAGAGCTCTTGCTACCAGCTGCCTCTGCTTTACAGATGCTGAGCCAGAAATAAGGCACAGATCAGAAAACCAGGGTTACCCTTCCGTTTGGTCTTTCAAAACAGGGGCTGAATGGGGAAGAGAGGGTCTTTATTGGTGCTGGATTTGCTAACTTTACAAACTCCAAAAAGTGAAAAAAACAACCAACCACCTCCAGTTTTCACTTAATAGTGAAGAGCTCTTGATCTTCCTTGGGCAGTTTACCAGCAGCTTTAGTCAGAAGATACTTTGCCCACCCAAGAGAATGGGGAAACTCCAGGCACCGTTCCTGCAGTGAGCACAGCACAGCTTGCGGGTCATTTCTAAGTCACACCGGTGCCTCAGGATGCTCCAGAGGTTGTGCTTCACCTTAAACTGCAGAGTGAGCAACACAGAGCTGCACAGCTCACACACAGAGCAAGAGCCTCTTACCCAGAGCTTGCCATCCCAATAAAATGCTCCCAGCAGCTTGACAATGTGTGGGTGATTGCAGGTCGCCAGTATTTCAATCTCCACCATGTAATCCTCCAGTTCATCTTCGCTCTTTGTCTCAATGACTTTGGCAGCCGCTAAAGCGCCGGTTTCCTTGTTCTTTGCCTGCAAGACAAAACCAGCATGAGCACAAAGATCAGGAGAGCCAGAAGCACAACTTGCACAAATCCTGCTCCTCCAATTCACATTCAGCTCGGCTGGTAGCAGCCACAACACAAGCATGGAAATGTGCAGGTGCATTTCTGCTTCCTAAGCCTGTCCATAGCTTTGCAGGAAGGATGAGTGGCTGTGTAAGGACCAAAGCATCCTCCTTCCTCCCTCCAGGCCCTAATGCCCACACCAGTTCCCATCACAGAGAAAGGCTTTTAGAAAAAGGAGATGCACCCTATTGTTTGTAGCAAGAAAACCTCGGTGTATAGGCACTCTGCTAATACCACAGGTTAGAGCTCCGTTTAACAGGAGTTCTGAGTACACAGACAATCCAACCAAATTCACAGTACAGCTGTGAGCCCTGCACATCCCTACATTCCCCTTCCTCACCAGGGCTCTCATCGAGGTGCTTGTCTGTAAGACACAGGGGACATGAAAGGATCATCTCCTTGGCAGGTAAGCCAAGCAGCAGGCTGCATTTTGATTTCTGGTGTTGCAGATTAGTAAGCACTTCAGATCAGCAAGGAAAACACCACATGTGCTCTTCCAGCTGTCCTCTCCATTTTATATAGGCCCTTTAACCTGCTCATTCACCAAATAATTAGAAAACCATCATGGCTTCTTTGTCACAGTGGTTGGAAAACTTCTGCTGCCTTCCCCCATCCCAGTCCCTCAAAACAGCACAGGAATGTACCCTTGGGTTAGCAGCTTGCTGACCTTCTGCCCTGCAAACACTCTTCCCCAAGAAGCTCTCACTGCCTGGGAAGGGTTTGCCAATAGCTGCATGGGGACTGCTCTGCTTGCAGGTGCCCCACACCAGCAAAATGCATTTGCAGATAGATTTCTTATCATGTCCCTCCTCTTGTGCCCCTTCCTGCACAGAGAAAAAGGCAGCTGATTACAGGCCTGGCTAAAAGCAGCTTCTGTGAGCAGGCAGTGCAGGGTGAGCCTCTGAGCTGCTCCCACAGAGGACCACATGGGAGCATCACCCACCCAGCAGCATCCATTGGCTTCCTCCAAAACTGCCAGTCCAAGGTCTCACTGTGCAACTGCAAATTTGCACAGACTGCTGCAAGAATTCTGAATTTGCAACAAAATGCCAAAAGGGCCTTCGAGAGACTGTCTGCACACAGGGCTTCACTGTGAGCTGTGCCCCACGCCAGGGGAGGAGGCGAGATGGGAGCTGGTGACTCAGGAGCTCCCCAGCATTCCCAGAAGGGCACTGAATCAGCAGATCAAGGGACAGGACAAACCCCTAAAGCTCATCCCTTCTGCTCCCCACTGACACAGGAGAGCCTCCACAGTGCCATTCCAGTTCATTACCCACTTTCCTTCCATCACTCCCACACTGGGCTGCCTCTACCCCAGGGTAAAAAGTGTCGCCACGGATGTTAGAAGCAGAGGAGCTGAGCAGGCTCTAGTTGTGACCTTTCTCACTGCGTTGTTTACATATCTGTGTTTGGAAAACCTTCGTGGGAGCTTACAGGAGGATTAATTTCCAGTATAAACACCACAAGCCCTGCTGAACAGTTGTATACAGCTTAGGTGACAGTAAACTCTGTACCAAGGGACAGGCTGGGGAAGGAGTAAGGCAAAAATGGTGCAACGGAGGGAGGACAAAAAGGGATTCCTGAATCTCTGTTTGGTTTTGAAGACTTGCTGCGTTTGCACAGGCTGGCATGGGCAGCTGTGCCTCTACCACAGGGGGAAAACCCATCTGCACCTGGGCTCTTGGCCCAAATGCAGGACAGCAGCTCGTGCTGGCTGTAGGAGAAATCAGGGGGATGTGGGTTTTTTCTCTCGGGTTGGTTTGTTTCTTCCCGAGCTGCCACCAGGTGCCCCGAGGAGCAGATGAAGAGCAGGGCAGGGGAGATGCCGAGCAGAACAAGCAAGGCAAAAGCGCAGTGCTTCCAAACAGGAGCAAGAGGTGCCCCACTGTGTTTGCTCTGCACTTACGGGGTTGGGAGAGGTCCAAGGAGGGGAAGTAAATATTGTGAGAAGAGGTGGGGCTTCCCTTGGAGGTCAGCCACCGCACACTTCCCACCGGCAGGGTCCCGGCCGGCTCAGCCCTTCCAGGATGCTGGGGCCCTGCAGGCATCTGAAAAGCCCAGGAGCAGAGCGTGCCCCAGCTCCCCCACGGCATCAGCTCACGCTGAGAGCTCTGAACCAAGCTGCCCTCACCCTGAGGCCTTGGGGGAGCCACCCTGGCAGCCACAATGCCGCCTCTCGACCCCACCTGGGCTTGCTAAGGCATGCAGGAGTGCTGGGTCATGAGCTGGAGGACGTGGTTTTGCAAACCAGGCTGCAAGCTGTGGGCAGGGGAGCGAGCACAGCCCATGCATTCACGCTGGCAGCCTGACCTCCCTCATCACTACTTCTGTGACTGGGTAGTCAACCCCCAGAGATGGCTTCCTAACTGGCCTTCAGCCTTTAAAGATGTCCATAACAGAACTAGCTGCTGCCCTTCTCTGCCACTTTGGACTGTCCCAAAGGAGTGCTTGCCCAGCCATCTCCATGTCCTCATCCATTCTAGCAGGGAACACAGCTTGGGGAGGGAGGGGATCCCATGAGTTGCACAAGCTGGGCTTCCACCCCAAAGGGAGAGGAGCACTGCTGTCCCACATACTCCCAGGCCAGCCAGCACTGGGAGGTCACAGTGCTTGGTCACACCAGCAGAAGTGAGACCACTACCTCCAAGAAGAAGTCAGCTTAGGACACCATGAGCTCATGATGCAAGAACTGGAGCTTTAGAAACAGCACATTCCCGTGGGTGGGGATGCCAGGAGGATGGTGTGGGCATGAACCCTGCACTCTCCAGAGCCCTGTGACAATGTCACCGCTACAAGTGAATGCACTCATGGCACTTCCCAGAAGGGATTAAAATGCCCCACAGGCCTGTGGGACAGCAGAAGCAGCTGAAGCAGGAAGGGAACCTGAGGCCATGAGGTCAGCAGGAGATTCTGGAAAATGAACTGCCTCCAGCATGGCCCACTGCAGGGTGGAGATGGGGCTGGTTGCCCCACACAGCTGCCTTTGAGAGCACCAACACTCATACAGGCTGCACAGCTGATCCTCTCTGGAGTTATCTGTGGCTCCACTGAGCCCAAACCCAGCTTCTAGTGTTTCTACCACACCAGAGAGAGGGAGATGCACACCAGTTGCTGTGGGCATTCCTGAGCTGAGCTCAGCAACTCACATTTGTCATCACAAGAGCTTTGGAAATCCAAGGATCTTCTGCCCATTTTTCCACCTTCCCTTTTTCTCCATCTGCTTGTCCTCCAGTCCTGATACCAGGCTACAGCCATGCTCCAGGCAGCCTCCCTGGGATTGGCAGCTGCCTGCCATCAGGCAACCAGCTGTACCAGCCCCTTGCTGCAGCCAGCCAGCTCCAAAAGCTGCGCACACAACCCCGATTCACACAGGCAGCCTCAGACTTTGGCCAAGTACACTGGTTAGTTTCTGTAACTCGTGTCTGGCAATTTCCTTCAGCTTTTCTGCTGGTATTTTCCTGCACACAATGTATTAAAACAGAGATATTCTTCCAGGAAGGTTTGTTTGGATCCCAGCCAGGCAAAAACCATCCACTGCGAGCCCTGGGAGCTGTTTTCAGCTATCCCAGGCATGAGATGATGCTTCAGGGTTTAAAGCCCTTTCCTGCTATCTGCTTATCTCTGTGCAAGAGATCAGAATCTGCCCTGAGACATTAGCACAAAGCAAAGCACAGCTTACTCTGACCTCAGAAAGCTAAGCTAGCAATTAGGCAGAAGGAGCCAGCACCTCCAAGTCTGTAACCTGCAGGCCTGGGCAACACCCCTCATGGTAAGGGGACACACACCACCAGGCTGAGAAGAGGCAGCATTTGCCACTTGCCCTCCAAGAGCTGTGGGATGGCAGAAAAGGGTTACTGCCAGCCTCTCTACAGCTGCATCTCTATCCTCAGCTTCACTGGGGGCCATGCCCTCATCTTGCAGCAATGGAAATGAAAACGCCTCTCACGGTAAGGTGTTTGGCTTTCCCTTCTTTGGGATTTCAAGTCAGCGACAATGATATGGAAGAAAGCAGAAAACCAAGGCTAAAGCCCTTCAGGATGGCTCACCAGCACCGAGTTTGTCAGCCAGCCACACCACTTGACACCAAGTCCTGCAAAACACATGGTGTGAACTCCACATCAAAAAGTCTTCTACAAACCCCAGGCTAATCACAAGGTTTCCAATGCAGCAAAAGCCCATGCAGAGAATGCAGAGAAGGGGAGAATGCTTCTGCTTCCAGGTAAAGCACCCCCAAACATGCAGCCTTTGAGGAATTCACAGCTTTTCCCTTTTTCCCCCTAGTGAAATTTATGGGCAGAAGTGAAAGAACCACCCAGATAGTAAGATCCTAAGAACAGAAGCTGTTTGCTGCCATTGTATTGGCTATGGCTGGTCAGTCAAAAGAACACATCCAATTCCATGCTTTCTCTCCTCTGGTCCTAGGCATTTTAATGCCATGGATAATTTGTCCCTGGAGCACTAATTAGCACCATAAGAAAACCAGAGCAGACATCTGCCAGCATAATGCCCAGGGTGTGCTGCTGAACTACAGTCAGATTCATTACAATCTTGGCATTTAAAACCTGCAAAGCCCTTATGGCCACTACTGGCCCCTGTGCAGAGACACCACACGGGTCTGTGCAGACAGAGGAACGGAACACAAATGGTTCCATCAAAGAAAACAGATCAAATCAAAGTCATCCAGTAAAACACTTCCAGAAAGCCACACCAGGAGCCAAGCAGGATACAAAGCAAAGGATCTTGCCAGAGATGGGTGCTGGACATGCCATTGCCAAATACTAGGGAAGAAGGGATGAGCAGGATTACTCCTGGAAGGCAAAAGCATAAAGAAACTACTGCTCAGCTTATGGATTTAAGGGCTGAGAGGTGCCTGCTCAGGTGACAGAAGAGGCTGTTTGACCTTTGCCTGTGACTCACCCTCCGAGCTATTGTGAAATACAGATTGTGCCAAGCCCAGGAACTATTTTAAGCCTTTAAAGTACACATTACAGGAAGATTGGATTGTTCAGTCCTTCCTCAAGTGGGACTGCCAACGAGACGGCCAGTTGCTAGGTGAGGAGGGGAAAATCCTGCATGAACTCTTACAAGTGAAGACAGCTAGCACCGACCACACATCAGTCCTACTCTTCCCATCCTTGTAAGCCTTCTCTCTTTGCCCAGAGAGCTTGAGTTAAAGACCCAAGAGTACAAAGCCTGGTGCTCTCTCTGGGTGCTATACTTGGGGGCTGGTAGCTCTGAGTCCGCTGCGCCGCCCACACAACCTATTCCTGCCCTGTGTCTCTGTACACCAGCAACTGCTCCCTTACATATTTCTGAGGGATTATGTAATGATTTGTTGCCTTCTGATGAACTTTGCCTCAGCTTTCTGCATCAATAAACAAAGATGCAGAAGGCTTGAGTCAGTGCTCATACTATTGTCAGATAATCAGTGGGGGCTGAAGTGAGTTCCATGCCCAACGTGCTTCCTGGAACCACTTCACTGCATCACCATAAATGAAGCCCTCGGTGCCACCCACCTGTGGTGGCAAGTGGGCACAGGCACAGCAGTGAGGCTGGCACAGCTCTGGCACAGCAGCCCCTCACAGAGGTCCATCCCATAGGTGTTGGGCTGGGCAGGGCTGCAACTGCACTGGGCTGAACCCACGCTGCTGCTCTGGCAGTTGTGGCAACGTTTCTGCAAGGGCTAGGGGGAAGTGGAAGTGGCTTGCGAAACAAACTAAGAAGTGTTACTTGGGGAAAAGCAAACAAACAGAAAATAGCCCAGAAACGTCCTCCTCTGGTTTCCTGCAAAGGAAAGTAACACCACCCAAGAGCTCAAGCTATGGCTAAAGGCTTGTTTTCTTTGTAGAGATGTGGAAACAAACAAACAAACAGTAAAAGTGTGACCAAAACATGGCACATGTACCTTTTCTTGCCTTAGAAGCTCAGCAACAGCCCAGCAGAAGGGGGACAGAGATAACAAGCCCCAGCAGCAATATGTTAGTCAAGGGGTAGAAATAGAATAGAATTAACCAGGTTGGAAAAGACCTTTGAGATCGAGTCCAACCTATCATCCAACACTATCTAATCAACTAAACCATGGCACCAAGCACCCCATCCAGTCTCTTCCTAAACACCTCCAGTGATGGTGACTCCACCACCTCCCCGGGCAGCCCATTCCAATGGCCAATCACTCCTTCTATGAAGAACTCCTTCCTAACATCCAGCCTAAACCTCCCCTGGCACAGCTTGAGATTGTGTCCTCTAAATGCTCTGTGCAATGCTTCAGACCTTGCACCCAAACACAGCAGCAGAGGCCAGAAGAAGAGGCTTCTTTGCTGGTACAGCTCATTATAGCCCACCTACAGAAACTGAGCAGACCTGGTGCAAGCGTGAAGTGAGCAAATACCCATGCAAGGTTTGAAGACAGGAAAGATCCACATGGATCCAGCATTTTCAGCCTACATCAGCCTACACTGGAAGGATGAAACATCCTTTAGATCACTGGAAGACCACGGGTCCCCTGGCAGAGTGCAGCGCTCCAAGTGAAACACTCCAGCCCCGTCTTCATTCAGTCAATGCCACAACATTGAAAGGAAACAAAAACCAAACAACCCCACCCCCCAAAAAAAAACACTAACAAGAGGAGGAGACAAAGCCAAACAACCACTTCTGAGTTTCCTAGCAACTTCTGCAACAAATTTGGTGCAGAGAGAGCTAAGGCATGAACAATGGGCTGAATGGCTGCTATGCCTGAGAGAGTCGTCAAACCACTTAGGTTGTAAAAGACCTTTAAGATCCTCAAGTCCAACCATTAACCCAGCACAGAGAGCCAGGCAACAGGGCTTAGAGAGGCAGTGGTATCATGCGTGCCTGGCTATCAGCCCTTTCACACTGTGACAGAAAAGCATCAGATAAGCAAGGCCCTGATAGAAGAATACAACACAGATGAGACTTTTGCTGTCTCCACAGCATGAGCCTGCCCAGGAGCACACCCCAGCAGCAGACCCGTGCTTGCCCGCTGCTCAGAGAGAGAAACGCAGGCCAGGCAGCAACGCAAGGATGTCAGACGACACAAGCACTAGGAGAACCCCACATTTATAGACTGTAGGAAAGAAAAAGAACTTTTGGGGTGTCTTTTTCCCAAGGAAACTGCACATTCCAAAAGGAAAAAAAATCATGGTATGTTCTGGGCAGGGACTTTTCTAAGGGGCAACGATTGCCATGTGCGTGAAGGTGAAAGGCTCAAAGCCTTCATCTAAGCTTCCCCTCCCATGCAGCTGCCCATAGCTCCCACTGTCAGCAGCATTGCCAAGCTCTGGGCCATGACACTGAAGTCATTATCAAAATATTTAGGCCATGGAGAGGCTATCCTCTCCCCTGCCACATGGACAGAGCTGAGGCTCCACAGACCGCAGGACAAGTTTCACTTGGACTTCAGCAGGGATGGAGCACCACACATTCCAGTGAGTTTAAAGTGAACATCCAGTTTAAAGTTCAACCAGGTATAATAGTGTTGGGCCACTGCTCTGTAAGTGAAGGAGTGATGTCTTCCCATTCCTCTGCTCTCCCCAGCTGAAACATTTTAAGAAAACCCTTCAGCTACTCCAGGGGACAAGGCCATGACTTGGCCTTACCGTTGTTTAGTATTTTTTTTTGGTGGCCATAGTTACAATCATCTTAAGCTTCCCTCTTGCCTTTTTTTTTTGCCCCCTTCCCCTTTTTAAACTAACCCAGCAGATTAGCATCTCTCTGTGACACCCTTTCCAGGAATTAAACCCCTCATGAATCAAACTGACAAGAGCTGAGCCCAAGTCACTTGAGCCAACTCATGCAAAACCAGAGCAGTGCAGGTTCGGCTGGTGAGCAGGGAGAGGTCTGCAAGTGGCAGGGCCAGACTCATGCCTTTGAATGGGCCCATGGCTGCAAAAGCCAGGCCTGTAAGGCAGCTGCACAACATCTAACAATTAGTCTTTTATCATCCAAATTTCAAAACAGAGCACTTCCAGTCCATAGGATGTACAGCATTAATATCACCACAGCAGACCAGATAATCCAAACTCAGCTTTTAAAGCTGTATCTTAAGAAGGAAGGAAAGCAACATGAACTGCACGTTTCTGAGTTGCTGTGGTACAGGGCTGGGCATTATCTCTCTGGAAGCCATCATGGAGAGCTGTTTGAAGGAGTGTTCAAGTGAACAACCCCTTTTTGGCCACGCTGGGGGCTGCAGGCAGCCCATACTCTCACAGCCTGTCCCCACCCTGTGAGAAGAAAGCCTTATCAGGGAGCCAGTGTCCCCATCAGCTCATGCTGGGAAGGGGAGATAGCGTTTCACAACGCTTTTCAACACAGCAAAGCAATCCCACCACCAGAAAGGCCACGAGTTCCAGGGCTTCTTCCAGCAGAGCCCACATTTCTGTAAGCTCCAGTCCATCCCCTGCTAGCTTGCCATTCCCAATGCCCAAAAGAGTCCTGTATCTGCTCCTGCTGACATTAATGCAACTACCTGCAGCAGTAAATACTGCACCAGCTAATGGGTTTTGCAGGACTGAAATGTGGTTCAGCAGCTGCAAGCCCCCAGCCCACGGCAGCCGGCAGTGCTGGCTTTGCTCTGAGCATCTGCACAGCCCTGAGATCAGCACAGCTCTGCTTCAGCAGAGCAGCTCAGGGGACACCACTACTGCTTCTCCCACTCTGCTCACGCAAACAGATGTCAGCTTTGAACCAGTAAAGCCACAGCCACTCTCTTATGAACTGTATCTTAGGTCTTTTTTGAAGAAAAATAACTGTTTCTTGAAGACTGTTTAGAAAGGGCTTGAGTTAGGAACTTTATGAGCCCACAACCCTCCAGGTGCTGTGGACTTCCCGGGCTCTCACGCTCCTGACTGCTGCCTGATTTAAGGCCCTCAATGTAATGAGCTTTGGGTGAGGTGGATAACAAAGTGTGTTTGCCATGCAGTGTGTTGCTGTCTGTGGGCTGCTATCAGATACTTCTTTATCATATCTGCTGGGTTTACCAAACCTGGACACTAATAGAATGAAAACTAGAAAGAAACAGTTTCTCCCCACCCCCCTCCTATTTTTCAGCTTCATTACCCTCTGCAACCACACTGTTTCCTCATACAAACAGGTCCTCCTTCACTGTAAAACCAAGTCTATGTAGAAAACTAGGGAAACTGCACTAGTTTCCACTGGCTGCAGGTTTCTTAGGGTCTGCTGTGCACATTTCAGGCTCCACTAGATATTATTGTTGTTTTAAATTAATTAATTAATTAAAGCAAGCCTGTCCTACTTTTGCAACCGCTGTGTCAAACCAGCTCAAGTTTGGTCAGCTGAGTACATGGGGAGTCCAAGACATCTCCCTGACAGTGTTCAGCAGGACTGTAATGCTCCCCAGTGAAACCCCCAGCCAGCTAAACCATCCTTCCTCTGCTCAAACTTTGACCATGTGAAAACAAAACCTACTGAAAGGAGCACTTTTTTTTTTTTTTTCCTTCCAGCACATCCAAATTTCTCCCAGGTCGGACTGCTCATGTACAAATTCCACCCTTTTGCACTGCTCAGGGACAACAGGCTCTTCCAGCAAGTACAACATATGGTATGTGAGGCAGGATGCAGGCACGGGCAGATTATATCACCTCCCCACGCTTCCGTGTGTGGAAAAGGGGCGGAAGACAGGCAGGAACTTCATTCAAACATCCTGAAACTCAACACTCAGACTTGCTCTAACTGACCATTTTTGTGTGAAGAGCAAACTGACTTTAGAGTGACTCCAGGAGAAAGATTAAAACTGTTCATGCACCTCGGGCACCTATGTTCTCCTGGCACACCAGAGCATTAATTTGTTTGGTTTGGGTGGTTTTGGCAGCTGAGCAGAACAAGAGGCCAAGCCTCTTCTTTCACACCTCCATCCTGTGTGCATCACTTCA
Source organism: Picus viridis (assembly GCA_033816785.1). NCBI lineage: Eukaryota > Metazoa > Chordata > Aves > Piciformes > Picidae > Picus > Picus viridis. The sequence goes on along the minus strand of CM066593.1, from coordinate 13,020,785 downwards.
GATTTAGAAAGACAAAGGAAGACAGCATGCAGGCTTAATCTTAGCATGGCAGGAAACACCACCTCTGCAATAACACCACTGGCTATGATCGAACGTGAGCCTGTACAGTGCGTGGCACTGAAATAACCTCGGGTCCTTGAACAAACAAACCAAATCTTGCACGAGAACTCTTCAAAACCCATGTCCATTCACCAGTCAGGATGGAGAACAGGCAGAGATCAAAGAAGATGGAAAATTAAACCTTTACCAAGAAGAATTAAAGAGCCCTTTGATTTCTGGCACATTAATCCCCACCCCCAACCAACCATGTTAAAGCATCACAAAAGCAGACAGCTGCACTAGTTATAGGCAGTGTGAACTCCTGGTTATTAACATGTGCCCTTCACTGTGTTGTTCACTGTAACCCATGTTTTCATTTGGGTCAAAATTTGGGGATCAAAGGAGATGGAATCAATGGGTATTTCCTGACAGGCTGACATTCTTAACCTACAGTATGCAAGGTTACTCTGATAATTTTCTAAGAGGTGTGAGGCTGGGGTTAATAGCAGAGACATTCAGGTATGACACAGGACTTAAAAAATCAAGCCAGCCACTCATAAAGTTGCCTTATTCTGAAAGTTCTCTAATTTGGCTATGTTCCTTCCAGGAGGCAATCACAGAATCAATCAGGTTGGAAGGGACCTCTAAGATCATCAAGTCCAACTGATCACCCAACCCTATCTAATCAACTATACCATGGTACTAAGTGCCTCTGTTACACATGTTTAAAAAGAGAAAGGATTGAAATTAGTTATTTTTCCCTAGATTTTCAGTGACTCAGAAGCCTATTAACTAATTTTGCCATGTTTACATTGCTCCTATCATTGAATGAGAACCCTAAGCAAATATAAGCAAATCATTATCCACAAGACGAGTGAAATATACAAATGAGTTTTGAATGTAGAGCACTGAAGTAAACTGGTAACAGGGGCACTGAATACTACTGCTGCTGGGTTTTGGTATGGGTACATGTATTGGGGATTTAAATACCATTTTCAGGAATCATATTTTATCAGAAGATAGGACCCTTCACCAAGGATTTCTACTCTATGGATACTTGGCACCTAGGTACTTGTAGAGCCTCTACCAGACCACGCTAGAGACAACAAGCAAGTACCTGGGCCTCTCTTCAGTCACTCCTTATTTCTCAGCTATAGAAAGGGAAATGATCTCATAATACCAGCAGAAACCATCTGCCCAACAGCTAATTCACAACCCCAGCTCCAAACGAAGTGTGCAACCTAGGTCTCCGGGGAGGATGGATCCCCAACCTGCTCCTCCAGCCAGCCTCAGCCTCCTCTCTCAACTGAAACCAGTGTATTTCAAGAGCTGGTCGCAGCAAGCACAATGTCGCTTTGGAGTGCAAAGTACAGACAGTATTTGGCCTTTAAAACCCCCATCCTTCAACACAAAGGTTAAACGTCCACAGTACTGGGCACATCCTCACTCTCAAGGAGCTGAGCTCCTCTTCTCGCTCCGAGTTTCTTGCCGGCGAGGACCACAGGAATACAAATAATGTCACCCCAGGAGCCTCGCAAAACTTGGAGGCGGCCCCAAGCCCGCTGACTTCCAAGACAGCCTTGGCAAAGGAACACCTCACCGCTTTACAAAGGCATCGCTCTGAAAACAGACGTTTCAAGAGAAAAATGGGGAGAATGCTTCTCTCCCTCCTTTGCCCTGCCCCAGGCACTCCTCGACCCCCCCTACACCCCATCCCGCTGACCCTCTGTCATTGCCCCCCGCCCCTCTCCCTTCCCGCGGCAGCAGCTAACGGGATGCGCGGAGCCGGCTCCGAGCCCCGCAGAGTTTCTCCCACAGACGGGGAGCTACAAACGAGCCCGAGTTGCGGGAGCAGGCGCCGCCACCCAGCGGGGCCGCAGGTGCTGAGCCCCGCGTACAGGATCCCCCTCGCCGCGGACCCACCTTGTAGACCTTGCCGAAGGCTCCGTCGCCCAGCTCCCCCACCACTTCCCACACCTCGCCGGGGTCCAGGTCACGGCGGACGTGCTCGTACTCCTTGGAGCGCCGTTTCTCGAAGGTGGAGAGTCGCAGGATGCGGCGGAAATTGGCGAAAGCCATGGCGGAGTGGAGCGGGGCTGCCGGGGAGCTGCCGCCAGCCGCCTCCCGCGCCCTGCCCCAGGGGGAGACCGGAGCCGCTGCGCTCCCGGGGGAGCGGCGAGGCAGAAGCGGGCGCGGACGCGGGGCCGCCTCCAGCCGCGCACGACGCAGGAACAGCCGCCGCCGCTCCACCTGCTGGTCCCGCCGCCGCGCCCCGCCCCGCCCGGCTCGGCACGGCGCGGCACTGCGCGGTACGGTAGGGCTTAGCTCCGCTCAGCCAGGGCACCGTCCGGTGTGGCACAGCCCGGCTCAGTTCGGCCCCATCGGCAAGCCGTGCCCCTGAACGAGCCAGGGAGCCACAGAGCCGTTTTGTTTGGAGGAGACCTTTAAGATGATTGTGTACGACGGTTAACCTGGCACTGCCCGGTCACCACTAAACCATCTCCCTCAGCATATCATCCACATGGCTTTTCAGGTCCTCCAGGGGACTCCAGCACTGCCTTGGGGAGCCTGGTACAGGGCTTGACAATCCCTTCTGTGATGACATTTTTGCTCATATCCAGCTTGAGACCATTTCCTCTTGTCCTCTCACTTGTTCCTTGGGAGAAGAGACCAACCCCCATCTGACTACAACCTCCTTTTGCAGAAGGTCTCCCCCAAACCTCTTTTGTCCAGACTAAATAACCCCAGTTCTCCCAGTCACTCTTCTTAAGACCTGGGCTTTAGACCCTTCACCAGCTTTGTTGCCCTTCTTCGGACATCCTCCAGCATCCCAATGTCCTTCTTGCAGTGAGTTTGTCCAAAACTGTACCCAGCATTCAAGGTATAGCCTCACCAGTGCTTTTGTACGGGGGGGGGCAATCCCTGCCCTGGTCCTGTTGGCCACAAGATTTCTGACACAGACCAGGATGCTGTTGGCCTTCTTGTCCACTTGGGCATACACTGGTTCATGCTCGGCTGGCTGTGCTGCTGGAGCCTGAGCAAAGAGACACATCTGAGTGCAAAAACATAATCCTAAACTGCTTTGGCAACAGGGAGACATTTCCCTCTTCCCTGGGCTCATCTAATGTGAAAACAGCCAAACACAAATATTTGTTAAAACTCTCAGTAGCAGGAATTTCAGTGCCTCAGCACCGTGGGCACCCACCATGAATTTGTTTTAGAGATGTGACCCAACTGGTGTCAAGTGTGAAGGTTTGTGTCTTTTCCCTGGCAAAACTTCAAATCCCAAGAAAAGCTGACTTGAAATCAAGTATTAAATGGGGACATCTAGGGGAAACACCCGACGGTGCAGCCATGCTTCCTAACATCTCTGGTTCTAACTGAGGGCTCAGTGGTGAGTGACAGAATAGCATAGCATAGCATAGCATAGCATAGCATAGCATAGCATAGCATAGCATAGCATAGCATAGCATAGCATAGCATAGCATAGCATAGCATAGAATTAACCCGGTTGGAAAAGACCGTTGAAATCGAGTCCAACCTATCATCCAAAACCGTCTAAGCAACTAAACCATGGCACGAAGTGTCCCATTCAGTCTCTTCCTAAACACCTCCAGTCCAGTGATGGTGACTCCACCACCTCCCTGGGCAGTCCATTCCAATTGCCAATCTCTCATTCTGTGAAGAACTTCTTCTTAACATCCAGCCTAAACTTCCCCTGGTGCAGCTTGAGACTGTGTCCTCTTGTTCTGGTGCTGGCCACCCGGGAGAAGAGACCAACTCCCACCTGGCTACAACCTCCCTTCAGGTAGTTGTAGAGAGCAACTCCTCTGAGCCTCCTCTTCTCCAGGCTAAACAGCCCCAGCTCCCTCAGCCTCTCTTCATAGGGCTTGGGTTCCAAACCCCTCACCAGCTTTGTTGCCTTTCTCTGGACACGTTCCAGCAAGTCAACATCTTTCCTAAACTGAGGGACCCAGATCTGGACACAGTCCTCAAGGTGTCCAGGCAAACCTCAGTGGTCCCAGCATTGCTCACACCAGTGTGTATGTTTTGCTCCACATGTGTCCTGTTGACCAGATGAGAGCAGAGGCAGGGGTGTGTGTGTGTCTTTGCAGACTCCATCCCAATGAGTAATGCAGGCAAAACTCATCATCTGGCTTTGAGAACATCTGGCCTTGGTGATTTCTCATCAGTTCCCTGATATATTGCACCCCAAATCATGGGGGTTGATTGTCTCCTCCCCTTGCCTTTGCTGCTAAGAAAAAAATGAGTTTATCCCGGGGATGATCAGCCCTCACATTTCTTTCAGGAATTTCCCCACACTGATGCTTGAAATACTTTTTACATCTCCAGTTCCTGGAAATTTGTGGTTGCACAAGAATTTCAGAAGCCTCGTTTTGAAGAAACCTTCATGTTCCCTTAATTCTGCCCTTCCCCCGACTGAGCTGTCAGAAAAAAAGAACTGAAAATGCAAGCCAAGTGAACCCCTGAAACAGAAAGAAGCTGACAATAGTGAAGCACCTTTCCCCCCCCCCTCCTTTTTCTTTAACCTAACTCATGGGGTTTGAATCTGTCTGACACAAAGTGTGGATTTGGCAACACTGGGTTAAGAACAGAATGGGACATGAACAGAGCAACTAATCCCAAAATTTCATCTCTTTTAACCTAGACTTTTCCAGGGGTTTAGCTATTTTAAATATATATATATTATTTTTGAAGTTATCATTCTTATTAAAAGTGGAGTTTTTACTTTATTATACTAGGGGACCTGGGCACTGTGCACAAGCACAGAAACATTGCTTGGGTGGGACCCCCAGAGACCATCTAGGCCAGCTTCCTCCTGGGAGCAGGAGTGTCACAGAATCACAGAACCACCAAGGTTGGAAGAGACCTCAAAGATCATCAAGTCCAACCTGTCACCACAGACCTCATGGCTAAACCATGGCACCAAGTGCCATGTCCAGTCCCATCTTGAGCACCTCCAGGGATGGTGACTCCACCACCTCCCTGGGCAGCTCTTTCCAATGGCTAATGACTCTCTCAGTGAAGAACTTTCTCCTCACCTGGAGCCTAAACTTCCCCTGGTGCAGCTTGAGACTGTGTCCTCTTGTTCTGGTGCTGGCCACCTGGGAGAAGAGACCAATCCCCACCTGTCTACAACCACCTCTCAGGTAGTTGTAGACAGCAATAAGGTCTCCCTTGAGCCTCCTCTTCTCCAGGCTAAGCAACCCCAGCTCCCTCAGCCCCTCCTTGCAGGGCTTGTGCATGAGGCCTCTCACCAGCCTCGTTGCCCTTCTCTGGACACCTTCTCTGTCACCAGCACCTGGCTAGGTCAGACAGCAGTCTGTCCAGCTGTGTCTTCAAAAACCTCACAGGACAGAGCCCTGGCCTCTTGGGGTTACCTGCTCCAAGCTGCATCACCATCCTTTGGGAGGAATGTCCCGCTGGACCTCCTGTGCCGCAACCTGTGGTCATTGCCCATTGTTCTGTCATCTGCCTCCCTGAGAAGTGTTTGACTTCGTCATCTGTTACCCCTGCAAGGATAATGGAGATGTCTGTCCTTATCAGGTGCTGGAAATATATGTAATCCAAGATTCCAGGATAAATCCTGTGCTCAAGGGCTTGCAGATGTCCTGTAGACTCTCTGAGGGTAGGCAGTTCAGATGGAGGCTCAGAGAGATGGTTAACCTGCTGACACAGTCTGCAAACTCAAGTTACCCCTTAGAAAGTTCCTGGGCAGCTCTGATTCAGCACAGTATTTTGAGGGCTCTGGCCTTTTTCATTCAGCACTCGATGCCCTATAAGCAGATTTGCTATCTCATGGCTCCACAGCCAAAGGAAATAAGCCATTTGGATCCTTTCCACTCCTTGCTTGCAAAGAGCTCACAGGTGTCAAGCCAAGTCAGGAAACAGGTTAATTATCTGTCTGTGGATTACTCGTTCTTATTGTTTCTCAAGTGATAAATGAGAAAATAAAACCTCTAAAAAAAGCCACAGAGCTTTGCAAACCTGCCCCAGGCTCACTAGAGCACAGCTCATCCCATGGACAGACAGAGCATTGCCAGTGCATTAACCACAACCACTGGGAGCAGCCAGCAGCTCTTGGCAGCACCTGTTAGCAGAGCTGAGCTCTCCCTCAGCTTTATGACCCAGTGGGAAGAAAGTGCTGCCCTCACTGCAAGGATCCGTACAGCTCCCTGCTTTAAATGTCAGGTTCCACAGGGTCTGTCAGCCCAAATAAGCCAGTGGTGTTTGACTTTGTTAGTATTGTTCCTGGTATAGGCTAGGGAATAAAGGGCACTTTGAATGGTTATTGCTGTGCTGGACTGGACTTGTTCTGGGTTAGAAGAGAAATGGGTGAGAAACACTTTCTATAAATCCAAGACCAGTTCAGCTTCCTAACAGCTAATTTCAACATGAAATGGAGCATTCAAAAGCCTCCATCTCTGAGCTATCAGGTAATGGAAGTCAGAAACACCAAAGCCCTGACCAAGAGGATGAGCAAAGCCCTGCAGTGACTGTCATGAAGGACCTTCTCTGCGTGGTCCAACAGACCCTGGGGTACCACTTGTCTGAAGGTGAGATTTGCATTACAGTCTAAACCAAATCCTTAAGACTGTGCTGTCATTCACATTTTAATTGGATTTTATGCTCTTGAGCATTGTAAGAATAATTTCTGTCACTTGATTTTAGTGTGCATTATCCTTTAATGCCAACTGGAAGGGGAGCCTTTGCCTCCACATCTGAGGGGAACTCTTGAAACCGTAGGAAAACACTGAAACTGTGTGACTGAGGTCGTGTCTGGTACTAAGGCAATAACCCTCCTTCTGTGAGGGTTATTGCCATGGTGCTAATTCTCTTCCTCTGATCTTCCACAGCCAGCTGAAATCTGGGTGTTTTCTGCAGCATCTGCATTTAGATGCAGCCTGCTGCCTCTTGTCAGTAAGAAATGCTGTGGCCCTGGCAGAGTCTTTCCAGCTCCTGGACGTTCATTGAAAGATTTACCTGAAGAGTAAGTACTTCAGAAAATGAGATTAGCTTTAGTGCTCTAAAATTACAGGTCCTGTGTAATGTTACTGAAAAGAGATAAACAGAATGCTACATCTCTTAGGATTTAAACCAGAGATCACAGACATCCCACATACTGCACTTCAGATGTTCCAGCAAACGCAGCCCTCTGTAAGACTAATTAACTACCGGTGTGGTTACTACAAGTGCTTGGCAGTACCCCAAAAACCTTTCGATACAGCATGTATCACCGTGTCCTCTCTGTTCTAGCGTGCCCAAGCTGCTCTGGAAGGTTACAAGGCCTGGATACTCCTGTATCAGCTTCTGCAGTAGGTATGGCTCAGGGGACTGTGCAGAGCCACTGAGCTGCATTTTCAGCTCTTACTGAACATGCTCCTTTCCCCTTCCCCCTTCCATTGCCTCCTTCCTTATTTGTGAGACAGAAGAAGGTCCAAGAGCCTATAAAAACTGTCTGATTTTCTACTCTTACTCTCCTTTGGATCCCACCCCACAGGTCAGGCTTGCTAGTACTGTACAAACGTGATAACCAGGTCCTGGCACAGCCTGCAGACAACTGGCATAGGAAAACCCCAGCCCTAAAGGAGATCTTCACAGCTGTGCAAGTGAGGTGCCAGGAGCAGAGGACAAGAGAGGATTTCTGGCTCAATATAGCTAATTCCTTAGCACTGTAGCAACCTCCCAATGTAATCCTTTCCATAAACTGATCGTGCTCTGGGTCAGCAAGCAGGTGGGGTTCTTGCCAACAGTGTCCTCCACTTGAGGCTGTTTGCAAAGCCCTGTCTGCTGGCTCACAGCTTCCTACCTCACACCTGCAGTTATGGAGTCCATTGCCATGATCTGCAGCCCTCCAGCTCAAATGATGCCTCTTCCCATGGATTCACCCCACTAGCAGAGATTTAAGGGCAACAGAATCAGATCAGCCTGCAGTTGAGGGTTTGGGTTTTTTTTAGCAGAAGGCTGTTTGTCCTCTGTGTTAGCACTTAGGAAAGTTTTGAGAGAAGGGCTGGGTCTGGAGGTTTGGATCTTCCTCTGCACTGGAGGAGACTAAACAGGAGTGAAAGTAATTGGGAGTGCATCAGGAGTTAAAAATTACATCTCCAAAAGAAAAGTGGGTTCTTCTGCCAGTGCTTCTGGTTTGTTGGAAAACTCCTCCTTTCCTCCAGGGGTGGGGGGTGGAAGAGTAAAAAGGCAGAATATTGTGAGCACTTTAACAGTGCTTGGGATTACTTAGCCTGCAGAAGAGGAAGCTTAGGGGAGGGCGACCTTTTTGCTCTCTACAACTACCTGAAGGGAGGGTGCAGACAGGCCGGGGGCTGGTCTCTTCTCCCAGGCAGCCAGCCAGCACCAGAACAAGAGGACACAGTCTCAAGCTGCACCAGGGGAGGTTTAGACTGGATGTTAGGAAGAAATTCTTCATAGAGTGAGTGATTGCCCATTGGAATGGGCTGCCCAGGGAGGTGGTGGAGTCACCATCACTGGAGGTGTTTAGGAGGAGAGTTTGTGGGGTGCTTGGTGCCATGGTTTTGTTGATTAGATGGTGTTGGATGATGGGTTGGACATGATGATCTTGAAGGTCTCTTGTCTTCTCTTCTCTTCTCTTCTCTTCTCTTCTCTTCTCTTCTCTTCTCTTCTCTTCTCTTCTCTTCTCTTCTCTTCTCTTCTCTTCTCTTCTCTTCTCTTCTCTTCTCTTCTCTTCTCTTCTCTTCTCTTCTCTTCTCTTCTCTTCTTTCTCTTCTCTTCTCTTCTCTTCTCTTCTCTTCTCTTCTCTTCTCTTCTTCTGCAATCACACATGCCCCTTTCATATATCAGGCCATCTTATTAATACTGTCTATTAATTCTGGACAGTATCTCTTGCCTGCTACTGGGTCTTAATTGCCTGTGGAAGCTGTCTGGGATCAGTGGGCATTTAAAATAAAATAAATCCTGCTAATTATTGCTCACAGCTTTGTGCAGACCGTGCCTGGGAGCTCCCTGTTTTCCAGATCTGCATTTTTATTGCTTTCTCTGCTGTGTGAGCAACCTGAATAAGGACCAGATCATGCTGCTGTTCAACTTGCTGGACTGAAACACCATGGGGAGGGCTTGCTTTAATGAGTTCCACATGGGGGTCTGCATCCTCCTGTCCCACGAGCTGTGTACCCTGTGGGTCCTGGAGTCGATACAGGGACGTTGGCACCATCCAACAACTCTGTAAAGGAAATCAGCCCACTGGAGCTGATCTTTACTCATGGCATACAAGGGATGGAGAGGGTCCCTAAATCCTCAAGGAAGTGAGCAGTCCTTGTGTTAATACCTACCTTGCTTCTCTAGGATAAATCCACACCTGAATCTTGTGCTAGGTAGGAACCACCTAAGCACTCTTCCCAGCTCAGGCTGTCCATCCTCTCAAAAAAACCCCACAAAACTCAGCTGTGTCTAGCTGTGGGGAATAGAGCACAGCAGCTGTTTTCATCCATCAGTTCTTGCTGGCTTATTGGTGCTGCACATGCTGTTGCCTTTCTTCAGCCCCCTGGCAATGCCTACTGCCCGGTTAGGGAAGAGGCCAGAGCCTTTTCAGGGAGAAGCAGCAAGACCAGCAGGCTGTGGTGAGAGCCAGGTGGTAAAGCCAGGGTTACTCCTAGAGCTCAGCCTTACTGTAGGGCATGTCCTGCAGCTCTGCTCTGGACCAGGCACCTGGCTAAGGGCCAGGGCTTGGGGCTGCTGCCTGTGGAACTCAGGGAGGAAGGTGAGGAACCAACTGCAGGACCATAGCCCTGCAAGTCATTCAGCACATAGGAGGGATGGGAAAGGACCTCACAAAGCAGCCTTGGAGCTTGGCTGGCTGTCAGTAGCTCTCCCCAGCAGAGCCCAAGCCCCGGCGGCAGCATCCGCGTGCTCCCGTGCGGCTCCGCAGCAGGAAGCATCAGGATTTTGGTATTTCCTGCCAGCACAGTGAGCAGGAGGTCACCTTTATTCTCTGGATGGGAGCATCAGCTGGTATTCCAGGTATTCTTTCCAAGCAAGAAATCAGTGCTGATCATCTGTTTCTAAGCCCTTCTGCTCTGAAACAGAACCATCTAGAAAGCCGTTCATCCACTGGCACCTGGGACCTGCCTTTCAACTGCTGGACGTAGATGGGGTTACTATGATTGATTTTAATGAGTTTGAAGCCACAAGATTTCTCTTCAGCATCCAGAAAGAGCTTAAGACCATAGTCAAGGACCTTGATATTTCTGGAGATGAGGTAAAATCAGAGAAATTACAGTCAAAATACAAGCCTTGAAAATGCCCCTAAATTTGAATCCCTGGGATTCATTTTGTGCTGCTGCGTGCAGCCACTTCTCACTCGAGCCTGAATTCTCTTGCTGTTGACTTCAGGAGAGGGCTTTTGGTGACTTACTGCATGCACAGCGTGAATTGAAAATGATTTAACTGCAAGATAGTAGCAGGAAGGAATATTTTGGGGGAGTTAAACCAGGAATATTCCTCTGTCTGAGGAAAGACTAATGAGAGGAGGTAGGCAGGACTGGCAGCAGTGCCTTTATTTAAGCCAATTTCTTCTGAGCTCACTTGTAGCTTCTCATTATTTCCCAAGCTCTCTGCTGTTCATTCTCAGAGCATATGGCTGCAGGGGTGCCTTGGTGCAGTACACTCAGACTTGAAACTCCTTCTAGAAACATTACAAGTGTGGTACCTTGGCACAGACCTGTGCTACGGAGACATCAATGCTAGATAAGAGCCCAGGGGAAGCTCATTGTTTTCTCTGGTAGATCTGTTATTTTGACCTTAAATGAGTTCCAGGTTTCAGTGAGAAGCTGTGGGGATCTTTTCCACCCCTACCTCATGACAGGGAGCAGCTCCCTGCAACCAGAAGGAGCACAAAGCTGGTAACAGCACCTCCTGTCCAGCTCTGCCTTGACACAGTCCTCATTACAGAGGTGTGTGCACACATTCCTTGCCAATTTGCTTTTGCCACCAGCTCACCTTTCTCCCTCTGTGGTCACTGGTGCTCTTTGAGACTTCTCTCTGCTTTGAAGTACTCTCTGATTAATGACCACCTGCAGCTACACTGGGAGGGAGTTAAGTCATTAATAAACTGTAGACGTCTCTTATCTCTGTCACTGCTTCACTTTGTCCTCCGGACTTCAGCAACCCAGGATGCTCCAGGAGTACATTTAGCAAGACAGCCATGAGTAACTGAGGGAGATCCTTTCTCTTCTCCTCATTTCTACTGCTATGTTCTTGGGTTACTGATTTTATTGGCAATTCTCCTCCTCTGTGTTCCACCATCACTATCCTCTTCAATTATTTGTTACAGGCAGTTGCTGCATGCTGCCTGTAAGCCCTGCAGCCCATTTCCTGTGTGGTTTAGCAGCACAGTGAGGTATCAAACCTCTGTCCTGCTTGGGGCCTGCAGACAACCCTCTAAATGCCCTCATTTCCCCAGAGCAGGCTGTTTCAGACCCAAGCTGCACTGCTCTGTCCTTTCATCTCAAGGGGGCCTGATTAAAAGGCTACTTCAAGCAGGAGCAGCACGGCTGTGGCACAGTCATAAAGGCACCTTGCTCTCTGCTCTCCCTTCCACATCCTAACCCCAGCTGTTATGAATCACTCCAACATCTGCAAGTCATTACAAATGGCAGAGAAACAGCCATGTGCCAGGGAGGTGCCCCATGAGCCTTTAACACATTCGGGATGAGCTGGAGGCAATCAGTTGAAACCAATTACTCCGGAGTCTGTTGGGAAACTAGAGCCAGTTGGAGAAGGGGACAAGAGCCTGGACTTGAGGCCCTCCTCTGAAATAACTGTTGATGATGTGCAGGGCTGCCTTGCTAAACTGCAGAGCTCTCTTCTCCAGCTGATCTACAGATAATTGAAGGTGTTTGCAGTCTTCTGCATTGACAAGCAAAAAGAGGGAGAGGGAGAGGGAGAGGGAGGGGAGAGGGAGAGGGAGAGGGAGAGGGAGAGGGAGAGGGAGAGGGAGAGGGAGAGGGAGAGGGAGAGGGAGAGGGAGAGGGAGAGGGAGAGGGAGAGGGAGAGGGAGAGGGAGAGGGAGAGGGAGAGGGAGAGGGAGAGGGAGAGGGAGAGGGAGAGGGAGAGGGAGAGGGAGAGGGAACGGCCTCCCAGCAAGACCAGAGCACTTCTAACGGGCTAACAAGAACTCTTTACCCAGCTGGGAATGACACAGCCTCACTTCTCCAATCCTCTGCTCTCAGCTTACAGCTACCAGATAGATTCATCAAACTTGTAGAAAGTGAACAACTCAAAGCAGTTGTCTGTTGTGTTTTCTCCATTGCACAGCACTGCTGCTCTGCCAAGGTGGTCCAAGGAGAAATAAAAGACTGATGCAATTTGAACTGCAGCTTCATGTTTCACCATTCCCCAGGACTAAGTCTGATGTCAGCCTTATTGTCCCCCACGCAGTGCAAGAGGTGTGCCATCTTGGTATCTTAAAGATAACCTCTTCCTGTCCCCTGTGTTGCACCTTGGTTTAGCAAGAACCTTCTGCCCCAGTGCTGCTGTTTTGCTGCATTCAGATGCAGACAGAGGAAGGCTGGCTTGAAATAGGGCAGGCTGGCCTCCAGAGGTGGAGCTAGTCACACTGGCAGCCTCCTGCTCCCATACTTCACTTTCTGCCTCCTGTGCTTGCGTGCTCCAGGCTTGGGCAGCTCCCTCCATTCACACTGCCATGCTTGTGAGGAACAGCCCAAGAGCGGAAATGCTGTTTGGTTTGTTAACAAAGCCACCTAATTAAGTCCATATGGAGAGACAGCAAGAGAGGCAGCAGAGTTTCTCTTGCTAGATCTTGACTGTTTATCCTTTGGGCACAGCAGCCCAGTGAATTTATTTCCCCCTCTCACCTTACAGGGCATCACATCATTCAGCCGTTGTCTGCCATTACTGAGTGTCCCCAGTGAAGCAGCATGGCTGCAGCATAAGGCACTAATTAGAAAAGAAAATTCCAGTCTCCAAGACCTCCCATGAAGTGAGGTTTTGGCACGCCTGTAAGGCAGCATCCCACCTCTCAGACCTTTGCAACTGCTCCTAGGCCAGAGAAAATAAACTACATGGCTGAAATCCCAACTTTCTGGGATTCTTCAGAGAAAGGGAGAACACAGTAGGCCACTCTTTCCTTTTCCACAAGTTACCTTGCTGATTGGAGGAAGGGACCAGTCACTGCAAGCTGGCAGCTAGCTGCTCCCTATGGTGTCCAGATAGACTTTGGAATTCTGCTCTCACCAGTGCAGTTGCCTCAGTACAAGCAGCAGCAAAATCAGGTCCATGGTGCAAGCAGGATGGGTGGTGTGTCAGCCAAATGAGGATGCAGCTTTAGCCAGCAGAAAGGAATCAGTTTGGCACAGGACCAGGAGTAAAGGTGCCACATTCACCATGGAGCAGAGACCTCACACTGCTCATAGCACATTATGTGCTGCCATACAGCTAGATACAGGTCAAGCCAATATGAATATAGGCACAAACCAAACATTAATTATGTTAATGAGGAATAGAAACACCACAAGCTACAGAATATAGCTCAGTAAATCATACGGAGCCTTCTCCCCTAAGCTTGGATGCTGTAGGGTGTGAAGCTGCCCTTGATTTCACTGCTTGCAGTGACTGAGAAAATGACAGTTCTTGTGCACTTTTGATCTAGAACCCACATCCTTGTGGTGTTTTGCTTCAGTCAACAGCCAGCCCAGCGTTCCCAGCCCACTTCACACACTGAAGTGTGAAGGACGGTGTGGTGTGGGTACATACACACGTGTGTCAACACGAGATCACACAATCACAGGATGTTAGGGGTTGGAAGGGACCTCAAAAGATCATCTAGTCCAACCCCCTTCCCCTTCCAGAGCAGGATCACCTAGAGCAGATCACACAGGAATGCATCCAGGAGTGTTCTGAGTATCTCCAGGGAAGGAAACTCTATCACCCCCCTGGGCAGCCTGTTCCAGTGTTCCACCACCCTCAGTGAATGGAGGATGGACATCACGCTTACTGCTTGACAAGCAACCACCCTTTGCTCAGCTAGGAGATGGGTCAAGGAAGATCAAACATAGTTTTCTAATCCTAGCGTTCGAGGACATGAGCTCTGAGAACCTCTCTGTCCATGCTGGGGCAGATGGGAGCAAGATGGTCTCATGGGTCTGAAGGGAATGGCTATAAACATGCCATTCAACTTGTTTACACACATATATATATTTAAGAAGGGAGTATAAAGAGATTATATATATGCACACACACACACATAGAATGAATGAATGGAATGGAATGGAATGGAATAGAATAGAGTAGAACAGAACAGAATAGACTAGACTAGACTAGACTAGACTAGACCAGACCAGACCAGACCAGACCAGGTTGGAAGAGACCTTTGAGGTCATCAAGTCCAACCTATCGCCCAACACTATCTAATCAACTAAACCATGGCACCAAGCACCCTATCCAGTCTCTTCTTAAACACCTCCAGTGATGGTGACTCCACCACCTCCCCGGGCAGCCCATTCCAGTGGCCAATCACTCTCTCTGTGAAGAATTTCTTCCTAACAAACATCCATACATAAGAAAGGACTAAAAAGCACATAAAAATCTATAAAAGGGGGGAAAGCTCCAGGAAAATGGCGTGCTGGTTTGCAACTCACATCAGAAATTCTGCTGTGAAATTATCCTAAGACAAAAAAATGAAACCAAAACATATATATTGATACATTCGGCTGTGATAACGTTAGACTGAAGTGGCCTACCAAAAAAAGTGATTCCTACTCCTTTAATACCTTAGCTAGTTAATCAAGAGTATGAGAGTGGTGACCTGAATTAAGACAACACATCAGCTAATGTAATTACAGGACAATTACACGGATCCATTATTCCACACCGTTCACCACGGAGCCTGAAGCACAGCTGCAGACAGCAGGAGCTGGGCTCACAGGAGGTGCACGCTGGATGCCTGAGCGCGTCTCCAGGCTCTGCGTTCTCCACGGGCTGCACACCTTATTTGCAAGATAAGAATGTTATCACACCCCACAGCTAGTACAAAAATGTCTCTCTGGGGTGTCAGGCAGGTAATGAAGAAGTTGCAGAGCTCCAGCTCAGAACTAAAAGCCCTGCTGAAGAAATGAAAAAAGAAAACCAACACCGAGTTTCCTTCTCCAGGTGTGGCCTTTCCAGCATTCATTTTACTTCCTAAGTGCAGGGGCAGAATAGTTACTCTGGCTTCTTGGTCTTGAGCACAGGAAATTTTGTACATTGTTTCCAACAGAAGCCCACAGTGATGGTTTGCTCTCAATGGTAAAAGATCTTCCCTAGGTTAAACCCCCCAAATCATATAATTCAGGTCTAAAGACAACCTGCTTGTGCTCTGCAGTTCATTCAAGGTACGTGCCATGTCAACACAAAAATGCGTAACGTGTTTTTGAGAGGTCTGGAGCACAAGCCCTAGGAGGAGAGGCTGAGGGAGCTGGGGTTGCTTAGCCTGGAGAAGAGGAGGCTCAGGGGAGACCTTATTGCTCTCTACAACTACCTGAAGGGAGGGTGTAGACAGGCGGGGGGCTGGTCTCTTCTCCCAGGCAACCAGCACCAGAACAAGAGGACACAGTCTCAAGCTGCAGCAGGGGAGGTTTAGGCTGGAGGGGAGGAGAAAGTTCTTCACAGAGTTATTCGCCTTTGGAATGTGCTGCCCAGGGAGGAGGTGGAGTCACTGTCCCTGGAGGGGTTCAAGAGGGGATTGGACGGGGCACTTGAAGCCATGGTTTAGTTAGTCATGAGGTGTTGGCTGATAGGTTGGACTTGATGGTCTCTCAGGTCTTTTCCAACCTTATTGATTCGTTGATCCTATGATTTCAAAGATTACCTGCTGTCCACAGCACCCTTACGTTGTCCTAGGGTTCTTCATTGACTGCAGGAGCCAGAGAGGGGACAAAAGTTAAACAGCACATTTCACACAGCTGCTGGATTCGATTCCAAAAGACTTTACAGAAGTTACAGGGATGAAAAAAGGGTCTCACACATCACTGGGATCCCTCCTGCGTGCTGGAGCCGTGTGCTTTCCCTGCTGGTACCAAACCCAGCACCGAGGCCTACGCAAGGTCTGCCACGTGGCACACACAAACAAACTGCATGCAAAACGTTTTACCATAAAAATGAAGATATTTATTCAAGAAGTACAAATTTGATGGTACCAGCCATCTTTGAAAGCCATTACCATGAGGCAGAGAGGACACAAACCGAAGTCTCTTGCTCAGAGCACATGAAAGCAAGTGTCTTACAAATCACCAGCTAATGCAGTCATGTCAATCATTGCTCAAAAGCCACCTCTCTACTTTTTAAACATTCCCTGGACTTAAAGAGAGGCACAAATAGGAATTGTTTTTATTATTATTCATACAAGACCAGTTAGTTATTTTAATAAAGCCATCAGCTAAAATTTTATTTTGTTTTAAATTTCCTTGAATTGTCTCCAGCCTTTGACTGGATTTACATTTCCCAAAGGGAAAAAAAAGAGACCAAGAGGGACTTGGGAATGAGCAGGTGCAGGATTTTGTTTGGAGCTCAAGATGAACTAAAATGTTTTAAGGCAGGAGTCAGGATTTTAAGCTCTCTATTTGCCCCATGGCTCTGATCAAATGGTCTTCATCTGTAAAATATACCAATACAGAGTTCTACTGGAGAAATACCCAACAAGTAAGTGGTCCTGCAGAGAGGGCAGGAACATACTTAGTCAAGGAAAGTCCAGTGGACACATTTGTTGAAAGTCTCAAAGTCCATGGTAAGAAGCCTGCTGGTTAAAACATTTCCCACTATTTAACTTTTGTAGGCTCAGTGGCATGTATCTCCCTTGGAAGGAGAGCTGTAGCTCCATCTCCTATGAACAAGAGCAACACACACGCAGCTACAGAGTATCTAAGCAGATGAAATATGGAAGAGGAGAGCCACTTGCGGAACAGAGCAATCAAAAACACTTTACGGCAAGGAAAGCCTTGAAGCAGGCAGACTTGTATATACAGTCATTAACCAACAGAAGTGTTTGGAGCTGCAGGTACAATAGCAGGACATTCATCTTCTTTGGGAGAAGACAGAAGCATGGCCTCTGGCAAGGTTAACTCCAAGCCCTCCTAAGATCAGTCACCTTGCAAGGCAGACCACCATCATCTAGCGGCTTTGAAGCAGCTTGCTTTTTTTTTTTGCCCCTCCAAGGACGTTGCAAAGCACATGAAGCTCTTCCCCCCCCCCCCCCCAAAGCAAGTTTCAAACATGCCTTTCTCAAATACTTCTGTATCCTACTCCAGGAGAGTTCAAGCTGTCCAAGAGCTGCCAGCCATCATCCAGGAGGGAGTTGAGATTTATGGGGGATGTGGCGGAGCGCAAAGTCAAGCTCTGCCTTTTTTCCAAACAGAGACTACTTTCATTTCAACATCAGAGGGTCTGAGCAGCGCAGGGAAAAAGCCAACACAACCCTTTTTTCCCCCCTCTCTCTTTAAAAAAAATGTAAACATTCTCTGCATAAGGTGCAGGGTCTTGTATATGTACAGCGACACAGAAAGGAGCTGGGAGGATACAGCTCAAGAGTCAGGAGCGTAGCCCCTGCTGACGCTTCAGGAGCGGACGGACACGGAGCAATGGACAGCATTCATTTTGCCAACACTGAACACAGTGAGAATGCTTTCAGAGCCCCACAGCTGAAAGCATCCCACCCCTGGAACAAAGACTTTCATTTTGTTAATATAGTTTTTAAAAAGCTGGGGTTTTTTTTACATCATTTCCTAGCAATGGATACCTATGCAGAAGCACGTCACACTACAGCCATGTTTTATCCAAAGGTAATGCAGGTTGCCGTGTGTTGTCCCATTGCCCCAATGAGCCTCTTTCCTCTCCTCCAGAAACAACTTAGGGACTTGCTGTGAAAGGCAAAGTGGAGCTGGGTTTTGTTGGGTTGCTCCCAGGCTGAGGTTGTGTTGTTACTGCTGCTTGTAGCATCGGGCTGTCTTAAAAAACCCAAACCCCCAGCTTATTACCACTGCTGACTCGGATCCTTTGGTTTTCCCAAACACTTCCCCATTTCAGAGAAGCAAAGGCTTTGAGAAAACTATTAAAATGTTCTCACAGTGCAGCTATTCCAAGCTGTGTTTTCTGCTGAGGACACCAGTAAACTGTGATGTGCAAAGAGCCAAGGTAGTCAGCAAAACTTTTGGGAGCTGGACGCTCTGAAGGAGCAAGCTGTGACTTGGTTGTGGAAGACCACCCTGGGCATCCTTCTGTAGGACACCCAGTAATGCACTTCCAGCTTTCCTGCAGCTCCCTTGCCCCCACAGACTACATGTGTGCATGCTCCTCTGCCCTTCAAGCTGCTCAGGAGTGTAGATTTTCACTGGGTTATTACTTCTGGGTCAGGCAGAAGCAAAATAAAGGAGTATAAAAATCTGCATCACATCAAACAGACCTGTCAGTAACAGTCAAAGACATGACCTACTGGGTGAGTTCATAGCCAGAGCTCATCAGGAATGACACAAGGGGCTCATGGATCTCACAAACAAAAACTCCTATTACTCCTCACTTGCCTGTACCTAGCACTGCAGTTCATGGCTGGATGTGTTAAAAAACCTGTTGCACTGCTTCAGTCATACCCAAGAACCACACAGTGCAGTGGCATGTCACAACCCAGCCCAGCCCATGCCACCAGCAGGGTTGAGCTGCAAGCTCAGCACACACTCACACTGCAGAATCAAAATGCACACACCAGCATGCTTCATCCTCCCCATGAGCAGCCACTGGTGTCCATCAAGCAGACCTGCATCAAGTCCTTCTCACCAGGGCTGCTAGCTAAACAGCTGTTTAGTACTGAATTAGTCTCACTTCAGTCATGCCCCCTCTGCCTTCCCTACTGCCTCCAGCTACGCAGGGAGCCCTGCTCTGCCCCAGCAGCTCCAGCCCCATCCCCTGCACTGGTGTCTGCATCAAAGCCCACCTCACAGGATACAGGCATGGCACTTCAGAGACAGAAATGCCTCTCCTCTGAATACATATTGCAGCCCCCAGTTATATACATGGGATATGTTAGTCAACACACTGTATGCCTTTGTTATCAACATCTTTTTAATATAGGTATTTTTCTGAAACTTAAAATTCTTTCCTAACACAAATCTTGCAAGTTTTGGTGGTGTTTCCCCCACCCCCAGCAGAGTATGTGCTTAGTACATCTGTCATTTGCACAGAAGAGGCTGGAAAGTCGTCCCTTTCACATTTTGCCACTTCAGTTTTAGATATGTACTTAAGGGATAGGGGAGGAGGGAAGGCTGTTAGAGAAAAGAATATTTCCATCAACCCATTCCCTGCTATGCACAAAGCCCACTCATGATAGGGCCTTCAGATAATCACCTTGCTCCCCAACATAAAAGCAAGTAATACGAACTATGGTCATCCACCATGAATGTTTTCCACCTAACTGGGTGGGGAAAGAGTAAAAGCAGCAGTTCTCCCAGACCCTACATGCTGCCATCTCAAAACCAGTACGTGGTGACAACTTTATCTTTTTGTGCAGGCAAAGAAACAAAAAACACCAAAACCCCCCAAACCGACCCAAAAAAGTAGTATTTTAGTGCTCACAGTTACAAATTTGTCACCCTGGTTTGCTTCTCCTTTATCATGATGTTCCCCCCCTGCCAGAAGGAACTGAAGGGACATTACATCACAAAAAGATTCATCCAGAGGTGTAAGCTATAGCTCATGAGAAAAGCAGTGTCTCTGGCACGAAGCCATCCTTTGCCCAGTGAAAATCCAAGGGATTTTTGAGCTGCTTATACATCAAACACCTTTCCCCCCCCCCCCCCCACTCTGGAATGCAAAAGATCTGTTGGCAAAAACCCAGTACAGTGAATCGTATTTGTCTCTAGAAACACTCCACAATAGAAAACATCTGTTATAGATTAGTATTTATCAGCTTTAAGTTCCTCTGTAAAAAGAAAAACAAAAAGGAAAGACAAGCAAAAAGCAAACCCAGGTCACTTTGGTGCTTATGAGAACAGGGAACTGATTTTTCTTCACACAGCTCTGCCACTGCACTTCAGACAGCCTGTATCAACTCAGGGCTAAAGGAGCTGTCAGAAAACCACAGGCTTAATACAACATGGGGACCAGAAAGCAAGTTGTGTTTATTTGGGGTAGGGTGGGAAATAGATAGAAAATGTGAATCTGTTTCCTAACCCTCAATGCAAATTCTGCGCCTGCTTCCATCTGCTGGGAAAGGCTCAGGATGAACAAGTGACCTCTGCTTGTTCTGGCTCTGTGCTGATGCTTGTGAATCAAGAGCTCCCTTTCAGTCTGAGAAACTGAGTTCTAGGGAATTAATGAAAGAGCAAAAGCAACAAGTTTAAAATTGTCAGTGAAACCCACCAGCTTCACTAGCAGACGAGAAGTGCTGGGACAACTGCAGCTTTAGACCATTGATCAGAGAGGGAAGACAGAAACCCAAAAAACCCCTCACTATTCATACCTGAATAGCACATTGGACTTTGGAAGAAGTGAAGTCAATTCAATGACGGCTGAAAAAACCAAGCAAACTAGAAATCACCTGTAAAAAGGAACAGGGCATTTGATCTCGCCCAGAGGCATTACCAGACAGGGATGAAGAGCAGCCAAAGGAACACAGAGAGCAGGTCCAACTGAGGGAATAAGCAATTAGGTTTCACATCTCCCCCCCAAAAAATGCTTCAATTCAAATTTGTAAGACTACAAAAGGATTTGTCTTGTGCTGAAAGGGCTGCTCTTACAGTCTGGCTGGGAAACAGCATCGTGCTTTGGGCTGTGAGTGTGTTGGTGAGGATACCTCCAGTTGTCTCAGCTGGAGAGTCACCAGAGCTAGAGGGCTGGCTGCTGCTTCAAATGGCACTCACACAAAAAGCTGAAAACTGTGTGCTGTCATGTCCTCCCTTGCATCTTCCATGCTTTGTGCCCTCTAGGAACTGAGCAGAGAGAGTTGCAACCCATTGCACGTGGGTGTAACTGCACCGGTGCCATGTGACAGAGGTGATGCACCCATCGCTTGAGCACAGACCAGCACACCACTCAGGGTAGCTGGCCTGATCAAAGCTTGCCTTAATGATCTGAGTGATGCACAGCAATTCAGCAGACACCAACTGAGGTGCCCAGCAGCCTGTAAACTTCAGGCCAAGTCAGTCTTGCAGTAAGTAAATTTACAGTACAGTACATGAGAGTATACATTGACTAAGTTATTGCCTAAGGCTCCAGCGGGCTGCATGCCCAGCTTGGGAGCCAGCAATGGCACAGGACCGCATTGCCATCTTGGAATGTACAATTGCTTGGTCTGAGCATCACCAGGAGCCATCCACGTGGGACAGAGACCAAGCCCCCAGCCCAGCTCAGCTGCCTGGGGCTGGCTGCACCCCAGCAGTGCCTGAGCAAAGCACTCGAGTTGGGTCAAACCAGAGGGGATCCCTGCAAGCAGGCAGCACAGGACCCACCCACAGCAGCTGAGATTCCTGCATCAACTGCCTGTGGTGCTGACATGACTTCTATACATTGATTAGGTTCTCTTTGTTTTCTTTTTTTAAATAAAAGTGCTCTCTGTTGCTCTGGCTCTGTGGACCAGGACACCACCTACAGCTGTAAGAATCTTGATGTGTTTGTATTGTTTGAGTGAACCACACTTCCCTCCCTCTTTGTACCTCCTCTCTTTTCTCTTCCCACTCCTTCCTTTGCCCTTGCCCTGTGCTGCTCGGAGTTGTGTTAAATACAAGATCAGGCAAACCCTGAAGGCCAGTTTACATTTTTATGTTTTGTTTTTGCAGATCTCCATCACAGATGGAATTTTTGCTGGTCATTTCTTGGAGCCAATCCATTAGCAGGACAAACCAGAAGAAGAGAGGGCAGTGAAAACAAACCCCATGACAGAGACGGAGGAAAGAATCAATGAGCAAGCAGAAATCAGTTTTCCACTGGGGTGGGATTGGCTAAGGGCTGGCTCACGATGACTTGCACCACATAGTCCTTTGGGATTTTCAGCTCTTCCAGTTTCATTTTGTCTGCCAGTGGCCTGCCTGAGAAGAACCAGCGCTGGCTGCCTGGCTCCACTCCCTCCACCGCGTGCAGCCTCCTCTTCATGTGGTAGACGGTGTCCATGCTGCGGACCATGAGTTTGAGGTCTTTGCCTGTGGACAGGCGCAAGCGAAGCTGGCATTCGTGCCCTGAATTGGGTGGGGGATCAGGAATATCCAGAGTCTCCAGGTCACCCTTCTCCTCTATCATGTTGATAGGTGGGGCAAGGCAGTAGACTGGAAGCTGGTACCGGTTGCCCAGTTCATCGTAACACTCTGTAAGAGCACCTTTAGGAGAGAAGAGAGGAAAATCAATGAGTATGAAAGCTTTTGACACTTAACATTGAAGTGGTCACACTCAGAAGCATTTACCCCACAGATAAACCATCCAAATGACGAGGTCTGACTTCAGGCTTTAGAAGTGGATACAAAAATCTCAAGTTTCCATCTTGGTTTCGTATCAAGACTTGCGGGTGAGTTAAAAGCACCTCCTAAAAGCCAAACACACTCCTCCCTCCAGAGAAACCAGGGTCAACTTCAAAAGCAGCCCACAGGAAGAGACAAGGCAGAATGCTGTTCTCCCCATGTGCCATTTACAAGAGGACTATTTCTCCAGCAGCACATCCTCAGTTCCGGGCACACGCGCAAGAAGAAAATACTACTTGGATGAATGACACAATCCTCAACCTGCAAAACGGCAAAGACCAAAGGTCACTGTCAGAGAAAGACTTTGTAACTTCTCAAACATTCAAAGGCTGCTGAAATGGTTTCAGGTAGAGCTCACGTCTCAGTGAGCACTGCCAGAACAAACAAACATGACCACCCAAGCCAGACCACTCTGTGGCTCTGGCCAGAGCTGGTGTCAGCACCAGAGCGGTGACACTCAGCACACGCTTTTTATATTTGCACGGCATCTGCAACGCTCATGTTCAAAGACCTCAAGCTTCAGGAGTGATTTTTATTTCCCCAGACTCCTGAGAGGTTCCTTGGGATAATCTGGGTGTTTGTGTTAAGGATGACCGGGCAGTGGTGTGCTGCCCTACACCCAGCACTCCTTCCTACCAGCATGGTACAACGTGCTCAGAATGGCTCAAGACTTGCAATGCTGACTGAAGGAACAAAGACAAGTTGACTTTTCCACACTGAGACACTTTGTGAAGATATTTCAAAGAACTCCCTGAGAAAACCAGCAGCACATCTTAAAAAAATGTCTGAAGAGTTAGAGCAGGCTGAAAGCAGAGCCCTGCTGCACACAGCACACCTCAGCTCTTGTAGCAAGCCAGAGGTGCTCAGGAAGCTGCATCCTAAATCACAGCAGAAATCTCTTCTCACTGTGCTTAAAGAAACCCCAAGAGTCAACACTCCAAACAAACACTTCTCTCATTTCAATCTACATGCCCTCACAAGTTTCCACAGCCTCGCCCCTAGAGGGGGCACATTCCCTTGCAAGATGACCCATCCTTCTGCAGCCAGGAGCGTCTGAAGAGGAGGAAGTCCTTGAGCTACAGAGTATTTTAACAACTCCCAACACCCAACGGCTCTTTGCTGGAAACTAAGGGTGGTTTCTCAGTTGGAAGTTTGGTCATGCTGACAGGGAGCTGCCTTTGGCTTTGCTGTTTGATCAGCAAAATTATCCCAATATCAAACTGCAAGTTGGGGACACGCTGTGTCGCTCAGCACACCGTGACAGCAGCATCTTGTGCTGGCAATCTTTCTTTCAGACAGAAGCCCTGCTCTTTTAAAGGTTATTTTGTGTTGTCTAAAACACACAGACAAAGTCTTTGGCTGTAAGATCGATGTTCCAGGCTGGATGTGGCTCTGAGCAACCCGATCTAGTGTGAGGTGTCCCTGCCCACGGCAGGGGGTTGGAGCTAGATGATCCTTGAGGTCCCTTCCAATCTTAACAATTCTATGATTCCATGTTTTAGGTCTAGCTGCTTTGGGAGGCTTTTCTGTGTGTACAGCTAGCACACCAAGGCAGCTGTGCCCTGAGGTGCACGGCGAAAACAAAACAAAAGCAGCGAACCCAGAAAAAGTGATACCCACTCATTGCAGGCCTGTATCATTTATGAATCTCACAGCAAAGCACCTTTTATCAAAACTGCATTGAATCCACACCTTTCATGGTGCTTTGTGGCTTACAGACTAAAGCCCAAAGTCGCCACACTTCACTTTTGTTTGGCAACATTCATTTCATTCTGTACGCCTGATCTATTTCATAAATGTCACAGGATCGCAGTTCACAGAAACAAGCAGATTGTTTGCTGCTAAAAAAAAAAACAAACCCCAAATCCAAACTTCAACAGCCTTTAGATATAGCCAGAGCAGCTTTAACAACCATGTATCATAAAAAAAAAAATAATCCCACTTTAGAGCAGCAGCACAAAGAGTTAACTTTAAATATCCTGGGATAAGCTTGCTAAGGAATTTCTTCATCGTTTATATCCTTGCACAGCTGAACCAACATCAAGGTCAGAGCGTATGCTATAAACACTGGATTGCTTAATCATGATCAGATAAGCAATATGAAAAAAAATCCTCTGAAACAGCAGCTAAGTTGGAGGTCTGCCTTTTCACAAGCAAAACAATGAAAGAAAGAAAAAAGACACAGCAGAGGAAACCTGTTGCCAGTAAAAACTGCACAGTCCCATCCCTGTCTAAGAAATGGTTCATAACAAATTGTTAATGCAACAACAGGCTACCATAAATCTCACCAGTAATCCCATTCTTCCACTCATACTGCTCTATACTACTCTCAAGTCTTATTACCTTTCAAGACTGCCTATGTTGATGGTGAGCCAAAGATACTTCACAATGGCACCACCTCCTTACTAACGCACCACATCTGCTGAAAGCCAAGCCAGACCTCTAAGGAGATGAGGAGGTGTTGGTGCTCACCTTGAAAGAGACAGAGCTAGGTACATGCAGCCAGATAATTCCTGTTGGTCTCTATGAGGCTTTCAGTTAAGGGATCTTTGGAGAGGGTCAGACTCTGCTACAACCTTCAAGATGTAAATGTCAACGAACTCAACGGCAGAACGTTCAGGGATATCACGCTGGTTGGAGTTCCAAAGCAAAACTATGGCTGAGTGTGTTAAACAGAAAACACAGTGAATGTGGAGCTATTTTAAGTGATGCAGCCAAACCCAATTTATTGGAGAGGAAGAGAGAAGGTGGTTAAATTACCCACAGCCACCACGGCAAGGCCAATCTCACCAGCCAGATGGCAGCTCTTCACTGAGGCATTCGCTGCAGCGTCCCTTACACAGCACAAAGCACACAGGAAATCAAACAGCCAAATGACAAAACCCTTTGTAGTTTTGCTGTGGTAATTGAAATCCGTGTTTCTGATCCTTCCTGCAAGACCGATCAGCTTGGACCACACAAGTTCTTCAGCAGGAAAGAGCACTAAGAGAATGTCAAGCTTTTATGAGAGAATACAGAGAAAAAGCAACAAAAATGGTATTTCATTTTTTTTTTAGGTTTCCTTGTTACCCAGGCAACCAGGGTCCTCACCAGCCACTTAGAGCATGGAGAAGATGCAGCCTCCCTTAAACCAGAGAAGGAAACTGCAACGCAAGCGGAGGTCTCGCAGTGCGGCCACAGACCTGTGCTGCAGCCCACAGCCCTGCCAGCACTGTGCTCTGCCACTTACAGAGGTTTCCCCTTTCCTGCTTCCTCCCTTCTTTCCCCAGATACTGCAGATGGATGCTGCAGCAGGCAATCTAACCAAGTTCCGACGACAAAGCCTAGAAACTGAGTTGGTAGTTTGAATTTTTGCTGCTGGATCATACAAGGAAACAACATAGAAGCAGCAGATTTCAGCAAGTAAGCACCACAGAGGGTAGGTGGCAAGCATGCAGCTCCAGGTGAAGGATTCTGTACTGGACATGAAAGATCAGGAAGTTATACAAAGATCTTACAACAATATTGAGGAAAGCACAAATTAAGCTCATCATCACTTCATATACTTGAGTATTCTTCAAGTATTTAAATATTCCTTTAGATGCTGACATGACTTTAATAAACCTGGACAACACCACCCTGGAAGCAACATGACAAACAGCCTTTGAGGAAAGCCAGTGACAGAGCCAACCAACAAACCAACCAACCAACCTAGGCACCTAATAGAATAGAATAGAATTAACCAAGTTGGAAAAGACCAATCCAACTCTCTATCACTCAAAACTCAGGTTCCATGGCATGTGATCTAAGGAGTAGAATAGAATAAACCAGGTTGGAAGAGACCTTCAAGATCATTACGTCCAACCTATCATCCAACACCATCTAATCAACTAAACCATGCAACCAAGCACCCCATCAAGTCTCCTCCTAAACACCTCCAATGATGGTGACTCCACCACCTCCCCAGGCAGCCCATTCCAATGGGCACTCTCTCTGTGTAGAATTTCTTCCTAATATCCAGTCTGAGTGCTCTGAGGCTCTCACAGGCCAATTCATTGTTCTGAAAAGTCGCCAGTTAAAGACTTACTCCATCAAGCTGGCTCCAGAGACATTCGCTACCAGTGCTGCAACACAGCGAGGACATAAACTTTCTAGGCTTGGTTACATCAGACAGAACAGAAGATACAGTGCTACAACCACAGCAGATGGGATTGTTTTAATATTTCAAAAGTATTATCAGCTCTGAGACTGAGGAACTCTGGACGGAGCTGCGAGGCAGAGCTGCTTGTTGGTTGTTAGCCAGGTAGCAGACAGCTTGAGAGTTTCGGGTGGAAAATAAGCAGATGTGATCATCAAGCAAGTGGAATTGGAACATTTTGAAATTAATTGCCCTGCAGGCCACAACACCCCCCCCCCAAAAAAAAAACCAACACAATTTTTAATTATTAGGATGGAGAGATTTCTCTGAATTGCTAAGGGAAAACACTAAAAAAAGGAGTGGCTGAGATACTGCTTCCACCCCCCTAAGCAGTTCAGAGTTTGGACTTGTCCTAAAATATGGAAGAACTAGCAACTTAAAGAGACCTAAATGACATGGAAGCAAACTTTTGCAAGAGTTCCTGTAATGGGGAATATGACCACACTCATCTGAGAGCAATAGAAGACTGCAGTGCACTTTACTGACATTCTGGCATGTCTTCAAAGCTGCACATCATTCTCTCTCCAGAAAAAGCAGGAAATTTGTTTTCTGTTCGATATACTTCTATTACTTCAAGATTTTGAGCAGCTCTGAGAAGAACTGCTCAGAAATGCCAAAAACTTCAGAACTGAGCAGATTTCCTTCTCTTCCTCCAGACAGACTTGCTGCAGGAGCAGAAATTAAGATGACACAACCCAAAATTTAGCATTGCAATGAGACTGGCTGATTTTATGGCGTTTAAGTGCCTGTGTATAATGTGTTTGCCTGAAGAACAGCTGCTTCATTAGTTTTTTTCTTAATGGAAAGCTCCATTTCAAACCCAAGCTGAGCCTGGATTGCTGAATAAATTGGCAATAGTGGAGTTTTCACCTGTAGGCTATTGGTTTGAATCCAATATAGGTCATTAATGCCTGAAACTCATCATAAGCAGGAGAAAACAAGTGGGTCGTCTTCTGGGTCCTACAGTACAATGATTCCTAGAGAGCAATGACTGAGCCAGGAATGTTGAACTATCTCTTGAATCTTTATTGGTTGCTGACTTGAGGTAACAGCTGGGAAGTAAAGAATCTTATAAAGAAAAAAATGTGCTGACACCAAGAGTCTGTGAGAGTGGTGAAGGGCAACTGCTCAGCGTGTGAACTGCATCGAGACAAAACAAGTGAACTCATGCAGCGTGCCAGCACACCTACAACCATCACAAACTGGGAGGAGTTAATAGGGGAAAAAAACCACCTTACTCTTTCACATGAATCCCTGCATAGCTTAATAGTGACTGAAATGGTTGAATGCTGCAGTTAGCAACTGAGCTCCCCGGTTTCTGGAGGGCGATGTGTAGGCACACTCGTGCCAGCCTGTGCCTCGTACCACGTGCAGAGAACAATAATGCAGCTATAATTGTTAATGGTGTGGATGAAGCACTTGATAGCAAACCACACATATAAAGCCCCCTTCCATGCTTCCTCCACACTAAACTTCCATGGGCTATGCAAATTTCAGCTACCATAAAGCTACAGGCTTGTCTCACAAGCCACAGCACAATTGCTTACACAACCCAGCTCCGCTCTCCTCTTCAGCCTCCTTTTATAACAAAGGTCTTAGTCCAGCTCCTGAAAGAATGGGTTTTGTAGATAAGAATTGGTAAGCATTTAATATTTTTAATTTAAAATGCAGTGTTAAAAACAGCTCTTCCATTATGGGGTCATTATTGGTCTGGCTCAATTCCACAGAGGAGAACAACTCCCAGAGCCAGCAGGAGATCCTTGGTGAGCTTACTGTTACTTGCAGCAGCCGGTGCAAGACAGAGTGGCACTGTGCTTAGTGCATTACAACAAGGGAAAAGAGAAGAAAACTAAGATACTTTGCTACTGCCTTTGTAATCCTCTCACCCTGTTCTCTGGCAGGAGAACTACCTCACAGCTGGTTCACTGAATCAGGTATTGCACAGTTCATGTTCCTCTCCACACTTGGATGTTCTTTAGAAAACCCAGCTCACCCGGGCTCCAAGATCACTGGTGAAACAGTGTGCATTCAGCTGTCTGAAAGGCTCTGTGAGGCAGCAACCCAAGACATGCTTGCAACTGAGGGTTGGACTACACAGACTCTTGAGGTTTCTTCCAGCCTGAAGGGATCCTAACTATCTGCTTTTGCTACAATAAAATTTTCAAGAGCAGATCTCAGTTTGAGTATCTAACCACAGATTTCACCCCACATGTATCTAAGTCATCACACTTCGACCTCAGCACAGTTCACCCTGCTGTGGGGTAGCTTTGTGAACTAAGATCTCATCAGCAAACCATTCTTAAAACCAGTTTTGCAACTCATGCCTGCACGTTGGCACATGGGAGGAAAACCCAAACTGCTATTGCCGAATCAGGGGTGTCCAGTACCTACAGAAGACCTTAGAGATCTTTTCCAATCAAAACAAAGCCATGGTTCTATGATTCCAATGAAAGCAGAGGGCAGCAGCACTGCATCGCCTGCACACACCTGCCAAAGAAACCGAAGTGCATCTGAACAGCCAAGCGAGACAAGGTGTTTGTGCAGCTCCTTCTGCACTGCTCTGATGGCTAAGAGGGATGTGCTATCACCACCCAGCCTGAGGTGTGTCTCATCTGTGTGTTGTAACTAAAAGCCAGGCTGCCTGTATGCCATTGCTCGTCTAAAGCCTTTAGTTTTGTGTTGGATTTTGGAGGGGTGAGAGGGCAGGGAAAGAGCAGTAGGTGTTTGTTTTGCAAAAGGGCTGGTGCAGATCTGCTGGGCATGCTGATCTGCTCCCTTTATCAGAGCAGAGCATCAGCATCAGTTTATTCGTTAGCACTAATTAACTAGGCTGAAGGTGAAAGATAATTAAGAGTCTTCTGCAAGATAGGAATTTCTGCACTAGGGAAGCAAGCCACTTTTCTTCACATTTTAGACACAGTTAGTAGGTGTGCATCCTCTGCTGTGCTGGAGGGCAAGGAGAGAAGCTGCCATGTGAGGAGAGGTGGGTAGGGATGGAAACCAATTTGGGAAGGAGAATGCCTGTGGGAAAGGGGAAGACAGGGCCATGAACAAACTCCCTCAAAAGTCCTCGTTAAAATCCTTGCTAATGCCAGTGAGAGCAGCAGCAATCTTATCAGATGATCTGGGATGTGCAGCCTTACTGTGCTCATCTGCCAGAGACAGAGAAGCAGCCAGGCAAGAGGGGACCTACACCAGAAAGCTCAAAAATTGACAGTAGTGCAACTTACAGAACAGAGCTAATTCTTTCTTAATACAGTTTTACTGGAGGACAAATGTTTATGCCCCACACAGCTCATTGGCTTTTCATCTGCTCTGGTTATGGAAGACAACTTAGACATTCACTGGGCTGGAACTCATCTGCAATACACAATGTGGCTAAGGACTACCAGTTACTAGACCAGGACTAAGAACAACAACTATAAACAGTGCAAGAAGATGGTGAATTTTAACCACAACCATGGGTTCAGAGGCTGGTTAACCACTCACCCACTCACGGCATCCTTTAAGTCTCTGCATCACAACCAAGTGCATTGGCCACAATAACCCCATGCATGCTACAGGCTAGGGTCAGAGTGGCTGGAGAGCAGCCAGAGGGAGCTGGGGGTACTGGTTGACAGTAGGCTGAACATGAGCCTGCAGTGTGTCCAGGCGGCCAAGAAGGCCGACGGCATCCTGGCCTGTATCAGGAACAGTGTGGCCAGCAGGAGCAGGAAGGTCATTCTGCCCCTGTACACTGCACTGGTTAGGCCACACCTTGAGTCCTGTGTCCAGTTCTGGGCCCCTCAGTTTAGAAAGGATGTTGACTTGCTGGAATGTGTCCAGAGAAGGGCAACAAAGCTGGGGAGGGGTTGGGAGCACAAGCCCTATGAGGAGAGGCTGAGGGAGCTGGGGTTGCTTAGCCTGGAGGAGGCTCAGGGGTGACCTTATTGCTGTCTACAACTACCTGAAGGGAGAGTGTAGCCAGGTGGGGGCTAGTCTCTTCTCCCAGGCAACAAGCACCAGAACAAGAGGACAGAGTCTCAAGCTGCACCAGGGGAAGTTTAGGCTGGATGTTAGGAAGAAATTCTTCATAGAGTGAGTGATTGCCCATTGGAATGGGCTGCCCAGGGAGGTGGTGGAGTCACCATCACTGGAGGTGTTTAGG
Organism: Picus viridis; assembly: GCA_033816785.1. Classification (NCBI taxonomy): domain Eukaryota; kingdom Metazoa; phylum Chordata; class Aves; order Piciformes; family Picidae; genus Picus; species Picus viridis. Next base: position 12,989,941 of record CM066593.1, on the reverse strand, counting down.
AGGAGACTTGATGGGGTACTTGGTGCCATGGTTTAGTTGATTAGATGGTGTTGGATGATAGGTTGGACATGATGATCTTGAAGGTCTCTTCCAACCTGGTCTGTTCTATTCTATCCTATCCCCTTCCTTGCAGGCTTTTGCCATGATATGAACAGAGTCAGTTGTACATTACTCCTTGCTAGTTGTTGTGTTAGCAGCACCATATGTACTGCCACTTGTGCCACTCTGTAAATCTTGGATCCAACATTGTAAGAAGGTAACAGCTTCCAAGAAACATTACATCAGGGTTCAAAGATGACAAGTTTGGTTTTTTACTAATGAAGTATTCATGCATCATTCTGCTTTGCATGCCATTAAAATAAATGCCTGTCTAGGCAGGCTTCTTAGATAAAAAAATAAATAGATAAAAAGTAGAAGTCTTTCTCTGTACACCCTCTTCATTTACATTTGCTGTTCTCCCTTCTTAAAAGGGGTGAGGGGATTTGGAAGTAAAAAGAAAGCACAGTATCACAACCATCTGAGCCTGCATCATATTGCTCCACGGACAGCTGACTTGGCAGTGGTTCCAGTGACCAGGTTATCTGTTCAGTGTGAAGATGCACAGAAGTTGTTACTGCCTGTCACCACTGAATTTGTAACCAGTTTGTTGTTTCCACAAACCAGGAGTGAATACCTAGCACCCAGCATACCAAATCTCACAACTAGCACAGTTAAAACAGAAAATCAAATGGGAGGTTAACAACACTGTTTTATGCAGCTGAGAGAGATTTTCCTTTTTCTTGCCAACCACAAAGACTTCAGCAGTTTTTTTTCCTTTCTTTGCAGGTCTACAAAGCTTTTGCTCTGCTCCCCTAAAACAGACTTGTAGAAGTCTGCTTGAAGTGATCGATGTTTGACTACGGTGCTGCAGAAAAACCACCAGAAAACGTAGCGGGCTGGCTCTGGAGGTACAAAGACTTCACTCTTACACAAAACAGCAGAAGATGGCATTTGGACTGCACAAGCTCTGTTGACCCTAATGTTTAGGAAGGTTCCACCATCCTATGGAAAGCAACGTGTTTTGTGAGCACTCCTTTTGGAGAAGAAGAAAGCCTTTGTCCATCACATTAGGGATGTTTTGCTTAATGATCACTTACCAAATGTAACTCTTCTGTCTGGCTTTCCTAACGTGACAGACTACTTTGCTATTTCCAGTTAAGTCTGGAAGACAAAGTAACTGCTATACTATTTGCATTTTACTTTAAGAGGATTTTCCTTTAGTGCTGTGGACCGCATCATCACCCAACAAATATGCCACAGGCTGCTGCGCTCCTTGCCGAACAAGACAGAAGGAAAACTTCACCTTGCTTTAGGCTGATCTCATTATGTGCAATCCAATTGTCCTTAACTGCTTATTCTACCTTGAACTGACTCTCCTAGCCACCTCAAGAAAAAGCAGGTCCTTTTGCTTCCCAGGTGCAGAAGGCACAGTCTGACCACACTGAGCAGGGAGGTCATTCTGCCCCTGTACACTGCACTGGTTAGGCCACACCTTGAGTACCTGTGTCCAGTTCTGGGCCCCTCAGTTCAGGAAGGATGTTGACTTGCTGGAAGGTGTCCAGAGAAGGGCAACAAAGCTGGGGAGGGGTTGGGAGCACAAGCCCTGTGAGGAGAGGCTGAGGGAGCTGAGGTTGCTTAGCCTGCAGAAGAGGAGGCTCAGGGAGACCTTATTGCTGTCTACAACTACCTGAAGGGAGGGTGTAGCCAGGTGGGGGCTGGTCTCTTCTCCCAGGCAGCCAGCCAGCACCAGAACAAGAGGACAGAGTCTCAAGCTGCACCAGGGGAGGTTCAGACTGGATGTTAGGAGGAAATTCTACAGAAAGAGAGTGATTGCCCATTGGAATGTGCTGCCCGGGGAGGTGATGGAGTCACCGTCACTGGAAGTGTTTAGGAGGAGACTTGATGGGGTGCTTGCTTGCACGGTTTAGTTGATTAGCTGGTGTTGGGTGATAGGTTGGACTCGATCTCGAAGGTCTCTTCTAACCTGGTTTATTCTACTCTCTTCTATTCTACACAGAGGTTCAATTATCAACTCAGTGACTACAGCAGCTTGAGCTGCTCCAACTCTGCTGCATGCGCAGTGCCAGTGTGCTTAACCTTTGAACAATCCCATGCCCACCACAAGGCCTACTCTGGGCAGCAGAATGATGTTCGAGACTTGGTTTAATCTGAGTCCAAAGCGGATAAGGACAGTGATTGAACTTGAGGTAACATTTATTGCAGCTTCGGCTAACAGCAGCAGAAACCACACCTTGGATGAAACACAAATCTAATGTTGGCTTTTATGGAGTATAGAGAAGCCCCACACCAGTCTGCAATGAGAAAAGAATGTGGAAAACACTTTCTAGGACTAAACAACTGTCCCCAAGACCTTCCTATATGCAACAGAGAATAAAAAGAAAGCACAGAATGATCTAGACAGAAGCATGCCCTGTACCATTTTTCTCTTACTGCTCCCAAACTTGCCTATATCCCTGTGCTGACATTCAAAGACCTGTTAATGAGCATGGAACTCATTAATTCGCATGCTCAGTCTCCAAGTGTATCCAGCAGAAATGTCAGAGGCTCCAGGGAGGTCAAGCAAACTGACATGATCCCACATTAGTGCCTACATCCTAAAATAAAACACCACAAAGCTGTTTAAAAAGGTGGAGGCGGAGGGGATTACGGAAGGTTACAGGAAAGATTTGAAGCAGCAGAAGGCTGCAGCGGTGCTTTATCCCATCTAATCTGCTCTTCACCTCCACGATGCTGCTCCTTCAGAGTTACCTATTTTATGAGGAAACAAAGAGGAAAAAACCCTATTGATCAAGCATAAGTGTAGAATACTGCATGTTAGTCAGAACTGCATCATGCCCTGAATGTGCACCTAGCAGAGATATGGGGATCTGCACAGAGAGCGAGAGCCTAAAGAGGTTAAAAACTCAAGGTCTTGCTGCAGCTATGACCTACAAAAAAAAAGCCCTGCTTGATCCCTATAGAGAAAAGCCAGGTCTAAGATTTCATTCTTTCTCTATAATGACTAAGAGTCAAAACATGTACAGAAACATACACTGTATTTTGTTGCAAGTTTCCTGTGCAATAATGTTACAGCACCCTACAAACACAACCACTGCTTACTCCAGCTAGGCTGTGTGTAAGGCTCAGACGTGTATCAGCAAAAAGGAAAGCCCACTCAGCTTCTCAGTCACAACTGTCAGCAAAAGCAACTACTGAAGCAGCTTGGTTTCTTTCAAGTTATGATTCAGAAGTGCCCCTATTGTTTTAGTCTTTTCAAGCTACACATTAGGCCTAAGGTAACAACTAAATTTCTTAGAAATCAGTATTTCCCCCCTTGCTGGCAAATCTGGATTTCACCAAATAAAGGTGTCTGCTACATCTTTCAATGCAGCCTTCTCAGCCTGCTAATTTCTGAGGATATTCAGGAGTTTTCTTTGTTCTGTAATGCACTCACTGAAGCACAGTAATGACTTGAAGTTACTACCCCAAGGTATTTCTTGAAAGAGGTGATGGAAGATTTAGAAGCACTAAGTATGTCCTTTTGGCTCACCACCAGGCTAGAGTACTGCCCAGGTTCTCTGTAACACACCCCAGGTAGGACTTTCCCAAAACATTGTGCTAGGTAGAAGTCTTCTGCTGAGATTCAGACACTTCTGGCCATAATTATCTTGCCTTGGTCTTGGTTACCATCTTTCCATTACTTAAACACCTGATGCCAAAACAAAGAAAGATGACAAATGTCATGGCTACTTGTCAGCTGGAGGAAGAGCAGGATGCATCCATGGGCAAGGAGCAAGTGAGGCACTCAAGGTCTGGCTGAACCCCTCATTTACTGATCGAGACACTCTGAAAGACACAAAATCCTTGAGGAATACCAGTTCCAGAGCAAGATGCTGACAATTACAGAAGTAACACCACCTCTGAGGATCACCTTTTCACCAAGAAGGCAGCATTTCAGGGGCTCCCATTGGCTTGCACTGAGGTTTTCAATGAGGAATACACTGCAAAAGTTTCATATTTCCTCTTCTCATATAGGCACATGAAGCAGATCCTCATTCTCAATGTTGTAAGTAGCCAATGATGGAGTAAATGTCTACTCCAGTGAAGCATCTAATAAACTAGATATGATGTCCTGACCACTATCAGACACTAGAGGAGTATTTTTCACTTTAAATAGACATACTCCTTGTCTGGAAGATCTTCAACACACAGATTAACAATCAGTCTGCAGCTTCTTATATGAAGAATTTGAGATGTTCTTTTGTCATGAGCCTGCATTTATCTGGAGCATTTCACAGCTATCACACAGACTCAGTCTTGTTTGGGTGGTGTTTATTTTAATTCTCTTTAAGAGCTTGCTCCAGTTTCCTGGTTCCACTCTAATGGCTTAAAAACAAACAAACAAAAAGCACCCAAAACCACCAAACAGATCTGAAGACAGTGCTGTACAGTTGCCCACACTGCACCAGAAAAGGCAAATTGAAGCCAAAGACAGAAAGCAGACAGGCATATGCTACCAGAGTAAGAGACTTGAGAAGAGTCCAAGCAATTATGTTGACAAAGTTCCTAAAAATACCTTTCAAAAAAAAACCAGAGCACAAGTTACAGACATTTAAGGAAAACAACTGTAGGATGTAGCTATAAGCAGGTTTTCATTTGAAGGGTTGATTGTTTCTGACCTGCACTTAGATATCTAAGTATTTCAGCCAGCCACAACTGCTTGACATCCTGATGATGTGCTTCAACGCTCCATTTGAAGGAGAGATGGAAATCCAGCAGGCCTCAGAAAGGATGCTAGGCATTGCTTAAAAAAAGGTATTAATCACAGCAGAAGGGTCAGAAAGCATCATCTTAATTGTGGCTGTGGAACGAAGGGGCTTCGGAGAAAACAGACTCTGCTGCAAGGTTAGGAGGAGTCTGGTGAAGCACAAGTGTTGAGCAAGGAGCAACAGATGTAAGCTGCAGCACAGGAGGTTCCACCTCAACACAAAGGGGAACTTCTTTACTGAGCACTGGAACAGGCTCCCCAGAGAGGCTGTGGAATCTCCTTCTCCGGAGACTTTCAAGGCCTGCCTGGATGCATTCCTCTGTGACCTGAGCTAGATTATACAGTCCTGCTCAGGCAGGGGAGTTGGACTCTGTCTCTTTGGGTCCCTTCCAACCCCTGACATCTTGTGATCTTGTGATAGCCTGTGACACGTCCCTCACCAGCCCCAACATGGTGCTGCTGGGACAGTGGAGAGCTTGTACAATTCCTACAGAAAACACCCAACACAGGAGCCAGCAGCCACAGAATCACATGTCCCAGTGCTGCAACTGTTAACCAAGGCTGTATGGGGGTAAGGAAATCCCCAAATATGGGTGGGTCTCCTCACCATCTTCCCTGGTAGAATAGAATAGAATTAACCAGGTTGGAAAAGACCTTTGAGATCATCAAGGCCAGCCTATCACCCAACACTATCTAATCAACTAAACCATGGCACCAAGCACCCCATCCAGTCTCTCCCTAAACACCTCCAGTGATGGTGACTCCACCACCTTCCCAGGCAGCCCATTCCAATGGCCAATCACTCTATGAAGAATGTCTTCCTCACCTCCAGCCTAAACCTCCACTAGCACAGCTTGAGACTGTGTCCTCTCGTTCTGGTGCTGGTTGCCTGGGAGAAGAGACTAGCCCCCACCTGGCTACACTCTCCTTTCAGGTAGTTGTAGAGAGCAATAAGGTCTCCCCTGAGCCTCCTCTTCTCCAGGCTAAGCAACCCCAGCTCCCTCAGCCTCTCCTCACAGGGCTTGTGCTCCAAACCCCTCCCCAGCTTTGTTGCCCTTCTCTGGACACATTCCAGCAAGTCAACATCTTTCCTAAACTGAGGGACCCAGAACTGGACACATTACTCAAGCTTTGAAGCAAAAGGTGCACCTGACACTGTGAACACAGGCACTTCTCAGGGTCTGAGCACTGGCCCAAGCATGCTAGGTTTAAGCAAACAGGAGGAAAGAGTAAGAGATCCCAGCAGAGCCATCCGGAATTTTCAGGAAGATGGAAAAGAAGCATTCAAGTAACAGAAAGGGGTGCACCATTAGAACAAAAGCACCTCCAGCAGCCCCACACAAACCCTGTTACAACAATTATCTTTAATTGCCTCATTGATTAGCTATTGTCATTTCCCCTCATTCTCTACTCACAAATCACAGTGCTCAGCTTGCCACCAGATGCTATGCACAGCGGTTGCACCGCAGAAAGAGCAGGAATATTGGCCAAGCCTTAGCCTGGCTGTTATTTGCTCCCTTGAGAACAAGAGGAACACCAGCCCTGTGCAGCACTGCCTGGTAGGCGCTGCAGACTCAGCTTCACACATGGAATTCACCAATTACAGAAGAATGTATTGGTTTTGCTCTGATTTTCAGGCAGGGGATCTCTTGTGGAGCTCACTTTTACAAGAAGCATTTCGCTAATGCACCATGCAGACCACACGGCTTCAATTCAGCCACAAGGTGCACGGTGTCAGCCTACTGATGGACGGTCCCAGCATCACTCCAAGCTTCTCCTCAGGCATCTCCACATCTAACCACATCCCAGTGGAGCACAGTCCTCCCAAGACACAGGGGCAACACCCCAGCGCTCTTGAAAAACCCTGGAGTCACACCCTGCTCAGGGGATGGAAATGAAAATCCCATTTGGTGGTGCTGGTAAGAATCACTTCATCACATGGCAGATGAGGCTTCCTCTGCAGTGCACTGCATCTTAAAGAAACAAAAAAACTCACTGCTGGTTTAGAACCTTCTCTTTCTGAAATGCATGCAAGTCACTGGTTGTGACAGCAGAGGCCTGACATAAATGGTCCCTCCCAACCACTTTTAAGGCAATTCTCTCAGCAGCAAGGCCATCCTCACAGCTGCCTGATCCCAGCATCTGCTTGTTCCTGCTGCTGTAGTAGCAGCTGAGTGGCCCTGCTACAGGTGCTTGCAGCTATCTCACATACTGGACAGGGAAGATGATGAATGTCAAAAGCTACCAAACATTATGGCAAAGGACATTTTAAACTCAGAGATGTTCACTGACCCTGCTTCGCTCTGTGGCCCTGCAAAGAGATTTGGAGAGGTAGCAACTGGAGGCTGTGTAAAGTGAAGCAGGCAGCTTGCTCATCTTGCTCCATTGCTTAAAGCACTCAGGGTCCACAGCCCTGTTTGTGGGAAGCCAACTCCACTTTGCCAAATTGACAATACACATTCTGCTTTCTTCCATGCTGTGCCTTATACCTGAAAGAAACAGTGAGCACATCCACACACTCCAGAGTTGCTAGCTCTCAGGACATGTGCTGCTAGGATGCACACTCTCCCCTCCAAAGTGCTCTAAAGAAGGGACTTGGCAAAGCAAGAATCCCACCCTGCTGTACAGCATTGTCTCCCTGCTCCCTCCTATCTCTCCCCTGACTCAAGTGAAAACAATCCAAGCAACAGCAACAGTTGCACTTGATGTTTAGGAAAACTTTTATACTACTTCACACAAACCAAGGGTTTCTCTTCCTTGGTTTATTTTGTGCTTTACAGGCACCCCTAACAGCAACACTATGCTTTCCACGGCTCCTATGCTTTCCATTACTTTTAAGAGTAAAAGCTGGAGTGAAGACAGACAAAACACAGCTGGAGAGCAAAACCAATGGGCTGTGACGCTCCAGGTCAGTGCAGGATGGGGTTATTCACATTAGCCTCTGCCTCACTCCCCTAGAAGGCTTTCAAAGGGTAAGTGGGGAAAGTACTCGAGCATAAGCGTTCACAACTCCACTTAAAACATAAAAATCAAATCAAAAGCTTCTCCAAAGCTTTCAACTCCCAGCTGTGAAGTGGCTGGTACAAAACAAGGTGTTTCTGCTGCATTATAGTCTGTATGTTAATGCTGCAAACTTGCCCTTTTTTCAGTGTGAAGGTAAACAAATGGATTGCTTTAAGCATCCAGGAATTGAAGTAATGTGCTGTATTGCCAGCCAGGAAGAGCTCTTTTCTCACTCTCGTTTATAAAATGAGTATCTCCTCCTTGAAGTTCTGGTTTAGTAAGAAAAATGCAGCCAAAGCTGCCAATTGTGCAACAGTCATGTGATGAGGCCGCTCGGACCCGACAGCACTGTTAAACCAAATGACAACAGAAAGAGGCAAAGGAACGAGAAACAAGGCTTTAACAAAAGCTCTGAACCTTTGGCGGCTTGCATCCACACTCTGAGTCTTCAGTTCCTTTTCCAAGGCACAGTAGAAGTTTGAATGATTGACTTTTGGTTTTGTTTTTTTTTAATTTCACATCAACCCCCAAAATGAAACAGTTTGCTTCCTTTTATCAGGCAACTCGCTGGACCTTCTAGGCATCGGGCCAGTGTTCAAGTGCAAAGGGACCTTTCTTGACTACAGTGTAACATCTGTAAGTGATTTGCTCATGCAGCGGGGCAGCAGTGCATCTGCCTTTGCCTAGCACTGCGTGCACATGGACCTCCCTGGAATAAGGTATTTTTCAAGGGCAATAAAACCACCTTCCCAGGCATGCCAGCTCAGCAATGGACACAGAAAATGCTGAGCATCACAGAGGCAAGAGACAGCAGAGGACGAGGAGCTGCCACCCTGCCAGCTGTCTCTGAGCAGCTACCAGGCAGAAGGCTGGATCAGGCTGAATTTCGTGTCCAAGCAAGGAGCACACAGCCTGGAGGCTGTTGATTGAAGATCCCTAATCTAGATGAAGCTTTCTAACAAAAAAGCAATTACTGTGCCTGAGCAGAAGTGAAACAGCCAGAGCATTTCAGACATTTCTCATCAGCAGGAGGCACATTCTGAGGACAGAGAAGACAGAAGGAGCACGCCCGAAGTTCCTTCATGAAATGGATTTGAAGATGAGTTTGTCTCCCCCACCTCTCTCACCAGAGCAGGTGCCCATCCAGCATACGGAAGGTAGCATTTCTTTCTGCACTTCTTGTGTTCTTATGCCATGCCCACACTTCAGAAGTAACATAGTGAGCAGACTACAACTGGAACAGTCAAGGCTTGAGAGAGGCACCACCAAAACTGGGATCAGAGCTCTCACCTGGGTGAGCAACCCTTTTCCAGAGTATCTACTGGTGCTGTGCACACACAGAGGCAGCAAGACACAAACCCAGTTTTGATGCAGTCTTGTTAAAAGCCAGACTCAATGTACTCACTAACTCTTTCAGCCAAGATACACCTAAGGAGAGAACCTGATGTCAACAACATTCAAAAATAGACACTAATAAGTAGAAGAAAACCCAAAATACAAGCATCCTCCTAATGCACATTCATGTGCTCAGCACTCACAGCAGCTATTCTGGTTTCTTGCAAGACACCACCATTTGGGGGTTTTAGTTCCTTACTTTTTTTTTTTTTTTTTTTTTTTTTTTAAGTGAAGTAAAAACAGGAAAAAAAGTTCCTCTCCTAAAAAACCCACCACATCACCACCCAAAACAAACAACTCCCCCCTCAAAACAACCCCAAAAAAACCAAACAAAAAAACCCCAAACCATAAACCCACACCAAAACCAACCAACCAAAAGGGTCATTCTGCCCCTGTACACTACACTGGTTAGGCCACACCTTGAGTACTGTGTCCAGTTCTGGGCCCTTCAGTTTAGAAAGGATGTTGACTTGCTGGAAGGTGTTCAGAGAAGGGCAACGAAGCTGGGGAGGGGCTGGGAGCACAAGCCCTATGAGAAGAGGCTGAGGGAGCAGGGGTTGCTTAGCCTGGAGAAGAGGAGGCATATAGGAGACCTTATTGCTGTCTACAGCTACCTGAAGGGAGGTTGTAGGCAGGTGGGGGTTGGTCTCTTCTCCCAGGCAACCAGCACCAGAACAAGAGGACAGAGTCTCAAGCTGCACCAGGGGAGGTTCAGACTGGATACTAGGAAGAAATTCTTCATAGAGAGTGATTGGCTATTGGAATGGGCTGCCTGGGAAGGTGGTGGAGTCACCATCATTGAAGGTGTTTAGGAGGAGACTTGATGGGGTGCTTGGTGGCATGGTTTAGTTGATTAGGTGGTGTTGGATGATAGGTTGGACTCGATGATCTTGAAGGTCTCTTCCAACCTGGTCTATTTTGTTCTATTCTAAACAATAAAAACCTGCTTTCTGCTGAGCAGAGTCTAGAGGGGGGGGAATGCAATATCCCAAACCAATCAAAACCAAAAAGCCAAACAGTAGTAGCCTCAAGTGGAAATGTTATGATATTCACTACAGGAAGATTTTAATTTCCTTAACTTTCACGGCCTGCCTGCTCATCTCAGTACTGCTGCTGATCATACTGACAGATAACACTTTCATAGTCAGACCTCCCAAAGCTTTCATAACTGCTGAAATCTAAAATTAGACAGCTACAGACACCAAAATACCTTTCACTACCCTTTTAGAGAGACATTAGAGAAGCCTGGCTGAGCATTCTGTATCCACACACAAAAAGCTATTGTTCGCGTGTGGAGAGCAATGTCATACGTTACAGAGAAAATATTTTATCAATGAAAATTAAAAGTCTCCTCAGACAAATGAGCTACTGAGAAAGCAATTTGTACAGTCTTAACCTGCTGGCAAAGGGCAAAGGATGGGTACAGCAGCTTGCAGGGAAGGGTAGGAGGAAAAACCACAAGGATCTTGTGGCTTAATGGGCAGCAGTTTACAGCAGCAGATTCAAATTAAACCCTAAAGATGTCACAGTGATATTGACTGTGCAGATGCTCTCAACCACAGCTTCATCAATACAACACTTAAGCCCAATAAAGCCTCCACACAAAAAGCACTGCAAAAATTAAGAGTTACACTTCTGGAGCTACCTGTTTTATGGGAGATGTACATTAAATGGTCAGTGTGAAAGATCTGTGATATAGTTTTGTTTCCACTGCTCCCACTCCCATCTATGTGTGGCTGCAATCATTGTTTTGGGAACCTGGGAAATCAGTACATGACAGATACTCTAGGTCCCTGCAGAAAGCTTATTTACAGTAGCATCTTACCTCTGGCACTTGCAGTCACAGCACTTCTTGGCTGTTAATGAAGGCCATGCATGTGATCAAGCCTTAACACTTACAAAGAAGCAGAGTTTAGCAGGTATTCCTGCTTCAGAGAATCACAGAACATTAGGGGCTGGAAGGTACCCCAAAAGATCATCTAGTCCAACACCCCTGCCAGGACAGGATCACCTAGAGAAGGTGGCATAGGAACATATCCAGGCAGATTTTGAATGTTTCCAGAGTAGGAGATTTCCATCACCTCTCTGGGAAGCTTGTTCCACTGTTCTGTCACCCTCACAGTGAAAAAGATTTTCCTTATGTTTGCATGGAACCTTCTATGCTCCAGCTTGCACCCACTGCCCCTTGTCCTATCACTGGGCACTTCTGAGGAGAGCCTGGCTCCATCCTCCTGACACTGCCCTTCACATATTTATAAACATTAAAGAGATCACCTCTCATCTCTCCTGTTCTCCAAGCTAAAGAGACCCTATTTAATAGGTAAAAATAGCACAGCAGATGAATTTTCTAAAACTTGACTCAGAATTAAATCTGAGTTCACTTCTGATACAGGAACTGGCTTTAACACAAAGAAATTACACGTCTATGATATGTAGTACCTTTCACTAAATTCATACCAAGTGGCACAGCCACTAATGGCTGATACAGCCTTGAAAGGACTGCTGGCACTTGGGTGCTAAGTTTCCCTTTTCCTGGACAGAGAACAGTCTGGTTTCTTTTCAATAAAAGCATTGAGTGCTACTTTATTCCTTAGTTCCTGCTTCTACAAAAATAAGCTATTGCCATCCCTTCCCTCACTCCAAACTGTACACAACCTTGGATGTTTTATCCTGCAAAGGAAGGCCTGTATGCCCTCCCCTTTCCTTATAAGCAAGCATGAGGCTGGTTGGGATGACTAACATATATTGATGGCATGTACTGCTCAGATTTCCCATCACTACTGTGTTCCTCTGCCCTGCATAGAAGAGGAAAACAGTATTTTGCTTATGCTTTGTTTCTTCATTCAGTCTCAGTCACTAGGGACAACTGTTCTGGGCAAATCCTGTATTTCTCATACCAGCAGAATCTTGGTATGGACACTTGTCATAAAACCACTACAGAAAAGTTAAAGCAAGGCAAAATCCTTCAAGAAGAAGGTGAAAGGCCAGCAGCAGCAGAACTTTTCCAGCACTCCCAGTGAATTTACTTGAGCAGCATAAAAACCTCCTTGGAACTTCTTGCACAATGAATCTGAGCAACACTAAAAGCAGCACTGACATCTTGCCAACCACACTTGTGCCATGGGCTGCTCTCCTGTTCACCCAAAATCACCCTGTTCCATTAAGCCTTAGCTATCATCCTCTCTGCCCTTCACCTTGCACTCCCCCAAGGTCTTAAGGAACAGTGTGAAGTCTTTCATTTACATACAAACCCAGAGCTTTCAGCATAGCAGGAGGTGACTGTGGAGTACAGGTTGATAATAGTGCATGCTCACATTGTGCTGGGTAAGTACTAAAAACATAAAACACCAAAAGTCCCTCAAACCTGATCAGCAAGGATCACATGTATCCCAATGGTCTACTGAACCACAGTGCTGCAGCAAGGTGCAGCCAAGCATTAGAAGACAGCAGGTACATGATGTGATATAACATGCCCTTTCAGACAGCAACAGCCTCTGTAACCCCAGAGCACACAAAGGGGAGGCAGTGCACAGAGGGATGGAGGACTGCGGGCACAGCCACTAAAAGCTGCTCTTTAGTGCAGGGAAACATCAAGCCCAAAGGCAGCAAATACCACATTAGGATGCACAGCTACAGCTCAGTAGGATGAAGAGTTTTGCTGGCACTAGGAATTTGTGTTTGGACTGGAGAGGGGTAAACAGCAGAGGTAAAGCACGCTTTCCCTTACACCACTACTGCTGGCTTTCTGCTGAATATTTCACCCAAAGGGGAAGAAAATGTTATATTCACAGCAAGAACATTTCAGTAATTTCACCTACTTTTCATCAGCATTTCAGTTAAACACTCACATCCCCACTTTTCATGATCTCCAGTACATGTGACAGGTCTTCTCACGCACAAAGAGCCACTGCTGCAAGACTGCTCACTGTGAGGGCATGCTGAGAGCTACAGGAGCTGTATTTTGAAGCACAGAGAAGTTGACTGCTCCCAAGCACAAAGGTTCTGTTATACAGAGAAGACCCTTTTCATCATTCAGACAGCATTAAAAGGAGTTAAATCTAATATACTACTAACTGTGCTACAGCAAATTAAGGCTCCATCCTGAAACTCAAAAACTCCACTTAACCCCAGACAGGTTCTAATTAATATCAAACTAGTTTCAGGACCAGATCAGCTCAACACTAACACGTTTGGTTCAGACCCTAGTAAAAAAAATACTACACACTCCAACATTTCCTTTTTGATAGCTGAGAAGTATGTAAAACTGATCTCCATTAAATTTAAATAGCCTTATTAATAAAATATTGAGGATGTGCTACTTTGAGACATCAGCAAAAGAAAAAGAAAGAAGGGGGGGGAAAGAAGAGTATAAATTGGTGATAACATTGTTTCTATTTTTAAATACATCCCACAGAGGCACCAAAGATAGATGAGAAGTGCTAAGCCCATCCCACAAGCTTATTTATTTATTTAATACTTCTTATGTGCTATTTTTAACTGCAGAAGACAGCAAAAAAAAAAAAAAAAAGCATCCATTAGAAAAATTACATTGGTAAGAGTCCTCCTGACACGGGTCAGAGAAGTGAGAGAGCTGCCTGAATGCAGCGGTAAGAGGAGATGTGTTGCTTCCTCCCTTTTCCTACAGGTCTCTGGAATCAAAAAGCAATTTTAGTTTTGCAGCATCAGCTAATCCAGAATCTGTAGCTGCAAGCCTCTGCCAGCCCTTGCTCCCCACCCCCTCTTCCCACAAGGTTTAATTCTGTACGTAACACACGGGGCGACGGCATCCACAGCATGCCTAGCACACAAGGGCAGTTAAGAGGGAGATGTACGGCTTTGATTTGCCTTTTCTAAGCCTCTGTTGTGCACACAGAAAATAAATGAGAAGAAATGCAATAGCCTCCTAGTATTACATCACTTCTGGGAAGACCTCTTCCTTTGGGGGGGGGGGGAAATTCAATTAAAACTTTGCCATTTTTCCCAATGGAGTTAAAGGAATTTCTCTCAGCTGATGCGGGTTTTCTGCGGTGAGAATGGGAATGTCCCATCCTTGCCTGCCCCATCACGAATACAAGCTTTCACACACAAAAATGTCAAGCTACTCAAGAAGAAAATCCCCCCAAAAGAAACAACAAAAGCCTCCCCCCCCCCCCCCCCCCCCAAATAATCTTGACTTCTACATGTCATCTTCCTCAACAGTTGCCTTCCTTGGGGAACTACAGAGTGTTTTCATGTACAGCCTGAGCAGACCATTTTCCTTTTTCCCTCCCACTTGAAGAAATAAAGCCTCAATTCCATGAAGAGTGTCTGCCACACCCAAGCAATTTTTACTAGGGTTTCTGGCAGACCAGGAGACAAAAATTGCACGTCAACATTTAGGTCTGATTCCAGGAAGCTCTGCAAGCACTTTAAATGCCCTCCTACCTTTGCGGCAGAAGGCACGGCCTGAATTGCATGTGTATGGGCTGCCCAGCCAGAAAAATAGCTACAGACAATAAAAATGGTATAAAAGATTCATTTGAGATGTGACACAGGTCTCCTGCCATGCTCCAAGTCCCCACACAGAGGCCCAAGGCAGAAGTGGGAAAACAGACCACCCTGTGCAGGACACTGCACTGCTCTGCAGTTACCTAGGTAGATCTAGGTGGAAACATAAGCCAGATAAGCACAGGACTGTACAGTTAATGCATATGCAGCAGCTGGATTTCTTAAAATCCATTTTCCCCTCATTTTACATCTTGCAAAATGAGGGTTTTTTGTAAACACAACCAAGGAGGATTTTGGTGTCACTTAGAACGAGTGGAGTTTGTTTGTCCTACCTGCCTGAAGATAAGCTCAGTTTGCTGAGAACCGGCATTACTGAGGCCATAAATTGAAAGCTTTTATTCATAATCTATTTGTATGCTGCACTAACAAGACTGAGGGCTGAGAAATGCTTGAATTTCTGACAGAAGCAGCTTTCTCTGCTGTGGAAAGGTCACACTGCACAAAGAACCACAGAAGCAGCTGAGGCACAAGGAAGTGTCACCTGCGGAATGTTGAATGAAAAGCAATTAAAGCAATTTTGCAGGTCCAAAAATCAGCACTAAACTTGAGACTCTGGATAAACACTCAAAACACTCTCTGTATTTGTAATCTATCTTCAAGTCAGGCCTGGCTTGGGCAAGGGAGCCTCTGGTACAAGTTTGATTTCTGACTTACTTATGAAATATTCTGAATATTCTGAACGTGGGCCTCAGAAAGCACTCTATGGTCTGCCAGTAGTAGGCAGGAACCCAAGCAAGTTGTCTGCTGAAAAGCCAGATTTTAAGAGTTCACATACTTCTTCCCCTTAAGTATTGCATTCAATGACACTAGAACAGTAACTTCCAGGGCACAGCATCCATCACACATTCCTCAGGCTGCTCAAAGAGAATCCGAGTCATTTGCCCAGTTGCAGATTCTTGCTTGCAGCCAGAAACTGCAGGGACTTAAAAGCCTGAAACACAGATATAAAGTCTGAGCTTAACCAGCAGTCATACATCACATAAATTAAGAAACACTCTTTGCAAATTTGGGAGTGTTGAAACTAAACATCACACATCCTGTCTTCTCATAAGCAAGGAACGTGGACCCACAAGTGACTTCATCTCAGAACCCAAAGACAGACTTAATCTCCCAGACAGGCTTAAACAGCTTAAACTTTCCCACTTGTACAAAATCCTCCCCCGCAATTACAAGTTGTTATGCTTCCTTCTATGCTCTGATGCCATAAATTCCATGTTTCCTCTGAAAGTGCTGTTCATATGTACACTTGTGCAACATTTAAACTGAATACATAATCTAATGCTGTCAAAATAGCTCATTACTGGGGTCTCGTCAAGTTCCACAAGCCACATGATACACACAATATCCCCCTCACTGCAGAAACGTGTTCATGTTTCAAATCTCCATTTGCTAGAAGAATTAAATTGCTATCAGTTTTCTTTGTATGGCCACAAGCAGGCTCAGGCCACCCCTGAGGAGAGGGAACATTCACACACCAAGAGACAATTCTTCAGGCTAAGGTGAAGTCTGATCTGGAAAGCAAATCACTTAAGCAGTGAAAGACCACAGCGGAAGGCAATTTGTATTTTGGTAACCTTTCCCCATATATAACTCTGAGTTTTCCTGACTCTATTTTTATTTTAGCAACTAAGCAAAACAATAAAGTGACTACTTTAGGTCTGCAAACACTCCACCCCTGAGATATTAATTATCTTTTCTGAATGGTGACTTAAAATTATCAGTGACTTCAGTCATCCACTTTGCCAGACACTCCCCTCCCCCTGCAATTCCCTCCAGCTCACAAGCTGCCTAAGCATCCAGCTTCTTCTGGGACATTTTCAGCAAGGCAGATGGTTCTTGAAGGACAAAAATCCACAAGATTATCAATTTAGGAGGAGAATATTCTGTTGCTTTCTGGACACAGAATAAATAAAATACACTATTCAAAATGCAGCACAGATAGGTAAAAATCAAGCAGTACGGTAGGTTATTTATTTCCAGATTCTGACCAGCTTTATGAACAAGGAAACATGATAAACACAGAAAGAGGTCTTCTGATGCTAGTTCAACACTACATAACTTGACTCCTTCCTCTCTCTTTTGAAAACCACATTAGCTGAGAGCAGGGAAATCATTTCTCTCTCATGGGCTGGGCCTAGTGCATATACAGCCCTCCAACAGGTCTGTCAAAGACAAACCTGAGACTTCCATTCTGGAAATAATTGACAAAATCCTCTTTAAAACCACAGCTACTACAGAAACCATTTCCTTATGTGCAACTGCCCTTGACAAAACCTCCCTCATTATCAGTCAAGCCAGCAAAACACAAACCTCCCTGAAAACAAACAACGATCTGGAGGACCACAATAGACTGCCCATGAATTATGGAAAAGCCAGGTTGTGTTGCAGCCCTGGAAGTTTCCACCTCTCAGTGATGCTTGAGAGATCTTGACTGCTCAACAGAAGTGGGGAAAAACAACACCTTAAACTACAAGTATTATAAATGTTTCACTCTTTAGTATGGGAAAAGAGCTCCCCAAATCTACCCCTTCCAAGCTAAATACATGACCAATGGTGCCTTCCTCAGGAAAGTGAGGCTCAAAACGGTGCCAGGAAAAGAAGAAGGGGGGGGGGGGGGGGGGAAAGGCAATATGAGTAGTTGGTCTCATGAAGATTAGTTACCCCAGAAAGCCAGGTACCTGATCTTTTAAATCATCCTGTTTCTCTTCCCAGGAGACCCTAGTCAGCACACTTATGTCTTTTATACATATTAGGAACAAGTTCATTGTTTGAAGCAGGTCTCTTCACGCCTCTTCTGGAGGAGAGGACACCAAGCAGAGCCTAACCAAAACACATGCTTGGCTCAGTTCTGTGCATTTTGTTACAGGTAAGGTTTTTTATTAATTAGTTTTTGGTGTGGGTTAGGTGCCTTTTTTTTTTTTTTGCTTGATTTTAATTCCATCCTAATGGTTTCATGTTACCTAGGCTACAAATCCATTCAATTTTATAATTTAACATTTTTAAATACAGAACTTGAGCAGCATTTCTCCTGGGAATAAAGGGAAGTGATTAATTGCAGAAGGGTGAAATGAGGGAGAACAGAGCTTGGGAAAAAAAGCCACAACAGAATTCAGAACAACTGTGCAAAGGGGAAAGCACCCAAAATAACACTTACTGTTAATCTCATACAAGATCTTAGAGCAGTTTGCCAACATCAGGTATTTGGGCAAGTTTTTCATACTGTTCAGAAAAGATACTTTAAAACCACAATTAGTGTGCTAAAGAAACCTTTAAGATCTGGGGAAGGGGGGAGAGGGGGGGGGAAATATATATACAAACCTACTCACTAAGGGAGGCTGGAAAAAAGAAAATGTGCTTTCAAGCATCCAGGTGTTGCAAGAGATTACAGAAAGTCACAGGTGTTGCCTACAGAGATCAGACACTTAAACTCTGCATTACTCCATGTACCAGATCATAGTATCAGTCAGGGTTGAAAGGGACCACAAAGATCATGTAGTTCCAACCCCCTGCCATGGGCAGGGACACCCCACACTAGATCAGGCTGGCCAGAGCCTCATCCAGCCTGGTCTTAAACACCTCCAGGGATGGGGCCTCAACCACCTCCCTGGACAACCCATTCCAGGGCTTCACCACTCTCACGGTGAAGAACTTCCTCCTCATGTCCAGCCTGAATCTCCCCACCTCCAGCTTCATTCCATTAAAGACTCAAACATAGGTAAGTAAAGAAAGGTACTAAAATCACACAAATGTGATTTTTGCTTTGAAACAGCAAATAGGAAGATGTGCCTACTGAGACAGAGGTATTGAGACAGAGGTATTGAGACAGAGATGTCTCAATTGATTTGCTTTAACCCACTGTTAACACTTCTCCCAGGCCACATCCATCTCAGGTGAACCTACCATGTGGTAGTGTTATGTTTGCACCATCAACGATTGCTTGTGCCAGTTCGTGATCATTGCTCTCAAAAGCATGAGCAGCAGCCTTGAGGGCGTCCCAGATCTCCTTGCGGCCTTCGAAAGCCGGCGCGGTGTCCCAGAACTCATCTCTCTTACTGCGCAGCTGGCCGTCTGTCATGGGGTAGTCGCTTTTCCATTTCGGCTTCTCCTTTTTCAAGGGCTGGTTCCGACCAAGAGCCACTGTGGAGGAGAAAGAGGAAGGGAAATTAAAACGAGGCCACAGTGCCAAAAAGAAAATATCACTGAAATGCCCTTTGGTTATGCTGTTCAGGATCTACGGAGCTAAAGTTTGGTTTGGGTCAATCCTGATCCTTTTTTCCATGTCCTCTGAGGTATCACCTCCCTTAGCCTTGGAGCCCATGGTACCTTGCAGATGATTTCACCTGCACCCCTGAGCACCCTACAACTTCTCCCCCGGCTCCCCAAAAACTTGGCACCCCTCTGCCTGTGCCGTGTGTGCCTGACTGGCAGACTCACACACAGCACAGACAGATTCCAAAGGCTGTAGCAGCAGAACAGCAAGGTGGTGAAATTGCACTGCATCTGCACACTGCTAGCCACACTCTCTGCTCAACAGCCCTGGTACTTGATTAATACAAGAAGCCAAGATGGTGAAACTGCACTGCATCTGCACACTGCTAGCCACACTCTCTGCTCAACAGCCCTGGTACTTGATTAATACAAGAAGCCAAGATGATGAAACTGCACTGCATCTGCACACTGCTAGCCACACTCTCTGCTCAACAACTCTGGTACTTGATTAATACAAGAAGCCAAGATGGTGAAACTGCACTGCATCTGCACACTGCTAGCCACACTCTCTGCTCAACAGCCCTGGTACTTGATTAATACAAGAAGCCAAGATGATGAAACTGCACTGCATCTGCACACTGCTAGCCACACTCTCTGCTCAACAACTCTGGTACTTGATTAATACAAGAAGCCAAGATGGTGAAACTGCACTGCATCTGCACACTGCTAGCCACACTCTCTGCTCAACAACCCTGGTACTTGATTAATACAAGAAGCCAAGATGGTGAAACTGCACTGCATCTGCACACTGCTAGCCACACTTTCTGCTCAACAACCCTGGTACTTGATTAATACAAGAAGCCAAGATGGTGAAACTGCACTGCATCTGCACACTGCTAGCCACACTTTCTGCTCAACAACTCTGGTACTTCATTAATACAAGAATTTATTTGTATCATCTCCCTTTAAACAGATTTAGTTTAGTGAAAGTATATATGCAGAAAGGCAAATAAGATACACACAGGCTAGAATTGTCTGAGACAGGAATCCCTAAGGAATAATCCAGGATGCCATCAAGCTTTAAAAAGTGGTTCTCTCATTCACAATAAACACAGAAGCATTTGTTTTGTTTTAGCTCCAGCTACTTTTGTGTACTAGTCAGTTAAGATAAGCACTAGGGATGATGTTGGTGGATTAAAGCTACCTGCTCAACCGCTCGGCTAAGACTGTGGTAAACCCTTCACTTCCATTTGTGTGAGTAAGGGGTTATTTCATTCTCTGTTGAAAGAAAAAGGAAAAACAAAGGAGTGAACTTCATCAGTGTGCCCTGAATTTCTCCCTGCAATCCCATTTCCTTCAACCCCGTCCTGGCAGTGAGAAGGCTGACTACCTACAAGGACAGTCAAGGAAGAGTGCATTCACAAACCACGAAAACACTTCTCACCACAGCTCAATACCACAAAACTTTGAATAGTTCAGATGGATCCACAGGGAATAAAGTGACCTTTAACAGTTAAATGAAATTTAAGTGTGCTTCCAGCTGAAAATAAGCAGGCCCTCCATAGGACAGGTCATAGAAATTGGGTGATGAGTATTGGAGGCTCTTGAAAGGCAAACAACCTACACAGGACTGAACTCAACTAAGGATCCCACCATATATGATGCTGGGGAGCCCTTGCTGTCCCAAGAGAAGAGAGGAACCCCAGCTGCTGTCAGGCCAGGGAAGCATGAAGGGATGAAGTCTGGCACCCCACATCCACATTACCAAGGATAAAATATCTGTTTCAAGACTGAGACACCACAGCTGCTATAGTATCAAAGCCTGCAAAGTAAAGCTGCTGCTTCTCAGGTGCTCCTGGCTAGTCTACAAGGACGGGAGAGCACCAGGACAAGCACAAGGACTATTTAGCATTCTGTATCCTATGTGCATCCTTAGAGATTCCCTTTCTCTAGATCCTCTTCATATTTCTGGCAGAAAGTTGACAATAGCTGACAAAAAAGACAAAAAAGCCCCTTGCATTTCACCTCAATCTTACTCCAGCATTCTGCTTTCATTGGAACAATAGAGCAATGTCTAAATATCCTTCTTAGTTCCTACTCTAGAGCTAGATTGCATCTCTACAGCTAACTCCATGTGGCAGAGTGTGTGGGGGTGAGGAACACGACTGAGAAGACTAAGTGTCAATATATCAGGAATACTCATTTCAGGTAAACTGTAACGTTTTGCAAAACCAGGATTTAATTCAAATATTCCTCCTCCTTCCTTGACTTTTTTTTTTTCCTGCCACAGATGCACTCAGCTGGTTTCAGAAGGGCACTTGACTCTGAGCGTTGGGTCACAGGGTTGACCAGCAGTGCCCAGTGTTACAGAAGGCATTTCAACTTGACACAGGCTTTAAGGAGACCAAAAGACATACACAAGGTCACTCCTCACACCCTTTAACGATCTAACGTTGCATTACCAAAGAAATACCTGAGTCTGGAATTCAAAATGCCATTCACGTTTAAGATGCGGAGACGTAAGTGACAGGAAAAAAACAGGATCCTTAAAAGAATTCCTGCTGGAAAGGTGACATTGCCAACTATGTGAAGGCATGAACCTTTTGTTAGATTTTAAAAAAGAAAATATGAAAAAAATATATATGAGAGAATATCTTTGCATGGAAACAAAGTCAGATGATAATTAGAAGTAGCAAACTGCAACTGCCTGGCACACCAACAATGTCTCCGGCTGTTATTTTGTATCCCATGCAGAAACTAACAATAATAAACTTCTGAGACCTTCCAAGTGACCACAAACATTTATGGCTTTTTGTCTCCAGGGAACTGCTTCCATCTGCTTTTCAAAGAAGTGCTGACCATTTAACAGATTTCAGAACAGCAGGCCCAAGAGTTTACAAAACACCAAGTTTCCTGGCAAAGCTCAGCCATTACTAGTCCAAGTCTTTGCTGAGCACACACAAGCTGGAAGCTGATGATGGTCCAGGCTGGAACAATGGTAAAGGAGGCAGCCCAGAGAAGATGGACTGCATGCATTAAACAGTGTATTGTGAATTTGTAGAAACATACATAATAAAACACTTTAGGAGTTGTTTCCTTATTAAGGCTTATCAGTCAGAACATTTCAGACAAACAGGGCAATGTAAAAAATTTGGGTCACTGGGCATCTTTTCTTCCAATCTACTTCAGCTAACATCTGTTTGCATGTACATTCAATGAATACTAATTTACCCCACAGGGCCCTCTCCTTCTCCCCAAACATTAATTATGAAAGTGGGTTAAAGGCACTTCCCACAGTCCCCAAGCATGGCAGCGTCTCCTGCACACAGCCCTGCCTACCCCTTATCCAGCACCACCACAAACTGCAACAGGCCATTTCTCTCTCCTGCTTCCTCCTCTGCCCCAGACAGCATCCAAATAGATTGCTCTTCACTGGACAAGAATAGGAGGAGAGAGACTAAAGAGACAGAGATCCTAACAGTCTCAAATAACTTCTCCCCGGAGATACAATCCTTCCTACCCAGACAGCAGTGATGATAAACCTGGCGATAAAATCATCTTCTCTTCTTTTTTTGTCCAAGCTGGAGAGAAGGATGGCAGAAGAAAGCGACTCTACAAATGCCTCTAAAGCCAAAGCCATTCCAACAAGCCATCCATCCCAGTACTAAGTTTTTCAACACAAATTGGCTTCCTAAGTCAGTATTTGAAAAGATCTTTAGAGTATCATAGTATCACAGTATCAGTCAGGGTTGGAAGGGACCACAAGGATCATGTAGTTCCAACCCGCCTGCCATGGGCAGGGACACCCTACACTAGATCAGGCTGGCCAGAGCCTCATCCAGCCTGGTCTTAAACACCTCCAGGGACGGGGCCTCAACCACCTCCCTGGATAACCCATTCCAGGGCTTCACCACTCTCATGGTGAAGAACTTCTTCCTCACATCTAGCCTGAAGTGTGTGATTATCATGTATTAGAAGTGTTGCAAAAATCCCCTCCTAAAAGCTTTATGCCACCCCTGAAGAAATGTCCCTGTCTCTAGCTGTGTGCATAGATGGAGCAGAAGAGATATAGGAAACTTCAGACATGTGAAAACCTTAATGTGTCAAAGAGCCCAAATCTTTCACTTTCCATCTCATGTTTTAGCCACCGAAGAGAAACAGCAATACGTGAATTTGTAAAAATCAAAGTTTGGGACCACATCAAAGGGACTTCCCCTTTTCTGTAACAAGGCTGATAGAGACTAGTCAGAGCAAGCAATGAAACAAAACAGCAATCTGAAACACTTTGCCAGGTATTTACAGTGTCAGTTTTAGATTCCCTGCTTTGCACGTAAACCATAGCTCAAAAGAAAATGTTGCCTTCGTTTAAGACCACGCACATCAGAGGCACAACCAGTTTGCAAGATGTGGAAGAGAAAGGAACATCTGCATTAATTTTTCATCTTATATCACTTCAACATAAGGAAGGAATTATTAATATCCTCCTTGAAATGATGAATAGTTTCATAAATGCCAGGAAGGCACGTTCGCTCTGAAGCAATGCTGCATGTTGCCCGCCTCAAGAGATGGCAATGGTTGGTATTTTTGGCAAGAGACTTATTTAGGAGGGAATCTGAAGACCATTAACAGTCTAGTTTTCAAAAAGGAAAAAAAAACCAAAACAATTCAGCACATTAGTGACTGGTTATTCCTGCTCTAATAGTTCACAGATATTCAGGTAGTGCTGTGCAACCTAAAGAGGGGTAAGATACTGCTGACAGGCTACAGGAACTTACTTAAGAGTAGCCTCTCAGAAAGGAGAGTCACACAGCCTTACAAAGGACCAGAGGGGTTACTGCAAAGTGATTGCAGATGCTCTTTATCCTCCTGGATATCAGCCCTGTTCTAGCCAGAGTTGCCTTAAAGATGCCTCTTGCACTGTTCCCTGCCAGTCTGAATTTCACCTCTACTTCCAGGATACACAGAGCACTAACATCAAATAGCATTTTTAGGAACTGCTAAGGTCCATTCCAGTTAATGCCAGAAGCAATAGCTAAGCAGGTAAGAAATCCCAATAACTACTAGGTGCAGAATGAATTCCTGAGGGTTCAGCATGCATAGAAGAAACCCTAACCCAAATCCAACTAGCTGGGCACTCCGGGATACACTAGGGACTGATGCAGGAGACAGGATTGCAGTGGTGTGCAGGAGCATGGAGAAGCAGTGAAGAGGAGGCTTCTTCAGAAGATCTCATCTGAACTCAGCATCCACTCATCCAGCATGTCTGCCATGCAGGTGTCCCCACACATGCAAAATCCTAGCACTGCTTGAGCCCCCTCCCTAGTCAAGCATCCCTTATTAGACTGTTTAATACCTCAATGTGACCCAAACCCAGTGTCAAACAAGCAGCAGGCTGTTTCTGCCCCATCAGTTTCCCCTTCACAGGCAGAGGAGAATCCTGGGATTCTAGAATTAGCTGCTACTGTCTGACCCACTACTCTTACCTCCTGGCACACTACAAAGTCTTCTTTTTCTGAAGGAAAGTCTGCAAGGATTTTGAAAATAAGTCTATTTTATAACCCTTCCCACAGCTTCCCATCAGAGCAATGGAATCAGAAGGTTATCTATGTTTCTTTTCAGCCAGCTTAGGCAGATAAATCCAGATATTTAAATCAGTTTCTTAACAGAATGTCAAAAAACCCCTATGTAGAACTTATTTTTTTAACAGCTGTTGTATTTGTTATGTCACTGTCACTGTGGATCACAGCACTGCTGCCTCCTCCAAAACAGACCAGATGAGGAGGAGCAGCTGGTAATGGCAAAGCCTCATACTAAAAGCCAATATCCAGCTAAAGCACTCAGAATGCCCAGTTTATACACCCAGGAACTGCAGCACTTGATAATCAAATTGGAAGGTATTTACAGTATCACAGTATCACTAAGGTTGGAAGAGACCTCGAAGATCATCGAGTCCAACCTGTCACCACAGACCCCATGACTAGACCATGGCACCAAGTGCCATGTCCAATCCCCTCTTGAACACCTCCAGGGACGGTGACTCCACCACCTCCCTGGGCAGCCCATTCCAATGGCAAATGACTCTCTCAGTGAAGAACTTTCTACTCACCTCGAGCTTAAACTTCCCCTGGTGCAGCTTGAGACTGTGTCCCCTTGTTCTGGTGCTGGTTGCTAGAGAGAAGAGGCCAACCCCTTCCTGGCTACAACCACCCTTCAGGTAGTTGTAGAGAGCAATGAGGTTGCCCCACAAGGCCCACTGTCAAAGCAAATAACATACATGCAACAGCTGAATGAGGCATCAAACAGCTCATAGGCTCTGGAGAAGGATAGGTGGATCTATGCTTCCAATTGTGAATTAGAATTTCTTCCTTTCCAGTTACTGAGCATGCAGGTAACCCTGTAAAGAGAGGCCACAGGATTTGGTCCCCTGCTGCAGCTCAAAGTTACCTCTGGCAAGCAAGCTAAAAAACTTAAGCATTTGGGGAAATATGTCCTTTGCTGTCAGTCAGCCTTACATGAGCTTTTCCTTCCCACCTCATTTCTTTCAAGTATCTTTCACCTATTTCTTAAAATAATGTAAGGAATGAAATCTGGCATGCAAAATTCAAGCGAGTCTCCACAGCAAATTCCTTCCTTTTCTTTCGAAACAGAAGCATATGTCGCTTCTAGCATTAGTCTTTTGCTGCTGCTGTAAGAGGCAGGAGAAACTCTCCCAATTTGGCCAAAACATGCTGGAGAAGTCTCTCTGCTCACACCACCAACCCAGAGGATGGAGAGAAGAGAACCCGGCAGCACAGTTCCTAAGAGAAGACATTTGAACAGGACCTACTCCATTTCAGGAGTGGAGGCCCAAAGCTGTTGATCTGAATGCATCTACCAACAGCTGTGCAAACAGGAGACCTTTCTGTGCTTTCACATGTTTGCTGATGTGTGTGAAGACCAACACACAGTAAAAAACAAACACTGAGAAAGGCTGTCATGGAAAGACCCTCAACCGGTGAAGCAGGACGTAAGAGCAGATAGAGGCAAGTGCTACAAAATCCAAGTGTTAGAATGACATTGAAATGACACTTGGTAACAGGAGAATCTGGCAAGCTCTGGTAATATTTTCCTCCTCTTTTTTTTTTTTTTTGTAGGAAAACATCTAAGAGATGGAGACAACTGCTTAAGTGTTGAGAGACCAGTAAGATTTTAAATGAACTGTGAGGAAAGGAGCAGGAGTGCCCCAAGAAAAGTGCTGAAGGAAGGACAGAAAAATCACCGGAGCAGTCTGTCTGAATGGGCTAGATGAGACAGGTTTTCAGAAACTATTCTCAATAGAAAAAAAGGAAATTTGATGGCTGTCAGGCTCCAAAGGAAGAAAAGAGAAATTATAAGCTGTCAAGGAAACATCACAGACCCAGACTTGCAGAGGCTGCGGCCACGAGACCATGGCACACAGGTACGGGTTGGTTTTCTGAGAGCGCAGCCATGCACAGGTTCGACAGGAGAAGCAGTATCCTCCCAGGGATATGCACTTTGAGAAACAGCAATGGGTAATTATTTGAAGACAGTCAGGAGAAGCTAATAAATATTACACAAATTGAACTAATGATAAAAAAAATATTTCCCTTACAAAATTGCTTCCCTGTTGAGGATCACTTGCTAACAAAGTATTTTCCTAAGATAAATGAAACGCAAAGTAAGAGTTTATTACCCATAAATTTTCTTTTAGTAGTAGTCCCAAGGGTTTCCCTTCCCACAACCAGTGAGCAGTATTCTATCAAATGAGTCTCATTTTAAATCTGTTTTGCTCCAATTTCCTCGTAAGCTATCTTGTAATTTGGTATCAACATCTAGATACAGTTCACCCTAATCATTACCTTGGCATCGTTCTCTAGTGTAATCCTTTCAGAAGTGTTTGGAGGAAAAGCCGGTAGAAAGGAGAGGAGCAGACAAAGCTGAGGAGGGGGCAGGGGGAGTGTATTGCATCCACAAAGTAGACAATTTGGATAACATTAAGCAGCATACACTTGCACAATTTAAATTACATTAAGCAGCCCAGGTTTACACAACAACAGGAAAATGGCAGAATCTTGTCTGCCTCTTGCCTGCTTTTCAGCATTTTTATTTCTTAAGAAGGTGACATTTTTGCAAGGCAAGAACAGTGCTTTGGAAAGGAAGGGCTGCCACACAGAAGTAAAGATTTTCAGCCTTGCAAATGAAATATTCTGCTGAACAATTAAACTTTCCTCACAAGGAAATGAAGGGGCATGGAGATTTCAAATGAAAGCCATAGGAAATACCTGTTAATATGGTCCTGAGTGTGTTCAGAGCAGTGTAACATTTCTGGGGATTCGATTCTGGCATCGAAAAAGACATGACCTTTCCAAATGCTTTGTGCAGATAAATAGAATCATAGAATCAACAAGGTTAGAAAATACCTCAAAGATCATGAAGTCCAACTAGACCATGACACCAAGTACCACATCCAATCCCCTCTTGAACACCTCCAGGGATGGTGACTCCACCACCTCCCTGGGCAGCCCATTCCAACGGCTAACAACTCTCTCTGTGAAGAACTTTATCCTCACCTCAAGTCTAAACTTCTCCCGGTGCAGCTTGAGACTGTGTCCTCTTGTTCTGGTGCTGGTTGCCTGGGAGAAGAGACCAACCCCCCCCTCCTGGCCACAACCACCCTTCAGGTAGTTGTAGACAGCAATAAGGTCTCCCCTGACCCTCCCCTTCTCCAGGCTAAACAACCCCAGCTCCCTCAGCCTCTCCTCCTAGGGCTTGTGCTTGAAGCCTCGTTGTCCTTCTCTGTTCAAGTATCTCAATGTCCTTCTTAAATTGAGGGGCCCAGAGAGAGACACAGACAATGCTTGAAAATAAGTTAATTTTTAAGCTTTTTTCATGAGGGGGAACTTGGGAGGGTGAAACAAACACTAAAAGAACAAGTACATTTCCTGGACATAAAAAATCCAAGTTATGTCTTTAAACTGATATGTAATAACACACCAGGCTACAGACTCAAATCCACATTATAAAGGTGTAGGCAAACCAGCTAATTTTGAGCCAGACAAGAACTTGGGGCCTGAAGCTTTTTACAGCAGCAAACCCAGCAAAGATGCATCTGCACACAAGCAGTAAACCCATCAACCAGCCCCAGTTATTTCCCCTTTCTCCTAAAGAGGATGGAGAAGAAAAACAACCAACCAAACAAACATCAGATGGAGATAGGAATGAACCAGTGGGGAACAGCAGACTGATCACCACCATTTTTCTCCAAGAGCTGCCTGCCAGACACGACATGTGCCGGAGCTAAATGATGTATGGGGTCCCTCTGGGGACGGGGGCGCCATCAATCACTTGTGCCACCTCTATGCTCAATGCCAGCCCACCAAACAGTGCTGTGTCCCCTAGAAGCTGGTCACCTGCGCTGGCACTAGGGATGGTGCAAAGCACTGCTCAAAGCGGGAGCAGGGAATGTGCCTTCCCTGCCTGTGCAGGTGTCTCCTCAACTCTTAACACAACATCTTCCTCCAAAGGAGTTAATTGCACAGAAGAGGCTGTAGTGAATAAGATGCAAGTTACACCCGTAATTACAGACAGCGTTGGACACTCATATGTGCACCGTTTCCCTGCCTCCCAGCATACACAAGACACTAAATCTTTGCAGAGTCAATCCAGAGACTTCACAGCATGAGACAGAAAACTGATGAGAGGATGAGGGCATGTGAATGTGCTGGACAAAGGAAAATTGACTCTAATTACCAGCTATTACACTGTATTTTCCATTTCTTCCATAATTCAACAGGAACTGCAGAAGAAATCAAGAAAGCTTGGCATTTCCGGGCAGCTCATCACATTTCAAAGAAGCCAGCAGTACTGCATCAAGAAATAAATGCTTCTGACTTTTGAGATTTGCTCCCTGATGCTATGCCAGATCCAAACATCCCACCTCACCCCAACACACAGAGGATCTATTCAGATTACCACGCTGGGATACACTGCGATAATCTTGGCTGCCTTTTGCGGGCACTGAAACCGTACCAATGTGTCCCATGTGTCATATTTTGTCTAAGGTGAGGTGAAATTCGCAGCTGAGAGCCAGCTGGCAAGAGGTGAACTTCAGCCTCCTCTCTGTTCGTGCAGGTTTTGTGAGGACAATTCCACTGCTGCCAGAGATGCGAGAGCAGGACGGCAAACCGTGACGGTTACAGACGCCCTGGGTAAGTGGTGTCAGAGCAATAATGCAAACAAAGCCACTGTGGAGTTCTCAGCTCTCATTTGCCTCAACATTTCAAATGACATTTTTCAAAGGAAATTTTTTGCATTAGTCTCTCTTCAAAAGCTCAGCACTATTTCCTAGCGTTAATTCTGTGGCTTTATTACTAGCTCACAAAAGCTTTGTGGTTACTCCTGAGCCCTGCCTCCCCACCCAGCTTCCAGCTGGAAGCACAAGCAGAATATTTCTTCATCATCTGGATTAAGCTCATGATGCATCACCACTTCTCCCAACAGATAAAATACCTACGGAGTAAACGCCTTTAGAGTTGCCACCTCAAATTCTTAGTGCCATGGTCAAGGGGTGGTGACGGACAAAGCAAGAACACTGACTGGCAGGGCAAAGGCCACAGGATGCTCATCTGTCTCTACCTGACAACATCAGAAGAAACTTTAGCGCAAACAATTCTGCTTCCACATCAACAGGAAGAATGGCAGCAGCTATATTGGCTACTCAGCATTAGCTTCAGCCTCACAGCAAGTTTCTAGCAGCACTAAGGTGGAACAGCTTCGAGGGATAGACATTACCAATGCAATTACCTGTCAGTACTGTTTACACTAGAATTTACACTGCTCCTATCTCTGGTAGATGCATGCTTTCAACTGGATGCAGAACAGGACAAAGATTTACCCATTCCCAAATCAAAGCGTGCAAGCACCAAAACCTTTACCTGTACCACCCTCAGTACACAAGTAGACTACCTTTTGGAAACTCTGACAAGAACCATTAAGTGAGTTGTCAGGAAAGGAACAGTATTGTGTTTGAGACAGGCTGCATGAAGTACATGGTTCTTTTGACTTCTGCAAAGCATAGCTAAGTTAAAATTCAGTCTTAGCTGGCATCAACGCAGCCTCTCACATGCAAAACAAAACAAGGGCAGCGCACAGCGGCGCTGGAAGCAGTTGTGGGAATGCAGAGGGAAGCTGCACAGAGCTTACCTAAAATAAAGCCCAGTGCTTCATGAGGAAGAATGCAACTCAGCAACTACACTTTTAGAGTACTGACCCTTTTTTGTATCTTCTCCTTGACTCAGTTAATAAGGAAACTTCAGACACATCGGCCAGAACTGTACAGTGTCGAGTTCCTCTGATGGTCAGCTCCATGCTGGCTGTGGTGCTGCTCCACACCAGCAGCACAGACCTGTCTCATCTGCTAGCATGGATTTCATGCAAGGAAAGATCTAGCATTCCCTGCTGCATATGAACACTGTCCTGGCTCAGAAGATCCCTTGATCATGTTCTCCCTATGCCCACTACCAGCATCTATACGACATGCTAAGGAGAGGTTTAGATGTTTACTGGAGGCTGACATCCCTCCTGTCAAAAAAAACAGAACTGGAAATGCTGCAAGTGCTCCTCCACATGCTAACAGCCAAGTTCTTCATGCTTTGAGCAGGGCACATACCAGGGTCTGGCTCAGCAGAGGTCAAACCAAAGTTTTTCTGCTTTTATTTTGGCCTAATCCATGGGAGCAGCACGACCAGCAGCAGCCACTGCCAGACTGACACCGCAAGGTTATCACAAATGCTCTGTGTTCGGTAAGTGACAGACTGGGACATCTGTTGTACACCTGGTCTGTTTAATGCACCACCAGTACATTCAACACCAGCACAATTTTCATTAAAAAAAAAAAAAAAAGGAAAGCTTTATCTTTCATCCTGCCAGAATGACACGAAACATTAAGCTGGTAATTTCCTTTAAGGAATAAAGCTGGCTCCAGCTCAGTTAGGTGCAACCGTGCCGCAAGCAGCCAGCACACCCTCCACAGCAGACCCATGTGCAGTGTGTGTACACACTGAAGACTGAATGATGCCACCAGTGAATTCATCTTACTACATTAAGTAATCCAGACTTCTGCAGCTCTTAGCCCATTCACTGCATCAGGAGGAAGGACAGCTGGGGCACTTCAGCACCCCAACAGAAATGAGCTTAGGCAGCACTACAGAGATTCAGAACTAGTTTCAACATCATTGAAACCCTTTTAGGTCACCACTATGGCTCAAAATTTGAAAGCAGAGATCTTAGAAAACCCACAGGGATCCCCTAAAGTAAAATTGTTACTAGGAGCTGCAGAAGTCACCCCAATTCTCAGATCCCATCTCACCACAGTGTTAATCTGCATCAGGCTATGTTGCATTAAACCCTTACTCCAAAATCTGAGGTTTAACCCAGTCTGTGTAATAGGGGGTATAACGCACAGGACTGGTGGCCAATATTATGTTCCTAAGGAACACTTAGGTGAACATGGCATTGCTTGCCATGTCACTTCTACCATGCACAGCACTCACAATTCCAGAAGGGACTGAACTTAAAAGTCTCCAAGTGGATAACTGCTTTTACAGTGACCAATGATTAAATGAGCTTAGCTACAAGATCTAACACCACGTCTTGAATTTATTCCAGTGTCACAGTTATTGGCAGGGATAAAGTTTCACATTAGCCAATTAACTGAATGCACTATTACTGTATCTCAGCTACTTAAGCTCATCAGTTAATTAAGAGCTCAGTATAAGCTGAAAATAGAAATCTTACCTGACACACATACCAACCACGTATTAGCTTCTTAATGACTCCATTTTACAGTTCCACACTACATTCCACAGGTGCCATTGGGAAAACTGGTAGGCAGTTCCCAAGTTCAAGGAGCAGGGGAAAGATGCAGAAGCAAACATTTGAAGAGTTAATCTAAGAAACTGTATTTCTTAGAATGATACTTGCTGCTTTCCTAAGCTCTATTTTAAGAGGCAGTTTTTCCTGACAAAATTGCCATTTCGCACTCATCACAAATTACTTTTGTATCATTTTTAAGATACTTTCAACGTGATTCCCATTTAAAAAGTGTTCTGTCTTATTACTGCCTAACTGAAGCCTACCCACTCGCTTTCCCAGGGACTCTGCCCTGGTAATTTCTGAGTGCAGCCACCAGCACAAGCTGAACAAGGCAGACCTGCGGGCACACAGCCATGCCAAGCGCCTGCAGATAGACGTGTAACGGTGGGATAATGCATTCTCTATGCTCCTCAGATAGCACAGAGCTTCCTTCTGCAAAGTAATCCCTCAACCAGCTCTTCACAGTAGGTGGTGAAGTCTTCTTTAATAGCTGTCAAGTCAATCCTGCCATACACAGCACCAGCACACCCGTGATTTATGAGTAGAAAATCTAGTACCCCACTTGCTGCTATTTATCCTCTAAGGTCACACAGCACAAGTCATGACACCACAGCATCACTCATGACTCCTCCAGAATGTGGACCTGGTTTTCCACTAAGCCCATCTTTTTGGAATATTTGTCCTTTCTGGCAAGTTTACAGCCACAGGATGAAAACAAACCAACCCACACCCCCCAAATTACAAAACCCAAGGGCTTGCAAGGGTGAAACTTCATTTCTGCAGGAAGTTGATTAAAAATCAGCCCTAAGCCCCAGTCTAACAAAATCCCCTCCACAGTCCAGATGCCCTTAGCATAAAAGGCTCTTCATCCAGAGAGGAGGATTCTACATGCTACAGTACTTTAACTAGCAGGACTGACTGTCCTCCCCTAATGTCCCTTGTTTCCCGTCAGTAAAAGCAGGTCATTACATTAACAAATCACTAAGACCACAGAAGCTAAATGATCACATCATTGAGCCTCCAGGTGCTCCCAAGCAGTGATGTTACCAAAGAACTAGGTTCCTTATAATGTTTCCACATTTCACTGTGCACACTGACTTCTGCAGGGCAGATGTCTGAGAGACCAGTGGCTTAATGCTCCAGTGAAAACCAAAACCATTCATTTACTTCTATAATCAACACTTTCTGGATCCACAATCCAGTTAATAAACTAGAAAGTGTGTTCATGTAAGTACATATGCTCACAGCCTATGCAAACTCCAGCCTCCAGGTCAACACCATGTTATCCAAAACAAGCAAGGAAGGAAACAGCTAAGGAAAAATGATGATGCAATTTAGGTTTTTAAATAGGCAATTTTGATACTAAACTCCTATCTCTTCTTCTGGGCAATAATTCTCCAAGAAACTCCAGCAACCAAGGCTGGAGAAAGCTCAGCAGCTGGAAGGTCTACAAATGGGTGTAAAGACAAGCAGCGTCAATGTCTCAAAGGTTTAACACTTGAGGTTCTCAGACAAGAGGGATGTGGAGCAATCAACAGTTGTTTTGGGATACTGAGAAAATCTATTGCTCCTCACATTCCCAACAAAAGTTAGAACATATGGTAAAGAATAACTGAAGATAATTTTCAAGCAGTAGTTCTCTGCTTAACTAATTAATACACAGCTCTGCTCTCCAGCTAAAGATGTAGATGATTGTAAAGCACAGGAGGAAAACAAAAACTAAGCCCTGAAAGGTGTTTGTAAAGAGAGGAGCTCCCATATTAGGATCATCT
Organism: Picus viridis; assembly: GCA_033816785.1. Lineage (NCBI taxonomy): Eukaryota > Metazoa > Chordata > Aves > Piciformes > Picidae > Picus > Picus viridis. The sequence goes on along the minus strand of CM066593.1, from coordinate 12,956,335 downwards.
GACAGCACAGAAAAAGGATAAAAAACATCTTCTGAGTAAAAGCAAGCTAGATAACTCCCCTGCCACCCATCCATGCCTCACCTACAGGTCTCCTCCTCTGCTCACATCACAGAAGAGGCAACATCTCTTCTGCTGACTGCTACTCTCCATGCACATGGTGACATCACAGAGAGACAGAATAATAGAATAACTTAGGTTGGAAAAGACCTTTGTGATCACTGAGTCCAACTGTTAACCCAGCACTGCCAAGCCCACCATTTAATCCTGTATGCCCCTCTTTCAATAGCTCCCTGGCTTGTATCACCAATAGTGTGGCCAGCAGGACTAGGGCAGTGACTGTTTCCCTATGCTTGGTATTGCTGAGGCCACATCTTAGATTCAGTTTTGGGCCCCTCACTACAAGAGGGACAATGAGGTGCTGGAGTGTGTCCAGAAAAGGGCAATGAATCTGGTGAAGGGTCTGGAACATGTCTTATAAGACAGGGCTAAGGGAACTGGGCTTATTTATCCTAGGGAAAAGGAGGCTCGGGGGTGACCTCATTGCCCTCTACAACTACCTTTAGGGAGATTGTAGAGAGATGGGAGTCAGTCTCTCTGCCCAAGGACAAGCAATAGGACAAGAGAAATAGCCTCAAGTTATGCTAGAGGTTTAGGTTGGACATTAGGAAAAATTTCTTCATAGAAAATGTTGTCAGGGCCTGGAACAGGCTGCCCAGGGAAGTGGGGTCACCATCCCTGGAGATATTTTAAAGACAGGACATAATTCAGTAGTGGACTTGGCAATTAATGGTTGGACTTGATAATCTTAAAGGACTTTAACCTAAACAATTCTATGTTTTCACAGTATTTTAAGTACTATCTACTAATAATGGCCAGGCAACTTCAGAAAACCCAGCTGCCTTTAGAAAAAGACATCCAGCTGTTTTCTACATACCAGCCTCTTAGCCATATATAACTCCTGCCTTTCAAGTACACTTTTTGTTAACAAAACACATTTATCCCAGAGTTAGAATCAAATAATAATACATTATGACACTAGTGCAGTGCTTAAATAATTAGAAAGCTATCATCCCTCACTCTAACCTACAATGAACTATATGCAATGAGATCTGCAAGCCTTTGTTGCAACCTGTATATATGTCCCTGTGCGTGTTGTACATCCAGGCAAAAATAACACTCAGCTGTTAAATGGAAGCACTTGAACAGAGCAGCCTTAAAACTACATCCTTTCAAGGGCATTTTAACTCCCTGTGGATGTACTGAGGGGAAAAAAGTACATACCTATTATAGTGTATGGCTAAGGATCCTTGGTGCAATCCAACTTTAAGCATTTAACCAAAGGTGCTGGAATTACAAACATGAATAGAATAAACCAGGTTGGAAGAGACCTTCAAGATCATCGTGTCCAACCCATCATCCAACACCATCTAATCAACTAAACCATGCAGCCAAGCACCCCAACAAGTCTCTTCCTAAACACCTCCAGTGATGGTGACTCCATCTCCCAGGGCAGCCCATTCCAATGGGCAATCACTCTCTCTATGAAGAATTTCTTCCTAACATCCAGTCTAAACCTCCCCTGGCGCAGCCTTCTCTGACCAGCACTGGACATGGACACCAGCTTCTGCTGTGAACCTCCTTCTGCAGAAGCCTGCTGTCCTCTGAGAGGTGGAAGGACTTTGGAGTAGGCACAGGAAACTGCCCTCTTCATTTAAATTGCTCAAATGAAAACAGATTAAAGTAGCCAGAGCCTTTCCACCTTTAGCAAATTCATTTGATCACTCTGAGAAGTCCCTGAGCACATAAGTCTTTAGCTCTATTAATGGATTGAGCGATGCTTGTTCTGTAACAAAGGGCAAGGTTTCCAACAGACACAACAGCACATCCCTTAAGTAACCTCTCTTCCTTTCAAATGAAGGGATCACTACAGAACATCATTTGCTTGCAAATGCATTTAACTCTCAGCAGCTGGGAGCAAGCTCAAAACTGGCAGTGCAAGAATTATGCTGGCAATGGTATCAGCCATCAGGTACCCAGGAACAGCTGAAGCAGGTCTTGGCCATGGCCTACACTTACAGTATCACAGTATCACCAAGGTTGGAAGAGACCTCGAAGATCATTGAGTCCAACCTGTCACCACAGACCTCACCACTTGACTTTTCTCAATAGGCACTCAGCACTGGAAGGGGCTCATTTCTCCAGTGTCATCATCCACTCATTAGCAAAAGTAGTATTATTTGTCAGGACAGATGCCCTTTTCCTACTTTTCCACATAATTTAAGACATGAGTGCTGTAATAACAGATTAGTCTATGTTGTTTCTAGATGTGACAGTTAACATCTCTGTGGGAAACATCTTTTGTTCTGAGTTCACACAGAACTTTTGGTGTTAGACAGACCCTCTTTTCACCCTGTCTTCTCTTGCTTGAAGGGAAAATAAGCCTAGCTTCAAATTTAAGGATGAGTGTTAGAAAAACTCACCAGAAAATGGTCACATCCAAGTAGCACTTACCCCAACTCCCCCAGCTGAAAAGAGCTCAATTTAAAGACTCATTACTTAACATCAAAATTGACTTTAACACATAGAATGGCTCAGGTTTGAAGGGACCTTCAGGATCATCTCCTCCAACCTCTCTGTCATGGGCACAGATGCCTCTCAACTAGACTTGGCTGCTCAAGGCCTCATCCAACCTGGCCTTGAACACCCTTAGGGAGGAGGCATCCATAGCATCCTCAGCAGCCTATTCCAGAGTCTCACCACCCTCACGCTGAAGAGCTTCTTCCTAAAATCCAGTCTAAACCTACGCTCCCTCAACTTAAAACTATTCCCTCTTGTCCTATTACTAGACACCCTTATGAAGAGTCCTCCCCCAGCCTTCCTGCAGGATCCCTTCAGGTATTGGAAGGCAGCAATAAAGTCCCCCTGGAGTCTTCTCTTCCATATATTGTTATACTCCATGATAATCTGCATTGAAATACCTTGACAGAAAAAATATCTGTTTTGTGAGAAAAAGGGTTACTTTGGCATAAATAACTGAAAGTTAGAAAGTTTCAAAATAAGAACAAGAAAATAAATGGTACAAATACCCAAATCTGAACTGCATGGCAAGAGTTCCTTCAGCTGGGGAAAAAAGAGAGTCTCCTGTTAATTTACAGTAATGAAATGAGACATGTGAAAGAAGGAAGGGTGATTGCACTGAGCAGCTAGAAATGCACTTTATCAATGGGAGATGAATTCAGCTTGGAAATTTGGCAGGCAAAGCAATCAGATAGCGACAGCATACTTGAGCAGGCAAACCTGCAAAGAGTTTTAAGACCAGATTAGATCAGTTAGCAGAATTTCTAAGACAGAATCTTCTGTTTGACACAGCACTGAACTAGGAAATACAGAAGCCTTTACTCTCATTGCCACCTTGGACTTTGCACAACCTTGTTTTAAGCTGGATTGTCACTACTTAATAAAACAGGTTTTTTAACAGGCTTGATGATCAGATAGCAGTGTTCTCATCAACTCTGGATGGAGCCTGCCAAGAGATGTAAAAGTAGGACACTGGCAGGAACTGAAATGCTTCCTCCCCCACCCCCAAGTACCTATAATATTTTCCTAACTACTGTGGAACTCTGTGCAAATTATTAACTCTTGGTAATATGTTTCCCAGCACAAAAAGATAAAATGCTAATGCCATTTCTTCCATAGTCCTGTGGCATACCATTTTCCTGACATATAATCATCAGAAAGGACATAGTGGGAATAAAAAAAGATAAACCACATGTCTTCTTGGGGATGGATAAAGCCAGGGAGGGGAAAAAAGTTAATTCTACAAGTCAACAATTATATAGAATGCAAAAGAAATACTTGTTTATTTCTCAAGGCAGTATTTCAAGGAAGCTGTGGTAAGCATTGCTTTAAATATGTTTACTTAGCAATTATTAAGGAAAAGTTGCTCCCTAGGACCTGATTATGACTGATCACATCCTGAGACAGACAAAGGCTGGGAAGGAGGTGTGTTAAAGAGTTCACCCATTCTGCATGCATAACCACTACTCCAAGGTAAGGCTGCTAGCCAAACCCCATCAGGGGGATGGATACAGAGGGTGTTTCAACTAATGCACCCCTGAGTTTCTACTCCCAGCTGGTTTGGTAAGCAGTTGACTTCTGCCAAAAAACACTTAGAAATCTCCACCAGCAGCACTAAATAACACCAATTATGGTAAAGATACATAAAGAACCCAAATTCCCTTTTTTCAAACTGAGTTACTTTGTTTTCCCCATTGCTGGACAGTGACTGGGGTCAGAGTGGCTGGAGAGCAGTCAAACAGAAAGGGACCTGGGGGTACTGATAGGCAGCTGGCTGAACATGAGCCAACAATGTGCCCAGGTGGCCAAGAAGGCCAATGGCATCCTGGCCTGCATCAAGAATACTGTGGCCAGCAGGAGCAGGAAAGTCATTCTGCCCCTGTACTCAGCATTTGTTAGGCCACAGCTTGAGTACTGTGTCCAGTTCTGGGCCACTCAATTTAAGAAGGGCATTGAGACTCTTGAACGTGTCCAGAGAAGGGCAACGAGGCTGGGGAGAGGCCTCGAGCACAAGGCCTGTGAGGAGAGGCTGAGGGAGCTGGGGTTGTTTAGCCTGAAGAATGGGAGGCTCAGGGGAGACCTTATTGCTGTCTACAACTACCTGAAGGGAGGTTGTAGACGGATGGGGGCTGGTCTCTTCTCCCAGGCAAGCTGCACCAGAACAAGAGGACACAGTCTCAAGTTGCACCAGGGGAGGTTTAGACTGGATGTTAGGAGAAAGTTCTTCACAGAAAGAGTTATTAGCCATTGGAATGTGCGGCCCTGGGGAGATGGTGGAGTCACCATCCCTGGAGGTGTTCAAGAGGGGACTGGACGTGGCACTTGGTGCCATGGTTTACTAGTCATGAGGTCTTGGGTGACAGGTTGGACTTGATGATCTTCGAGGTCTCTTCCAACCTTATTGATCCTATGACTGTCCAAAACCAGTGGAATAATTGGTTTTTCGAGCTTCCTAAAAATCCAGACTCATCAGCCATGACTTCTCTTCCTCCCCAACTTAAACCTAGTTCCTAGAAGAATAGTACTTAGAGGAATGAAGTGCAAAACAGAGCAGTCATTCTGCTAGAAAAGGTGTGAAAAATCCCCAGGGAGACAAAGCATACACAAGTCTCAAGATTCACATCTACTAACACCTAGCTGGACTTTGGTGGGTGAACAACTGCAAAGCCAAACAATGCAGAAGTGAGAAACCATGGGCACTCTGGGGTATTAATTACTGCTCAATAGGCAAGGTAAAAACAGCAGCAAGATGATATGGCCAGGAGTCAAGAATTCCCTTCTGCTCAAGCTTACTCAACCAAAAATCTCACATGGATACAAACGGTTCAGAACATGAAGAAGTTGCTTTCACCAAACCTGTAAGGGCCAGTTACCAGATTGTAAACTCTTTGGGACCACTATCGTTGCTTTGGTTCAATTTATTCAGTATTCAGGAGCTACTTCAGCAGAGACACAGACCACAACTAGTACTCAGGAACAGCACATTTCCAGCTGTAAGCCTGTCTGCCCCAAAGAAACATGATTTCAAGAAGAGGCCTGCAGGACAGAGTCCATGAGAGAGACATATGGCCACCACACACTGTGCTTTCCTTCAGCTCTGTAACAAAGCATATTTTGGTAGTGTTTCTCTCTGTAAGAAACAAAAGGTAGAAAAGCTTTTGGAAGCCTGTATCTGGACACATGGCATTATTCACATCATGATCTCTCCAAGGCAGATCAGTCACAGTTGAGAAGATCTTGGTGTGTGTTCTAAGGGTTCACTTCGAAGAAAAATGATACTCCAAATACAATCCAACTGTTTGTAGAGGTTTACAGGAATCTCTCTCTCTGCTGAATTGTTTGGGGTTTTTTCCCTCATTTTAAGAGAAAGCACACTGGATTAGAAAGTCTCTATCTTGAGCCAGAGTTCAAGAACTAGAAGATTATCTACACCTAAAAGACTCTCAAAGGAGTATTGCTTTGCAATACTGTATCACAATATCCATGCTCACTTGTTCTGACAACGCTGCTGCTTCTTCATTCTCCCAGAGGAGAGACTAAAATTGTGTATTCCCTCTTGTTTCCTTCCAAAGGAGTATCACTTAGAGCCAAACCCCCAGCCTGTAGTATTTGTGGAGCTATTTTTGTGCTGTAATACCAGCACAGCACTTGGAGCGTCCTGGATACGTATGACGAATGCGCTCATTTTGGTTGCATTAAGGCAGCAATGGGACACTGCATTAAGTAACATCAGTGTGAGGCTATACAATACGTGCCTGATTTAAAGCATGTGCCTTCCATCCAGCAACGTGATCTCAACACTCATGTGGTTTTCTGTTGCAAATCAAGCTGTTTTGGCACCGGAATTAGTGTTAGATTTGGATAAAGCTACAATGGGAGATCTACAGATGTGAAAAACCTACACACAAATGAGTAAGAGGACTTAAACAGAAATGAGTAAGGTTTAAATGTTCATTTGGGGTAAGTTCCATCTTAGAATCACATCAGATACTGAAAAGTTCTTTACAGAACATATTCTATAATTGCATGTATTTATAGCAACCCATGTGCTTGTAATGTACTTCTGTAGGCACATAGCAAAAAAAAAACCACAACACCCAAACAACCTCAAAACAACAAACACCAAAAATATCTCAATGACAACAACCCAACCGATAAAAAAACCCAAGTATCAGTCTGTTAAGTGTTTTGCTGAGCCAAGTCATCAATATGAAATTCAACACTGAGTTCCAACTCTTTAAAAACACAGAGTTTAAACAGATAATTCGACAGCTTTCCCCTCCTTCACCTCCCAGAGCGCTCACCCTCAGCTGGGACCTAGGACGTGCCACCCGTTCAGCGGGTTTGCTCATTATATGCACTGGGAGTGCGCAATGCTCAGCCAGAGGCAGGGGTTCACTTGCCCTCAGCAAGCAGGGCATCCGCATCACATCCCCAACAGGCAACCAGAGCAAATTCAGGAACAGCGAAGGAAGCTGCTACTTGGAGGTGTGAAGGACTGGAGTGCTAAGCTTCATCTGAATGTATGTTTAACTGCCGCTGCCACCAAATATAGCTTCCTTGTGAACACATCCAGCAAGAGTTAGTGAAATTGTTAGCCCAACCTTCAGATAACGTTTATGGTTTCCAAACTATTTCACACATATGCTACTCTCTGCTTCCCATTAACATTTCCAAACTGCTCAATGCCTATGTCTCCTCACCCTCCCTTCAGTCTGTGTTAACAAGCTCAGAGCAAACAATGCCTGTCATTAGGAGAGTTAGAATTTCACCTGCACCAAACAAACCCCCATTTAAACACATTTCCATGTTCAGAGACAATGAGTGTTCCAGCCCCACTTCCACCATGGCCCTGTGTGTATGTGGGGATCCTTCCTGACCCCCATAATGTACATACATGCAATGCAGTAACTCACACAAGAGAGGCTCAGAAATGATCCTTGGTTGAGAGCCCAACTGCAAGCTAAGCATTCTGCATTAAAGACATTGTTTTGATGCACACAGCTTTTCCTTGCACCAGAGCTGCAGCAAGTGCATCTGCAACCACTCCGAAGGCATCAAGAAGTTCAGCATGTGTGACAAATGCAGTATTTCCCTATGCTGTGCAGGAGATAGGAAAGGGGAGAATCAGCAATTTTCACCGGAGCACAAGCCCTGTGAGGAGAGGCTGAGGGAGCTGGGATTGTTTAGCCTGGAGAAGAGGAGGCTCAGGGGAGACCTCATTGCTGTCTACAACTACCTGAAGGGAGGTTGTAGCCAGGTGGAGGTTGGTCTCTTCTCCCAGGCAACCAGCACCAGAACAAGAGGACACAGTCTCAAGCTATGCCAAGGGAGGTTTAGGCTGGATGTTAGGAAACAGGTCTTCATAGAAAGAGTGATTGGCCATTGGAATGGGCTGCCCAGGGAGGTGTTGGAGTCACCATCCCTGGAGGTGTTCAGGAACAGACTTGATGGGGTGCTTGGTGCCATGGTTTAGTTGGTTTAGTTGATTAGACAGTGCTGGACTGTATGATCTCAAAGGTCTCTTCCAACCTGGTTAATTCTATTCTATTCTGTTCTATTTACCTTTTCACCAGCCAGCCATTGCCCTGTGGCTGCTGATGCTCCACAGCAGGTTCAGGTGCTCAAGCAGCAGCACGTCACCAAGAAAAAACTGGCAGGAAAAACTGGCATTTGCCAGCTGCAGACACTATCTGCTATTTTGAAGGTACTCTTTTACAAAAAGACTGTGTTTACCCATACAGACAAGAAATCACAGGAGATGATAGCTCTGTGGCAGAACAGCAAAGTGACAAAGTAAATGCCATGAAAGATCCTTCTCATGAATCCAGAGTGCCCTTGATCACAGCGTGAGAGCAGAAATTGAGCTCTGTAACTGAATTTTAAAGATTCAAAGGTAACAAGCATCCAGCCACAAGCTACTGTACTCTGCTCCCACTGCCATCTCAGGCCCTAGGAGCGCTCTCACACTGGGAGAACGTGAAAATGTCTTCCTCCATAGTCTGTTGTCTGAAGCAAGAGAATAATTTGCAGGTGTTACATTTGTTACAAAATCATTATAAGCCATAAAATGTTTATCATTTCATTTCATGAAAAATATTGTAGTTATTTAAAGTGTCCACAACAGTAGACTGAATCTCTCTTTGAAGGCAAACTTTCCCTATTAAATGCGTGCAAAGATAACATGCAATCTACAGCGTTTTCACATTCTAGTCTCTAATCTTTTCCCCCCAGGCAGCACCTGTTCTCTCTGAAAACTACTGAAGCGCTCTTCACTTCCATTTGTAAAGTGCCTTTTCTTTCATGTTTGAGGATGTGGAGGGAAAAAAAAAACCATCACGATAGAGCAGAAACTCCCCCAACTCCCTCCCTTAGACCTAATCTTCAGCACAAGGATGCCTTTATATATATGTATGTATATAGAAAAAATCCTTCAGCACATCTGAGTTTCTATAGAAGTGAAGAATCATTTCTTCAGAACTGTGCCCATCTCCTCCCACAAATGCCTTTCAAGCTGGGCTTTGAGTTTTCCCTTTTAAATCCTGTTCGCTAAGGAGGGGGTGAGATGGGAATAGAAAAGGACACGGAGAAAAGGATAAAGGGAGGAGCTGGCAAAGCGGTAATATGCAAGCGCAGCAGCAAGAATTCCCATCCCCACCAGTGCTGCTACTGTACGAAGAACCATTTTCAAATGCTTTGCAGTAGGGCCCAAGAGGTCAACTGGATGTAGAACAGATCCTGCAAATTGATAGAGGCCACAGCTTGAGTATTGTGTCCAGTTCTGGGGCCCTCAATTTAAGAAGGGCATTGAGACTCTTGAACATGTCCAGAGAAGGGCAACGAGGCTGGGGAGAGGCCTCGAGCACAAGGCCTGTGAGGAGAGGCTGAGGGAGCTGGGGTTGTTTAGCCTGGAGAAGAGGAGGCTCAGGGGAGACCTTATTGCTGTCTACAACTACCTGAGAGGTGGTTGTAGCTAGAGGGGGTTGGTCTCTTCTCCCATGCAAGCTGCACCAGAACAAGAGGACACAGTCTCAAGTTGCACCAGGGGAGGTTTAGACTGGATGTTAGGAGAAAGTTCTTCACAGAAAGAGTTATTAGCCATTGGAATGTGCTGCCCTGGGGAGATGGTGGAGTCACCATCCCTGGAGGTGTTCAAGAGGGGACTGGACGTGGCACTTGGTGCCATGGTTTAGTAGTCATGAGGTCTTGGGTGACAGGTTGGACTTGATGATCCTTGAGGTCTTTTCCAACCTTATTGATTCTATGATAGCATGCATTAATTGCTCATGCATTTATTACCTGCAGAACCTGCAGTGCCCCTGCATCCCCCAGTACAGTCTTGGGATAGCAGGCTACTTATGTCATTAAATATTTAAGGTAGTCTAAGAAACTCCAGCTCCATTCAGCATTTAAAACATGGGTTTTAATGAGAAATGGAATAAAACCCCTTTATATATTTTGTGCTGCCTCATCTTTTGTCCATCTCTCATTTGCACATCCCTAATGCAAGTGTGCCAGGAGAGAAAGCTACTACATGGCTTATAGCTGCAAGATCAGCCCAGGGTCAGCAGAAGGCAGCAGAAGCAAAATTCAGGTTCCATCTGAACCTGAAATAGACCATATTAAACATCCTGCATATTTTACTGCACACAGGTCAAGACAGTAAAATATCAAGCTACATACTATATGCTATAGGTGTTTTCCATCAACTGTACCAGCAGTGCAATGAGCACTTGTGCTGCTTTTGCTTCTGTCATTCTTCCTCTGATATCAGTAACTCAGTATAGAACACTGAGTGAGATTCTGCACTTCGCACACTGAAACATCAACACATGAAGGAATGGCTTTATTTTTCTTGAAAATTCAAACCAACAAACCCAACTTACATTTCTTTTGCTTCCCAAGTAGCACAACATTCCAAATCTTAGATTTCCACCAGACAACGTACAGGCAGCTGATTAAGCTGCACCTGAAAACCTCAGATTGCAAGTAAAGTGTCTCGTTTAATGGCCAGAAAGCAGGTTGATGACTTCAGCTGTTTTATTCTTCCTTGTACTCCACCTGCTTCACAGAAAGGGTCACTTCATAGCCTTATTTCAGGTAACTGAGCTTTGTCATTCTTGTCACACTCCCATGTCAAGCAAAATCAGGCACCAGGCTCCCACCAGCAGGCCCAGCAGCCGTGGCACAAGCAAGCAAGGCACTTCCCCAGCAAGTGGGTCTGATGTATCCTATGTGCTCAGTCCCAACACGTGGATTCACCAGCCCTGCCAAGTTGCAATACAAATGCCCAAGGTTTAGCACCACTGTGTGCAAACAGAGCCTGGAGGCTGTCAGTAAACAAAGCAGGCAGATGCCTCTGAAAGCCCTACCATATGCATGCAACACTGCATCACCATCCAAGGTCAGCACCTTTCCACATGTTGAAACTGAGCATCCCAAACTAGCAAGATGTCCCTGAGGACCACCTCATCTGCCTGCTTACTTTATTTTTACCACAGTTATGATGACTGCAGCTGTCCAAATGGAGCAACTTGTAAAACTAGAATTAGGAAGATTCAGAAAGGCTCAATCTCGTAATGTGACTTTTGCAAAAGAAGGAAGAGTGTTAGAGAGCTTCCAGCTGGAAGAAAAATGAAACTCACAAACCTCTACAAACTTCATCTGAAGAACCTGCATGTAGGAGAAATGAAGGCTTCTGCCTTTAAGCTGCTGCCCAGGTGCTATGCACCCAAGAGATGCCACATTTGAATTTCCCTGCTTCATCCTGGCTGCAGTGTGGCAGAACTCCACATAGAAATACTCTTCCTTTCCCTAGAGAGGGATGCCACCGAGTCTGTGAAGGGAATGTTTGGCTGCACTGCCAGCTGCACTTCTCAGGAAGCACTCCATGGAAAGGGAAACGGAGACGTTCCTGCATTTTCTTTCAGAGCAGCACATGGGAAAGCCATGGTGCACAGCTGCAGACACACAGGGATCTGGCTTCTCTGCAGGAGAAGATGGACATACTGCACCAGTTACATTGAGAAAGTAATTTTTAATCTGATGAGACAGAACTAGGAGGATCATGAAGCACCTATGGGCCAGCACAGCGTACTTCCCTGCAGGAGGTAAAAGCAATTTGAAAGGAAAAAGAAGGACTTAGAGGGGAAAAAAACCCTGAAGTATTTGCACCAAGAGAGTCTGAATTTTAAAGGAGTGAAGCAGAAGCAGCAAATTGGAAACAACTGCCTAAAAAAAAAAAAATCTCACCTGACTTATGCACAGTGTTCATCTACAAAACAAGGGGAAGGTGTTTTTTTCCATCAAGCCCTAAAAATACCACAGTCCTTTTCTTCTTACAAACTGGCAACAGAAGAGTTGTATTCATGTCTCAACTTCTGGACAGAAGTTTTGCAGATATTGATTGCTGGGTAGCTGGGTAGCCTGACCAGCTGTGGCCAACTCGATCCCCCTTTGCACCTCGAAAAGACTTGCAGGAATTGGCAAGACTTAACTGTCAGGGAAAAACTTTATTCCTGCCTCTGAGTGCATTATAACTTGTGACTCATTAATTATATTATTCAACATTCACATGAAAAATAATAGCTCTCACATTACCTGCTGCAATAAGAGTGGATCACTGCTTTTTAGGGTTTATTCAAACAGGCAACTAATATTTTCCATTTATCACAACTCTCCAAAGCACAATTAATGTTCCATTTTGTAATATTTAATGTTCAGCAAAGGAGGGCATTGATGCTTACAACACTGAAATGCCAAACAGAGAAATTAAAACAAATCACTTCATCTAGAAACCAAATTAACAATCACATGGAAAAAACATCAGCAGAAAGGGAACTGAACAGCTGCATTCATCCGCCCTTATTAACAGTAAAATAACACTACTTCATTTTCTAAGAGTTATTTGGTTATCACCTGAAAAACAAAACAAAATCCATTAGCTTACAAATGGAAAGTGCCACACCACCAAAGTGAAATTCCAGCAGAAAAATACTTGGGACTGAATTGTGGGTGACATGGACAGTGGCATCGAGTGCACCCTCAGCAAGTTTGCTGATGACACCAAGCTGTGTGGTGCAGTGGACACGCTGGAGGGAAGGGATGCCATCCAGAGGGACCTGGACAGGCTGGAGAGGTGGGCACAAGCCAACCTCATGAGCTTCAACAAGACCAAGTGCAGGGTCCTGCATCTGGGTCGAGGCAATCCCAGGCACAAATACAGGCTGGGCAGTGACTGGCTGGAGAGCAGCCCTGAGGAGAGAGACTTGGGGGTGCTGGTGGACGAGAAGCTCAACATGAGCTCTCAATGTGCACGTGCAGCCCGGAAAGCCAATCAGATCCTGGGCTGCATCAGGAGATGTGTGACCAGCAGGTCAAGGGAGGTGCTTCTCCCCCTCTACTCAGCTCTGGGGAGACCCCACCTGGAGTACTGCGTCCAGTTCTGGAGCCCCTGTTACAGGAGGGATGTGGACGTGCTGGAGCGTGTCCAGAGAAGGGCCACGAGGATGAGCAGAGGGCTGGAGCACCTCTCCTATGAGGACAGACTGAAGGAGTTGGGGCTGTTCAGTCTGGAGAAGAGAAGGCTCCGAGGTGACCTCATTGTGGCCTTCCAGTATCTGAAGGGGGCTACAAGAAGGCTGGGGAGGGACTTCTCAGGATCTCAGGTAGTGATAGGACTAGGGGGAACGGATTCAAGCTGGAAATGGGGAGATTCAGGCTGGATGTGAGGAAGAAGTTCTTCACCATGAGAGTGGTGAAGCCCTGGAATGGGTTATCCAGAGAGGTGGTTGAGGCCCCATCCCTGGAGGTGTTTAAGACCAGGCTGGACGAGGCTCTGGCCAGCATGATCTAGTGTAGGGTGTCCCTGCCCATGGCAGGGGGGTTGGAACTAGATGATCCTTGTGGTCCCTTCCAACCCTGACTGATTCTATGATTCTATGAATTATCTGCTGTTCTCAGCACAAGAGGAAATATCAGGAAACCAAGTCATTCCAGTCTACTTTTATTCGAAGCCCTGATAAAAATCACACTCTCTCTTGTGGCTATCATGAGAGATTCAGAACCAGCTGTAAGAGCAATGCTAAGCTTATAAAATTATTTCTTCTATTAAAAAAAAAAAAAAAAAAAGGGCAAAAAAAGAAGCCACAGAAAAACCTAAAGACCTGCTAGGTCAGCTCTGACCTAGTATTACTTTGGCAAAAGCACATCCAGCACCATATTTCAGGGCTGCATTACAAACAGCAGAAACAACCTGGAGTCTAGAGCTACCTCCTTTAGATGTCAACAAAAACCCAGCAAGGTGCTGCGTGCAGGCATGCACCATCACAGCTTGCAACCAACAGCCCAAACATGCTGCAAAACACAATCTGGAAGAGGAAGATTCTTTGCATGCTCCGATACAAGGGGTAGGCACCAAATGCTATTAACTGCTCAGTCATGGGATGCTTGTTTAACCCTCTGTGCAAGCCGTGCATTGCCCTCCTGTATTAGTCCAATTGTGAGCAAAAATCTGACTACTTAATATGCAAATTCCTTTGGTCAGTCTTCCATAGACGCACCATGAAAGCAATTATTGTAACTTCCAATTAGATATGTGATATGCAGCCCTCTGAAGAAAATGTTTAAGAAACTGTTGTCCAGTTATCAAAAGTAGAAGCTGAACACAATGTTTGGCTTTCTAGGAGTCCATGAAGCTCTAACATTGCCTCAAACACTGCAGGAGGAATTTATCATTTTAATAACCTCTCATTCCTGTGTGTCAGTCAAATGTGCAGCCCTATTTCCACTTGTCCCCATTATCACTGCTGGGTGATAGGGGCAGCAGTAAAGAAGACAAATTTCAAACAGAATCGCCGCCTTTTATAACAAAGAAAGGCGATAAGAACTCCAGCAGGCAGGCAAACATCATGTCAAGGAGAGTGCAGCAGCAACCAGACAGCTGCAGCCAAAAGCTTAATCTGTAATGACTTGTCATGCCTGTACTTCTAGACATTGGATTTCCTGCCCTTTCGTTACTCCACACAAATAACTCTTACTGAACTTTACCAAGTAAGACAAAGTAATATACAGCTTCTAACACGGGTAGCAGTTTGCCAAAATAAAATGAATGGGTTGCTGTTTCTCCTTTTCCTTCCCACTGCCCTCCTCCAAAAAACAGGAAAAACCCACAACCTAAGACTCCTCCAGACAGGACTTGCTGTGGGGATGGCAAGTTGGCAATGCAAGCTCTCCTGCTTGTGCTAAACCAATCATATCTGATAAACCGTTAAACCTTACGTACAGGCACAAGGGCAGAGTTTCCCAGCAGTTAAATCCAAATCCACTGTTCTTTGAACACAGAGCTAAGTCACATAACCTTTAAGAGGCCAGGGAACAGCCATTTCTTCCCCGGTCACAACGTCCCGCAGAATCTCGGCCACGTTTGACAAGGCACAGCAAGAAAGGATGCTGTGCTCAGCTCCTGAAACCTTGGAATATCTGACAGGAGACAGCTGAGCTAAAGGGATGTGGCTATAAATCACATAATGATCATCATTTATTCTTATTTGCATCTCCTTTAAAGAGTCACCAAGAACTCCATCTTGCCATCCAGATCATCCACCCACCACGATGCAGCTCTGCTGGACCAGGCATCGAGACAGGAACTTTTTGCCCAAATACAACAAACAACGTCCTGTTGAAATGAAAACTTGCTAAAAAGAGCAGTGATAACAAAACAGCTGGTACCAATCTACAAAGACCATTTCATTTCCAGTAGCATGGGCAGAGCAGCATCTGTTTAATTCGTGTTGAGGAACAAACTATTCCTGCTTCAGTCAGTGTGAACAGAAACATGACACAAGCTGGTACACACAGATAGGAGAGCTGATATTTTTGATTAATTCAAGCTTAAACACCCAAGTGTATGCAGCAGCTCTCCAGATACAAACAAGCATCTCAACCTGGAGAAAAAAACAATGGTAAAAGACAAAAGAAGTGCAATGCAGTCAGGACATGCTGTCTGCTTTGCTGAGCGGCGGAGAAGCAACAGGAAGTGCCAGAGCCTGACAAAAGGACTGAGTAGAATACAGGGATGTGACAAATCTTCATCTAAAGTCCGGTGATACAACTGAGCAAGACTCCACCAGCTCCACACAGCACTGCTGTAGATTGAGGCTGGTGTGTATTGGACTTGAGATCCAGTTCCTACTTTTATGCAGCATCCAGGGTTACTATTACTAGTCTAATCAATCTCATGGCCACTTGTAATTCTCCAAGAAACTTCTCCATTCTGAGGAAGAGACAAAGCTTCCTTAAAGTAAGTCCCTCATCAACACCACTCTGGTTGAAAGCAAGATGTTTGTTACAAAACAACCTCCTTGAGATTTATAAAAGCATCTGGCCCCGCTCATTGACAGCACTCTGAAAGTGAATACACCAGACTAGGTCACAGCCCAGGAGCTGGAGGAAATGAGCCTTACACAGGAGACAGGACTAAGTCGTCTTTCTGCACAGGTCCAGTCTCCAAATCGTGCTTCCTTGTGCTTCAGCTGGTTTGCTTGCTGATGCCTCAAGACATAAGCTCCCTCGAGAGATCAAGTCAGATTTCATACTTGGCATGGGTATGTTTGCAGAATTTGTGAAGCTACGAATTCATGCAGGCTGGACTTTGACATCTTGGGAGTTAGATTTATGAAATATATTCTGAGGCTCTTTCAGCTTCACCTGCACTCCCTTTTTCTTGTTGGGAGGCATGAACGGATACGTAACATTACAAAACAGGCTCCTGCACACTGCAGCTGATTGTTTAAGACAGTGCTAAGAAGCCCATAATTCAACTGGAATTTCATCACACCTCTCTTCAGTGGAACAACCTTAAGGAACATTACCCTTGGAGCATGAATCAACACAAGCCAGCTGACATGCGTTTCACATCTCTTACATCTTGAAAAACCCAGCTGCTGTTCTAATGCACCAAGCACAATAGGTTGTCTAACCCCAAAGCAGCACTGTCTCACGCCATGTACGCATCGAGCAGGAAACACGCTGCCAGCAACTCCATCCAGAACAGCACTCTGTAGACAACGTGGATGGACACCACTCATCTCACATGCAGCTGCTGGGCATGTAATGAGACTATTTTACAATATTAGGCAAGCTCTGATAATTTTTTCTCACCCTATCTCACTCGTTTGACATCACAGGTAATGCAAGAGCACGGAAACTGAACTGAGGCTATTTCTGTGACATGATCTCACCTTGTAACACCTACTTACTGAAGCAGGTCTGAGAACAAATGTCAGGAGAGCTTTTAATGCTATTTTTTGTCAAGATTTTTTTGTCTATGTGATGATTCCTACACTTCTTTTTCTTGGAATTCTACTATGCTCTGGTCCTCTCTGTACTGACATTCTTGCATTTTTTTACCAATTGGTTAAGTCTGCTTAGCACAGCTGTGTTTCAGCTAACTCACTTCTTCCCCTTTGTAATAATGGAGAAGAACAAAGAAAACTTACCCTAGATAAAGCTTAAAGTTCCTTTTAATGACAGTGATGTGATTAGATCCTACACAGTTCTCAGCAGCTGGACTTTCTGGTATTTGTATGTATCTGGCATTAATCAGCAGGTGACTGCTTCAGATATAACTAAGTGCTGCAGGTTGTTTTTTTTTTACACTCTGGAATGACAGCAAAGTCACTGTGACAAAAGAACACTCAGCAGCGAGGGCATCCAAAATAAAACTAGATTGATAAATAATATTCCATAAGGCACTGGGGAAAATGCAGCCCTAGGTCAGCAATTTTCAACGTGAAATCTGTGGACCCTGCATGTGTGAGAACTACTTATAAGTCAAGCGTCCTGTTGGTAGACTGACTTTAAATGACTATAAAGCATATAGTGCTCAGCTGGAGAACATCAGGGGTCCACAAACCTATGAACACTGAAAAGGCAATCATTCAGATATTTAGGCAGAAAAACCCAAGGGCTAAATAAAGGCCGCTTACACTGCAGCAGTGTTTCCATATAAGCTGTGCTCACCAAGTAGGTGTACACTTGCACACGAATCAGAACACGCTGCTCCAGCATCTTAAGTCACTGGAAATTGATTATTTAGCACGGGTGATTTAGGGTGCAGGAAAGCATCCATCTTTTTTGGAGAGAATAAAATGGAAAAGAAAACCCAAACCCGCAGCAGTGCCAGGATCTAAGTTATCTGAAGAATTATTTTTCCGCACACCACAAGGAGCTGAACCCAAGGAAAACAAAGTTTGGGAGCCCCAGGCAGGCCCTTTCCCCAGCTTGTCTTTATTTCATCAGCCGCCGGCCCCGGGCTGGCGAAGGGGCCGTGCCGCGGAGCCCTCCGCCACGCCGGGGCCGCGTCTGCGGGGCGCGGGGGCTCTGCCCGCAGCGGGTGCGCCCGCCGAGGCACCCCGCCGAGCCCCCAGGCGCCGTACATGGGCCGGGGGTGTTCCGCAGGCAATCCTCCGCACACCTCCGCCGCCCCGGGAAAGTTGGGGCCCGGGCGGCCGCGCCGGGGCCGGGCGCGGGGGAGCGAAGCCCGGTGCGGCGCCCCGAGGCCGGTGAGGGCAACGCGATTCCCTTCGCCCGGCGCCGGCCCCGGGCCCGGCCCTAGCCGCAGGCCCCGGCCCGCAGCGCCCGCCCGGGGGTCCCCCCGGAGGCGGCCCGCCCGTCCGTTCGCCCCCTTCCAACCTAGCCCCAGCACCCGACGCTCACCTCCAGTACCGTCCGAGTTCTCGTTGAGGCTGCCCGAGGAGTCGTGGTGGGAGCCCACACACCCGCCCATGGGGCCCGCCCGGCCCGCAGACCCGCCGCCGAGCCGCCCCCCACCCCCTCCCCCTGTAGCCGAGCTCCGCCGCCAGCCGGGCAGGCGCGATGGCACTGGAGCCGCCTCCTCGCTCTGCAACACCGCCCCCGAGGCGCGGCCTCCTCCCGCCGCCCGGCTCCGCCTCCGGCCCGCCCCGGCCCCGGACTCGCCTCGGACCCGGCTTCGGGCCGAGTGGGATGGCAGCCCCGCGGGGCCTTGAGCCGCCGCTGCTGGCAGGCCGGGATGGGACTGGACGCGACTCGGCACTGGCGAGACCGAGGCGCGCTCCCGGGTGGCGGCGGCTGTGACGGCGGGCAGCAGCCCCACGGGCCAGGACGAAGCCCCAGTGGAAGTTGGCAGACAGCCCTGAGGCGCCGTGATCGGCCTCCGGCGCAGCGTGAACCTTGAGAGGAGGTCGATGGCCGCGGGCTTTGTCTAGGGAATGCGGGGCCGAATCCCGGCCCCGGGCGGCTCCCAGGCGGCTCCCAGGCGCGCAGGGTGCGGGGCCGGGTGAGGGGGGCCAGCCTGGCTGGGCCTGGTGGGTCGCCGCACTGAGGTGGCCAGGTGTATTTAATGTTTTCCGGCCGTGCAGTCTGGGGCTTTTCCCTGCTTTCCAGCGTTATTGATGCCTGCACACGAACATAAAGTACGCTCTCCGAGATGAGACCGTATCCCGCACATCGTCTAAGCAGCTCGGTGTGGACAGACTGACCCTTAGAGTAACACTGAGCCAAAGTTCAGCGCTTCCTGGCCACTCAGCACCCGAGTTCAGTCCCGAGAAGAAAAGCTGGGCTGTTGTGTGCTTAATGCCTAGAGGGGTGATGTCATTTCAGTAGCAGTCTCGCCCTGGGTTTGGGGAATTATGGTTCATACGCTGTCAGATGCACTGTAGCTTTTTGAAACAATCAGCAGTAAGTCAGAACACAGGAAAATGGAAACAGTGCAAAAAATAAAGCCTGGTAACAGACTGTGCTCTGGATTCCCCACATGCTCTGCTATACATGGCAGCTTCATGTTCTGATACACAAAATCGCAGAAAACAAAACTCAAGCTGAGCGTATTTTGCCTCCTCAAAGATGACATGGCAAATGTATTTTTCAGAATTAACATAGCCTAGCTGTTTGTAGAGCTCATAGTCACCACACTGAAAGGAACAGATGGACAAATCCATTTTCCTACCATTAATTTGCCTAACTGCTCTTCATAGTGAAGGACCAACCAGCATTTGGGAAAGCACTTGTGTCGATAATTAAAATCTCGACTATATGAGATAAGCTAAGTGCAAAATGCCAAGCACTTTATCATGTGAGAGCAGAAAGACAGAGCCAGTCTGCTTTATGGGGCCAAATAGGAAGGTCAGGTCTGGTAAGAAAAGCTAAGGAAAAATTATTAGAGTCCACAGGCTAATTACAAGGCAAGCAAAATTCCTTGTCTGTGCAGAAGGTGAAGCCAGATACAGGAAACACAGAGGTCAGCTGTTACTGGTTCTCTTTTCAGGTTGTGTCTGAGAGCCATGCAGGGGTTTGCCTAAACATGCACAAGGCAGAATCACAAAATCATAGAATGGTTTGGGTTGAAATGGTTGGACCTGCAAAGGTCATCTAGCCCAACCCCCTGCAGGGCTGTCCTCTTGCCAGATCAGGTTGCTCAGAATCAAAGGTATTCCTGGTATTGTTATTTTGGCTTGAACTTAAGTTGTTCAAAATTATAACAACACAGAAGAAAGTTAAGAATATTTGCAAATTATTGTGAGAGTAGGTGTTGGTGTGGATCTTTCACCACCAATAGTGTGGTGGTTCTGCAGAGAAAGCATAGGTTGTGGTGAGGCACTTGGGACACACAATTCCGCCTCTGGATGTCATTCTTGCCCGGTGACATCCCCGGAATGCCCAGCAGCAAGGCTGCAGGGGCTTACACGCAGTGTGACTGCTCCGTACTGGGCTGGTTGCAGGGCTGGGAGCTGGCGTGGGAAAGTATGTCCACAGTGAGACAGCAGTCTGCTTGGGAAGCTCTGCAATAGCACAGCCATGCTTGTTATTCTGCAGTTTTGGTATGAACCTCTTCAGCTAGATGCTTTGTTCCTCTCTCACACACACTGTATATAATCCATGTATGTGTGTTTGTGTATATAAACACCGAGGATGGGCCAAAGTCAATATTTGCTGCCTGAGCCCTGTATCAGGATGTACTTGCAATGTGCTTACAAAAGACAGACCAAGACTTCTTCTAAACGGATTATCTGTTTTGAAAATTAGGTTCCTTCTCAAAAATAAATTCCAGGAGGGGCAAGGACTGGGTTTTGCAATCAGAGTTTCTGCATTTTACTCCTGGCTCTGCCCTGGATACCCACCGTGTGGCCTAGGACATGGACTCTGTTGCTCTATTTCTATCAGCAGATTAATGTTTGTCTACATATCTCTTGGGGGCACGGTGAGGATTAATTAATTCTTACTCTTTATTGCTTGTTAACTGCCTGAAATGTGTAGGATGTAAAACACTTTGAAGATGAGAAGTGTCATTTCACAAATTAAGTGGTGTAATGAATTGACTATTCCATGCAGGTACGGCTGTCCTGTGTGGTTGGAAATGACTCTCTGTGGCTTCTAAACCCTACAGTGCTAACAGCTAGAGAGTTCTCTTCTGGCACAAGGTGCTACTGGACTGTGTGTTGTACCAAGGAGGCCAGAGCAATGAGTTTGGTGGCCCAAGGAATGCAGCATGTAGGAAAGCCCTAAGTGGATTTACATTTGCATCGTGTGGGTTATTTCCTATATATTCCTATATATTCCTATATATTTCCTATATATTCCTCTGCATTAAACTATTTGGTACAGTTCACCAGTTTTTCTCTCTGACTGGGATCTCACTCTTTCCTTGCAGTCAATGGTGGTGGGTTTTGCCATCACACGATGGTACAGTATGATGAATTCCCATTCTCTGATGATTCATCTTTGCGTGGGAACAAGTATGAGATGCTGACAAATTGTCTGAGGCATCAACATTTTGATTTTTATCATTGCTACCCAGGACTGTAGTATCAAAGTCTTATCACTGTCAGTGAAAGTCTATTCAGATCTCTTTCATTCTCTTTTGATAGATGGGAAATGGAGATGAGAGATGAAATTATTCACCAAAGGTCCCACAGGAAGCTGAAGCAGGAAAGAACCATGAAGTCCAACCACTGCGTGATGCTGAGCCCTTCTTCCCCCTCAAAGAGTCTGATGAAATGTAGCAAGTTGCCATTTTCAGATTTGCTTCCACATGGCTCTCTTCCTGAAAGCTAATGAGGCTGTAGCGAGATGTTGGAGATTTCCCTGCCCCCGTATGATGCACAGCACTCACATTTAGATGTGGTTTTGAGGAATGCCAGCTCCTCTTCCACAACTCCCACCAATGATTTTTAGGCTGACTCCAAGCTAATACAAACTATCCCTTAAAAAGCCATACCAAAGGTACTGGTATCGCTCTCCACCACCCAGATAGAGACCACGAAGCTGTGTCAAAGCAACGTCAAACTGGGCAAAGTTTGTTTTCCTTGAATGACCAAGAGAAAAAATTCTACTGCACAGAGGTCTGTGTGGTTGAGGAGCCCCATCAGACATCAGGACATTCAGAGCTGGCTGACTATGAACAGAGAGAGTGAATGTCTGTCTAGTCCTGCCTGTGCCTCCAGCATATTCCCAGGTGCACACCTACCCTACTCCCAATGTCTCAGCACACAACTCTGCTGCAGGAAACGCTGGGATGGGAAGTTTAAGCTTCTGAGGGAACTTCCATCAAGTGAAGAGTATATCACTGTGAAGACCACATTACATTTCTCTCCTGATCTTTCCTATGGACTGCTTTTGCAGGACCTTTGTGTCTTCTCATAATAATAGAAGGAATGGTGATATTTCAGCTTTCTTTTAAACATTTCTGCAAGGCTTTATGGTTTCTATTCTCAACTGCTGTAGAAAGGGTTCACTGGGAAGGCTAAAAATTGCTATTTAAAGTGCAGCATCAGAGATGGTTGCAGAATCTCCAGGAGTGGTTGATTCTGCTGTAGAAACCCATAAAATTCCCTGCAGGTATTCCTTGCTGGCAGATCTGCTTTGCCCAGAATACACCAGTGGCACTACCCTTTGCTCCCAGCCTGTTTGCTGAGGAAAGGCTCATTTGTCATTGAGCTTTTTGGCACCAACATTATTTTACAGGGACCACAGGAGTATTTTGCCTTTTAGCCTGAAAACCTCAAAAATGGATAAATGAATCAGCCTGGAGTTGAATCAGATATTTCTCTCTTCATTCACGTCTTTAAAACCCAAACTTTGGGAGCTCATGTTTTGTCTTTTCTGCAGGAAAAGAGTTGTTCTAACTTCAGGCTGTAGAAGTAATTCCACCACAAGTTCCATTTCTTGTTGGCAGCACTGGAAATCAGCGATTTAACAAATCAATGTTTTAATCGAGTAGAGGGACCGTGTATCTTAAAGTACAATACAATACAATAAACCAGGTTGGAAGAGACCTTCAAGATCATCGCGTCCAACCCATCAGCCAATCCAACCCACCCAAACAACTAGATCATGGCACCAAGCACCCCATCGAGTCTCCTCCTGAACACATCCAATGATGGTGACTCCACCACCTCCCCGGGCAGTCCATTCCAATGGGCAATCACTCTCTCTGTATAGAACTTCTTCCTAACATCCAGCCTAAACCTCCCCTGGCACAGCTTGAGACTGTGTCCTCTTGTTCTGGTGCTGGTTGCCTGGGAGAAGAGACCAACCTCCACCTGTCGACAACCTCCCTTCAGGTAGTTGTAGAGAGCAATAAGGTCACCCCTGAGTTTCCTCCAAGCTAAGCAACCCCATCTCCCTCAGCCTCTCCTCATAGGGCTTGTGTTCCAAACCCCTCACCAGCTTTGTTGCCCTTCTCTGGACATGTTCCAGCAAGTCAACATCCTTCCTAAACTGAGGGGCCCAGAACTGGACACAGGACTCAAGGTGTGGCCTAACCAGTGCAGTGTACAGGGGCAGAATGACCTCCCTGCTCCTGCTGGCCACACTGTTCCTGATGCAGGCCAGGATGCCATTGGTTTTCTTGGCTGCCTGGGCACACTGCAGGCTCATGTTCAGCCTACCATCAACCAGTCCCCCCAGATCCCTCTCTGCCTGGCTGCTGTCCAGCCACTCTGACCCCAGCCTGTAGCACTGCCTGGGGTTGCTGTGGCCAATGTGCACAACCCGGCACTTGGATGTGTTCAATCTCATGCCGTTGGATTCTGCCCACCTGTCCAGCCTGTCGAGGTCCCTCTGCAAAGCCTCTCTACCCTCCAGTATTAACTGTTAGCCAGCAGGTACTGTCGTGACAAGGCACACATAAATGCAGATGGCAAGTGAGCTGTCCACTTCCATTCTCTGTTTCATGACAGCTTTATTGCTGCTTCTGCCTTTTAAACATGCTTCTCATTTTTGATAAAGTCTGAATTCTGCAGGCTGTTCTGAAAGCAGACGTTTGCAACCCACCCGCTTTAACCAGCTCCTGCCAACTTAGAGTCTCTGAACAAGAGATACTTATTGTTTTGTCACATCAGGGAGGTTTTTCTAATGGTCAAAACACACATTTAAAATGTAATTAAAAGGAAAAAGAAAACAACAAACCAAACCAAAATGAGCCTTGCCCACCGAAGAAACAAAAGTGAAACACTGCTTCCCTCCTGTGGTGACCTTCCTGGTTGCACGCCGACAGACTAAATGGCACATTTTAAGTGATTTTTTCAGTATTACCATTCTGATGACATTTGAGGAGCGTTGCTTTCTTGCTAAGCTGCAGGCCAGCAGTCATTCACGTCCCGCTGTTATTGCTGCGGCGCTGGATCTCGGTTTGCAAAGCTGAAGGCTGCTGCCGGCGCATACCAAGTGCCAGCTTTTGCTAATCGGCTGTGGTAGAAGCTGTGAGAACCCTTATCTCATTACGACCTGCTGTTTGTGGACAACTTCTCCTCTTTCAGTTGCATTTGAATTGATTCTTTGCCTGGGTGGGTGCAGGAGGGTTGTGTATCGCTGTGCTAAATAATGAAGAGGATTAGCAGCAGTGGGACAAAGAGAGCAAACGTGGATGAGGACCCTGAGCCTACCTGCAAGCTGCAGGAGCTGTCTGAGAGGCAGCTGGGTCACTGTGCCGGCACAAAAGGACAGGCCACACAATGGGTTATGCTATTGCCATTTCTTCATTTGCTGCTCTTATCAATATTGTATTAGCTCACCCAGGATCCTGTATCTCTACCTGAAAGGACACTGAAGTTTCAAAAGGAAGACATGGGTATGTGGGCTGTGGTTTGCTTTAGAAAAGGAATGTAGCAGGGGACATGATAAACACACCTGAGGTCATAAATAAGTGAGAAGAAACAGGGCAAGAGATTTGGATTTCCTTTTAAAATCTGTTTTTAGTATCATAGTATCATCAGTCAGGGTTGGAAGGGACTGCAAGGATCATCTAGCTCCAATCTCCTTGCAATGGGCAGGGACACCCCACACTAGATCAGGCTGGCCAGAGCCTCATCCAGCCTGGTCTTCAACACCTCCAGGGACAGGGCCTCAACCAACCTCCCTGGACAACCCGTTCCAGGGCTTCACCACTCTCACGATGAAGAACTTCCTCCTCACGTCCAGCCTGAATCTCCCCACCTCCAGCTTCATTCCATTCCCCCTAGTCCTATCGCTATCTGATAGCCTGAGAAGTCCCTCCCCAGCCTTCCTGTAGGCCCCCTTCAGATACTGGAAGGCCACAATGAGATCACCTCGGAGCCTCCTCTTCTCCAGACTTTTTGCAGTGCAAGAATGAAGGCACACACCAGCAATGGTAACAGGGTAAGCCAGGGCTGATCAAGGGAACAATTTTTTTGGAGCATGTAATTGACACCAAGGATCCGTTGCTTCTGTCTTAGCTTTGAGCTAAGGGACCCCAAAAATTCCTTCAGGAAAGAAGTTTGAAAGTTCCCTTGTTCCTGGGTTTTAGCTCTGCTTTCCAAGTGCAAAGCATTTAAAGAGCTCTTTCCTAGAGAGAATATAGAGACAATCTCCTCATGCAGGACCAAAAACTGGGTTCATTTGAGGAGAAATTGTGCAAGTTTTGGCGGGAGGAGAGGGATGGGTGGAAAAGGAAAGATGCTACCTCCTGTCAGAATGCTTTTGATAAAATTAAAGCTGAGCCAGATGGTTACGGTACAGGCTAATGTTACCATATGGCAGGATCAGTCATGCAAGAAATATGTTACTTTAAGGAATGTGAGAAACTGATAGATGTTAATATTCCAAATATTTGAAATTTGTATCTTGAGCATTGTCATGGGCTGTGGAGCTAGAAGATGCACATGCCTGGGAAGCGTTCATTTGGGGTACAGTAGTGCTCTGGTGAGATATTCACTCCTCCTCTAGTGAGATATTCACTCCTCCTCTGCTCTCCTCAGCAGCAGGAAACATCTGGCTGAGCTGTTCCTATGCTTTCTCCTCTCAGTGCTGGGAGCATGTCACAAGAGTGTGTGTGTCTGGACAGGTGCTTACCCGGAAGGGAAATGGAGACAGGAAAGGGACAAAGGATCACTGCACAGGCAGGGCAGGGCAGAAACACTGGCACTGCCAGCTGTCCGTGTTTGCAGGACATCCAAAGGACCACGGGAAATGGGAGCTCCTGCATCATCCCTGTGGCAGCAGAGGGGAGGGATGGGACAAGAGTGAGGGGTGAATGAGCATAACCCCCAAACCTCTTAATTTCTAGGTGGAGAAAACCAGAAATAACAGCAGTGACAATGGTAGCTATTGTTGGCCAGCTGCTATCAAGAAGAGGAATGATGCAACTTGTGTACTCCCAGGTTCTTGCCAGCTCCTGGTTCCTAATAGTGACATGTAGTATCCAACGGTGAAATGTTTTTGTTCTCTGTTCTATGACTGAGCTTTACATGGTGAGAGTAAGAAAAAAATCTGAACAAGCTCCTCAGCATGGCCAAATATATTCACACTGAATTGTTGCATGGCTTTGCCTGGATGCATGTCAAAAGCTTGTCTCTGCTTATCACTATTGTCTCTGAGGAGGAGCTTTTTTCATGTGTACTGTAACTCTATTGAGTGTGTGGAATTGCATCAGGGATGACAAACTCG
Source organism: Picus viridis (assembly GCA_033816785.1). Taxonomy (NCBI): domain Eukaryota; kingdom Metazoa; phylum Chordata; class Aves; order Piciformes; family Picidae; genus Picus; species Picus viridis. The sequence continues at coordinate 12,929,815 of CM066593.1, read as the reverse complement.
GCTGAAAATCTGGTTTGAACTTTTGATGATGATATTATAAAAAGGCAAAACAACAACAACAAAAAAAACAACAAGAAGAGATTTTGTCTCATTCCAACTATTATTTGTCCTCCATGCTGTATACTGCTTTGGGATTTAGAATAGGATCCTATTGTTCTATTTCCAATAAACAAAGGGCAGTTTCTCCTCCTGCCTTATTAGATAGTCTTTGTATGAATCATGGAAAATAGCATGGCTGTGTGAGATGCAGCACGGTGTAAGAGACCCTCCTTGGCCTGTCCTGGTGGAGACGTGGCCTCCAGTGCATGCAAGGAACCGAGAGCCAAGTTTAGAAATCCATGCATTCAGGTAAGTGTTGCTTTAATTTCCACTTCAGCACTCTTCAGTCTTCTGTGAACCATTTCCAGCAATTTAAACTGAAGGGATTAGAGCAAATCTGGCAAGGCTGGAAACCTCAAAGGAAGCCAGTCCAGCAGAAGTGGTGTTAAGGAGTGATCTCCGGCATTTCTTACGGGAAACCTCCTCCCTTGTCATGGTCAACACTGTGGCCTGGATTTGTGTCACCTCATGTCAACCCTGTTCATGTGATACCCCTGCAATCTGCTGACCAAAGATAACTGTGATAGGAAAAACCTGAAGAGATGGGAAAATGGTTTAAATATTTCTGTTAGTGAGTGAGAACATCATACTTACTGGGTATGGAAACATGAAGGAGCTCTTAAACTTCTGCTTCAGGACCCTTGCTGCTGGATCTATCAGGAAACACCTTTCTGGGAATGGTAGCTGATAAGTGACCATTTTTGAGGTTCCCTCTTTCTTTTGGCTTGACCAGTGTGCAGTGCTAGGTACAGGGCCTTTATTGGATGAGTACAGCAAGCCCCATCCTTCACGGGTGGACATCCCAGGGCTCAGAGTGCCCATGGGGACATGATGAGGTGGACAGCCCAACCCTCAGAAGGCTCATGGACACTTGATGGCACACTGCACACACTGCTGCTGTAAAGCTCTGCCTTAAATGAGAAGAGCATCACTTCTAATGTGCAACATCAGCTTTTTTCTTTTCTCCACTTAAGCTCACCTCCTAGAAGTTAATTTGTATTGAGTAAACATTCAAAACAATACTTCCCCCCCAAATAAAGAAGACTTAAACTTTCACCATCTCTGTCAACGTCTAGAGGATCAGCACGCAGCAATAAAGTCTAGGTTAACCATTCTAGCAGGGAAGAAATACTGCAGACAGAGAGAAGTGATAAAGCAATTGCTATCATCGTCCTTTTGATGATGTTTGTTATTTGTTTCTCCTTTTGTATCTGCACATTCCATTTTTTGAATACTGAGCAGAGCGTTTTTGCATTTGTTCTCACTGGGTTTCAGCTGACGGATTTCATCCCATTATCTAGACCAATTTGAATTCAGATCCTCTCCTCTGTGTTGTTGACAATGCCTCCCAGCTTATAAAACTGTATTACCTTTGCTATCACACAAATCAGTTACTAATGGACACGATGAGCAAACCAGGCTCCCCTGCTCCCACGTGAAGTGGTCTGCTTGGGAAGTGTTTTTTTCTCCTGTTTCTGCACACGAGTTACGGTGATTTTGTTTATGTTCCTATTTTGCTCACATCCCCTTCATTTACTCGTGAGGCTGTCATGTAGTACTGAGTACACAGCCTTTTTACAGTCAGGATATATCACATCTGCTTCTTCCTTGTCCACCAGGCCTGTTATTCTGTCAGAGGAGGAAATTAGATTGATTCGATGTGATTTGTTCTTGAGAAATCCATGCTGGCTTTTTCTTGTCATTTTATTATCTTCTAGGTGTTTATATTGATTATTTCATAATTTGTTCCAGTATCTTTCCAAGAAATGGAGTTAGGCAGGCTGGGGGATAACTCCTGGGGCCTCCTTTTCTCCCTTCTAAAGCTAGGACACTGTTTGTTTCTTGTGTCCCCTGGGACTTGCCACCATCGCTTCTCAGACATATTTACTAATGCTTTAGAAATTTTCTTGGCTGCTTCTCAAGTGCTCCAGGATTAATTCCATTAGCTCTGCTGACTTAAGGACACCCACACACTTCCAAACCTGCTCTTCCCTTGTTATAGCCTGCATGTACATCTCCCTTCTAGCCCACGCACCAGGTGATGCCTTGTGTGAGGGAAGACAAGGAGATGGAGCAGAGCAGCCGCCCTCTGAAAGGGAGCCCAGACACAGACAGGCAAGTGTCCAGGCAGGGAGATGGGAAGTCTGGGTCTCCACAGCACAGACATGGTCTGGCTGATTGTAATCAACCTCTGAGCTGCTTTACCCACTTCTGCTTATTTCAAGGAATGTTGCCTTTCACGCAGCCCTGCAGAAAAAAAAGTAACCCTGTGGTTTTGCAGCAGTTGTCTCTAAAAGTCATGCTCCCAAACAGGGATTATTTCCTGACGGTGTGCTTGCTCATCTGAGCTGGAGAACACTACTGTAAGGCTACTGAATTATAAGATGGATTATCAAACTCTCTAAAATGTTGGTTATACACCCAAAGGTCTCTTTCAACCTGGTGTATTGTATTGTATTGTATGGCATTGTATTGTATTGTATTGTATTGTATTGTATTGTATTGTATTGTATTGTATTGTATTGTATTTAAACTGGTCTGTGAGGACATCTGTGACCCAGAGAAGGATGTAGGTGCATTCAGGGAGTTCTGGCAGGTTTTGAACTTGCAGCTGTGGCTTTGTAAAGAAACTGGAGCATCAGCACACAGATCACTGGCACTGGGGACTTTGGTACTCTTATCTTATCATTGATTCAGTCATGGTCCAGATGATAGCTGCTGTCCTTGGGCTGTTGTTCTGCCTTGTCATGACCTGAAAGAAGGATCAGGCATTTTCTGTGTCTTTGTTTGGGTGATTTTTTTGCCCACGTTTGTACCCAGCAAACTCTCATTAGTGCAGCTTTACAAACATGAGAGACCCCACCGGTGCCCGAGGCACAGGCACAGTCATGAAGGGAAGAATGCGTGTCTTTATCTGGGTAGTGCAGTTGGTTACACTAGACCACAGAGGCATTGAGGCATCTATCTTAAACTCTAAAGTGTTAAATTACAATTGTCCAGGCAGGTGAGGAGAGCACAGTGTAAGCCTGAAATCTCCAAGTAATTTATTTCATTTGCTAATTTTTAGCTTTCAGGCTGTTAGGAATGCATTTACAAGATCTGGGAGTAAGAGTTGGGAAAGATTAGATCATGCTCCTACCTTTCACAGCAATTCAGCTTTTTATTATATTTTCATCCAGGAGGAGACTTCAGGCTGATGAAATTATTTGAGGAACTATTAAAAAGAACCATAAACCACCCCCATCCCCACCCTCACCCCCACTACATTCAGTGCAGCAGAGAGGGAAGGGTTTCTGAGATTTGTTAAAAAGCATTTATCACCTGGAGACACACCATGGTTAGCAAAATCCAGCTTGCTTTTAATTTCACTGCTCAGAAATGACTGGATGACTTTTCATTAATACTTAAATCACCCAGAGCAATTACAGAGCATTACATACATCTCATTAAGCTTCAGACCACTAGGGTGAGCCAGACTATAGCCAATGCCAACTGTGATGTAGCGTGAAATGGAGATGACATCTCAGATCGTGAGATTCAAAACGAGTCAAAATGTGTGATTAGAGCTCATGCCCATCGCCTCGGCAAAGAGGAAGAGCAAACAATGCTACAGAGAGGCTGAGATCAGTGGCTGTAACTTTAACCCAATCAGCAGGACAAGTGGAGAGAAAGCAAGAATGGTGCACTGCTGCCTTTACAATCTCAGCTGCTCTGCAGGGCCACTATTCCTCCCTGCCCCTTTCAGCTGCTGGAAAGAGCCTCATAAACTGCATGTATCTGTAAAGCAGAGACAGATGTTCCTTGTCTTGGACACCTCCTGGCCCCTACATTGTGTGATGTGGTACCTGTGTGTGGTGTGAGTGTGTGCTCCTTGGGATCTCCCCTGTTATGTGAGCCAGCATGGGTATGTGGCTTACTGTGGTGATGAACGTTGGAGCCTTGCTGCTTTTGCAAGGCAGTAACTCCTCCTTAGACACCTGCCTGCCTGATTTCATAAGAAAAAGTGTCAGCAACAAATAGAAAGCCATAAAAATACGTGAAGTAAACCAGTGCCCCCTCCTTGCTGGTTTTTTTTTTTTTTTCATGCTGGGTGGAAATCTAGGTGATTTGTAACAACCTTCATTGGTGAAAATCTGTGGTTGCTTGCAATAGGGAACACTGAAAAGGACAGTGGGGCTCTCTTATTTAAGGAAAACCTTCTTTTCTTCTTAGTTTGAGAGAAGCCTGCCAAATTCTTGTGTCTGGCATCCCTGGATAAACAAACAGGGCTCTGCAGGCTAACACAGTCAGCTGGGCATCATTAAGGTGAGCCACTCACATAATTCTTCTTCATGTTCTTCCAGCACTAGAAATCAAAGCTGCAGTTTGCCATTATTTATCCCCTGCATTCATTGCTGTCAGTCACTGCATAGCCCTTTAGGGGGCTTTACTATCCTGAACAAACTGCAAAAACGTGGTCTATTATCTCAGAGCAGGTCGAGCCCATGGACACTGTGGGACAGTACTTCACCTCTTGGAGATCACCCCTGGCAGTGGCATATCCTTGTTAATGTGGGTTTTGTATAGACCCTGGGTGGCTGAACTGGTGCAGTGATTGCCTTCTTTTCCCCCTGAAGCTTGACTCAAAAATCTCTGTTTTGCTGTAGCCAAGTCCAAACAGCTTGGAGACTCCTGTCCATGCAGGGGCTGGCTCTGGTTCCAGTGAGAAATGACACTGGGAGCCTGTGGTTTAGGCAGGTTCTTGGTGGACTGTGTGCTGCAGCACAGTTTCTCAGCTTGACTCATCTCCTGCTCTGTAAGCATCCAATTGATAGCTGAACTGTAGAGCCTTTAGGTTTGCAAAATGAGAGATTTCAGACCGTTAAAGGAGCTGAGATTCCAAACCCTTTTCTGCTCTTTTGTGACAGTGGGGATTGAAAGGACAGAGCCCCTCCATCACACTGAAAATCTTAAGGGAATCCACATCTTCCATCTGTGCTGCCTGCATCTTCAAAGCACACTGAAATGTAGGATGGAGATTAGCAAACTCATTCTAAAGAAATTTGCTTGTGCAAAAGGCTGCATTTCTATGGCCAGAGTTAACTCATATATCCCTTGAATCCTGCTCAGAAGATACATCCTGCTCATGTATCTACACACAGCAAAGGGCCTGTGGAGGGGAGATGTGCCCTGGGAGCAAAAGGAGCTCTTTGTGTTGGCTTTGTGTTTAAACTGGCACTGCAGCTGTGGACAGCAGTGGCTGCCTCCCCTCAACCCAGCCATTCACTGCAGCCACTGTGCCACCACCTCTGCTCTGTGTCTGTGAATCAGCCCGGGCGACCCAGCATGAAGGAAAGGTAAACAGCCATCTGCATCGACTGACTGCTTAACCTCTGCTTAGGGAGACCTCACTGCAGTTCTTTCCATGGGTAGATGGACATCCCTGCCTGCAGAGTGTGTGGAGGGTGCCTATAAGCAAATGAATCCAGGATGAAAAGGCTGATGGCAGTGCCAATTTAAATGTATATCAAAACAGGGCCTGATTTTGATTCATTTGCTTATGTTGCTTCCCACTGTAGAGGATATTTGACATAGTTTGACCATGTGTGCATCAGCATTGCACAGGGGGGACAGTCATGTTCTCTGTATCCTTCCATTCTGACTGCCTAGACTGATGCAGATCCCACCATCCAGGCTGACATCCTCCAAGATGTTTGCTTGCTCCATTGCACCCACTCCCTCACTGCATTTGTGAACGATGCCCAATGCTGCTTTCAGCAGCCCCTTCTCCTTCTTAACAGTTTGTGTTGCATCTTATCAAGGCAAAATATTTGGGGAAATGAACACGTTTTCCTCCATACCCAACACTCCCCAGATCCACCAGCTACCAAATGAGATTAAGTACAAATGTGCACTAATCTTCCTGCAATGGCCATCTCCCAGTCCAGCTTGTGGTGGTTCTGGAAGCTGCAAATGGATAAATAGATACTCAGCAGAGTGTTCTTCACAGAATCACAGAATCACCAAGGTTGGAAGAGACCTGAAAGATCATCGAGTCCAACCTGTCACCACAGACCTCATCACTAAACCATGGCACCAAGTGCCATGACCAATCCCCTCTTGAACACCTCCAGGGACGGTGACTCCACCACCTCCCTGGGCAGCACATTCCAATGGCGAACGACTCTCTCTGGGAAGAACTTTCTCCTCACCTGGAGCCTAAACTTCCCCTGGGGCAGCTTGAGACCGTGTCCTCTTGTCACAGTTTTTGGTGTTTCCGACCAGACTCACAGTTTAGTTTAACCACCTCAAGTGTTTTCAACCTTCCTGTCAGTCTAGTGGTACACAATTTTCTTGCCAGCTTGATTTATGCACAAAACTCACCCCAGGAAAAAAAAAACCCACCACAAACCAGCAATAGCAGCAGACCCATGCAAGTTTTTCACTTGTAAAATAATATTTACTTGTAAGTGCTGGCTGACAGCTCCAGGAAAACATGATCATAAACAACTTTTCTTCAGCTAGAGCTATTTCATTCTGGTTTATGGCCCTGGCGTTGAACAGCTCCATCACTGTCAAGGAAACGCCACTTGGTGTAAGACATGCTAAATACCGGCACACACCTGTAACAGTGAGCTTCGTGGGGAGCCTGCTTGCAATAGCAGCTGTTTGATTTGCTTCCTGAGGGAGGGAAACACATGCCAGAAGAGCAGACGCCTGTAAAATCATCAGTGTTTAGCTTTCTTGGGCAACAAGAGGCCACAGAGCCATTCTGCAGGTCCTGGGTGATGAACTATGGATGATGAAAGTCAAAAATGGCCCTCAGTAGTGCACTTCTCTCAGATTGCTGTTACACAGCAGTAAAGTCCATTTGAAAGGTCTTTCCATCCTTCCATGCTCCCCATCCCCGGTCCTTGATCCTGTTTGCAGGACGATGCTCTCCATCCCAAATGCATTCAGTGCTCTCAGAACAGCCTCTGTGTTCCATCTGCCATACTGAGATGCCAGCAAAGTGGATCAAGGCAAGACGTGGACAGGTACAAGGGCAACAAAGTTGCTGAGGGGTTTGGAACACAAGCCCTATGACGAGAAGCTGAGGGAGCTGGGGTTGCTTAGCCTGGAGAAGAGGAGGCTCAGGGAAGACGTTACTGCTCTCTACAACTACCTGAAGGGAGGTTGTGGACAGGTGGAGGTTGGTCTCTTCTCCCAGGCAACCAGCACCAGAACAAGAGGACACAGTCTCAAGCTGTGCCAGGGGAGGTTTAGGCTGGGGGTTAGGAAGAAATTCTTCACAGAGAGAGAGATTGGCCATTGGAATGGGCTGCCCAGGGAGGTGGTGGAGTCACCATCATTGGAGGTGTTTAGGAGGAGACTTGATGGGGTGCTTGGTGCCATGGTTTAGTTGATTAGATGGTGTTGGGTGATAGGTTGGACGCGATGATCTTGAAGGTCTCTTCCAACCTGCTCTATTCTATTCTATTCTATTCTATTCTATTCTATTCTATTCTATTCTATTCTATTCTATTCTATTCTATTCCTATTCTATTCTATTCCATTCCATTCTACTTTCATAGCTGCCTTCTCTGCTGAAGGGAGTGATTATGACCCCACATCTTCAATGTCCTTAGGTCTCTTTTCCTTATTTTTTCTGTGTGGGTTTCTGCTTCACTTCTTGAACACCTTCCAGTTCCTACCCCACAAGTTCCTCTTGTGTTATCCCCTTCCATGCATTATAAACACCAGCATAGGCACAATTTGACAAAAACTGGAGTGAATTCTTTAGGGGGTTGAAAATGAAAATAAAATAAATAAAATAAAATAAAATAGATGTCTGTATAATTTAGAGCCATTCTTCAAGGCTGACCTGAGACTGAAAGAGGTACTGAGGCTGTCCTGATCTCTGATGGAGTCCCTTCCTTTTCCCAGCTTCTCAGTCACGTTGTGCAGAGATGGCTACACTCCTGGGCTGATAAACAGACTGATGAAGAATGTTTTTTCCACTTTGCCAGGCAGCAGAGAAAAAGCTCTTCTGACGCTCCTGGTGCCATGCAGCACCGTGCTGCACTGCTCTGTCACTGCACTTAGTGAGCTTCAGGGAACAAAGCATAAATATTTCAGAAGGGTGTTTTAATAAGTGTTTGTTTGCTCAAAAACTGTTGATTCCTTCTTTGGTAGTTGCTATGGTAAACCACGTTGTTTGAAACAGGAACAATGCACACAGACTGGAGAGCTCCGCTCCTCATGTCTGTATATATGTTAGCTCTTAAGGGAGGCGATGCAGCTCTCAATGTGGCTTCAGCCAGGCAGTTGTCTTTGATGATTCACCCCCAGAAAAATACTGCTTTAGCCCACAAATTGTCTTCATCCCACTTCAACAGTAAGGTTTGCTGAGTGGCCTGAAGAGTGATGTGATTTCTCTCATGCCCCTGCCACCTTCGCCGCTTCTCATCTGCTGCTGGAGAAGGACCTCCCTGGCTAGAACAGCTTGGGCATGAGTGTGGCTTTGGGGATGCTCCTTGCAGGTAATGAAGATAACTCCAGCGCTTGCCACTTCTAAAATAATCAACATACTCCTTTTTGGTCTAACGAACAGGGCTAAAGTGGAAGGGGATTTTCTGGGGACAGTCTGGACAAAGGATTCTGCTATGTTTGCTGCAATATGTGCAATAAGCCACAACGAGTTTCCACTGTTTCCCTGCTGCAGAGCAGGAAACGAGCACAAGGCACTGCCAAAGTGAGACATGCTGCAAGTGTGCCAAGGCCAACAGCATCCTTCCAGCTACATGCAGCAAACACACAATTACTGCAACTGAATCAACAAGGCCAGCACAGAGAAGGGAGAAAGCCAACACAGCTGCTGGCAACTCTCTAACCCATTGTCTTCCTGTGAGGATGGGAAGATGGACTTTGATCAGAGCATGATCCCTAAAGGCAGAAGGCAAGAAAGCCACAAACTGACTGTTGGCAATCCTGGGTGGCTCTTCATGGAGCTCCCAGAGAAAGCTGCTCAATCACTCTGCTCTGGCAAGCCTCATTCCCCACTGGGAGAAAGCCCTGCAGATTTCATCTCTTTTGCAATACCTCACATGTGGTACTCAAGGTCAGAGCTGCTGGGCTAGGAAGAAGCTGGGCTCTTATCTGATGGGGTGCTCCATGTTCTTCCTCGTACAGGACCCAAGCACCACATGCATTTAAGTTTTCCAAGGTCAAACAGCTAACTAAATGCTGACATCCCCTCCTCAGAGCGTGTGTGGTGGGGCTGCACTGTGCTGTGCAGGGGTGGGATTTGAAGCTTAGTGTTACTGTGCATTTGCCCTGTGCTCCGACCATGAAATGATCTCAAAGTGAACTGCTGGTTATCGCCATCTCCAAGACTTGGAATATCACAATTTTACACCTCTGAACTAAATCCATTCCTCCAACCCTTCAGGATCAAGAGGCTCACCATTAAGAACCTCAACTTTTAAGTCTTTGCTGGCACCTTCTATTTACTATTCTCCCTGGTCTCACTGTGGTAATCAAGACAGTGATACATGCTGGGGTTTAGCTGTCATGCTTGGGTGAAAAGAAGGCATAAAATTTCATAAAGCAGCCTCCTGCCTACCTGAATGTAAATGGCCTCTCCATATCCAGAGCACCACAGGGCTTCCAGAGGCTGGCAGCATTTCCCTGTGTGACGTAGAGGACGTGCTGCTTCAGCTCAGCATCAACGCTACAATTAGACTGACTTGAGTCTTAATGGCATCGCTGGGCTCTGAACTTCTGTTACACAGCACACTGTGTATACTAAGACAGCAGGGTAACAAAACCAGCTGTTGCTCTTGTTGCTACTACATCGGCAAGAAGCCCTCGTGAGGCCGGGACTCCTCTGGGAGGGCGCTGTGCTCACGCAGTGTAAACCTGGCCCGGCTGCCAGACAGAGTGTGGGCAGCCAGGGCAGAGCACTACCAAGAGAGAAGCAGCACAAAAGGTGCAGAGACTGAATATAGTTCCCTTCATTCTGGCCCACAGCTCTTCATATAATGTCCTTTTTTTCCCTGTTGTTGCAGAAAGATCAGGAAGCCTTCGCCTTAGAACAGCAGCATGGTAGCACAGAAAAGTTTCACAGGGCTCTTTGGAAGGCTGCTGTAAGGACAGACCATGTCTAATTCTCTGTTCCAGCCCTTGTGTCAGAGTGGAACTAACGCATCAAAACTCCCCCTGTCTCTCTGCAGGCAGTGTCCGGGGCACAGGGCTGTGAATTTCATCCCCACAGTGTGTTATTTTTGGCTCTAGAGAAGACTCACTGCTGTGAACCACTCAGGCTGCAGCAATGAGGGGTGTCATCTCTTGGTGACACCTTTAGAAAGGGAGCTGGAATTGAGCTAAAGAACCACTGCCAAAAGGTACAATACAAAGAAAACACACACCAAGAAAGAAACAAAAATAGAACTGCTAACTTAGATAAGGCCCTGACAGGAAGCTGGATGGAGGGTGCCACTTATCTGTGCTTGTTCAACCTAGCTTTCTGTATTTATTTAATAAATTCCAGCCTCTCTCCCTTGGACTCTGCTTCAGAAGTGCTGGCTGGTTTCTCTTCAGCAGGAGCACACAACTCTATGCCTTCACCACCGCCAACAGCACTTAGCAAAGAAGTGTTAAGCAATGTGACCTGGACAGGAGAGGAAGCATCCTGTCTGATGCTTTTGGGTTGTTGACATGGGAACAGTAGCTCACCATACAGCATGTTCCTTCTTTTAAACCAGCAGGGAACTTTAATTATTCAGGCTGGGAAATGGGCTGAAGGAACTGCTCAAAATGGCTTGTGCTGGTGCCAGTCTGTTCCCCTTGGTGATCAGATGCTTGGTGTCTCTTTCCTCCATTTGTATTCCTGCTATGTGCCAGAGAAGAGCAGTGGCTGGCACACGCAGCTTCAGCAGGGTAGATGCTTGCTGAGCTCTTCTGCTGAACCTCTGTGTATGCTACAGAAAGCCCAGCCTGTTGCTCCCCCAACTCCTCTGTGCTGCTTTGTAATGGTTGTACTCATGGGATGCACCAAGCGAGCTGCTGGCTAGCTTGGAGGTGATAAAAGGTCTTAAAACATATCGTGCCCCAAAACTCTAACACCAGGGATCTTGGGCATCCTGTGAAGCCACAGCACCAGTCACTGCTTGCTGCAAACACACACTACAGTAGCACATCCACACTCACTGCCTGCCTTGCAAACACGGTCATGCTCCTTGAGAAATTATCGTCTTTGACACTTCACCTTCAACATTTCAACTCCACAGCCAGTCCGCTCTCTGCTTCCCTATTAGCAGTAATGTGGCACCTACGAGAGTCTAATAAAACACCCAAAAGTTGAGATCAATAGTTAATTAGCTGAGGACCTCTGGCAGATGGTGCAGTTGGATGGAGTTGTCAGAGCGTAGCAGTCTCCTGTATTAAGTCTGAAAAGCTGAGAAGGAGATGGCATTGTGAGCTTGCTGTACATACAGGAAACCCATCCAGACATCCAGAGACAGATAAAAGGGACTGTTAGGTAGTCTCAGAGAGAGTTCAGATAATTAATTTATTACATCTCTCCATCTCCTTAATTTTAGCTTCTCAAAATGGCATCTGTGGGCTTTAAATCAAGTTATAATTTCATGCGGGTCTGCCTTACAACTGCTAAGATTTGATCAAATGATATTGTCAGAAGTGAAACCAACCAAACCCACTTGTAGTGGTTTAGGCACAAGGGCTACCCTGCCTGCTCCCCCAGCACAGAAGTGAGGGAAAGAGTAACACACACGACTCAGGATGGGAGAGTTTAATGTAGCATAAGATGTCATAAGAAGAATGTGTAATTAAATGGGCTAATAATATAATTAAACTAATGATACAATGCGTGATTACTTTAGCTTAGCCTATTTGCAGAAGCACAGTGGGGGGAAAAACCAAAAAGCCCCCCCCCCCCCAAACACCCCAAACCCTACAAAAACCCCACAAAAAACAAACAAACAAACCCCCAGACAACAACAACAAAACAACAAAACCCAAACACACACACACACAAAAGAAACAACAAAACAACAAAACCCAAACACACACACACACACAAAAGAAACAACAAAACAACAAAACCCAAACACACACACACACACACAAAAGAAACAACAAAACAACAAAACCCAAACACACACACACACACACAAAAGAAACAACAAAACAACAAAACCCAAACACACACACACACACACAAAAGAAACAACAAAACAACAAAACCCAAACACACACACACACAAAAGAAACAACAAAACCCAAACACACACACACAAAAGAAACACAGTGGGGGAAAAGCCCAGCACAAAACAGCAAGGCAAACCCAGCAGCTACCTGACTCCCACCCTTCCCACCACCATGCCTGCAGAGAAGAGCTAACACCCAAGGACCCAGAACCAGCAACCAGGCTTCAAGCCCCATAATGCTTTGCTCCAGTTAGCACTTTCTTGGGTTTTTTGAAGCTGGCATGACTGCAGCATGATGTGAAGAGCAGCAGCAGGTTCAACTCAGTCCATGCCACCACTGACCACCCATGCAATCATCCTTGCCTGAAACCTTTCCCATAATACATACAATAGAAACGCTATGTTTTCTCTTCAGATTTCTTTCTCTCTTTATGTGGGTTGCAAATTCACTCACAAATAAACACTGGGGCGGGGGAAGAGAAATCAATAAATATTCCAACCTTTGGCCTTTGGGCTTATTTAGTTGCCACTAACTGACACTGCATAGCCAAAGAAAAACAATTCTCTCTGTTTTAGAATAGACTAGAATTAACTAGGCTGGAAAAGACCTTCAAGATCATTGAATCCAACCTATCATCCAACACCATCTAATCAACTAGACCATGGCTCCAAGTGCCTCATCCAGAGAGGGGCTCTGCTGACCAGAAGAGGTTTCTTCCTGTTTATTAGCTGGAGACATTCTGTTTAAAAGCAGAAGGGAGTGGCTTTGTCTCTCTGCTGCATGAGGAAGCCCTGGATGCAGAGGGTTTCCTTTATCTTGTCTACTGGCCAGTGAAAACAATTGCAAAACCTCCCCAGTCCCCAAAAAGAGCAGATTGCTGCCCTGGTGCCCATACATTGGGTTTGGGGGAGGGGGGCAAGGGAGGGGGAGGGGGAGTGGGATAGGGAAAGATGCGCATTCAAGTCCCAGGGTGGGACCCCGAGTCGTCTCTGAGTGCTCCTCATCACTGGAGGTGGTGATCCTCATGACTTGTGTACACTGGCCATAGTGAGCACATCTCTCAAGGAAGCCCAGCTTGTGTACCCCAGTGAGCATGCTCCATTTATTGCTCACAGGGGTCCGCTCCAGCCCAGGGTGGCAAAGGCGACCAACAGGAGTATTAAGCTGCGAGCTCTGTATCCACAGCTGCTCCCCAGGCACCTACTTACTGACACAGCAAAGAGCTCCTCCTGGAAAGGGAGTTTGCAAGTCACTTTTTAAATCACAGTCAAAGCAAACATAAAAAGGCTGCCAAGTGGGGATGTTTGCAAACTTTGTAGCTTCCTTTGTAAGCTCTGAAATATCAAGAAGATAAAAGCTCTCCTAATCCCTGTGGCTGGGCAGGCTGGTCCTGCAGTAGAGCACTGCTTCTCATTTCACAGAATCACAGAACCACCAAGGTTGGAAGAGACCTCAAAGATCATCGAGTCCAACCTGTCACCACAGACCTCATGACTAAACCATGGCACCAAGTGCCACGTCCAATCCCCTCTTGAACACCTCCAGGGACGGTGACTCCACCACCTCCCAGGGCAGCACATTCCAATGGCTAATGACTCTCTCAGTGAAGAATCATAGAACAGTAGGGGTTGGAAGTGACCTCTGGAGATCATCGAGTCCAACCCTCCTCCTAATGCAGGTTCACCTAGATCAGGTTGCACAGGATCACATCCAGGGAGGTTTTGAAAGTCCCCAGAGAAGGAAGCTCCAAGACCACTGGGCACCCTGTTCCAGTGTTCTCTCACCCTCAAAGTGAAAATGTTTCTCCTTAAGTTCAAGCAAAACCTTCTGTGTTCTAGTTTGTGCCCATGACCCCTTGTCCTATCACCGACCACCACTGGAAACAGCCCAGCCCTATCCTTATGATCCCAGAAAGGTAATATCAAGCATTTAAAAAGAATTCACCTTTTCTTTTATCTGAATGCAGAAACATCTGAGAGTCAACTGGCTCATTCCATTACTTTCCCTAGAAGCCTCCAAGGAGTCTCTGAAGTGCTCCCAGGCTCACTGAGATGATGCCTGGACAAAGTGGTCTGTATTTGCAAGTGTTTAAGGCCTGGCAGGAGCAGCCTGAAATGAACAGAACATAAAATCCCTGAGTGGAGGGCTGCAGCCTCACATCCCTTGCTCCCCCACACATCACCATGCATCTGGTCACCCGGCAGGGGGTTGGCAGGAACAGTTTTTTCTCTGACCACCTGCAGAATAGTAATTCCCCCCACAGACCAAGATGGAGATAGCTTTTTCTGGCTCCAAATTGCACTGTTTGTACACTGTAGTCCTTCCAGCAGAGAAAGATGAGGTGTGCGTGTCTGGCAGTCACAGCCGCCTTGCCTCTCTGACCTGCTGTGTTCCCTCTTTCCCAGCCAAAGCTGGGAGGTGATCGCAGGTATGTGCAGCTGTGTGGGTGCTCTCCTGGTATACACTGGCTGCCAGGCTCTGATGAGGGGGAGCCCACAGCCTCCTCTGCACCTCTCACTGAAATCAAGCAGTCTTGAGTCATTACTGCTGTTCTGGAGCACCAGGCTCTGTGACAGACACGCAGGGTAGTGCTGCGTAAATGCAGCTGCTGTTCCTGATAGTGCTGCACTGCTGCATCCTTTGGGTACCAGCCTGGGGAAAGTTTTGGGTTGCTTAGGATGAATGGGCACAAGTATCAGGGCAGAGAGTGGGCTTTCTGCTGCACCTTCCCCATGCACTGCAGCTCAGAGGTTCTTCTGTGGGAGCAGGGGGGACACTGCAGAGCACACCACATGTGTGTTAGCTTTTCAGGTATTGGACACTGCAGATGAGGAGGGAATAACTCCACCTAGCCTTTGGAGAGCTGCAGAATGACTTCAGCCAGGCAGTCCTTTAGAGTCAAGCGGAGGTTCATCAGCTCCTTCAAGACAAGGAAGCCAAGGCAAAGATGCAGAGGAGTGCTCTGTCTGTGTGCAGCACCCTGAAGGCTGCAGGGCAATTGGCCATCCTCTGTACGTGCTGGCTCACATGCTTGCTGTCCTTTTGCTGAAGCTGCAAAGTATCATGGAGGTAGTGCTGGCCAAACCCCACCTAGGGATGGTGTACAGTGAAGTACAGGATTGCAGCCAGGAACCCCAGAGCCCAGGACACCTTGGGACCACCATGAGTACATCTGTGAGTTTACATGTGAGTATGTCAGTGCCTGTGTCTATGTGCAGCTATATGCTGACCAAGTGCCTTGGTAGAAGGGAGAAGGCTCATTTGCTCACTCTCTCAGGTTTTGGTGAGCACAAGAGATTCAATCTGAGGAGGAATAGTGCCTTCCCTCCTTGCTTTCAGGGGAGACTTTATGGCTCTCTACAACTACCTGAAGGGAAATTGTAATGTGGTGAGGGTTGGTCTCTTCACCAAAGACTCCACTGCAAGAGGAAACGGCCTCAAGTTGTATCAGGGGAGGTTTATGCTGGACATTAGGAAAAAGTTCTTCATTGAAAGGGTTGTCATCCCTAGAACAGGCTGCCCTGGGAAGTGGTAGAGTCACCATCTCTTTAAAAGACATGTAGACCTGGTACTGCAGGGCATGGTTTAGTGGAGGACTTGGCAGTGCTAGGTTTATGGTTGGACTTGATGATCTTTAAAGTCTTTTCCAATCTAAACAATTCTGTGATTCTCTCAGACAAACCTTTTCAGCTGGGAAATAGCTCTGTCATCTTGCTGTGTTCTGGTTTTCCTCAGCAGCCTCACAATTGTCATTTACTTAGACTCACGGACTGCATCAAGTTGGAAGGAACCCTCAAAGGTCATCTCGTCCAATCCCCCTGGCAGCCATTAGGGACACCTCCAACTAGATCAGGCTGCCCTGATATTTCAGAACTGTGGCCTAGTATTTGCCTTAAATGACAAAAGAGTAAACCCCAGGAACATGAGGATTTGTGAAAATTCAGGTAAGTAAAGCAAGACAGAAAATGAAATACCCCCAAAAGGGCAGCATGAGATTGTCGTCAAGGTGTTGTGTTATCAGGCCCAAGTGCTGTCACTGCTTGGCACTGGCGGTGCTGGGCTGCTCTCAGAAGCTAAATAAATGGGGATTGGCTCTAGCCTTAAACTCTTCCTGCATTTTTCCCTGCATTCCTTTCCTTTGCTCACCTGGACTGCTAAACTGCTGATCCAGAGTGCCTTTCATGCTGCAAGGCTTTATTACAGAGCTGACAGGAAGTGTAATTATGCTACAATAACCGAGTGCCAGAAGTCTGTAGAGCACAGGGAGGGACAAGCCTCATTTTGAGCAATTTGCCATCTAAATAAAAACCTGCATACACCAGAGACCTGCATGCACAGCTGGAAGGTCTCGTGACAGTCCCATCACTGTGTGAGGCCCTCCTGACCTTGTGAGGGATGAAGGATGCTACTGGTACGCATCAAGGATGAGGATTGAATGCAGCCAAAAGTGCTGGTGGGGCTGGACCTGCAGAGTGGGGCAGGGTTGTGCATTGCTCTGCACTGCTCTGGTGGCCAGGACAGAGAAGAGCTTGGTCTTGGCCACAGTTTCTGCACCAGGTTCAGCAGTTTCCCCATCCCTTCTAGAAGAAGAAACGTGGGAGAGGAGACCAGGTAGAAAAAGTACCTCTTTTTCCTTCCAGGCAGTCAAACAGAATTGCTAACAGGGGATGGCAGCTATTCCAGAGGTGGGTCCTGTAAAGCAAACAGCATTCGTAGATCGAGGCCGGCTCAAACCCCACATACGGAATAGGATGCTGTCAGGAAACAGCCAGATGTCTCCTGCACCACCCTCTAGCACTGGGCTACTGGGAATGGAGCAGTGCAGCAGCCCTGGGAACCCACAGTGTAGCAAGGAGGCAAAGGAATGGAAAAGTTGGGGTGTGCCTAACACAGGAAGGACAGATAAATAAGATGAAAGGAAGACACAGGCAGTGATGGGACAGAGCAAACTTTAAATAAAGCTCAGAGATGACTCTCTGAGTGATGCTTGATCCAGATAAGGCTGTTGGTCACTCCAGCCTTTGAGAGCGTGTTTATAGCAGAGCAGGATGCTGACACTTAAAAGAGAACTCCTCAGCCTGGGAAAGAGCTACCCAAGTGCAGGGAAGGGGTGTTCTTCCCATTTGCCTCCACAGTACCCTGAATCTCTCTTTCCTCTGCAGCAGGAAGGAGGAACTCAGAGTGTGAAACCTTGCTACTGTTTGCTCTCCATTTTCCCCATTTACTGGACACACCACAAAGGAGGCCATCTGCCTGCCCAGGAAGAGGGACAAGATGTCCTGGTTCTGGAAGGCTTCTTTCTGGGGCTGCAGGAATCTATTAGCACCAGGAATAAAAGATGTCCTGTTTGCTCATTGTGGGCACGTCTGTCATCCTTATCACTGCCTGCCCCCGGCACGGAAACACAACCTGCCACCCCAAACAAGGTGTTCTTTCACTATGTGGTGAGAAGGTTAGGTGGCCTCACACACAGTACATGACACGGGTGGCTGGTGGGGAGCTTGTCTTCTCAGGCAGGGACCTTCTTTGTAGAGCTGGGCAGCGAGCTGTAAGGATTAATATATAGGTAAACAAAGTGGAAACAATCAGGAGGGAACATGATATCTGGAGTGCGTCACGAGCAAATATGCTTTCCAATTAAATGACTAGAAAGAAATGGAGGGGGCAACATGAGAGGAGGGGGAGGGGGAAGGGAGGGCTGCCTTCCTCATTGTCTTTTCCCCCTGTGCGTCATCTTTATAGCCATGGAAAATGACTGCAGGAAGCAAGTACAGCAAAAAGGTAACCTTGTACTCCTGTCCCAAACGAGTGAGATGCTCACTCTGGGAGCAAGGACCTTGCCACCTGGCTTGGTTTCACCTTGGAGGCCACATCTTCAGCCTAGTCCTGCTCCTTGGTCTTATGTCTTGCAGGAGAGAAGATGGTGGCACTGGAGGGCTTAATACTGAGAGTTTGAGTGCTTTAGACTGAGAGTTAAGTGTACACTTGTTTGCAGGATTACTTTGTGGGCTACAAGCCTCTGGTTAAATGTTGGTGTTAGAGGTTGGTTTGGAAATTGCTGTTACTAAGAAGAGCAAGGGTAAGGGTTTCGTAACAGTTCATTGCAATGATGACTGGTGTCAGGGAAGACTGCTGCTTTAATGAGCTGACAGTGGGGTCAAGCACTCTTCTGAGATATCAGCAGTGTAACATATCCAGCCTTTCCAAGAGGAAAAGAGTGTCTGTGTTGTGCAGGATTCGCTCTGTACTGTACACATCACCTTCTGCTCTCTTGATCGGCCGTTTGACTGAATACCATGACTCAGCCCCTCACTCCCGCTGTGTTCCTGCCCCTTCTGCACTCCAGCTCAGGCTGCCATGTTTAAATTACTCAGTGTCAGCCTCTTATTTTGGCATTTAAAGCAAGTTTCGTGCTACAGGCAGAAAGACATAAACCAGAAGGCTCCCATGGGAGCCGAGGTTGCGAAGTCTCCCTTTCTGAAGAGATTCAAACCCGCCTGGAGGTGTTCCTGAGCAAACTGATCTAGGTGAACCTGCTTTAGCAGGGAGAATGGACTAAATGATTTCCAAATACCACTGCCCCTTGTCCTATCCTCACAGGTCTTTGTAAACACTCTCCAAAATATCATTGCCCCTTGTCCTATCCCCACAGGTCTTTGTAAACAGACTCTCTCCATCCTTTTCATAGGCCTTTTTTTACAGAGGAAAAAAACGCAACCCTTCCCTTCCCTTCCCTTCCCTTCCCTTCCCTTCCCTTCCCTTCCCTTCCCTTCCCTTCCCTTCCCTTCCCTTCCCTTCCCTTCCCTTCCCTTCCCTTCCCTTCCCTTCCCTTCCCTTCCCTTCCCTTCCCTTCCCTTCCCTTCCCTTCCCTTCCCTTCCCTTCCCTTCCCTTCCCTTCCCTTCCCTTCCCTTCCCTTCCCTTCCCTTCCTTCCCTTCCCTTCCCTTCCCTTCCCTTCCCTTCCCTTCCCTTCCCTTCCCTTCCCTTCCCTTCCCTTCCCTTCCCTTCCCTTCCCTTCCCTTCCCTTCCCTTCCCTTCCTTCCCTTCCCTTCCCTTCCCTTCCCTTCCCTTCCCTTCCCTTCCCTTCCCTTCCCTTCCCTTCCCTTCCCTTCCCTTCCCTTCCCTTCCCTTCTCTTCTCTTCTCTTCTCTTCTCTTCTCTTCTCTTCTCTTCTCTTCTCTTCTCTTCTCTTCTCTTCTCTTCTCTTCTCTTCTCTTCTCTTCTCTTCTCTTCTCTTCTCTTCTCTTCTCTTCTCTGATACAATACAATACAATACAATACAATACAATACACCAGGTTGGAAGAGACCTTCAAGATCATCGCGTCCAACCCATCAAACAATCCAACCCACCCAACAACTAGACCATACAGCCAAGCACCCCATCAAGTCTTCTCCTGAACACCTCCTGTGAAGGTGACTCCACCACCTCCACGGGTAGCCGATTCCAATGGGCAATCACTCTCTCCGTGTAGAACTTCTTGGATAGGAAAAAATCCAATGAAAAAGTTAACCTGCACTGAAGCAAACCAGTTTTATTTTCCTCTGAAATGAAAAACAGAGAAGAAGAAAAGGAAGAAAAACATCATTCTCCTGTATCTTTAGCTAGTCTCAGTTGACTCCCTCTCAAATGCTACTCTGATCACATACTTTTCACACAATAATTGGTTTTAGCCAACTTCTGCTAATTTCCATCTGTGCTTTATCAGTAGCCACTGCTTAAACAGTATTTTCTGTCAATAGCTGTCATGAGTTCCCAGGATACTAATGTGTTTGGGCCACACTTCACAAACTGTTAGGAGAAAAATCAGCCATCCAATAGTTCCTTTCAAGAGGAAAAGAAGCCCCCAAAAGAAGATTCAAAGGTCAGAGGAGGGAAAGCATCCCCAAAGAAGTGGGGGTGGTCCACCTTGCTCTTCGTCCTTTGCACCATTAGAGAACCTTGTGGACCCTCTGCTACCCATGGTCCCTCCAGGGTTCAAGGGTGATGAGTCATGAAGGCTTAAAATAGTCCTGGCCATAATCCAGGTGAGAGTTAGCTTTACAGGCACCTTGGTCCTGGGAAACAGTGGGAGGACAGGAACCTGGCTCCTGAATCCTGTGCTAGCTCAGCATAAAGGCGGCAGTCCCAACCCTCCAGCTCACTGCATGATGTTGAACAAGTCCCTTCCCTTCCTTCTGAAGGCTGGGGGAAGAATCAGCTCAGTTCAAGCCCTCTGGAAGGCAGCTGGCTGCCTCTGAATCTGCTAACTCAATAACTGTGGTGCCCTGCAAATCCTCTTCAGGCAATGAATCCCCTTTTACTCAAGAGGTTTATTCAGTTACTCTCTGCTATTTTCAGTAGGGAAGGCATTTTTATTGCAGCAATTCAATAAATTAGCAGGGATTGGTGTCAGTAACCTCCTTGCAACGTCAGAAATGCAAAGCTTCATGTGGCACCAATCCCATTATGTGCCTAATCTCATCTACTGCTCATACAGATAACTGTGTGATAAGGGGTCAGATTTCCTTGGCTGCCTTTGTGAGTGTGCTGAGCTTATTATCCTCTCCTCATCCCCTACAGGAGACAGGCTGTCACCTCCACACTCCTCCCGTAATTATTCACTGTTAGCAGAGCATGGCAGGTCTGGCTCTTGAATTGTGCTTAATATGATATTCTTTATCTAGTCAATGTTCTCCTCTCAGTGGGCTTCCACGGATGGCTTTTCTCTATGCTGTTCCCCTTCCTCCCCTCCCAACCCCCACCCCTTCACTCCCCCCAAACTCCCCAGGTGGTTCTTCCTGCTGCTTAGTTTGACCTTTCAAAGTGTTACAAAGGCCATAAGGATCCTCCTGAAGAAAACAGGAGTTACAAGGAAAGAGGACAAGAGAGGAGCCCTCCTTGCTAGGTTATGTTGATTCTAGTGACATGAACGACTCCCTGCATAGCCCAGTCTGAGTCACAACCAGTTGCCTCCTTTCTACACGTTCCCTGCTGGTGATAAATATTTGCTTTCTCTTCTTGAGGCTGAATCATGTCAGGTTTCATTTTCAGAAAGCTCCTTTGTAAAAGAAACAAAACAAAACCCTCTCCATTCACTAAGAAGACTTTCAATTCCTGCCCTCAGCTATATTTAGTTTCTAGGGAATTTATGGGATGAAAACACTTTTGTTAGCACGGGGGTGGTTACAAATGGCATTGACTGGCAAAAATGGCAACTCAGCTGTCAGAGTGGTTTGCAGGAGGGGGAGGAGGAGGCATTGCTTTGGCAGATTCCTATTAATCGTGATAAGAAATGCTTTAAAAACAGCTTTCCACAGAAGGGAGCTCAGCAGCAGATCCCAATTACACGGGGAGCTACCCAGGCTGTTTTGTAATGGCCCATTCCTCACCAGCCTTGCTGCTGTCATCTGGGAAGATTAACACCATCAGCATTACACATCTGCAAAGCAAATGTATGGATGGGCATTGCCTCTACGCAGAGTGCAAGACTACGTTTTCCTGCTCGGGTTCTCTCCTTTCATCCGCGAGCATTTTCATCACCTCTCTCCTGACTCAATGACACAGGCCTACAAGAAAGCTGGGGAGGGACTTTTAGGGTGTCAGGTAGTGCCAAGACTTGGGGGAATGGAAGACAAATGGAAATGGGTAGATTCAGATTGGATGTTTTGAAGAAGTTCTTCCCCATGAGGGTGGTGAGACACTGGCACAGGTTGCCCAGGGAGGTGGTGGAAGCCTCATCCCTGGAGGTTTTTAAGGTCAGGCTGGATGTGGCTCTGGGCAACCTGATCTAGTGTGAGGTGTCCCTGCCCATGGCAGGGAGGTTGGAACTAGATGATCCTTGAGGTCCCTTCCAACCCTAACAATTCCATGATTCTATGATTCATTACCTGGAGTGATCTGAGGGAAAGCCAGGATGCTTCGTTTGGCCATCCGTATGCAGGGTGTGTATGGAGGGGAAAGCAGCAGGCAGCAAAATGAGAACAACTCCTCAGCTCAGCCCTTCATGTGCCTGAACTTGGCCTGCCCAGAAGAAAGCAGGAGCAGAAGACTTCACCGGCAAATGCCTAGGCTACAAAATAAACGATCCCAAGAGCCAAATATTTAATTTTCACTTGGTGCAGAGGCTGGCTCCTGTGACAATGAGAGCCCGCTCATCCCGGCAGCACCGCAGGAATTAGCAGGCTGGCTCCTGTGACAATGAGAGCCCGCTCATCCCGGCAACACCGCAGGAATTAGCAGGCTGGCTCCTGTGACAATGAGAGCCCGCTCATCCCGGCAGCACCGCGGGAATTAGCAGGCTGGCTCCTTATCCCTCCACTCATTTTTTTTAATGAAGTGTGATGGCATGCTGGGGGAACCTGGAGGCTGTATGGTGTCCTCAGTGACCCACAAATGGGGCTGTTTACTAAAGTGAGATTAAATGAAAGGAAAACGGCGTGGCTGTGCCAATAAATGAGTGCTGTGTCCTGCCCAGGCTTCCTCTGGGACACGGGGAGGAGGAGGATTGCTAATCAGCCAGCTGTTTCTCACCATACACTCTCTGCGGTTGCAGATTGCTCATTTAAAGCCACTGAGATGGTTTGGACAAGGAGATATCATGTTACTGAGAGCTGTGGCTTTTAAAACACTTGAAACAACAACAGATTGGAAGGGCTGCTCCTACCCACTTAGCCTCAAAGTCTCTTTAAGACTCCACAGTGCGTATTCCTCTGCTCTGGAGGCTGCATGGACTGTGTCAAATAAATCCCTACAGTTTGAAAAAGGATCATTAAGCTCCCATCATCACAGCTCTCCAGGATTTGCAGGGTTGTGGGGTTTTTTTGTTCAGTCTCTCTGTGATGCCTCATAATCTTTTTTCTCCAGCTAGAAATTAAAAGCTGATTTTCACGTTTACTCCTACCCCAGAAACAGCCTTTGGATGTGGAGCCTTACAAAACATTCCTGCCTCTTAATGACCACCCCAATGAGATGTGCCCTGGAGGTTTTACCTCTTTCAGGAAGGGTATGCCCTGGGCAGGCAGCACAACAGGGCAGGATCAATTAGCAGGGATGCAACAAAGCCAGACCTTTCTCTGCTGGAGACAGATTCTTCTCAGTGGTGTCCAGTGACAGCACAAGGGGCGGTGAACACAAACTGGAACACAAGAGTTTCCATGTAAACATAAGGAAAAAAATTCTTTGGGAATGGCAGAGTGCTGCAACAGGCTGCCCAGAGGGTTTGTGCAGTCTCTTTCTCCAGAGGCATTCAAAACCCACCTGGATGTGTTCCTGTGTGATTTACTCTGGATGATCCTGCTTTGGCAGGGAGGTTGGACTGGATGATCCTCAGAGTTGCCTTTCAACTTTCACCATTCTGTGAAGGCTTTTCCCATGCCCTCCCCCATCTATACATAAGCCAGCCCTGGAATTAGTGTCCTATTTCCACCTAGCATTTATTGCCCTGTGCCACTTTGCCCAAAGCTGCTGTAACCAAGGGACTGTAGCACTCAGCAACAGAAAAATTCAAAGCTTGCGCTCGATGAGACATTAAGCAGGCAGCTCCAAAGCACGAAAGGCAAAGGCACCATCCCAGCCTGTGCCCTTACTATCTGTGTTCTGCCTGCAAGTGGACAGATTCCCTCTCTCCCAGGGCTGGAGTTATGTTCAGCCACATAGCAGCTGGAGCAGCCAAGATACAGGCATGGTTGAGGTGTTTTAAGAGCTCTGAGACAAGGTACTCTGTTTCTTTCTGACACCAGCAGCAGTGAGCAGAGGTATTGAAATTAATCCAGATTAAGGGCTAGGAAAGCCTCACTTCTTAGTGCATTTCTGATAGCCAAGTGTGGACCCTTGGCAAGTTGTTTGTTGTCCTGAGTTGGTCCATTAGTTCCTTCAGCAAGAACAGAGAAATGCCTGCGAACTGCTTTCAACATGAGTATCTCTGGGCTAAAGAAGTCTTGTCAAGCAGATGCTGCTGAGATATCTGCCCTCATCAGGTGCTGCAGAGTGGACAGAGCTGGGGCAGACACTTTCCTACAGAAAACACGGGGATGATTGTCTGTAATTCAGTGGGAGACAACACAGGATGTGAAAGGTACTGCAACACCTACTTATTTGTCATCTTCTTACCTTTGGGTGACCACGTGGTGTTCTTGGATTGGGCAAGAAGCCAGGAGCATCACAGACACAGGAGCCTGGAAAGTTGGTGTTGGGGCTAAGCACATTAAGCAAGCACTGGGGGTGGGACAGACAGACCCTGACTGTCACTGTATTTTATCTTTCAGGATTTTGAGCTGTGTGCCAGATGCCTCAGTCAGTGTAAGCAGCAAGGTCAGGGCAGGCCAGGCTGGACCCACAGAAAACAGCATGGCATTTAATGTGCTGCCATTATTAATTCATTACAGCACCTGAATGTGAAATGAGAGAAGGACTGAACTTGTGATTGATCCAGAGGTGGTCCCTGGGTCTAAAAGCCTTTCATTATGGTAGATTACTCCATCTGCTATCTCCTTGATGGATACTGGGGCAGAACCTCTTATGCTACAGTGATTATCCAACTATCACAACAAATCCTGTCTCCAGCGGGGCCAGGTCATGCCAGGCCCTGGGCAGGCAGGATTCATACCCCAAATACCCATGCTGAGTAGCTGGGGAACCAGGCTCCTGGCTGACTGTGTGGCTGTTGACTCCCCTGCTTTCCACACTGGGCATTAAACAAACCACTCAGTGTAACTGGGCTGGATGTTCGCCACCAGGACCGGGCAGTGGAAAGCTCTTTCATTTCACGTTGTTCTTCCTGCTTTTCCATCCATCACAGGAAGGACTTCTTGTTTTATTGCCAGGATTAGTGCTGGCATTGGGCCTGCTTTGGTCTGAATGCCCTCCTCTGAGAGCAGTTTGCTCCTTTCTGGGAAGGATGGACATGGACATAGTCAGACTTCTATTTCATGGCCAAGAGGAGAGGCGTGTGGCCAGGTACATCTCATCAGATGGGAGAGTGCTTGGAATCCCATTTCTGGGTGCCCAGGAGAAGTTCAGGACTGAGCTCTGAGGGGCTGCAGTGACACTCAGCATGGCCTTGGGCTAACCCTCAATGTCAGCTGAGTGTAGTGGCAATAAATATATGCAGTAATTTGGGTAATGGGAGATAAACAACACAGGGCTTTCCTGTCTGGTGTTTTAAGGCTTACATCATTTTTTGTTGTCTCTCCTCATCCCCCCCCCCAAAACACTGAACTTGTTGGTTAAACTCCACCAAACTTAATGGAGGGACACAGGTGCCAAAGAGAACAAAATACCTAAAAATGTTGTGGGAAATGATTGTCTGAGCATCAGAAAGTAGATCTATCAACATCCTCTCTAAGGAGGAGCTGGCAGTATGAGTACAATCTTTCCAAGGTCTTGGAGAACTGGCACAGGCATGAGATATAGGAAAGTCTTCAGCAGCTGAGGCGCTGGTAGGAGCTTGCATGTTATTAGGCACCAGCATTCCACTCCTCCAGCTAAGCTGGTCCCTCAGGTGTGCTCCATGGTGCCCTGTGCAAGGAGACTCAGCCCTAGTGACACAAACGCAGGGCAAGTCGAAGTGCTTCTGGCGTTTTGCACCTTGGCCTTTGCTAGCAGTTTCTGCCTGTCCTTCAGGCTGACCACCAGTGTCAGTTCAGGAGCCCACTTCTCTGACTAACTATGTCATGCTTATCCAGCCCTGTGCTTCTCATCAGAGCCATCTGTCTTCCTGCGTGCTGGAGGCTTTCTTGGAGGCAATTGCCTGTGTGGACAGCTCAGGGAGCACAATGCATGCTAGAAGGCACTTAGGCAGCTCATGAAAGCAGCAAATCCCTGCTCTCTCTGGTGACCTTCAGCAGATTAATTTGCTGTCTTAATGGGAATAAAACTCCATTAGTCATCACCCACCTGACACTTCTGTCCTGGGGCTGAAAACACTGCTCTGAGTACGTGAATAAGGTGGTGTCAGAAGGTGCAAAGCTGCAAGCAGGCAGGTTGTGGATGCTAGCAGAGCTGTGGAAACCTTCTGGAAGTGCCTGGGACTTGGGAGAACATGGGTCACTTTGTCCAAGAGTTACCTGACTCTGACTTTTGGACTGCCTTTTGATCAAATGTGATCAGGGGATGTTCAAGTTGAAGCTTGGAGTCTGGGATACACCTGTGCACCCAGTTTTGTGGTCCAGCCCTGGTTCAGTGTTTCCAGAGCTCCAGAAATCAAGCTATAGGCTAAGATTTTAAGTAAGCAGAAGGCTTTTACAGAGCACATGTGCTGAGCCACTTTGAGAACACCTTAAGGTTAAGGTGTCTGTTAGGATGCAGGCTTTGTAACTGAGCAGCCTCCCTCAGATGATTATTAGCAAGTAAAAGCTGAAAGATCTGATCCTCAATTTGCTGCACATAGTGAACCGCTTGGGTAAACCTATCAGTTCAGGTCTGTATTTATTCTGTGGACAAGCTGCCTTGAGCGGTCCCTGGAACCCAGAACTGGGTGTGCAGAAGGTCCTCCACCGGTGCTGCACACAGAGGGCAGTGTGAGAAAAGCTATAGAGCTGGCAGCTCCGGAGAGGCAGAGCTGACAAGCTTCGGGAGCAAGCAAGACATCCCAGAAACCAGGCCCAATTGTGAAGGTCTGGGTTTACACAGCCAGGGATGCTCAAACTTGTTTCCCACGATGTCTGCCAACAGCAGAGCTGAGTTTCTAACTCTATTCCTCCCTTCCCTTGCAGCGCTGTGAGATTTTGTCAATGTATTTTGTACTGCTTGGCCCCGGCTCCAGACCGAGCCCGTGACTCTCCTCTGACAATAAGAATGCTCCCTGTATTTCTTTGTGCCTCCACTGATCAGTAGATGGATTTGTATCTGTGGCACTCAGGAGGCTTGGGGGGGGGGCAGGTCCTACCTCCTGGCTAGAACTGGTGGAGTTTTAAAGATCTTTTCTCCGTCGGTGTCGACGCTGCCCGGCTTTCAGGGTAAGAGCGCTGTGCCTTTGTTCTCACAGGGCTGTTCAGACTCCAAAGCCGCGGGCATCGCCTGCCTGCTCTGGGGCAATCAAGAGATCTGCACTTTGGCAGCCAGCCTCTGCGGTTACGTGCCAGGCTCCCACCTCCCTGCGCACATCTTATTTACTACTGCACCGCAGGGATTCTGGAAACCTTAGGCAAGATCATCACTTCTTTTGTAAGAGCTTTCATGGTCTGAGTGGAACGCTGTGATTATGTAGGACCATTAAGGATCACGTGACGGTTCCAAATCAAGAGGGGGTGGGGAAAAAAAAATCACTGGATCACATTTCTTGCCTTTTTCTCCTCTGTCTTAGGCCAGGTGTCCTCTGTCCCATCCTGCTGACCTATCCATCTTGGCTTTCTGTACCCATAATGCCGGGTGGTAAACACAGATATACTGACGAGAGGGTTTTGCTGGCTCAGCACCTGTGGTATGGACAACATCTGCTGCCATTCAAGGGCTCATCTTGTGCTGTGGGGAGGGAGAGTCTGCAGCACAGGATTGATCAAGTGTGGGTCTAGTGTGTCTCTGGCTCCTGTCCCCCACCTCTGACTCGCAGAGGGCTAAAAATATCACCTGGTTCACAGATGCTATTTTGGGGGCTCTATGTTTTTCCCAGCGTTAGCTCCTGAAGCATGTGCTGCTATTTTTTCCCAGTAATGATCAGCATTACACTGTTTGTTTGTCTTTAGAATATATACTTTTAGACCCGATTATGCAATTATTGCCACGCTAAATCATCTGCTGTGAGAATCGGTTTTCTTAATTGAAAACAATATCAAATTTGGCTTCACTTATAGCACTGCAAAGTGCTTAGCCCCAGGATTAGAGTGGGCTTCTCCGGGGACTGTGTTTCCCAACACACATCACTCCTATCAATGTGTTTTGCTCTGTGCTCCCTGCAGAAAAATCACCAAACTGTGCAAGCTTTCATACTTCTGTACAAGGCACAGAAATACTTCTAGGGAAGGAGGACAACACCATTTACGACTGGGGGCTCAATTACAACATTACAACCAGTCTGAAAAGGGATCACCAGAAGCAAGGTAACTTCATGCTCTTCATAAGCTGGGATATTGCAAAAGCACCGTGGTACAAGTTTTTTCAGTCTGAGGGAATGAGAGTATCAGAGGTGCTCCAGACACACTGGAAGCACTCAAGTGTTCAGTATTAATAAAGGGAATGTTGAAAGTTATTGATCTTTTTTGTTCCAGGGCTGGCAAGGTCCCAAATGCTTTGACTGGCAAGACCACGCTCAGCACTTCTCAGAGAGTAGAATGAAGGCTGATGATGACAAAAGAACAAGACACCCTGCAAAACACATTTCCCCCTGTGAGTGAAACAGCCAAGTCCACCAGGAGCTTCAGGTGCCATGCTTATGCCTTTATTCCCTGTGTGCCTCCCATTTTGGGGGAAAAATCCTGGGTCAGCCTTGTATCCAGCATTTTTAACTAGGTTTCTCTGCTCACAAGGATGTGGCTTGGTTTTGATGCTGGTGCTCTGGGGGAAGGCTGTGATGAGCTGGGAGGGGTGGAAGGGGAGCACGGCAGTGAGCTGCCCTTGGGACTGTTTCAGCAACAGCTGAACCTGCCTTGGAGCAGGGAAAAGCCTAGCTGGCCTCTTGCACTCTCTTCCAGCTCTGGTCTTTATGATGTTATTTATTTCTTGCAGATCTCCTTTTGTATCCTTCCTCTGATTCCATCCATAATCTACAATTTGCTGCCATTACAGTGAAAATGATTCTCCTCTTCACCCCAGGCTCATGCGATCCACCCCCACCCCCTGTCTTTGGCACAGGCATAAACTGAAAACAATGCAAGTGACACTATGTGGCATCCCACGAGATTCAGGGAGCAAACCCTCTGTTGTGGTTAACTGCTTCCCCTCCTTGCCAGTCTCAGGCAATACACTTGAGTAAATAAGTCTTTTACTAGCAGAGCTAGGATGAGTAGCTTTTGTGCTTCCAATGCTGTGGATGCTGCCACATATTAAAGTGGACCCAGAGGGATAGAGCCTGCTTGGATCTTTTGTTGGGGGAGGAAGAATCTCCAAGCCCTGTGTGTGTTTGCACAGTGTTATAAGCTGACCCATTTGTGATGCTTTTGTTAGTATCTATAGCACCTTGGAGACAGGCCTAGGGGAGCTGCTGCTACTGGGACAGAGAAAGTGAACTTGGGCATAGTCACCAGCTGGTGGACTGGATGTCTCCGAGGAGACTGAGCATGATCCAGGGTGGTGGCAGTTGGCACATGGTCGTGAACAGAGGTCTCTCCTCATTCCTGGGGATTGGAGGACAAGGGGGAAAGTGAGGGCAGGAAGGTACTTGTGCATTGATATCACCCAAGATAGAAGGCAACGTGTGTCATTGACGTCAAAGCTGACCCCCGTCACAGCTGAGTGTCCTGTTACAGTCAAGCAGCATTTAGCTCCAGGAAAATGCCTCTGTGCTGAAGCTGTTACTAATATGATAAATGCTGAAGCTCCCAGGAGCCTGAGTTATGGCAAAGTCCTCGAAGGAAAACAGCACAAACCTCCTTTAAAGTAAAGACAAGACAGAACTTCGAAGCTGGGAGCAGCGAACTGGCTTCCAGCGCATTGTAAATGGAGGAGTCCCATCTGCGTCCCCTCCCTCCCTGCTCTCACCTAACCACTCAGGCTCAGAAATTGGCACTAAGAAATCCAGAGGGCTGTTTATCCAGACCTGGAAATTATGACCCTACCCATGAAAGATGTGTTTGTGCTTGGAGGTTTGTGGAAGAAGCCCAGCAGCTGCAGCCCCAGTGGATCTGCAGCAGGACGGTGTGGTGCTGCTTGCCCACAGTTTGCTCTGGCAACTGGATGGAGCTGAGCCAACAGGACAGGAGAGGGTGCTAAAAGCCTGAGTTATCCAGTCAGTCCTTTACATCCCGATGTATGGCTGCCTATACATCTTAAATCTCGCTGCCAGGCCAGAGGGAAATACAGAAGCTTTTGTGAATAGCTGGGATTGGGCTGGGGCCCTCAGGAGGGTGCAGGGCTGCTCACTAGATGTGTCGGTTCTCCTCCAGCCAGCACTGAAGGTTAGCAGCCAGGGCTCTGCTCTCAGTCTGCACATGGATGACATTGGGAAAGGACTGTAAAGCAAAAGAGAAGAAAATCCATTTCAGGCTGCCCAAGCATGGGGATGTCTGGCTGTGCTTCCTGGAGGTGTCCTTAACTCCCATGCACTTTCTTGGTGCCAGTGGGTGTGACATCCCCTGTGAGGAAAAAAGCACATTTGACCTGCATCAGACTGCACCTTCCTTCATTTCTGTCTCTTGCCTTTGCACCAGAATGCCCTTTCAGCCCTTAGAAGAGTCTTTTCTGGAAGAGAGGTGATGTTCCAGAGAGGTGCTGGGTACTGTCCACCCCACCCTGGCTGCCAGCAGATTCAGCATGGTTATATATAGGCTCTGAGCTGAGGCCTTCAAAGCAGCACTTAGACCTGAGTTCCTTGAACATGGCTGGAAAAATTCCACTTGGCATCAGGCAATTCTCCATATACTGCTGTTCCCTTCTGCTTTTATCCAGACAGCACCTCCAAGCTGCTATTTTGAGAGGAGCATTTGATATCTTTCTGTTCCCTAACCACTCTTGAAGGGGCTATCTCCCCTCCTCCAGGCTGGGACACAAGCAGACTTTCTAACTCCCTGCACTGGATTGCGATGGTGCATGACCAACGGCTGGACTGTGGGGTCTCTGAGAGGGATGAAGGTGTCCTTCTGTCATGTGTTCAAAGGTTGATGATGACAGGTACCAGAATATTCACTAGCTGCACTGGGTTTTCTCAGAGACAACCTGTAGGACCCATAACCCTCACACACAACTTCCACATTTGGAAAGCAAGGCTTCTGCACTTCTCTTTTGAAGTGCTGGCTTTCTCTGGTGTTGTCTAGGGGAGAATTCTTGCACCTTCTGTTTCCACCCAGTGTCTCTGGCTTTTTAGAAATATTTGTGTTCTCAGAAGCAGAAAGTGCTTTGAACATCTACCCTGTTCACACACCAAATCACACACCAAGTCAACAGACACCTAAAGCACCAAGACATGTTTGTACCACCCAGTGAGTTTGTCCTGGGACTGCTAAGTGGAGAACAAGAGTTTCATAGTAGGGCTGATGAAAAGGTGGTGTAGGCAACCTGCCACAAATCTTCAGGTGGACCCTCCAGCTGGGTCTTTGTTATAAACCTGTCCTCGCCCATCACTACCAAGCAGTTACAAGACAGGATGAGCTCTGCTCAGTGCAGGCATGCAGTGCAAAAGCAGGAGGACCACTCTGCTTGGCAGGTCTAGAAGAAGCCTGCCCAGGCAAATCACAGTATCACTAAGGTTGGAAGAGACCTCAAAGATCATCGAGTCCAACCTGTCACCACAGATCTCATGACTAGACCATGGCACCAAGTGCCACGTCCAATCCCCTCTTGAACACCTCCAGGGACAGTGACTCCACCACCTCCCTGGGCAGCACATTCCAATGGCAAATGACTCTCTCTGGGAAGAACTTTCTCTTCACCTGGAGCCTAAACTTCCCTTGGGGCAGCTTGAGACTGTGTCCTCTTGTTCTGGTGCTGGTTGCTAGAGAGAAGAGACCAACCCCTTCGTGGCTACAACCACCTTTCAGGTAGTTCTCAAAGGAGATGAGAAAGATTCCTCCCTTCAGAAGTGTGGGAGGTGCCTGAAGGCATCTTTTGGTGACCTGCACACCACTCTGACTCCCGGTTTGACACACTTGCAGAGATCCTGATGCTTTTGTCTGAATTGGCTCTCATCACTACACTTGGTCCTCGCTGCTGTTAACTCACACTCCTGCAATCATGAGTGCGAGTAAGAAGATGGAGATGACTTAACAAACACCAGCTGACTTTTCAAGAAGATTTGTGTAAATAACTTTGTGTGCTGTGAAGCAGTCAGGAGGGAGAAACACGCAGATCTGAAGAGCTAGGTGTTGTTCCACCAGGCTAGCCAAGCTCCTGCACTCCACTAGTGTTACTGGCATTGTGGAGACAAGGTCTGGCTGGGGGTCTCACATGCCCTTTTGTTTATGTGCCTGGACACCTGACATTTCCCCTGCTGACCCTGCAGCAAAGGGTTGTCTGCTCCTCAAAGAACTTTCTGAAGTCATCACTGCAGGGGCTGCGTCTGGGAAGAAATTCACGATATGGAGACTTTCCACCCCACATGAGGACAAGCTAGTACCGCTCTCATTTAGGGCTCCACAGCATCCCTCTCCTCCTGCTTGCACAGAAAATAGTATCAGGAGAGTATTTGTGTATTTTTAGCAACTTTTAATTGAAGTAGCAGCTGGAAACAAGGAGAAGAGCCAGCACTGCCTTGCCAGCCAGCTCTTCACAGGCATCCAGCAGCTGCTGTGCAGCCCTGTGCCTGTAGTGGCTTGGCAATTCAGGAGAGGACCATGGGCACCTGAGGACATGTTTGGGGCAGCTCTGAGAGAAGACACAGGAGCCAGGAGCTGTAAATACTGCATGGACTCACATACCTTGAGTACTGTGTCCAGATCTGGGCCCCTCAGTTTAGGAAGGACATTGAGACACTTGAACATATCCAGAGAAGGGCAACAAGGCTGGTGAGAGGCCTTGAGCACAAGCCCTATGAGGAGAGGCTGAGGGAGCTGGGGTTGTTTAGCCTGAAGAAGAGGAGGCTCAGGGGCGACCTCATTGCTCTCTACAACTACCTGAAAGGTGGTTGTAGCCAGGAAGAGGTTGTTCTCTCTAGCAACCAGCACCAGAGCAAGAGGACACAGTCTCAAGCTGCACCAGGGGAAGTTTAGGCTCGAGGTGAGGAGGAAGTTCTTCACGGAGAGAGTCATCCGTCATTGGAATGTGCTGCCCGGGGAGGTGGTGGAGTCACCGTCCCTGGAGGTGTTCAAGAGGGGACTAGACGTGGCACTTGGTGCCATGGTCTAGTCATGGGGTCTGTGGTGACAGGTTGGACTCAATGATCTTTGAGGTCTCTTCCAACCTTGGTGATACTGTGATACGCAATCCCGAGCTGCAGGTAGTTCAAGTTATCACCTCTGCAATCATCAGCCTCAGCAGCACGGCCAGCGCTTGAATCTCCTGCTGCTGGAGCCTTGACAAGTCCATAGCCATGAGAGTCAATATTTACCACCTTGTGTTTGTTAGTGCTAAGAAAGCAGCTCGCTCCGAGATGCTTCCTTGGCTAATCCATGTAAATGCTTCTCTTTTAATGAGGGAGGATGATAAACAGGTGGCAGGGAGAAGGCGACAAAATAGAAATGGGTGTCCCCTCTGGGGAGAAGCAAGAGGAGAAACTGCACACTGCTGTCAAGAGATAGGAAATGCTGTGGGCTTGAAGAAGCAAAAGTCAGTGAGTGAGATGTGCAAACGACTGAGACCCTGGGAGGAGTTCAGCTGCTGAATTCTGAATAGACAAGGTGTCATCCTCCTTCACCAGTGGTTTCAGCAAACACAGTCCTTAATTCCTTGTGGATG
This sequence comes from Picus viridis, assembly GCA_033816785.1. Taxonomy (NCBI): domain Eukaryota; kingdom Metazoa; phylum Chordata; class Aves; order Piciformes; family Picidae; genus Picus; species Picus viridis. The sequence continues at coordinate 12,896,071 of CM066593.1, read as the reverse complement.
AAATGCTGCCTAATGTCCATGCACTTGTGTGCATGCTACACGGACTGGAAACCAGTCAGGGCATCCTCCCTGCCTGCAGCTCATCTGAGGAGGGCTAGCAGGGCACAGTGTGAAGGGCAGGGTCTGGGCTGCTGGTGGGTGAGCTGTGCAGGGGGCTCATGGCCTTCTTAGGGTGGGAAACAGTCTGTGGGGATGGATTTCTGGTACATCCTGCTTCCCTGATCTTTGCATTTCTGAAAGCAAGACATCATCTGTTCACATAGCAAAGCAACCTGTGAACTCCACCATGTCTTCTTTGGCATGGTATCAGGAGTTTAGACCAGCATGCACATATTTATCACCTTATTTTTATGCAGAAAGGCAGCTAGGCTAAAGGAGAACCCCTTCCCTGAGCAGTGCCAGGCTCTGGGGCTCTCCATCACAGCCCCTCAGCCCAAGGTGAATACCAGCAAGGACCATGAAATCTGCACTTGACACTGAGCTAAATTAATGCTTAACACTCACTGCATACTTAAGAGAAGCCCAGTTAAATTTCACTATGCCAACTGGCTGGCATCCCAACCCTCTTCATCTTCCCCAGTTTCAGTGCAAAAGGTCTGTGAGAGAAACCTTTGCCATGAGGGATTTGTCAGGCTGCCATTTTTATTCCCATGCAAACACCTCCTCCAGCCATTGGATTCAGTGGCTGGCAGGAATAAGCAACTTCTGCAAGGCAGGTGCACAGAGCAGGCTGGCCATGAGGGAAATCCAGCTGTAGCTGAGGAAACACACTCTGCAGGCAAAACATTTGGCGCTGCAGGAGGGGGCTGCACATCTGGAGAAGGCAGGCAGCAGGCTGATCAGCATACCGCCTCAGGAAACATCTGGAAGAGCACAGGCTGCAGATGGGGGTTTGGGCTGTTTGAGCAAAGTAGATCCTAGCTACTCTGCCTGTCCTAGCCTACGTGCGCTGGAAAATCCACAAGGAAATTCCCATACATTCAGGTGGCTTTTTTCCTTTGTGCTTTTGCAGAGGCTTTTCTCTCTCTGCCTTGCTGCTGTGATTTCCTGCACTGCTGTGGGCTGTTTGTGGACACTCACAGCAGCTGCATCGAGGGCACAACTGACACTTTGCAATCCTTTCTTGTCGTCACAGGACACCAGATTTACTTCTGCTTGCTCTGCCCAGGCCAGTCTTCACTGCATCCTTGGGAATGGTCTGCAAGCTCAGCATCACCCCTTCAGCCACTAGCAGGCAAGGCAGAGAGGATACCTGGGAGGAGGCAGTGAGAGGTTTGGTAGTCCTTGGAATTGGAGTGGCCCTTGAATGCCACATAAACCAGCCAGCAACGACAGCCCTCTCCAGAGCAGCCTCTGCTGTCTCTCCAAAATGCCAACCATGTGAGCATTCACTATTTGCCCTGTGGAGGAAGAGCATATGTGTAAAGGTGCTGTCCCTCTCCGCAGGAGGTGCCAGCAATGGCTCCCTTTCACACCTGGAGGGTTGGTGGCTGTTCCAGTTCTTGCCTCATCCCTCATCTGTGAAAGGGTCTGGTAAATTGTTCAGGGATTTGATAAACCTCCACAAACATATTCTTGATACCCAACCCATCACCAAAGTCCTAGTAAGACTGTAATCATTCCTGACTGTTCTCTGGGCTACCAACTATTTCTTTGCTGTGCTTAGTGCCCCTCTCTGCTGTGACATTAAAGGTAGCAGAGCTTTTATTGCTGTTAGGTGTGAGATGAGCATGAAGCATCCAGCTGGACTCCTCATGTCTGCAAAATGACCAGGCTCAATCTGGACACAGTTTAGAAGAAAACAAATGGGAATGATTGCAATGGCTTCTATCTGATTTTACCTCGAAGGGGAAAATGCCCTTTCTCAGTTTTGCATGGTGCAAGGTAAGCATCCACACCTCTGAAACAGGCTGGTAAACATGGTTAATCTAAGAACTAACAGCCACAATTAATTCCCTTTGCAATTTCTAGTAGCTGGAGAGGCTTTCATCTAGCAGGATATATCCATTTGGAGGCAATTGCCTTTATTATTCAGGCTTGCAAATTGCCTGCTCCTATTGGTCTCTAATGCAAGCCTTTAAAAGTTTAACACATCTGCAATTTTATAAAGTCATTAGTTTTAATTAATAGATAAAGCTCCTCCATTATTCTCAGAATTAACTCCAACTGAGAAGAAGACACAGCCAATACCTGCCTGTGTGTACTCACTGGGAAATTCTTTTGAAATGCTGTGATTAAAGGTAGGGAAAGAGATTTGGGCTTTATTTGGCAGCTGAATGGAAATGAAGAGCAAAGTGTTCTCTCCAGTTTCTACAGGGCTTAAGCAATCTCAGATGTGCTACAATTTGCTGCCATAAGTGTTTTGTGTTCTCCTCATGTCCAGAGAGTGGCCAGTGGGGTGCATCTGTGTGCCCACAGGAGGCGGAGGGGATGCAGGCTGGGATTCAACGTGGGTGGCAGAGCCTTCGGTGCTGGGTGGCCATGAGGCACACAGTGCCATCCTGCTGGGCTCCCAATGGACCAAGCAGGTGAAATATCAGATACTTCCTCTGTAGGAAAGTGTCCTGGGAGCAGCACTGACCTTTCTCTTGGGAGCACTGGTGAGTTGTCTCCTGCTCCCCACCTCCGATTCCTTGCCTCCAAGGTGAGCTTCATCTGGCTACCAAGCAGCTTCACACCTGAGCTCAGAAGATACTTGCAAAGGCTTGAGAAGAAGGAGGAGGTGGAGTAAGGATGGATTTAGTGAAGATAAAGCATCAGGTGGTCAAACACATCACCCTCAGTTCCAAAACCTGGAGCTGCTCTCCTCAATTAATATATCTAAGCTGAGCTGTGTGGTAGTGCTTTCATTTGATGGCCCACCCTGGACAGAGTTGGCTGTGTAGTTTTTGTCTCCTCTGATGGCAGTATTTAACCTCAAAAAGCCAGACCACAGGTACAGTTGAGCAGCACATCACTTTCCCATCCTATAAAAGGCCTTGAGCTTTCACAAATTCAACCTTGTTATTAAAGAGGGACATATAAGACTGTTTATCACTGGGGCTCTCCTGATTTCTGTCGAAGCCTTCTGTGAAAAGCTGTGCTTCTGCAGCAGTTCACTATATGCAGAGCAGGCCACCAGGAATCCTTCCTCCTCCTCGATCCCAGATGGATTTGTACTCTTCAAGACTGAAGCCCTGGGTGCAGCATGGAACAAGGGTCTGGAGGACCATGAAGAGGAGATGCCTGGATGAAGCACAATGAGAAATCCTGGCACTTCCCAGCAGAGCCAGCAGCTGCTGCTCATCAGGTCAGCTCAGCCAAAATCTGCCGGGTTGCTACTTTGTTCAGCATAAGATGGCAATATAAGAATGGACTGAACATAATCAAATCATCTGTTCCTCTGGTGGGATGAGACTGGAAAACTCAAGCAGTGCAGGAAAGCTGGGGCAGACCTCAAAGACTGGCTGTGGAATGAGGGCACCATCTCTACTCCTGTACTGGTACAAGATCCTGTGTGACATGCACATGTCTGCACTGGTATGAACTCATGGGCAAAGAATACAGTAAAACAGAAGAATGCCATGAGGCTTAAGAGGGACTTAATTCTGTGGAGCAAAAGGCAGCATGGTGATGACAGCTCAGCTGACAAGGCTGAGCTGTGAGTGACAGCATCATATCGCTTTGGGCTGAATGCAGCAGTTCCAGCTCAAAGCAGAAGTCAGTGGAGCTGTCAGCAGCTTTGGTGATGCACAAAATGGTGCTCTGCAATTTCCCTGCTCCATTACATGCATACAAGGAAGCACCTGGGCTATGGTAAATAAAGATAAGGGCAGAGTAAGAAATGGGCCTCTGTGACACGGCAGGGAGAGGATGCAGGGAGGTGGTTTGCAAAGGTCTGAATTTGCATTGAACTGAAGTCAGTGCCAGCTCCACAGGTCCTGCTCTATTCTGTGGTGGCAAAAAAGGATGGTTGATAGAGACTGGATTAGTTAGAATTGTCCAGCTCAGCAAGAAGCTGCCTCTTTCCAGCAGCTTGCAGAGTCCGTGGTGTTACCCCAAAGCCACAAATTCAACCTCTGCCCCAGCCAGTGAGGTCCAAAGTGCCTGAGCTGTGCTCACCGCAGGCAGCGCAGTGCAGAGCTGGGTGCGGCTGGGGCAGCTTTCAGAAGCAAACTAGAGCTGCTGGTTGGGACACACTCTTCCCCGACTCTCTAGGGGTGGAAAAGGCAGTGGAAGGTGTCCAGAGGTTAAATATCTTTACTGCAGTGCCTCATCCTGAGTCACTGCCACCCTCCAACTCCCACTGGGTTTAGTGAGCTTGACGAAAAGCCACCTACATGGGCATGGAGCAGTGCAAGGGCAAAAGTGTTTCCCAGGCTCATTAGATCTCAAACCATGTAATTCCCAATGGGAGGGCCTTGCTCAGAGCTTGCTGATAGTGGTGCAAAGAGCTGGGGTACAGGTGCTGGCAGCTGCAAGCCTGTGTACATGCCTGAGTGTGACACCACCTGCTCTTGTGAAGAAGGGCGGGCCACTAGCTCTGTGGGGTTTGCAGGGTGTAGGGAAATGAGGGGCGAAGCTAGAGCTGGCACAGGCAGAGGTCTCATCTGATGTGGAGACAGGACACCCCATAGCAACTGCAGATCCCAAGGTAACTAGAAGTGAGGTGGGTTAAGGTTTTCCACAGGTTAAGTTGTCAGCACTCAAACGGGTTAATTTCCCATGCTTGTGTTGGACATGGACTTCACTGCTCTGTTTCTGTGCTGTCCCACTATTCCTCAAATACCAACCAGAGTTGGCTGGGACACAGCAGAGGTCTGGGACATGCAGGAAATGGTATATAGTCCAGGGTCTTGTGTAGAACTGTTGGAGCCTATATGGAATTTTAGTGACAAGGGAGACACACTGCTGGTTCTTAGGAGGCTGCAAGTCCCTTCCATTGCTGCTCTGAGCCATTTGAGCTCATGGAAAGTGTTTACCCAGTGCTGAATACTATTAACCTGGGCTGTTACCTCGCTGTGTCCTCCTTTCCAGAGCATAAAAATCTCAATCAAGTCCTGCAGTGCTGACTACATTCATTGGCTCTTTCAGGTGAGTTTGCCAGAGACCAGCAATTCCCCAAGTCACTCTGAGTGATGAATGCCACGAGGAGGGCTAATCATGCAGAGCAGGCAGGGAGGACACACAGTCTGCAAGGAGCCAGGGGTGGACAAGGAGCTTTGGTGCTCCAAAAGCATACACAAGAAGAATGTAATACTGAGTGACAGCTCCACCAGGTTCTGCCAGCTGTCAGTTCACAGATTTACAGATTTTAACACCAGGAGAAATTTGGATTTCAGGGCATGGCTTTTTATTTTTGCCCTATACTCTGGTTGCACTGCAGAGAAAGTTTTCAGGCTGAGGTCTTCAGATACCTGGAGCCCACAAAAGGTTACTAAGGAAGGCAGTTTCACCCACTCTTCACAGCAAACCACATATGTGAAACTGATAACAAAGTGTCTTCACTGATAAGGTGAGGTGGTGGAGTCACCACCATTGGGGGTGTTTAGAAGGAGACTGGATGGGGTGCTTGGTGCCATGGTTTAGTTGATTAGATGGTGTTGGATGATAGGTTGGACTCAATGATCTTGAAGGTTTCTTCCAACCTGGTTAATTCTATTCTATTCTATTCTATTCTATTCTATTCTATTCTATTCTATTCTATTCTATTCTATTCTATTCTTGGAGAGATGAAAGGAATTGCTGAAGGTGCTGGAGCCAGTGCAGAGGAGGGCAAGGAAGCTGTTGAGGGGCCTGGAGAATAAATCTTATGAGAGACTGAGGAGCTGGGGCTGGAAAAGAGGAGGCTGAGGAGGGAGCTCATTGCTCTCTACAACTACCTGAAAGGATGCTGTGGAGTGCCTGGTGCTGGTCTCTTCTCCCAGGTAATTAGTGATAGAACAAGAGGGAATGGCCTCAAGCTGTGTCTGGGTACATTTAGACTGGACATTAGGAAAAACATTTTCACAGGAAGAGTGGTCAGGGATTGGAATGTGCTGCCCAGGGAGGTGGTTGAGTCACCAAGCCTGGATGTGTTTAAAGGTCATTTGGATGTGGTGCTTGGGGATATGGTTTAGGGGTGAACCTTATAGAGCACGTTGGACCTGGTGATCCTGAGGGTCTTTTCCAACCTGAATGTTTCTGCGATTCTGTGAAGTGCTGAGTTAATTCATAGCACATTGCCTGCAGCTTCACTTCATCCACCTTCCTCCAGATATTTGTTTATAAAAGGTTCATTCAAGCTTCATTTCTTAGCTGAAGGGGTTGATAGCAAAGATCTTTATCTTCTGGTTAGCTTCTATTCTGATGAGCAAAACAGACAAGCATTGCCAGAGCAGAGCTTGTTCCATGTGCTATATTTGTGGCTGTGAGAATACAAAAAGATATGCCTTTGGAATATAATTGCCTGATTTCTCAGATGTCCTCCTGGATCCAGGCCTAACAGATAATTTTCCTGTCTCTGCTTTTAATGTCCAGTTTCTTCCTGTCGGGTACCCTGAGCTTTTGAATACAGGCACTGACACTGCCAGTTCTTACTTCTCTAAGGAAACTTATCCTCAGACTATTATTAATCACTGAATTTATTACATGGGGGAAGGCTCAGAGTAGACTAAATGGATTCATGTACCTGGTGCAGAAGCTGAGTGATGTGGGGAGCCTGGGCTGAGCTGAATATGCATGGAAAATAAGGCAAAGTGAAAAACAGATCCAAAGAAAACCTGAAAAATGCTGTCTCACCACCCTCATGGTGAAGAACTTCTTCCTAACATCCAATCTGAATCTGCCCATTTCTATTTTTTTCCCCATTCCCCTTAGTCCTATCATTGAGTCCATTTCCTCTCATCCTATCAGGTGTTACCTGAGATAAGAACCTGGCCCCCACCTCACTGCAACCTCCTTTCAAGTAGTTGTAGAGACCAAAGAGATTTGCCTTCAGCCTCTTCTCCAGGCTGAACAAACACTCAGCTTGTCCCAGTGTGGCCCGATCCAGGATGGTAGGAGTGGTAACCAGGCCTGGAAGGGAGGAGGATTGTTTGCAAGAGCCCAGGAAGGCAAAGCTAGAGCTCAGCAGCCTCCGAGGAGTCGCCAGCCTCTCCTCTAGGGGTCATGGTGACTTCACTGAACGAGCATCACCGGGCCAAGCCTTGGCGTCAAGCTGAATGTCCTTGAGAATCAGCTTTGCAAAGCTCTTCGGAAGACAGCTTACAGAAGAGAGGTGGATATGCCCTCCTTGGGGACACTGAAAGAGGAGATGCCATTCTGTGCCTTCCCAGCATCTTCAGCTCGGCACATGGAACAGTAAGGATCTCTTGAGCTTTGCTCCACCACTGTCAGGAACCTGCACCGCTTTGCTTTGTTTTGCCTGAGCAGTGGGGTGGTGCCAAGCTACTGCCAACCATACCCAGGATCTCTCAGGCTCTTCTAAAGGAATGCTCTGAAACGAAAGAGGGCCCCGAGCTCTCCTTTCAGCCTGACAGACCCAGGGACATAGTCACGGTGAGGACACATAAGCAGGTGACCCAGAAATAAATAACCTCTGCCACCAGCCGAGTTTGGGCTGCATTGGGAAAAATCTGTTTGGGAAGAGTGAGACAAGATTTAATCAACACACCACCCTTGCTGGGTGCACCAGGCTGAGGAGCACCAGGCTGAGGAGCAGGAGAAATCCCTTGTGTTCGATCCTATCAGAGAGAGATCTCTCAAAGCCCAGGGATCTGTTGCCAGTACTTTCAGTGTCTCAAGTGCCCTGTTTTGTGGGTGGCAGCTGCTCTTGCTGGCCAGCAGAGAGTGGCTGGAGGAAGCTATTAATTTGTTTTTCTATTGAAGCTTAAAAAAACCCCAACAAAGTCTTTCTGTCATGACCATGAAAGGAGGCAACAGCACAAAGCAAATAAACAATCTTTAATGTGCCTCACAGATATGTTTATGCTTCTTGTTCATGAAAAACAGCCTCTTGGTAGTGCAACACTCTGGGCTAGAACTGGGGAAAGGGTGAGAACTGGGGAAAACAGCAGCAGCAGAGCAGGGAGAGTCCCTGTCAGTGCATGCCTGTGCAAGCAGACAGCCACTGTGAGTGAGCATGGAGTCACATCCAGCCAGGGAGAGGTATCAGGCAAGAGGGCAATGGTCAGACGCAGGGTCATGCTTCTGCCTTCCCTTCAGTTTGATGTGGGGCTTAACATGGGGGCTTATGTGTGTCACACCATCTCCTGCCAGACAGTAAAACCCTCATGAGTTTGCCCTGAACAGCCATCCTCATAAGAAAGAAATGTGTCATCTTTAGCAGGAGTGAGCTAGGAAGCTCCTGCCTGCAGGTAGGACACATGCAAGTGACCTGAAAGCAGATGTGAAATGGCCAAGCCACCCTCCAGTAGTCACTCCCCATGTCCCCAAACAGCAATGCACCAGGAAAGACAGTGTGTGCTGAGCCCAGGCTGGGCTGGGAGGCAGGAGTGTGTGTCCAGGGTCTCATGTGTGACCTGGTCAGAGAGGTTTCTGAAGGGAGTCCTTTTAGCCCTGGAATGCTCTTCTCTGCACACACTTGTTCTGTGTGCTGGGACTCAGTCAGACAATATTTATCCTCGTGGAGTTTAAATGATAAATGGTGACATCTGTAGCTCTGGTCTGTGCAACCCGAGTCATATAAAACCCACTCCAAAAAGCTAGGCTGGGATTCCTTCCCCTGCTCTGTTTGCAGCTCCTGCTTAGTTCTAGCATGGGGCAGGTGCTGGGCGTCTGTGCACAAGGCTGCAGGACTTTCCTGGCTGGCTTTTAGTTTGTCTTTCATGGCCTAGGTGCAGAGTATATGTGAAAAGAATTGTTCCAGTGATCTATGTGAGAATCAGTCACTGCACTAGACCTTTTCTGGGAGACAGCGTTCCCAGCGACTGTGTTTCTAACCCTCAAGGGGAATTTACAAAGGGATTTGGAAAGGGCAGTGCTGAATCATTTTGGAAGAGCTGTGATGGTTTGTCAGAGAGGCAAAAATCATGTTCCTTAACCAGCAGCCTTCATCAAACAGCTCTGCATTTATCATAAGAAACACAGCTCCCCACCCTGCTTTAATTCCCCTTAAGTCAAATATGATCTTCTTCCTCCAAACTGTAATGCCTCCTCTTCAGACACAAACCCTCCCTCTTTGCTCCCTAAACTCACAGAGCACTCTTACTATACTCTGCTCTTTCTTGCTTGCAAAGTTGTGTTTCAGTTATGAGCAAAGTAATCCCCACTCATAAATGATGTTGACAGCATGCTTTTGGATCTTATGGAATGAAAAATACTGAAACAATGTCAGTTATTCTTTTTCCCATCAGTGCAAGCAGGGAGTTCAGTCCCCTTGAGGAAACTCTTCTCCATAATTAGGAAAATGCCACGGAAACTGTTTATCTTACTCAGCAAGTTGGGAACTGTGAATGCTGTGAATGTTGCAAGCTCCTCCACAGGCAGGCTGAGCTTTCCTGAGATCCCTGGTGAGATTTAGCAGTGAGCAGGGGACTGAGAGAGGGTCCTGTAGCACAGCAAGTGAGTCCCCAGCTCACCTGCTGTTTGTAGAAGAAGGGAAAGGCAAGAAATTGCTTTCATGCCACTGGACAGTGACTGGTTGGCCGGTCACAAGGGTAAAAGTCCTGCTGGGCACTGTGGCTCCTTGTCTCTGATAAGCAGCCAAACTCAAGAGCTTTGTTGCTATAGTGGACATGTTTGTTTAGGTCACACATTCAGGAAAGCAATCAAGAATGAAGTGAAAATCTTGTGCTGTATAAATGTGAGGGGTGCTGTGTGCAGCCCTGAGCACCCCGCTTCCAGCACAAGCCCAGGGTGCAAATCTGTTCAACAGGGAGACAGAGGAAATCACCAAGGAACTCAACTACTGGTTATTAAACATGAAGGTTTGGAGTTCATCTTCTTCAGCTCAGGAAATTCTTGAGCTGCTCCTTGCCAAAGGCTGGGTGGGATATTAAGAGAATGACCCGTGTGCTCCACGGCCAGTTTCTTGCTCACTTTCCCTCTTTGTGCTTGCTGGCTTTTAGAGACACAGGCAGATGTACAGCACACTTCCAGAGATGTATTCTCCTGCTCTTGTAGCACAACTGATGCCCAAAATAGGCTCCAGTCCTGGAAGATGCACAACCAAGAACTGTCCCCATGGTGGCTGCAGTATCCTGCCTGCTGCAGTTCTGGGCCCCTCAGTTTAAGAAGGACATTGAGACACTTGAACGTGTCCAGAGAAGGGCAACAAGTCTGGGGAGAGGCCTTCAGCACAGCCCTGTGAGGAGAGGCTGAGGGAGCTGGGGTTGCTTAGCCTGGAGAAGAGGAGGCTCCAGGGAGAGCTTATTGCTCTCTACAACTACCTGAAGGGAGGTTGTGGCCAGGTGGGGGTTGGTCTCTTCTCCCAGGCAACCTGTGACAGAACAAGAGGACACAGTCTCAAGCTGCACCAGGGGAAGTTTAGGCTCGAGGTGAGGAGAAAGTTCTTCACAGAGAGAGTTGTTGGAATGTGCTACCCAGGGAGGTGGTGGAGTCACCATCCCTGGAGGTGTTCAAGAGGGGATTGGACATGGCACTTGGTGCCATGGTTTAGTCATGAGGTCTGTGGTGACAGGTTGGACTTGGTGATCTTTGAGGTCTCTTCCAACCTTGATGATTCTGTGCTTGCAGTGTTGGTGGATGGGTGGGTGTTGGGGGCAATGAATTTTTCAGGGGGAACCTGGTTCTCTTGCACATGGGGACAGAGGATCAGTGAGCTCAAGCCTTGACTGGCTGGAGGTGTCCAAAAGCCATGCCCACAGATATCCAAACACTCAGGCACAGTAGAGATGATGTCTGTGTCCCCTGTTGATTCTGTAGAAACCAGACAGCCACATGGGGTAAGAGTAAAGATGCAGGTAGCACAAGAAGTCTGTAGGAGTTGAGAAAACATAAAGGCAATGCATCAGGGTCACAAGGGGACCACTATAGGCCATGGTTACTATTCGAGTCTCCTTTTAGTTGGGGAATGTGCCAGACTTGTTGTTTGTGTTCCCTGTGACTGCAGGTTTGGTTTTGGGAAGCTCTCATCAACACAATTAAAGGCCAGGAGACACACCAGTTTGGAGCCCTCAAACTTTCCTGCCCCTGCAGAGCACAAGTCATCCTCATGGACACCACTGAGAGGTGACAGGAGGTGGCAGAAGAAAGATGGAAATATCCCAAGGGGATGATATCATGCTTGCTTTGTTGTTGCTGTTGTTGTTTTCTTTTCCTGGCATCACACATGGCTCCTGGAAGCAAAAGGTGGGAAAATAATCCTGCAGAGCACAAACACAGAAAGCAAACATGAGGATGCTTGGTTTCTGCTGATGCTCCCTGGCTGGTAAGGGACACATGGTGGGATGGGTGGAGGCGGGCTGGTGGCAGATGGCCTCTCTGGACCAGCTGGCAAATGGCCTGATAAGGAAGGTGAGGTCTTTCCAGTTCCAATTTGTGTGAAAAGGCTCTGAGCCTCAGGATGTAGCATGATGATGCCTACCTCAGGGACCCAGCAATGCTTGTGTTGTGTCAGGCACCAAGCCCAGGGGCTCCATGAGCTGGATCTGTGTGCTATGGCATCCCAGTTGAAGCTGTTGATGCTATGGCATCCTATTTGAAGCTGTCCTGTGCCTCTGTGCCAGATCCAGGATTGCTAGGGGATGCACACATCCTTACTTGGCTGATGCAAATGTATTCAAACATGATTTTGGCCCTTTTATTTTATTGCTGTTTGTCAGACCAGGATAACCACCTCATTAAATCCAACCCTGCCTTGACAAAGCATTGGCAGGAAGACTGCAAAGATCAGCTTTGTCCCTGGGACAAATCTGCCTTCAGGCTGTAGCTGTTATGGAATAATAAAGCATCCCTGCTTGGATGTGCTCTACAAAAGGTCACATCCTTTTCCAACACCCTCTACAGTAGCCCTGGGCTGTTGTGGAAGGTAAGGGAGTTCTTGCCATTAAGAGATGTGCTTCCAGTCCCCTGCTCCCATTTCAGCATGTTCCCCCTGCCCTGCCCTGAAAGCTGTCAGGACAGTACACTTTGGGACTGTCCCTACAGCTGAATGGGTGTCAGCCCAGCCTGAACACCCAGAGTATCTCTGAGGCTGGAAGGTTCTTGCTGGCTGTTTTGTACAGAAGAGAGAAGAGAAGAGAAGAGAAGAGAAGAGAAGAGAAGAGAAGAGAAGAGAAGAGAAGAGAAGAGAAGAGAAGAGAAGAGAAGAGAAGAGAAGAGAAGAGAAGAGAAGAGAAGAGAAGAGAAGAGAAGAGAAGAGAGAAGAGAAGAGAAGAGAAGAGAAGAGAATAGACCAGGTTGAAAGAGACCTTCAAGATCATCATGTCCAGCCCATCACCCAACACCATCTAAGCAACTAAACCATGGCACCAAGCACCCCATCAAGTCTCCTCCTAAACACCTCCAATGATGGCAACTCCACCACCTCCCTGGGCAGCACATTCCAATGGGCAATCACTCTCTCTGTGAAGAATTTCTTCCTAACATCCAGCCTAAACCTCCCCTGGCACAGCTTGAGACTGTGTCCTCTTGTTCTGGTGTTGGTTGCCTGGGAGAAGAGACCAGCCCCTTTCTGTGTAATTCCCTTTTCGTCTCCCTCTCCCTCCCTCCCCTCTCCCTCTCCCTCTCCCTCTCCTCCCTCTCCCTCTCCCTCTCCCTCTCCCTCTCCCTCTCCCTCTCCCTCTCCCTCTCCCTCTCCCTTTCCCTTTCTTGCTTTGCTTTTCTATTATTTTATTTTTTTCCTTTTTTTCCTTTTTTTTTTGGTCTTCTTTTTTTCCCCCTTTTCTTTTTCCAGTGGAAAATATTTCAGGGCGTGTGTGCACCTTCCATTGCACACCGTAATCTGATGCACTTGTTGAAGTATTTTCCATTGTGATAGCAAATTACTGACCTGACAAAGAGAGGACTCCAAAGGAACTACCAGCCATGGTAGGAGTGTTGTGATGAAGCTATGACCCAGACTCATTTGCTTTGTGTCTGTTTTCAGTAAGCAGCTCCTAAGAGCTGGGCTAACTTTCACTCTGCTCTTCACATGGCCTTGGAGTGTTTCTCAGCGCTGTAGCACATCTATCTCCTTTGCAATCTGCTACTTCTTCTTTGATCTGCCTTTGCAAAGTTTAATTACCTGGAGAATAATTAATTTGGGCTTCTCTTGCCATTGCCTAGCAGAAAGGCTTGGCAGACCAGCATGAGCTGTGGTGCTGGGTTTCATTACAGTCTCATCTACACTGCACCTGACTTCAGTGATGCTGCAACTCAGGGTTCCTGGCACTGGTACCTTCTTCCCAAAGGAGACCTTATGCTCCTCACCATTAGGGCAGAAGTGACTGCAAAACTGCAGCTCCAGAAAGACTTCATCGACACCTCACACCCTGGTGGTCAATACTGAATTTGAGAGGAGGAAAGACCTTCATTTGGCCCTGTTTCTGGATCACACTGAGGTGGATCACCATCCCTTTCTGGTGAGGTCATAGAATCATAGAATCAATAAGGTTGGAAAAGACCTCAAGGATCATCAAGTCCAACCTGTCACCCAACACCTCATGACTACTAAACCGTGGCACGAAGTGCAATGTCCAATCCCCTCTTGAACACCTCCAGGGATGGGGACTCCACCACCTCCCTGGGCAGCACATTCCAACGGCTAACAACTCTCTCAGTGAAGAACTTTCTCCTCACCTCCAGCCTAAACTTCCCCTGGCACAGTTTGAGACTGTGTCCTCTTGTTCTGGTGCTGGTTGCCTGGGAGAAGAGACCAACCCCTTTCCGTGTAAGCTACCAAAAACATCTGTGTCAGTGCATGGAACAGATGAAGAGGGGAATATTCTCTGGTCACAGCCTTTGAGGTGACTTACACTTTGGAGATGAATTTTAGTAGAAGCAGAAGGCAGCACACCTGCTTTGGGATCCTCCTACAGCTCTATGCCACAGAAGCATTTTGTTTGCCCTTCAGGTCATTTCTCTCTTACTTTCTTTATCTTTGTCAAGGCTCAGAGAGGGATCTGGAGGTTGTCCTGGGTGCCTCCTGACAGCCAGCACGATGTAGCCATTAATTACCAAGGACAACTCCGATGGAAAGTTCACCTTGCATGATACAAAACCACTGCTTGTTGGCAGTGTGGCTGGCTGAGGGTAAAGCCTGAATGGGTAAACAATAACCCCAGTGACAAGAAGTCCACATAGCTGAAACCTGGCCAGCCCAGTGGGAAAAATGCTGACAGACTGGCTTGGTCATGAAGGGCCTGTCAGCCTCATGCCATAGTGGGCAGACTCTGATGCTGCTGATCAGATGGCTGTTGCTGCAGCAACTGGGACAAAGGGGTTGAAGGAAAGCTGTGTAAGGCAATGCTTCAAAAACACTGCAAGGCTGACTTTCCAGCCTGCTTGGGTCTGACAGCAAATGTCATACATCCCCATGTGTCTCACATAGGTTTCCTGATCTGATTGTTCCAGGCCTTGGGACAATGCCTGCCTCCAAAGGCGTTTGCTACATACCCCAAAGCTGCCTGGCCCATCTGAGAGTCCAGACTCATATCCTGTGCTGTGCAGTGACTTTGTGATGGGAAAAGGAGGACTAAGCTGCTCCCTGTATTCACCTCAGAGCCTCCTGAAGGACTCTGAAGCATCAGAGTTGGCTTGAAAGGGACATTGGACTCAAATTCTACATTGCACATCTTAGGTCACAGTGGGTGTGTTTGATCTTCTTGATGGTCCTGACCACCTGGTCAGACCAAGACTTTTCTTCTGATGTATTGCATAGTCCTTTTAATTTGAGATTTTGATATTTAAGGCACTTTCTCCCAAAGAACCACTGTGGCAGCAAGAAATTAAGGCTTTGATTTGTTGAAAGCCAATCACTGCTTTTTAAGCTTTGCAATACCCTCCCCAGCTTTGATGATAATATCCTGATAATATCTATGCCATGGGAACTCTGAATGCCTACCTTCTGGAAAATAGTAGGATGTTTACTGTGCAAACATGAAGATTTGGAGAAAGCTGGGTCTGAGGGAAATGAGGACATCAGAGGTTCTTTCTTCAACCCCTGTGAAGAGGGTGAGCTAGCTACCAATGATACTTCTGGAGCACTGAGTCATCTATTTTGCAAGGTTTCTTGGAGGGCAGTAGGGCACCTCTGCTTCAAAACATTCTTTCCTTGTGAAGATCCCTGCCTTTTCTCTGCAAAGTTGATGTTTCCATTAACATTTAATGTGAGCCAGAAGAAGCAGCAATATACTTGTGATTTCATCCCCAGGAAGTAGGCTGGTATTAGAAAACACATGTAACATACATCGCCCCTTATTAATTATGCAGTACCTAATGAATTGCTAGATACAGGCTGAGCTCCATGTTTTCCTTTGTCCTGTGCACCACAGAGTGGAACTAAGCTCTGCTAGATCTGAGTTTCTTATGTCTCAATTCCTCTGGGGGGAGCTTGAGAACATTTCTTATCAGAAACCTAGAACCACGATGAGAAAAAACTCTCCACACTTGCCACTGACTCCTGGACCACACTCAAAGAGTATTTGCAGAGGTAGAAAGCTCAGTAGTGCCTGGCTTAGAAGGAAACTCGTTTCCTGCCATAAATTCTTCCATGCCTTGTTCTAGGATGCACTCTATATCCCTGGATCTCCATGCCTATCAACAGAATTGTCCTCTGCTCAGATTTAAGGGCAACAAGGCTGGTGAGAGGTCTTGAGCACAAGCCCTACGAGGAGAGGCTGAGGGAGCTGGGGTTGCTTAGCCTGGAGAAGAGGAGGCTCAGGGAGACCTGATTGCTCTCTACAACTACCTGAAGGGTGGCTGTAGCCAGGAGGGAGTTGGTCTCCTCTCTCAAGCAACCAGCACCAGAACAAGAGGACACAGTCTCAAGCTGTGCCAGGGGAAGTTTAGGCTGGAGATGAGGAGAAAGTTCTTCCCAGAGAGAGTTGTTAGCCTTTGGAATGTGCTGCCCAGGGAGGTGGTGGAGTCCCCATCCCTGGAGGTGTTCACGAGGGGACTGGATGAGACACTTGGTGCATGGTTTAGTCATGAGGTCTGTGGTGACAGGTTGGACTTGATGATCTTTGAGGTCTCTTCCAACCTTGGTGATTCTGTGATTCTGTGATTATCCCTTACTCCAGGGCAGTGCTGAAAGGGGAAATTGACATCAGTGGATTATAAAGGTGGGGGAAGATTCAGTTCTTGGGAGGGGAAAAATTATTTGCACATTTTAGGTCAGTTTTGTGAAAAATAGCCCCTCCCTTCCCCCCCCGAATTCCCTTCTCCCAGAGGTGCCAAAGGTTTTCATTTTGCCATTCTGAAAGAAGCTTTTCAGCTTGATCTTTCAGAATCACTGCTTGGCTTCTTTTGAGAAAATACTGGAAAAGAAAAACCAATTCTACCCCAGACAAAAATGAGATTCTTGGCTTGGGCCTAGCTCTTCTTCTGTTGTTGTTTTGCTAAACAGCTGAAGGGGAAATGCAGTTCTGCTTGGACTGAGCTCATTAATTTTTCTCATTTCTTTGTCCACCAACCAAACTGAAAAATCAGCTCTTCCTACATTGCTATTGGCAAATGAGCTGGAAATGCTTCCTGTTCAAACAGTAAGGCTGTAAGAAACATCCAAAGGATCTCCTAGGAATAGCACCAGGGGACAGCATTTTGTTCAGAAACATTTCTGCTGTTCTTTGGTCTGCCCCTGTACTCAGCACTGGTTAGGCCACACCTTGAGTCCTGTGTCCAGTTCTGGGCCCCTCAGTTTAGGAAAGATGTTGACTTGCTGGAACGTGTCCAGAGAAGGGCAACAAAGCAGGGGAGGGGTTTGGAGCACAGCCCTGTGAGGAGAGGCTGAGGGAGCTGGGCTTGCTTAGCCTGGAGAAGAGGAGGCTCAGGGGAGACCTTATTGATGTCTACAACTACCTGAAGGGAGGTTGTAGCTAGGTGGGGGTTGGTCTCTTCTCCCAGGCAACCAGCACCAGAACAAGAGGACACAGTCTGAAGCTGTGCCAGGGGAAGTTTAGGCTGGATGTTAGAAAGAAATTCTTCATTGAAAGGGTGATTGGCCATTGGAATGGGCTGCCCAGGGAGGTGGTGGAGTCACCATCATTGGAGGTGTTCAGGAGGAGACTTGATAGGGTGCTGGGTGCCATGGTTTAGTTGCTTAGATGGTGTTGGATGATGGGTTGGACTCAATGATCTCAAAGCTCTCTTCCAACCTGGCGAATTCTATTCTATTCTATTCTATTCTATTCTATTCTATTCTATTCTATTCTATTCTATTCTATTCTATTCTATTCTATTGTATTCTATTCTATAATTCCACCTTTTTGCAAAAGAGAAATACAATGCCCAAGGTGAAGATTACTTTTTAGGAAGAAGGATTGAAGAGGGGAGTATAAACCATCCTGTGCACCAAAGATGGGTCCTGTGGGCCTGATAACATCATCATGCTTCTTGGTGCAAAAGAAGTAATGAACTGTGCAGGAAGGGAGGAAGGGAGGGACCTTGGCTTAGCTTGTGCTGATCAAGAAACAGCCCTAGCAAATGAGGGACTCCATGACAGAGCTTTGGTTCTGTTTTCCCAGAGTTATTTTTACTCCTAATGAGCCCTTGGTCCTGGTGGAAATGAGCTCAGTAGTGCAATGCTTCCTGTGGTTACCTGCCAAGCCAAAGGCTCCCATCCCATCTAACGAGGCCCTGCTAACCTGCAGGACCCTGCCTAAGGATGGCAAGCACCACAAGACCCACCACGCTTCCCCACAGGTGTCTGTGACAGAGAATGTCCTTAGGCCAGGCACAGGGAAGTGCTGCAGTCAGGGCAGGTGCAGGGAACAGCCTCCCCCCTGTAGCTTGGAGGGCCAGTGCCCCATGGCAGGCTCCTCACTGCAGCCCAACGTGATGGCTGCTGCCCTATTTCCTGAGCCACAGCCAGGGCCCAGCTCTAGGACAGCACTGCATATCTCTTCCCATAGTGCCTGTGCTGCCCAGGGCTCCGCCAGCCTCCCCAGAAGCTCAGGAAGCCTGTCCTTGCATCCTCCCAGAGGACATTCACACTCCCAGACCGTTTCCCCAGGGAGCACTTTTCTTTTTCCTGAATTGCTTTGAGAGCAATTTCACAGAAAGCCTGGAATAACTGAGTCCTTCCCATTGTTACTTGGTCTCAACCATGCCTTCATTTGGCTGCTGGGACGTTGAACTCGTGGGAGGTTTCAGTTATTTGCAACTGGTGATGCATCAGAGGG
The DNA here is from genome assembly GCA_033816785.1 of Picus viridis. Classification (NCBI taxonomy): domain Eukaryota; kingdom Metazoa; phylum Chordata; class Aves; order Piciformes; family Picidae; genus Picus; species Picus viridis. The sequence continues at coordinate 12,877,808 of CM066593.1, read as the reverse complement.
CCTTGGTAAATGAGATGGCTTAGCAAGCCATGCCCTACCTTCCCTGTGGTAGATATCTACCTACCTGTGTAGGTAGATATTACAAGTAGATGTGTTACTGGCAATAGACAGCAAAGGTGGAGAACAGCCCTCCCTCACCTATGCAGTATCCTCCTCTTCCTCCCTACCAGCCCACAGTTTCAGCTCCCACCCCTGGGAACATGTCTAATAGGTGACAAGATGAGAGGAGACAAGATGAACAGAGTGTCTTATCACTGGCTTGAGGATTTCTGCCTATTTCTGTCTAATGATGGGAAAATGAGAAGGGAACAGTTAATTAACTTAATCTTTCCTAATGAACCTGTAAAGTGCTGGATGTGGGAGGGCAGAGGAATCAGGTCAGTGCTTTTGGGCCACAGCAAAATGCCTCTGTAATTCCTCAGATCCTAGGAACATTGCAACCTCTATCCTGGGCCACTGTTTCCAGCAGGGACACCGTAAACAAGCCAGCCTTAATCTCATTAGCTCAGTGATGCTCTTTATTAGCCTAAATCACACTGGCATCCTTTTGATGTCCGTCCAAGATGGATTGTACCTCTCTCTCACTGGAAAGGCCATCAAGAGCTCTATTCCTGGGCTGTAAATAGAAACTAAAAAACTTCCATGTTGATGAACTGTTTTACTGGCAAGCCAGCAGCCAGCACCAGAGAAGCAGCTGAGAAAGTGTAATGGTCAGAGGTCAAACTTTCTGCAAACTGAGGCTGACTTTAGGGAGGGCAAATCCCCTGCACTCTGTGATGAAATCCCATTACCTCTGCCAGACATCTATTCCTGGGTGAGCCTGGTGTTATGGGCTGGAAACAACTGAGCAATCTGACTGCTGTGACCTCTGTTTTGTGTCTGCCCATGGGTGGGTTTCTGCCAGCCACCTTGGTGCAGAAGAGGGTACAAGGCAAGGAGAAAGGAGCAGAAGAATAAAGAGAAGAAGGGGGCAGTGATTGTATCCATATATTAATGACAAGCCTGTTTGTGTAATGACTGCCTCTGTGGTAAAGAAGCTGATGTTCACAGGAGCCCATTCTTTCAACCTGAGACATCTATGATCATAGGTAGCAGCTTTTCTCTTTCTTCTGCCAAAAAGAGTTGAATAAAAGACCTGAATTATTCCAGGGTGTGGTGGGTGACACCATACATGATATCACCATCTCAGCAGTGCCAGCACCTTGGTCTCATGGCACAAGCTCAGTGTCTCTCCAGGTGTGGCATCAGGAGATGATATCTCTCCAGCCTTGCTGTGTCCTGCCTGAACATCACAGCGTGACACCGACTTTTTGCCCAGACCTCTGTTGTTGTAGGGAGAGGAGCCAGCCTTGGCTTCAGCTTCAAACTGATGTCAACAGTGCTGTTGTATAAGGCTTTTTGACTGTTTGGTTTTTTTTTAAAGACAGTCATTTGGTATGGTTATTTTGATCACTCTTTTCACTCTTATATTTACTGTTTCCACAAAGCTTAACCCCAATAAAGGGAGATGGACCAGAAAGCAAAGTGAAGCTGCCCAATCATACTGTTCAGGCCACAGTGCTGAGAGTAAGCAGAGAAGAAGCAGGGGAAGGCCAGTTAGATTTTCCTGAGTCTTTCCATGTCATGAGCATTGCTGTTAATGGACACTGATAAGGCACACAATAAACAGGGTTTCTATCATGAATACATCCCTTTGAGGCTGGCTTTGCTTCACCAATGCAAGATGCTCGTCCTTTGGCTGAAAAAGCCTCTTTGTAAGAGGGACTTCCAGCCCTAAGCATGGATATTGAGGCTAGGGGTAATGTGTCTGCTCAGGTTCCTGGGTCCATGGTTCCACCTAGGAGAGCCCAGGGCTATGGGTGAGGAGGGGAGTCTTGCAGGAAACAATCTGGGCTGTATTCTTGCACATCTGGTGGCTGACAGCTCCAGAAGACACAAAGCCAGCTCCCTGTCCCAGGATGCAGCCAGGCACAGCATTTACTATACAGGCTGTGAGAGAAGAGCTAAGCCCAGCCTCTATCAGACCTGGACGTGTGTAGCACAGGGACCAGCTTCTGGGCTTGCTAGGCAGCCAGCAGCCATCATCTTCCTGACTACCTCAGTTTTCTCATAGGAAAAATGGGGACAATGAACCTCATCTCCTTTGAAAAGTGAGTTGAGATTTGCTGGTGAAAAGCTCTGGGTGAAATCTTTCTTCATGCCTGGGGAAGGTGGCAATGCTCATGTGAATCACAAGCTTTGGAACAAGTGCTGCTAGCCTGAACTCTGAGAGTCTCTCCTGTAGTCACAGGGAAGATACCATACAACTCCTTTAAATTAGAATTTAATGGGAGTGGATTAATACATAGAAATGAGGTGGTGCTAAGGAGCCAAGAATTCTCATGTGCCAGCGCTGAAAATGTTGAGTCTTTTCCTTGTGTCTTGCTGCAGCCTGGGAAAAGGCAGCATGAAAGAGGCAGAGACCACTTCTCCCTTACACTGCCCCACATCCAGAGCAGGTGAGGGGCCTGGCCCAGGTTTTATGCCAGAGCTGGTGGGCAGGGTATAATCTGACCCTGTTTGCAAAGGCAATACACATCCAGGAATTCCAGGCTTTAGAGCTAGATTATAATTGTCTTTTTTTCCTCTAGACTGGTATCTCTGAGCATCCTCAAAAAGTTTGTGGGTGCTGTGATTGCTTCCTGCAAGCTTCTGTCTCAGAGCTGTGCCTCTATTTGTTATATTTAACTGAGAAACTGAGCTGGTTAGTGACAACACAGCACAGCCTCAGAGGCTGGAGGGCAGCTGGCAGTAGGCTGTCCACAGAGGGAAAAGGGAGATGCTGGCACAGACTGTCCCACAGTACCAGGTCCATTTGCTATCAGTTGTCAGCTTTACTGGGGCACTGATTTGCCATAAATTCAGCAGCCTCCTGGGCTCTGGAGTGGGGAAAGCTCCCTGGCATCAGGGAAGCTTTATCCCTCAAGTGTGAAATTACTGCATAGGGGAAATGGAGAGGGAACATTAATTCATGTGATAGCTTGGCTGGGGAAAGAAAATTCACGTTTCCCCTATGCAAAATGCTCCAGGCATACTAATGACCCTCAAGTGTAGGTACCTCTGTTAGATTCATGTTTTGTTGATAGGATTAAAACTTAGCCTGGGCACAAGCCTGGACACAAGCCAGGACACAAGCCAGTGGCTAGCAATAAGGCTACCAGAAGCAAGGAATGTCTCTGTTGTTTCAATTTGCTGCCTACAACTACCTGAAGGGATGTTGTAGGCAGGTGGGGGTTGGTCTCTTCTCCCAGGCAACCAGCACCAGAACAAGAGGACACAGTCTCAAGCTGTGCCAGGGGAAGTTTAGGCTTGAGGTGAGGAGAAAGCTCTTCACAGAGAGGGTTGTTAACCATTGGAATGGGCTGCCCAGGGAGGTGGTGGAGTCACCATCCCTGGAAGTGTTCGAGAGGGGATTGGACGTGGCACTGGGTGCCACGGTCTAGTAGTCATGAGGTGTTGGGTGACAGGTTGGACTTGATGATCCTTGAGGTCTTTTCCAACCTTATTGATTCTATGATTCTGTGAATTAAAATATTCTGAACCTGATATTCCTCAAATTTTAACAAAAATATAAACATTTCTAACAGGTGAAGATACTCACTTGCATAGCAGGTATCACCTCTTCCGTGCTTTTGTCTGGGCAGAAAAGGAAGAATCAGCTGGTGCTAAGGCTCCTTTGAGATTTTTCTTTCATTCCACTAGTACAGACTAAATAGGGAGATAGCTCTTCCTCTGCTCCCACAGTTCTGTCTCATTACATACCAGGAAAGTGAAAAATGCCACCACATTAAGAGTGTTTTCCATCAGTTAATAGTCTCAATCGAAACAGGAACATTTGGAGAAGCAGCAGCAGCACTTCACTGCAGGCAGAAAAGTCTCAGCTCCCTTTGGGTTTGTTTTTTTAGGAAAATGGAGAGAAAAGGCAGCTCACACCTGAGTGATGTTTGAATCACAAGGAATTAATGCAGTAAATTATTCTTTTGCACAAAGGAATTACCCTAAATCTAGTTTGCTGGGTTGGTCTGAAAGATAGAATAACTGAGGTTTGAAGGGACTTCTGGAGGTTGTCTTGTCCAACCCTGCACACGAGACAGAGAAACTGAAGATTTTTCTACTACCCAGCTCCCTGCAAGGCAAGTCAGTGATTACAGTTTGATTTGGAATGGTTTGAGTGAAAATGCCTTCGGTGAGAGCAACATTGCTGCTCCTTCCAGTCAAAATTACAATAATACAGTACAATACAATACACCGGGTTGGAAGAGACCTTCAAGATCATCACATCCAACCCATCAACCAATCCAACCCACCCAAACAACTAGACCATGGCACCAAGGACCCCATCAAGACTCCAAATTCTTCCCTCTCATGTCTATCCATGAAGCTGGGTAAGCTTGGGCTGACCCAGGCAAACAAATCCAGCTCTGAAGGCAAGAGAAAGAGGCAGAAAGTGCTTCATTTGCCACACAGAGGCACAGCAGGAGGTATGCAGACATGACATGGTAAAGATCCCTCTCCCACTAGAACTAAGTTTTCACATACTGTTAGGGTTTCCCTAGGGATCTCTCCCCTAATCAGCAGCTCTGCTCACCTCATCAGAAAAGGGTCTCATGTGGTTAGGCTGAGCTGACAGCACTTCTAAGCAGGAGGACATCAGCTACTTTACCAACGAACTTTTACTGCAGAGCTATTTTGGGTGATTAGCCAGACTCTCTAAGGAACCTCTCTGAATCTGAGCCCTATTTCCCGGGGATAAATACATCTCAGGAACTGCTGTCCAGGACTTCAGCATCGACAATGCAGATCAGGTTTCAGTCTAAAACAGGAGCAGAACTCTGGGTTTCTGCAGCCATTAAACTATGCAAGTGATAATTTATTTCCTGATAAAAGAATAAATGCCTGATTTCTTGCTTGGTTAATGATACTTTTCACTGAAAACTGACTTTGCACAGTAATTGTTATTCAGGTCAGTTCTGGATTCACATTTCTGTGTCCAGCAGCAGACATCTGTCTCCCACTCCTGCGGCTATGACTCAATATCCCTTTCCGCTCCCCATAGCAGGGAGAGATGATTCTGCATTTCCACTCTCCTCCAGAGGTACATAAACTTTTGCCAAGAAAATGCTCTTTCATGGTCATCCCTCAGCAAATTGGCTGACCTGAGAGTCAAAGAATGCCATTTAGCACCACGCTGGGGAATTGCTAATGACTGCTGTTATTGACACAGAAGCAAAGCTGGGCTGTTGATCCAATGTGGGAAGTGAGTGATGTTAGTGCAGGTGGAACAGCTCCTGCACACCCAGGCATGGAAACCTTTGTCATCACTTGGTAAGAAAAAATTATCCATCAGCCAGGACCCATCTGAGGAGTTAAATGTAGGTAGTGCCCACAAATCTCTTTTCTGCAGGCAAGAGAATTTTTATGAGCTTAGCATCTACTGAGTAGAGCTCATAGGAGTCTTATAAATAAAATGGTGGAAAACTGATATGGGAGTTTTCTAGGCTATAAAAATTACAGAGTAATCTTAACTGGAACATATGGAACTTTCTAACAATATGAAGTTTAAACTCATTCAGCAGAGAATAGCCTAGGGAACCTTTGGAGCACTGTGCAAAAAGGATCAGGACTTCACTTATAATGAGCTTACTGAAGTCTAACTTGAAGTCCTGGATTTGAGATAAGGGATTGTATCAAATCCATCCTTTCATTTTATTTTATAAGAAAGGCAGTGTTTGTGGGTTTGTATTAAACTGGAGACACATATTTGCTTGAGTAGCTATTAAAGGTTTACTAAAGATAAGATCAAAGTTTGGAAAACAATCCTACCCAAGAAAGCTCAGACTGGATGTGAGGAAGACGTTCTTCACCATGAGAGTGGTGAAGCCCTGGAATGGGTTATCCAGGGAGGTGGTTGAGGCCCCATCCCTGGAGGTGTTTAAGCCCAGGCTGGATGAGGCTCTGGCCAGCCTGATCTAGTGTGGGGTGTCCCTGCCCATGGCAGGGGGTTGGAACTAGATGACCCTTGTTGTCCCTTCCAACCCTGACTGATACTATGATTCTATGAAACTCAATACTAGAAGGTCTGATAGAAAGACATAAACCTTTAGGAACCCACTGTCAAAGTGGCAGATAATGATATTTTTATGTGAACAGTGGGTTGAATAAATACCTCGATATGTGTGGCCCAAATTGTTTAAGGCCTTGAATTATCCATGAATGTTTGGATATTTGCTATACAGCAAGTATTACTTAAAAAATAATAAAATTAGCACCTGGCAGGTAGAGCTCACATGGTTGTGCCTGGAAATAGCCCAGTTCTTTTCCAGTGTATATATAAAAATGAACTGTGTTATCTCCAGGAGCACCTGGAGAGTAATGGTTAGCAAATACTGCCTTATTGATGGCAACCGTTGTCAACATTAACAAGAGGAGGTGGAATAGTGAAACATTTATGCTGACGTTATCAGACACGAAATGTGCAGCCTCCATCTGACCACCCCAGGCCTGACAAATTAAGTTGGATACAAGCTGAACAAAGTGGTGGTTTTTATAGGAAAAGATTATCAGGGCAAAGCAAATCAAAATCCACATCATTCTTTTAGCATAATCCACCACTGCATGGCTGCAACCATTCTGTTCCTGCACATTACTGTCAGAAGATGGTTTTAATGTTGTCAGGTTAATACTATGTTCTGTTCTAAAAAGAAATTAAAATAGAGTAGCATAGCATAGCATAGCACAGCATAGCACAGCATAGAACAGCATAGCACAGCATAGCATAGCATAGCATAGCATAGCATAGCATAGCATAGCATAGCATAGCATAGAATAGAATAGAATAGAATAGAACAGAACAGAATAGAATTCACCAGGTTGGAAGAGATCTTTGAGATCATCGAGTCCAACCAACACCATCTAATCAACTAAACCATGGCACCAAGCACCCCACCCAGTCTCCTCCTAAACACCTCCAGGGATGGTGACTCCACCACCTCCCTAGGCAGCCCATTCCAATGGCCAATCACTCTTTCTGTGAAGAACTTCTTCATAACATCCAGCCTAAACCTCCCCTGGCATAGCTTGAGACTGTGTCCTCCTGTTGGTGGTTGCCTGAGAGAAGAGACCACCTCCCACCTGGCTACAACTTCCCTTCAGGTAGTTGCAGACAGCAATAAGGTCTCCCCTGAGCCTCCTCTTCTCCAGGCTAAGCAACCCCGCTCCCTGAAGAGAAGCAATAGAGAGCAATATGGTTTCTTCCACTGTAAATGTTTCTAAGTCATAAAGAGGTCCCAGGAGACCCATCGTCAACATATGGCATTACAAAGGCCATTCCAGCAATTGAAGGGGGCCTACAGGAAAGCTGGGCAGGGACTTTTCACATGGCCTTGTAGTGATGGGACGAGGGGGAATGGCTTTAAGCTGGAAGGGGAGAGATTTAGACTGGGTATTGGGAAGAAATTCTTTCCAGTGAGGGTGGTGAGACACCAGAACAGGTTGCCCAGGGGTTGTGGCTGCTCCCTCCCTAATGGTGTTCAAGGCCAGGTTTGCCAGGGCCTTGAGCAACCAGGTCCAGTGGAAGGTATCCCTGCCCATGGAGGGGGTGGGGTGGTGGAACTAGATATCTTTAAAGTCCCTTCCAACCCAAACTATTCCAGGATTCTGTGATTCTAGTTACTGTTCCATTTGAATTGAGACTCCAACCCCTGTATACACAGGAGGATGAACCTCTTCCCTAAACAATCTGTACAAGTGCTGCTTCGCTTCCCAGGTTCCCACCTCAGCTCTCCTCTTGTGCAGGTTCATTGCCTAGGCCCTGCAGGCCCTTTGCTGCAGGGTAGGACACGTGCAAGAAACAGCTTTTTGAGGTTGATTTAATGCCTCACCATCAGTCCAGTTATTAATCTACTCTTGGTGGAGGTTTATTGCTGTCTGTGCCACAGACCAATAAAGATTATCACTGAATTAATTCACAGCTACTGTGGTGTCAGGCTTGAAGCCAAATGCTCTGTGTTATCGGTGTGAAGAAATACTCCAGAGTAATTTCTCAATGAGCCTATCTTAAATGGACTTCTAAAGCAAAACCCTTTGAAATAAACAGTCTTAAAAGTAAAAGAACAAGGACCACTACGTTCAGGGTGGCAAAAACTCCTTGCATGACATTGTACACGCCTGACTTGTTTGTTACAGGGCTGAGAGTGTTTGTTGCCCAGTTTCTCTAGATTGTTGCAGAGCTTCTCCCCTGGCCCCATCATCTGCATCTTCTTTTAAGAAGGTGCATGCAGAGAGTGGGCATCCTTCACAGCTCTTGAGCACTGACCTTCAAAGACATTTCTGTCTTCCCACTTTTTGTCTTGCACTTTCTCAGCAGAGCATTGAGATTCCTCATGCACTTTCAGTTTCTAACCAGCAGCAGCAGTGAAATGCTCGCCCTCACTGCTGACCGATTGGAGCAGACAATTAAAAAGAGATACTAAAGCTATGGGGGCTGGTGATGAGAATACACTTCAAAAGAAGCCAGAAGTGTTTGGGCATTGGCCAGAATCACTTTATGTTTGTGCAAACGGCAGAAAGTTTCCATCATCTGTTGAAAATGAGGCTAAAAATAACTTTCCTTGGAGTGTTGTGTTTCCAGAGACTCAAGAGCGGATGACATGGATGGTGACAGTTTGGAGGCCTTCACCTGTAAGAGGAAGGGAGAGATTCAAAACCAGGGAAAAGCCAGGACCTTTTGATGCTTCAGTGTTGTCAGCTGGGTGATGCTTAAGCATATTTCATCTGACAACAGACAAGACCAGCATGCCTCTTCCCTCTACCGCAGCTCACAGTGTTAGGGCTGCATGCTCGCTGTCCAGATCCATACCATAAGGTTGTGTGTGACACAGTCTTGCATTGGAGGGGAAGAAACTTTGCACCTTCCTTTAATATAGGATACAGGAGTTTCTTTAACCCCTTTCAGTGCAGGAAGGGTCACTCCTCTAGCACTGCAGGAGACCAGGCGGCTGGAGTGAGGCTGGAAGCAAACTTCCATGTGATATATAGCACAGGAGCATTTTGGAGACTTGGCAGTACCTCCAGCTTCTGTTTTAGCTGGAGGCTTTTTCATTTATGATGCTGAAACCCCAGGGAGAGGGTGCTATCCTTGCACCTGCTTGGGCACAACAGGGGATCCTCAATGAATCTGCAGGTTAGTGGAGTGGCCATTGCTCAAAGGCGAAGTGCTGGGACAGAGAAGTGTGTCCCTGGGCTAATGGTTTTCTGCAGCAGTGCTTCAGAAACAAGTCTTACAAGTTAATCCATGATTTATGAGGGGAAGGGAATTTGGCCTGCTTGCCTAGCTGGGCCCAGTCCCACTGTGGAACTGGCTTCTATATCTTAAACAAACTGGTTAAAGAAAAGCAACATGTCTCATCTTTGCATTGGAAGACGTCCCAGTGCATGGTCTGTTTGCCTTACTTTGGAAACTTTGACTGAAAAGGAATTTGTGAAGAGGAGCAGCAACAAAAAAAATAGTTAAAAAAAGATATAAAAGGTTTTTGGAGCAGGATGGAAGCAGCTGACACCTCTCTCTGCCTGGTGGGTCAGGACATGCTGACATGGACTACTCCTGGCCAGGCAACCCGCTCCCTGCTTCAGGGGAGCATTGTGTGCAAGGTGAAATCAGTGCCCAGAACTCCCAGTCCCCATACAGGACATTAAGGAATGATGAAGACACATAGAGGCAGATGAAATGTATGATGTGGCACCCTGGCACTAGCATGGGAGGAGCTTATATATATATTGTTGAAGTTGTCCTGGTGACCAGGAAATGCTCTCTTGGCATTTGGAGAGGGTAAGTGTTGATCCTACCTACTTACTTTTAAGGGACAGCATTAACTTGTACAACCCAACAGCTGGTAAATTTGGGACTCTGAGGGAAAACTAAAGGCTGTTTTGTAAGAGGCCACCTTTGAAATAGCCAGCAGGGAGTGGAGCAGAAATGAGGCTAGGAGATTTCAGATTTATCTCCTCCAACTTTTCCTTTGAAAGAGTAGTGCTATCCTTCTAAAAGAAAGCAAACCCCAAAAAAAAGCCAGCCCCCTCCTCATCTTCAGTTTGGATTCCAGTGAATATGATCCCTTCTGTGAGCTGAACTTGGGGTGCTATGGACTGATTGCTGAGAGTAGCATAACATGGGTTTTGGGGCAGCAAGAAGTGATTTACTGCAACTTGAACCAGTAAATGGGGCACCTCCATTGTGCCAATAGTAACATGTCAAATAAAATGACTTCCCACTCCTGAACACAGCAACAGGCTCACATGTGGATTCAGAGTGGCCAAGAAGGCCAATGGCATCCTGCCCTGTATCAGGAACAGTGTGGCCAGCAGGAGCAGGGAAATCATTCTGCCCTGTGTGCAGCACTGGTTAGGCCACACCTTGAGTCCTGTGTCCAGTTCTGGGCCCTTCAGTTTAGGAAAGATGTTAAGTTGCTGGAGCGTGTCCAGAGAAGGGCAACAAAGCAGGGGAGGGGTTTGGAGCACAGCCCTGTGAGGAGAGGCTGAGGGAGCTGGGCTTGCTTAGCCTGGAGAAGAGGAGACTCAGGGGAGACCTTCTTGCTGTCTACAACTACCTGAAGGGAGGTTGTAGCCAGGTGGGGGTTGGTCTCTTCTCCCAGGCAACCAGCACCAGAACAAGAGGACACAGTCTCAAGCTGCACCAGGGGAGGTTTAGGCTGGATGTTAGGCAGAAATTCTTCACAGAAAGAGTGATTGGCCATTGGAATGGGCTGCCCAGGGAGGTGGTAGAGTCACCATCACTGGAGGTGTTTAGGAAGAGATGGGATGGGGTGCTTGATGCCACGGTTTAGTTGCTTAGATGGTGTTGGATGATAGGTTGGACTCGATGATCTCAAAGGTCTCTTCCAACCTGGTTAATTCTATTCTAAATAAATAAAGTAAAAATATTCTAAATGAGATGGCAGCAAGAGTTCAAGTGGATTAGTATGTTTAAAATTGTCTTAGCTGGAGCACATGTGTGACATCTCAATTGGTCATTTTCTACTGGCATGTAGTTAAGGCATACAATAGGTCACAATAACAAAACAATATTTTAACACATCCAACCAAATTCTGCCTAGTTTCTCTCCTTCAGTTACAAGGTGTTTACATTACCCTCAGAGTCATAGACAAAAGATAGCTTTCTCTAATTCCAGCAGAGGCAAGTCTTCCCCACAGCCTTCCAAAGCCATCTGAAAACAACCTCTTCCCACAATTAGCCAGAAAAACCTATTCCCAGTCCTTTATGGAGCTGGATAGGACAGCATTCAAGTGCAGTTGGGTTTTGTTTCCTCTCCCAGTAGGAATGCCAAGGCAGCAGAGTGGTGTCACCAGCTCTATCTCCCATTCCTGCCTATGGACAGCCAGTGTGGGCAAAACCAGGGCAGCAACGCATCTGTGCCATTTAGAAATCAGCATTTGCCCTGGCGTTCTGCTGGATCTGTTCTCCCCTGGGTTTTTTTTTCTGTTTTCCAAGAGGAATTTGTGCTCAATAAACTGTGTTTGGATTGAGTGTGATTGCTGGACAAGGACATGGGCCTGATGCCAGGCAGAGCGAGTGGCTTAGTCAGCCCTGCCTGCCGCCTTCCTGCACTGGAGTCTCCTGTAAGTGCTTGCATCTCCTGGGGGAACTGGGCTTGCTAGGAGAAAGGACTCTGATAAAGATTCCAGAGGTCCTTGAATCTAGCTGTAGGGCTTTTAATATAATGAGTAATTAATTTCTCAGGGCTTCACACCTTCATTTCTCCAGCTCCTCCCATTTCTCTCAATTGCTCTTTGAAAAAGAGCAAGCATTGGGCTGGAGACTGCAGTTCCTAACTCGGGGCAATTTGTTTTCAGCACCACTACCAGTCAGATGTGGTTCAGTACACTTTTTCATCACCTTCTGGCAAGCACTCCATCCTCCAGTAAAGGTTAACAGCTGCTGGAGCAGTGACTAATTTGCAGACCTGTATAGTTCCCTACATCCTCCAGCCATGAGAATACACACACTGAACACTTGCACAAGCAGCCTCAATACTCAGCATGAGTGAGAAAACAGAGCGGAAAGGTAAATGGTGGAAGATACTGTTTAACATGTGGAAGTCTAAAGCCAGGTGTTTGAATAAATGTTTGTGAAACTAGGAGGGAAATTGTTTGTGGCTGTGGGGGATGAGGAAAAACTGTGAGCCAGGAAAGGATCACATGTCTGGAGGGAAAAGCATTTTGAGAACTTGGTTTTCAATACATACAGTCAGGGTTAGTAAATCTCACCAGGCCGCTGCATGGAGGGGAAGTGTGAACCACTCTTCTGAAGCAACCTTGCCTGGGGGAAGTTTGGTTTATTCTGCATGCAGTGAGGATGGAAGTGATAAACTGAAAGCAATAAGTGTGTTGTAAATTGTAAATGTACATTGTAGATCAGTGGTGTTATAGTTGGCTGGTTTGTAGAACCTGGAGGAAGCAGAGAGAAGCAAGAGCAAAGCATGAGGAAAGAGAGAGGAGGCAATGGAATGGATGGCCTTCTATACATTAATGTTTGGGGAAAGCATCCTCAAGTGAAAGGTGGTTCAAAATGGGATGTGAGAAGTTGTGGTCTGGGCCGCCTAGATCTGCCTCCACCCAGATTCTCATTGCAGCTGGTGAGGCACTTACACAGAATTTAAGAGAGACTTAAGTTGTGACATGACCATGGTCTGCCATTAACTGCCAGAGAAAAATCACAGTGAGAGGTGCTCAGTTAAGTGGAAAAACACATAGCAAAATACTGCTGGCATTCCTGAGGTAACCAAAGCAAGGAAAATGTAAAACTGAGCAAACAGCACTGTGCTGCAGGCTCTTCCCTGTGCATAAACTGCTGATGTAGATCACTGGGGCAGTCCACAGTGTAATCTCCACCAGAGTTTCTCACCAAGACAATCTTCTTCATCCAGAAAACCATATTTTAAAAGATAACATCTACAGTCCATGGCTACTGAGGAGGATGGGGAGGCTGCACAGTGTCCACATCTGGTTCCTCCTGCTGCCACTTGCAATGATCTTGGGAGCCCTCACAGCTTCTCACATCCCGTACCAGTGGAGAGCAGTGCAAGTCAGAGAACTTTTATTGCACATTTCAGGCAGCAACAAAATGTTGTACACCTGAATGTTGGACTCAATGATCTTATGTATCTTTGTTAACCTAAATGACACTGTGATTCCCTGTCTGACTGATGAAGAAGGCCTGGCAAAGCCAGTGGGTGAGCCTTTAGTTTTAGGGAATCACTTAATGCCCTTCAATAGCTTGCACCAGCTTCAGTTCCATCCTATAAGTGTGTTACCCTAAGCAGGAAAATTGTTAGTGACCCCAGTATGGCCTTCCTGCCTTAAAGGTTTGTTAATGGCACTTCAGCTGTTTGCAGAGGTATCCAGAAATGAAAGGGCAGGGGGCAAGTTGCCTCAACAGTTGTCATCAAGAGAGAACACCCTGTGAAGAGAGGCAGGGGTTGCTCCCGGCGTGACACAGAAGGTGGCTTCAGTGGTGGCAGAAGGCACTGCTGCAGCTACCCCACAGTGTTAATGGAGCGGTGGCAGGGCTCCAGCAAGCCAGGCTTTCTCCCCATCCTTCTGTTCTGATTCCCAGGAGTGTAGCAATCAGGCTGTGCCCGGGAGAAGCAGGGTGTAAATCACTAATTAATGCCTCCCGTCTGCATGTAATTCAAGCCCATTTGTGCCTGACGGAGATATGCAGCACGGGCTCTTGGGAGAGATATTCTATAATCTGTTACTAATCACTGAGGCTTCAAAACCATTTAAAAGGATGTGCTTGTGACTTGTACCCATGCAAACACCAATTATATTCTCTCTGAAGCTATGGCCTGCAGGACAAAGGAGGTTTCTGAACATTTGTCCCCCAGCTGTACCGTCCAACTTGGTTTCTTGCAGCTGGTGATGTTATTTAAGGTTTTCCCTGCTGCTGAGGGATGACTGAGGGAATATCATGAGGAAACACAGAGACTATGACACAGTAGGAAATGGACATTTCCAGGGCATCATGTAAACAAATACATCAGTGTGTAGTAGTAAATCAAGGCTTAATGCTACTCATAAACTGTTATGTGTGGTAAAGGGTTTGGGAGATGCTGGCCAGAACTGGAACCCACCGAATGAAGCACCAATCAGAGCAACCTGGTGTAGTGGAAGGTGTTCATGTCCATGGCAGAGGGGGTGTAACTAGATCATAGAATCATAGAATAGTCAGGCTTGGAAGGGTCCTCAAGGATCATCTAGATCCAACCCCCTGCCATGGGCAGGGACACCTCACACTAGATCACGTTGCTCACAGCCACATCCAGCCTGGCCTTAAAAACTTCCAGGGATGAGGCTTCCACCACCTCTCTGGGCAACCTCTGCCAGTGTCTCACCACCCTCATGGGGAAGAACTTCTTCAAAACATCCAATCTGAATCTACCCATTTCTACTTTTGCTCCACTAATGATATTTAAGGTCCCTTCCAACCCAAATGAATCTCTAGCACAGGTGACGCTGAAGAACTTGCCTAAGAATTTTTAAAGCTAATAACCTCCTGCCCAAATAAAGCCCAACCCTTCCCTGGTCAATCCTTGGATGTTAGAGAAGTCTTTAAGCATTTAAAAACTTCAGTGCCTTAGCTAAGATAAAATGTTTACCATAAGCACTTTTTGAAGCTGAGGCAGCCAGCAAATCACTTTTGGCTTTAGCTCAACCTGATGAGACATTCACACGGCAAGAAACATGTCTCAGCAAATATAATACGAGATACTGGAGGAAACCAGGGTTTTAATTAGTCCTGGCATTTCAGTGCTTCTGGTTGCCAGTGGCCAGCCTCCTGGAAAATGAAATCACCAACGATCCTAGCAGACTGCTGCTCTGTAAAGCCAGTTTGCCAGCCTGTTTTCCTGTCACTGGGACAAGTCTTCTATCTGTATATTTATCCACTTTTCAACTTTGTAACCTGAAATGTATGTACACTATTAATATTCTTAACTCCCTGTGAGAGACTAAAGCTTGTCTCTCCTGGTGACTCAACAAAGATAAAATCACTTGCTGTTTGTCCAGACAATAGCTGATGTGCTTTGGGCAGAGCCACTGGAAGGACTCTTGGAAGGTGCAAAGATAACATTGCTCACGGGACTGCAGCTGGCCTACAGCAATGGCCCAAGGGCCCAGCATTCACACCTTCAGGACAAGATCATTTCCAGCCATCAGATACCCCAGGAAAGGACAATGGTTCCTGATGTGAAAAGAGTGTGTGGGTAGGTAGATGGAGCAGGAGGAGGCGGAGGCCTTCCCCCTCCATCCAGTGGCTGCCCAAACTCACCTGAGCACACAAAAAGATTTCCTGGGGAACGATACCTGGACCTAAAGATGATTTCCCAGAACGATATCCTGGGGAACAACACCTGGACACTTGCCTAAGGGCTAAAAAACTGTATAAAAGACTGGAGCAACTACTGGCTTTTGGGAGGAGAAAATTGAAGAAAGCAGATGGCACCACACGCTGGAAACATCCCGGGGCCAACACAACGGATCTTGGACTCTGAAAACCCTCTCTCCGTGCTCTAAGTTCCGCCTGCTGCAACTCATGGAGCTGAAGAAGCTGCCCTCATCCCTTCTACAGCCAAAGCCTCAGCACCCTTCCTCTACAGACCCAACATCTCCTGCAGCACCATTGCTCTACAGACCCAACATCTCCTGCAGCACCTTTCCTCCACAGACTCAAACTGTCTTGGGGGGTGAGGGTGTGGTAATATAATTCTTTCCCTCTTCTCCCTTTCTTCTCTCTCTTCCCTTCTGATCCCTCCACCTTATTTATGTAATCAATAGTCTAGCTGTTGATATTTTGGCCTCGTTTGTGCCTCTAATTTCACAACATGGGAATATTCATTAAAAACCTGAATCTCCTTCCCTCTCCGGATCGAGACACTCCCCCCAAAAAAAGAAAAGAGAGAGAAAAGAAAAGAAAGCAGCTCAGATTTTATGCCTGCAATCGACTATGGGCATAAATTTTCCCCAGCAGCAGTTAGCTGCAGCATTTGCATACAGAAATCACTTCCCATACGTCCAATATTTTTCCTAGCAATTAAGAATTAATTTCTTCACTCACAGTCTTTTTATGAAGGCAGCCTGACTGATTTCTCTAATTAGTTGGCAACCATGTAACCTTGTATGTTTAAAATGTACAGCTGCCAAACACTGGAGGGCTCATATTGAGATGGTGGCATCTTTGTGCGTTTCAAGGGTGGAAGTTCCTTTTGCTCACAGGTGAACTGGAGTTTCAGCTCAGTCCATGTGGACCATGTTCAATCCCTGTGCAGCACAACAAGAAAATCTCTCCCTTTTAGTATCATAGTATCATAGTATCAGTCAGGGTTGGAAGGGACCACAAGGATCATCTAGTTCCAACCCCTGCCATGGGCAGGGACACTAAGGGACATCCAGTCCCCATTTCAAGGGGACATCCAGTCTGGACACGGAGGGCTGCTGCAACAAGTGCTGGAAGGGAGCTGAGCAGGGACCTACTCTGTCTCCTGGCCAGTGTAGAGAATTACCAGGGCTGGGCAGCTCAGGAGAGGTGGCCTGGAGAGCCTGAGCATAATCATGGACATCTCAAGCCAGGGCTAACACTCCCTCTGTTTCATGAGAACCAAAGCAAATATTTTAAAGGTTAGTTATTGTTCCCCAAAGATTCATTTCCAGCCAAAAATTAGATTTTAAAACTCTTTCTGTTGCCAATATGAAATGCTGTCTTTGTGTGGATATTGTGATGACACCTTAATAGCCTGTTGCTTATCTGTGTGATCTACAGGACTCAGTACACTCTGCTCTTCACATCACCAGCAATGTGGGGGAATCAGTCCTTAATCTGCCTTCATAAATGAGTGGGGTTTTTCTTTACTGGTTTCATGATTTTGGATGCAGTCCTTTAGTAGATGTGACTCTCTGTCCTCAGCCCAAAATTCTTCAAGAGTCCATCACTATTTAGTGCTTCTCTAACAGCTATTCCTTGTACACATTTGCTTTTCCCTTTATATACTCCTGAGGGAAAGGTCAAAGGTTCTATCAGCAAGCTCCTGCATTTTATCCTGTTACTTCAGGGCTCTTCAGGTCTAAAAGCGTGAAGGAAAACATTATTCAGTCTTCTCTTCCCTCACCTGCACCACCACCTCTGCCATGCTGTCTTCTCCCTGTCCTCCTAAAAGTCCTTTCTCAGGCAGACCTTACAAAAACAGGTCATGGCAAGGCCTGGACATATGCAGAGTCCCAGTCTCTAAAACCCAAAGCCACAAAATCTGAGAACTCTAAGCAAACCCATCCATGCAGCTTCATTGCTTGGGGCTGACCTTGCTTTATAGTCTGCAGTCAGGTTTGCCCAGTCAGCTTCATAGAAATCATTGCTGAAGACTGTGTATTGAGTGAGGTGGAAAACAACACATGTTCCTCTAGCAGGGACTGCCTGGAAACACACTGCATACAGGGTGGGGAAACCACAGAGGTGCTCCACTGAGCATCAGTGTCCTCTGTGAGCATTTGCAACTCTGGCCAGAGGTGCAGGAAAGTAGAGACCTTGTTCAGCAGCTTCCTAGGAGAGGAAAAGAGCCTTGGCTGCTGCCCTCCTTAGAGCAAGGCTCTAGAAAGCCAAACTGGCAGCTGCTGTCCAGCAGTGGTGGGGGAATATGTGCACATAGCACAGTAACCCTTCCCTCCATCAGCAGTGGTTTCTTCTCTTCCCTGTCCCAGGGGTGTCAGTGGGAACAGCCAGTCTACCTCCTCTGAATCTCTGCCCAACTCTGTTCCTTCCCTTTCTCCCCTTTCCTGGGAAGGAATGCTTCAATCCTGACCAGTCCTTAATCAGCTAGTATCCAGTTCTCCCCGTAAGCTTGGCTCTTGCAGCATGAGTGTGTGGGAGGGTGTGTTGGTATCAAAACTATCTCTGTTCCTTCATCAGTATTAAATTTGTTTTAAAAATAAATAAAAAGGTCCTGTGAGCCTTAGTGTATTGTTTAGTCATCAGACAGATAGCTAGCAAATGAAAACGTGTGGCTGAGCCAGTTGCAAAATTCTTGGAAGTAATTCACTGATTTCGTTGGAAGGAAAATACCCAAGGGGCAGAGCTCCCCAGAGGGGAAATGCAATTCGCATTCTGCTCAGTCCTCTTGGAGGAAATAAGGGCTGTCTGGAGGGGTACCTTCAAAGAATAGCCAGAGAGGAAGTATAAAGGTATTGAGCTACCTTTCAGAGCCACCTTTCATGTTGGAGGTTGGTTTCACTTGGAAGCATTTTAAATGGTAAGCTACACTGCAGTGCACCTCAGATATAAAGGTTCTGTGTGCGTGCGTGTCAAGGCCTTGCTGTTAGAGAATAACTCCAGCCTGTTACATCACCAACACTTAATGCTTTCATCCATCAGCTCTGTTTACAGTCCATGATAACAAACCCCAGAAGGATTCAGAGGCACGTTTTCAAGCACAAGTGCTGGGAGGGAGTCCAGCCCTAGACCTCCAGTGCATCTGCGAGCAGCTGCCCTCCAGACAAGGCTCCACTTGTTCATAAAGATTGGGCCTGCAAGCACAGGTTCTGCAGTGCTGGGCCCTCAAGTTTTGGAGTTTGTTTGGCTTCAGGTAGTCCTGGAGGCAGCCCAGGGATGAACACGAAGAACCTCTTGCTCACGCCGACAGCTGCCTTCACCAAGTATTCCAGACACTAGCACTAGTATTGGGAGAGTCTGCTGGTGTCTGGGACCTCTGGAAATTCTGGAAGCTCTTGCCAAATTGACTTCTGTGCCTATTCATCGTCATCCCTTTCACAAGCTTTGTCCTACTGACTGCAGAAAGATGAAGCCTGTGAGACAACAAAGTAAATGTCCTGAGACCCAGATGAAAGTGGCTGCACCATGAATGGGATCAGGGCAAAAACCTGGAAGCAGTGGCAAAAGCTGACCCTGTGCATAGTGATGTAAGTAGAGACAGATGATTTATGTCTCAAGCAGTGGAGCAGTTCCAAACATTTTTTTCATATTCTGTATCCTGCCTTTCATGTCTTCAGCAGTAGGAAAAACATTTTCTTTACATTTCTGCCTGGAAAAACGATTATGAATGCTAATTGCGTTGACCAGGAGGTGGAACCGGAGTTGGCCAGGAAGGGCTTTTCTTTGCTCGTAAACAGGAAGACTCAACCTTTCCCGCCATTCTCCACCTTTTAGAGATGGAGCTGTCATGAGGATTCAAGGAGCTGGGAAATGGAACTTCAGTGGTCAACCAGCATAGTGAAGAAATGAAAAAATAATAATAGAAGTAACAATAAAGCAAAGGTCCTGGCCCTGTCGTCTCCAGCAGCAAATTATATTCCCATCCTTCCGAGGGAAAAAGCCTCGTGAAGGGTGTAGATACCTCATCCGCTCTTTGGAAGTTCTCCAGGATTTTCCTGTAACCTTAGAAACTCCATTAAGAGGTGTGGAAACACCCAGCACCCTCTCCCCTCCCTTAACTGCTGAGATCACAAAACCAGAAGTGCCAGTTAAACACAGAGCTCTGTGCCTTGCTCAGCTCCACCATTACAGACTGAGGAGGACACCATAAAGGGATGTCTAGGGAGGAAACTCTTCTTGATTTGCTCAGGTACATGGAATTACCACGCTGAAGCCCAGTGTTTCTCTTCAGATCTTGATCTTGGCATGTGTTGGTCTGGCTTATTAAATTTTGAGCTGCCTTCCCCCCCCAACATGGTAAAAAAGTAACTTAGGTTTTCCTGATTGCAGGTTTTCACCTTCCTTCCTCTGCTGAGTGCACTACCATACAAGTCTCTTTGCCACTGCATTCTCAGAAAGTACCAGATTGGAGCCTATTTGAGGATTTCCACCTTTTCTCTACTGTAATTTGCTGTGCATTTACATAACCTGCCACATAACTCCCCCTGCCAAAAACTTCAAGTCAGCTTCCCCTAGAACCATTGAGCATTTGTTTTAGGCATATGGCCCATCAGCATTATTTTAATGACAAATTATTCTTTTCCCTTTTCCACTTTTCTGGTTGTTTTTTCCTTCCCCCCCCCACTCTCCAGTGGCATTTAGCTTCATACCCAGTCTAGGGGCTTCTGTCTTTCTGGTTTTTCTCAGCACAAATTCACTCCCAGAGCTGCTGTCTGTTCAGGGAGCAGAGGCTCGAGGTGCAGTGGCAGATGGTTGTGTCTGCTGGGCACATGACAGTCAAAGGTGTCCTCATGGTATCATCTGAATACAAGAACATGGTACAGAGGAGGCATTCAGCCACTTCAGATGCTTGTGCAGTGGGTGGAAATGCACATCTTAAATACAACACCTGGGTACTTGTGTGCAAAAGAATCAATGGAAAGCTGCAGGCTTGAGTCTCCCTTTGTGTTGCATTTCAGGACATTTATCCTGGGCTCTTTCTAAGATCCAGGGAGCTAGGACAGAGCTCTTTGATAACACCAGGCAAGTAATTTCCCTTCACTTTGCTTCACTACTCTCGTCTGAAAATGGGGAAATGGCAATATTAGCTTCTCCTTGAGGGTATTGTGGTAATGAGCTGGCTGCTGATTGTAGAAAGCTGCAGGATCCTGAGCTGGCAGTGGCTAGGCAGACCATGTGTTATTATTTTATATTGGATAAACACAATAATTTCCCAAGGGTCTTTAAGATAACATTGCCTTTTAGTGAGTGTTAATTGACTTTTCTGCAAGGCACCCAATTTGTCCCTGTGTCCCGTAATTAGAACCAGAGCTCTGTGGCCCAAATATTCTCAGGACAAGGCAAACACTTTGAAAACTCTGTTTCCATTGCCGCCTTTGTGCCAAAAGCCGTGTCTTGCCCTCTGGGCAGCGAGTGATTCAGTGTATCCATTCCCCTTCCTCCCACAGCGAGGTGGCAGTGCCAGTGGGGAGCTGAGTGGCCCTGCTGACGTCCGGGATGTGCTCAGAGACAGCTCTGTCCTCCAGCCCCTGCAAAACAGGAATTGTGTGGAGGGGTCCCGGCTGGGACGTGCCAGGGACCCGCGTCTCATCCGGTGACGAGGCATGTCAGCAGGGCAGGGACAGAGGATGCTGTGCCATAACAGAAGTTTAGAGATGAAATCTAGAGGCAATGGGAGCCAGATGAGGCAGATGGTACTGCAGAGTCCAAGGGAACAGGGTGCCACTTACCTCCATCATTTTGAGCCCACTTTGAGTCGTGGCCAGATTATGACAGAAGTGGCTTTCCAGCAGCTGAGGATATGTGGCCATTTCTACGCTCCACCTCCCTGCTTGTGGTAGCCCAAAGCTTTTGGAGAATGTTCTGGAGCACACAACATAGTGTCCAGCTGCAGGAGAAGTCTCATGGCAAAGGGCTGTTTATGCAGTCAGTCACTGAGGACATGTCCTCATTCACAACTGCAACTGCAGATGGCTCCAAGTCCTGGGACTCCAACCAGCACTTTATGAATAGGGAACAGAAGCGTCCTAGCACCAAAGAAGGCTGCGAGCCTGCAACTGGAAAGAAAGACCACTACTGAGCAACTGAGCCTCATTGTGTTGTTCTTGTGAGTCCCCATCTGAGGCTCTTCTCATTTGGTGGGGATTTTTTGTCCTTTCCTGGCTTTCTGAGTTTTCTTTGCTTGGGAAGCTCTGCAAAAAGTCCGTTGCCAGCAGTGTCTTCCGCTAGCTTTAAATAGGCCTTGGTTGCTCCCCAGGATTCCTGCAGGGGAAAAAAATGCCCCTGGCTGAAGAATGGGGTTTCCTTAGTACAGGCTGTGTCCAGTACTGAGATGTTCTCCTGCCCTGGACTTCAGCACCAAGAATATCTGGGGAGCAGCTGCCCTGTTCTCACCCAGAATCTCTATTCTTGGTTTATATTAGTTTTTCCTGAATTAGTCAGCCTTTTACTTTACCTCTTTACCCACCAAAATTTACTGTGATCTTCAGGGTCTGAGCATTTAGGGCTCTTTTGACACTCAGGGACATGACTAAATGCGACTTTGGCTTTTTCCTCACATAGAGGCATTTGCTCCTCTGCAGAGCTGATGATACAGCCCTGTCACATTTCAGTACTGACCACCAAGCCTCCAGTATGTGACTTAGATCCACTTGAGCATCCAGGTCTCTTTTGTGGAGCCATGGGGTCAAACAACACAAGCTGTGATTTCTAAGCTCTAGCTCTATGTTGAGGGAGCCTTGGTCTCACCTTGATACAGGATCTGGTGGAACAACAACCTTCAGAATGCTGCGAGAGGCCAGGGCAGAGGCTGAGAGGAAGAACAGAGCCATGACTCCATTTGCTTGGAAAAGTAGAAGCAAGAAATTGAGTCTCACACTGGAAGAAAGGATTCTTGCTTCTGAAG
Organism: Picus viridis; assembly: GCA_033816785.1. Taxonomy (NCBI): domain Eukaryota; kingdom Metazoa; phylum Chordata; class Aves; order Piciformes; family Picidae; genus Picus; species Picus viridis. The sequence continues at coordinate 12,855,411 of CM066593.1, read as the reverse complement.
AAAGGAGAGCTTCAGGAAGAGATGAGAGTGATTGGAGAATGTTATTTTGAGAAGACAAATGCAAAGCAGCCAGACATGCACCAAACATGCAGCTGCCCTAGGACACTGGCATGGAGCACACTCTGACCAAAACCCACTCAGCTGTTTGGGGCTAAATACTCAGCTAGGATGTGATACAAAATGACCTTGTTTGAAATGCAAATAATGTAAAACCCAGGTCAGAGGATGCAAACATCTTTCCACATGGCTTTAGTGCTAGATCAATAACCAGCAAAAAGAAAACCTTTTGATATTAAAATTGTCATTTCCTGGGTTGCTTAATGTCAGATTAAAATGTAGCATTGATAAAAGCAGCCAAGCTGCTAGTCTGGAGGCTGAGTTTCTTACTCACCTAACAAGTCCAGCATAAGCTGAGCTTGTCTGCCTGGAACAACATCCCAAGTTTATTCTTCCAATTTCTATCTTGAAAAACATAATTTCTTTCAGTCCCTGGGCCCATTGCATGGATGAATTTGCGAGCTGACATTGCCATCTGGGGCCTGGCCCAAAACCTTCATGTGCCAAAGAATAGCCCACAGAAAGTCCATCAGACACAGATGATTTCTGACTGCTACTCATCCTGCTGCAGCCAAACCATGCAAGGTTCTGGCTTTCCCCGAGAGCACTCCGAACCGCTGGAGCCTGCCAGGTCATTAGTGGAACCAGCCAGGAATTGGTTCACAGCCCACTGCCCAGCAAACATCTCACTTAGGTGCAGAAGATTCCACAAAAGCAGCAGGTTAGTTTGTGATTGCCATCCACTTAGTGTATGTGTGGGTTCAAGTCACTCATGCCAGTCTAGCAGTCCACTCAGATCCAGGTCATTCTTCAGGGAACAAATGCACAACACCAAATCCAAGCTCAGGACTCATGTCTCAAGTGATTAAAAATGACATTATGATCTGGATGCACTTCTGTGACATCCATGATGGATATAGAGGACTCAGCAAGCAGCTGGCTCTTCAGGTTTCTGGAACTAGCAGCCCACTTCCAAGGCTTTTGCTAAATTCTTGACAGTTTGAAGGCATTTAATTCATTGTCGCAGCTGAACTTTCAGGAGAGGCTCACGAGGCCATGAAGTGCACACTGAGCACTTTAACTGCAGCTCACAGTTACTGTGTGCTTCAGCAGAGGCAGTGAAAGAAGAAATAAGGGATTTCAGATTGGAAATACTGTGCAGGTACTTGGAGGCTCAGTGTCAAAGCCATTTCAGCAGGCTAATTTATTTACCGCTCCTTCCTGGGTTTGTTTTTAGACACAAGGACTAGTGTTACAGTCTAATCCTCAGCCTTCCATATATTTTTCTGTCCCAGAAATGCAAAGGTACATTATTTAAGAGTATGAGTCATAGTGTACTTAAAAGGACTTGAGCTTGCCTGGAGAGTCAGGCACATATGCAAAACCTTAACGTTTCACTGTCAAATTTCTTCTAGCAAGGCTTCCTACTAAGTCAATCAGAACCAGCAGCAGAGTTTCCATTGACTCTAATGGGCTTTGGAAAATGACTGGCAACACAGCAGGGAGCACTTACCTTCCAAAATATTCTTCCCTAAAGCAAATGCCATGCTCTTTCTTGGAGATTAGATATGCGAGTAGTTTAGGTGGCCCTCGGAGGTCCTGAATTCGTGGTGCTCGCTGTTTCCCTGCTCCACGTGAGGAGCAAAGAGGTTCTGCTGGGAAAAGGCTGCTGGAGGGACCAAGCTAGGGTTGCTTGGATAAGGGGCTGGTGCCACATGGGAAGAGAGATGCTTGCTGGAAAATGGGCAGGGAAATGAAAGTGTCCTGTGTCATCCTACTTATCACTGCCACTTCGTTTTGATTAAACCCATTTTGATGAAATCCAAAGAGAAGCTCAAGACATTTTGTGCCAGGCTGATGTTCATTTGGGAAATGGTGAGAGCTGGCAGGAGATGGAGACTCCCCAAGTAGCACTACAGGTTCAGACCGAGGGCTGTGTGAATAGCAACAGACTGATAACGGCTGGAGAGCACTGACAACGGGTGGGGAGAGCTGTGCGTGCCCTGGACTGGGCTGGTTTGTGTTGCTGTAACTATGATTCAGCTGTCTGCCACTTGCTGATGTCAAAGCATCATTTCCACCAGCATTAAGGAACATGAACACCCCTCCTTCCTATTTCCCCAGGAATAAACATCAACAGTCACATAACTTCTGTTGTTCTTTTGTACCTTCATATGGCTGAGCTAATTGAAAAGGTCAAGTTGAACACAGTAACTGTATACACCTTCCCTGAGATATGGACATCACTCTAGGAGCCAGACATTCAAGGCTATTTATAGATCCTGCCCAAGGAGAAGAGAGGGCAAAAGGCATGTTTTAAACAAAAACAGGCAGGGGCAATCAGAAAGATTTGGGAGAGCTCTGCTTCCTGCAAATTCCAACCACCACCCCCAGCTTTGGTGTTTTGTTTTTTTTAACCACTGAAGCGCTAAAAAAAAAAAAAAGAGATTATCAAAGAGGAGAGCTTCTTCTTAAGCCCTCTATCACATATACATCCCCAAAACCATAGGTAGCTCAAGCAGGGGGAAATAAATCCTGATAATTTGTTTGCAAAGTAGCTTAGATTGACATAAACATCTCCCTTGAGCCTAATGTTCCCCGAGCTTGTATAGCTGCCTGGTTATAAAATACTAGGGAGATGTAAAGGAGCATTTTAGCTTCTGGCATGAGAACAGACAGCAGTGTTTAGCATCCCACTTCATGTGAGAATGAAAGACCCAATCTGCACCAACAGAGAGAAAACCAGGCTCTCAGGAACCCTCCTAATAAGAGAGAGGAATTCCCACTTTAAGAGACTTCCCTTGTTGCCAGACAGATGTAAAATGTTGATTTAGGCTGTGGTCCATAATGCTGCTGGGACTTTAAATCTTAACTAGCACTGCAAATGCAGGTGATGCTTTTCCAGCCACTATGGCACCCAGCATCACAGCTAAGTCCCAGGGAACCCAGGCTGATGTGAACCCAGGAGGACACAGCAAGAGCCTACACATTGCCAGTAGAGGTGGTGACTGATGGGAGGACAGCATGCATGGGAAGTTCCATGGGAAGAATCTGAAAGGGCAGAGGGGAGATACTTGGCAAGGGCTAGTTACAAGTGGAGGGGAAATGTGATGAGCAGGACAGGGGATTGGTCAGGCAAAAGCACTGTAAAGAACAGTGGGGAAGAAAGGTAGAGCAGAGCTGGGACCAGAAGAAACATGGGCTTAACAGAAGGGTGGAAGAACAAGAGCCAAAGAAAGGATAGCCTGGGGGAACACAGGGGTAGAAATGAGACACCTAAGTCCCCTTGGACACTGCTACAACCAGGAAGGATTTGCATCCAAAAGCTGGAAAATGCCACCAGACTGCATTTGAATGAGTTGGCTGTGGTAAAGAATAGTCCTGGGATCCCCCAGGTTTACAGGGGTGAAGTAGCATTTCACAGCCCAGAGTCCAGCCCTGCAGGGTGAAGGGCATTGCAAGCTCTTGCAGGAAGACGCCAGGCAACCCACTCACAGCACAAAAGGAAATGTGCCTTTTGCAAAAACAAAGTCATTGGGATTCTGGACTTCAAAGCTCCATGCTACGCCCAGTGCCATTTGTTGCTGTATTCATGGTGGCTGGGAGCCAGGGCTGAGACTTAAGAGGGGAAAACCTGCGTTATCAGGGTCTGCTGAAAAACTGTGTCCACGCTGCAAAGATGCGCCTGAAAAGCTGCAGCAAATAGAATAGAATAGGTTGGAAGAGTCCTTCAAGATCACCGAGTCCAACCTATCATCCAACGCCATCTAATCAACTAAACCATGGCACCAAGTACCCCATCCAGTCTCTTCCTAAACACCTCCAGTGATGGTGACTCTACCATCTTCCCAGGCAGCACATTCCAATGGCCAGTCACTCTCTCTGTGAAGAATTTCTTCCTAACATCCAGCCTAAACCTCTCCTGGTGCAGCTTGAGACTGTGTCCTCTTGTTCTGGTGCTGGTTGCCTGGGAGAAGAGACCAACCCCCACCTGTCTACAACCTCCCTTCAGATAGAGAGGAAAAAGACTCAAAGAGGAGAATTTCCAAACACATCAACAACTCCTAGGGATGTGAGTCCACTTTAAAAGGTGACCTACATGAAACTGTTTTCTACATTACTTCACAGAAAGCAATGAAGGCACCTAGGTGTGAGCATTTACTGTAGCAGCCCCCAAATACATTACAGTTCTGGGCTGCAAGCTCCCAGACTGCTGATCCATCTCAGAAAATGGTGCTCAAAGCCATTCTGCAGCTCTACTGGAGCTGAACACGGGGAAAATGGTTGAAAGCTGAAAAGGTGCAGTTACAGAAGGGCTTTGTTGGGAGAGAAATTAGAGGAGTCCAGAACAGGTTGAATATTTAAAAAAAAAAAAAAAAAAAACCAAAACCACCAATTTGGCTCATGTTCAGAAATTAGTGACATTAAACTGCTGCCATTCTTGAGCTGATGCTATTCCCAGGGATCTCAATAGTGCTCACATGGAAACATGCATACACCGAGGGAGTTGGGGCTGCTCAGTCTGCAGAAGAGAAGGCCCTGAGGAGACTGTACTGTGGCTTTCCAGTATCTTGAGAGGGCCTACAAGAAAGCTGGGGAGGGACCTTCTAGGGTCCATTGTTCCATTGTTTTTCTGCTGTGGCTGTGTCCTTCATAAAGTTGTGAGTTCTGCCACTGCCTTGCTTTTTAACTCATGTGGCCAGGTGTTGATTGCTATTATTCACCAGAACTGATGACTGACTTGTGAAGACAAATGGCCTTGGGATGGACAGGTGGTGTCAAGAGCCAACCTCCTACACCAACTTTGAGCCCTCACTCTTCCCCACTCCATAAAAAACACAATATCCCCTGCTCTGTCTCACTGCTCTCCTGGTCTGATTTGACTTTTTTTACAAGATGTGCATTTACCAGTGGACTCTGTCACTGTAAAACACCAGGGAGGTGGTGTTTGTGCAAAGTGTGGTGTGGAATAATGCCATGCTTTCATCTCACAGGGACCCATGGACAGCTGTGTGGGCAACCTGCAGTGATGCTGATAAGTCAAGGGGGATCTTTATGAAGCAAGCTCAATGCTGCTCTGCATCAGGAAGAGTCAGTTCTAACTGCCACCATTATACCCACCACAGGGCACAGCTCAGCCCATCACTTTTTCTGGTGTCTCCTTAGGAAAATTGTGATTTAGAAAGGAAGAAGCCCTCTCTAGCAGTGAAGAAAATTGTGAGAAAGAGACCTGCAACAAATAGTGTCAGAGAAGGAAGGGGAGGAGCAGAAATTCACCTGCAGCCCATTGCGAGAGAGTGGTGGAGCAGGTACCCACCTTAGACTCTGTGAAACATCACATCAGAACGACTAGATGAGACCTGAAGGACTATATCCCACACAGACCCCACACTGCATCAGGCTTATCCTGAAAGGACTGTCTCCCATCAAAACAATACCACATTGGAGCAGGAGAAGAACATACGAAGAAAGCAATGGCATAGACAACATGTCATAGTCTGACTGTGCCCTTAAAGATGCTGAACTGATCTAGGGGAAGGTGTCCCTGCCTGTGGCAAGGCAGCTGGAACTAGATCATAGAGTCAGAGAATCATAGAGTCACCAGAATTGGAAGTGGCCTCAAAAGGTCATCTACTTGAACACCCCTGCCTCCTCCACCTCTACCTTTGACCTTCCTAAAGCAGCTCCCACTCTCTCTACACCACCCTCCACCCCACCTAACAGCTCCAGCTCCTCCACCACCATTGTGGCACCTATCTCAGAGCTGGGGGCAAGACCCTCAATGAGCTAAGATACCACACAGAGGAGATCAGCCCCAGTAAGGAAACCCAGCCAGCACCCGTGGATAATATTGGAGTAGCCATCAAGGTTTTCCTACCTAACCGGGGGCCACTAGGCCCCCCGGCCTTTTATCACCACCACCATCACCCAGTGTGTGCCATGGGGACTCACCAGTGATGAGAGGAGAATCCCTCAGCCCAGATGGGCTCAGCTTGGGGCTTCTGCCTTTCCTGGAGGGGATTAAAAAGGAGAGTGGGTGGGGAGCGCAAAGTGGCCACACCTGGGGTGGGAGGTTACTGCAACAGAGCCCAGGTGCTCTGGGATTTGAGGGGAAAAAGGGGGAAAATGGGGTGGGTGGGGTGGAAAAGGGGCAGACTATGAAACCAGTGTTCTTGAGAAAGAATGGGTATTAAAATAGCATTCAAATATTAATTATTGACTTTTAATGATTGCTAGATGCTTAATATGGCTAGTTTCAGGATGTTCCACTACTCTTGGATAGTACATAATTTGTTGACAAACCCAAACATGATTTTGATAGGCCAATATTAAGTTCAATAAACAAAAAACCCACACAGCTTCTGTTAAGGTAACTGTATAGTGTTATCATCTCAGCCAAACTCTTTATCTCAACCTCAAGGTGTTTCTTTGGGGCTGTTTTTCCACCCATCTGTGTGTGGGAGAGGGGGCTTGCTTCTGAGAGCAGGCTGTGTGAAGCCAGGACACTGTAGGCTGAAGATGAGCCAATGGATTTAACTGGCACAGTTGAATTCTCCTACAGCTAAACAGGAACAGTCTATGCCACAATGAGCCCTGTGGTCTCTCCTGTGTGAGTATGGAGACAATAGGAGTATGAGATGGAAACCCTTTGTTCTACAAGCACAAGTGCATGAGTTACAAAGAAAAGTAGAGAAGAGAAAGTTCTTCCAGAAAGAGAGCTGTACTAGTCTACCGTGAGTGGTTCTCTGGTCCTAGGACATGGGATCCAAATTTGAGTAGAGGAAGATCTGGATGAGGCACTTAGTGCCATGGTTTAGTTGATTAGATGGTGTTGGGTGATAGGTTGGGCTTGATGATCTCAAAGGTCTTTTCCAACCTGGTTGATTCTGTATTTTGTATTCTGGGTGTCAGGTAGTGATAGGACTAGGGGGAATGGAACAAAAATAGAAATGGGTAGATTCAGATTGGATGTCAGGAAGAAGTTCTTCCCCACAAGGGTGGTGAGACATTGGAACAGGCTGTCCAGGGAGGTGGTAGAAGCCTCATCCGTGGAAGTTTTTAAGGCCAGGCTGGATGTGGCTGTGAGCAACCTGATCTAGTGTGAGGTGTCCCTGCCCATGGCAGGGGGGTTGGAACTGGATGATCCTTGAGGTCCCTTCCAACCCTGACAATTCTATGATTCTATGATCTAGAAAGTTTACCAGTGGTAACAATTAATAATTTCTAAAAATACATGCCCCCAGAGTGGCAGACAGGATTTGCTGCCTGCAATGTTTAAATCAAGCAGTGAAGAAGCTTTCACAGAGGCTGAAGCCAGTGCTCACTGCCATGGCCATGCCATTTGCTACGTGTGCTTTCACACTGGGTTGCCCCCACCTGGCTGATGTGCAGCAGCTTGCCAAGCTGTGGTGTCTTGTCCACACGCCCTGGGGTTTTCGAAGCTCCAGTCTGGGCTGAGTGTGTGGGAGCAATGAAAGGAGTAACTTTCCTCCCTGTCTGTCCACTCCTGTTTGGCCTGGGGCTCAGCAGGGATGGCAATCCTCCTCTTTCAGCTGTAATCCATCACCTGGGCATTGACCGCAGCTTGACATGATGTCCGGCGGCACAGGGACTGCGGCAGCTCAGGCAGCCTGAGCCTGGCTCTGCCTCCCTGCTGCTGAGCATTCCCCCTGGCTGTGGATACCTCTGCTCCCAGCGGTGGGGACTGCAAGAATCCATGAATCAGAGCCCAGACCCTTCTAACCTTGCTTAGATTTCAGTTTAAATTATTCTTAACTGATTTAAGCTGGTGTAAACCAGGCTAACAGGAAGCTAGATAGACATCTGCAGAGATGGACATCTGCAGAGTATCTGCCCTATGAGGAGAGGCTGAGGGAGCTGGGGTGGTTTAGCCTGGAGAAGAGGAGGCTCAGGGGAGACCTCATTGCTGTCTGCAACTACCTGAAGGGAGAGTGTAGCCAGGTGGGGGTTGGTCTCTTCTCCCAAGCAACCACCAACAGAACAAGAGGAAAAGGTCTCAAGCTGTGCCAGGGGAGGTTTAGGCTGGATGTTAGGAAGAAGTTCTTCACAAAAAGAGTGATTGGCCATTGGAATGTGCTGCCCAGGGGGATGGTGGAGTCACCACCCCTGGAGGTGTTTAGGAAGAGACTGGATGAGGCACTTGGTGCCATGGTTTAGTTGATTAGATGGTATTGGGTGGTAGGTTGGACTCGATGATCTTGAAGGTCTTTGCCAACCTGTTCTATTCTATTCTATTCTATTCTATTCTATTCTATTCTATTCTATTCTATTCTATTCTATTCTATTCTATCTCTGCCCTCAAATGTGTTCTCATATGAGCAGGGTCAGTGAGCAAACAGGTTCCAGCTGAGCACAGTGTGTCATCCAGTACTGTCTGCACAGGTACCCACTGCAAGGAACACAGTCCTGTCTGTGGCAGCCTGATGGGAAAGCCACAAAAACTTGGGCAGTGAGCTTAGTCCACGTGCCAGGCTGCATTCGCTCCGCATTATCTCCTGTCTGATGCTCACTGTGTTACTGTTAGCGCAGGGGTGGCTGTCTCCCAATCTCATGCTCCTGGCCAAAGCTGGTGCCTGGGATGGTACAGGCAGCGCTTGCAGGAGGCCCAGAGTGCACAACCCCAGGATGTGGGTCTTGAGCTGATCCCATGCACACACCAAGCTGAAAAACCTCAGGTTTGTGGGAATAGAATGAGTTGCCTTCGGTCTTGCCAGGACTGGCTGCAGGAAAGACTTTCCATTGCAAGAATTAAAGGTTTTGCAGTCTGGTGCTGGTTGGGTTCATCTTCATTCAGCCCTGGGAAGACAGGATCTGCCAGCTGCAGACTGTGTTAAAACAACAAAGGCAGATTGTTTTCAATCCCTATTTTCACCCTATTTTTCATATCATCTTTGAAATACCATCTCTTGCCCTAAAAACCTTACTCAGGAAATGCACACCAGCTATTCCTAGCTATTTATTTGTGGGACCCACTTTCTCCTTCTTGTAAATTAAAAAACAATCACTCTGAAGATTGTGCTTGTGGTAATTCAAATAAGCACATGAAAAACAAAGGTTAAACACTAGGCCCAAAATATCCCCCAGTGCTGCAGCTCCTCGAAGAGCAGCATGGGACTGGCAAGCCCTGCAGAGGGGCTGACAGAACCAGTGTGCTTGCTCCACGCTGTGCACCATCCACAGTCTCTCCAGCCATTGACACTCAATGCTGGGCCAAACGGCCCAGCCTCAATGCATTCAAGACTGGAAACCTCCTCTGATCAGCCCCTGGCCGATTTATCAGCCTAGGGCAGTGGGATGTGTAAGTGGTGTTCAGCTCTGACTCACAGCTCTGCCAGTTATAGCTAAGGAGGTTTAAACTTCGCCATGAGTGCCGATGCCTGCAGGTCCTCCAGGGGAGGTGGTAACTGCTTAAATCAGCACAGCTAATGCTTGGGGAGCTCGTGAGTCAGAGGTGTGAGTAAATGTGAGAACACTCTGCGAGCAGAGCTCCCCTGATGGAAACACTCCCTCTTTCACACACTTAGGAGACAATATAGTTTTAAAAATAAGATGTAAATGAGTAGAGTATGGTATGAGCAACTGCCAAGGAATTTATTTGCCCATGTGCTTGCTGCCTCTCTTTCACACCTCTATTCTTCTGCAGTTTTGCCCACGTACACATATGGGTGGAGTGAATATAGGTAATTTTCTTCATGGGAATATATGTTTTTCTTTATGGTGTGGCTGCACTTGCACACCTTGCTAAGCAAGCAAAGGAGGAATAGAATAGAATAGAATAGAATAGAATAGAATAGAATAGAATAGAATAGAATAGAATAGAATAGAATAGAATTAACCAAGTTGGAAAAGACCTTGATCTGAATCATCAAGCCCATCCTATCCTCCAAAACCATCTAATCAACTAAACCATGGCACCAAGTGCCTCATCCAGTCTCTTCTTAAACACCTCCAGTGATGGTGACTCCACCACCACCCCAGGCAGCCCAATCCAATGGCCAATAGCTCTCTCTGTGAAGAACTTCTTCCTAACAGCTAGCCTAAACTTCCCCTGGCACAGATTGGGACTGTGTCCTCTTGTTCTGGTGCTGGTTGCCTGGGAGAAGAGACCAACACACCCACCTGGCTACAATCTCCCTTTGGGTAGTTGTAGAAAGCAATAAAGTCTCCCCTGAGCCTCCTCTTCTCCAGGCAAAATCACCCCAGCTCCCTCAGCCTCTCCTCACAGGGCTTGTGCTCCAAGCCCCTCCCCAGCTTTGAGCTCGGGTGGGGGACTTGCAAGAAGTGAACAGTTCTAAAGTTATAGCAGTACCAGCTTCTTCAGAGGAAAAGGCTGGTAGATCCTAGCTAAATATTCAGGCTCCTGTGTCAAAATTGCATTACTTTTCCTCCAGTTCTTAGCTGTCTTTTGAAGAGGGGAGAAGATGTGATGCTCAGAGCAGCAAGCTGCGCTGCCTATGCAGTCTGCCTGCAGCTGGCACTGGTCACTGCTGCATGCCAGCCTCCTCATGGCTGCTGGCAGAGGGTGGAGGGGTTGTTTATTTGCTTTATGGGAAAAAGGGATGAGACACGTTTCTTTAAATGGTACTGGACTTCATTGGCAGTTTATTATGGGATAAAGGCAAAAGACTGTGCAAAGCGCAAGTAGATTGAGTGCAAGAGCAGATACAGACAGTGTTGGAAATGATCCTCCCTCCCATACAGGCTGTGCTGAGCCCTGGCACCTCATCAGCCACAGGCTCAGGAATGTCCTAGGGTTAAAAGCCAACTGCAAAGTATGTTTGGGTTCTTGATGTCTGCTCCAAGAGAGGCTGGATGTGTGGTACCCAGGCTGGGCTTGGATTCATATTCAGGCATCAATGTACCAATGTCCCAGGAGTGACAAGAGAGCTCTTTGCCAGCTTCAGAGTGAAGACCTTACACACAAAACTTCTCAAAAGCAAGGCCAAGGACTCTCCAAGCTAAATCCAGCCTAGCAGAAACCAGTCAACGATGCGAGCACTTGGCAAGATGCACTGCACCAGTATCTGGGTGTAGCTGGATTTGGGGATTAGCTGAGATCAGCTCCAGCGGCTGACTCCAGGGCGTCAGGGAGCTGTTTCTGTGAATGGTACCTGTGAGAACCATCTGGGAGTGACTCAGCCAAACAGCTTCACCAGCCCTTCAGAACACATCACACCTCATTTTCCTGCCCAGCCATAATGCTACACTAGTTGCTGAAAGCAAAATTGCTCAGCTGGGGTGAATTGCAGCAGCATTGCCAGCCCCCAGCCCCTGGGACCATCCCTGGTTTGCATCAACTAGACCAATTCCTCTTGTTTTTCACCTAAAGTAGGGCATAGAAATGGGCTTGGGTTGGTGCCTGTGCTGTATTTATCGGAGGTTGGGGGAGAGAATTGTAGGCTGGGAGGTGCCACTTCAGGGTGTCGCTGAACCTGTGCTGACAGTGGGATGAAAGACAGACCAGTGCCGAGGGTGCTGAAGCAGTTAATTTATTTTGCTGTCCTGTGAATCTTCCTTCAGGCCTTTTGTGGGTATGTGCCCAATACTTCCTTTCAACAGCAGGCTGTCCACAGAGCAACATGAGCAGGAAAATGGCTTTTTATTTTTCATCTGGGCTATTTAAAGAAAGACTAGAAGGGTGAGAAGTCTGCTGTCTGCCCTTACACCGATGAGCTGAGGATGCAGTGATGATTTATGAGACCCTTTATTTCTTTCTCCACCCATGTGGTTTCTCTGTTTGTATTGTACTTGCAATGCTCGCTGGGCTTTGGGTCGTTTTCAGCTTGGTTAGAGGTGTATCTCATCTATCCAGAAGGGGTTTTCATTCATTTCTGGCTTTAGCCATCATCTTTCAGTACCCTGGGAACAACAGCATTCAGTGAGGGTGTGCTGTAGGTGGCATCAAGCTTTGTTCCCCCTGTCAGCCTAAACTTAAACTTTTTTTCCTCATAGTCACGACCAAACAGATGCAAGTCCTGCAGCCAATGTGTTCTTCACAGGCCTAGAGACTTTAAAGTAGCATGCTCTGTCTTTCAGGGTTGCTTTCAAACTGTTAAATACTGTGTGCAATGACACAAAGGAGGCAAATATTTTAGGTCCCTGTGGACAGAGCACTTGCAGCCAGAATTAGGCGGCTTCCTGCAAATGTACCAAGTTCTCAGGGATGTCAAGCCATGGATGTCCCTCACTATGATGAAGTGCAGGTACTGCTGAGCTGGGTCACTAGTCTTTTTCACCCACGCCCAAGACTACCCTGGATCAGTGGGGACACCCTAGGTAATACTCTGCATTTTCTGGGTAAATTGAGCTGCTTGAGGCTTCAAGAGGATTCACAAACCACTTCCAACCTCACTGCAGTACCTCTGTGTGTCACTGCTAACAGTAATTACTGAAGATCACAGTGTCTTCACAAACTCCCTACCATGTCACCATTCAAGTTAAAGCTGTTTTGGTGCAGCAGAACAAACAGCATAAAGATGAGGACACCATCAGGCCTTATCATGAGGTTTTCATGTTACAAGTGCAAACCACTGCCTCCTACCCTGGTGCAATCCCTCAGTGCCTTTGAAGACCCATGGCTGGGGATGCTGCTTTGCTTTGCAACATCTTGTTTTGGGGCCACAGAGCCCAAAGGAAAGCTGATGATGAGGCATGGTGTCTGACAAAAGCTTTGGAGCTTTTGTCCCTTTACCCTCAAGTGTTCCATGAGCAAACAACATCCCCAGCTTTGTTTGCTGGAAGGGAGATGGCAGTGTCTCTCACATCCCTTGCCAGCATGGCGAACAGCATCACAAGTGAAACAATATGAAAGCCATCAGCTGTCGTGAGATGGGGAATCTCCTCCATCCCAGGCCAGAGGTGCTAGTGCTTTTGCACAGCTGTCCTCTGAGGCCTTGTAACTTCCCTGTGCTGGGGAGCCTGCCTGCTTTCTCCAGTGAGAAGAAAGCCAGAGAAACACAATAAATGGAAAGCCTCAAGCTCCTGACACATGAAGGAAAATGGAAGCGGTGCAAATTAACGAGTGACTAATAGGACACTGTAATCATCTGCAAACACAAGCAGAGTGTGCACACCAACAAGAAAAGGAAAGCAATTAGAAGAACATTAGGGTGGGGTTTTTTTACATTTCTTCTATTAAAGAAATAGAATGACTAATTGAAGGAAAGTGTAAGCTGAATGTCAGGAAACAATTCCTAACTGTGAGCTGTGCAGGGGCCGTGGAACAAGCTTATAAGAAGAATGGAAATGTGATTTCCTGAGCTGTTCAAACCTGAATCAAACACTCATGGCCTGAACCTGTCATTGACCTGGCAATAGACCAGCTCCTGAACCAGTTCTGCTTGAGCCTCTGGTTTGTCACAGTTGTTTTAGAAGAAAAATAACATGTTAATGTCTATGGAACAGCTAAATTCACCACAGGAATCCTTTATTTCTTGAAACTCACGGAGAGAGACAGACCTTTCATTCCATGAAATGCTAACAGGAAGATCTCAAACACTGAGTGCATTTGCCTTGAACCCTTCTTTCTCTTGAAGCTGAGGAAAAACAATTTCAAATTACTATTTTATCTTTATTGTCCACCCTGGAAGGAGCATTCATTTTCTGATTCATTTACTCCTGTGAACAGTGCCATCTTGAACTCTGAAACTGCCTCTCTAGGAGGTTACTGCCCATCTGGGTTTGGTGTTTTCAGCCCTGACAGTGCCCTGTGGAGCTGACCTCCGCTTGCCATTCCTTCCCAGTGTCCCCTGTGGTGCTGGCAGTACCGACCAGCCCCGCTGTGCACAGTATGCCATACGAAGAGGAAAGGAGATGGCCTCCTGACAAAACTTGCTATTGTGAAATGCTAAGCTCTAGGGAAAGATAGTAACATAACTGGCAATAAACAAAGGCAGCCCAGCATGCGGAGGTTCTGTTGATCGTGAGTTTTCTCCAGCCTCTTGAGAAGGCCTGACCTTTAGCAGAACAGAGGGATGTGGCTCTCAGGAAAACAGTTTGAGGAGAATGGTCATCCCTGCCCAGTCCCATGCAGTGCCACTGCTGAGTGAAGGGATGGTGCAGAGAAGTACTGGGAGCTACTTAAAGGGCAGTGTTGGTCACACACTTTCCTCTACACACGCATCAAAAGGGCCAAGACCAGGAAAAGGGCAACGAGGCTGGAGCGGGGCCTTGTGCACAAGCCCCGTGAGGAGAGGCTGAAGGAGCTGGGGTTGCTTAGCCTGGAGAAGAGGAGGCTCAGACAAGACCTTATTGCTGTCTACAACTACCTGAAGGGAGGTTGTAGCCAGGAGGGGGTTGGTCTCTTCTCCCAGGCAACCAGCACCAGAACAAGAGGACACAGTCTCAAGCTGCACCAGGGGAAGTTTAGGCTTGAGGAGAGGAGAAAGTTCTTCACAGAGAGAGTTGTTGGCCATTGGAATGGGCTGCGAAGGGAGGTGGTGGAGTCACCATCCCTGAAGGTGTTCAAGAGGGGATTGGACATGGCACTTGAAGCCATGGTTTAGTAGTCATGAGGTCTTGGGTGACAGGTTGGACTTGATCTTTGAGGTATTTTCCAACCTGATTGATTCTATGATTCTATGAAATCTTGGTGCAGGGAAGAGAAGATGGACTGTTTCCCTGAATGGAATCTCCCTCCCAGCCTGCAGTGGGACACTTACATTCCTCTGTTGTCTTTGAAGCAGTGGTGATGGTTGACTGAGAAGTGTCTGAAGAAGCACGCACAGAGGTGTCCCTGTTTGTAGAACTGATTTACAAAGCACTGTGAATTTCCCAGTGCTGCCAAAGCGGAGGTGTAAATCAGCAGCGACAAGAGAGGCTGTTGTAGGAAGGTTGCGTGTGAGCACGGGCACAACTGACAATTACCCAGGGACAATTCCAGCCACGCTCTGGTGTACTTTTGCTCTGCTCACCACATGCCATAGAAAGATGCAATTAGTGTTACTTAACATTTGGCTGTTTTTTCCCAGATTAGACATTGTTGACTCATTTGGTAGCTGCGTTATTTCTCTGGAAAGGTTAAAGGTTTCCAATCACCCAGGGCAGAAACAGAAAAAGATCACTAACCCAGAGGTGGATGTGGACCTTGTTCTGACCTTCAGCTGTAGTTCCTGCCAAGTCCCTCAAACTGCTTTTCTGTTATTATTCACATTTTTAATGCAGAGTAACTTTCCTGTAACCTCAGAGTTTAAATTCATTGTTTCTGATGTCACTGATTTATGGCATAAGGTTGTAAAATGTAAATGGAGTTTTGGATAGGAAAGGCATAACTTGGGGTAAAAATGAGTCACAGAACTCATAAGTTAGAAATGAGAAATGTTACACTGGGGGAGCAAGAGACCTTGACTGAGACTAGGAGGATGTGACACTGACATCCCTTTTTGCTTGTTACTAGCTCAATAGCACAGATGAGGCAGCTACAAAGACTTAAGGTGAAAGTAATTTACATGAGCAGAAAACAGAGCACTCAAAAGAAAGCTCTGGCCTTTCTACAGACCCTTCTGCACTTCTAAATCCCAAGCCATTTCAGAACAGGTTGTGTTAAGAGACTACCCCCGTGGAGATCACACTGCGCCTGGCTGAGAAAGCTTTCTGTGTTTCTTGGATCACCCATTCAAGACTGGGCCTCTGCCTGTGGCAAACTGCTGGTGCCTGGCACATGGCAGATGTCTGTTCAACATCTCGTGCCCTGGCTGCTAAAGATATCCTTGGCAGCCAGCGCCAGTGCGCAGCACTTGACCCACCTATGCTTGTGTCTCTGTGCCATGTCACCCCCTGTCTGGGCATGGTTTTTCACTACAGTGGATGAGGGCTATGCTGAGCTCACTAAAGAGCTCAGCCATTACATGAATGACAGGTTGTTATGCTTAGGTGGCCTTGAAGTTTCTGTCCTCTTGCAATCTGTAGTGCACCTGATCCTGATAGCCAAGAATAGACCTAAAGCCCTCCACAAACACACTTACAGAGCAGAATAAACAGCTCTTCAGCAGAAAGTAGGTTATCTGCCCAAGCAATCTTTCAACAGGCTCTTCTGCCTAACCCAGTCAACTCCCTGGGCTTCCCCTTGGGAGTGAGTGGCTGCCATGATTTGGCCAAGGGTAGTCCACCTCTACCTCACAGTGTCACAGGTACCATGCTTGCAGCTGGGGCTCCCTCATCATGAATTGTGGCCAGCTCCACCCTCTTGTCCTAAATTCAGCTAACAGAGAGGTACAACTGGATTTGCTGATTCATTGGTGTAAGGGAATCTGGAGAGAAGGGCTGTGTGCCCTGCAGCAGTCTCCTGGAGGATGAAGACATCCCTGGAAATGGCATAGGCTGTGGGGACAGTGCTGACTTGACCCTCTGTTGCTTTGAGCACCACTGACACAGGACTTCTGTGAAGCTGTTGCTTCAGTGACCATTTAACTGGAGCTTGACATCAGCATTTCAATTGCAGGAGGAGAAGCTGTTCAGCAGAGCCCAAGACAACCACAGGTACTAGCACCTCCCTGAACAGAGCTGATTTCTGCAAGGACACATCTTTGGCCTTGCCTCAGAAATCCTCACTTCCCATCCCTGAAACACTGCAGTTATTTCAGATTCCTTCTCCCCTCGTTTCTGCCTCAGCCTCAACCTTCCTGGTATTGTACCAGTGTTTGGAAGCAGTGTTCCTGGAAAGATCTCGCTGAAGTCATCAAGGGACTGATTTTCACATCTCATGTGGGCACCAGTACCAGAGAAACTGCTGGCTGGACTATTTGTCCAGCTGCTCTGTTACCATAATTGTGAGTATCTGTTCAAAAATCACATGGCCCTGTCTGCTGGCACTCAGTCATGAAATGAAAAATAAGTGCTAAGCTTGCCATCTACTCTTTGTACTTTCAAGCACTTCTAGTTTTCAGTTCAATCTCTGTGCACTGTGTCCTCAGTGAGATGACAGTTCTTCACTTTCACAGCTGGCACTCAGTACAATGTGTGCATGATCCTTGAGAAAGCATGAAGAGGGATCCTTCAGAGTCTTGTCCCAGGCAGCTGGTCATCAGCCACCAGCTCGGGGTGATGCTGAGCTTGGGGCAGGCCCAGGCTGTGCCCCGGCGTGCTGCTGCTGCTGAACTGCCCCAAGCTAAAGACACAGTGTTTGTGCTGACTGAGGCAGGACGGATGGCAACTCAGAAAGCAGAAAGTTTAGCAGGATAAACATATCCCCATTTCTCAGCATTAGGAACAAACTTAGGTTGGCAGTGTGAATCTGTGCCAGTTCAGGGATCTGCAGTGTGAGTCTCAAACCTGGTTGAGCACCCTAAAATTTATTTAGCTCTTGGATCTGTGGTCTCCTGTTAGCAAAGCTTGACTATGTCTAGAAGTTAGCTTAGGACTCTCACTGATCTTTGGCAGTGTCTTGAAGCAGTCAGTCACTGTGTCTTGGCTAAGCCATGACTACATGCAACAGCCAGCAAGAGCAGCGTGGGGTATCCCAGTTCCTGCCTCCTACAGCTCAGAGACAAGAGCCAGAAGTGCCTGATGGGCACAGGTGGCCTGTGAGTTCCTGAGTGTTTCAGCCTCCTTGATCTTGAAATGAATTTTTTGGGGGAAGACTGCATCCTTTGTTGAGCTATGGTCTGTCCCTCAGTTTTCATCTGGTTTCTCTCAGGAAAAGATAAAAGTGGTGGTTGCAGCACTCCTGCTATGGTTTTCTGCACTCCTGCAGTCCAGCCTGTGAAGTACATGAAGCTTTAGCTGCTTTGCCCTTGTTCCTTCTTCTAGAAATGAATTGGAGTCACAGTGACAAGGTTACTTTACCAATGTTGGACTCTGGCCAGAGTTTGAATATTTGGCTGCTCAGATATTTTCAGCTTGGAATCCCCTATCGTTTTCTGTCATATCTCCCCAGCCAAAACACTGCATTTCAACAGCAAGCTGAAGGCGAACACATGAACTGGAAAAGGTTTGCCTAATCTCATCATCATCGTCTGTGAACTGTGCATGTGAGTGGCTTGACATATGATACTTGTGCACAGTATTTTAACCAAAGTGTCAATTCCTGTGCTTCCAGATGCTATTTATCAACATCCCCAAGGAGTCCCTTGTGAGTACAGGGACACACTCTGCCCTGAGCCACACCAGGATACGTCTGAAATAGTTTGGTTGTCTGTAGTAGTATAACCGGATTTTTATCAATGTAGCTGAGACGAGATTCTGTCCAAGATGTTCTAATAAAAACAAGAGTCTACCCTGGGAACAAAGAGCATGTGATAAGTTTTTTCCAGCTCACTCAGCAACAAAGAGCTGAGAACAAGATGGGGCTGCTTACAAACTCATGGAGGTGCTGACATCCCTCATGCCTTTCACATTACAGCCATAGGGCTACATGAGGCTCCCCATGTCTTCAGGGATGGAGGTTTTGCATGGAGATAAACTTTGGTACTGATGGACTCTGTAGCTGCCTGATGAAATACATAGCAGGGGCAGAAGGTCAGTGAATAGTAGGAAAGTTTCACCTTAAGGGTGAGGAAAGATCAAGAAGAGTATCAAGATGCCCCAGAAGCAACAGCTTATTTGCAGAGGGCTTGTGACCCAACCACCCTCTCAATTCTGTGTGCTCACAGGGCTGGAAGGACAAAAGACTTTTGGACTTCCCATTCAGTGTGTCAGTGATGAAGGATTAATTTCTGTTGGTGTAAAACCTGTTCAGTGGGAGCTATGTCTCCATATTATGATGGCTGCATTCACAACAGACATACCGAGACCTCTCTCACTGAGCATGTTGTCTTTAGCCCTTCATTTGCCATGTTGGAAAGTGTCTGGTTAGAAATAAGGTGGGAGGCACACTGAAACTCCCCTGTACGAATCCCTTTGGAGTCCTCCAGTTAAAGGAAAACCACCTGAGCTCAGAGGAAAACAAAAAGTAATCCAGCACTGCAATTACTGAGCCCCAGGCATTGACCTCTATCCTGCTCTACATATCTGTGGCAAGTTGGTATCTTCTTGGTATCTTCTGCTGTGGGAAGACAGTGGAGTCACAGATGAATGGGACATCCCAAGGGGCAGTTTGGTGGATGCTTGCCTACTCCACAGCCTGAAATATCGTCCCTGTCCTCTGTGACTGCCTTGCCACCACCCTGTGTTCCTCTTCTTGGAAAGCAAGCACCTTGTGGGAGCAGGGCAGGGTAGATGATGGCTTTATTGCTTGAAGCTCTAAGTACTGCATCCTGCTTCAAGTACTAAAAACTGGTTTGCCTTTTCCAGAGCTGCTTCATAGACTTTCAGGTTCACAGCAGTTCAGCCTCATCAGGTCAAAGGCAGCTCAGCGCTTACGTGCAAAATTGTTTCATAGTGGGAACACAAGCAGAAGTCCAAGGGGGTGGACTGACAGCCAGTCAAGATCAGTATGAACTGTGCTGCCAGGCTGGAGAAAACTGTGAGGACAGAATTAACATAAAGTGGGAGGTGATGGATGGAGAGACTGAAAGACTTCTGAGCTGGGGGCAATGGTGTTACACTGTAGGGGAAGAGAGTAGTGGGACCACTTGTACTCCAGACCTCCAGTTTACAGGTGTGTTGCAATACTGCTGGTGTTGATCTTGTGGGTAGTGGCTGATGTAGGAAAGTACCCAGCAAACTGCCAGAACTTGCAGGCTTAGGCTAGACTGGGGAGCAAATACAGACATTTCTGGTGTGGATGTCAAGGTGATACAGTCATGAATGGGGACCTGAGTCTATGTCTACCTATTGCTGACAACATACACATACTGGCCTTGCCTTGGTGCCATGCAATGTCAATACACACATGTCATATTCTTATTCTAATTAGTTAGTACTAATTCAGATCTAAATAAAAACTCCTGACCAGCCAAACTTTGTTTGCATGGTCTTTCTGTTCAGTCTCCTTTTAATGCCAAAAGCTATTGGACACTGCCCAACCCATTTGAAACTTAAAAAAAAGAAAAGAAAAAGAAAGATTTTTCTGTGTCATCACTGCATTATTTGATCTCTAGATTCTACACAACTTCCTACTTGCAAGACGTGACACAATGTCTTCCTGACATGTCCAGAGCACATTATTCACTGCTGCATCAGATGTGCAACTGGTAACGTGGCAATGAAGTGCTCTAGTCCTGTTCCTGGCAGTGACACTGCTCTTAAGTAATCCACTCAAAAATACTCTCTCCTGATCCAGTTCTCCCACCTGGACAGTGTGTTGATAAGGGGACTGTGGTGATGAATTGCCTCTCTTTAGAGATTCCCCCATGGAACCAAATTATTGCATGACAGATTTCTGAGGTCAGGAGGCTGTGCAAAAGCCTGCAATCTCATAAAATGTGGCCAATGTCCCTGACAAATGGCCAGATCCTGCTGTCCTGTTCTGACAGCGGTGAATGAAAACAAATTCAAAGGCTAATGCCTGATGAGCATCTCACCCTGGGTATGGTGGAGTGTTCTTGTTCTCTTCCTGCTGGGACTGGAACAGTGCCAAGCTGACAGGACTTTGCTTCAAAGCCTGCTGGTATTTCCTTTGAGTCATCTTGGTGAAGAAGCTGATAAGGCTAGGCCAAGACTCAGTGTAATGCTAGTGTCTCTCTGTAGCTGCCTGAGAGCACAGATCTCTCCAGGGCACTGCCATAAGGAGCCCCCAGGGTATGAGTCAGCGCTGGAGCTTTGACTCTCACTCCTGCTCTGTACAGACATGCGTTTTTGGTGAAAATCACTGTCAAACAGGCCATGCCAACAGGAGCTGTTTGAAGAATAGACCTCATACAGTGGATGGGAGTCAGGATGTTCCAAGTCCCATACCCTAAAATTTCCTAAACTTCCTCATGTCCTTCCATGATGTTTCATGCTTCAAGACCAGGTCGGATACATATTTCAGACCCTCTGAAACTGTGTGAGCCCAAATATGCTCTGAGCATGCCACCAAGAGTCCTGTCAGAGGAACCCTGAGTGCCACATATGCAGGTTTTCCAGGAGCACAGGCAATGCACAACCACCCTGCAGCAATCCAGCAACAGCAGAGCATGGAGCCAGGACCTCTATCAAGCAAAGAAGAAGCTGTGGTAATATAGTTGTATGTGAATGAAAGCTTTCTTTCAGGGATGGGCAAAATTTGTACATCCCCATCTTGGAATCAGTCTAGGATTTTTAACCCAAACACTGGGAAATACTGTGGGCCAGGACAACCTCCTGTGACTTTTTTGGTGCCTGGTTTTGGGAATTAATTTCTCATTCCCAGTTGCGGGTCTGCCTGTGGCATTTTATCCTCACTAACAGCCCCATCTGAGCTGAACTCATTGAGCATTCAGAAGCAGCTGAGATGGGATTTATTGGATTTTTCACACAGAACAGACTGGACCAAGAAGCAGCCTGCCCCATCATTGCCTCCTCTCAGCTACTTATAAAAGTGCTGTTTCCAAAGGCTGAGATGCACACAGGCTCTGTCTGATCACCTGTTGCAATAAAAAGGCAGAATAAGCTCATCTGGGCTCTGCAGTGCATTGTAATTCCTTGCCAACATGAAGAAACTCTTTCAAAATTAAGAGATTGCAATTTGCTCTGATTTCCCCCTTTTTTTCTTTTTAACTCTCAAAATTATTCATTCATGCCAAGCTCTAGCTATAAACCAGTTTTATTTCAAGCTGGCTAAGCAGCTTTCAAATCCTGAGTATTCATTATTCATTTCAGCCACCTCTTTTGCTGAGCTGTTGCTATGTTGTGGAGTTTACATCCATCCTCCACTACCATCCAAGGAGGAGGTGCTGGGATCACTGCAGGGTCAGAAACACTGCTAAACACTGATTCCTGAATACCCTTGGCTTCACTGGGGCTCTTTAGCTTAGAGAAGAGGAGACTGAGAGGTGGCCTCATCAATGCTTATAAATATGTAAAGGGTGAGTCCTGAGAGGATGGAGCCAGGCTCTGCTTGGTGGTGTCCAATGACAGGACAAGGGGCAATGGTGGAAGTTGAGGCATAGGAAGTTTCATGTAGGAAACTACATAGTTTCATATGAAGAAACTTTTTTTCACTGTGCTGGTGACAGAGCACTGGAACAGGCTGCCCAGGGAGACTGTGGAGTCTCCCTCTCTGGAGATATTCAAAACTCTCCTGGATGCGTTCCTGTGTAATCTGGTGTAGGTGATCCTGCTCTGGCAGGGGGTTGGACTGGATGAGCTTTTGAGGCCCCTTCCAGCCCCTGAAATTCTGTGATTCTGTGATTCAGTGCCAGCAGGGTAAGGCCAAAGTTGCTTGGAAAATCCCACTCCCACTGTGAAATGTAAGCAGCACCTGGAGGTCTGCTACCTGGCTGACTTAAGGACTTTTAAAGACAATGTAGTGGTCGTTGTCTGAACAAGTCAATGTGTGTGACCAAGTTTTGAGCCACAAGCTGCCCAGGGCAAAAGGACTGCTCCACACTGGATTGGAAGTTTGAAATGGAAATTCTATATACAAATATGTACAAAAGGTATTCAGGTAAAAGGAATATATCCACAAAATAGGCTCAGTTCTACACCTGGGCCTACCAGGCCAAAATCACAGGGTCACAGGATGCCAGGGGTTGGAAGTGACCCAAAGAGATCATTGAGTCCAACCCCCTGCCACTGCAGAACCATACAATCTAGCTCAGGTCACACAGGAATACATCCAGACCAGCCTTGAAAGTCTCCAGAGAAGGAGACTCCACAATCTTTCTGGACAGCCTGTTCCAGTGCTCTGGGACCCTTACAGTAAAGAAGTTCCCCCTCGTGTTGAGGTGGAAACTCCTGTGCTGCAGCTTGCATCCTTTGCTCCTTGTCCTAGCACAGGGAGCAAGTGAGGAGAGCCTGTCCCTTCTCTCCTGACCCCCAGCCCTCAGATGTTTATAAGCATTTATTAAATCCCCTCTAAGAGCCTTCTTCCAGAGCCTTCCTAAAACCTCCACCCCACTCAGCCTCAGCAGGCCCAAGAGCAGCCAAGCTGCACCCCCCCCTGCCCCGAGACTCAGGCCCTACTGCAGGCTTCAACAGGCCTTGCTGCATAGCGGGAAATTCCCTGCCAGCAAAACACCCTGGTAAGTGTGTGCAGAGCACCCTGATCATTCTTCTGAGCTGTAGCACTGTGCCTAAACCATGCTCAGGTTTTGGTGGAATTCCATCATTTTTACAGCTTCGTGCCATGACAAAGGTAGCAGGAATGGAGGTGTGAAGTTTGTTCCCAGCGAAGGGTTAATTAAAGGAGATACGGGGAAGCTGGAGGAGTGACAGCTTACAAGGGGCTCATGTGAAATGCTCCTGGGGTCATTTCCACCACTCACTTCCAACTTTCCCTGTGATTCCCTGAAGTTCTTCCAAGACAAACAAAACGCTGTTTGCTGAGGCTTTCCCAACCTTCCCCCTGACACCAGAACTCTCTTTAGTGGAGACAAATTCCCCCAAGCTGTTTGCAGCAACTGCTGCCTAATGACTATCGTGCTGCTGGTTCCTTACAGATTACTTCAAGATGCTGAGAGATCCTGCCCGTCTAATCCAATTTGTTTCACTTTCAATGCCTTCAAGAGGAGAGGTTGAACAAAATAAATGTATACCAAAGCGATGTCTGCTGCACGCTATTGAGGAATACTGCTTGTCAAGTAAAGGTCAGCTGCTGTCAGACTGCTGCTAAATCACAGCATTTTCTTTCTTCTCCAGTCTGGGAAACAAACTGAAACACCAGGGCAGACCTGGACCTGGAAGAGATGCAGATTCAGTGTGAAGTTCCAGGCCATGTGGCTGGAGCAGTCTTAACTCCTCCTTGGCAGTGAGAGAAAAGCTTCTTTACAGGCACACATCTTAGAGCATCCGGGAAATGCACTTACAGGCTCTGATGTGCTACTTATTTCCTCAGCAATTCACTTACCTTCCCACAGAATTGTAGAGTAATTTAGGTTGGAAAAGGTCTTTAAGCTCATTAATTTCCAACCATTAACCCAAACCTGCTAAGTTCAGCCCCTCTTGGATTTAAAAAGAGCATTGCTACTGTTTCTCTGCCTGTGCAGGGAGCAGAGGACGAGGACCTTAAAAGGTGACTCTGATGATTTGGTCTGCAGAGTCTTCTAAGTCCTGTACACAGACATGAGTTCAAATTCACAAGTCAAACATTTTAGATGGTACCAAGCGAAGAGACAGAGCCTTGCATTTGCTATGGAGAGGTCACCACAATATTATTCTGAATTGTGCCATAAATACTCTTTAGTTTTATTTCTGCACCGAGAGGCTCTGTTTACATCAGCATGTGCAAACTTTAAAGAATCTTCAGACTTTCTTCAGCAGACTGGAAAGCTTGCAATAAAATGCTGGGATGAGGCTAACATTGTCCGGTGTCCTGGCCAAATGTACCGTACAAGCCCTGGAGTTTTCTGCACGTTCAGACCATATCTGGACAAATCTAACATGTTTCAAATCTAGGAGGCATGAAAACTAGGGCTGGCCTCCTACAACATCAGTGAAATATCCATTCTACATGAGAAAGGAGTTCATCATGTGTTTCCAGATGTCACCACCAAATACCAGAGGAGAAGACCGGAAGGAGCTCCTCGTTCCTTTCTGTAGTTTCAGTGTTTAATAACCCTGTTGCAGCTGCAGTCATAACCACTGATCCCTGCCCAGTCTGGATACTTCTCCTCAGACTGGAAGAGTCTGGAAGAGGAAAAGCAGAAATACGATGTTTAACGGTCCTTGGTACTGAACTGACAGCTTATTTCTGTATTATTTGAATAGCTACAGAGTCTTACTTTGCTATTCTAATTTGCCTTCAGCTGATGAAAGAAAGGAAGAAGGAATGAAAGAAAGAACAAAGGAGGAAGGAAGGAAGGAAGGAAGGAAGGAAGGAAGGAAGGAAGGAAGGAAGGAAGGAAGGAAGGAAGGAAGGAAGGAAGGAAGGAAGGAAGGAAGGAAGGAAGGAAGGAAGGAAGGAAGGAAGGAAGGAAGGAAGGAAGGGAGGAAGGGAGGGAGGGAGGGAGGGAGGGAGGGAGGGAGGAAGGAAGGGGGGAAGGGGGGAGGGAGGAAGGAAGGAAGGAAGGAAGGAAGGAAGGAAGGAAGGAAGGAAGGAAGGAAGGAAGGAAGGAAGGAAGGAAGGAAGGAAGGAAGGAAGGAAGGAAGGAAGGAAGGAAGGAAGGAAGGAAGGAAGGGAAGGGGGGAGAGAGGAAGAAAGAAAGAAAGAAAGAAAGAAAGAAAGAAAGAAAGAAAGAAAGAAAGAAAGAAAGAAAGAAAGAAAGAAAGAAAGAAAGAAAGAAAGAAAGAAAGAAAGAAAGAAAGAAAGAAAGAAAGAAAGAAAGAAAGAAATTAAAAAAAGAAGAAACTAAAAGAAAAATTAAAAAATAAAGAAGGAAAAGAAAATTAGGAAACATCTCTTAGCAGAAAGAATATAAAGAATATTCTCTGGAGTCACTTGAAGAAGGATGTCAACAGACAGCATGAAAACTTGTTTCCTATGCACTGCATGCCCAAAACAGGTGGAAATAATATTGTTTCTGTGAGTTTTTCCCAAAGCTCTTTCCATCTCCTTTAATATGGGCTTTGGACAGAGGAGGCCAGCACTAAAAATCTTCATCTACATAGTCAGATACAGTCCTATCATAACCAGTCACAAATATTCCTTCTTAATCATGCCTTAACATGGAAAAGAAGCCTATGTTTGCCATATAGAACAGACCTTATCTTAGTGCTCCAGCTTTAGCCTTTCTCCAGTTTGTGTCTAAAGTAGGAAGTACCCAGTTTTTATGGGTTTTATGGGTTCAGATTATGAAATATTGCTTCTGGCACTTAGAAACTTGTTTGGTTTTGCCCTTTAAAAATTGTATTTATTTTCTGCAAACAAGGAGTGACATTATCCCTACGGTAAGTCAGGGTTTGGGTTGGGTTTTTTTTTCTTCTATGTTAAGTACTTTGTCTTCTTAAGGAACAGTAGGGATGTATCTGAAAGGTCTTTTCCTTCCAATTTGCAGAACACAGCTGCCCTCATTACCGCTAAGAACAGTCCAGTTAACATTTCCACAGGTTACTCCCATTTGTAATTTGGATATGTTCTGAGATTTGAAATGCAAGGATCAATTTCTCAGTACACTGCACAGCCACAAGCTCATTTCAGTGCTTGCAAATACAAAGTTACACTGGATGCAGAATATAGATTTGACATTGTTTTCTTATTAAACCAGTTTTTGACTGAGGGCTGTGGACCTTAATACCCTATATGGTCAGATATGAAGACAATTCACTACTAGGAGCACTGCCAGCTAATGTCCTAATCGTGTCTCTATTGCAGTGTATTCTGTCCCTTGAAGATGAAGTACAGTATTGAAATCCAGAAGGATGAGCTGAATTTCAGTACCCCTGACTTGAGGATGCCAGGAATTCACATCCACTTTGAATTATAGTGACTGTAGAGCCAAGCCAAGCTCCACTGGGATGTGGGATACTATGAATACCTCTAGGACTCTAACTAGAAAGACATCTTTCCATACTGTGTGACAAGAAGCTGTAATAGGATCCAACATGGATACCGTTTACTGAGGCAGGGAGAACACAAGGTTCACCTGTGTGAAACATAAAGACCATGAGCTGTGGAACAGGCAAACAGAAGCTTGAATGGTTTATAATCTTAGGTGTTGACTGGGCACAGACAAATTAATCTAATTATTAGACTACCCTGGCTTGGCAACATTGCAAAAATTCCTTCCAATTGCACATTTCTTCCTCTCATTCCACCTTTTCCTCTGACTGCATCTGCTTTGGCTTCTAACACTAAAGAAGAATCGTATCAAAGCTGAGATGGGAGCACAAGGAAAGGACCTGCTTGTTCCCATTGTGGAGGCCCTGCTGCTGCTACAACATGTCCCACTGCAACTTGGACATGCCCAGACATGCAGGACTGCAGTCTGTCTGCATCAAGTAGCTCCTTCCAGAGAAGTTTGCCAGCCACAGAGCAGCAGGGAGTGACACAAACATAATTTTTAACAGTCATCAAGCACAACTAGATTTTCACACTGTGGCATCCAGAATATGTACAGGCACCTGCCCACCCCTCCAGTGAGTCCAGAGCCTGCCTGGTAAACACCAGTGTGTGATTTGTGAGCTCCTAGAGTTTTGGCATGCATCTATGCTGTGCTATATGTGTCCCGCGTGGTGACGTGTTCTGGGTACATTGGGTTCCTACTCTGTCTTGCTTGCATTTAGAGACAGAGACAAATGATGGAACCTGTGACAGAGTGGAGGAAAATAAATGAACCTTCAATCAGAGAGGAAGAATCTGCCCCACGCCTACACCCCCACCCCCAAACCCCAAAAGTGCTCCTATCTTGAAATTAGGTGAAAACATTTCTTCAGCAGCTATTTAGTTTCTTTCCTCTTTCTTTGTCTACCCTACTAGCATGTTTTAAAGTTAATTACAACATTCAATAGTCTGCTGACAGCATGCCAGCAAGACTCCAGGAAGGACTCGGCAGAGGGTCTCTGGTCCATGCTAAGGTAAATTTTACAAGCACTTCCTTTCTCTCCTGAAGCACTGCAGGGGTAATAAAAGATCTTCCCTCCCTATGCTGCCACTAGAACATTAGAGTTCTGAGTCATCTCCACACACAGAGGCTTTCCTTATTGTACAGAGGAGGTTTATTAGCGTACACAGCAGCAGCTCCAGTCCAGCCACCCAGGCTGCGGTGTTTAACACCCTCAATCATTTGATTAGCCTCTTCAGATCAAATTACTGGAACTCTAGATTAATAAAACCAGTGTTCACCCTTGGCTGGGTTCCTCATTTTCCTTCTTGTTGCCTTACCTTCCAGATCCTAGCTATTTTGAAACCCATTACTTCCAATAGAAGCCCTTTAGGACAACTGACAGTCCTGTCTCTTTCTTCCCCTGCCATCCTGAACTATTAGAGCAAAAGAGGTTTTCATTAATATCTCCCAGCTACGCTAAGCATGATGCAAAAAGAGGTTCAGGGAGCAGCAACCAGACACAGAGGTGCTGCGCATTAATTTGAGTGCAGGCAGATGTGTGCTTGCTTACATTAAGGCACAGAGATGTGAAGAAGTGGATGAGTTAACTGGGAGAGAGCCCCAGTTTTTGACCTGGTCTCTGCCACCCTTCCTTTTTTTTTTTTTTTTTTTTAATCAGGGTTTTTCCTTCATAATCTAATAATGAAACCTGGTGAGTGAGTGAGTGAGTGAGTGAGTGAGTGAGTGAGTGAGTGAGTGAGTGAGTGAGTGAGTGAGTGGAGAGCATCCCACCACACATTCCTACAAGGTGGCAGACAAGCAGCAGTTGGAGGAGCACAGAAGACAACATTTTTCCTGGGCTAGGGAATAAGAATTCAGGAAATCCCTCCAGCACCACTACATATTCATAGCAGCCTTCACCAAAACCATCTGGTTTTATCTCTTCCTGATCCAGACAAACCCCATGCTGAAGAGCCTTCAGCACAAGAACAAAACAACCATCACATCTGCATGTCTTTGCCCTTTGTCTCTGTCCTTTCCCTGCTGTACCAGATCTTAGTCCTAGCTCACGATGGCACATTTGTGAAGGACACTGACCTTCTCGATTCAACCCTTGAAAGATCTACAATGTTGTTGTGCCAAACCACAACTAAAGCAATCTTTGACAAAAACAGATTAAAAAACCCCTCCCTGATCTTTCTGTCTTGGCAAAACTTAAAAACATGATTTAATGCATGAGTAAATCCTTAGACATCTCTGTGCATTCTATTTTTCTCCTAGCCACCAGCATGATGACTAGAAACCTGTCTGTTTTGTACTATGCAGCATGCTGAGACCTGAAATTCCACTTCACCATGGTCCGCCTGGAGCCTGGGAATGCTTGGTGGGTGCCACCTCTGCAAAGATGGTACCCTGCATAGTTGACATCTCCTCTCTCTGGGCCATAAGCTGAGAAGCACTGGTCACAGTGGTGCTAAACCAGCTTGAACTCCTGCCCTAGATTTACAAACTGCTATGTCACCTGCAAGTGAGCTTGAGAGAGCTGTCCAAAGCTGAGGTGTCTTTGGGTGCTATCAGACTTTCTGCTGTGCAGACATAAAGGATGCTGTCAGTGTGACCTTCTTCTCATGACTGGCTCTCACTGTGTCTCCTCACTGAGGATCAGATGAGTCTCACTGAAATTAAAGGCCATCTTGCCACGTAAAAGCAGGCTTTGAGAGAAGCAAATCAGACTCCTTGCTGTCAGCCAGCAGTAGCAATGGACTAAGCTGTTGATGATTCAGCTCTGCAGTTGCCACTAGAACCTTATCTTCTCTTGGTTTTTCTCAGCAGAACCCTGCTAATGGAGCAGAACAAGCAGCTGCCCTTTGCTGTACAACTGCACAAACAGGAGCTGTCAGCAACATCTCAGACCATTGGGGAGCACTAGCTGCTGATAAACTTTAAGAGAACCACGATTTGTACTTTACAAAAGGAGCTACACACTCATCTTTTTCCCCATGGGTGAAGGATCCAAAGCAAACAGTGCCATGTCCTTATCAGCTGAAACATCTCTTGGGGAGTGGTCCAAAAGTGAGTAAGGCAAAGCTCTCCCCTGTGCAGAGCTTTGTCCTATTTCCAAAGATATTTGCATCTAGTTAAATCCTCTGGGCTTTATCAGCAGTTGCATGTGAGTAAGAAAATAGTGATGGACACAGTGCTAAAAAAAAAGTACTGTAAGTCTCTCACATTCCCCATTCCAAATCAATCCATTATGTGGCAGATGGCTACTCCTGTTTGTGCCGTGCTATTAACTGTAACAACCATCTAAAGCATCCATTTCCCCAGCCACCATCCTGGAAGTAGGAGTGGGTATCTACTATCAATTACCCGCTAACAACAGAGGTAGGAGGCTCCAGAGATGAACAGACCCTTTATGGATGAGAAACAGATAATTTGGCTCCACTGACAACCCAGACAAGAAATTCAGTAGCCCCTTTTCCAGCAGGATGGAGGGAACTATAGCATAAGCATTAGATGTGTGTCATTTCTTTTCAGTCGGGGGGGGGCTGGGTTTCTAAGCAAGATCACAGGTCCCAGTGCACTGCAGATCATGGCAGATGGTTGTTGGATTTTACAGCTGCTGAGACCAATATGGAGTTGAGATTATTAAGTCTTGGCCTCAGTTACCAGCAATGCCACCTTGATTGCTGAAGCCAGAGGCATTTTTATTTTAAATGGATGCATGTGGCCTGTTGCAGGACAAACCTGTTGATTCTCAATCAAAGAGGAGGCTCAGGGGAGACCTTATTGCTCTCTACAGCTACCTGAAGGGATGTTGTAGATGGGTGGGGGTTGGTCTCTTCTCCCAGGCAACCAGCACCAGAACAAGAGGACACAGTCTCAAGCTGTACCAGGGGAGGTTCAGACTGGATGTTAGGAAGAAATTCTTCACAGAGAGAGTGATTGCCCATTGGAATGGGCTGCTTGGGGAGGTGGTGGAGTCACCATCACTGGGGGTGTTTAGGAGGAGACTGGATGGGAGTGCTTGGTGCCATGGTTTAGTTGATTAGATAGTGTTGGATGATAGGTTGGACTTGATGATCTCGAAGGTCTTTTCCAACCTGGTCTATTCTATTCTATTCTATTCTATTCTATTCTATTCTATTCTATTCTATTCTATTCTATTCTATTCTATTCTATCCTATCCTATCCTATCCTATCCTATTCTATTCTACTGGCAGCCAGATGCTGTCATTCACGTCCTCAAACCCTGCAGCTCACCCAAATCCTGGAGCACCAGGGAATTTGGGGGTATAGGCAAATGGGACATAGGTGGGAAAGCACAAGGCCATGTGCCTCCTGTTTTGCTTCCTTGGAATTCACTCAGAGACATCTGCTTCTTGACATGGGCTCCCATTTGAAAGATTTTGGCTTCAGAGAAGCAACAACCAAACATGAAAAAGCCAAGAAATGGGTCTCATGGGGCTGGGCCAGATGCCTTCATTCCTTCCCCCACAGCAAAGCTCCTGTGAACTGGGGTCTCCCACATCTCTCACAAAAGCTGCTGACTTCACTCATAACGATAACAATAACACAGACTGTGAGGGCTGTTTGGGTAATGAGCTTTACATTCTTGGGGGAAAAGAAAGGTTTGGGGACTTGGCTGGTGAAGTGTGTAATTGAGCCAGGACCCATGACCTCCTGGTCCCACACTCAATCTCAAGGAGAAGGTTATTACTCTTGGCACCAGAGATCAGTGGAAAGCAGCTGCTCTTGTGTGCTCTGGACTGTTTTACCTGCTTCAATAAACCCTCCACATCCACCCTGGCTGGGAAATACAACTGCTGAAGTCAAGTTGCTAGCAGGTGAAGGATAGAGGTGCTGTTTATTTTAGTTTCATTTATTTAAAGCCTTATAATTACTTTTCACATGGCTATATTCATTATTATTTATTTTGGACTTCAAGCAGGATTTTCCCTTTAAAAACTGCAGCCACTTGGACTCTGCAGCTGCCTTAACTCATGCAGTAGGAATGAACTGAGGTTTACAAGGAAAGGGAATGTGTATCTTCCTGTAAAGTGCTTTTGTCTTGTTAGGTCTGTCAACCACAGCCACCTAAAACTCTAAATCTGGGCAGGGAGGAGGCTTTTTTTTTTGCAGATAAAAGGTCTGGAATACACTGTGTGGGACAGTTGCAGCTAGCACAGCAGATGACAAACACAGCAAACCACCAGGTCTTCTCCACACCTCTGCTCTGCCTGTAAAATCACCCATGGTCTTTTAGCTTTAGACAGTCTCTTCGGAAGCCATTGAAGTTGTTATGGAAACTGTGTAAAGGAGTGAGTTACTCTCACAAGGAAGACTTCACCTCAAACACCAAAGCCATCTGTGCCCACAATGCTAGTGGGAAATGGTGCTTGGGCTGCTGAGATGTCCTCATTCTCTTTCTGCTGTGCAAGAGTGGTTTAGGCGATGAAACTAAGGATGCTTTGCAAATATCTGGTGAGAAACAAGGGGGTTTTAAATAGGTGACAGGCAAAAGTTCCCATTTCTGGACCAATGTGCCTCTACCTTGATGTGCACAGCCCTGTGTTGTCATCTCTGGGATGTGAATGCTCCTTCTGTACCACACTGCAAAAGCAGCTGCTGTGCTGGTAAAGGAACAGCCACATTCCCCATGTGCCCTACACAGGCAGAGATGACATACTGATAGAGCTGGGAAGTCTGTGTGGTCCTGCCCAGTCACCATTCTGGCTGATACTGTGCAGAGGGAGCTATTGACAGTGACAGGGTTGACAGAGGTCCCTGCTTGTGAGTATTTACCCACCGTGCACATGCCTCCAGCTGGTTGCTGGTGGTTACACTACAAACGAAAGAGTGACTACTGAGCTCAACAATGACAAGAACAGGGACAATACATGGGCTCTTCCTGTGCAAAAGAGGTGGGGTGAGGACAACATGGCACACCAGCTCTCTGCTAGTGTTGGCATATGCTGAAGGAAAGTGCACAGGCTCTTCTAGCTGGCAGACCCTCAGACTGGTTTACTTTAAGGGTGAAGTTGATTAGTTTGACGGCATCTGCATTTATAGCATCCCCCAAAGATCACAGAATCATAACCAACAAGGTTGGAAAAGACCTCACAGGTCACCAAGTCCAACCCATTACCTAATACCTAACACCTCATGACTAACTAAACCATGGCTTCAAGAGCCATGTCCAATCCTTTTTTGAACGCCTCCAGGTACAACCCCAGGAGCTTCAGGTATTGTGCTCCTGTTTGCACAGAAGAGCTGCCAGGCACAGGCATGACTTTCAACAAAAGCCTTCAAACCCTGACTCAGAGGGATGTGGCAGCAGTAGGGGCAAGAGCTCAGCACGGCGTTCAGGCTGAGAAGAGACTCGGCAGAGGAGCTAGGTGGGCTGCTAGGAAACCCGCGGATAAAACCATGGTGACCTGGAGGAGGACTTCTGCCTCATGAGAGGCCAATGTTATTTCTACCTCCTCTCCTCCCTAACCCTCAGCCCATATCTACATGTACATCTAGTTCTGTATTTTGGAAATTCAGGATCTCCCTCATTGCATCACCTGCTCCTCCAGGTTTCTGGAACACCTCTCCCTGCTTTCCACTTCCATCGGAGAGTTACACAAGTGATTATGAAACCAAATGGCTTTGACCTTTGAAGTGGGAAATCAATGGCTGGGCAGGGCTCAATTTACTGCAGAAATATTTACAGGCACATCAGGAACATCGTATTAATCTCTTTCATTCTGGGGAGAAGGCAAGGAGCCAGCATGTGTTACACTTCATTCATACATTAGGATCTTCATTATCACCGCTGGTTTTCCTGCCCTGGCCTTCTGCCGTGCCCTGGGGACCATCTCAGCTGTGGTGCAGAAGTCAGAGACATGGGGAAAAAGTAAGTGCAGAAAACTCCTCCTGGGGGCATCTAACAGTACAGAGGTCCCCAGAGACTCAAAAGCCTGGATGTGGGTGACTGCGTGATGGAGCGCTGGCATGCAAGTTAGGTTCCTAGAGCACTACTCTTGCTCTCTGTGATGACTGCCAGGGCTGGCCAGGGATGCAGTCATGTAAGTCCTTACAAGCATCATAGAATAGAATAGAACAGAACAGAATAAACCAGGTTGGAAGAGACCTTTGAGATCATCGCGTCCAACCTATCATCCAACACCATCTAATCAACTAAACCATGGCACCAAACACCCCTATCAAGTCTCCTCCTAAACACCTCCAATGATGGTGACTCCAACACCTTCCCGGGCAGCACATTCCAATGGGCAATCACTCTCTCTGTGTAGAATTTCTTCCTAATCTCCAGCCTAAACCTCCCTGGTGCAGCTGGAGACTGTGTCCTCTTGTTCTGGTGCTGATTGCCTGGGAGAAGAGACCAACCCCCACCTGTCTACAACCTCCCTTCAGGTAGTGGTAGAGAGCAATAAGGTCTCCCCTGAGTCTCCTCTTCTCCAGGTTAAACCACCCCAGCTCCTTCAGCCTCTCCTCACAGGGCTTGTGCTCCAAACCCCTCCCCAGCTTTGTTGCCCTTCTCTGGACACATTCCAGTAAGTCAACATCCTTCCTAAACTGAGGGGCCCAGAACTGGACACAGTACTCAAGGTATGGCCTAACCAGTGCAGTGTACAGGGGCAGAATGACCTCCCTGCTCCTGCTGGCCACACTGTTCCTGGTGCAGGCCAGGATGCCATTGGCCTTCTTGGCCACCTGGGCACACTGCAGGCTCATGTTCAGCCTACCATCAACCAGTACCCCCAGGTCCCTCTCTGCCTCGCCGCTCTCCAGCCACTCTGACTCCAGCCTGTAGCATGGAGCATAGGGTTGCTGTGGCCACCTTTTCTTTTTTGAGCCTTTGGTACTTTGCTGGTGAACTGAGGGAGAGCATGCCTGTTCTCTGGGGAATGGGCAGGAATTCTGGAGGGTACATCCAGGGTTCTCAAAACATTGAGTCTGTGCCTTCACCGAAGAGGTTAACAGCCTGAGTAGCAGTAAAAACCCAGGCTTGCAGGTTCTCTATTTATTCAACTGGTTGGACCTGTAGCCATTTTTTATCTCAAGCATTCTGCTGTGAGCTGGCTGAAGGGGCGAATTGGAGTTTGCCAAGGTTAATTTTAGCAAGAGACAGCCTTACACCACTTCCCTCAGGGCTAGCTACATTAAAAGGAAAAAAAAATCAACCACAGATTAAAATCACCCAATTATCATACTACAGCAAATAAAAACATTAGCCAAAGATGTAATCTCACGTGCTATTAAAATGCACTAACACAAAATACCATTCCCAGATAGCATCTCCGAGGTGAATGCCACACACAATAGCCCATCTACAAGTGATTACTTACATTGTTTAAGGAGTTAGGGTGATTGTTCTGACATTCCAGAGTGGGCTGGGGTGGGTAAAGAGTCTGAGTGGCCGTAAGACATGGTGCCTTTCATTTTCACACACTGCTCTGAGCTGAAGAGTTCATGAATGAGCTAAGAAAATGAGGACTGGATGAAGTACAAAAGGTGGGATACATGATGTGAGCTGGAAGTGCACTGCAAATTTCTCCCATGGTTAGGCAAGAAGATGAACAGACTTCACATCAGATGCCAGGCTGAGAGTGGGCAAGCTATATTCAAGTTGCCTACCTCCTGATGTACACATCCCCTTCGTATCTTAGTGCCTACCACACTTCTTGCTACTATCCAGTTAGGTAGATTTGTCGATGGTAAGCAGCAAAATGAGTATTTTTGGATGTTTCTGGAGATGTTTGTGAACAAGCCTCATTTTCCTCAAAGCATTCACATCTGAAGTCTTCTGCTGTCCCTCAAATCTTGCATAACACAACTATTGCCTGTCTTTCAGGTGCCAGTTAGCTCCCATGCGAAGAGTCAGATCTCCATCACCATTCCCACTACAAATGTCCAGTTTCTGTGTAAACCACAAAGACTGATGGCTACAGGCATTACAAAGAAATGAGACAAGCCTAGGCTCACTCTCAGACACTTCTGAATTATGATTTCCTTTTTCCAACAAGGTGGTCAGGGAAAGTATGGGACCATGAATGTTGTAACCACCGAGAAAAAAACACGTTTTTAGCACCCCATTGTAGTGTCTGCTCTAAAAGACCTGACAGATGACAGACATTAGTGAATGTCCTCTTGGTGGAATGAGGATTGACTTATTCTGCTTCACTGAGGGAAAACAGGTTAAGTGCAGAGTGACTGCAAAGATCTGTGTGATCTAGGAACCAAGGATTATAGTCTTCTCTTTGCCATTATAGGTCTGGAGCACTTGGCCATGGGTTCAGAAGACATTGTAGCTCCTTGGGGGCTCCATGGCTTTTGAAAGATGTCCACAAGATGGCCAGGCATCTGCTGGCAGTGTGGGCATGACAGACTTGACTACCCATACTCTAACTAGTCAGAGCACCAGATTCTCCAGCATGGGCTGTTCAAATCTGCCTGAGATCTTGGCATTGTGGAAGGCCTTCTTCCTGCACCCTTACTGTTGCTGTCAGTCCTCCTGGCCATGCACGCAGTGCAGAGCTATGGTTAGAGTTCAGCTTCATCTTAACCTGGCCATCTTCTCCTCTTGCACATCTCAGCTCCCCAGCTGGCTCTGTCCTGCCAGG
Organism: Picus viridis; assembly: GCA_033816785.1. NCBI lineage: Eukaryota > Metazoa > Chordata > Aves > Piciformes > Picidae > Picus > Picus viridis. The sequence goes on along the minus strand of CM066593.1, from coordinate 12,819,281 downwards.
TGCAGGTCACCCAGGTACCAGCTGTTGGCTTGGCTCCAGTACATGTCAGTGTAACTGCTTTCAGACCATGCCTAGAGCCTTGCCCACAGTGGAAAGGGTAATTAAAATTTAAACCTCTCAGATTTGCACCAGATGAAGAGCACACACAAAGCACCCACCATGGCCTTGCCACTCTTCTAGTTCTTGAATCATCCCTCAGAGCTGATGGGAAGTTTGGTCTGACCAGCAGCTATATAAGCTATTTTGGGTTTGATGTGCAGCAGATTTGATAAGAAAGCTCTCAGGAAAAAACAAATTTCCTCTTGGACTCAGCAGAACTGGGCACATATTCCAGCACACACAGTTCCCTTTCCTATAAGCTCATGAAGTAGCCTTCTAAAATTAGGAATGAGAGGTGAAGCTCTGGCCTTGCTGCAAGCAAGGACTTCTATCTCCAGGACCAAGATGTCTTTCGAGGGTCCCTTCCAATCCAATGAAATCTGTGAACCTGCTAATCTGTGACCAGGATTCACTTCGTGGGTTCAGTAGACTCTAAGTGATGGTGGAGAAGTGAGGAGGGCAGAGGGCCCTGTGTTTCCTGCATTTCTTCTCTGGTGTGTCTCCTATATACATGCTTATTGTCTGAGTCAGAGGTTTACACTGAGTCAGTGGAGGTACCATGCAATGTGCTTCCTGCCTAATGGTGCTGAGTATTGTCTGAGGAGTTCAGACCACCTCACACGACCAAGGGAGGATAGACGCTGGAAGTGAGAAGCAAGGCACCTCAGTTTGGCCACAACTTGGTGCGTGTGTGTTTGAATCAGACTTGTTTGACTCACACTATGAGTGTGTCATTCAGTGTGGCTCCAACCCAAGCTCCCATGAAATATGGGTACATGTATGTATTCTTATCATCTCTGTGGCCCCAGGTGCCTGTGGCACCTGGTTAGTGTCTCCTGTGTGGGGGTAGTGGAGGCAAAACCATCTGGGTGATGATGGCGCCTGGAGGATGGGCTACAACTACCTGAAGGAAGATTGTAGCCAGGTGGGGGTTGGTCTCTTCTCCCAGGCAGCCACCAACAGAACAAGAGGACACAGTCTCAGTCTGTGCCAGGGGAGGTTTAGGCTGGATGTTAGGAAGAAGTTCTTCACAGAAAGAGAGATTGGCCATTGGAATGGGCTGCCCAGGGAGGTGATGGAGTCACCATCACTGTTTAAGAAGAGACTGGATCAGGCACTTGGTGTCATGGTTTAGTTGATTAGATGGTGTTGGGTGGTAGGTTGGACCTGATGATCTCAAAGGTCTTTTCCAACCTGGTTAATTCTATTCTATTCCATTCTATTCCATTCTATTCTATTCTATTCTATTCTATTCTATTCTATTCTATTCTATTCTATTCTATTCTATTCTATTCTATTCTACACTCAGAAAATCTCCATTGTTTGGCAACTCCCCTGCTGCAGCCTCATGCTTTGCACCATGCAGGGAAACAAGATACTGGGGAGTGGGCAAGAAAAGCCTGCTGGCAGCATGGGCTCAGAGGTCATTGCCAGGGACAAGTTGAAAGAGAGGCTTGGTTTTGAGTCAGTGATCTCCTCTGCTTTTGAAAACTATGTTCAGTTATGGGAAAAAGATTAATAATAAGAAAAAATGCCTTGATAACCATCTTTTATCTCTATCTGTTATTCTGATGCTTTCTTCTGTTTCCTCTGCTGCCCTCATCTTGTGTCATTTTGTAACCTGTATTCACCATCAATATTGATTTACAGGCAAGCAGTTCAGTATTTGACCCAGAGACAATGAATCTCTGATGCTCAGCTGTGCTCCAGCCAGTGTCATGTTCCATATAAAGCTCCTCAGTTTTCACTAGGGTCATTGCTCATATTTAGCAGTTTCCTTTTTATCTTGGTCTAGTCTGAAAACAAAAATAAAACAAAACAACGAAAAAGGGACAATAACTGAGTTGCTAAAAATGCCAGTACTCCAGAAGGTAATAGGCATCATCTCCCTCACTCAGCAGAGGCACAGAGATGGGAGATGCAAAGAAGGGACCAGAGGAAGATCCTGACCACCTTGGTGCAAGATGATTGATTTCCCCCCATTGCTCCTTTTCCCTTCACACCTCCATGGCACCCTCACATGGGAGGAATGTGGGCAAATGCTCTCTAACATCATTGGCACCTTTCCAAGCGTTGGGGATGGTCCTGTGTCAGATAGCTGCTATCTCAGGCTCTTCATGCCACCTGCAGCCCCTGTAATGGAGAAGAGCCCCTCTGTAGCTCTATCCCCCTGCAAAGGCATGGTTCTTGGGGGTGGGGGGCTGAGGACAGCTGTCTGAGGGTGAAGATGGCAGCATCAACCCTGCTGAAAAGAAACAGGAGTGTTTCTGTCCCTTCTGCTGTACTCCCTGTTGCAGGTGGGTGCCAAAGAGAGCCCTGAGCTTCTCCTTACTGCTGCAGGCTCCTACCAGATTGTGCAAGAAGCTCCAAAAGAGAAAACAGCAAACAAAACTTGCACTTTATCACTTGACCCCGAATTTCTAATTGCACTGTTGCTCCAACCAAGCATGAACCAGAGGTGAACAGGGAGCTGTGAGTCAGGGATGGCTCCCCCTCATGGCTTTGAAAACCAGACAGAAAGAGAAGAGCCAAAAGGTTGCACTGCTGCTACCAAAGCAGACCTGACAAAAGCTTCCAGACTCCTGCCAAGCTACTTTGAAGCAGGATAATGAGGAAAGCAAAAGCCCCCGGAGGAAAGTAGAGGTGACCTAGAGAAACTGTCCCTGTCCGTCTTCCCTTGGGCTGGTGAGCTGCTCCAGCACAGTGCTCTGCTACAGCACTGCCAAGTGCCTAAAGCTGACCCTGAAAGCCAGGCACAAGCAAACAAGTGTAGCACAAAAGAGGTGAAAGGCAGAATGAAACCCCCTCTGAGCTGGCACTGCCAGAGCATCCAAAGGGTGCCCAGCAAGGCACAGGCCCAAGCGGGCTGCTCAGCAGGAGCCAGTCTTAACCAGTAGCCACAGGAAGAGGAATGCTTCCATCTGCGCTCTCTGCGTGCTGCTTCTGCTGCTCTGTGCCCTCCCTGCCGAGACAAGTCAGACAGATACTGTTACTGATCAGTTCTCTGCAAGAAGAGAATTTTAGAGATTCCTCTCCTGCCAAACACTGTGTTGAGCAGTGTCGCTTCCAAGTGCTTGCCAAGGGCCTGATCTGGCCAGCTGCTTAATATCAGAGTGCTTCGTGCTTTCCAGCTTGTGATAAGCATCTGGGCAGGCAGAGTTAGGGCCAGCATCCCAGCTAGTCACAGTCCTGGGGAAGGTCTTGCACCACCAAAACCCTGGCTGTTTTTTCCAATCATGTCAGCTGGTCTAATAAAAGTGATTATCTCTTCCTACCAACCCTTTCTCATTGATCCCACAGGCTGTTCTTCAAATGTCACCCAGCAAGGAGGGAGCACACATTCAATTATAAAGAGAAAAGATTAGCTTGATGACAAAGCAGCGGGGTTGGTGGTGCTGATATGCTGCAAGAAACAAATTAGATGCGACTGGGTTTGACACCTTCCAAGCCAAAGGAACACAGAAGGAGGCATTTTGGGCTGGGCTGAGGTATTTCCCAGCACTATAGGCAGCATAGGAAGTGCAAACTGCCTTCCTAACCCCTCCTCTGAGGTTTGGTGTTATATTTGTCTAAATAAGAAGCTTTGAATAGGCTGGAAAGCTAACAACTACTCAAAACCCAATTGTGGTGGAGTAGGAAGGTTCCCCCCCCCATATCTCTTGTTTTCATTTATATACCAAAATATTCAGCCAGAGTGTTCAGAAAGTGTCCTTCTCTTAAAGGCACAGCCTAAACCGGTCACCCCAATAAAGGCAGGAAAACCTCCAATGCAACTCAGACTTTGAGTGGTGAAACTTCCTTTTATGTGGGGCAAATTCCTGCCTTTCATTGGAACTTGTGGTCAATAGTCCCACTTGGTGTGGGTCACTGCATAGCCAAAGGCAGAAATCGGCCCAAGGAATGGGTCCCACCCTGCTACACCTCACACAGATGAACAAACATTGCCAACAAGAGCTGCAGAATCAAGGGAGAAAAATCAGCCTTTCTCTGCTTCCTCCACCACACTCTGTTAACCAAAGCAGGGGGTCAGGCTTCTTTGAATATAGTACTACAAAGACAAAATATTTAGGTGAAAGCTGGGTTAGCTGATTGCTGTACTGTGGGCCACAGAGAATTCCAAACTACTGAAGCAGGCTTTGAAGAGGGACATAGGACCATTACTGTGGACATGCAGGGTATGCAGGTGCCTCTGACAAAGCACTTGTTAGGAAGCTGAGAACTTAGCGCTTCCAGAGCTGGCGTTTCCCACCAATTCCACAAGCCTGCTTCTCTTTTCAAGACTCAGGGCTTCATGAAAAGATTAACATTTTTGAGATAACCTTAATGGCTTTTTGAACACTTGGATTTGGTACCAGAGTATTCCCAGATGTTAGCCTAACCCACAGGAAACAGCACAGCAGACTCACCAGGTTACCACCCGAGACTTACACTGAGCGCTTTCCAGAACTTCCTGATCAGCTCTTAAATAAGAAGGGGGAACAGAGCTGAGGATGGCATGTAGTTCCCATACCTTCTGCTTTCCCTTTCCTGTTCTGCTCTGCCCTTCCACTATTGCATCTCATCTGTACCTCTGCTCTTCCAGCAGCTTCTTGCTGTGCCTCCTCTGCTGGCCCCTGGGGGTGTGGGGGCCTGTGTGCATGGGAGCTGGGGAATAGATGCTACCAGCAAGCCCTCACTGTGCCTGTGTCTGCAGACAGGCCAGACCCTCAGCCGGTGTGAGGGCTGTGAAAGCCACTGGAGTGCCACAGCCTCACAGCAGCTGCTTACAGTAGTACCTGTTGGCATGTGTGGGAAATGTATGGCCCCATTTATATCAGCGGTGGACAAGGGGACACTCCTGACAATCAGCTGAGGTTGTTAGTACTGCATATGTGGCTCCTCCAAATGGCCCCGCTTCCCAAAGGCCGCCCGCCCGCAGCAGGGTGGGGTGCCCCGCGCGTCTGCCCACACCTCGTCGATTCTAAAACCTCTGAAGAGTACGGATGAAGAAGTGGAGCATGGAAATAGAGCAGAGAAGCAGAGAAGCCACTGGTTGAGGAAGTCCTGCCTAGACAGAAACCTCATGCTGCTGAAACTGTCTTTCACCTCATTTCCTGATTCCAGCGCTTCATCCATCCCCCTCTTCAAACTGCAAAGCTTCCTCTCCATACACCAGGCTCCTCTACAATAGCCAGGTGCAGCCAGGCTGTGACATGCACCCAGGTGGACATAGTGCCGTGCTGGTGGGACAAAGGCTACTCTGCACCACAACCCAGCACCCGCAGCTGGCACCTGACTCTCAGCACCACAGCATGGCCTTGCCACCCAGGAAAAATGGGGCAGAATCGCAAAGTCCCACCAGATTCCAGTAGCAGATGCATTTCAAACTAGATTTCACGCTAATTCTAGCTGAGGAAGGCAGGAGTCCTCCACTGCCTCTGCTGTGGGAGGGCCACAATCCAACACCCAGCCAAACGCTGACCTGCAGCTGTTTCTGGCACAGGCACTGGTGTGGATGTAAACCTGGGCAAAAGCAATGCTTTCTATTCCCCCTTTCTGTGGCACAGAGCAATTTCAGAGCCACAGCCTTCATGCTTCACTGTCATCCCCCTCCTCCCCCCCCAGCACCCTGGGGCCTGCAGACAGTGTGATGTGTCTGCCGAAGCTGTCAGGGCAGAGCAATGGGCAGATATGAAACTCCCGTGATGTTACCTCCCCACAGGCCAAAAGGAAGTTCACAGGATTCCTTAGTCCTTACTTAGCAAATCTGTTTGCTTTGGAGGGAGGTACTGGTGATAGTGTCTGGGGCTGACCACATGCCTGGCTGCAGCATGGCAACGTGCAAGAGTTGTGCAGCATCCTACCTGGCCAGTGCTCCTGGGTCACTTGAGGGGTGTCTGCGCCTCTGATCACCTCCAGGATTTCTGACCAGCTCCAGCACATGGATTCACCCCTTGCGCTGGCTGCCTTGGGTGCCAGCTGGGTGCTGGGCTGGAGGTAAAGCCAAAGCAACAGTGTGAGGATGGGGAGTGGGAGGGACCATCCTGGTACAAAGTGTCTCCAGTGAGGATGGGGACTCTTGAGAAGGACAAAGTCCAGTGCCCAGCCAGGGACAAAGTCTCTGAGCACCAGTGTCTTCAGGATTTTCCAGGAGCCACAGGTCCTGGTGCAGGGAGCATAGAGGGTGCACGGGTGGGGTGTGAGTTATGGGGACAACCCAGGGCAGGGAGTACGGTGCGGGGTACCTGTGGCACAAAGGGGTGCAGGGACATCCCTGAGGCAAGGAGTACATGTGTGATGCTCTTAGGTGGAAGACACGGGGACATTGCAGAGCAGGTAGTGTGTAGGGGTGCAGGAACGGTGCAAAGTGCAGGGACATCCTGGGACGGCAAGGACGCGTGGGCAGGAGGGGTGTGGGGGCACTACAGGTGGGGAACGCTTGGAGCAAAGGGACACTGCAGTGGGAAGGGAGCACGCGTGTAGTGTGCAAATGCTGTGAGGAGTAGCACAGGTAGGCGGGGGGAGTGTAGAGTTACGACAGGGGGCGAGCACGAGTGAAGCACAGGGACACCGCCTTGGGGCAGGAGCAGGCGGGTGGCGTGGGGACATCATGGGGACGGAGCCTGCATGGGCAGAGGGAGCGTGGGGACACCACGGGGACGTGAGAGCACAGGCGGAGCACAGGGACCCCGCGGTGGGGCAGGAGCGGACGAGCGGCGCGGGGACACGGCGGGGCCTGAGCCCGTGCCGTCGGGGGTCGCAAGCGGGGCGGGGACGCGCGTGGGACAGGCGGGGGTGCGCGGCGCGGGCTGCCATTGGCTGCGGCGGGCTGATGTCACGGAGGGTGTCGCTATAAGCTCCGCGGCGCCTAACGGGCGGCACGAGTCGCGCGGGTGCGCGGCGGGACGGGACAGAAGCGGTGCAGTGCAGTGCAGTGCAGTGCAGTGCAGTGCAGTGCAGTGCAGTGCAGTGCAGTGCAGTGCAGTTGTTAAGTCCAGCGGATCCGGTGCGGTGCTGTCCGCTCTCTCGGACAGAGCGCCCCTGCGCCCGGCCCGCTCCGCACCTGCCGTCCCATATGCGCGGTTCGCGGCGCAGCGCTGCCGCAGAGGAGCTCTAAGCAAAGCCAAGCCCCCGCCGCCTGCCCCGGGGAGCTGCTGGAGGGGCCATGGCGGGGGTGGCGGGCACCGAGCTGCCCACCGGCAACGTCAGCGGCAATGAAAGCGCCACTGACCCCACAGTGTCTCGGGACGTGTGGATGGTGGGCATGGGGATCCTCATGTCGATGATTGTCCTGGCCATCGTCTTCGGCAACGTGCTGGTGATCACCGCCATCGCCCGGTTCCAGCGCCTGCAGACTGTCACCAACTATTTCATCACCTCGCTGGCCTGTGCTGACCTGGTGATGGGGCTGACTGTGGTGCCCTTTGGTGCCAGCCTCATCATCATGGAGATGTGGACGTTTGGGAACTTCTGGTGTGAGTTCTGGACGTCCTTGGATGTGCTCTGCGTCACAGCCAGCATTGAGACTCTCTGTGTCATTGCCGTGGACCGGTACTTCGCCATCACCTCTCCTTTCAAGTACCAGAGCCTTCTGACCAAGAGCAAGGCACGTGTGGTCATCCTTGTGGTGTGGGTAGTGTCAGTCCTCACCTCCTTCTTGCCTATCCAAATGCACTGGTACCGGGCAGACAGCACTGAGGCTATCCAGTGCTACGAGAAGGACACATGCTGTGACTTTTTCACCAACCAAGCCTATGCCATTGCCTCCTCCATCATCTCCTTCTATCTGCCACTTGTGGTCATGGTATTTGTGTACGCCAGGGTCTTCCAGGTGGCCAAGAAGCAGTTGCAGAAGATAGACAGGAGTGAGGGGAGGTTTCACACCCAGAACAAGGAGCAGGATCAGAAAGGGGGAGCTGGGCATCGTCGTTCCTCCAAGTTCTTCTTGAAGGAGCACAAGGCCCTCAAGACCTTGGGCATCATCATGGGCACCTTCACACTGTGCTGGCTGCCCTTCTTTATCGTCAATATTGTGCATGTCATCCAGGACGACATCATACCCAAGTATGTGTACATCCTCTTGAACTGGTTAGGATATGTCAACTCTGCCTTCAACCCTTTGATCTACTGCAGGAGCCCGGATTTCAGGTATGCCTTCCAGGAGCTCCTGTGCCTCCGCAGGTCCGCCCTGAAGATGTATGCCAATGGCTACTCAAACAGCAACGGCAAGAGTGACTACAATGAGGAGGACAACGGCTACCCCCTGGCAACGGATAAAACCTGCGAGCTGCTCTGCGAAGAGGGTTCCTTCCCTCACCCCGAGGGCTTTTGCACTGCAAAGGTATTGTGCCAAGCGCGTAGCGTCGAGATATGGGGGCTCCAGTGTGGCACATAGAGGTTATAAAGAGGAGCCAGTCGTCTAAGGAGTAACAGTCCCCCCTCACCCCCCGCCCCGCTCCCGATAATAATAACGAGCCTCTTCTAGATCGCACCTAAAATCTCATGGCTGCGAGAAACCCCAAGCTCGTCAAACCTCCCGCAGGCAGGCAAGGGGATGCCCGGGGCAGGCTTGGGTAGCTTCACTGCCCGTTCGGGGGCATGACCGTGGGTCCCTGAGCAGGAGGGGGGTTGGGATTTAAGGCTGTGCGCGTCCCCGGAGGAACTTCCTGGCTGTGGCCGGCGTTGAACTACCTCATGACACCCCCGTTAGCGGCCGCGGCTGCTGCGGAAGCGGGGCTGGAGCTGGGTCTGCACCGCCCGCCCCGGAGGCAGCACCGAGGCCCCGCAGGACCCTTCTTGGTTCCCTCCTCGTAAACGAGCCGGTGGCCGTTGGACCCCACTGTAGTCCAGCACGGTGGACTATGCAGAGGTGGCTCCCTGCGGGAGAACCCCGGGGGAGGGGATGCTGGAGTGGGGCTGAAGGCGGCTCGGTGGTGCTGTGTCCGACCCGCGGCTGTTGCCGTCAATGGGACCGCTTGAACGCCCAGAAACGGGGAAAGCGTATTTTGACAAGTGCTGTAGGAGTTTCTGGTAAAATAATAACAGAAATGAATGGAACTGTTTTCTCAGAATGTCAGGCTGTGACTGGGGGTCTCGGGAATGTAGTGCTGGGCAGTCTGGTGAAACACTGCTACAACCACAGACCATCCTCTGGTTGAGGCTCCAGCCAGAGCCTTCCTACTGCCCCGTCTGCTCAGCTGGAATCTTGGATGACAGCGAGACGGAGAAGGTGGACTGAGACGGGTTTCCCCTTTCTGTGGCGGACTGAAGGCACGACCCTGGCTACGGGACGGCTGTAGGTCTGTTAGTTTGGTGGGTGAGGGGTTTTCCCCTCTTTGCTCTGCCTCCTGTGCCCGCGTTGCAGGAGCTGGCGGCGGCAGCGCAGGCGGCGAACTCGGGCCGGCAGGTGTGGGCTGTGGGACAGGGACGGGGACACGGGGGACACTGCTGCCGAGGGCTTGCTCTCTGCAAGTCCCTAGCTACAGGAAAGCAGCAGCCGGGGTGGGAAATGGAGCTCCCCCCACCATTGCCTTCACCCGCGGCTGCTGGGTGAAGGGCTGGACCCGAGCGCCGGGAGGATGTGTAAGTGCGGGGTCTTTCCAGAAACATTCGTTTGGGTGGAAAGGCTGCTCACGGCACCTGTCGGTGCTCGGTGGAGGCTCTCGGGTGGATGCTTAGACACCACGTGTGTGCAGGCTTTTCTCCTACCTGCACAGTTCCATGCACCTGCTCTGTACCTCGAGGATTTTGCTTGCATTGATGCTAGAGACATGATGTAGCCAGTCTGCGGATCAGTGGGTGCCCAGCAGAGCTGGGTTTTGGACATCAGAGGGCTGACCTGGAGCTGAGTCCCCTAGGGCCAATATGTCCCACTGCAGGACAGAGGGGATTTGGGGCAGTGCGGCAAGGCAGCTGGGGAGGTTGGAGGCTGGGAGGGGGAATGGAACAGGTTTTGTGGTTGCCAGCACCCATTTGTAGTCCCCGTGTGGCTCTGGCTTTCTTGCCTGCTTTCAGAATGACTTGCCCAAAATGTTGATACCAAAAGGGGCAGCCCCAGGAAGCACTGGAGGAGCATTTGCCCCAAGATGCAGCAGTATGGGGTGGGGAATGGGGATTGCTGCTGATCTCTGCTGTGGCATCTGCGAGGTTCAGGGCAGTGACAAACTCCTCCTCAAACCCTGCCCACCCCCATGGTAAAGCCCCATCTGGCTTTTGTGGGGCAGAGATCTGGAAAATCCTAGTGCTCCCTTCTTTCTTTCCCAAAGGAGTCCTGATCCTGCTTGGAAATGGTGCTGGGAAGGAGGAACAGCTGTAAGAGCCTTCTCCTCCTCTAGCCCTGTGACAGGTGCTGGCTCAGCTTCACTTGCAGCCTTTCCAGCTCAGCATTACAGCAGAAGCAGTCAATGTGCCGAGAGCCCTTTCTTCCCACCCCTTGCTGCCTGCTTCCGTGCCTGTGCTGGTCAGTGCCCTCACCTGCTCTCTGGGTGGTGTTGTCAGCAGTCACGAGAGGCCTTTGAGTGTAAGCCGTTGGGCAGATTAGAGGTGAGATGGCATGAAGAGGAGTGGTGGCATGGAGTGGTATGCAAGGCCCCAGGTCATCAAAACAATTTGCTCCTCAGATAAACATTAACAAGGCTGTGCAAGCAGGGGGAGACCCAGCACAGGACCAGGACTGGCAATCAGGTGCTGTTTGCTTCAGACTGGACATGGATGGAAAAGTGAGAAGCTGGTGTGCTGTGGAGCTGGTGTAGGTTCACACACCCAGGTTAAAGATGAACTTCTGCTTGGTGCAGGCCATGACCATTATGTAGTTTTCGAGAGGAAGTGAAAATTACCCTCTTGACTGTAGAGATTGATACATCCAGTGTTGCTACATCCACTGTGTTTTCAGCCTTGCCGTATTTTGCAATGCCCAGGGATCATGTAGGTAGCAGATAGCAAGGGCACAGAGGGAGGTGTCCCACAGTGATAACCAGCTCCTGACTGGGGGCCAGGCCAGACTCCAGCAGGCTTAGCAGCCAAATTCCCCCTGGCTTTGGGGCAGGAGCCTCTGGCACAAAGAAATACAGTGTCCACATTTCAGCTGCTGCCTGTAAGTTTACTGTTATTAATGATTTGCATTTCAGTAGCACATGCTGTGGACCAGGACTTTGCTGTCCAAATAATTGCTCTATTTGTTTGGCTGGCTATGTTCATATTTCAGATGTTGTGGCTGTTATGTAGCCAAGTGGCTTATTGCAGAACCACCACAATATCCAGCGTACATGGATGTGGAGGGGACAGAGGACGTTGGGCTGTTTGCACTGGGCAGTTGACCTTGGTACTGCAACGCTCACCTGAGGTGTTAGGAAATGTCAGGCTTGCACTGAAGTCTGGTTGGTGAAGAACAGATTTCTTTCCTCTAAGGCAACATGAGTAAAACTGGTGAAATATGAACTGTGCAGTTCTGGAGGGGGAAAGGGGGGGGGGGGGGCAGCTGCAGTTGAAGCAGAAACATTGGAGGAGAAAATATTGTGGCATGACCAAAGCCAAACTGACAGACTTCCCTGTTTCATGGTTGAAAAGGGAGAGCTGTGTACAGAAATCCTTTGGCCCTATCTAAAATAGTTTATAATAAAATGATAGTTTTATAAATACATGCTGGGCATTAAAACATGGAGCACTGAAGCTGGGATGTTAGCTGCTCAAATTAGCCACTTTGGCCAAGCAGATTGTTACTGGTTTTAAGGTCTTAGTCAAAATGAACATCACAAACACAGCTTTTGTGTTGTTACAAAATACTGTCCTCGCCCTAGGTCCTGCTTGTGGGTCGGGCAGCTGTAGTTTCCACATCGGGGCTGCCTTTGCTTTGTCCTCCAAAGCAGGCAGAGTATGGAGAGCTGCTCAGTTACGTCAGTCCTCAGCCTTTTGGGAGCGTTCTTGGAGAGCTTTTACTTTCTGGGAAGCCAGGCCTTGAAATACAACCTGCTGCTTGCCCCGGCTCTGGGGAGCTGTTGAAGTGCAAGGGGAGCTGGCAGAGGGGATGGGGTCTAGGTGCAAATCCCTACCTGGGAGTGCAACACAAGCATCTCCTGAGGGCTGGCTGTTCCCAGAGCACCTCGTATCCCAAACCCTTCAGCAGGTCCTAGTGCACAGCATCACTTCTCAGTGGCTGTCACACTGCTGTAGGGTGTCAGAGTGGGCGCAAGTGGAGCCTGGCCGTGTCTACCCATGGACTTAGGGCCACACCTTGCAGCCTCCACCTGTGGATCAGGTGAAGGTGAGACCTCTGCCTAAGGACACTGCTAGAGACTTAAGTTAGCAAGTACACCCAAATGTTTGAGAGCGGGCCAGGGATTAGTAGTAGTAGGAAGAAGAGCCTGGCTTCTCTGAAGTGAGCACAGCGTGCTCTTCAGCTCTCCCACGTCACAGCCCCTGGGCTTTTCAAAGGGCTTATTTATGTATGTATTTACCATAAGGGGCAGGTTTTTGCCATAGAGGGGAGGGTATTGGCAGCACTGGCTACAAATAAACAGCTGGCTGCAATCTATCTCCCAGCATCTCTTGCCCTTCTGGCATTACAACACTCCTGCTGCCAAACACCCGCACTGGCTAAGGGAAGGGCTTTTGTCTCCATTCCTTTGCCCACAAATGTTTGCTTTCACTGGTGTGATGAATCCACTTCCCAAGGAGATGGGTTTATGAGCACATTCATTCCCCTGGCATGAGAGAGGATGGCCTGTCTTGCATGTTCCCTTCTCTGCTTTCCGTCAGCAGATAGGAAGTGCCATCCTTGTAAAAGCAGCAAGGAAGCAAAGGGTCCCTGGCTGACTGCAGCACCGCCTGGCTGTGTAGCTGGACAGTGAGGATGGAAAAGGAGGCAGGGATGGTGTCTGCTGGTCACCAACATCATCCCAGCCCCTCCTCCCATGATGCCTCTGCAGAAGCATCCAGCCCTGGTGGAGCACCTTGTATCTCATCTGACCCATATATTTTGCTGACTTGTAAGAGCAGTGTCAGTGCTTCAGGTTTGCATTGTGCATGGTACCCAGTGTGGCTCTCAAAGTTCAAATGAGCAAGAGCTATTTAGAAAAGCCACTCTGGCCATGGATGTTGTCCGCAGCAGAGAGGTGGTGTGACCTCAGGCTCCCTGAGACCAGTGTTTTGCAAAGATTAAGGTTTCTTTCATTGCTGTTTTTACACATATGCTTGGTTTCTCAGGTCCACAAACAGGACTGCAGCCACTCTTTTGCATGTCCTCCCTGTGCAACAAAGTCTCTTTCAATGTGAAAGCTTGGCTCTTTCTGAGACTTGAACCCAGCAGCCCAAGAATTTCTTTCCCTTGTTATTCTTTGCTGGAGCTGTTTTGAGAGCAAGCATTAGTCCTAAACTTTCTTCCTAGGGGCAAAGAGAATGTTTTGCAAGGAACACCCATCCCAGGTTGTGAGGACACTGTCATTTGACAGCAGGGGTAGCTACACCCTCTTATCAAAGACATTCTTGCAGGGTGCTCTGTTACACCATGGGAACCTGTAGGTGCTTTTTTGTTATATTACAGAGTAAGGCACCAGCATTCTCCCCAGCAGTGCCTCTTGGGAAATGTACTGCAGCTGTTCCTCAAGGGCCCAAGCTGCAGCTCGTGGCATGGGCAGACCCTATGGCACAACTGCTCCCTCTTGCACCCTTGGCCAAAGGACTGAGGCTCGTGTTTGCCCACCACTGAGCAAAGTACAGCCAGCTTGGTCAGGGGCACAGATATTTCCCTGGGGTCTTAGTGACACAGCTTGGGCCTAGACAGAGCAGCACACACTGGAAACTGGAGTTTACACAGAACTTGGAAGGAGGTTATCTCTCCTGTTAAGTGTTGTAAGAGCAGAGCATAGCCCTGATTCCCCTGGATTTGGCAGCGAGCATCTGCTGGAACTGCTGTATGTAAGGGTGCCGAATCAAGCAGAGTATATTGGGGAGCATTAAAAGAGTGGATTTTCTGCTTCCCTATGTATGCAATGTCAGTTTTCCTCCTCTTTTCTCACTCTCCAATATCACTAGTGCCAGTGAATTGGGAAATATTTACTTGTTTGCTGTCCTTGGTAAGGTCATTTTTGCACAAGTGCACATATGTTTAGATAGAGGTATCTGTATTTCTTTCCATTACCTATGTACAATGCTCTAGAATGTACATAAATAAGGGAATGTAAAGGTGTTTTGTTGTGATAGACAGAGATCTTCATCCATCCATCCATCTATCTATGTTCTAAAGCTTGAGTATTTATTGCAGGTCCTATTGATTGTCCTTGTGCTTAAAACGAGTCTTTATGGTATGCCTGTAGTCAAGTGTCCTTGCTTAAAGCTGTTCTGCTGGCTGTATTTCCCCCTACTCTCCCAGACTCTTCTAATGAATCCCTCAGCACTCACCACCACCTGAACAGCCTGGTGCTTGCAGGGAGGCACACACAGCCTCCTTGAGCGGGCAAAAATTGATCTGGCACTTTGAGCCCTAGAAATGATGAGGAAGTGTGGGTGCTCAGCATCTTGCTGTAAAATGGCTTCTCTGGTTTTCACCTCTTATGTCAGGGTTTGCAGAGAAAGTGTTTTTGAGAAGTGCACCTGCTCTTCTGCCTGTTTGGACTTGAAACAGTGGCAGTCCTGCGTGTTTCAGCACTCCACATCAGGGCAGGGCTGCAGAAGCATGGACTAGTACAGCTGAGGGCTTAATTCTCTGTTGCTGGTCACCAGTGCCAGCATTCCTTGCCACTGGGAGGAAACACAGATGTCCAGACTGTGAGGATGGGAAGTGGGGAACAGTGCAAAATACATGCAGGGCTTCTCTGTAAAGCCCAGTGCTGTTTCTACCCTACTCCAGCCCAGAAGCAAGCCCTTGCATTGCAGCAGAAGTGCTTCCTCTCAGCTGTCTTACCTTGCCTGGGATGCACAACACACCCCTCAGCAGAGCTCCTTATTCCTGGCTCAACACAGTGCAAATGCTGTGCTGCAGCTTCTCCAGTTGTGCTGGTTTGGACCTTAGTCTGGAATTAGGAGTTACTGGGTGAATTGCCCTGCAAGAATGGGAGTGACCTGGACAGAGTGTGGTCGGTCACCACTGCCTCTCCCAGGTTGCTTTATCTCCTAATTAGGATTGGAAAAGCTTCTGGGAGGTCATCTTTGGAAAAGTATCCTAGTCCCCTAGCCTGTTCTCTGTTACCTGTTGCCCAGCCCTGTTGTCCTGGTGCTCTTACTGCTTCAGGTGGGGGTGAAGAAAGGGCATGGTTAATGTAAAGTAGGATCTCAGCCCAGCATGTTGCAATGATAAGTATTTTGCATTCTTTATGCCACTTCAGAGCGTGATGCTTTCATCACCATTTTCTTGGCAGCAGAGGCCACAGTGTGCTCTGCACGTTTTGAGGCTTCCTTCCAGAAAGAAGTGAAGAGCTGCTGTGCAGCTTGGACAGGGAGGATTACACCACCAGGCACTTCCAAAATACAGCAGATGCCCAAATTATAATAATGTATGGGTTTGTAAGAGTTAGAGAGTCCTAGCTAGAAATGCAAGCTGCTGCTAACTGCAGGGCTTGTGAAGAAGGAATCAGTCAGATCTTCAGCATCTGTGGAGCGATCCTCAGCTGCTATCCAGCTCCCAATAACCCCATTAAAACAGGACATTCAGACCAGAGGAACATTTCCCATCCCATCATGGAAAGGTGCTTGGTCCCAAGAAACAATTAGAGCCCAGTCCCTGCTTCCCAGCACAGTCTGGGGATTGTCCTGAGGCTCCCAGCATCGATGCCACAGGAAGGCACAGCCACCGGTGACAGGGCTAGCTGCAGTCTCACAGGCATCTCTTCATTGCAGGTGTAGGCAACAGGAGCAGCTGTGAGAGGATCTCTCACCAGCCCTAGAGACAGTCTGAACTCATCTCCCCACTCTAACCACCTCCTGAGCTCCCAGCCCAGTCCCAAGAAATGCATAAACAACAAATGGCCTCTGGGAAGATCCTGCCAAGTCCTTTCTCCTTCATGTAAATATTTTTTTCCTCTTAAGTGTGTGTGAGTGTGAAAAATCCCTCCTGAATCTTTTTGCAGGGTCGTTCCTCCAAAGCCTGGAAGTCCCATCCTGTTGTACTGGGCTTCTGTCTGGAAATGTATGGCAGTATTTCCTGAGAAAAACTGGAGCAGAAGCCCTAGATAAGTACCTTGATGTGTTGCCCTGTAAGCAAACAGCTCAGTGGGAGATACACTGATTTTCTGATACACACTTGTTAGAGAGAGGAAGAGTGCCTCATGCAGCAGAGATGGTGGAAGCCCTGATTTACCTGTATGCAGGGAAGCAGTGTGAGGGATCTGCCTAAGTACCCATTCACTGAGGAACCTGTTCTCAATGTTCAGATGTTTTCTTACTCTCCATTCACCTCACCGAGCTGTCCTGCTTGGGAATGGGTGGGAATAGGCATAGGCTGTCACCCCTGCCCGCCAGCCCTCTGCCTGAGACCACAGGTAAGGTCTGTGTCTCATGAAAATAAGAAGACATTGCTGGAGGTGGTTTCAGAGAGGAAGCATGCTGGCATCGTGACCAGCCTTGCACAAGAGAATGATGCTGAGATAAACCTGTAGGTCTTTGGTAACACCTCATTGTAACCCAGATACTGCTGTGTTGGCCTGGCTCAGCATGGGACAAGCTAGACTCAAAAGCTGGAGTGCAGAGCTGCCGAGTGTGAAGGGCTACACAAACAGCTTTGCAGCTAAAGAAGAGAAGAAAGAAACAATTCCCTCATGCTCTAAATGAGAAACACTCCTCTAGCAGCCCAACAGTTTGAAATGGAGAGATGTTGACTTTCTAGGCTGGGTTTTAGGATGATCTTCCAGGGGAATTTGTTGTACTGGGCCCTGTGATGCCTTTTATGCCTTTGCACCTTCCCAGGTGCCTTGCTAGGCTCTGTTGCTCAGTTCAAGCAGGGTGTTTTTCCACTCAGCTTGCCGTGTATGAATGCTCTCTGTCCTCTGTACAGCCCACCAGGGCACAGGTTTTCCAATGGGATGTGTGCTGCTCTCTTCCTGTGCTAGTGCTGAGCTGGGCTGCAGTGCACTGGTGTGAGCTGGAGGGTAACTTGTGAAATCAGTCGTGAGGAGGAGTCAGTTAACACTGCACGGTCTTGAAAGGCTGTTTGTGGCAGGGTCAGTGTCTGCTTGCAGATCTGTGGCATGTAAGGTGAGGAGGGAAGAGGGACACTTATGGCTGGCCTGGAGGGGTAGGTGTTCCCCAGCCTAACATTTTTTTCCTAGCACAGAGGAAGGGTCTTGCCCTACATGCCATTTTGCTTTGCATTGCAATGAGTGCTGGTAGGGACCTGCCTTCCACCAGGACCAGCCCTTTGAAGTGCTGTGGCTCAAAGACACTCCTTCCTTTGCCTTCTCCTGGCAAGCACAGGTTGTCCTCCTCTTCTTTTCAGCTTCATGAAAGTGGAGTCATTTGTGAACCTGCCAGGGTTTCACACAACAGAGATGTTGGCACACTCTCTGCCGTGGAAGATGGAGGCCTGAGCAATGTCAGTGGTGGTGGCAGTGGGGAGGCAATGATGGCAAGTCCCATCCAAACGTGGAGGTCCTGCCATCTCCAGCTGAGATACAAATATGAAACTGGGGAAGGCACTAAGCTGGGGGCACAATCCACGGGTATTGTAGCACAGCAGCTGAGCAAGAGGAAGCTGCAGGGGGAGACCCATGGGAGGAAAAAGGGAGAGAAGAGCCACAGAAAAACATTTAGTGAGTCTGAACGAGAAGGTTGCTCCTCGTAACTGCACACCGTGGTTTGTCCAGCTTGTTTCAAAGCTGGCAGTGTGGTTCCCTGTCCCTCCAGGGATCCCTGCTGCAGAGAAAGGCCCTTCTTAAAAGGGGATCCACGGGGTACCTATTTATAGCATGGAAATCCCTCCAGGAGAGACATGCAGCCCTGAATTGACATCTCCCTGTCCCCAGGAGCAGAGCAACGTACAGGCTGTTCCTCCTGCAACCCCCAGCCCCTCCTTCACAGGGCCCCAGCTGACATTTGCTAGCAGACTGTAAGGGACAGTTGTGGGCATCTCTGCCTGGTGCAGGAGGTGATGACACTCTGGCTGCCACCACACCAGGCTGGTGCAGCAGGAGGAGGTAAGAAGAGGGGCATGACTTCAGCTGGGCTGCCCCTCGCTGGCCAGGGGATGGGGGAGGGAGAGTCCAGCATGGGAGGTGGGGGCTGAGTGCTGTTCCCAGAAAGGAAAGGTCAGGGTGCAGAGCTGTGGTGTGACTAGCCTCTGAGCCAGAGCTGGTGGTAGCAGGGCTGGGGCCATGTGGGCTGTTATTTCTAAGCATGACTTGTGGATGTTGTCCAGGAGAAACAGAAATGAATTGGAGATGTGGGGGGAAAGGATTGTCGGTCTGAAGTGAAGCGTGAGGCTCTGCAGAAGTGTGGTCTAAGGGCACAGTGAGCTATCCCTGCCAGTACACAATGGCCCCCAGGACCTTAGATGGACCCCAAGATGGAGTGTCAGCATTGCATCTGCTCAAGTTTGATCTCAGGCTGGGCTCAGTCCAAACCTCCACACTGGGGGTAAGCTGCTGCTGAGCAGCACAGCTGGGCTCACTTGTTGGGCTGCAGGATAGGATTTCAGTTCACTAGTTAGATGGCAGAGCTTTGGGGATTTCCCCTCCTGATCTCATTAACAAGCCAAAGCCTTATAACACAGTGATTGCAGAGATACCATCTTTCTCTGCCTAAGAATTCCCTTTAACACACAAAAATGATGATGATAAAACTGTTTGGGCAGGACCAACTTTTTTAGCATAGGTTTAGACAATGCTTGCCAAACATCTGTGTCTGTAAGGAGGCTTCCATCAGTTCTGACAACAAAGTCATAAATCCATTATGGACTGGTGATGAAAAATGGAGAGAAAGACCAAGACTTGAAGGAGATTGGTAGAAGGGACAAACAGAGTCACTGAAATGTAGCCCCAGGAGAATGTAAAAAGATGACAAATAAACAAATGGAGATGAGAAAAGGGCCCTAGGAAGGACCAATGTCTTAAGCACCAGCAGGAAGATCAAGTTGTAGAGCAAAAGGCTGGATCCTGTGTGGAAAAGGAGAGACTAGAAAGAGATTGAAGAGGGAGAAGAAACAAGGCTGGAGAGTGCTGTGGCAGCAGGATCTGCATTTCAGTGCAGGCAGCTTGACTGGTGCCTCTTCTCTCTCAGCCAGTGTGAGTTTGATTCAGCAGATCTGGCGTGAGGAAGGTGGCAGGATGAAGGAGAGGGTACAGTTTCTCAATGATACAGAAGTGCTGGTGAAGTGTAGCTGAAAGACCGTGGCCATTTCCACCCCACCCACCTCATTTTCTCCCTTTTTCCCTCCAAATCCCAGAGCACCTGGACTTGTTGGAGCCTCCTCCCACCCCAGGTGTGACCACTTTGCCCTCCCCACCCACTCCCCTTTTTAATTCCCCTCAGGAAAGGCAGGAGCCCCAAGCTGAGCCCATCTGGGCTGAGGGATCCTCCTCTCATCACTGGTGAGTCCCCATGGCACACACTGGGTGATGGTGGTGGTGACAACAAAAGGCCGGGGGGCCTGGTGGCCCCCCGGTTAGGTAGGAAGAGCATTGATGATCACTCCAATATTGTCCACGGGTGCTAGCCGGGCCTCCTTACTGGGACTGAGCTCCTCTGTGTGGTATCTTGGCTGGTTGAGGGTCTTGCCCCTGGGCTTGGGGATGGGTGCAGTAATGGTAGTGGTAGAGCAGGAGCTGTTTAGGCAGGGTGGAGGATGGATGAGGGGGGAGCGGGAGCTGCTGGGGAAGAGGAAGGCCAGTGGTGGAGGAGAAGCAGGAGCTGCGGGGGGAAGAGGAGTGCTGGGGAGGGGGAAGCAGGAGCTGCTGTGGAGATTTGCTCATGAGGAATAAGTAGTATAATTATGGCTCCAACAGATTCCTGTATTGTTGGTATATCAAAGCAATGCACACTTCAGGACAAAGGACTGCTAATTAAAAGTATCTGAGATTATTTTCTTTTTCCTTTACTTGCCCTCTGAAAATTAGGAGTTGTATAAAATCAAATAACTTTTACCCAGTGCTTGTTAGAAGAAGGGAAGATGTTTTGCTGGTTTTAAGAGGGGTGACAGAATAAGTGCAAGGAGGAACTTATGGTCATGAAAGGTGCCCTGGGGAGGGTAAATCTTCTGTGGGTTAAGTGCCTTGTGAAAATCGTCCTCTAAACTAAACCACTTGCTTTTAATACCAGAAATGCATCTTGTAGCTTGGCCTGTCTACACTCAAAAGGTAAGTCTCTGGGGAGACCTAATGGCAGCCTTCCAGTACCTGAAGGGGGTCTAGGAGAGGGATGGGGAGAGACTGTTTACAGGGGCCTGTGGGGATGGGGTGGTGGGGTCATGGCTTTGAACTGGAGAGGAGAAGATTTGGGTTGGAGGTTGGGAACAGGCTCTTTGCCACGAGGGTGGGGGAACACTGGAACAGATTGCCCAGAGAGGTGGTTGAGGCCCCATTCCTGGAGATACTCGAGGTGAGGTTTAACAGGGCTCTGAGCAACCTGATCTAGTTGAGGATGCCCCTGCTGGCTGCAGAGGGGGTTGGGCTAGGTGACCTTTTGAGGTCTCTTCCAACCCAGACAATTCTATGATTCTATTCTATGATTAGAGGAGCAATGCATGCACAGCTTGTTCCCTGTGTCAGGGGAGTTGTCCGAGGCAAGCAGCCAGCCTAATTTATGCTCCCAGAGCAAGGAAGGTGAGTGTTGTTTTATTTTTAAAGATGGTCTCCTCTGCCTTGTGCCATGCCACCACCTGCAGTGGGACCCCAGTTCCAGGACGAGCAGGGGAAAACCAGTCAAACAAATGAAAGCATTCTGCTTTTACCTGTAGATGGCATCATATATTTTTGTCTCAAGTCGCTACTCTTTCCTCTTTCCTGACAAAGGCAGCGCTGGAAGCCCTCTCCTTGCAAGCCAGCGCCTCAGAAGGATACCTGGGGCAGGGAGCAGGCAGGTGATGGGGCAGGTCTTGGCACAGGGCAGTGGGGCTATGTTTAAACCCACATCACCCAAGCAGTGAGCATAGTGAGAGCATACCATGCCAGGTACCTTCAGACCTCACTGGGCTGAGCCAAGTAGCCATGCAGTGGGACCATGATGAAGAACCACTCCCAAACTGTAATTTTTCTACCTGAGATAGAACAAGCACCCAATTCACTGAGAGGGCTAGTGAGAGATGAAGCAAGATGTTGTTTGAGCACTGCCTGAGCTGAGTGCTTCAGAGGGAGGGCAGGCAGCTCAGTGGACTCTCCTTTCCCTTGTTCTCCATGCCTTGTGCAGCCTCTGGCTTCTCCCAAGGATGGGAGGTGCTGATGAAAAGCTGGCTCATTACAAGCAACTGGTGTGCAAGGAAAGGTTCTCTGCATCTGCAAGCAAGGACTTAAGTAGCCCAGGTCAGGTGTTCAAATTTTGCTAGTGAGCAGAGCCCTGTCCCTACTGAAGACTGAGTAAATCAGCTGAGGTAAGGACTTCAGACCCCATGAAAAGGTTGTGGAGGTCTGCTAGAGATGACTAACAGACAATTTATCCTCCTGTCCAGTAAAAATCCAACAAATGCCAGCTCTGGGTGTTCATCCTGGGTGTTACCTTTTCACTTTGCCAGTCTCAGGGCCAGGGGTCACAAGACAGCAGTATCAAGCCAGTCTCCAATCATGCCCCATCCTAGTGTGACACTGGAGAAGGCACAGAGCATATCACACCAGTGCTGTGCTCCTCAGGTATTCTTTCCCGCCAGCCAAAAGTTTCAGCAGGCTCACTGCAGCAACTTTATGGCTCCTTCATACCACTGGAGTGGGAAGAAAAGCCAGGGATTTTGTCATGGAAGGAAACTCCTGCTGCAAACCTGAGATGCTCCATAAACAGCTGGATTGTTTGTCTTCAGTGTGGGAAAAAATGCTGCATCGTGACTGCCTCAACCTTACTGCCAAGCAGCCCCATACCATGGGGGGTCCCTTCACAGTGGGAGCAGAGCAGGAGGCGGGATATTCCTGGTGTTGTGCTCCTGGCTACAGCATTGCCCACAGGATCAGACTATCCTGTGCCTTGGGTTTAGATGGTGTCCCTCCTCAGCCTGCACGGCAGTATTTCCCTCATCAGTCTCCCTTCCAGCCAGTGCCAATACAATGACAGTCATGAGGTGACCCAGAGCTGACCTTGGGTTACCTAACCCTGTAGAGCACTGGCACAAGCTGTGTAGATTGGTGCAGGTGTGTGTGAGGGAGAGAGGAAAATTACTCCAAGCCAAACAGCTGCAGATGTATGCAGGACCTCACTGTCATTTTAACAAAATCCTGTGGCTTTAAACAAACAAAGCAAGCTGATAGGAAATCATCCTCTGGAGGCATTGCCTCGCCTTGTGTCTCCTTGAGAGTGCTGGTGAGGTGCAAATAGAGGGGCTGTGCCTCTGCCCTCCCTCTCTGCCCTGCAGCCCACAAGATTTTCCATCCCCAAAGCTAAGCCATGACACTGGTGCCCAGCATCATCCCTGAGACCATGGCTGCTCCCAGCTGTTTTCTACTGTTTATTTACCTCACCCTCCTAATACACAGGACTTGCCCCTCTAGCATCCCTGTCTGCCCCCTCCAACATGTCCACCAGTCCTCCTCACCCTGTCATTGCAGCTCAGAAAGGGGAAACCTTTCATCCTCTCATCTGTCCTAAGCTGTCTTTGGCCTTCACTAAGACTCTTCCTCCATGTTCTTGGGGCAGTGGGAGGTCCCTCAGGACCTCAGCTGGCAGAGTTGTCAAAATTCTCCTGACATGTCAGGAAGGTGTAGCTTCATTCCAAACAGATGCTCTGATGGTAGAAAGGGGACAGACCCAGTTTCAGCCATGCAGCCAGGGCAAAGAGTCATCTCTAGCAGCCTGCTGCAGTTCTTTAGCAGAGTCTTTCAGAGCCAGGCACTCCTTTCAGGCACCCACACACTGTATAGAAATGAAGGGAAGCTCACAGTGCTGCTTTCAACACCCAGGAGTCAAAGCTGAGTTACTTCATAGCAAAATTAGTTTCCCATCAGATTCCTGCTGGAGTCAAGTGAAAAATGTGGCAATCCCTCCTTGCATTTTTTAAAGAAAGAGCTCCTGTGGGTGGGATGATAACCTTGTGAGCATCCTCCAAAGCACCACCAGTCCAATGGCCAAGAAGAGTCCCTGCCAAATCCATTGCAAAAGGCATGGTTAGGGAGAGAAGCATCTGGATGTAGAAGTTGGGGCAGACATGCTTGGGTAGTGCCTGCTTGTCCTCTAGCTGGTGTTGGCTGAGGGTTTTAACTTCCAATGTTTGAGTGCTGAAAGAATTGGAAGATGGGTTAAAAAACTCACAACACTTTAAAATGTGTCTTCTGGTAGCAACCTCCACCTGTAGATAGAGGTGCCCAGCAAAAGCCAGTGATGGGCAACAGATGAAAACTGATGTCCATGCAGTAATACACCATTTTTATTTCCCCTATTTTCCTTCCCTCCCTTCTGGACCTGGGGTATTTGAGTCCTGCAACCAGCTTCTTTCCTGAAGCATCTTTTTCTTCCTCTTCCTTGTAGAAGACACCAAGACAAGCCCATGCACTTGAAAAGTCCTTTCCCAAGCCTTGGCACAGGAGAGGATTACACACAGCAATAATTTGAGATTTCCTCTGAGCCCCCAGGTTCCTTCCCAAGCTGCTGAAGCTTTGTGTGGAGCAGTGAGTTCCTCCAAAATGAAGCTCAAGCTTGCTTCCTTCTGCAAGGCAGCTCTGCTGCCTGCCAAGGCACGACTGGGGAGGGTGTGGAGCAGGAGTTTCTGCCATCCTGCAGGCACCATGCCTTTGTGGTGAGCATGTCTGACAGGTATGGAGACAAATCAGCACAGCAGTCTCCCTGCCCTGGCCTTGGTGATAAGCAGGGGGCAGCTGCTGCAAGCTGCAAGCGGGGAGATGGAGCTTTCCCAGCAGCAGAGCCATGGCAAAGGGTTAGGTACTTGGGCAGCACCAGGGATGGTGCCTGGGCTTTAATTATCAGCATCATAGAATCAATAAGGTTGGAAAAGACCTCAGAGATCATCACTCACAGATGTTTTGCTGCTCTTAGTTTGCTTTTTATTTACTATGCTGAGGTGTCTCCCCAAGGCAAGATGTGGCAGCCCAGTGCAGCTCACCTCTTCTGGTATGTCTGTCCTGCACTCTTGTTGGTGCAGCAAATGGGTCTGCCTTGCTGTTGGCATGCTGCTCCCAGTGCCCTGCCGTGTGGCTACTGCCAGCACCGCTTTGCTAAGATGGTTTTACCATGAGCAGTTCCAGAGGACATCTGGAGGGACCCCAAGGGCAGTCAAGTCTCCATCAGGGAGATGGGAGTCCAGCAGGACTGGGACCTGGGCAAGACCCTGGACATATTGGGGGTGTAAATCTATCCCAGAGTCCAGATCCAGGCTGGAGTTGTCCCACTCCATAAGGCATCCTTGGAGTAACTTGGAGGCACCCTCGGTCTCCAGTGTCTGTAGCCATCCCTTGAGAGCAGCCTGGGTTCTATTGCTGCTGGGTGGCGATTGTGCCGTTACTGGTAGTGCCAAAATGTTTGTTCAGGCTTTGTACACGATTCCTCAAGACCTCATTTCTCTCTGAAGCACAAAGGCCTTTCTGTAAGGTGCTGGTTGAGTTGCAGGAAGAAACACAGCCCAAAAATATCCCCCTGGTCTGCAGTGACAAACATCTACGATACAAGACCCAGATTAGAAACTGAGGTGGCTGAGGTCTGTGCTCTGCTGCCATGACTCATCTCACACCTCAGCGCCTCGGTTCACTTGCTGGCAAAATGGAGCCTGCCAGCAAGAGGTGCCTGGGAGGGCAGAGCCTCTACAAGCAATGTCCAGGAGCTTGGAGAGAAGATACTTCACAACTGCCAGCTATTGTCATTCCTTGGCTTCTGCAGCAGGAATCTGAACCTTGGCCTGATCCAGCTTCATTTAACAACTGAATGGTTTTGTGCCTCTGCCAGAGCTAACCTAGAGTACTGTGAGGTTGTCTGTAAGGCCACTGCTGCTAGGTTGTGACGCCTCACCACAGAGAGTGGTGGTCAGGGGCCAGATCATCAAAAGACAGCAGGAGCAGGGAAGTCGTTCTGCCCCTGTACTCGGTACTGGTTAGGCCACACCTTGAGTACTGTGTCCAGTTCTGGGCTCCTCAATTTAAGAAGGACATTGAGACTCTTGACCATGTCCAGAGAAGGGCAACGAGGCTGGGGAGAGGCCTTGAGTACAAGCCCTACGAGGAGAGGCTGAGGGAGCTGGGGTTGTTTAGCCTGGAGAAGAGGAGGCTCAGGGGAGACCTTATTGCTGTCTACAGCTACCTGAAGGGAGGTTGTAGCCAGGTGGGGGTTGGTCTCTTCTCCCAGGCAACCAGCACCAGAACAAGAGGACAGAGTGTCCAGCTGCGCCAGGGCAAGTTTAGGTTTGAGGTGAGGAGAAAGATCTTCCTTGAGAGAGTTGTTAGCTGTAGGAATGTGCTGCCCAGGGAGGTGGTGGAATCACCATCTCTGGAGGTGAGGGGAGGACATTGGAGGGCATTGGACATGGCACTTGGTGCCATGGTTTAGTAGTCATGAGGTGTTGGGTGGCAGGTTGGACTTGATGATCTTTGAGGTCTTTTTCCGACCTCATTGATTCTGTGAACTCTGCATGAAGAGGCCAACCCTTGTCTAACGGCAGTAGAAAGCCATTTTGTGCTATCAGTTAGTCTTGAGCCGTCCTCCCTCATCTAAGTGTGACTGCAGCCCCTGCAAGTGCTTCCCTTTTTTGTTAGCCCTAAGTACATGTTAAATTTCCTTCCTTTGGCTGATGACTTAAAAAAAGAGCTTTCTTCCTTCCTTCTGCTTCTTGTGTGATTCATTCAGGGATGCCACCTTTCTCTGCTGGTGATAAAGGAAGCCAGGCTAAGGAGGCATTAGGAGCATCAATGCAAATCAGGACAGAGAAGCTGGAGGATGCTGCTGAGTGATTAAAGGGCTGGCTGAACTGGTTTGTGAGGCATGAATAACAGAGCTGAGTATATGTGCTCATCTCACCTGCTCCACCTTTTATCTTCCTTACATGGAAGTTGTTAACATTTGGCTTTCAGTAATTTATGAGCAGTTCAGTTAGGATTTCCCACAGGATGGATTTCCATGACACAAAAACTACTCTTTCATTGCACATCATGAGCTCTTTATTGGCCATTACTCCTTCAATCCTGGTTGCTGCTGTCCTCTTGCTATCCTTGGGAGTCATTGTATTACAGGGTTAAACGGGGAGGAATCAGACAACGTTATATAGCTGCTGCCCACTCTCCAATATGAAATCTGAAAGCCTCCAACTTCTGTGTTATAATTATGCAACTGATTTAATGAACTTGAAAGCCCTTCCATGCCAGACTATCAGAGGGCTCTAGATGAGCTGCTTGAACCTGCTGTTGTAAATACCAGGACTGTCTTTCCTGCAGTGGGACCATCCGTATTTAAATGGAGGTTCAGGTTACAGCTGGGCTTCACAGCACAGCCTGGGATAGCTTCAGGGTCATGCCGCTGTGAAGTAAGAATTGGCCCTTCCTAAAGAGAAGGGGACATTATAGTAAATAAATCACTGAAATGAGAACCCAGTGTCCCCTTAACATCTGCCCCTGACATTTCTGCATGTTCCTGGAGAGGTCTTGCTGGGATTTTTCCTCTTTGGTTAACTTCTGCAAGGGCTGCTTCACATCCAGCCGCCTTTCTGGGATCAGGAGGGCAGGTCTTGCTGCTGTGTTTTGCTCAGCTGAGATTTGCACTGGAAAAGATGGGTGAACAATCTCAGACTTCCTGGCTGAGAACTTAGCTCAAAGCAGAAGCAGCTGCTGCTGAAGCAGGTAAGGGCAAGGTCACTGGAAGAAGAGATGCATCCGTCAAGTGCTGCAGGTCACAGTGGCTGAAACCATGAGATCCTCAGTGAACCAAGCTCCACCTTGCAGGGAAGTCTTTTTATACCTCTGTGGTAGATGCTAATCATTTGCTCACTTGCTGTAGAAGGTGTTTGCCAGAGAGTAAAGCAGAAAAACCCCTGAGGGCTGCTGTGGTGCAATCACCAGCTCAAAGTCAGGCCCTGGGAAAACAGGCCTTGTGTTTACCCAGGTGCAATGCCCACTCCACCCATGGATTCCTGGCCATTGCTTTCATGCTGTTTGCAGGGCAGACCTGGGTTGCTGCATGCTGCAGGGCTGTGTTGTGTCTGCCTGTGATACCATCAGCTGTGTGCAGCACCTCAGCAAGCCAGCTGCTGTTTGGGCAGCTCTTGCTTTGCTTTGAAGGAAACCAAAGCATAGTGTGAACTCAGCTGTGGTGAGGCTGAGTGGTTTCAGCACAGGTTTAGCCCTGTAAACCCTGGGAGCATTTATGAGCCCAGGCAGAAACCTCTGTGCTTCACCCTTTGATGTGGGTGAGCAGGATAAGAGGAAAAGAGTTGGACTGAAGCATCTGCTGCTGAATGATTCTCCAAGGCAATTTTGAAAATGACACTTAAGCTCCAGAGCTGCTTTTGAAAGTTACTGGAGATTTGCTGCACAAGAAAGAAGCAAAGGGTGGCCAGGGCTCCAGCTCTCTCCCTGCCCACACAGCTATGCTTTTCTAATAGGGTTGTCCCCAATTTAATGAGCTGATAGAGTTGCAGGACTTTCCAGGAGCAGTGTCCTTCCCATCATGGAACCATGACTATGGAAAATTGCCACTTAAGCTATCCCTCAGGTTGTTTGTGCAGCTCCAGTACAGAGAGGGTGAAATGAATGTGTTTGCTTTTGGGTTGCTCTGGTGTGAAGTGAAAGATAGGTCCATTCCTTGTTAGAAAAGTACTGTGAGGAGGGAACAGGAAGGAGTGATGATAGATGTTCTGCACTGAGGCCATGCATGTGGGCAGTTCAGAAATAGTCTACAAGGAGAATGTCTGAGGGGCAGAACATGCTGCTCAGTCTTCAAAATAAGACTTTCTGCTTGTTCTTAGGTGGGAGACAGCATCATGTGGGGAGCCACCCACCTCAGATCTGGTTTCAGTGCTGTGCTCTGCAGTTCTGCACAGCTCTGACACATTCATATCCTTTTCTAACGCCTCTTGACTCCTTGGCTGGTTGAGAGCAGGGCACTTGCATTGCTGCTCAGGAGCCTCCAGTCTGTCTTCAGTCTTCAGTCACAGAAGTGGGAAACTGCTGCTGTGAAGGAAAAAAAGCTTGAGAGCTCCTAGCACGAGGGAGAGCTGCTTTATGCTGTGCCCCCTGTGGGTTAGGGATACATCTAAGGAAGATGTCAGCTGAGAGAGGGTTAATGTCACCTCCACTTTCCCCAGAGTATGTGTGTCCTGAGGGACAGCCACTGCACAGCATGGCGGTGGAGGAAGGGCTGTGACGTACAGGACCATGCTGATTGTACAGCTTCTGTGTTATTTATGTGCTGTTTCTCAGTCACTGCTGCCACTGGAGGGGAAGGGCTCAACATCTCCAGATGGTTGGTTTGTACTGAATCACTTTTACCTGCCTTTCCTAGGCATTAGCAAACCATATGGACCCCCAGAGCTTACCTTAAGAAAACCTCAAAAGCCTGAGACTTTTCTTTCTTCTCCTTCTTCAGTTTGCTTTCCCCTTGTCTTTGCTTGTTCCTTTCTGAGCTGTTAACATTGGTGCCAGTGTCAGGTTTTCAAGCTGCCATCGACTATCCCAAGGATCACCATCACACCTCTTGCTGCCCAGTGGCAGCAGCTATGCCTTGCCAGGTCAGGTGCTGTCAGAATTTAAGGCTCTGCAAAAGACCCCTGACCTGTATGAGTCCTGTAACCACTCCTGAGAAGAGTGAGTGCTTCCTGCCCTGCTGCAGCATTAACATTTCACCACTTTCCTTGGTTTCCTTTCATCAGAGGAGTTTTCCTTTTTGCCTTGTGCACCTGTTGCAGTCTGGCTAAAGGGCAGCCTGAGAGCCCCTGAACAGACCTGATCTGCCCTGGGCAGCTTGGGAAATATCACAGAATCACCAAGGTTGAAAGAGACCTCAAAGATCATCAAGTCCAACCTGTCACCACAGACCTCATGACTAAACCATGGCACCGAGTGCCACGTCTCCACATCTCTGGGTGTGGTCCCTCTCCAGCAGAAGGGCAGGAGAAGAACAGGAACTGGTAACTTCTTCACCCTTCCTTCCCAAGTGGTGATGCTTAAAAATATATCATCAAAGTCCTGTTTAGGTAGAGCTGCTTCTGAGCTGTCTCGTGGCCTGGATCTTCTTGCCAGATACGAATCTGTGTAACACGACAGAGTGATTTGGATCCCCAGATCACCTCTCATGGGCAGATGCTGCCCTGTCCTCCATTTTGTTTGCCACATCCCAATCCCAAGTAGTCAAGCAGATGGATAATACACAGTTCTGGAGAATAAGTTGAGGGAAAGGATAGGGTTTACTGGAATAAAGAATTCTACTTGTAGGCAAAATGGCATCCACTTTGTCTTCAACTGGCCATTGGAATGAGCTGCCCAGTGAGGTGGTGGAGTCACCATCATTGGAGGTGTTTAGGAGGAGAATGGATGAGGCACTTGGTGCCATGGCTTAGTTGATTAGATGGAGTTGGGTGATAGGTTGGGCTCAATGATCTCAAAGGTCTTTTCCGACCTGGTTTATTCTGGTCCGGTCTAAACTGGTGCCCACACTACCTCATCAGTCATGTTAGTCCTCAACCAGCAGCAATGTTAGCTCACACATTCATCAGGGGATGTCAGAGCTGTGCAGAATTGGCTGAAGAGTGGAGATTTGGAAACCAGCCTTGTAACATTAGTGGCTCTGGCTTGCTAAGTGACCTTGGTCAGATCTTAAGTGCTTATCTGCCGGGGGTGTGTGCCCCTTTCCCACCCACTTTGAGATCAGCAGATGAAATGCACCACTTTGAAAATGAGGGAAATGTTATTGTGTGGATGTAAAGAGCCAAATGCTTTCCCTTCCTCCTGGCTGCTGGTGGAACCACACTCTGACAGCAGCCAGTGGCCACACAAGGTGCTGGGGGCTGCAGGCAGGAGCACCTCCTTCATGCCTGGGGAAGGTCACAAGAGCAAATTCCTCCAGCTGGCTGTGCTCCAGATTTCTTCTCTTGGGGTCAGTGCCTGATGC
Source organism: Picus viridis (assembly GCA_033816785.1). Taxonomy (NCBI): domain Eukaryota; kingdom Metazoa; phylum Chordata; class Aves; order Piciformes; family Picidae; genus Picus; species Picus viridis. The sequence goes on along the minus strand of CM066593.1, from coordinate 12,789,050 downwards.
ACGTCACTTTCTGGGTTTGAGGAAGACGAGCAGCTTGGAGGTGGGCTGGGTGGCAGGAACAGTGACCACCTGTGTCCTTCCCTGGTGAGGCTCTGCCAGGCTCTGCTCCTTCCCATCAAAAACAAAGGCCAGCAGCTGCCAGCTCCCAGTGTATGGAGTGGGCTGCGGTGGCTCGGCAGGGCACCAGCAGTTAGTGTGGTGGAAGTGTTTCCTTTGGCCTCCCTGAACTCTGCCGGGTCTCTGGGGCTAGTGTGGGGTATGGAGGCTGCCTGAGGATAAAGGACTTGGTTGTAAACTATTTCCCATATGTGAGGCCATTCCAACTTGTGCCCTTGGGATCAGAGATCATCTGCACTGGAGCTTCACATGGGAACGCTGCCTGCGAGAGAGGCAGCCGCAGAGCTGCATGTGAGAGATGGAGTGAGGATATCCTCTATGTCTTGTCCTCTCCTGCTGCCTTTTACCCCCAGGAACAGTCTTAAGGGAAACCCAGCAGCATCACAAACACTCCCAGCGTAGCACAATGAGGGCTGTTATGTCCCCGTGTTTCTGAAGGGGGAGATGGTAATGCTAAGTTTCCACCTGTGGAATTCCCATCCCTTGCTCAAGGCAGACAGCTGTCCTGGAAACACGCAGTTCAAGGAGGCAGAATTTAGGTTAGAACAGTCTAGGTAGCTGTGACTGTCAGTTATGGGTGTTCACATCTAGGAAATGCACCAAGTTCCTCTGAGAAGAGAGATTCTGTTCTGAGCAGCCACGAGACAGTTGGTTTGGATGTTTGCCAGTGAATCAGAAGCAGAGATCTGGACCTTCTTCCCCATTCCCTTATCTCCAGCCAGCTCGCTGGTTGTGTATTGAGTCTTTGAATCTGGCTCAGTCTTTTATTAGCAATAGTTGCTGAGCATGGGGAAAACTCACTCCTAATGCTTTCTTCAATAAAAAGAAAGCCTGGTACAAGGCAAAGGAGCAATTTTGCTTCTGCTTGTTATCTAGTGGATACTTGCAATAGAGTCTTGTGGGTGACTGTGATGGAATCATGGTGGCTTCTGTTAAGCCATCTGGCCTTGACAGCTTTACTCCTGATTCCCTATGCTTGTCCTTGCATATCAGACCACTAAGAATATCTGGTGGCTGCTGCCAACTCAGGGAGTCCCTCAATATTGCTGAGAAGGATCCTCCTGACTAAGTATCTCTCCAAGTGATGAGGCAGTATGGAGAGGATGTCCTGGCTTCTTGTGGTAGAAAACAAGCCCCTGGCTGAACACTTGGTGTATAATCAGAAAGCTGCCCTGTGACACTAGTGGACTTTCTAAAATAAAAGCTCTACTGCATTTTTCCCTGGCCCCAGGTTATTTTGCATGAAACAATTAAACAGACCACCCAAAATTCATTCATAAGGTTTCCCAGAAGTCCTTGGAGCATTTGAAGCAGTTGAAGGAAATCAGAGTTCAGACCTGAATTCCACAAGCAGTGACGTTAAGTCTGGAGAAAGATACTTTTTTTCATTGCTTGAAGCCAAATGTCCTCAAACATTTCCTTCTTCAAACTTAGGATGTTTTTGAGTGTGAAGCCCCTCCAGGCATTCATGGGCAAGTACTGAAGGACCTTCTGTTCCATTTGTCAGATCCCTGGGCTCTTTCTCGTCCAGAGGACTCTTTGCTGTTCTCATATATGGGTTTGATTTTAGAAAAGCAGGACAGGGAAGGCATCTGGGCTTCATCTCTGTCATAATGGCCCTAAATTTGATTCTCTTGATGGTGGTCCACCTCTGTCTGCTGAGGTTGGCAGCCTGTCACTTCAGATCCTTCTGGGCCACAAGGAAACTGGTGCGGTCTTGAAGAACTTGACCCTATGTTGCACCTCTTCAAACCTGAGAAACAACCTTGCTGTCCTGTCTTGTCAGTGTCAGCTGCCTTCATCTTAGCACCTCCCATCAAAGGCAGGTTTTGATTGTTTCTTTACAAGGAGCCTTCACAACAACCTATCACAGCATGGCAGGAAAATGCAGAACTTTGGAATGAATAGGGAAAACAACAGTTGCAGTCAGTGGTTGGCCTCTCCTTCAGCTGGTAGTTCTCACATTGCTACCACCTTGCTACTCAAAAGCCAGCGACACTTAAGAGCCCTCATTGTTGGAATTCACTGGGGAACCTCAAGAGTCCTTAGGGAAACTGTCACTGGAATACCTTTTTGTGCCAGACTGGCAGCTAATGTATTTCCACAGCCCCCAAGCTCAGTGTGCTGCCCAGAGGGCAGAAACCTAATTTTCACAGGAAACTTAGGAAGTAGTCTTTGCTGCTTCACAGCTGGCTGGCAGGAAAGAAGAGATGGTGGTGTGCCCATGTATGTCCTTTTTCTTGTTGCATGACTTCTGAGTCTGGCACACAGCAGTGCTCCTACGTGCTGTATTTCACAGGACTGCAGAACAGTTGGGGCTGGCAGGGACCTCTGGAGATCATCCTGACCCTTCAAGGGTCAGTGAGAGCAGCTTGCTCAGAAGTGTGTCCTTTGGTTATGGCAGTAGGAGAGCTGAAATCCCATTCCAGCAGCTTCCTCCAGCAGGGTATAGGTTACAGAGGCAAGCAGAAGAGTGAGGGTGCTGTTTGGTATTGTCTTGCTCCTACAGGGAGAAAGACATTCTGCTCATTGTTAACTTGTTTGGTTTGGGTTTAAGTCTGTATTAGTTGAAACAACTGCATAGGAAACTGGGTGTAAGCCCAGCTTAGGGACAAGTTTACACTATGCTGGCATCACACCAAGGAAAGGAAATTACAGCATGCCACAACCTAAGACAAAAGCATTGGCTGCTTTATCTGGCATGCAGCTCTCTAGTTATAGCAGCAGGCTTATCTCTGCTGGCATTTCAGGTTGAGAGAGCACCAAAAGGCTCTGGGTTTTTCATGCAGTCAGGAAGTCATGGGTTTGTACCTCGAGAGCACAGTGAGAGCCCACATACTGGGTGTTTTACTCATGTGTACATGCAGTAGCTTGTGTCTCCGTTCTCCCACTTGCCCTGAGAGTTGCAGAGGCAACATTTGAATGAAGCTCTTCAACTGCAAAGAGTTGAGCACACAGCAGCAGCACATGCTCCTGCACATGGCACCGTTGTCAGGAGAGCACTGCGTTGGATTTGTGTGGCAAGGTTCTGGTAGCAGCAAGGTGCTACAGAGGTGGCTTCTGTGAGAAGCTGCTAGAAGCTTCCTCCACAGTTGATGGAGCCAATGCCAGATGGCTCCAAGATGGACCTACTGCCGGCCATGGCCAAGCCCATCGGTGATGGTGGTACTGCCTCTGTGCTGACATATTTTTGAAGTGGGGGAACCACCAAGCTGTACAATTGCAGCTGAAGAGACAAGGGAGAATATGCAAGGGAAAAAAATCAGCAGACATCAAAGTCAGTGAAGGAGGAGAAGGAGGTGTCCCAGGAGCAGAGAATCCCCTGCAGCCTGTGGTGAAGACCATGGTGAGGCAGTCTGCCCCTCTGCAGCCCATGGAGAGTAGTGGTGGAACAGATATTCACCTGCAGGCTGTGGAAGACCCCATGCTGGAGCAAGTGGAATTTGGACCCCACAGGGGACCTAAGCTGCAGCAGTCTGCTCCTGAAGGACTGCACCCCATGGAAAGGACCCAGGCTGGAGCAGCTCATGAAGAACTGCAGCCCATGGGAAGAACTCACCTTGGAGGGATTAATGAAGAACTGTTGCCTGTGGGAGGCACCCCATGGAAGAGGGGAAGAGTGTGAGGAGTCTTCCCTCTGAAGAGGAAGGAGCATCAGAGACACATGATAAACTGACCACAGCTCCCTTCTGGAAAGGAGGTAGAGAAAGTGGGAGTGAAGTTAAGCACACAAAGAAGGGAGGGGTGGCAGGAAGATGTTTTAAGATTTATGATTTATTTCTCATTATCTGACTCTGGTTTGATTAGTAATAAATTAAATTAGTGTTCCCCAGGTTGAGTATGCTTTGCCTATGATGGTAGCTGCTGAGCAATCTCCCTGTCCTTATCTTGACCCTCAAGCCTTCTGTTACATTTCCCCTCCCCTGTCCAGATGAGAAGAGGAGGGATAGAGCAGTTTTGGTGGGCACTTGGCACCCATCCAGGGTAAACCCACCACACACAGGGAGGAAAATCATCGTTTCCCAAAAACTAGAACACCTCAGAAAAGCATTACACAAGGCTCCTAACTCTCCAGCAGTCCAAAGCTCCTGCTGGGAGACAGAGGGATTTTACAGGTTGATTTAACAGCTTCAAAGGGAATTGTTGCTCTTTTGGGAACCACCTTCAATCTGCTCAATAACAGAAAAGCAAAGCAAAGCAAACAGTGTTTCTCCCCACTTCCCCAAAACTCAAAACAAGAAACAGCCAACCCGCTCAGAAAAGCTGGGGCAAGCAAACAAAAGAGAAACAACACAGCTTTTGAAAGCCTGTTGCTTCGCAGCTGTTCACATGCTGGCTGCTTTCCAGAGCTGCTTTGATGATCTTCTGCCAGGGGGAAAAAAACAAACAAAACCCAACCAAACAAAAAAATCAAACAAACAAAAAAGAGAAGTCCTTTCAGCCTGGAATCTGATGAGGACATTATTTCTCAGCAAAGTGAATGAAGATCCTGGTTTGAGGTTTAGTGATAGGATGACCATCTGCATCCATTTAAGAGCCGGGTAGACACAAGTGATTATCCTAGGGGTGGGAGATCTATCTTCAACTGGTGATAAAGAGCAAAGAGGAAATGGTTACAAGCTGCACCAGGGGAGCTTCAGGCTGGGTGTTAGGAAATGTTCTTTCACAGAAAGGGTTATCAAACATTGGAATGATCTGCCCAGGGCACTGGTGGAGTCACCATCACTGAAGGTGTTCAAGCAGCCTGTGGACCTGGTGCTTAGGGACGTGGTTTAGTGTTGACCCTTCAGTGCTGGGTCGAGGGTTGGGCTGGATGATCTTCCATCCAGATGTATTCTGTCTAGATCTTCAGAGAAGTTTGACAGCACAAGTGGAGATGTGAAGCTAACTTGGTGCCTGGCTAGTGAGAAGCAAGCTGGGCACATGCTAAGAATTGAAGCTGTTTAGGAAGCTGTGTCAAAGTTCAGCTTTGGTTGCAGTGGCTGCAGGATCCCTGTCCCGTAGGAGAGCTCACAGGAAGTATAAAATAAGCACAGAGTGGTGCAGAGGAGAATGTCAGGGAAGACAGACAACCCCCTGAGCTGATGGAGGCACAGCCAGGCATTCCTGGGGCTGTGACTTGTAGCTGGGAGTCATCAGTGAGCTCTGCAGAGGAAAAATGCTGTGTCAGAGCCCTGCAACAAAACAAGCAGCATCACCATGTGTCATCTGGAACATCACCTCATACAGCCAAGTACAAAGATGCCCTGAAGCACAGGTTTGGATTACAGCTAACTGAAAGGGTTGAGATGTAATTTTTTCCTTTCTTAAGTAAGTGTTGTCATAAAGTAGAGTAACTCTGGGATGGGCACACTCTGGGGTTCCTTGTGTTCCTTATGTTACACCTTGCCTTTTTAGCATGCTTTAACTGGTTCTTCTTTTACCTTGATCTGTGAAGAAAGATCAGATGGTTCATTTCATGTTGGTGCACCCTGGGATACTTGCACCCTGCACTTTCAACATATGCTATTTAAAGGTTACAGGAAGAATTGTTGGCAAATGGTAGATGACAGGTTGCAGAAACATGGGAAAATAGCAGGGGTTTCCAGTGAGAGATTGGAGAGGAAGGAAAAGAAAGAGGGGAGAATCTGCAGGCGATCTGTGCCAATCCTTAGTAGGTTGTAAGACCCCCCTCTAGATGCAGAGACTGTGCAATGCGAAGCTGAAGATTGTCCTGTGTGCCTGGAGCGCAGGAAGGCTACAGAATGAAACCCAGGTTTCCTCTGCCCTCACTCCGCCCTGGATCCATCTGATGCTTGGGGGAAGATCTACTCAGCTGCCTTGTGGATAGCTACAGCAGTCTGAGGGCTGGGCTCCAAAGGAACCCATTTCTCTGGTCGAGTAGCTTAGATGGAGATTTCCACAGTGTATGTAGAATCAGTAAGGCTGGAAAAGACCTCAAAGATCATCAAGTCCAACCTGTCACCCAAGATCTCATGACTACTAAACCATGGCACCAAGTGCCATGTCTAATCCCCTCTTGAATGCCTCCAGGGTTTCAAAGATTTGCAAACCACTGTAGGAAACAACCAGGACAATGTACTCTCAATCTCCAGCCTAGGCCCATGGAAGGATTTTTTTTCCTCCTTCATTCTTTCCTTGACCCCTTAGGAAATGTCCCTTGGGGGCATTTCAAAGTCCCACTGTGGCTGTGTGGGCATCAATTGATTCCCATTGATTGAGAGGATCACTTTTCATTTCCCACCAGGTCTTCACCCTACAGCATGGCTGCCCTTGAGCCTGGGATGTGCTATGACTAATGACCAAATGTCACTAATGACCATTAATCACTAATTATTGTGTCATTATTCTTCCACCTCTTCTAGAGCTGTACTGAAACCATATAAGGGGATTTAAATCAGTGCTATCCAGCTGCCTATGTAGTTAGCAAGATGAATGCACATGGCCTGTCACCACACATGCCTTGCTTTGTGGGTGGTGGGCGGTCCACCCCTCTCATCGTGTCTAGACAGCTGGTGAGCAGATCCAACCTTCCCACAGGTGAGCAGGCACCAGTCAAGAACAGAGGCTGCGAGGTTTCTTCAGCTGGCTTCTGTTGTGAATGTTATGCTTTGGCTTGTGGACCCTGAGGAATTCAGGCCTCGGGGCGGAGGAAACGTTGGAAGAGGTCAGGCGAGCTGTGCTCCCTCTGTGCTACTCAGAGCAGCACATAGCACACGTTCCAGGGCAACATCTGATTTTCTGCTTTTACGAGGCAGATGTTTAGCATAAGTGATGTTCTGTTTACTTTCATTGCCATCTTCCAAACCTCCTTCCTACGTGCGTGCACACATTCGGAGGCCATAAATCAGGAGCCTTCAGATTCTGTCGGGTTTTGGGTAGCCAGCCCTGCCTTCCATCAGCGCCTGGACTGGGTTGTGTACTGTAAACCCGGTTCCCCTTGCACATCAGTTTTACAGGGGTGTAAATCAATTAGGTCTAATTCCTTCCTCAGTGACACCAGCATAAATCCGAGACGGCTCCGCTGACGTCAGCGCTCCGATGGCAGTGTATAGGAAAGTTGGGCTGCCTTGACTTCAGAATGCCACTCTTGATTTACACGTGAACAAGAGGAAAAGTAGTTGGGCTCAGCGTGCCCTAGCACCGTGTTACTGACCAGCAGGCCAGGGTTTGCTCTGGCATACTGTGGTGGTGATGGAGAGCACCTCCATGGATTTCGCTGGCACTGAGTTGATGGAAATGAGTTGTGCCTTCCACACAGCGTGGGTCTCCAAGAGCTCCATGTTGTAGGTCTCTAATGAATGTGCCCCTGTATAAAGGGATTACTCCCATTGCCTCTCACTGACACTATTCCATGAGAGTCAGAGATGAATTTGACCATTTGGCTTGTGTTCTGATGATGATGGTGGAGGGCAAGGCAGCAGTACCCTCATATCTTGATGGACATCAGGCAGGTGTCAGTGGAGAAGCTGCTGGTTGTAGCTGAAGACAGAGGGGCATGTGGAGGAGCTGCCTTTGCAACTGGTGTTAAGAGCTAGTTTGGAGGGGTGGGAATGCTGGCTGCACTTTTCTCCTCTGAGAGGACACAACCAGTTGTAGGCATTCTGTGCTGGCAGCATTCAGGGTGTTAATCCTTACTCCCTCATTTCTCTAGACTTTCCCACCTCGTCTCTAAAGGCCTGGAAGTGAAAGCCTGGCTGTAAAGGGGGCTCTGACCCTCTCTCTCTTTGTTGTGGCTTCAGCCTGCAGACTGTGGATTTAAGCAAAAGGAAACAAGAAGTGGGTATTTCCTTTTGAAGCTGTAGGGCATCCCAAACAACCTTGCTGCTTAAAGACTTTGGCAAAGAGGGTCTGGATTTCTGTGGCTGCTCTTCAGGAAGTTAGGGAGCTCAGTGGTCACCTAAGAGTCTGTCAGCCTTGCTCCATTACAGCCAGTGGAGATAAGCTGATTTACACCCCTGTTCTGTTGGCATCTGGCCAATCTCTTAATTGTTCCTAAGTGACTTTCTTTGTTAATAGCACACATTTGCTGAGTGGCTCCATTTGCACACAGTGAAGTTCAGTCATGTGTGGCATAACTGCTTTAAAGCCAATGAATCCTGGAGGTGCCACAGGACAGGAAGGGGCCATGAGTGTGCCAGGGAACTAAGTCCTCACCTTCTATCTTAAGAAAAGCCAAGGATGCTTTATTTGTCTCTCAGCCTTGCCAGTGCTGCCAAAGGTGAGAGGCAGCAAGAGAACCTCAAAAACCAGATGAAAAACTACAGTCCTCCCTTTTCCATTTCTCACCCAAGGGTCCAGCCATGCCTGTTACTGACAGACATAAGCAATTAAACCATTCTTTGTTCTCCAGACCCCCAAGAACTCCAGCTGGGTGCACAAAATGGTTCCCATATCCACACTGTTCGACCAATAGCTTCTCTGAGCTGCAGACATGGCTTTCGGCAGCCCAAGCTGAACCCACCACCAGCCACAGCTTGGAGGTACCTTGCTCACACTCACCTCCTTGTCAGCACATTCAGCAGACAAGTGGCCCCATGGAGATGAAAGCTAAGGAAGCATGGCCCCAGTTTTCCCACCACTTTGTTCTCACTGGTGGTGAATAACTCAGCCGAGATGTTCGCTGGCAGGGAGCAGCAGAGTTTAGCAGGCATGAAACAAAACTGCGATGATTGCCATAGAAACTGGAGCTTGAGGTGCATCCAAGGGGGCAGCAGGAAGAGGGCATTGGACTTCTGTCTCCTGTCAAAACTCGTGTGCATGGCTTGGAGTTGATAGCATAGCAGAAAGTCACTGCAGTGATAATCATGTCATAAAATATCCAGCTATCCAGAAACATTGACTTCTTTTGAGTCCCTAGGAAGACCTCAGCCAGGATGTCCAGGGCTGGCCTGTGAGGGATGAGGTTGATTGGTAGCACCACTGGAAAGGGAAAGCTTTTTGCAACGAGGAAAGGAGGCAATGAAATCACAGTGGTTGAGGGCTGCAGAGTCAGAAACGTAGCACCACTCTCCCTCGTGGCTCTGTCTCCTGGATGCAGCTCTGCTGTTGGTTTAGAGAATTCCTTCTTCCTCCCCCTTTGAACTCTCTACAGCGGCGGCTTTGCCCCGGGAGCTTGCAGCACGGTTCAAGCTCCCGTGTAAGCTTACAAGCTCCATCTATAGGACAGCCGAAGAAGAGCCCTTTGGCTTCAAGCTGATGAAAAAGGGCAGAGAGTCTTCACTCGGAGATTCGAGTTTTGTTCTGGAAAAACTCCAGCGTGCTTAACATACCGCACTGCAGAAAGTCACTGCTTCTGTCGCCAGGACTTCATAGCTGGGTGTAGCTTTCCTCCCTGGTTAAACTGTCAGCCCCGGGTCCCATCCTGCATGACTGTGGGGCCCTTGCCTGTGGAAATGGCTGTGGTTGTGGAGCTGCTCTTACTCCACACTGGAAATATCAGAGATCTTCTAAAGAGCTCCTGATCGGCAAGATTTCTGGGCTACAGTTGTGATGCCTTCAGGTGCTGACAACCCACAGTGCCCCATGTACAGAACTAAACGTGCACAAATCATCTAAACCCAGATGATTTAGCAAATCAGCTTCTCCTTAGCTTGGTATTTAACAATTGCCAGCCCCAGCCCACACTTCTCTGCAGAGGCTGCACCAGCAGAAGTAAATTGCCAGCCACTGACTTTTTTTTTTTTTGGAGGAGGAAACAAAAGAGGATAGACTTCTGTTCCTTCTTTAGTTTGAAGTGGAATCCTTCTGGGCAGCAAGGTGTGGTACAGACTGAGACTGTGTGGAAAGAATAGAATAGGATAAGAATAGAGTAGAATAGGAATAGAATTAAACAGGTTGAAAAAAACCTCTGAGATCATCAAGTCCAAACTATCACCCAACACCTTCTAATCAATGGCACCAAGCACCCCATCCAGTCTCTTCCTAAACACCTCCAGTGATGGTGACTCCATCACCTCCCTGGGCAGCCCATTGAGGGAGGGAGGGAAGGAAGGAAGGAATTTGTAGGGCAGCTGGAGTGTGAGTAGTCCTTTTAAAGTGATGCTGGCAACTGCCACTGTTGTAAATAATTTCCCTCATGTTGGAACTTCATCTTTGATTTGTACAAGAAATACAACTTCAGTTTGGATCCTCAGAATTCTTCCCAGAACCATTGTGTTCCCAAAGAACAGATACCTTCCTCCCCCCACCCCTTTCTGCAGATCCACTCTGGTTTTAAATGCTGCTTTGTCCTCACACACAGAGAGACAATAATCTTTGATATGTACTTATTAAAATACCATTATCAATAAAAATAAGAGCACAGGCATATGCAGTACTTGTTCCTTTCCCCTATCTCAAGATTAATTTCCCATTGTTTTCCATCTAATGTGTCTGTCATTTGGGTATCTCACAAAGCAGAAAAAGCCCTGTGTCTTCCCTTTTGTAGATTCACAGATATTAAAAGCAGAAGGAAATGTGTCCTCATCTCCTGGGCAGCTGACCTGAGTGTGCATGTAGAGATACATCTATTTATTCCAATTATTTCATGCAAAAAGCTTTGCTTTTCTTTGTAGCTACTGCAGGAAAAGCATTGTTCTGGCTCTGAAGCACCCAGCTGCCCAGGGAGTACAGCAACCTCTGCCAAATGCTTGATCACCCCACTCACACAGCTCTGGAGTGCAATGGCACTGCAGGAACATGACTGCAAAATGTGGGGGCAGAAGCTCACCTGCCTGAGGCCATGCAGCACTGGCATGGGGTGGCATGTATGGGCAGGTCACCACTGGTCACGGAGAGAGTGGTCTGCTCCTGGTGCTGTTTCATCCACTGGATCCTTCAAGAGGGTGTTCAGCTGGGGAGAGTGCCTGAAAGCTAAGATGGAGCCAGTGGACATGGTGCACACCAGGCAGGACCAGTGAGTCCCAGGGAAGTGTAATATCTTTCTGGGCTTCAGCATCAGAATCTCTTCTGCTTCAGCCTCTATTTTACTAAACTGATGTCATCTTTCCTTTTTTCTTTCTCTGTCCCACAGAGATCCCTGGATGTCCAGGAATGGTCGAGAGCTGAATGGGCTGACTTCTCTTCCTCACCATCCTGAGCTCACAAGGGCTCTGAAGAGGTTGAGTGGGAGCATGGCCTTACTTCTCTGAGCCTGGGGATGCTGTGGGAAGTGATTGCCTTGGCAAACATCTTCATCCCAACCCATAGCCCATTGTGCATCACCTGAAGGAGAAGCTGATGAAGGATAACCAGAGGACCAGGAAAGGCTCTCCTAGCCTTGGAGGACGCAGATGGGGGACCGACCGGCACTGAGAGAGGCACTTTGAAGGCGTGACTGCTTATGAAATAGGCTCTGAAAGGAAGCTACAGGAGCCCTGTGAACTGAAGGAGGTGAATGTCCAAGTCACCATCAAAAGTGCAGAAGGGTTTCCCTGGCACAGCATCCTTGGAAAGCACTTTCAAAAGGGAAGGAAGAGGGTACCAGGACCATGTGGCCATCTACAATGACTGGTTTGGAAAAAGCAAGGTCACTGCCTTACAGTCAGGTCAGGAGACCAGCAGGATGTGCTCCAGCTGCCCGTGCACGTGCTGCCTGGGGCTCCAGATGAAGCAGGAATCTGACCAAGACTGAGAGAAGGAGAGTGGAAAATTGCTTCGGCTTATTCTGTGCTTGTTTCTCTTTCTGGTGTCTCCTGTCTACCTCTTTTTCCCTCTAGGCCCATGTGTACTGCATGTGTGGCCCAGACCCTCACAAACAAGCAGAAGTATTAGTACAGGGCAAATCCTGCCCAGTGCATGGCTGTGTTGCTCAGGGCAACGCTGTTGCTAGATGGGACTGACATGGGACAGTGCAGACTTAGCATGGCCTTGGTTTGCTCCTTATGGCAACAGATCTGCATCTGTAATGCCTGGACTTCAGACTTGAGAAAGGTTTGAACCTGGCAATCCATTTACTTGCAAGCAGTCACATGCTAGCACAGCCACCCACACTTGGGAGCTGAGTTTTAGCACCTGAGTCCCAAAACATCAGAGAGCATCCATCCCTCTCCTGTAGGTGTGGAAATGAGCATGTCACAGGCTGCACACTTGGCTCCTGCATCTTGGACTGTAAAAAATTCACTAAGCAGAGAAAGGTACAGAGATGAGGGAAATGACAGAGACTTGGGCAGAAAACAGTAGGCAAAACTGGTTGAAAACCATCAGAAACTGTGCCCCTCTTAATTGCCCATGGTGTCCCAGCACCAGACTGTCACACCCAGCTGGGTGGCTGCAGGTCTCTGTTCACCAAGCTGCTCCCAGAGGCCTGGGCAAAACGTACTGGTACTGAACTGTGCCGGGAGCCCCATCTCAGACCTTCTCCCTTGGGCTTCCAGCTGCAAACCTCTTCCCTTATGTGCAATCCTATTTATTTATTTATTTTCTTGCTGTGTGATGCAAAGCTGCTAACAGAGCACCCTACCCAGGGAGAAGGGAGCTGGGGAATGTGTGCTGTGTCCCTGACAGGAATGGGCCAAGGGGCAGGGCTGTGCCTGGAGCTGGCCGCAGGCATACGCCTGGGATGGGTTTGTGGGGCAGGAGGAAAGGGCTGCAGTTAGGGCAGAGATACTTCCCCTGGGGTGGGTGTGCACTCTTGACTGTTCAAGAATTAAGAACAGTCTGTGTGAGCCCTCGCTGGGAAGGACAGCAGGACAGCTGCAAGCTGGATGAGCTCTGCAGTGCCCCTCTAGCCAGGTTTTCTCTGTGCAGCTGTTGGTGGTGCAGGGGATGTGCCTCTGTAGAGTCGCTCGCCCTGATCCTGTCCCTGCGTTGCTCCCAGCTGTGATGAAGCAAACTTGCAATGTGCACATCCTGGCCTTGGACACTTACAGGCAGCCCCATCCCCTGCCAGGGCAGGTTCCCGCCAGCATGCTCGCAGAGGTTTAATAGCTGGCAGCCTTTTCTGCTCTGTCCCAAGAGAGACTGCATGTGCAGAGCGATTTAACGCAACCAGGTTGAGAGCAGCAGACACGAGCCTCTCTAGGCACTGCTGCCGCTCTGCTGTAATGGTTCATGCTCAGCCTTGGCTTTTCCTACCCATTTTGCTAAAAAACTGGCACAGCAGCATGGCTCATGGTCAGCTGTCTCATTCAAGGGAAAGCCTGCCTACGTGTCTCGGTGCAGAGGGGAACCCTTTCTCTGAGGGAGGCAGACTGTCCTGTGTCCTGCTGCTCTTCCATGAATCCCACGCTCAGGAGCAGGGAGCCTGGGTGCCTGGGCATCCCTTGGCAGGCTCCTGGCTGCTCTAGGCCAACCTGACTTTTCCCATACCCTTCCCTATGTGGTGCTGCACCGAGACTTTGTCCGAACCTGCATGGCTGCTGAATGGAAATATTTCCCAACCAAAACCTGTTCCTCAGATGATTCCTCTGCCTGGCTCTAGTCACTTCTTATGTTCTGGAAACACTGCCCTGGGGGTTAGTTTTCAGGTTAGAGGCACTCATGGGATTGTTGTAGTTCTTTTCTTACAAATCTCTCAAGCAAGAGCAGGTTGCAGTTAGTGAAATGGATACAAGTTGCTCTGGTAGTTTGCCAGCATGGCCCAAGAGCAGTGACCTGCTGTTGCTGATTGCTTCCTTGCCAGGTTGAAAGTGTTGGAGATAGAAGAGATGTATTACAAATCCATCTGCCTATGACCCTTCAGGCTTGTTCCATGTATTGCATTTACCAGTGGTGTGCTGGGTCTATTTTTAAATGCTCTGACACCAGGGTTATGTTGTCCTTTGGGAGATTGCTCTGTAGTCCAAGTCAGGAGCTGCTATTAGTATTCCACCTGCATTTCCTCCTGAAAACTTCATTCCATTATTCCTAGTGCTGCTCTTCAAATACCTGCTGCTCATTATGTCCTGGTCAAGCTCTACCACTTGACCTGTGCTCTTCTTTCCTCCAAGAACCCCTCCAGCAGTCTGTCCTTCCCATGGTTCAGCACTGAACGAGCCTGTTTGTTACTTGAGCTGTGCAGAGTCTGTTAGGGATCTGTACCCACCAGCAGAGCAGCCAGGACCTCTGGCAATGCCTGGTCTCCCCAGCAGCTGAGGAGCTGCTCTCCCCCTCATTGCAAAGCATGTGGGGCACAGGAAAAGGGGCAGACAGAGAGATGTCTGAAAGTGGACCAGTGTTGGCAATGGGCACTCATGTCCTGTAAGGAGCTAACTCTTTCCTGCAAGGAGGGACAGGACACGAAAGTCTCCACTCAGCAGAGCACAGGCTGAGCAGTGCAGGTGGGTGATGGTCCAGTATTGCCTCAGCTGTACCGGGGAATCAGTGGGGAGGCTGAAATCCATGCTGTGGCAGGGAACTGGGGGCTGTCCTGCCTGGAAACTGTATCCATGAGCTGGAGGCACAGCTCTGCGTGGAGGGGAGCCCTGTGCCCTCTGGGCAGCACGGGGGCTGGGCAGGCTCAGCGCCGGAGGAGCGCTTGCCTGGGAGCCTTTGTGAGCAGCGCTCGGCCGGAGCCCGGTTGTGATTGTAAGAGCTCTGTTCTTCTCACCGAACAAACTGTTCCACGAATAAAGAATGAAAACTCCTCCTCTTCCCACTCTCCTTTTGTTGTGCTGCTCACTGAGCCGTGCCAGATGAAGGGACTGCACCTGGCTGGTGGGAGCAGGACCTTGCTGTGGTCCTGCAGATGCCGGGGCAGCTCGTGGTGAGGTGCTGGGGCTGGCTGGGGGAGATGTGGAATGCAGGCAGAACAGCCAGGGGAAACCAAAACACAAAATGCACCAAACCAGGTGGCAGAGCCCTGCTGCAAAGCTTGCTGGTGTAGATGGGTAATGGGGTGCAGGATCTCCAGGCACTGTGGGAACGGGGCGGTTGGACAAGGTTAGAGAGAAGCTGAACAACAACAGCAAAGCGCTCCACAGAAGTACCAATCCTCCAGGTGCTGTGGAGCAGAGCAGGAGGATAGGTCAAAGAAACTGAAGAAGAGGAAATAAATAAATAAACAGCTGAAAGAGGGTGCTGAGTCCCCCGTGGGTTACACGGGATGACAACACAGGAAACTGGAGTCTCCTGCATGGCAGTGTGTGGTACCGAGGGCTGGCTCTTTGTGCAAACTTCAGATCAGTGATAAAGCAGAAGCTCCTCAGTTCTTCCTCTCAGTCCCCAGCTGTTCTCCCTGGTGACATGGGGCAGGGTGGCAGTGACAACATTACAGCTTTTCAGAAGCAATTGTCAGGGGAAGGACTTGGTTCCCAAACAACGGAAGAATCAAAATTGCACATTTCCAACAGAATTCATGATTAGGCAATTAATCACCCCAATTTAAAACACTGGAGGGCCTGGAAGCCCTAATGCATAAAGATGTTCAAGGCAGTGTTCGTGCTCTATCTGCATCAGCAGCCTGTTGTCTGGCTGCCAGTGGGCTTTAGGCAGGATCCACGTTGCAGGTCCTCGCAGCCTGGGGACCAGTCCTCTGGTGGGACCTGCATGCAGAGCTGCTAGGAGAATATATTATCTCTTGCCAGAGAACAGAAATGGCCTCAAACCGCTTCATAACTGTATGCAGGTCTTCATTTAGTGTCAGCAGGAACCACAACAGTTCAGCAGCTCTCAGCCCTGCAAGACATTTTCAAGACACTTACAGCTCTGGCGATGTGTGCAATCCATGTGCCTACCCAAGTGCCTACCCAGCTACATTACAGAGGCTTGTCTAACATCTGCAGGCCTCCCGCAAGCTAACAGGGGGATTTTCTCCATCTCCCAGACTTTATCTGGGTATGCTGAGCTCTGGGGTTCAGCCCTGGGCTTTGGGATTGGATAAACTGTGAGCCTTATTTGCCTGGAGCACAGACAACCCTACTGCCTCCAGACAGCTCAGGCCGTGTCCAAATATCTTTCTGAAGTTCCTAGAGCTTTAAAAGCAATTCAGGGTAAAGAGCTGCAAGGAGATTATTGCAGGACATAACTGCAATAAACCTTTTCTTCATCCTTTCATGGTTAGAGGTATGAACATGAATTATGGTAACTTAAACCTTTTGAGAGCAGCATGTAAAAATTGCTTTTGTCAAAGGGCTGGTAAAGAGCCTCGTTAAGCTAAGATGTCAGCGCTTGCAAATGCTGCCGTCTGAATGGAGTGATTTTACGAGTCACTTTAATCCTCCCAGGAATCAAATGACCACTTTCCACTGGCTCTGAGCGGCAAATTCAGCCTTTGCCCCTTGTTTCCCGACCTGTTTGCTCGTTTGAGGCTCTGGCACCGTGGCTTCTTGCAGCAGATGAGATGCCTCAGAACTTGCAAATGTAAACAGGTTGATAAACATCTCCACATCTGGCCCGGCTGTCACGCTACCTGGCAAACACCACAGGTTACAGAGGATTCAGAGGCTTTACATATCCACTCTCAGCAAAACAAGAGGAAAGATAAGTTCATCTGCCCCAGCTGCAGCTTCCAGGGTTGTTTTGATAGCAAGCAGGGCTCCCAGCCCCCAGGAGCAGGCTGAGTTCCTGCAGTGCCCTGTTGTTTCTGGGCACAGCTTTTCCTGGAGGATAAAGACGAGAGGGACCACACCCTGAAGGGTGTCTTGGTTCCCACACAGACCTGCGAGTCATGGTCCCTGCTGGCTGCAGCCACATGCCCTCATTCAATGGCCCTCCAGTTCTTAGCATCCTCTTAAAAATCCCACAGCTGGGCATAAGCAGCAGATACTGTCCCAGCTTTCTGTGCCTCCTGGAGGATGGGTCCCTTTCCCCAGTCACACTTCCTGGCCTGCACCAACATTATTCCTGAGCCTCTTTGAACAGCCCAGCCCGCCAACATTTTGCCTTCCTGAGGCAGGAGCTGACTTCTAGGTCTCCCAGATACCTTTCCTTTCAACTCCATAGGCATAAGCCCCATTAAATGTTGGATTAAATAACTCTGTGCTGACAATTTACCATAATTTCAGCTATTGTGGGAGAACGCTTAAATCCCAGATGCTCTGTTTTGGTCTCCATGGAAATTGATAGAGGGAGGGGGTCACCTTTTGATTGCAGAATCCTGATGCTGCGGAGAATGATTTTGCCTCCTCAGTGGAGGAAGTGCTGGGGGCTGGGTTGTTTGTCTGCTTTTGGTTTTGTACGTGTCTGTCAGCGAAATTCATCATGAAAATGTGAACCTAACCCAGACCAAGCTGTCATCTGCCAGCAGCAAATGGAAAGCAGGGAAGAAGGAGCATTGCAGAAATGAAAATGATGGTAATTAAACCACCAGGAAAATGACAGCAAAATGCACGTGGATATTGCAAACACAAAGCTGCTTTATCAGTGCTGCTACTCCAAAGACTGTTGTGACTGGGAACGTAAAGAGTGGAGAAATATCTAATGCTGTAGGTAACCAATAAGTATTTTGTTGCTTGTCTTGGCTGCAGCCTGCATGGGGAGCCCATGTTTCAAGAGTTAATTCCCATTCATAGCCTCCCAACCAACTGAAAGGCTGTAGGGGCATCTAGGGGTGCAGATGACTAGTAAGGTGTTGCAGCCAGGCAACCAGAGCGGGGAGCACCATGGGTCTGGGTGCTGCAGCAGCCACCTGGGAAAGGGTCTAGTCCTGCAAAGCCCAAGCGGGAGCAAGTAGAGCAATGAAAAACTGGCAGAGGAGATATCCTCAGGGTAGCAAAGAGCATCAAAGCATACAGCTTGGTTAAGCAGAGGTCAGCTACCATGAGGAAAGGATGACCGCCCTGTGCTAGGATAAACTGCCTCTCTATGTGGGCTATTTCTCTCCAAGATTACAAAAGCACTCTGGAGTAGCTCAGCTGGAAACATCTGCATTTGCTCAGGCAAACCCTGGCCACTCACTCTGCTCTCTGCAGCCTTTTCAACGGCCCTGCACTGGTACAGGAATGGGAAGCTGGCTCTATGGCAGGGGTGCATTTTGCCCCTAGCGCCAGCCTGCCAAGGGCAGCGAACACAGCAGTGCCCCGCTCAGGGACACCATGCATTCTTGTTTGCACCCTTGTGTGTGTCTGACTGCTGTGCAAGCCCAGGGGGAGCATCAGCTGCTGCTTCTTGCAAGAAGTGTGCAGAGATAATAGAATAGAATAGAAATGACCAGGTTGGAAGAGACCTATGAGACCACCGAGTCCAACCTATCATCCAACACTATCTAATCAACTAAACCATGGCACCAAGTGCCCCATCCAGTCTCCAATGGAACCACAACGAGCGCCGAGCATGCAAGGGCAGATTTTGGGGAAGGTTCTGGTTTGATTTGGTTTGTTGTTTGGTTTGTTTTTTTTTTTTTTTTTTTGAAGGGCATCTTTGTCATCTTTGAAAAGTCATCTCAGACGTTTCTTTTTAGAAAACAAGTCAGTCACATCCTCCTTGCCACCTTCCTCCCCTTGCCATTTGTAATGCCAGGCGGAGTGCACTGACCCATGGGCTGTTCCACTCCTCACACTCCTTCAGCTGGCGGAGTTTTGCGATTTGTCTTTTTCTTCTTTTTAACAGCAAAGGAGGGGGGGGAAGAGAAAAATGAGCACACCCTCAGCATCATCTAGACAAGTGCACTCAGGGACAAAGCAAATGAAGAGGAAATTAAATTGTGTGCAGTTTTCTTTTATCATAAAAACCAGGGCAGAAGGAATGCGTCAAACCAAAATCAAGTTTGCCATCTTTGAGAGGTCTCTTTATGAAAAGTGAAGTTAGAAAGCACTCTCTCTTTCTTTCTTTCTTTCTTTCTTTCTTTCTTTCTTTCTTTCTTTCTTTCTTTCTTTCTTTCTTTCTTTCTTTCTTTCTTTCTTTCTTTCTTTCTTTCTTTCTTTCTTTCTTTCTTTCTTTCTTTCTCTTTTCTCTTTTCTTTCTCTCTCTTCTCTCTCTTCCTCTCTTCCTCTCTTCCTCCCTCCCTCCCTCCCTCCCTCCCTCCCTCCCTCCCTCCCTCCCTCCCTCCCTCCCTCCCTCCTTCTCCTTCCTTCCTTCCTTCCTTCCTTCCTTCCTTCCTTCCTTCCTTCCTTCCTTCCTTCCTTCCTTCCTTCCTTCCTTCCTTCCTTCCTTCCTTCCTTCCTTCCTTCCTTCCTTCCTTCCTTCCTTCCTTCCTTCCTTCCTTCCTCCCTCCCTCCCTCCCTCCCTTCCTCCCTTCCTCCCTTCCTCCCTTCCTCCCTCCCTTCCTCCCTTCCTCCCTTCCTCCTTCCTCCCTCCCTCCCTCCCTCCCTCCCTCCCTCCTTCCTTCCTCCCTTCCTCCCTTCCTTCCCTTCCTTCCTTCCTTCCTTCCTTCCTTCCTTCCTTCCTTCCTTCCTTCCTTCCTTCCTTCCTTCCTTCCTTCCTTCCTTCCTTCCTTCCTTCCTTCCTTCCTTCCTTCCTTCCTTCCTTCCTTCCTTCCTTCCTTCCTTCCTTCCTTCCTTCCTTCCTTCCTCCCTTCCTCCCTTCCTTCCTCCCTCCCTTCCTTCCTCCCTTCCTCCCTCCCTTCCTCCCTTCCTCCCTCCCTTCCTCCCTCCCTTCTTCCCTCCCTCCCTTCCTCCCTCCCTCCCTTCCTCTCTCTCTTTCTTTTCTTGTTGTTGTTCAGAGAGAGAAAGATGGCTTTTATGGGGTCTGACTCTTTGATCCCCAGATTGTGGCTAATGAGAGTTAAATGGCACTTCTAGCTCTCCCTCCTTCAGTACTTAGAATCATAGAATCAGTCAGGGTTGGAAAGGACCACAAGGATCATCTAGTTCCAACCCCCTGCCATGGGCAGGGACACCCCACACTAGATCAGGCTGGACAGAGCTTCATCCAGCCTGGTCTTAAACACCTCCAGGGACGGGGCCTCAACCACCTCCCTGGACAATCCATTCCAGGGATTCACCACTCTCATGGTGAAGAACTTCCTCCTCACATCTAGCCTGAATCTCCCCACCTCCAGCTTCATTCCATTCCCCCTAGTCCTATCACTACCTGATATCCTAAGAAGTCCCTCCCCAGCCTTCTTGTAGCCCCCTTCAGATACTGGAAAGCCACAATGAGGTCACCTCGGAGCCTTCTTTTCTCCAGACAGAACAGCCCCAACTCTTTCTGTCTGTCCTCATAGGAGAGGTGCTCCAGCCCTCTGATCATCCTCTGATCATACTTGATGATGGTCCATGTACAAACTCTGGATGGTTTTGGTAAGGAGCCTGAGAACAGCACCTGGCAATCAAACCCCAGGTGATGGACACCCCCGTGCTGCACAGCCCAGCTGCAGCATGCTCAGCCTCCAGGACACAAACATCCCCAGGTTCTGCCCAGCACCTTGGATGCGACTTACAGGGTCAGGGACACTGATGTGCAGCAGCTACCTTGGTTTGTTTCACTTTCTCTCCATTGTCAGCCTTCTGTAGGCAAAAGCAGGTTGTGCTGTGACTGATTTTCATTGCATGCCTCCTGCCATATTCATCCATTTGCTGCTTTTTTCCCCCTGAAGTGTCTCTGTGCCACCTACACAGCTGAATTCCCGGGGGATGGTCTGCAGCGTGGGCACCCGCAGCCCACGGAAGCCAGGCAGTGTGGTTCCTGGCAGGATAGGTGGAAAAGGGAGAGAACTCTTTCACCCTCCCACGCTGCTGCCTGCAGCCCAGCTGCTGACACATCCCAGGTGTGCCTGGCAGTGAGCCGTGGGATAACGGCAGGAGGAATTGCGCCGTGTTTGCCAGCAGCTGGGGATGTGGGGGCTCCGAGCAGCCTGGCCGCCCGCGCTGGCTCCGGGGCGGCACCTGTTGCTCTTGAGCCTGACCTCGGCAGGGGCTTGCTGCTATTTTTGGAGCGTGCTTGAGGGCAGGAAGGATTAGCATTCCCCAAATGCAGAAGAGCCAGGCTTGTTATGAACAGAGAGGGCTCAGATTTGCTCAGCAGCAAGGTCTGCCCAGGCTAGGGGCAGAAAGAGCTAACCTGGATCTCGTCAGGCACAGAGGGAGCAAATCCAGAGCAAGGTGCTTAGAACTCACCCACAAATGGCAACAGGGGCAACAGTGGCAAGTTTGCAGCGATGCTGGGATGGCTGAAAAGTGCTACCCAAGGGTCAAAAGCTTCTCTGCCCTCACTGAACAGTGTCCTGCATCTATACTGGGCTGGGATACAAGAGAGACAGAGCCCCTAGATGAGGGCTTGAAGGAGGGAAGCTTGAGGAAAAGATGCTTCTTCCAGGACTGGAAAAGGACAGTTGCTGCAGAGATCAGAAAAACCAACAGAGGAACTTTGCAGGAGAGGATTTTCTTGTCCATAGGAGTCAGATCATGTGGTGACACCCATGGATGCCAGAGGAGCTCCAAAGCTGACACTCTTAATAAAGATACACTGCAGGGCAAGTCCCTGGAGAGCTTTCAAAAAGTGTTGTTTTCATCTTGCTGAGACAAAACATGCCACTTATTCTGGCACCTGGAGCTCTGACTCTGACTGCAGCCTCCCCTCTCTTTTGGATCCTGCAGGGAGAGGGGACCCACAAGATGCTTGTGTCAAGTCCTAAAGCCTCACTTGTGCTCCTTTCCATGTGGACAGGGCAATTTCCACCACTTGCCCCCCCAAAGCTGGAAAATGCTGGGGCGTGTGCTTGAAAAGGGAGGGACAAAAACCAAGGCACTAGTGAGATGAATAAAGGCAATGGGGTTGGGCAAAGGAGATAAGACAGGCACAGGGAGGCTGAAAGCAAAGCAGCCCCCTGAGGCAAATGCCCTGAAACCTCAGGGGAAGCCCAGAGGTTCTGGTTTCACCTTGGTTAGGAAATTCTTCACAGAAAGAGTGACTGGCCATTGGACTGTGCTGCCCAGGGAGGTGGTGGAGTCACCATCACTGGAGGTGTTTAGGAAGAGACTGGATGAGGCACTTGGTGCCATGGTTTAGTTGATTAGATGGTGTTGGGTGATGGGGTGGACTTGATGATCTCAAAGGTCTTTTCCAACCTGGCTAATCCTATTCTATTTCATCCTATATCCACTGATGCTTGGATGCTTAGAGGCTTCAGCAGCTCACTAAACACCCCTGGCCTACCTGCAACACTACTGGCTATGCCAACACTGCATGGAGAATGTTGGCATTTTCAGAAAGCTTAATAAAATAATGGCCTCATCGCTACTGATTGCTTTGGAGCAGACACTTGTGCCCACAGGAATCCTAATGTTCTGGTAGGCTATCAATGGGAGAGCCCTGGGTGTCCTGAGGAGCTGGCACTGATGCACAGTGTTAGCAGCCCATCTTCTTTTGTTGCTGTTACATATGGTGCATGCTGACTTTAACTGGTTCTGAGCAAGCTCTTCTTCCAGGCTGTAATTTCTTTCTGCTGATGGCAGAGGCCAGCTGCAGTGGGGCAGAGCATTGTGGTCCCATGGGGAGCATGGCAGGGAAGGGACTGTGGGTGTGCTGGCACTGCTCAGCGTCCTGCAGGGAGAGGGACCAGCAAGATGCTTGTGTCAAGTCCTAAAGTCTCACCTGTGCATCTTCCCATGTGGATAGGGCGATTCCCACCTCTTGCCCCCCACAAGCTGTGCTGGCAGCAGGTGCCTGATGCAGAGCCCTGAAGATGGGGTGTGTACAGCCCCCCATACACACCCAACATTTCCCCACCTCTTCTGGCTTACTCAGCTCTAACCTCCCTGCTTTGCTGCTGTCACCCACCCAGGCAAACCGGGCTCTGCAGCACTGTGGAAGGCTAACAGCACAGAACCTCATCCCCAGGCAGAGGAAGGGAATTTATCTCCTGGTTGCTCAGCTCGTGCCCTGTTTATGGTCTGAATCCCAGGGTCTGGTGCTCTATTACAGCCCAGTGTGCTGAGCTTCCTCTTTCTGATCTGGGCTGCCAGCTGCAGTGTGAAAATGAGACAGGTTTAATTAACCTCATGGAAAAGAAAGGCAAAAAAAGAATCTGTGGAGAAGGCAAGAAAAGCAATAAAAAAGAGAGAATGTACACTCTCAGTTACAGAACTGCTCCTACAGCTGGGACAGCAGGGAGATGGGAAAAAGGACCTGAGAAGAAAGGCTTCCAAGGAGGCCTGGTCTTGGAGATGAAACGCTGAATAGAGTACATTTGATACGCAAAATGCCTGCTGCTGCAGGAACCCAGGCTGTTAATTGGATTGACAATCCCTTTGATCTTAGATCTATGTCTGCCGGCTGATTCATGCTGAGACATCCTTCTGACCTTTTGAATACTCAGCTTTTTGGGGAGAAGCAAATGGGAAGCAGATTTCTTGCAGTAAAGAAGTCACTGTAGCGGTCGTCCTCCTTTTCTTCAGCATGATGTGTCAATATCTGACTAATGAAAGTAAATAGCTGAGTAACTTCACCTTACCACCAAAAGATGACCCCCATGGACAGTACTGCCAACCAGGCAAGAGAGCAGGACCGGGCCTGAGGAGAAAAGCGGCAGCTGTTGTTCCAGATCTTCATCAAAGGCAACTCCATGAAGTGGGTGTTGAGATTAGCTCAACTCAAAGCTGGGGACTGTCCGTAGCAGCAAGCTGAATAAAAGGTGAGGAGAAGGCAAACATGCCAGCATCAGCCCAGACTTGTGGTGCTGCCTGTGGGTGCAGAGCACAGGTGGAGCACCCTAGGAGCATGGGTGCCATCTCCAGCCCTCTTCCCCTGACAGGGAGGTGCATGGTAAGCTACAGCACCTATGTACCTCAAGGGAGAAGTTCTCCTATACGTCCCCTATGCAGACAGGTCTCTCAGTGGCTGTGTCACATAGTCCCCTGGCATGGATGGCTTTTGCAACACAAAGCCCCCTCTTATGTCTCTAGGAGAGGACCAGGGAGCTGGCAGACTTGTCTCTCCTCTTAGCATGTTGCAAAATGCTGTTTGTCATGAGAACTCCTAATGAGCTTCATTAATGTTCCCCTGGGAGATACTGAGACTAAAGCCTTCAGCAGATAAATAGAGCTTCTGCCAGGCTGAAGGGATTTTTGTTTGCAGCAGCTTTGTCCTTCATGGCTTTCCCAATAGTTACAGCCTGGCTTTTCTTCTTCTGGAACAGAGAAAGTTTGGGGAGTTGTGCAGCAGCTCTGAGGGCTGGCAGCATGCCCCTTTCAGGGATGCTGTACCCATATCCAGGTGCTCTTTACTGGGGTGGTGTTTCTTGACAAGCCACATCCACACTAGAGCTCACCTCATATACACAAGTGTAAATACAACATCACTCCACACAACGTCACATAGACCAGTCCCAAGCTCCTGGAGACCCTTCTCAGGATAGTACTAGAGGGGAGGAAAAGGAGCCTGACTCACCAGGTGCTGTACCTGAATTTCTTCCCGACTCAATAACATGGAATGCAGGTTTGTGTCAGGGCTGGTTTCCCACCCTCTTTTTGAGGTTAATCTTTCCAGGGCAGTGCCTGCTAGAGGAGGTTCCCTGACTCTGTCCTGATGCAGGCAGATGTCTGTCTGAAGTGCCCTTCATGCCTGTCTGTAACCTTCATCTCCTGCAACCTAGTCCCTCCTGTGCCTGGGGCAGGTAGCAAGGAGTTACAGCCCAGAGAAGAGCAGCAGCAGCCCGGGCAGAGGTGTGCAGTCCTTCCCACCCACCCACAGCTCCTGTGGTGCACACAGAGGGTCAGGAATCCCAACAAAGAGCCCTACTGCTTTCTGCCAGAAACAGATGGGCAAAGCTCAAGCTTCACCCATACAGACCTCCTTGTTTTCTTCAATCTCCTTCTACCTTCAAACGTTGCAAAGCAAAGCAAGGAGAAGCAACAGGAGTCCCTTTTATTCCTAGGTGCAGAGGGCTGAGATGTATCTGTATTCCCTGCTCAAGTACAGGGACAAACTTCAGTGAAAGATGATTTCTGTCTTCAGTGATTAGTGCAGCCTTCAACAACATAAAATGCTTCTGCTGATGCAACAGAACTTATAAGCCAAAGGATCATATACTACATAGGAACTGAACCACAGGTCTTTCAACCCTCCCCATAACTAAATTAAAGCCCCTGAGGGCTCCTCCCCAGCAGCTGGGATGGGGATAGACATCTCCAAGTAGAAATCCCAGGAGGATATCATTTCTGAAGCCACACCCACCACAAAGATACCCCAACGATTAGGTTGGCAGGTGAACCCAGGGGAAGGGTCAGAGGAGAGCCAGCACCCCCTGCCTGGCTGTGTAATTTGCAGAATGGAGCAAGCACCCTGACCACAGGGCTCAGCCTGACTCCTGCCTGCAGCCAAGCAGCTAGAGAGCACCTCTGCAAGAGCACAGGGTCACCAGCAGCGCAGGAGGAACACATGGGTCATCATGAATGCCTAGCAGAGAGACAAACGAGAGCTCAGACCAAAAGATAGAGCAGAACAAACTTCCTCGGCTCTAACCCTACAGTTCAGGTCAGCCAGGCTGCATTAGAGGCAAACCAAGACCTTACACTTGGGCAGCCAGTGCTGCCCCTCCTACATTCATGCAGCAGCCACTCATGCACAGATGAGTCTTTGAATTCTCCACAGCTGGCCTTGGTCTACAGGTCTGAGTGTTGTGGGCATGTTGTGGAAGAACTGCAGCTGGGGCTCTGTTTTCTGAAGTAGCTCTGCAGGTGAATCAAAGAGCAGTGCCAGAAGGGGAGCTCTCAAATCTGACTCAGGAGCAGAGATTTTGATGAATGGAATGTTGTAGGTACAGGAAGAAGGAAGGCTTTGTCTTTGCTTCATTTGTGTTTGGAGGAAGGGATGTCATGTGGGTGTACCTACCACTGGTGTTTTGTGGAGCTCCTGCTGGCTATGATGGTGGCTCTGGCATTCCTCAGTCCTTCAGAGGAGGTAAGCTTGGAGAAGGGAATGAAAGTAGGCTGGAAGGCTGTCCAAGCAGCTAACTCTTGTATTGGAACCAGTGAAGAAGATGAACAGATTTCATTTTCCCCTCACTGAGAATGTGATGATGAACAGTGTGTCAGAGGGCTGTAGCCTGGCAGTAAGGGGCCTCTTGTTAGGAACCAGAAGTGTTTTCTAGGTGTTTTCATTGCCTGTTCAACTACAGATGCCTTTAGTGAGCCAAAACCCAGGCTCAGCAACACCATGGAGGCTGGAGATGTGTTTGCTGGTAGGTGGAACTCTGTTGGAGCCCTCATCCATCGTGCTGTCTCTGGGAGCAGCTTTGTTCTTGAATCATCAATGCACAACTGGCTATGGTCTTGAGCTCCCCGTGCAAAACCACTTGTGGTTTTGAAAACCCCACCTCCTTGGCATACAAAGCTCCCTGGAGCATCTTGTCTGTATCTAGTCTGAGAGAAGAAGAGAAAGCTTCAATTTGCAATTCCAATGACGGAGGCTGAAAGCAAAGGGCAGATGATGTATCCAAACCCAGCTCGTGGCACAGCTGAGCCGGTGCTCTGAGCCAGTTAACTGAGTTGGACAGGCAGCTCATAAATGAAGCACTAACTCCTTTCTTTGACCATTTCTGACTTTCCTTCGGTTTCTTCTCTTCCCACCTTTGGGTTTTAAGGCTATTAGGGGAAAAGTATCTGGTGTCGTGACGGCCAGGAGGAGCCCTTGCTTCTAAGAGTTGTTGCTAGGGAAGCTGGCAGCGTGGTGGCGACTTCCCACTTGCTGAAAAGCAGGATTTTGAGCTTGGAGCCTTGGGGGAGATAATGGGACAAGAACAAAAAGAGGCTCTGGCATTAAATCATTAATTGCAACATAATCATGAAAAGTGTGGGTTTGGCTGCCTGATCCACTCCTCTGATGAGGAACTGTAATCCTACCTTCCTTCAAGAGTTTTTTCACACAGAGATCACAGCAGGATCTTTCTTCAGCTGGAAATATTCCTCCTGGTTTTTCATACAGAGCAGGGAACATGGTTGCCTTGTCTCTGTTTTAAAGCACACCCTGTTCCTCTCTCCCATGTTTCCACCCCCTTGTTATTCTGATCAGGCAAAACTGCATCTGCAGTGCTCCCAAGCACCACTGTCTCTGCATGGACAGGCTGTGCTGGACCCAAAGTCCAGCTGCCCATGTGGAGGTGCCTGTGGTCAGCTTAGCTCATGCCACTCAAAACAAGGAGAACTGTAAGCTAGGGCAGTAATTAAGAAGACAAAAGGTGATGTAGTTCCAGAAATAGCTCTCAAGGAAGAGCAAAGGCAGTCATCGCTGCCTTGGTCCTGGTGTCTGATGGGTCAGAGCTAGGCTAGACCCCCACAGGGAGTGAAGGCTTAGGGGTTTCAGCCTCTTGGCATGTTTGACATCAAGACTCACACCTGAAACTCCAAGCATTGTGCTTTGGCAGGTCAGAACCCAGCTGCTTTGCCTGTTTGTGCATGACCAACACAAAAGCTATTTTACTTCATGTGGGAAAGTCTCCACGTGTAGACACAATTAATTTCCTTTCTCACCCTGGCTGGTTCTCCCTGTGAACAGCTCAGCTTTGCAAGAAGACAGCTCTCCAGAAGCCCTAACCTCATCTCTATCCCTGGGGATGGACACACCTCAAGGTGTGCAACTAGGTCCAAAACCTGCAGGCCAAAGTTGCTCAGAGGATGCCAAAAATGAACCCGGAGTCCAGGCTGGAGCTGCGTATGTCAAGAGGGCTCAGAAAGCCACTTTCTCATCCAGGCTTTCCACTAAACTCACAACTTTCCATGTACCCTGCTTCAGAAGACCTTGTTTGACATGCTCTGAGCTCAGAGCAGAGGGGAAGGGGGCACCAGGAAGGAAGACTCTGTTTCCTAAAATAGCCCTGACATGTGCCCTTAATATCCTGGCATGAGTGTGACACTGCCAAGTGAGGGCCATTAGAGATCCCAAAATGGATTTCACCTCGCCCAGTCTAACCTTGGACCTTTGGGTCACTGTTATTTGTCCATCTTCTACCAAGCACAGAGTCTGGAGAGCAGAAACATGCCCCTGGCCACACATGCACAGCAGTCATCTCACTGCTAATGCAGGTAGCTGTGGGGAGCTTGCTCTACATCCCCATCCCGATGCCAGCACGCCGCCAGGCCCCTGCTCGGGCGGCGCCAGGAAGTGCTGGTCCCTGTGAGGGACTGATCTTGCTGAGTGGCAATCTGTCTTCCCTCTGCTGCTTCTCATGGGGCTTCTGTGCTTTGTCAGGTCAGGGATTTGCTTCCTGAATCTTTGGTTTCATATCTTCTTTTTAAACTGCCACTTCCTAGCAGCAGCTCAGCAATTTCACTGTTGTTTTCTCTCCTTTCTCACAAGCTTTAACTTGCGTGCTCAAGCCCTCGTGCTGCCTCACTTAAGATGAGAAATTAATACCAGGAAAGCTCTGAGTACACCTATGGCCCAGCTCACCTCTAGGCATTGCCCCAGATGTGTGGAGCAATTGCATCCTGCTGGTCCTGTGTGGAGACACGTCCCTCACACGATGGTTTGAAGCTGAGGGAGACCGGGGTTAGACTGGAGCTGGGGAAGAAGTTCTTCAGTACAAGGGTGGTGAGACTCTGGAACAGGTTGCCCAGGGAGGCTGCGGATGCCTCCTGTCTGGAGGTGTTCAAGGCCAGTCTGGCTGAGGCCTCGAGCAAGCTGGGCTGGTGGGAGGTGTCCCTGTCCATGGCAGGGGTTTGGAGTAGATGATCTCTGAAGTCCTTTCCAACCTGAGCCACTCTGTGTTTCCTCCTTCTAGATGTAGACTTCTCTTGTGGGGGCTGGGACTCTGTGATGAATGGACAGCATGTGGATGGACAGAGTCCTAATGCACTACTGTAAGGCAAATCTGCTCAGTGGATAGGGTTTTCTTCCTCGCACTGCCAGGAGGATGTTGGAAACATCAACTGAACCACCTTATTCCACACTTCATCTTCTGACTTCCCCTCTAAACACACAAAGTTCCCTCCAGGACAAGCAACAGGTTTTGTAACTATTCTCCCTGGCTGGTGGAGCCTTAGGGATGTCATCCACAGACAGGTACTTTGGAATCATCTCATTTTACCGATGTTCTGTCCCCTGTCCTCCTGCCCGTGGTTTCTGAGCACGGGCAGGTCAGCCTGCAGGAGCTGCTCTGTTTGTGATAGCTGTCAGGGAGAGGGTCCTGGAGATGATGGTGGGGCATGCAGTAGATCAGCTTTCTAATTAAGCAGGAGTATTTGAATCCTTCAGAGATGGAAGTTTTTATTAAAGGGCAAGAGGCTAATTCCTCACTTGGCAGATGACACAATGTTCCACAAGGCAAAGAAAAGCATTTCAAACATACCAGCAGCGTAACTGAAAACAACCCACCCAGCCGCAAAGCAGTAAATCCAATCAAGCAGTCCTGTTAAGTGCAGGCTTTGGAGGACATTGTATTTAATCATGAGCAGTCCTCAATCGATGTGAATAATCTGGAGTGACTCTGAGCAGCAGGGGCAGTTTGTGTTTACAAAGAGATGAATATTGACGAAGCCTTTGCAAGGGCAGCCCGAATCATGCTGCAAAGCCCACTCCTACCGTGGCCTGTGCATGGAGGTGGTGACAGGTGACCGAGGCCGCTGGGCAAGGGCCCCCACAGCCTATGCAGGGAGAAAAAGTGCATTGAAAATATGTAGGAGGCTCTCCTCCTGCTGAATGTAGACCCAGCCTGTGCCGTTGTGAGGCAAAGGCTGACACACAGGCTGTTTCCTCTTCCCACTGCCGCTGTAGCTGGTACCAGACATCACATTCACACCGCCATCCAAAGTCAAATAATGCTTTCCCTATCCTGCTGCAGGCTCAGCTCCTGAGATCAGGCAGTTGCCTCATCTGGACATGCTGCTCACCCCATGCTGGCGAGGAGATAACTCGAGGCAGGCTTGTCGCAGTGGAACTGTGTAATGAGCAAGCTAACAAGTTTACTAGTGCAATTTAATTTGCATTTGTAGGTTTAGAGTATCCCAGCTGCCTCCAGCCTTATCTTTTCACTGACAGAAGGAAAGTCCCAGGGCATTGGAGTGATGCTGCCTTGAATCATTGGGTGGGTGGAGGTTGGTGTGTGTGAATCACAGAACTCGTAATTGCAGCCCCCGCTGAGCAGGCAACTGCTGAAGTTTTTGTTCAGTTCTGCTTTTGCTGTCTTGTTTTCCCTTTTCACCTGCCCATTTGACAGTGCTCATTCGTTACAGTGCTCTTTATCTGGGCACTTTGAGAGACCTGTTGCCTTTGGCTCTGAGATGCCAGTAATTTCTTAATGAATTCTCATTCATTTCCCCCAGGTGGAAACGAACAAAAGAGTCATGAGGAGAGAGTATGACTTCCAGATGCTGGGAAGGCTCCACAAGTAACTCAGATGATTTAAAAGGTTCTTTTAATAGCAGGGTTTGTCAGGATTCAGGCAATTGATTTCAAAGGAAAAGGAGCCATTTAGTTAAAGTGGCCACTTCCTTCTCTGTTCAGCTCCTCTTTGGCCTCACCATACCTTACAGTTTCTGCACCTGGAGGTGTTTAAGAGGAGATTGGAAGAGGCACTTGGTGCCATGGTTTAGTTGATAAGATGGTGTTGGGTGATAGGCTGGACTTGATGATCTTGGAGGTCTTTTCCAACCTGATCTGATCTATCCTATCCTATCCTATCCTATCCTATCCTATCCTATCCTATCCTATCCTATCCTATCCTATCCTATCCTATCCTATCCTATCCTATCCTATTCCATTCTATCCTATTCCATTCTATCCTATTCCATTCCATTCCATGCTATTCCATTCCCTAATTCAAAGGGTTAACACTCATGGAGTTAGTTGGGGGAGCAGAAGAGCTTCACAGGGCAACAGCTGTTGTTCCTGCCATACCACAGCCTGCTGGCTCCTCCTTCCCATGAAGCAGCCTTTGTGAATGGTGTTTGGAAATGCACGTAAGCACGCAAAGAAATGCCTCAACAGAAGGCAGATGTGATGAGCAAGATCAAGAGCCCACCTACTGGAGCTACTGGAATGAAAATGTGGCTTCAGTGCTCCCCAGTGGCAGCCACCACCTGAGCCACGACCCTGCTGGCACCCCACAAGTATCAGCACAATCATCACCTGAGCTGAAGATGTATTGTCCACCATCCCAAGATGGGTGGTTGCACCTACAAGATGTGAGGCATCAGCAGCATGGCTGCAGCAGGTAGTGTGTGCTGACACAAGCTGTCCAGAGCCACCAATGACTTCCAAGAGTTTACCACGACAGCTCCCGGATCTCTTCCCTGCATAGTACAGTGCATGGCTGTGGTGTTGCCCTGCTGCCTCACAGTACACAGGGACCAGAACCATATAGAATAGAATAGAATAGAATAGAATAGAATAGAATAGAATAGAATAGAATAGAATAGACCAGGTTGGAAGAGACCTTCAAATCATCGAGTCTAACCTATCATCCAACACCATCTAATCAACTAACCCATGGCACCAAGCACCCCATCCAGTCTCCTCCTAAACACCTCCAGTGATGGTGACTCTACCACCTCCCTGGGCAGCCCATTCCAATGGCCAATCACTCTCTCTCTGTAGAATCTCTTCCTAACATCCAGCCTAAACCTCCCCTGGTGCAGCTTGAGACTGTGTCCTCTTGTTCTGGTGCTGGTTGCCTGGGAGAAGAGACCAAGTCCCACCTGGCTGCAACCTCCCTTCAGGTAGTTGTAGAGAGCAATAAGGTCTCCCCTGAGCCTCCTCTTCTCCAGGCTAAGCAACCCCAGCTCCCTCAGCCTCTCCTCATAGGGCTTGTGCTCCAAAACCCCTCCCCAGCTTTGTTGCCCTTCTCTGGACACTTTCCAGCAAGTCAAAATCCTTCCTAAACTGAAGAGCCCAGAACTGGACACAGTACTCAAGGTGTGGCCTAACCAGTGCAGTGTACAGGGGCAGAATGACCTCCCTGCTCCTGCTGGCCACACTGTTCCTGGTGCAGGCCAGGATGCCATTGGCCCTCTTGGCCGCCTGGGCACACTGCAGGCTCATGTTCAGCCTTTCCGTCCTGACTTATGTGATTTCTTTGATTTCCTTTTCTCTGCACGGTTCCTTCCCCCAGCTGGATTTCAGACATGGAGGGAGAGCAGGGGGCGGAAATACAAGCCCAAACCCATATTCCCTGATGAAAAGAGTAAAACAAATAAATAAACAACTCCTACTCAACGCCGTTAACTTGGCACAGCTTAGGCAATTTCATTCTCCCACGCAGACATCTCCCAGCCAGCCTCTGGCACTGATGAGGCTGGAGATGGATTTGCCACAAGAAAAAAAAAAAAGACACAAACCAACACTCAGAAAACTTGTTGTTTGGGTTTTTTTTTTCCTGAGGGCTGAAATGGGCTCACATTTTACACTGGGTTTCAAATTCCTTATCCATACTTTCCCAAATGCTTTCTCAGGCTTAACAGGCTCTTCTAACTGTGAGAGGACAAGGAGCAATAGATGTAAGCTGCAGCACAGGAGGTTCCACCTCACAGAATCACAGAATCACCAAAGTTGGAAGAGACCTCAAAGATCATCGAGTCCAACCTGTCACCACAGACTTCATGGCTAAACCATGGCACCAAGTGCCGCATCCAGTCCCCTCTTGAGCACCTCCAGGGATGGTGACTCCATCACCTCCCTGGGCAGCACATTCCAATGGCTAACAACTCTCTCAGTGAAGAACTTTCTCCTCACCTCGAGCCTAAACCTCCCCTGGTGCAACTTGAGACTGTGTCCTCTTGTTCTGGTGCTTGTTGCCTGGGAGAAGAGACTAACCTCCTCCTGTCTACAACCACCCTTCAGGTAGCTGTAGAGAGCAACATGGTCTCCCCTGAGCCTTCTCTTCTCCAGGCTAAACAACCCCAGCTCCCTCAGCCTTCCCCTTGTGTTTCCCTCAATACAAGGGGGAAATTCTTTACTGTAAGGGTCACAGAGCACTGATACAGGCTCCCCAGAGAGGTTGTGGAGCCTCCTATGGAGTCTTTCAAGGTCCATCTGAATGCATTCCTCTGTGACCTGAGCTAGATTGTATGGTCCTGCTTTGCCAGGGGAGGTTGGACTCGATAATCTCTTTGGGTCCCTTCCAACCCCTGACATCCTGTGCTCCTGTGATCACTCATAATTAACCAAGCAGGGGAGGTTTAGGCTGGATGTTAGGAAGAAGTTCTTCATGGAAAGAGTGATTTGCCATTGGAATGTTCTGCCCAGGGAGGTGGTGGAGTCACCATCACTGGAGGTGTTTAGGAAGAGACTGGGTGGGGTGCTTGGTGCCATGGTTTAGTTGATTAGATGGTGTTGGGTGATAGATTGGATTTGATGATCTCAGAGGTCACTTCCAACCTGGTGAATTCTATTCTATTCTATTCTATTCTATTCTATTCTATTCTATTCTATTCTATTCTATTCTATTCTATTCTATTCTATCCTATCCTATCCTATCCTATCCTATCCTATCCTATCCTATCCTATCCTATCCTATCCTATCCTAACCTATCCTATTCTATTCTAATACAAGAAGTCTACTTTGAAGTCAACACTTCCTGGTTTTCCTGAGCAAAGGCATCAGAAATTAGAGGGGAAAAAAAAAGAAATAGCTTTTGGACAAATCATTAACATAAAAATGATTTGGGACTTGGAGCTAGTGGTCTGATCATGTATCTCCTGTGAAAACTGAATATTTTGATGGCTCTTCTCCAATCTGAAATAGTTTAAGAGCAGTATTGATCTGGGAAGACAGAAGAAAACCCCAACAAAAGTCTAAATGACAATTGATAGATATTTTCTATCCTGGGAAGACAAAGAGCTAACAAAAGCCTAAATGACAGTTGGCAGCTATTCTCCAGCTCTCTTATGTCACAATCTGCAGTCATACAAGTGTGCTTCATTGAGTGGGAGAAGAAAGAAATACAACATACAGCTTCCAAGGGAAAGTTAATAGAGTGATCAAAGTGGGTGCCTCTGCACTGGTTTCTGGGTTTGTAAAATAAAGGGAATGGCTAAAGGAGAACATTGACACAAACTGCATCTTGCTGCTTTCCCAGAGAGGTGTTAAAGACTCATTTTACAGACACAAAAGGAGGTCTAGCTATTTAACACTGCTGAAAGTAGCTTATAGAGGTGGTTCCCATTGCCTGTAATTAGACATTCTAGAGACTTTTCCTCTCCCTGCCTCACTGCATGGATCCAGTGCAGTCCCACGTGCCAGGCCATTTCCCCACATCCCTTCTGTCTTCACAGCTTTCAGCACGTTCTCTCCTGGCTCTCAGTGCTCTGGCTGGGATGCTCTCCTGCTTTTCCTGCAGGCACTGCTCATTCAGGCCCTGCATAGCTTCCCAAATACCAAAGTCACAGAATCATAGAATCAATAAGGTTGGAAAAGACCTCAGAGATCATCAAGTCCAACCTGTCACCCAAGACCTCATGACTACTAGACCATGGCACCAAGTGCCACGTCCAATCCCCTCTTGAACACCTCCAGGGATGGTGACTCCACCACCTCCCTGGGCAGCCCATTCCAATGGCGAACGACTCTCTCAGTGAAGAACTTTCTCCTCACCTTGAGCCTAAACTTCCCCTGGTGCAGCTTGAGACTGTGTCCTCTTGTGCTGGTTGCCTGGGAGAAGAGACCAACCTCCTCCTGGCTACAACCACCAATGCAGTCAGCAAAACCTGATGCTCTCCTTGCAAGTTCCTCCACATGGGCAGAGCAGAAGATAAATGTGTGTGAATGGCATTCTCAATGCTAAAAGCCTCCAAGATCCTTGTCCACATCCCAGTCTTTCCTAGGAAGATGGTGATGTGTTGGCACACCAGAGTGGTCTTCTCTTGCCTGCCCTCTCTGGCCATCCTGGCAGTGGCACCTGGAGTCTCAGTACACAGCCAGTGAGGCTGGCAAGAAATAAGGCACAAGAAAAGAACAGAGAGGATGAGCACGGAGGATAGGAACATAGTGAGGAGAAGGAGTAGGGAGCCTGGGTGACATCCCAGAGGTCAGGAATCAAGCCCACTCCCAGTTTTGGCTTGGTTGCTGATCAACAACCCACTCTTGCCCTCTCCAGCATGTTGCACATCTAGAGAGCTGCCAGGGCTGGGAAACACCAGGGCACCTTGGGCAATGCCTACCAAGGGAGCTGGAGGTGCCCCATGAGCAGGCAAGCAAGATACTGCATTCAGTAGGTCCTGCCTGAAGATAAACCTGCAGGTTAGTTTGCACTGCAATCTGCACCTTGCTTAGAGGCTGTCAGCAGTCTGCTGGTCCAACCACCCCCTTCCTGCTGCCCTCCCCTTGTTAGACTTGTTGCTTAAATAAATGTCAGGGTTTGTGCTCAGCTTCTGCTCGTCCACCATGTACTCAGAGGGAAATGAAGAGCTGTGTTTACACCAAATGGGTTTATTGAAGTATCAGAAGGCACAAATCAATTTACAAATGAAATTATACGGTACCCCAGGAATCAAAACTGACAAACACAGATATTTGCTGTTAAATTAACAGCAGGCCAAGATAAAAGGCAATGCAGGCCATAAAATTAGCCAGGTACAAGGTACTCCCTAAAATGTAGAGCTCCTGGGCACGCTGCTCGACTTCACAACTGAAGAACCAGCAGAGGGCTTTAAAAATCAATATTGCAGGCCCCAGGGCAAAGCAGATTCCAGAAAGCACTGCATGCATTTTGCAGTGGAGGATTTATTCCTGCCTTCCCCTTGTCCCTCGTGAGCCTGGGACAACACTGATGTACACAATGGCCGTGGGTTAGGGTTAGGGTAAGAAGGAGAGCGCTGGTAGAACTTGGACAGCAAGTTCTTTCGATTCTGAAATTGGTTTGGGAAGTGGCAAATTCAGAGGCTGAGGACCTGCTCACATCCTCCTCCAACACCCAGTGACACCAAGAGTTGGTGCTTCCCTGTCTGGTTGTGGTACAGGGCTGAGAGTGTGCAGAGCTGCGGAGCTAGGCAATGGCATTTGTTTGGTAAATGAATCGATAAATCAGGCTGGCAGAGAGGGCCCAGGGCAAAACAGGAGCAGAGTAGTCATCACCCACTGCATCACTAACAGGCATCTTGGCTTCTCCAGGGCTGGGTACCCCAGCTCCAGCACTATAAAGATGATGTTATGCTGGAAATCACCCTTGGAGGCTGGACAATAGGCCTGGGCAGCCAGGGCGTCCCAGCACAGGACACTCTCTGGAGATGCTCCCTTCACCCTGCTCTGCAGTGAAGTGGGTCTTTGCTGAAAGCTGAGGCCATGACACGCTGCTGAGGGTCACTCTCAGGCAGGAGGTGCCCTTTGGGCACCATGCAGCAGCAAGGCACTGTGCTCAGTGTATTTTTCCACTAACAGAGCTGTCCCAGCATGGCACAAGCATTGTCCTGTGCTCCCTGCTCATCCTGAGCGACAGGAACAAGATGGCCCCAGCGTGGCTTTCACAAAGGGCAGCACCTTGGGCTTTGTTTTCTGAGCTCATTTGACATTTTCACACATGTTTTGTAGGGCTTCTCTGACTTCTGCCACTCGCTTTTCTGGCCTCTAATTAAATAACAAGATAGATGATGAAGCTGAGACACGCACAAGAAATGACAGGGCCACCGCGTGCTGCATTCCCCTGGGGCACACTGGAAAGCAGCAGGCATGGAGTCAGCTTTCCAAAAGGATGTGCTAATATGCACTGAAATATGAGCACTTTTTAAAGTGAGAATAATGCACACTTCAGAAGGGACTCAAGGCTCTTTTCCCCAGGCAGCTTTTGCCTCCCCAAGTGCCTGGTATGGCTCTGGTGGGAGGGCTGGGAGAAGACCACTGGCCCCCCTGGGTGCCTCTCTCTATTCAAGGCACTGTAACACATACCTTTTTTTTTTTTAACCCATCACTGAGTTATGCTGAGCACTTGTCTCTCAAGGATGTGGGCTAAAACTCTCCTGGAATGTTTCAGGCTTTGAGCTAATAAAGGTATTATAAGTAAATTAAGTTACAGGTACCTAATGTTAATCTCCTTGGCTTTCATTGCCTCTTGTTTATGAAACTAAATACAGTGATGCACAATAATAATTAAAGATTGGCTGGTGAGCAGGAAATCAATCCATGTCCCCTGGGCAGTCCCTGAATGTCAGTCTTTACCCAAAAAATCTGTTGGTTTTTTTAATAACCATGTCATTATTGTCTTACTAAAACTGAGTTCACAAACTCAGCTGATGTTTGCTGTGTGGAAAGCAGCTCTGCTGGGTGGTGGTGATCTGCTGGGCTGGAAGAGGTTCAGGGCACCCCATCACAGCCCTGCTTGAAGCAGACAGTGCTCCTTGCCATGGTAACCCTGCTCTGCCTGGCCAATGCAGCCTTTCCACTTGCCAGCCCCAGCTCATGTATTTCCCAGGCAGTCTCTGAATTTCAGACACCACCTCTCACAAAGCCACCCTCTGGGCCAACCCACTGGGTGCAGACCAAACTTCCCAGCTTGGGTTTAAAATCTATTTCACTGGTTCATTGGTGGGCTCAAACTGCTGAGAGCTGATGAATCTGCAGGGGTGGGAAGTACAGGCATGGCCAGGCTTGGTCCCAGAGCAATGGTGATGAGTTTGGGGCCACCTGGGAACCATGACTGCAGCCCTACCAGCCTGGAGCAGCTGCTCTGTCACAGAACAAAAGCCAAGAAACTGGTGCGTGGCCTCTCCTTCACCCTCCAAACCCTTCCCCATGCACATCCTCAGCAGCAACTCTCTCCATATTCCATTCCTCCTCTGCTGCCATCCTTTGTGCCCCTAGCTTGACACCCTCAGCCAGCTCTTCCCAGCACACTGAGCCACACTCCCATCCATAAGGAGCAGCTGAAGGAGATGTTGGCTTTCTGCCCTGAGAGAAACCCCAGCCTGGTTCCCCCCATGCTGGGACACATTCAGCCACACGCTCAGATTCAGCCTCTGTGCCCAGACTTGTGTTGCTCCTTGGCTGAATGTGCCTGTGGCTGATGCTTCCCTCCTGTCAGTGCTTATTTCTGTTCTTCTAGAAATGTGAAGTGGCTTTAGGCATCCTTGTAAGCATGAAGCAGATATTTGTACTCAGGTGCTCCTCTTGTCGCTTCCCCTGGTGCTTTTCCATCTGTCCTTGTAAATGGCTTCCCCTGCTGTACCTTGTCTCAGGGAGATTGTAGAAGCTTCAGGACAAGGGCTGAATTTTGCAGTATAAACACATCATCTTGCCTAGATCAAGGCAGGCAGGCAAGGGTTGAAGCACAAGGGTGATGTGTATCAACCAGAGGAACTAAACCTTTCCTAATGTATGGGGGCAGTAGCAAAGCTGGTGAGTGAAATGCCAACCTGAACTGCAAAATTCAGCTGGTTTGGGAGAGAAGTTCTCTCTCCTCTGCCTAAAAAGCTCCCTCAACACACATATAACACTGACATTTCTCACTGAGGTGCACTCTGTGCATAAGAAAATGAAAAGGGTCTGGCAACCTAGACTTGTGGTAGCAGATTAAAGAAACTCAATCTATTCTCTTTGAACAAGAGGAGGCAGATGGGTGAATTGATCACAGACTAGAAATGCCAGCTCAGAGACAGCTTTGTGATGAGAAGGTCTTCAACTGAGTGGCAGAAGACACAGGCAGATCCAGAGCCTGGGAACTGAAAGCAGACAAATTTGGAATAGCAGAGCAGCCTGCAGAGGGATGGAGTGATTCACTAGCACTGGCAGGCTTTGAAAAGCACAACTGGCTGTCTTGCTGAAAGGCTAAACTAGGAGTAGATCTCAGGGAGAAGTTCTTCAGCACGAGCATGGTGAGACTCTGGAATGGTTTGCCTGGGAGCATTGTGGATGCCTCCACCCTGGGGGTGTTCAGGGCCAGGTTGGACGAGGCCTTGAGCAGCTGAGTCTAGTTGAGAAGTGTCCCTCCCATGGTGGGGAGGATGGACTAGAAGAGATCTAAGATCACTTCTAAGCCATTCTGTGATCCCAGGGCCAACAGGGAAACATGAGTTAGTGTCCTAGGGAGCTCAGAATGATAACTTTCAGAACATCATGTTGATTGCAATCTTGAATAACAACAAAAGATTTGGGATTGCCACAGGTAGGCTAGGGGAAATAGCTGAGGCTGTGATCCAGAGGGGTTGGAGCACTGGCAGGATAGGGGAAATAACTGAAGCTGTGATCCAGAGGGGGTTGGAGCACTGGCAGGATAGGGGAAATAGCTGAGGCTGTGATCCAGAGGGGGTTGGAGCACTGGAAGGATAGGGGAAATGGCTGAGGCTGTGATCCAGAGGGGGTTGGAGCATTGCCTACTTTGAAAACTCCACCCTGCAGCAAGGAAAGAGCATGGATCAGCCACAGTATGATGGACAGTCTCCATGTGCCATGTTCACAGCAGACTGGAGCATGCCACCCTGAAGGACATCTCCTGAGGCACTGCATGCTGGTTTTCTGTCCCTGCCATTTTCAAGTCCATAACAGAGCTCACCTTTATCAATATTAGCACAGGGATGTGGACAGATTGCAACGTGCATCACAGGGCACATTGCAGGCCATTGAGGCTGGCCCTTGCTCACAGGGTGAAGCTATGAGCTGCTGAAGGTGCACCCACTGGGAGTCTGGGCACAGAGTCCCTCCAACCAGCCCCCTGCTGTCAGTCACTGCCAGCTGCTCTCCAGAGAAAGGATGTGAATTTCTGGACTCAGAGGGAGCAGAGGAGCTCCCCAGAGCTCCTTGGATGAGCCTTTTGAGGTCCAGAAGGGTAACTGAAGAGTTTACACAACCTCAGTGTCAGAACTTGATAATGATTATCATTTAGTGCACTGCAATTGTACAAGAAGCAACCCATCAGCAGTTAGCCCAGACATGTCTTGACTTGAGGTGTCCCTTAGCTGAGTAAATCCAGCGTAATTAATGCTTCTTAGAAGAGAATAGGACAGGGCTGGCTGTGTGCCACGTTCCCAAGTGACCTGAGGGTTAGCTCATCTCCACATCTACAGATGACTGGGGACTGAGATCAGCTAACTTATCTCACTACAAGAAGCCCAGGGTGATGAGGTAGGCACCTACAGCTCTGTGTCCTGTCCTTCACCATGTCTGCCTCTCCTAGACACCCAGACACAGGGTGGCAGAGAGGGCAGCTACCTACAGCTTTCTGGAAGCGACTTGTGCTTCATCTTTTCTTTGCCAAGGCACTGCTGGAGAGCTGACCAAGGGTTCCTCCACCCTAAAAGAGAGCTGCAAAACATCTCCCCACCAAGGATGTTCTATCCTGCTTGCACTTGTTTTCAGGGCAGCAACTCTTCTAATGAACTGTCCCCTTCTCCTCTTCTACTGCTTGTGAGCAAGGTGGGACAGAGCAGGAACGTTATCTGCTCCAAACAGGCTCCCAGTGAGCTGCTCAGCTCAGTGTACACTTCCTGGGCAGCTCCCCAACAATGACAGGTACAGATGGGCTTGGAAAAGGGATGGCCAGGAAGGGCTGTGATGGCAGATGGGTGGACACCAGAGCAGTACTTCAAAATCCCACAGCTCCCAGGAGTGAAGACTGATGCCAGTTCCATTTCTCTGCTGCTTTCATCCTCTTCCTCTCACTCAGGTACTGGACAGCACTGCTCTGCATCAGCCCAGCTGTGAGCTTTTTTGAAAGTGACACACAAAACAAGGCAGGGAAGCCAGATGTAGGAAGAGCTGGGCTGCCAGGGCATGGAGGGGACCTCCAGGACAGGCTGGTGTCAGGGGAGGGAAGGAAAGGCAGCGCTTACAATAGCAGCTGGCCCAGCACCTCACCTTTGTCCTCATCGTGGTTCATGTTTATTTTTGCAACAGCCAAGGCCTCTCTCACTTGTTTGAAGGGAAAGGAAAGGAAAGGGCTTGTTTCCCTCAATCACAGAGGAATGGCAGCTGTGGTTTGGCCAGGGGTTGGTTCAGGATGCCTGTGAGAGTGGAGCTGTGAGTGTGAGGCTGCTGGAGGTAATGGCCTTCAGCCTGGGGAGCAGGAAATGTGAACGAGCTGTTAATTACTCCTGGGTTTCTCTCTCATACATACATCCCTGCACATACCCACAGGCACAGGTCTGTGCAAGAGGGTGTTGGCAACATCTCAGATGCCCAGAAAGGTGCAATTCTTTCTGCTATTTTCTCTCTTCCCTGTGGTCCAAAACTCCAAGACCCATCTCCCATTGTGTGCCACATATTCAGCTGCCATCTGAGCATCACCTTGTCCTTTTCAGAGCAGCCATGAATACTTCCCCTTCCCTGTAGTCCAGGCGGTGCAAACCCCTTGGAGAAACACCATGTCCAAGGCATAGGTATTTACACAGTGTCCTTTGCTGTGGACACTTGTTCCAGAATGCCAGGAGGCTGGTGAGGGATCAGAGCAGTCCTGCCCAAACAGGCAGTACTTCACCCTGTTCTCAGCTGCTGGTATCCAGCCCTGCAAACACTGAGCCTCCTGTAGCCCTGTGAAAAGCCAAACACTGGCCTTTTCAGATTGCCAAATTAAGCAACCCCAGGCCCCCATGGTATCACATGCAGCAGAGAAGTGACTAGGGAATAGCTCCTGCAGCTTCCTCAGTGTCTTCTCCTGGACCAAGCACCGAAGCTTACCAAAAGTGTGCTGACAGCTACCCCCTGGCTCATTAGAATGCACAGGCAATAAAAGCAACACCTTGGACTGTAGAGACTGGCAGGGATGATACCTCCAGGTGGTGTTGGAGGACCTGGAGTAGGAGGCAAGGAGGGAAACATGGGTTTGTGCCATGTGCTGGGCCAGGACAAGCTTTCTGTGGCAAGTACCAGACACAGGCAGAGACTGTCTCAGCCCAGCACCCACAGCCAAACAAGCAGCTCCTGCCTCTCAGCGGAGCCTAGCAAGTGGGTCCGGAGCCACATGCATGTAGTCATGCCATCCTGGGAGCAGAGCTAGCTAAAAGCATGGAATGCCCACATCCATCGCATGCCACTGCCCTGCTTCTTAGGCTGAAACACCAACAGGATTCAGAGACAAGCTGGATCCCACAGGCATAGGCAGTCAGAGCCAGGAAACCCAGCAAGGCAAACAGAAAACAAACCAGTGGCACCCAGAAAACACTGTGCACATCAGCTTCCAGGCCCCAGGGCTTTTGACACAAGAAGGGAAATATTTACCAACTGAGCATTCTCCAGAGCACAACGAGGAGGCAGCAGAGCTGCAGCAGGGCTGCCTGGGGGCAGGTGAGGAAGCCAGAGCAGCAGTGTCTCCTACAAAGCAGAAGCAGGCAAAGCTGCATGTGCATGTATTGCCAGTGGCTCTGGGAGATCCCTTGACATCCCACCTGAAGAAGAAACAGGTAGGCATGGGAATGGCTTCGTGCCTGCTAGAAATCAGCATCTGTGAGTAGCATCTTATCAACTGTTGTGATCTGGGAAAGCAACACCCAGCTGTGAGTCTGGAAAAGAACAGATTTGTTTATGGCTGAAGCTCACAAAGCTTCTGACCCGTGAGATAATTGAACTATGGTTTTTCCACTACAGAATGGAAGGAGGGAGCTTGCCTGAGAAAGGGCACCCAGGGCCAGACTTGCTGAGCAGCTGAAACAGGCTCAGCAATACTGCACAGTCCAGCAAAGGAAATGAGAGGAAAAAAGCAAAATAGATCCAAGAGAATACACAGAGATAAAAAGCAGAAGAGAAAGATAACTGCAAAGAAAGGTCTGGGGGGAGCGGTGTGTGTGCTCAGAAAAACATGGCAATGGAAAATGATGTGCATATGGTTTCTGTACACCATGGCAAGACAAATTGTTATCCTAAAGCTCCCAGAGCAGAAGAGCAAGGGAAAGAGCCACACTGTCAAAGACAGGACTGGAAGTTTCTGCTATGCTCATGGGTGGCACAGCAGGCACCGCAAATTCGGAGAGAAATGAGTGCCCAGACAAGCTCAGCCAAAGCAAGGCAGCTGTGTGCAGATCTAAGTCAAACACAGTGTCAAAATGTCCCAGCACATCAGGGGATTTGGGAGTGGACAGAAGCCTCTTCAGCACTCTGAAGGGAAGATGGCACAGCCCAAAGAGGCAAAGCCATACTGACCTTGCTTAGTGCACTCCATACCAGCAGCTCCCAGACCCAGTGCCACCAAACCTCAGAGGAAGTCATTGTGCAGGAGAGAAACATGAGAAAGGCCCAAGTGCAAGTACCATGCCATGACTTGCTTCCACTACCACAGAGTGAGGTACCCAGGATGGATTTCCAGCAGGAGGAGCCTTACAGACATGGTACCAATAAAAACAAAGGAAGGACTCATGCAATACAGGATCTGCCCAGGGAAGATGTACTGCACTGGAAGTGAAAACAACAGAGGGAACGAAGTCAATTGGAAGAGAAGCTCCTGCACCAACAAGGCAGAGCCCATCACCCATTCTCAGTCTCTCATGGGACATTTTCCTTCTCCATCAGCCAGATGTAGACAGGCACAAACCTGAGTTAAAATGC
This sequence comes from Picus viridis, assembly GCA_033816785.1. Classification (NCBI taxonomy): domain Eukaryota; kingdom Metazoa; phylum Chordata; class Aves; order Piciformes; family Picidae; genus Picus; species Picus viridis. The sequence goes on along the minus strand of CM066593.1, from coordinate 12,745,765 downwards.
AAATGGAAGAACAAGACTGCCAGAGCATGCCAGGCTGGCAGGACAATTCCACAGCAGATGAGATTCTGGGGTAAGGCACTGAAACCCTGCACATCACAATCCTGGCTTAGGTCTTCAAGGAGAGGCAGGAGGCTGTTTCAGCTTGGACAAAAGCAAGATGAAATTTCCAACAACTGTGGCACCACAGAAGGGACACCTGCTGACTTCCCAAGGCATCAGCTTTCCTGCCAAAAAGCAAATGCAAATCACCAGATGTCCTTTCAGAGACTATCAGGATGGGTAAAGCATCTAGCAGACAATCTTGCCTGAGTGTCTCTTTATCCATTGTATCCTTCCCATGAAAATACACCAGATATGGAAGATCAGGAGATTGCCACCCTGAGATGAATACTGAGAGCAGAGAGGGACATGGCATCAAAAAGGAGCTGTGTGCTAGTTTTCAAGGCAAGTTTGGAAAGAATATGAGAACAAACCATACTGCTAGTGTCCATGTCCACTGCTTTCTCATGACAGCATCAAGGAGATTTCAGAAGAAAAAACATGTCAATCTAGGTTAAGTTGTTCAGCAGGACAGAGAAGAAAAGGACTGACAGAAGGCAGAACAGATTCACAAATCCCTCTCCACAGAAGCAGCCAGGTACAAAGCAAGCCCTATCATCCCCAAAGACTGGAGCTGCTGGAGCAGCAGATAGCTTCTGCAATAGACACAATATGATGTCGGCTCAGAGGACAGAGAAATGGCTCAGAAGGCAATGAGGCTGCTGCCGAGTCTGGCTGCCTGGGGATACACAGCATCCCTGCAGGTGCTCCAGCATGGCCTGCCCCAAGTGTAGCCACTTCACCACACCCTAGTGGTTATTATTCTGTCAGATCATCGTCCAGTTCTGGGCCCCTCAGTCTAGGAAAGATGTTGACTTGCTGGAACGTGTCCAGAGGAGGGCAACAAAGCTGGGGAGGGGTTTGGAGCACAGCCCTGTGAGGAGAGGCTGAGGGAGCTGGGGTTGCTTAGCCTGGAGAAGAGGAGGCTCAGGGGAGACATTATTGCTCTCTACAACTACCTGAAGGGAGGTTGCAGCCAGGTAGGACTTGGTCTCTTCTCCCAGGCAACCAGCACCAGAACAAGAGGACACAGTCTCAAGCTGCACCAGGGGAGGTTTAGGCTGGATGTTAGGAACAAATTCTTCATAGAGTGAGTGATTGCCCATTGGAATGGGGAGGTGGTAGAGTCACCATCACTGGAGGTGTTTAGGAGGAGACTTGATAGGGTGCTGGGTGCCATGGTTTAGTTGATTAGATGGTGTTGGATGATAGATTGGACACGATGATCTTGAAAGTCTCTTCCAACCTGGTCTATTCTATTCTATTCTATTCTATTCTATTCTATTCTATTCTATTCTATTCTATTCTATTCTATTCTATTCTATTCTATTCTATTTCTATTTCTATTTCTATTCTATTCTATCCTATCCTATCCTATCCTATCCTATCCTATCCTATCCTATCCTATCCTATCCTATCCTATCCTATCCTATCCTATCCTGCCCTATCCTGCCCTATCCTGCCCTATCCTATCCTATCCTATCCTATCCTATCCTATCCTATCCTATCCTATCCTATCCTATCCTGCCCTATCCTGCCCTATCCTATCCTATCCTATCCTATCCTATCCTATCCTATCCTATCCTATCCTATCCTATCCTATCCCTATCCTGCCCTATCCTATCCTATCCTATCCTATCCTATCCTATCCTATCCTATCCTATCCTATAAGATGGACAAGATAGGAAAGCCCAGCTGGTGGGTTAGGTAAGTCTGGGATAGACTTCAGAAGAACAAAAGCCTCATACACTAAAGTCATACAGGAACCTCTGCAAATCCTTCCCAAAGCACTGGAGCAAGATGGGTTTTAAACCAATTAGTATTGTACTAATGCTTTGGGATCAAGCTTGGCTTAAACCATGGACAGCAGTAAGAAAAAGTCATGCTGCAGTTTAAAAAGCCAGCTGCAAGGAACTGAAGGCATCCCAGGCAGAACTGAACCCTGGAGTCAGGGCAAACGCTGCAGCTCCCTACACAGCCACGGACATTCATGCATTCTTGTGTGGCCCCAGCACCACTGTCACAGCAGGTGCAAAAGAAAGGGAAAACAACCAAATCAAAAGAGAGAAATAAAAGCACCACCCCAGCAGCAGTGCACCAAGGGGATTGGGTTATGTAAGAACTCATTCTTCCTTTCTCAGAAGCCGCCTGGTGCTCAGAGGCTCCTCTCTTTGTATTCATCCACATTCCTGGACTGCATCCCAACAGCCTTCATGGTAGCCAAATGCAGAGCCTTTTCTAATGTTTCCCCTCTCCTGTAGTGTGACAGGATTTGCTGGCTCCTGTGCTGTTTCCTACACTTGTCTCCAGTGCTGTGGGAGCCTCTTGCTGCCAGGTTTCCTGCCTGTGTTTCCAGCTCAGCAGATCTGTAGCTGTCGGGACAGCACACAGGAGCTCAGGAACTATAAGCAGCTTAACTGGGACCCTTAGTGCACCCTGGCACCGTTGTATTTGTCTTCAGAGCTGGGACAAGACAGGAACATGGAACTCGTTGCCCATCAGCTGGTACCCAGGAGAGTCAGTCGCCCTTCCATGTGTTCCTGCTCCTAGCCTGCATGGTTTCTACCAGCTGTATGCTTGGAAGGGATAATAGGTTTTGTACCATGTTTATCAGATTACTTTTTGCCCTCTCCAGTTCCAGAGAGATGTGTTTTTTTTCCTGGCAAAACCCAGCACAGAATCCAGCACTGGTCTCCTCAGTCCTGCAAAGTGCCCACAAGAGCATGAAGTCACTCTGGAGAGCAGGCTGGCAAGTCCTTGGGTGGGTGACCCCTGCCTGTTGCCATCTCAGCACAGAACAAAAATCACAGAATCACAGAATCACTAAGGTTGGAAGAGACCTCAAAGATCATCAAGTCCAACCTGTCACCACAGACCTCATGACTAGACCATGGCACCAGGTGCCACATCCAGTCCCCTCTTGAACACCTCCAGGGATGGTGACTCCACCACCTCCCTGGGCAGCACATTCCAATGGCAAATGACTCTCTCAGTGAAGAACTTTCTCCTCACCTCCAGCCTAAACTTCCCCTGGTGCTTAGTTGGGACTTCTGGTTTGCATCTGGCTCACTATTCCTTGTCCACAGTCATGGGCCACTTCAGACCTACCCTGTTCTTCCTCTCTTGGTTTTGCTTCTCCTCCCCCTGAGGAACACAGCAAGCTCTTGGGGCAGGGACAGCAGCATTGCAGACACGACCCCCAGCCCAGCCCAGGGACAGGCTGCACTGCACAGCACAGGGAAGGTTAATTTCAGCACATGCAGTTGCACATGCAGCTTGGCTGGCTGCTCAGCCTTCCAGCACCACCCTCCAACAGGCCTTTTGGCATACATATTTATGATCCCAATTATCACTGAAGGAAAACCCAGGGTGCTGTGGAAATAAATGATTTTTAATCTAAATTGCCCAGTTTACATACTTCACCCACCTCTGCTTAGCAGAACAGCTGGTGTTTACCAACTTCTCATTATTGTTCCAAGCAACACATGATGCTGGCTGGAGCGGACCAGCCACCTCTGAGATAAGATGAGCTCAAGTTCATCTCTGCCTGAGGCTCTCTGCTCTTCCACATCACTGATGAGCCTCCAACAGAGGCAGGCTGGAGGCCAACCTCTGCCAAAGTCCAAGGCTGGTAGAGATGGATCACTGATGTCACACCCATGGACTCCAGGTACAAAACCTGGGCACTCAAACGTCAGAACAGCTCTGTGCAGCCATGGTGTCCATTTAGCAGGGGGATTAAAGCACCTGTGGTTGATCCCTGTGGCAAAGGCTCCCACCCACACCCTGGGTCTGTGCAGCACACCACTAAAATTCAGGCTCCCCTTCAAGCAGCATGCACTTTCCTTGTCCATCTGCCAGGCTTTGACTCTACTCAGAGAGGGTTTCTCTCCCTGATTTAACTCACAGGATCTGAGGTGTGCAGCAGAAGGCAGCTGGGCCGGAGCTGGATGATACATGTGGGAATAGAAAGCTTTCTCCCTAGCTTCCATCCAGCCCAGACACAGTGAAAATTTGCAGTTTTGTACAGTGGAGGGATGATGGAAGATGTCTGCTGATAATAATTATCATGGTTGAGGGCAGCACTTCTGCAGGAAAGAGCAGTTTCCATGTAAGCTCAAAGAAATCTGGCTACCTCTACACTTGTGTCCATATCTGCTGCTGCAGTCATCAGCACTTCCTTTTGCTTATGCCTCTGGAGGTTCACAGCAGAGCTAAGATGATCCAACAGTTATTCTTGTCATGGCATTTCCACTGTCCAAGGATGAGCATATGTTAGAGAAATCTTTATTCCAGACCTTAAGTGGCCCCCCTGAGGCACTGAGCAGAAATGGAGTCAGTGTGCCAGTGTTGGCCCTTAGGTAGGCTTACGCCAGGACTGGCAGTGCTGGTGCCTGGAGGGTGTGCACTGGTGAAAGGTGGGGGTGAGCCAGGTCGGCACCAGGTCCAGAAGCCATCATGCAGAAGCACTGAAGCCAAAGCAGGGAGGTTTCTACAGCACCCTTCACCCTTTGGAAGCACTGGAAATGAGGGTGCTGCTTTTAGCAGCCGTGTGAAGGCACGAGCTGCTGCACGTGGTCCCCACCAGTCCTATTTCCAGCTTGGCTGACTGAGGGCTGAAGGGAGGAAAACTCCTGAGACTGGGCATGGAGCAGACAGTCACATGCAGCTCAGAAATAAGTCACAAGCCACAGCAAGATAACACCAGGTGTAAGAGACTTGATCCATCCTTTCCCTTTCCCTATTTCTTCCTCCATCTGCTTGGGCTGGCATTAGTTCTGGTAAAGGAGGGCTGGACACTGGTGGCCAGTGCCTACCACAGGACAAACAGCCTTGATGTTTCTACAGTCCTGCTCTTCCAAGCTTCTCTTGGAGCACCATCAGAGCTCTGGCCATGCTCTCCACCCTGCAGCACCTTGGGTGTGTGCCTCTTACATGGTCCCTGTACTGCCTCTCTGCATACAGACACAGACCTCGAGGATCTCAAAGGGTCTTTTCCAACCTGGTTAGTTCTCTAATTCTCTGTTCTACTCTCTACTCTACTCTACTCTACTCTACTCTACTCTACTCTACTCTACTCTACTCTACTCTATTCTCCAGGTGCTCCCTGATGGGTCTGAAAGACAGCTCCCAGACACCATGCCCTGGGAATGATGGACAATATCACCCCCACCAAGGAAGGAGTGCAGGACAATAACCCCTAGCCTGGCTCCCCAGGACCCAAACCATCACCTGGTGGCTTCCTCTGGCACAAAGCCCACCAGACCATCTGTTTCTCTCCACATTAGACTGTGCTGGTGGCCAGAGCGACCCAATATCCTCAGTCTCCTTTGGGCACAGGCCCACCAGGAACTGGTACACAGGACTGACCACTTTAAGTTTCACTTTATTTCCAGCCCACATCCCCAGAGATCTCTTCCAACCCCTACCATTCTGTGGTTCTGTATTATTATGGAGCTCAATTAGCCCTAGCCACCCTGACCTCTTGTGCTACTAGGAAAACAGCCCAGCTTTGTCACAGACTATAGGAGCAGGCTGGGGGACAAGAAGAGGGGAAAAGAGGTTTTATGGAACACTCACAAGGAGAAAATCTTCCCCCCACTCCCCTGCCACCCCAGGCACCACAAATTTGTTTGCTGTGATTTAAAGAGGACACATTTGCCTAAAAAACATGGGCCAGACCCACAGTCCCTGCAAATCAGGACATCACTCTCTGACTTCATAGGGCTTAGCTGACTTAGACCAGCTGAGACACTGCCCCTCTGTGTTTAAACAAAGCCCATTTTTTCCTCACTGGTGCTAGGCAGAAGGGCTTCAGGTTTGGCTCTGGGATAGGTATTTTAGTGAGAATGCTCTCTGCATGACTCATCCTCCACTGAGCTTAGCTTTGACAGGAGCCACAACAGTCACAGGCCACTGGTCCCCAAGTGCAGATCCAGACCAGCAGTGCAGCACCAGCCACTGCAACCACTGGTAACAAGAGTCCTGCTGGGATACTTGGGCAGCAGCCTCAGGGTGGTCTTGGACCTCATCTCACGGACCCAAAAGAGGGTCCTCTGCTGAGGACCAGACAGTCTGGGTGCAGCAGCTGCAGCAGATGGGTTGGGCAACATCCCTAAGCAAGCTGCAGAGGATGGAAGGGGAGACAACAGGGCAGGGCATTTCTGCACTATGCAGAGCCTTAAGTCTTCCAGAGCCATCAAAGCTTCCCTCTATCTCCTCCCTTGACAGCCTGATGGCCAGTTGTCAACCTGCCTTCTGGTGTGAAGATGTGGGACTGTGCTTTTCCCTGTGTATGAAAAGAACAAGAGGAACTGACCTGGAAAACTGCTGTAAAGATCCTGCACTAGCACAGGGAACACCAGACACCCAGTCTGAGGACAGGCAGCCCCATGGAGTGAGGCAGGAAGGTTTTAGGGACCAGATCTCCCTGAGCTTGCTGTATTTCAAACTGGGCAAAGATATGCCTCCTTTGAGCTCCGGGCTGAGGCTCCCCACATGGCACTGCAGGAACACTTGGTAAACAAGCAGTAAATTGCTCACTGCCCCCATGACGGAGACTACAGGGGATTAGACAGGGAAAATGAACTCAGTGTCTGCAAAGAGCAGCAAGCACAGAAATGTTCCACATTCAGCGTTTCCAAGCAGTGAAGTGCATCAAGGAGGTGGAAGAACTTGAAACAGGGTCTCCCTGTGATGCCCCAGCTGAGTCTCTGGCCACTGGCTGTCAGAGAAAAGAGATGAGCTGCAAACCCTTCTTATTCTTCACTCTGCACCAGTCCAGACGGAGAATCAGGTCTGTGTTAGCTGGGAAGCAGCAGTCTCCTGCTTGAGGCTGCAAACGTGGGCATTTATTGCTCTCTGGTGGTGAGACAGGCTGTGGAGGAGAGCTGTGTCCTGCTCCCCGTGCTGGGCAGCAGCTCTCTGGAGAAACCTCCTTGGTGCCTCCTGCTCCCCATGCTCAGGAGTTTTTGCTTCTCCTCCAGCCTGTAGCTCAGGGCACTAGAAGCTTGGTGCTTCCACAGTGGTCAGCTCCTCCTTGGGCTGCCGACGGCCCAGCAAAGGCTGCGCAGCTGCACCTCCCTGCCAAAAGGCCCCCTGTGCCCCACCAGCACCTCTGCCCAGGGCTCTGCCTATCTGCTGCAGTGCAGGCCCATGCTCCCAGCCTCACCAGCCACTCCCCAGTGCTCCTGCATCCCGTGGGGCTCTGCAGCCTGCAGAAGAGAGGCTGGGCAGAGTGCAGGGCTGCAAAGCCTGGGCCAGGTGAGGACTGTGCTCTTTTCCTGTGCAGGACCCACAGCATACCCACACATGGGCTGTGGGGCAGAAGAGGCCACCCTGGCTGATCCAGGCAGGCTGGGGGTCCCATGTGCCCCAAGCAGCTGCCTACCTGCACAGGAGCTCATCCCCAGGAGAGGCCTGACCAGCCCCTTTCTCCTTTCCTCAGCTCTGCCTCTCAACCATCAAAAGCTTTGGTGGTGCTTTGTACCAAAGAGGTCCAAGGCTCTCTGGCCAGGAAACGAGTCACAGACCTCTACAGAGCAGACAGGACAGAAACCAGATAGGAATAAATAAAGGAGTTGCTATTCAAACTGAAACACATTTGGGTGGGGCTGAGCTGCCCAATGGGACCTGAGGTGTGTGTGGCAGCTGGGGGAGGACAGGCACTGCAGCACTTTCCTGTCCCCATCCCAGGCAGGGTGGTCACACTCCTGACATGCCATCTGTCTCTTAGCCTCACTGCTCCACACACTCCAGCACCACTGCCAGGGTCTCATCCTGCCCAGATGCCCAGCCTGGATGTGCCTGCTCCCAGAAAATGAGGGCGGGGTCCCAGGTGCTTGGTCCCTCGTCTGTCCAGGACAAGAAGACCAAATGCTGCCAGTTCCTCAGGACACAGTGCAGGACCTCCTGGGCCAGTTCTTCTGGAGAGCACATGGCCCCATGCCAGCAGCACAGCAGGTTGCTTGAGGGTTTGCACTGGAGTGCCCAGGGCGGCAGGGCGGTCAGACGACATGGCCACCTTCGCTCAGCCACCTGGGCCGGTGCGTGGCACAGCCTGGTGGGGCACTGGGGATGCCACCCAGCTTGGCACGAATGAGTCCTTGCAGCTCCTGGTCTCCCAGCTCAGTTGCCGCAGCAAGGGCCAGGAGGAAGTAGGCTGCTGCATCCTGTTCATCCTAACGGCAAAGAACAGGGCAGGCATTAGGAAGCGGTTTAATTGGAGGTCACAGGGCATAAAGAGAGCTGGAACAGAGCCTGGTGGTTCCAGGCAGAACCCAGTGACACCTGACTTCATTGAAATGAAGTGACAGCTAAATGCCAGCACTCCTCTCCAAATGCCAGCCTTGCGTGCCTTTATCTGCTGGAGCTGCAGATAGGATGGAGAGTCACAAGGTGCAGACATCTACACGTGGGCCTGCTCTGCCAGCAGATGTGCTGCTCCACCTCCAGCTCTCCATCGAGGCCAGAGTACCCAACACAGCCTCAGGGAGAGGCTTCCTACCTTCAGTTTGTGCAGGGTCATGTTGCCAAGGTGGCAGTACACCTTGCAGTAGTACAAGGCCTCTCCAGAGCACTGCAGCAAGGGAGGACGCAAGGCAAGTGTCTTCAGGTAGCAATCTTCTGCCATCTCATACATGTGCAGGAAATAGTAGACCGTGGCCAGGCGGTGGAATGCAACCAGCTCTTGCAGCTGATCTCCTGGAAAAGAGTGCCTGATGCAGTCAGCTTGCAGCGTGCTCACAACACACCCCCAGCCTGGCAGGCTGAGCTGCTTGGGATGCATTTGTTCAACAGCCTGAGATATCTTCAGAAAGGGGCACTGGGTTTGAAGATGGTTCAGACAAAGCAGCCATGGGCAGGGGCACTAATACCAAGGCTGGGCAACCAATAGAATGGAATGGAATGGAATGGAATAATAGAATAGAATAGAATAGAATAGAATAGAATAGAATAGAATAGAATAGAATAGAATAGAATAGAATAGAATAGAATGGGATGGGATGGGATGGGATGGGATGGGATGGGATGGGATGGGATGGGATGGGATGGGATGGGATGGGATGGGATGGGATGGGATGGGATGGGATAGAATAAACCAGGTTGGAAGAGACCTTCGAGATCATCACATCCAACCCATCATCCAACACCATCTGATTCCTTGGTTGCTGGAAAGGGCTGTTACAAGACTGGGTCCATCTCAAACACCTAGGCCTGCATTTTTTGCCCATGCAACCTATTTGTGTCATGGGAAGGGATGAGTTTATTAGAAGAGCCAAGGGCAGAGAGGAACTGTTGAGCCCTGTGCCTTCAGCAGACTTCCTGTGCTCTGCTGGGTAGCAACAGAGGGTTCCTCTGTGGCTGTCATGCAGTTTAAAAAGGGAAGTGGCCTTAAAAAGATGTTACCACTTAGGACAAAAATAGTTCCAGCAGTCTTATGAAAGCTGGAGATTTCCCCTGCATGTGCACATTCTTCTCATCCAGATAGGCAACTGCCCATACCCTACAGGCATGCACCACTCACCAACCCTGATGCTCAGCCTGGCAGCCAGCGTGGCAAACTCCAGCGCCTTCTCGTAGCCCTGCAGGCCGATCTGCAGCTCTGCCAGCTTACTGAACAGCCGCAGCTCCGTCCTTGTGGCCTTTAGCTTCCTGGCCAAGGGCACAGCGCCTCCCTGAGGAGAGAGAACAGAGCACCCAGGCTGTTCCTGGAGGTATTGATACAGCAAAGCCCACGGAGAGGTGATCAAGCAGCAGGTAATGGCCCTAGCACCTGGCACGGCAGGCAGATGATGGGGTGGCCGAGTGGTGCAGATTCAGGTTCCAGCCCCTCGTTTTTCTTTTCAGGGTGGGGTGTCGCTGCCCATGGCAGGGGGTTGGAACTAGATGATCCTTGTGGTCCCTTCCAACCCTGACTGATTCTATGATTCTGTGATTCTTGAAAATGAGTTTCATAGCCCAGAGCATGCTTCTCAAAACTTGAGCCTCGTTCCTCTGCCTTTCTTTGGTGCCTGAAATTCTGTGTGTCTCCCAGAGTGGCCAGCTCACACCCAACACTGCCAGGATCTGTAATGTAAGGACCCTGTTCCCACCTCCCAGATGACCTCTGGGGTGAGCTGCAGCCACTGCAAAACATGCCTGTGCCCCAGGCTTGGCCCCTGCAGCAATGTTTGCATTCTGGCATACTCACAGCCACCCCATCCCTCTCCATTCTCCATCCCTCTAGACTGGCTACACAGTGCTGCAGCCAGCCCTGAGGCAAAGCTCCCCATGGCTGTCACCTCGCAGGGACACAGGGACAGAGTTGCTCGGAGGGGTCAGTACCCTGTAAAACTCCACCGCTCGATCTCTGTTCCGACTGCCATTAAAAAAGGTATCACCTGCTTTTTCATAGAGATCCATGGCCAAGGAGAAGTTCTCCCATTTCAGAGCAGTCTGAACGGCTGCCTAGAAGGAAAAGGAACTAGGGTGAGACTTGGAAAGAGCTGTTTGTACATAGACATTGATGTGACTGAATAAACCCAGCCTTCTTCTCTGCTTACTCTGGGCACATGAAAGGATTTCCTAACTATCAGTAGGAACTGTTCCCTGAATGATGGAGCCCTAAGGTTTATATAAGCTGCTCTTCCACTTTGTGGCTCAGCTGATAAAATAATCTTAGAGATAGGAAGAAGCCAGAAGTCTTCTGCTCCAAGAAGGGGTAAGGTCACAGGGAAGTGCTTGAAGACAGCACAGCACCAGCAGGTTTACACTGGTCATAAGAACTTTTCCTTCTAGGTTTTCCAGTCCCAAAAGACTCCTACTGAGGAGCTGTGATGGGAATGCAGCTAGCCAGTGTAAGAATGGGACAGTGTCAGCCACCTCCTCCATACCTGAAAGTACATTTCCACCAACTCATCTTCCTGCATTAGATAGTAGAGCTTTCCCGCCTGCAGCCAGGCCTCTGCTGCTTTCACAGTCTCCTCAAAGTCAATGAAGATCCTTAGACTCTGTTTGGTGCAGTCCAGGGACTGTCTCAAAGCCCTGTGATGGTAACAGGCAAAAAGCCACTACAGAGAAATCACAGGACACCCCCAGCAATCATCTGCAAAGCCACCACACCACCTCCCCATTGGCATTCCTGCCTTTCCCTCCTACAGTTGCCAGAAGTTAGAGACAAATGGACAGCCACAAATCTGAGCAACGTGCCCCGGTAAAATTGTGGAAGTCTCCATGCTTTAGTGCATGCATGTGGATCATGTGGCAGCCTTAGACCAGCCTGGAACCCCAATGCTCAGCACAGCCCCAAGGTAACCTGCTCCCAAAGGAGCTGTTCCCTATGCTGCTTATTTCAGCTGATAGAGGGGTTTCTCTAGGTCCTCTGCAAGCCCTATTTGTCCCCCCTACACTAAGCCCCAAAGTCACCCCCAACTACACATGGGAGCTAGGCAGGGAGTGCTTGCACCTTCAGTTTCCAGACAGCATCTAGCCCCCAAAACCACATCTCTCCCCATTCTTTGATCCTTCATGTGATCAAAGAGGGTTATGGGTGAAAGACCTTACAACCCCCTTTTCAAGACCCTGGTCACTAGAGGACAAAGGGACAGGCAGCAGGATGAGCCAGCAGGCTGGACATACTGCCTGCAGAAGGCAGCTGTGGCAAAAGGAGCAGTGGGCAGTGCCCAGGGCATGTTTGTTTGCTTGGTGTCTCTCCTGCTGGCAACTGGGCTCCAGCTGTCCTTCGGGAATGGGGTGCTTTGTGATCTTAAATAGCACCATTCACATGACAGGCATCTGCTTCCTAAATACCTTCCCTCTGAACTCACTGTGACCTAGCATGGGAAGGTTAACATCCAAGTTAATAACAGCCTCTGCCCATTTGTCCTTCTGGGACATGGGATATGGCTCTCCGCTGTTTGACACACTTGCCTGCAAAGACTGAAGAAAGTCTGTGGTCTGTCCAAGTCTCTCTCCCTTCTTGCCTGATTAATCAGTCACCTGCATGTGTCAAGTAGGGGATTGGAAGCTGAGCTGATACAGGGGCTTAAGTACCTCCCTGGGGAAAATATTCCAGCAGAGATAGGAAGGGCAGACTCGGGAGCTGGAGGCTGAAGCCAGACTTGTTCAAGCAACAGATAAGGAACCTATTTTTACTGGTGAATGGTGATTAATCACTGGAATAAGCCTCTAAAGGAAGTGATGAATTCCCTGTCCCTAGGTCCCCTGTGGTCAAGGCTGGATGTCTCTCTGGAAAACTGTTTGGACAGATCCTAGTTCTGTCTCAGCTAACAGGTCCCCACCTCTGCCCGGGGACACCCCAGGAAAGCCACTGCCCTTGCTTTGGGTAAACAGGGAGCCCACTCTAACAGCATCCGACAGCCACAGACAGGACTTACTCAGGTGTGCCCAAAGCCTGGTAGAGCTGGCTGAGGGTCTGCTGGACATTGCCTTCCATCTCTCTGTCATGCAGCTGCTGTGCCAGAGATACCCAGTGCTCATGATAGGTGATGCAGGCGTGCAGATTGGGGGACACTTTGCTGTAGAAATGGCAGAGAGACTCAGTGATGTGAAGCTGACCTGCATGGTACAGGGAAGGGAAAAGGACAGGTCAGGGAACTGCATTAGGGACCTGACAGGGTGCTGCATGGAGGTGAATGCTGCCCTGGCTCCCACCAGTAAAGCTGTACTCACTCCTCACGTTATGCCACTTCAGGGCAAAACCCAATGCCAGTTCATAACAGAGTTTGCCATCTTCAATCCTCTGCCTGTTCACCATGGCCTGTGCCAGCCACAGCAGCACCCACACCAGCTCCATCTCCAGGTCTTCAGTGCCCTGGAGTTCTGCATAGAGTTGAGTTGACTGGAGCAGGTAGAGCTCAGACAGCTGGCTCGCCCCACGTGAGAGGCTCAGCTGCCCCAGGTTGGCCAGAGAGATAGCCTGGTTCCTCTTGTTCCCAGTCTCCTTGGCTTTGTGCAGAGCCCGCAGGTAGTTCTCTGCAGCCTTTTGCACCTGCCCTTCTCCTTTGAGGGCAATGGCCAGGAGGTTGTGCACAGCTCCCCCCTGAGTCACGCTGTCTGTCCTGTGCAGAGAGTGCAGGAGCTGCCACAGGATGTCTGCAGCCGGGCTGGGCTGGCTGTGCAGGAGATACATCCACCCCAAAGAGAGGGAAGACTCAAAAGCCTCCTCCTCGCCCATCAGTCTGCCCAGGGTTAGGGCCGTGGCTGCATAGCCAACCGCCCCATCCAAGACACCGTGCTGGAGGTACAGCTTAGACAAGATGGCACACAGTGTCCTCTGGATGGGCACAGCTCTGCTCCTGCAGGAGAAATGCAGTGCTTGCTTGAGATAGAAACAAGCCAGTGCTGGGATGCTGCTCCTCTCCAGCTGGCCTCCCAGGAGTTTGGAAGCATTCTGGAGGATGAAGCCGGCTCTCCAGATGGGTGTCGGCACCCCCTTGACACCACTGGGAGCAAACAACCTGGCGGAGGCCAGTGCAATATTTGGCAAGTACTTCTTGTCATACAGGTAGCTCAAGATGGGGGTGGCATCCAGAGAGGCAGAACTAGTGTCTGGGCTTGCTGAAGTGGTGGTGAGACATTGGAGATGCTCAGCAAAGGGCAGCACGTCATCGTTTCTGCCCAGCTGTAGGAAGAGCTTGACGATAAGGAAGCAGACCCGTGCCTCCAAGGGAGCATTGCCCACAGCAATGGCTTCCCTCAGGATGTACATCATGACTTCCAGCTCATTCTCAGAGCTGAAAGAGTGGCCAGGCAAGCAGACAAGCAAAGCTGCCATTTTCCCCAGCAGGGATGAGAACTTGTGCTTCATGTTCTGTTTCAAGTAGATGGAGGCAAGGTTCACATGCAGTGCAGCCAACAGAGGCAGGTCCCCAAAACCCCTATGCAGATGGCTCAGGGCTTCCTCAAAGTAGACGCGAGCCTGGGAGAACTTGACCTTTTTGATGCAGAGCTTACCCAGGAGGAAACAGAGCCTGACATGGGCCCAAACTGAATGAGTCCTCTTGGCCCAGTTTCTGGATGTCTCAAGGTACAAGACCAGTTCATCCTCATCAGAGAAACCATAGAAAGTGGAGTTGAGAAAGGAAAAACTGAGATCGTAGAGGCTTTGATAACTGGGCACATAACTGTCTTGGTTAAGGAAGGTCAATATGGGGTCAAAGACATCAGCATCTTCCATATGTCCAGCATTCAAGTCAATAAAGAACTTGGGATCATCAAAGTCATCCAGCTTCTCCAGGAGAACATCTTCCAGTGTAGCAGGAGCTGACTCACTCCCTGGGCTAGACAGCTCAGAGGTGCTCGTTGTAGCCAAGTCATTTATTTCCTCCCAGGACTGGAGCAGCTGAATGTCCTTACAGCCACGGAGAACAGCCTCTGGAAGCAACAGGAAAACCACAGTGGGATGTTTCCCCATGTGAAAATTCACCCTCAGAAGTCATCATCTTCTTCTGTCCCCTCCACATACTCACCTGATGGCACTTTTGGGAGCCTGGCTGTAGGTTCAAAACCATCTGCACAAAGAGGCAAAGACAAAACAAAAAGGTCAAACCAAAAAGGTCAGTGTCACCGTGCAGCCCACGGTGCTCAAACCTCACAGAGCTCCCCTGCTGCTCTGCTAAACCCCAGACTCGTATGTGGGAGGGCAAGCTTACTCCTGGCTGCAGACACTACGTGGAGCTACAGTTTCAACCCCTTGTCTGCTGGGGCTTGGCTCTGTGTAAGACCATGGACAGCAGCTTTCAGCTCGTGGTGAGGTGAGCATCACTAGCATTACAATTACCCGGGAACAAGCAGCTCTTATCTTTCACAGGGAGGGTTTTATCAGCTCTGCCTCTCGTAAGAGCCTTGTTGTGTCTATTGAGAGGTTTCAGATATGTGTGTACCTCTGACAGGTTCTAAGCCCTGGCCCATTGTACATGAGCTGGGCGGTCTGGGAGGTCCCATAAATCCCACATGGCTGGGCACGTAAGGAGAGGAGGCACTCACCCAGGCGGTACACAGAGGTGATGTCAGTGCGAGCCAGGTCTCCCAGGAGGGAGGCGAAGTGCTGCTCACCGCCACCGCAGGGGATGCGCAGCAGGGGGATTGCTCCTCTTCACTCAGAAACGCCAAGCCCTTTCCCCTGAATTGAGGCAGACATGAAGGGCAAACAATCACTGTTCCTTAGCATTACAGCTGTCCGGTGGGGTGGGGTAGGGTGGGGTGGGGTGGGGTGGGGTAGGGTGGGGTGGGGTGGGATGGGATGGGATGGGATGGGATGGGATGGGATGGGATGGGATGGGATGGGATGGGATGGGATGGGATGGGATGGGCTTTCCCTTCCCTTCTCTTCCTCCCACCAGAAAAATTCTGCTGCAGGTGAATACAGGAGTCTGGACAGCTTCCCTGTCAGGGCTCTCTGATTCAGGTTCTCCAAGGGGGAAACAGTGGTACCAGAGGGAGAAACCTACTCAGCCTTTTTTGTCTTCAGAAGCCCTTTCTGAGTCCAGGGCATCATCTGATCTCCTCTCTGTTCTCTGTAGTGTAAGAGCAAAGTGCCTAGGACTTACGTTGAATGAGCCTGATCCAGGAAAGCCCAAGAGGCCTAGCAACAGGTGAAGACCTTGTCCTCCTACATACAATGCTGGAGGAGAAGACTGTTTGTATGGGTATTAAACCAGAGCTATGCCTTTAAAGCATCAGCAAAGACAATTGTCTGACTCATTAGACTGGGGTTCTGTCACCCTCTCTCCCCAGTCAACTCTTGTCTGTGTCCTCAGGAGGGTGTCTAATTCTGTTCAGTGTGGAACTATGCCAGTGGATTGTTCTGCCTTTACATCCCATGGAAAGCAGAGGGGCAGAAGGAAGCAGAGCAGGACTTGGTTTCCTTGGAAGCAGTTTCTCTCCTCATCCTCACCAGACTCATAGCCCCTCAGAAAAAGCTACAAAGCCAAGAACATTTCTAGGTGGAACTGTTACACCAGCTTGTCTGGTGCACAGATGTCCTGGGCTGCCTTAGCATAATGATAGGTTTAGCCTGGGGCCAGATCTGTTCCTCTCCAAGAATCACCCGAGGCAAGAGAAATACGATGGCTTTATCTGGGCAGAGACTCCTGCAGCCTGTTGGCAGCAAAGTCTGGCCAAAGCTCCTGGACAGACCTCAAATGGATTCTCTCCTAGGGACTTGTAAAGAAATTACCTGCCCTGGGCTCTCTCATAGCCCTGAGTCAGGATTTGGAGTCTTCCTTTCATCTTCTCCTGAGTTTAATTTGATCTAGACAGTAGCAGTAAACTTACAGAGGTTCACAAGCCTCGGGACTTATGTGTTGGGTGGGGACAAAGCCGATGCTCCCACTGCTGAGGGATTTGCCCACAAACCACGGGAGTCCTGGGACGAAGAAACCAATGACTTCTATGCTGTCTCCTTTGGAGAAACTCAGTTCATCCCACGCTGCTGCTCTGTGGTCCTCTGTGGCTCTGCACCTGCCTTTGACTGGGAAACCAAGGCAAAGAAGGGCATTTCAGTGTGAGGTCACTCTGTCCCCTAAGATTTACTGTGCTCTTGGGCTCAGATCTCTGCAGTCTCTTCTTGAGCAGAGGATTACATTAATGCATACAGGAGGCATGGATGAACACCACACAGTCAAAGACTGAAACCTCTGACAACTACAGTGTGGAAGGTGGCTGGAAAAGTGGAGCTTCACAGAAACTGCACTGTCTTCATTTTGTACCACCATGTGAAACCTTTAACAGTGCTAATGCCCATCACATTACACACCAGATTTACAACTGCAGTGACCTCCCGTGTCCAGCGTGCTCTGGAGGGTGCCCATGACCAAGCAGGAATGGCCCAGGGCTAATGGGTGAAGGGTGGGCACAGGTTTCATTTGCAGCTGGTGGAAGCCTAACTGTTTAGAACGTCAGCCCTTAAGAACTGAGGTCTTGGGTGACAGGTTGGACTTGATGATCTTTGAGGTCTTTTCCAACCTTATTGATTCTATGAAATTAAAGGAAAGGTCAAACTGCAGCAGAAGATAAATACCCAGGGGCAGAAGGATGCCACCAGCAGCCCACTGTACTCTGTGTCCCTCAGGTTCTACTGCGAAGCACATGCAACACTCAGGCTCTGTTCTCTGCTCAAGAGAGTCCAAAGATGCAATGGTACTTCCTTGGAGCACCTTGCAATGGAGTGTCATTGTCAGAACAAGAGATTGGCCCTTTGTATTTGTGGCCAAACTCAGATTTACAACAGCCACGTCCTCCCCTAGGAAGTGCAGCTGTATTCCACTCACCAATTGGCTGAGATGTCATCCCACTGATCTCATGAGAGATGCCAAAATTCACAGCATAGTTCTTCAGGAACCACCTGCAAGACAAAGGTGAACCACACTGGTCCTCTCAGAGCAGTCCTGTGCTCAGGCCAGCACCAGGGATGGTCTCACAAGCAGGGCAGATGTTCTGTCTGGGAGTGGCAGAGCTGCCATGGAGCCAGCACAGCCAGTGTAGGAATTCCTTGGCATGCTCTTGCTGGGCATGGAGGGCACTTTGCACCTCACAACTGCAGCCTCAGACCACATGGCAAAAGCAAGTTAAATCTGCCAGGCTGTAAGGAGGATGTCAACCTGTGAGAACAAGAGGAGCTGTGGGTGTCTTAGAGGCTCAGCCAGGTGCCCAGCATGAGGCTCCACTTTGGCATTACCCAAGTCTTAGGCTATGCTTTTTCTTCTGGTTTTTCACCTTTACATAACAAATAATCTCATGTATGACCTAAATCAATACCATACAAGAATGACAGCTGAAGTATGTCCTTACTCTGTCCCATTAACAGGACCTGAACTGGTTTCAATGGTTATGCATAATGTATATCCTCACAAAACTGCCTATCTCTTGCCCACTGCCAGAGGGAAAAACAGCTTCTCTCCCAGGCTTGGTGCCAGCTCGTGCATCAGGACTAGGAAAGAATCTTGGCTTGAGTCCTATTAATTGGCCAACTTGCTTACTGGTAAAATGGGTGAGGTATTGGCTCTAGAGCTGCCACAGGCACCAGGCCTCGTTGACCTGTCAATAAGGACATCCCTTCCCACTTGGACTCCTCTCCAGATTTCTTCACATGGATCAGCTCATTCCTGCAGAGCTGCAGGCCTTCCTTTCCCTCCTGCTCCAGCTGCCAGACACCAGGCACTGCTCTGGAAAAAAAAATTCCCTGCAGATAGAAAGAGTAACACTCAGGTCGATGGCATCAGTGCAAGGCATAGCCCAGGACAGGGCTACAACAGAGCCCTGTTGAGGTGCTTTTGAGGAAGTCTCTATACGTGCAGTCCTTTCCCACCTTCTTGGAGCAGCAGACCTATATATATGGTGGCCAAGTGATCTTCATCCACAGTAACTCTGATCTCTGTGTCCTCCATCAGAGCACAGTTTAGCCAATACTCTTGGTCAAAGAGAAGCTGCTCCAGGCAGCTGCCCACATACCCTGAGAAACCAAGAGGGAAAGCCATGTTAGCACCCTCTTTCACTGGGCAGGATGAAGTGCTCTTTGGATGTCTCCCAGTCTGCCATCTGCAATGACACATGCAACAGCTTCTAATCCTGTCTCCATCCCCAAAACACAACAGAGGGACTACCCAAAAGGCATTCCCCTGCATCTCTTTCACTGCCCCAGATGGTGGCTTCATAAATCTGTAGATGGGCACACAGGTTTTCCAATTCATATTCTTCATCTACCCTTCCTTTTGTGTTACTGGTTTATGGTGTTGAAGAGTACCTCCTCTGAAAATGCTTCCCACACTCTGTGTTTAGGTCTCCCACACCTTGCAAACATTACCTAAAGTCAGGTAGGTGGAAAACTTCCAGACTTCTTCCAGGGTTTTGAAGGTGAGGAGGAATCGATCCTCCTGTGCTTGCATACAGACCAGCCTGGCTGACAGCTCCTACAGGTGGAAGACAAAGCAAGATAAAGGCACAATCCTGGGACTCTGACTCCTGTGTCAGGGTGGGAATAACATGAGTCTGTGGGATGAGGCTAGGCACTCATTTATTAGCATAGCTGAGACAGCAGCTGCGTGCGCTGAGTCCTTCACCCAGGAGGCACGGAGCACCCACAGGAACAGCTCCAATGGTGCAGCACTGGGAAGGCAAAGAAGCTTCATCTCGTCCTCCAAATCTTTTCCCCTGTGGTGGACACCAGAGCCACTGTGCTTTTGAAACCCAAACATTCCAAGCTTGAATTGATGTTCAGTCAGGACAGGCACAGCTTCCAAACTGCAGCTTGGAGGCTGAAAGCAGTAACCGTGCTTTGAGGGAGAAGCTCTCCTTTGACTATTGCTGGCACTAATAGGTCTACACTGTTCAAGGTCTTCTGGGAAACAAGAGGGGCCAAGGCCTTAAAAACTGGCAGGGAGGGAAAGTCCAGTCCAGGAAGCATATCTATACCTGTAGTGATTTTTCTCTATGAATCCCAACACTGTGAGAACCTCTGTGCATGTCCAGAGATGCCACTTGCACTAGGGACCTGAGTCCGGCAGACAGGTGATGCCAGCCCTGTGAAATGTTGGCTATTTAAACTCACCCAGGGCTAACAGCATGGTCCCTCAGGCAGCTCAGAGCTTCCAACATGAAGCTCCTGCCTTTGTCTCTCACTTGTTACCAGTTCGTTTCCGACACCGTTCCAGTCTCCTATGGAGTCCCCATGTGCAGGAACACATCCTGCAGCAGCCTTGGAGGAATTTCTCTTTCTCGGCTGGGTTTCATACCCCATCACATACTCCATCACACCAAGAGCCTACCATTACAGGCTCTGCCCTGCCAGGCTGGGGCTCCTACCTTGAACAGAGCACAGACATCTCTGTCATCACTCTCCAGGGCCCACATCTTCTTCCTGGCTGCTTCCTGGAGATGGGAATTGAGGCAGTGGGAGGAACGGCTCTCAACGGAGAAGAACAGTGAAATCTCTTGAAAGGGAAATGTGCAGGGTTAAGGGGAAGAATGAGCTCCAAGCCCCCTGAGGTGCCTTTGCCACACTGCTTCTCTGAAGCCTGCTACAACAGTACCTCCAGCCCTCGACTGGCTGTGATGCTCAAACCCCACAAACCCAGACCATCCCCCCACTCCCCCCAGCCACGAAGATGAGAAACTCAAGGATGACAGGGGGTAGTTAGCTGTGGTGCCAGGGCTTGCTACATTCAGTCATTGGAAATGCAGCTGACGACAGAAGCAGCATCTTACCTGCTGGAAATCCCTCCCCAACAGCCAGCAGCACTGAGGAGCTGTCTGGTGAGCCTTCTGCTGCCTCAATAGTGGGGCTGCTTGGCACTGACGCCCCAGCCTTACCTGACAAAGAGGGGGGACATAAAAAAGCTGCTGTGAGAGTTTGTGTCAGAGGGCTAGGGTATTCTGCCTAGCCACAGCCTGAAAGCAAAGCCTATAGCTTGCATTGCAGATCTGGCTGAAGATTGTGTGAATCTGGTATCACCCTAAAACCAGACTCAAGGTTGGAGGCAAGATCTGAGGACAGACTTCTTTCTGGTGGCTTTGGAGCAAGGGGACTTTGCTCGTGGGACAAACCCTCACTGAGCAGATCTGGTAGAGGGATGACCCCATGACACCAGGATTTTTAGGAGCAATACCTCAGAGCAAGAGCACTTCCCCAGTGCAGGAGTGCCAAGGGCTTGCAAAACCTTTTCCTTATCAAACTGAGAGCCAAAATGATACTTCCTCCCCTGCCTGCTCTGGTCAGTATCCGAAATCCAAGTTGCATTCTCTCTGCTTCACACATCATCAGCTATTGCTGTAAAAGAATTGGGAACTGAAACTTTAGCTGGTAATAATGTTAATGAAGACTGAGGCACATCAGAATCCAGCTTGCTCTCCCACAGCTGTATTGGCTGTGGAGGGATAATGAGATCAAAAACCAATTTCTGCTGGTAATCAGATTGGACTTGTAAAACAAACACATACCCAGAGATCTGAAGCTGGAACGTGCAGCAGCTTTTGTAAGTCACTTCTGTGACCACAACTGTACTCCACAGTTCTTCTTGTTAAGCCAGCTTTGCTAATCAGTCAAATAAACTGTTACTTGCATGCAGAATTATAATCCTTATTTATAGTTGGCAGTAGGAAAGAATGGCCCAAGGCTGGACATGTAATGAATGAGCTTTTCTTTGACAGAAAAGGCTCTACATTTCTCAACAGCTGATTGGAGCACACTTCACAAAAGACTTCATGCAGCAACTCTGTCCCCTTTCACACATGGGGGAAATGGAGATGGGGAAGCAAACTGAGCCAGAGGTAAATCCAAGCTGGCTCTTGCCTGGGCTGGGCTTGCTGCTGGTGGCTTCACTGCTCCCTCCCTTCCTCTCCTTCCTGCACCCCAGCAGACCCCAGTGGGCTCCACTGGGCTTGGCAGGGCTCATGAACAGGTACCTGATGCCATGGTCTTCTCCTGCCACCATTTTCCCTGGTGCTCTGCTCTGGGCTGCTGAAGGTAGTCCCAGCGGGGTAGGAGCGCAAATGAGTGGCGGCAGCAGGAGTCACACTCTTCACCTGGGGAAGATTGGTGGTGAGGAGAGGTGTTTGGATCCCCAGCAGGATGTTTCCCATGCAAGAGGTCTCCATATGATGTGCCAAAGGAGGTGGCAGGTTGGACCCACCCTCTGCTGGTGGGTCTCCACAGAGCCAGGCAGGGAGAGAGGAGGAATGGGCTTGCTCCCCACAGCCCTTGCACATTCGGTGTTTGTTTTAGTTTGGGCCAGGTTCAGAAAGGGAACTGGGAGCTTTTTCAAGAGGCCAATTGAAACTGCTGCTGCAGAGTCGTTCCCAATTATGCCAGTGACTCATTTGCCTCCCTGGTGCTGAAGTATTTTGCAAGAGCCCCAGCCTAGAGCCAAGCACAGGGGTTGCACCCCTGGCAGCCAGCGCTGAGGCGCTTGTGGCACCCGCTGGCACCAGCTCTCCCGGGGGCACGTGGCCACAGCTGCTGGCCCTGAGCCACCTCCCTCCTCCATCCTGTTAGCACAGCCTGTTAGATGTGAGCCTGTTCGCTCAGCTGGGAACGTCAGCATGGGAATCACACCTCTAACGATGGCCGTACCCCTGGGCTCCGCAAGCTTTGCAGCTTGGGGTGCTCCTGGGCAGCAGTGACAGCAGGGCAGGGGTGGCAAGGAAGCTCCTGAAAATCCAACATCAGGGGAGTAAACCAACCCCCCTCTCCCATCTCTGTCCAAAATGCCTTGTCTGCTTCCCATGCACCCACGTCTAGTGACACAGCAAGTGCCCAGCAAGAGCAGGGGACGGCAGTGGCCGTCTTGGCAAAGGCAGGCAAGCAGCCCAAGGGAGCCAGTCCAGTGCTCAGTGCAGTTTCCCCAGCAGCCTTGTCAGCAGGGTGAGCTCTGCAGCCACAGGTCTCGCAGCCCATCTCAGACAGAGCAGGCCCATGGCATGCCCATGGGCAGCTTACCTGTACAGCCCAGGGACAGGTCCTGGTGCCAGGGGGTCCCCAAGCAGCAGCCCATGTGTCCAGCAGCACCGCCGCCCCGAGCCGTGGGGCCGCCGCTGCACTGGCAGGGGGAGCACACTGCCTGCTGCCCGGCAGCACCGCGGCTCAGCCCAGGCCACAATGCACAAAGAGCCCTTTGACTGGGCACCCTCTGCCAGCCAGGCGGGGGCGATGGGCACGCTCACAGGATGGTTTGGGTCAGAATCATAGAGTCAGGGCATCATTTAGGTTAGCAAAGGCCTTTGAAATCATCAGGTCCAACTGTAAACCTAGCACTGTCAAGCCCACCACTTAAACCATGTCCCTCAGCGCCACATCTGCACATCTTTTAAACACTTCCAGGGATGGTAACTCCATCTCTTCCCTGGCAGTCTTTTCCAATGCTTGACAACCATTTTGGTGAAGAATTATTTCCCCATGTCCAACCTAAGCCTCCCCTGGCACAATTTGAGTCTGTTTCCTCTCATCATGTTGCTTGTTACTTGGGAGAAGGGACTGACCCCCACCTCGCTTCAACTTCCTTTCAAGTAGTTGTAGTGAGAGAGGAAGGCCCCCTCCACCATCCTGCCTCCTAGACTGTTTCCTTTCTGCTGTATTGCATTTTCAGCAGGCATTTGGTAAACTGAAGTCTTCCAAGGAACCTTCAAAGACTTTGTTCCAAACCCTCATGCTGCAGGTAGGAACACCTTCCACTAGACCAGGCTACTCAATGCACCGTCCAACCTGACCTTGAACACTTCTAGGGATGGGATATCCACTTCCCTGGGCAACCTGAGCCAGGTTCTCACCACTCTCATAGTAAAAAATGTCTTCCTTATATCTTATCTAAATCTACTCTCTTTCAGTTTGAAACCATTGCCCTTTGCCCTGTCACTACAAGCCCTAGTGAAAAAAAAACTCTCCTCATCTTTGCAAGCCTCCTTTAGGGCTGGTGCTGCAATAAGGTCTTCCCAGAGATTTTTCTTCTCAGCTTTTCTTCCTAGGAGAGAGGTCCCAGCCCTCCAATCATTTTCATGGCCCTCCTCTGGATCCCTTCATGCAGGTCTGTGCCTTTCTCTGCAGAGCCAGATGCAGCACTTGGGGAGCTCTCACCCTGCTGGCAATGCTGCCTTGTGCTGGCCCTGCTGTTGCCCTGGGCACCGCTCTCACCCTTGTCTTTGGAAGCATGTTGCTCAGCCCACATGGCACATTCCTCTCATTCCTCCCTCCAGCCACAGTACAGCATGGCCCACGGTCTGCAGAACCCTTCTGAGCTTCTAGCTGGTCCATTCAGAGAGCTTCAACACTGATCTCCTCACACCTCCAAGACAACCCTGCTCCTGACATTGCTGCCAGCAGTGACTCACCTCACCTGTGGAGATGCCCCTCTGGGGCTTGTCCAGCATCCTCCATCCAGGACTGGCTGTGCCACTGTTCCTTCCTGGAGCACCTTCCAGCCCGGCCAAAGTGGTGCTCTCCCTGCTTCACTGTGAGGGCAGCTGGCAGCACCACTTGCACCACACCAAACTCAGTGGAGCGGGGCTAGGTCCAAGCAAGCCACAGATGAGTTCTCTGCTCACACACACTGTGGACTCCTGTGGGGAGATCAGAACTATCTGAACCCCAGATGCAAACACCAGGAGGGACCGATTTGGTAGCTGTGTGGGCTGTCCTGGGCTGCCCAGGATGGAGGGTCATTCCCTCCGTGCTCACATGTTCTGACCTTCCCCAGGCTCCAGGACCAGGACTCAGGACGGGCTGCGTGGTCTCACTGCACTTTGGATGGCAGATGTCTGCAGAGCATCTCTGGGTAAGAGCAACACAGCCCTTGCAAGATAAAAACCCAAAAGCTTTAGGGAGAGAGGTCACAGATAAGGAGGTCTTTTAGGAATAGAGCTTTACTGCAGCAACCAGCCAATACCAGTGGCACCACAGCATGCTCCAGGAGCACTGCTGGCTCTCCCAGACAGCCAAGCTGCATCTCAATGCAGGGCAAGACCTTGAGCTTCTCCTGAGTGGTAATTGCTCCAGTGAGTAATTTTTCACCAAACAGATTCCCATGCCATGACAGGAGGCTGCCTGGCACCACTGCAATACTCCTAAAGCAGAGCATGAGAAGTAGCTACCTGTGGGACAGACTGCGGCAGGATTAAGTCCCTGGTCATGGAGCTGTCTGGGAAACTTCTAATAAAAGTGAAGTCAAATCAAAAGGCTTTGAAAGGAAGGTTGCACCAAGTGATACTCTTGTGCAGTCCTGGCTGGGAACCAGCCTGCAGGCCCAGGACAAGGCTGAAGGAGTGGGGATTTATAGTCCTCATCAGGAGAAACCAGATGCCAAAATGCTGGGGTTGCCTGGAGAAGGGACCATCCTCCTCATCCTCTTTACTGCAGCACAACACCCTCCTGAGCCCCAGACACTGGGGTGCAAAGCACTGCAGCTCCCTCCTGGTGTGCTCAAGTCAAGCAGATGCTTCTCATGCAAAGCTGTGCAGCTGTGGGGACCTGCACAAAGGTGAGCTGCTGGGCCAGGCTGGTGCTGCTCTCCCTGCAGCAAGGACACTGTTCCTGTTGCACACTGGCTCTGCAAAGCTCCGTGTTTAGAAAACTCCTCATGCTGACCTAGGAATTCTCTGAAGGTTCAGGAACCAGAGGATGAATCCCAATCCAGGCATGGGTTTGGACGTGCCTGTTCTCAGAGCATGCTACCCAAGTTTCTGTTATGGAGTGGCATGAAAGATGTTTATGTTTTGAGCCCATGCTGCCAAAGTGGTCAGTGCTCAAGTAGGGCAAGTGTCTTCAGACAAAGCTTCTTGCTTCACTCAAAATGCTGTTGATTTTAGCAATACCTGCTCACCAATTAGTGTAAAATTCTTCTACCCAGGAGAAAATAATATTTTTTTTAAATCATCACAATGTTCTGTTTCATTTTCTAAACAAAAACGTCTTCCTTTGTTTGAAAGTTCCTTTTATGTTTACCTACACAACTTCATGACCAAACCCACCTCTCTACAGCAAAGGTATCAGCCTCCTGTTTGACTGGAAATGGAATTTACCTTCTGGCCAATGAGCTAAAACCCACCTGTTCCACTCCCTGCCCCGGTGCTTACCACCCCTGGATCAGCCCTGATGGCTGCTGCTGAAGCCCTCAGCCTGGCCTTCCTGATAAAGCCCACTCCTAACAAGTAGAGAAGCAATTTCTCAGGAGTCTCAGCCCGTGCTGGCTGGGTTCCCTGCCTGTGCCAGCTGCCCAGGGTCGCTGTTGCCTTTGTGAAGCTGGTGTAGTCATGCCAGCTGGGCAGCCTCTACAGAGTGCCAGAGTGCCAGCCAGCCAGGCTTCCATCCCCAGGACACAAAACAGGAGGCAGGGCGAGTGTCCAGGCACCCTTTGTCCGCGGGACATAGCTGCTGCAGGCACTGCCACTCTCCAGTGCTGTCACACAGCAGCACCCTTCCCTGGGACCCAATCCACTTTCTTCAATCCAGTGTGTCTTCTCTCCTGTCCTTCTCCTATCAGTTGCTGGGTACAAAGGACCCAAAGCAAAGCTGTCCTTCCCTGGCCTCATCACCACCATATCCTCATCACCACCATATCTGAACCTCAGATTCAGCCAGGACCAAAAACGCAAAATCACTGCCCCAACCTGGCTTCACGCAGCCGTATCCCTGCCCTGGACTGCTCCAGCCAGCTGCAGCCGCCACGTCCCGGCCGTGTTTGCTCAGCTGGGGACGAAGGGCACCGGCATGTGACTGGCCCCCAGTGGGAGCCCCGGCACGGCAAGGGCAGAGCGGTGCGAGCGGCTGTACTGACCTGCTCCACCGCAAGCACCTGCACAGGGCCCCTTGCTCTGCTTTCCAGCACCGCTTCCCTCCGGAGGAACTCTTGGCCGTGAAGCTCCGACCTCTCCAAGCCAGGTCCCCCAAGGGAAGGCTGCCGGCACACGGTGCGCGCCCGTGTGTGCGCGGAGGGCTGCGTACGTGTTTGCAGGGCGGGCGAGCGTGCCCGGCACCGCCACTCCCTCGCACGGGGAAAGGAATTTCTTCCGAGAGTGGCTTATCATCTTGGGAACCTCCGCTTCCCAGCAGAGCCGCCGGCCTGGAGGTCAATGAGTTCCCCAGAGTTTTGCTATAAACAGCCCAGCGGGCCGCTGGCTCCCGAGGGGAAGTGTGGGCTGCCAGGCGCTACCTTCGCCCCGGCTCTGCAGGAAACAAGGACCGGCGAGACTGCCGGCCAGGCTGCCCGCGGGCACGCCGTGTTGCGGGCTCTGCTCAGCCCCAGCCTGGCCGCGCTGCATGCGGCTCCCTCCCGTTGCGAGCGGCTGCTTTGTATACGCAGCCTCTCCCGGACTCACCTGTCCCCTGCTCCTGCCCCCAGTGCTGTGTCCTTGAGGTTCAGGACCTTCTGTCCTCGCTGTGCACTGATTGCCTCTTGCGACAGTGAAGCCCCGGGGAGAGGCTCTACCTGTGCCCAGGGAAGTGGCAGAGGCACTCAGCTCCGAACCCCTTTCTTCTCTGGCAGAGTGCAAATACAGACACACAGAACAAGAGATCTGTGGACCCAGCAGTATTTGTGCACCCCGGCTAAACTCCACAAACACAGCTAGCAGAGAAAATCACCGAGAGATGTTTTTTTTCGCCCTCTTTTGCAAACAATGCATGAGTTAGTAGCAAGCTTTTCTAATAGTTCTGTTTCCTTCTCTCAGAAGCTGACCATTCCTTGGCAGGTTCAAAACCAAGCCTCCTTATTTTTTCACTTTGTTGCTTAAAAATGAACCTGAAAGAAAAAGGAAGTCAGCCTAAACCTGACTTCAGTTGGGGGGAAAAGCAAACAAACAAGATGAAACATTTTGTTTCAGGTCAAACAAGCTCCTGTTTCATGGGCTTGATCGTTTGATGTGGATGGGGGACTTGTTTTGGCATTAGGTGGGGCACTGCTTTCCTTCCCTCTTCCCCTGAAAGCCCACTCAGTCCAAGCACTGACTGCAGCTGCAGGAGTCATGGAACACTGGCAGGAGCAAGCAGGGTTAGTGGGGCCATTTCCTCATTCTTGCACATTCTGCTTTTGCTTTCACCCTCCTGCAAATGGGCACAGAGTGCTGATAAGCACCTGCCTGTGCTATGCTGCCCTTGCAATCCTGGACCCTTCGGGCTGCACACCAGTGCCTGCCTGCTGGAGCGGGGAACAGGAGCATGAGGGAGAGAAGCCTGCACCCCATGTACTTCCACTCCTACCTTTGCATGCCCAAGACTGAGTGGCACTGGGACAGCATCTTTCCTGGTGTGCAGGCAGCTGTGGGCAGCTGTGGGCAGCTGGGGAAGGGAAAGGTTCCTGCACAGCTGCAGGACACAGGGGAAGTGAAATGGTTTTGCAATAAAACAAGCATGGCAGGTCACTGAAATGCAGCCAGACAGGCCTGGCTTTAAGATATTTCTTTTCACTGATGACCTTCATACAAGACTTTGCTTCCACCTCCAAGACCCATCTTACTTCTCCCTGTCCTGTGCAGCGCACAGCAATCCAAAGCTGCTGCCTGCACCTGGAAATTTGTTCCATCCGGCAGCTAAAGGGTTAAGCAGGCTCCGCGGCTGAACTAAGCTGAACTCAGCGCTTCATTTTCAGAAATGCTGAGGCCTGCTCCTCTCGCATTGTTTTCCGACAGGGCTGGAGGAAGTCAGCGCTCTTGGAAAACAGAGCGTGTGCGTCGGCCATGCCTGGGTGGGTCGGGAGGCTGGGACCACCCTTTGGCACGTACCACAGCTGCCGCCGCGCAGGGAGCAGCACAGGCTGCTGCTTCGAGGTCTCCCCCTTGGCACTGGGGTGTGAACCCTGAGCACCCTCCCCGCTCCTGCCTGCAGCTCTCTGAACATGACCACTGAACATGACCAGTGCTTCAAAGGTGTCACTACCCAAGGGAGCCTCCAGACTGTGTGGAGACAGAGCCAGGGAAATGGAGGCCACAGATAAGGCGTGGGAAGGAAGAAGGAAGGACCAGAGCCAGCCAGCTGAGCTTCAGAGTCTGAAGATTGCTGCAGCCTTGCCTAACTGTGTGTTGCTGAAAGGAACCTTCTAGTTTAGCCCTGTGCAAACATCTTGGGTTTTTTCCAGTTCAGCTTGCAGGAAGGTTTGGAGGTGTCAGGGAAAGCCCCACTGTAATACTCTACCTGCAGGTGTCTCAGAGGCAGGGGCTTCATTATGGAGAGCTTAATGGTAAGCTGTAGGAGAGCAGTAAGCAATATCAGTTGCAAGTGTACAGCCCCACGATGAAGCCTCTCACAGCCTTTTTTGAGCTCTTTTGCCCATTGCATCCCTTCCTTGGCCAGCCTGCCTGCAGTGGTCGTTGCTCCAGCACACTGACTTGCTCAGGCACAAGCAGAGAGCTACAGCACCTTCCAGCACCACCACTGCTTTGGCAACAGTTGCAGGGGGGCAGACACAGCATCACACATCACATCAGTTTTTAGGCACAAGGACTGTCAGGGAAAGCCCCTTTCAGCCTCTAGAGCAGCTTCTTCCAAGGTTGCAGAGGGAGCCCGGACATTGCGTCCTCTGTGAGATATGAAGTAACAGCTCATGAAACTGCTGCACACCCTCAGGATACTCCTCCCAGCTCCCTCTGACTCCTGTCAGGTCTCTCCTGCCAGCACTAGGACAAGGTTTCAGGGATAAGGGGTGGAGTGCCAGGCTGTCTGCCCCACAGCAACTTCATCCTGCACAAGGATGCCTGTGCCCCGGCAGTGCACAAGGGCACACAAGGAGATGTGTCATGAGCTTCTGAAGCTCCCAGCTTGTCCCATGTCCCCAGGCAGCCCAGCTGCAGATCTCTGACTCTCCTGGGATGGAACAGGGGCTGCTCCCCACATCACATACACAAGTGACCTTCTCACCACCCTTTTAACCATTGCTCTCCCTAGAGCTGTTGTGCCCCCTCTCCTCATCTCTCCCACTGCCATGAAGCCTAGCCCCACATTGTGTCCAGACAAGATGGCCACCCACCCCAACAATCAGCCCCACAAGGGTGGACTCACAGCTCGCAGTCAGATCCACCCAGTCTTCACAGCAGAAGAGCCTCCTCAGGTGATAGAAATGACTCTTGGCCACTTGATGTCTCTTGGTCAATGGAATAACTGCTGCAAAGAGGTGCCCCAGCTCCACCCTTCCTGCTACCCCTTCCAGTCACTGCTTCTCTCCTCAGCCTCTCATCCCTGCTCTTTTCCCAGTCTGGAAGTATATCTGTCCAGCACTGGCTAGAACATTAAATGGCCTTAACCCTATCAATAATGCAGGAGGATTGATGGCAGGTAGCTTGTAGATAGCTGCCAGCCTCTGAGGGGCACTGAGACCTCCCTGAGTATGGCCATGCAGGACCTGGGGTATGGATAAACACTTGCAGCCCATGTTGGAGTAGTGAGCTTGGGCAGGATCTGACTGTGAGCTCTCCTGCCTTGCTCATCTCTCTGGACCTGGTGCAACTTGAAGGAGATCCTCTCTGCTGGCCTTCACAAGGTGGCTCCTCACCAGCCAGAGGCACACAGGGACAGCAGTAGCTGGACAAGGTGCACAGGTACATGTGTGTGTCTCAGCCTGTGCCCTGTGGCCTTGTATGTGCTGGACAGATTTTCCTGTGACCCCAGGCAGCCCACAGCTATCAGACTGTGCCGGAGACAGCAGAGGAAGGTCTCTCTGATGCGTCTCCTATGTTTTGGGGAGCTGTTGCTAAGCCCAGAGACTGTGTTCTTCCTGTCCAATAAACAGAAAAGGTGGCTCTGTGCCTTTCTTTACAAAGGTGCTCAGAGAGCCATTGCACCAGGGCTGTGTGCCCAAGAGAAGTGAATGTGTCCTGGTTCCCTGCAAGGTGCAGATCGGTCTGGGAGCCACTGCTCTTCCACCCAGGGATGTGCAGGGCCCATGTCAGGGCACTGCAGTTGGCACTGGGCCACCCATGTGGGTGGAGTGGAGATGTATGATTCAGGAAGGTTCTTCCATCTGGGAACTGGGGATTCTCACTTCGGGGGCTGAGATCTGCCACCCAGCCAGTGTTGTATGCCACAGCTCTGCTTTGGACTTGCTGCATTGACCAGTTCCCTACTGCAAAAGGGGCACTCTGCTGAGGGGTGCTCTTGGCTGCTGAGAAACTCCCATCACATCTCCCAAGCTGTGTGTGAGATGCAGACCTTCAGCATGGAAATCCTGCTACTTCTATGAGTTTGCAGGCAGTAGGATGTGATGGTGCATTCAACCTCCCCCAGGAAGGGCAGAGCTGCTGGGACCAGCAAGCATCACCTCTGATGATCTTGTCCTTAAAACAGGAATGCTTGACCTCTGATTCCTACTCTGTGACCATTGTCGCCTTAAAGGACGTTGTGCTGCTTTGCAGGCTCAGAGTAACCCCAGCAGCCCTACAGGCTCACGGGAGAGCTCAGCTGAGAGCTCCCAAGCCATCAGCGTGCTGAGCAGCCAGACTCTCTCCTCCTGCATATTAATTGCCAGAGCCATTAGATGGCAGCAACCACCACGCCACCAGCGTCCTGCTGCCCAGGCAATCCAGCATGGTGATGGGGACAGACAACCTTTTTAGCAGGCTCTTGTGACAGGACAAAGAGTAATGGAATTAAACTGAAAAAGGAGAGATTTAGAGTATATATAAGGAAGAAATCTTTTACACTGAGGGTGGTGAAACACTGGCTCAGGTTGCCTGGAGAAGTCATAGAAGTCCCATCCTTGGAAACATTCAAGGTCAGGTTAGACAGGGCTCTGAGCAACTTGCTATAGTTAAAGATGTCCCTGGTCACTGCTGGGGGATTTGAAGAGATGGTCTTTGGAGATCCCTTTCCAATCCAAAACATTCTGTGATTCTATAAACATTGCAAAAACAGTCTTGAAGCCAAGCCCCAGCCCTGCTGCCTGCAGCACCCAGGCACCAGCAGCCTACACCTGGTCCTCAGGGTGGATCCTGAGATGGGGAAATAAACCTGCATGAGGCAAGTATTGTGAACTTGCAAATTAAAATGAGAGAAGGCTCCAAAATAGGGGACTGGCACCCCAAGCATCAATGACAGGCTCAGAGGGGACACGAGTGGGCATTTTCAGGGAAGATGACTCATTCAAATCCATCTGCAAAGGACTGCTGTGAGCACACAGCTGGGAACTACTCACTGGTTGCTGCTGACTTGCAAAAGCCAGCCTCTGTGCGCTGTGCTAACGAGCAGTCAGTGAAGCCACACTCATTTCCTGTGGTGTTTTGATTGTCTCTGCATTAAAGGCACCATGGGTCAGGTAACATGCAGGAAACCCTGCCTGGGATATGCATCCAAGGTTCGCTCAGGTGCTGCATTGGGTAGAGGTGACTGAAAATCAGAAGGAAAAACTTCTCCAAATGTCAAAGTCTCTCAAAATGTCTCTCCTTGGAGAGGTTTCCAAAGGAAATATGTTAATAAAAGAATAGAATAGAATTAACCAGGTTGGAAAAGACCTTTGAGATCACCAAGTCAAATCTATCACCCAACACCACCTAATCAACTAAACCATGGCACCAAGCACCCCATCCAGTCTCCTCTTAAACACCTCCAGTGATGGTGACTCTACCACTTCCATGGGCATCCCATTCCAATGGCAAATTGCTCTCTCTGTGAAGAACTTCTTCCTAACATCCAGCCTAAACCTCCCCTGGTGCAGCTTGAGACTGTGTCCTCTTGTTCTGGTGCTGGTTGCCTGGGAGAAGAGACCAACCCCCACCTGGCTACAGTCTTCCTTTGGGTAGTTCTAGAGAGCAATGAGGTCTGCCCTGAGCCTTCTCTTCTCCAGGCTAAGCAACCCCAGCTCCCTCAGCCTCTCCTCATAGGGCTGTGCTCCAAACCCCTCCCCATCTTTGTTGCCCTTCTCTGGACACCTTCCAGCAAGTCAACATCTTTCCTAAACTGAGGGTCCCAGAACTGGACACAGCACTCAAGGTGTGGCCTCAGCAGCGCTGAGCACAGGGGCAGAATGACCTCCCTGCTCCTGCTGGCCACACTGCTCCTGAGTTTCATTTGGAAATATCTCAAGAAAATCAAACCCTCAACATATTTCATCTTAACTTCTCATTTTGCTTCTATTCCTCCCTTCTAGTCTCTCTATTCCTTTATTGCTTTCCCCTGCCTGTGCCTTCATCCTGCTCCTATTTTGCCGTTGAAACAGAAATAAACAGGACGAGGAAGGAGAACGAGAAATGACAAAGTGAGCACAGCCTCTCAGACCTCCAATTTGTCATTTTTCAATTTCACTCAGAGTAGCCAAAATGGTCACAAACCCCACATTTTGTTCAGCTTTTAGACTGCAAATGTATGAAATCCCAACTTATGAATTACTTTTGCTTCCTGATGTGAGCTGCCAAGGGGCTGAATAGCCATCTCCCACACCTAGAGCATCAAAAAGCCCATGCAGAGCTCCTTGCCCACTGCCCACCCAGCAGGTGCTGATATGAACAGTGCCCACCATGGAGCCTGAGCTAGGTCTGTGAACCAAGGATGTTGTCTTGCTGGAACATGTCCAGAGAAGGACAACAAAGCTGGTGAGGGGCTTGGAGCACAAGCCCTATGAGGAGAGGCTGAGGGAGCTGGGGTTGCTTAGTCTGGAGGAGAGGAGGCTCAGGGAGACCTTATTGCTCTCTAGAACTACCCAAAGGAAGACTGTAGCCAGGTGGAGATTGGTCTCTTCTCCCAGGCAACCAGCACCGGAACAAGAGGACACAGCCTCAAGCTGCACCAGGGGAGGTTTAGGCTTGAGATTAGAAAGAGATTCTACACAGAGTAAGTGATTGCCCATTGGAATGGGCTGCCTGGGGGGTGGTGGGGTCACCATCACCGGAGGTGTTTAGGAGGAGACTTGATGGGGTGCTTGGTTGCATGGTTTAGTTGATTAGGTGGTGTTGGATAATAGGTTGGATGTGATGATCTCGAAGGTCTCTTCCAACCTGGTCTATTCTACTCCTATTCTATTCTATTCTATTCTATTCTATTCTATTCTATTCTATTCTATTCTATTCTATTCTATTCTATTCTATTCTATTCTATTCTATTCCATTCCATTCCATTCCATTCCATTCCATTCCATTCCATTCCATTCCATTCACACAGCTCAAGCTTAACCATACAGTAAAGGAAATCTACTTAAAGAAATCTTTGGATAACCTGGGGGGAATCCATGGTTTTTAGCCTTTCTCTGAAGGAAAAGAGAAGACCCTATTGAGATGTTAATTCTTTATTCTTATCTAGGGGTTTCTTTGAAGCTGTTAATGATCCAAGCTGCTTGTAAAGGTGTTGGTCTTGATGCCATTCTCTTTTGGAAAGCAACAAAGCAGCTCAGGGAGGCTAAGCATCTTGGTGTGATATTTCCAGGGTGGAACATTTTGATTGTTTTCAACTTGCAAAGCTTTGCCGCTTTAATTATTTTTTTTCAGCTGAGGCTGAAATCAGAGTGAAAGCTTTCAGTTTAAGCTAATTAATCAAACACTTTGATTCAAATTCCGTGGTGTTTTCTCAGTTTTGTTCTCTGGGAATTTATTCTAAGTGTCTGCATTCCATTTTTAGATCAGGGAGGGGGAAAAAAAACCCCAGAGATGAGATTTCCTGGAAAAGCGATAACCTGCTGCTTACCTGGGGCTAGCCACTCTGCTGTGCTTTGTGTGCTTAGAAGTGCAAGAAGATATTATCATTTCTTAATTACATCATTCAGTCTTCTTCTGAACTCCCTGGGCAGCAGGGTCCAGGCACCTGGCAGGAGCTTTGCCACCAGCCCCTACAGTGAGGAGCGCCACGCTCCGGTCTGAAAGTCATAGAATCGTAGAAGCATAGAATCAATAAGGTTGGAAAAGACCTCAGAGATCATCAAGTCCAACCTGTCACCCAACACCTCATGACCACTAAACCATGGCACCAAGTGCCACGTCCAATCCCCTCTTGAACACCTCCAGGGACGGTGACTCCACCACCTCCCTGGACAGCCCATTCCAGTGGCTAACAACTCTCCCTGTGAAGAACTTTCTCCTCACCTTGAGCCTAAACTTTCCCTGGCGCAGCTTGAGACTGTGTCCTCTTGTTCTGGTGCTGGTTGCTAGAGAGAAGAGACCAACCCCCTCCTGGCTACAACCTCCCTTCAGGTAGTTGTAGAGAGCAATGAGGTCTGCCCTGAGCCTCCTCTTCTCCAGGCTAAGCAACCCCAGCTCCCTCAGCCTCTCCTCATAGGGCTTGTGCTCAAGGCCTCTCCCCAGCCTCGCTGCCCTTCTCTGGACACGTTCAAGAGTCTCAATGTCCTTCTTAAATTGAGGGCCCTAGAACTGGACACAGTACTCAAGGTGTGGCCCAACCAGTGCTGAGTACAGGGGCACAATGACTTCCCTGCTCCTGCTGGCCACACTATACCTGATACAGGCCAGGATGCCATTGGCCTTCTTGGCCACCTAGGCACACTGCAGGCTCATGTTCAGACAGCTGTCAATCAGTACCCCCAGGTCCCAAGTCCACGGGTATTCGTGGAATCACCCTGATTCTCAGTTCCCACATGAAGCAAGATCAGGGGAAAAAATACCCAACAAACACACACACAAAACCAACCCCAGGTTGTTGTGGTCATGCCACTGCAGCAGTGAGAAAGAAGCAGCATTTTTGCCAAGGTGAAATAGCTCCATCTGAGCAGGTGGTGCTCCCCAAAGAAGACAGGAGGTGTGCCATCCAGCTTCTTTCAGCAGTGAGGTCCAAGGGCTGGGCTTCTGACAGGCAGCTGGTGATGGGCAAGGCCATCCATTAATAACATCTAGGAATCCCTGACCTAATTGCTGATGGGAGGGAGGATGTTTCTTCCTTCCACCAGTCCTCACAGCTTCAGGGCAATTTAAAAGGGAAAACTAAAAATAACCCCAACTTCCGATGACCTTTAATGGGTTGAAGCATAGCTGGCAATGGGAAAGCAGGTCAGGCACCTCAGGGTCCAGAGCTGCAGCTGGTAAGAATCTCCCTTTGCATCACTTTGCTGGTGCTGCTCAGCAGGAGCTGCTAGCTGGGCTTTCGGGGATGACTGTCCCCAGTAAGTCTCCACTTGCCCTGCAGCAGGGCTGGGAGCTGGGGCTGCACCAGTATGGTGTGCATAGACTCAGCCACGTGTGCAGAGAGGGAAATGAAGCAGCACCAAGCCTCAGGCAATGGGCCTCAGCATTGCCTGGTAGCCCCAGCCTTGCTGTGTGCCACGGCGGTGTGCTCCTTGGCTTTTCTGGCACGCTGCTGCTGCAGAGGTCTGTGCAGGGGCCTTAGCTCTCCTGAAGGGCTAGAGCATAAAAGACTTTTGCAAGTATTAGGACAAAAACTGGATTCTAATGCCCTACAACCTTTGCCATCACTGATCCCTTCCTTAGGCAGCACCTCTCTTCTTCTGGTGTCGTGGTCTTTCAGGAGGGGAGGTGAATGTCAAGCACTCCCAAATATAGGACAAGCTCTAGAGCTTCTGTTTTCATTCATCTGCTTTTCATTTGGGAACATTTGTTGCACTTCACCTAGGAACTCAGTGACTACAATGGTAAGATGGATAATGTCATAGGACCTCTGTCTCCTTCTGTGCACAGTGTAGGCATCCCTTCCTGGTTTCCAGGATGGCTATGGTGCCCACCAGCATTGCCTGGAGCAGATCCAGCTCAGAACCATTCTCCACCATCTGGGTATATTTTTTTTTCATCAAAACTATTTGCACAGCACTAAAATTAATGGCTGAAAATGTGAGTTTGCTTGGAAATAATCTATCATTTGATTACCACTTTAATGCAGGCAGCCTGGGGAACATCTGCCTCTGCCCGTCTGCATCTCCTCCTGCCGACATAGGGGACTGCTGGCAAGGGCTGCTGTGCTGCTCTGTAAGCTGGGAGAAAGCCAAACCCCTGGCAATCGACTTGGTGGTTGCTCTGATGGAGGATGAGGAGTAGGGTCCTATGCTGGATGGGGCACCAGCTGTGCTGTCAGGTCCCAGCATACCCATAGGGCCCTCTTAAAGCACCTACTGCTCAGTTCACTGCCTCTGGTCCCAGTTGCTATGTTTCCCAGGGACTCTGGAAAGTAATTCTGTCATCACCAGAAAAGCAAATATGACTTTGCAACGGGACACGAGGCAGCAGCAGCTGACCACTCCTGTCTTTACCTCTGCCAGGTCCCACCTCACTAAGGGAGGCAGAGGACAAGAAAAATGGGTGGGGAACAGCCCAGCGAGGCAGAATTTCCTCCATCCCATGACAGACCATGTGCTGTCTCCAGACTCCTTAGGCTCCTCTGCTGCCTTTTGGGAAGATTCTAGCCCTGAACTTATAGGCTTTTTTTGGGAAAATGTCAGCAGCTTCCGATGAGTCAGAGTCCTGCCTCTCTGCTGCCTTCCCAGCGCTTTGTGCGAGGCATCGGGCTCTGCCGGGCTGGGCTTCCCACAGGCATCTCGCTGCTGTTGCTTGGACTTAATCTTCTTGCTGAGAAAGGAGAGCCTTTTGGTGCCAGCACACAGGCAGGAGGTCTGCCTGGAGCTGGGGCTGGCAGGGATATGTTCTGCTAGCTGGTGCCCGTGAGACAGACAAACACATTTGTGCTACGGCACCCCAGAGGAAGGGCTGCAGCTGGGATCTCTGGCCGAGGCATTTCCATTCCTCCTGCAACTGTTGATTCACAGGGCCCAGCAGTGAGGGTTGTTCACCAAGATGACTACCAGTTGAAGGGGAAAGAAAGTGGTTGGAAAGCCTGGGGCTCCTCCAGGGAGACCTCCGAGAGCTGTTCCGTGTGGCTGTCTATGTGTGCGTGCTTGCAACTGCAGATGTGTGAGGCGTGCTGGAATGGGTGCTAGAGCTTTGAGTAAACCAGAAGTGCCAGAGCTAAGGCTGCTGCTGAACCATCCCCCAGGCACTTGGGGACAGAGATGCTTACAAAATCTTTTACCTCTCTGACTTCTCCTAACCCTGTCTCTCCTGGCTTTGAGATCTTCTCTCTGATAGTTCCCTTTCATTCTCTTTGCCATTCCTCATGTGGTCCTCAGATCACACAGGAGGAAAGAGGGATTCCCTTCCCTGGGGCTTTCCCCAGGCATCCCACTCTGCAGCAGTGAGGGCTGCCGCTCTGGCTCTGGGGGCCAACATCCCTTCCCAGGGACAGTGGTTGAGCACAACCTCACCCAGAAACATGAGGGTGGTGACTTCCTAAGCCACCCATGGGTGAGGTGGTGAGCCTGGTTTGTTCTGGTTCCTGGTGTTGGAATAGCTAAAGATATATTCTGAGCCCAGCTCCTGATGATTCCACATGCAGCCAGCAACTTCCTGCTCTCCCAGTAATCAGCCAGCCTGTGTTCAAGCCAAGCATTAGGGAAAGAAGAAATGCAATTATCAGCTGGGTGGGGAAAGTTTGATTCATCTGACTCTCTTCAGCATCTTCTAAGGGCATGGGGGCAGGGATAAGAAACCCTGTGTCCAGGGAAGCAGTAAAATTCAGTGAAATTCCCCCCGTGTCCCTTTTCCCTGAATGATGCAGGGTCCTGCGGGCAGCAGCTTCCTCTGCACAGCCTGAGCTCCCTGGTGATGCTGGGTATTGAAAGAAGCAGGCGCCTTATGGGAAAAATATGCATCTAATAACTGCTGTGAAAGCCTGTGTTGCACTGCACAGACACAAAGGGATGAAAGCAGACTGTGTGAACATCCTGACATTTCCTCATTTCTGACTTCTTGTCTCAGGCATCACCAACACCCCTTTATGGCAGCTTTTTCAGCCAGTTTCCTCAGTCAGTGAAAAGGAAATGGGATTTCCCAAACACCCGGGGACAGTGCTGATGGTGAGGGGCTCCAAACAGTGCCCAGCACCACGGGCCAGAGGCCAGGTCCCTGTGTGGGAGCCACTGGCCAGGGTAGGTGAATGGCAGCAATTTGCACAATTTGCTGCTGGCTCCCAAGTTCTGAAACACCAAAATCCGTGGCAGGGGCACCCGATGCCCTGCCTGCCTACCCTGCTGGCTGTGCCTGCCGCCCCTAGCACAGCTCTGTGGTGCTGGGACCGTCTGGCTAGGCGGGACTGAAGGGGAAGGCTTTCTGCACTGGTGCCCTGTGAGTCCCACCAAATCCTTCTCCACAGCCCTGTGCAATGCCAGCCTGTCTCTGCTGGAAATTTCAAGTTGTTCTGAAGGCAGCAAGTTATAAGTTAACAACATTTGGAAACCAGGTCAGCGGAAGAAGCAAATTAGCTCTCTGAACCGTGGGGACCAGCTCAGATGGTGTCTGCTTTATTGACTCCTTGAATGGGCGATATTGATATGATAGACGTGAGCCTTGCCTTGCCAGGGACCTGCTTTCACTGCTCAAAGAAAGGACATCTCAGGCACTTGTCGGACACAGGGAAACTTCACACAGGGCCACGGGACAGGCTGAACTATCAGCAACCCTGCTTTCCCCTTGCCTGTTCGCCCCAGCCATGCAGGGGACCCCTACCCCACTGGCTGGTCCTGATCTTCCCATCTACTGAATGCTTCTTGGGAGGGGACAGAGATGAAGCAGACAGGCAGCAGGGCTTGCAGTGAGCTGGTCGTGTCACCCACAGCACAGGCATAGCTCACACGACCTGCTACCTGTCTTGTCATGTCACCACAAACATCTGCTGCTGCAAATAAAAGAGCGAGAGAAAGGGAAAGCAAAAGGCCCTCTCCAGGCGGCATTCCAGCCTTAGGAGCAGGGGAGATGCAGCGCTTGTCACATTGCATGAAAAAACCCTTTCATTAGTGGCAGGATCGTTGCTTGCCTCTTCGAATCACAGCTCAGCTTCTCAGGGGCTCTGCAGGTGACGTGGGCACAGCCGTGTCCCTGCTCGCACTCTGGGCGCAGCTCCGCCGGGTAAAGCTTTATTCTGATAGATAGCACCTCCCCAACAAAACAAGGAGCTGATGGCTTTGAAGCCCTTCCAGGAATCCTGATGCGCTTCCAGCAGAGAAGCTTCGTGCTGCTTGTGAGGGAAGAGCCCCCTCTTTGCTCTGCAGTCAGGTGCCATGCAGACACCTACAAACCCCTCCCCACACGGGACTGCCAGGACAGCCAGGTATGGCCACCCTGGATAGCTTTTGGAAGAGAACCTTGGCATCAGAGGAAATTCAGGTTTTCAGCATAAAGTGTTTCACTCCCCAGCCACCCCTGTCCCGGGACAGTGTTTATTTGCACATACAGGGCCAGGCTGGAGAGCATTTTGGATTGTTGAGTCCAACCATTATCTAACTCGATTACCCACCCCGTGAAGGCACGGGACAGCAGGAAGGGCAGGGTAGTGCAAGGGGCAGGGCTGGACTGTGGGAAGGCTGCGGGCATGGCAGGGTTGCAAGCAGGGCAGTGGACAGGCAGGGCAGGGCAGTGAGCAAGGCAGTGAGCAGGGAAGGGCAGCGGGCAGGTAGGGCAGAGCAGAACTGCAGGCAGAGCTGCAGGCAGGGCATCGGGCAGGCGGTGCCCAGCAGATGGCGGCGGTGCCGAGGCGGCGCGTCCAGCAGCCTCCCCGGGGCCGGGCCGCCGCCCCCGCACTGCCCCAAGCCCTGTCCGGCGCTGCCCCGCACAGCCCCGCACTGTCCGGCGCTGCCCCGCCCGGCGCGATCCCGGCGGGTGGCCCGGTGGGGCGGGGCGCGGCGCTGCGCGGCCCCCGCCGCGGCTCCACACCCGCTATAAGAGGAGCGGCCGCGGCCGCGCTCCGCAGTGCATGGCCGCGCCGCGCCCGCGGACGCTGCCGCCCCGCCGGGACCCTCCCCCGGGCCGGCCCCGGGCGTCCCTTCTGCCCGCCTCGCCCCCTCCCAGCCACCGACACCCTTGACCTTGCCATTCGTGGGCGAGAGCGGCGGCAGCCGGAGAGGGAGGGAGCGTGCGGGGTCGCGAAGCTGCCTTGGGATGCATTAGCTGGGGGATAGCACAGAAATATTTCTGCTAGGAAGGAAAGAGGCAACCTCCTCCCACTGCCAGGAGGCGGAAGAAAAAGAGGATTTAAAGAGCATCCTTGCCCCCTTTGTTGGATGAGAAGGGCAGAGGAGGACCAGCAAGATGAGCACTAGCAGTAAGTATGGCTTTCCCTTGCATTCGCTATGGGAACGGGGCTGATCTTGCACTCATCTAGCTAGGGGGTTTGGAAACAAAACGTCACGGCAGGGTTGACAAGCTGAACAGGATGAATTTTATGATTTCTGTTACTGTTATTTTACTGTCTGCCTTTTGCTTCCTGACAGCATCTTGCTTTGCTGGCCCTTTTTTCCCCTTTTTTAATGTCGACTAAGCCGTGGTACTTATCGCCATCGAGTACTTCTCTTGGCTTGTATTTCTGGGTTTGGAGGGCAGATCATGGACTAAAATGTCGATATGCAACATGGTGAGAGGGAGCCAGGAGCACTCTGACAGGCAGCAGACTCACTTGCTGATGCCACTGCCTGCATATAAATGGACACAGGGGGATCAGCCTGACTGGGAAGAGAGACCCAGAAACCAGTGACCTGAGCAAAGCACAGGTGCAATACTGTAAAACATCTCCCTTCAGCAGCTAAGGATGTGGGTGTTTCTATTGTGTGTGTGTGAGACACAGAGGCATTCATGCACAATGTATGAATTTCTAAAGAAGGAGAGCTTGGAAATGTGCTGCAGAAGGTAAGAACTGGCACCTGGTACTAGTCTGGTTACTTTTGATTTCATGTCCTTGTTGCAAAGTCTGGAAAGATGGATCAGGTTTGACCAAGTCATAATCAGTTTCTTTTTCCTGGCTGGTATGATGCGTGACAGCTGTAACCACCTTGCCAGCACTGCTTCGATCCATTCCTTTGAAGGTGGTGAGCGCCCAGCCAAAGGAGTCAATGCTGATGGCCACCTGAGGGGCTTCCTCCTGGGATAACCTGCCCAAGGAAAGTGCCCTCCCTCCTGTGGGTCCTGTAGTCTATGTGCAGAAAGGACTCCCCAGACAGAAACGGCAGGGCAGTGACTTCTCTCTGCGTTGAGGTTTCTCAATCCAAGGGCTTGGGGTGGTTCCCAAGCAAAACACTGTGAAAAATACCTTGGCACGCTGCAAGGCAACAGAACAGGTGATTCCAGCTCTGTTGGGCTGTGTCACAGGCAACAAAACTTTCCAGGTGCCCTCTGCATGAGCCACACCTGCAACAGGAGCTAGCCCCCATCCCCAGGGAGTGGGGCTGGTAGTGCCCAGGTAGGAAACAATAGGGATTGATTCTTTCCGAGCCTGCTGATAACTGATGTCTGATAACAAAGGGTCCTCCCTCTGCCTCTCTGAGCGGTGGATTTGGCTCTGGAGCAGAGGGCTGGGATGGCACAAATGCTCACTGGGGTCACTGGCCACAGTGGTCAGGTGGCACTGTTAATCTTCCTCTAAGCCAATTTTGACAAATGCATGTTGGTTCCTTTTGGGATTCCTTGCCAGGTCTTAATAGCCAGCTTGGCTGCTGGTGGTGATAAGAGCTGTTTATGGTACTGCTGTGTTATAACTATCCGATTGTGCTGCAAAACTCCTTTACTGAGTCCTCCCCACACAGAGAGGGGTGCCAGCAAACCCAAACGTGCTGCCTGCCTGTTGCTCTGACATGATCCATGGGAGGAGGCCACTGGGCAGGCAGCAAGCACGGAGATGGAGCTAGGAGCCTCTTGGGAGGTGCCACTGCTTTGCTGTGTGACCTTGGGCACATCACTCAGCCATGCCTCAGCTTCTGGATTTGCTGGCAGCCAGCTGCCACCCTGGCTCTTGCCCAGCCCCTTGGATATCTTTACAGTCTTTGCCTAAATATTGCCTGAATGCCTCTTTCCAAGTAGCCATGTGCTTTAGTAAAGGTTTGGGAACTCTGGTGATCACTTCTGTGCTATGGGATGATTACTTACGGTCTCTCTGGGACCACACCTGGGACAAGGGCTTTGCAACCCAGCAAGGCAGCGGGCTCTGCTCTGTTAGGCTTCTAGATTATTTTTTCTCATTAGCCAAAGGGCTCAAAGTAGGGCTTGCCATACCTGAGTGCTGGCTCATGGTTGTTCTTATCCATGGAATGATCCTCTTCCAGATGGTTTTTTGAGCCAGGCATGGGGTGCGGAGCCATCTCCTCTGTCAGCATGTTCTGTGACTGCTGTGAATGCTGCCAAAAGCACTCTCTCTGCTCTCACTGCTGCCTCACCCAGCTCTGCACATCCCTACCCAGCCTGTATCTCTCATGTCCATGAGAGATGCCTGTAAGGCATAAAAGGAGCTGAGGAGCCTCGTCAGTGGCCTTTATGTCATCTCTGTTTCACCTCGCTGATTCTACCTGGCAGTGACCTGCAATGGCTTTTGCAACCCTTTGCTAGCAGCCAGTGGCTCAGGGGAGCTTGGTGTTGCCTGTTGGTGGGAGACATCCCAACCCTGCTTGCAGCTCTGCCTCCCAGGCACAGCCAGCTCTGCTGCTCTCAGATGATTCTTTTTATGGTTGGTTGGTGTTGGGGTTTTTTGTTTTGTTTTGTTTTGCCCAGGCCATGTACTGACCAAGGGCTCAAATGTGGTGGGATCCAGCCAGCAGGCTCAGCTACACTCAAGTCTCCCCAGTCTCTCATGGTACACAAGGCTGTACCTGTGCAGATGTGAAGAGACAGGGAGACATGGGAGGAGGATGGATGATGAAGCCAAATTGTCCATGAAGTGATTTACAGATGTACCTGTGGCTTCAGGACCAAAATTCTGGGGCTGGCAAATCAATGAGATGTGCAGCTGAGGATAAAATACCACCATCTGATATGTGAATTCCCACCACTCCTTCCATTTTAGTTGTTTCATTTTGATAGCTCTTCTATCCTGTCTGAAGCTGACGTGAAGCAGGAAACCTGGGGCTGTAGGCCACGGCTGGCCCCAAGCCATGCTCTTGTACAAAACTATCCATGAGGCCTCTGGGGAGCTCTGGGCAGGATTTGCTGGGCTGTGAAGGTGCGCATCTGAAGATGCTGTGTGCACAGCACACAGGAGTTCTTGCCTGCCCTAGTGAGGGGAGAGGAGTTTCCTTTTCACCCTGGTGCAAGTCCCAGGGTTAGAGGCCCCATGTCATTGCCTCTCGCATGACGCAGGGAAGCAGAAGCCATATGGAAATCTTGCCTTCAAGGTGAAGAGGAAAAGGCCCTTGATCTTGGGTGTAAACTCATATCCCAAGGCTGCAGAGAAAGCCAGGTAGCCCTGAGGGTGCAAGCGTTGTGCTGGCAGGGAAGGTGGCCTCTTCTCCTGGCCTCGCCAGGTGCTGCAAGTGTTTGGAGGGCGCAGTGTTGATATTTACATTAGCTATGCTATTTATACCTCCCACTCCAGTTAGCACTGATAATGGGTTGCAAATGGATTCATACATTCATAAACAGGACAATCAGTGCTGCTCTGCAATTCCATTGTAGCCAGATCCCGTAATGCAAACCCTTGTCCAAGAGAACGTTCCTTAAAATCACCCCTCGAAATCTATGTTCTGTGTTCAACCTCCCCCCAGAAGCTGGCCTGGTGCAGGGATTTGCACGTGACCAGTGCTGTGCTTGTGCTCATTAAAAGGAAAAGGGTTGAAGCTGTCAACTGCTCCAGGGGTTTAAGACTCTGAAACGTGCGAGTAATCCCATCAGCTTTGAAGGCAGACATCAATTTTGGGTGCTGCAGGTCTGTGGAGTGAGTATGATCTGCAAGTAGGGGGTCACCCTGATGGGACCCTTGGGGGTGGAATTTGCATATTGTCTCTCTTGGTCCAGCTGTGTTGTGGTGGGAGGGTGGCTGCTGAGAGTCTTGGCACTGACCTTGTCAGGAGTGCCCCCTATTTAATGGGCTCTGGTCTGAGCAGAGACACACACAGCTCCTTGGGGGACTCCTGGGCTGAAGCAAGTTTGGCAGGCTCCAGATCAGTGTTGCTATGGGTTATTGAAGCCAGCTCACAAAGCTGAGATCTTCCAGACTCCTTTCTGTCTCCAGTATATACCCTGAAGAAAGAGACCATAATCTGCTCCCATGACAAGTTAGTTCAGGGTCAAGCAAAGCAGGACCATCCTCTTTCTTCTGAGCAGCTGACAGTCCACTGGAGCACGGAGAGGATTTGGTATGTGAAGTGGAAAGCTTGCCCAGATCATCCAAACCCCTGGCACCTCTCAAATTCCTGCTTGGAGGCTCCTCTATTGTCAAAGCTGCAGGAGGAGACATGAGGAGAGGCTGGCATTTGG
This sequence comes from Picus viridis, assembly GCA_033816785.1. Classification (NCBI taxonomy): domain Eukaryota; kingdom Metazoa; phylum Chordata; class Aves; order Piciformes; family Picidae; genus Picus; species Picus viridis. The sequence continues at coordinate 12,701,029 of CM066593.1, read as the reverse complement.
GCAGGAAAGCTTCATGACAGATACTGATGAATGCAGCATGTTTGCTTGGTTATTTTTGTCTTTCCTAAATCGTGCTCCCAGTTACAGGGTGATCCACTAAGCATAATTACCAGTAATCTCTAGGTGCATGTGGTTGCAAAGTGTTTACCAGCAAACTCTGCTAAGTCCCTGTGCCATTAAAAAGGAATCACGTGCTGCTGCACATCTCTGGGAGCTCCATCTCTGCTCTGTACAGCTCATCATGCAGGGTGATTCACAAGGTCTCCCCACCCAGCAGGGTAGGACCTGCTGAGAAGGACATGGTGTTTCTTCTGTTTCCACCAGTGTAGTGAATCCAGAGAGATCATCCTGTTGGTGTGACGAGAAGTGTTAGTCTTGCCAGTTTTTGCAGGAGTGACACCAACCAGGCCTGGGGTTTTGTGGTACAGGTGAGCTTTTTCAGTCACAGCACTCATAGTAAATGACCAGCACTGGTTCCTGTTTAATCTTTGCAATGTTGGAGGCTGCCACAGGCACACAGTGAATAGGGGGCAGAGCATATCTCCAGTGAGGGAAGACCCAGCAGAGGGAGGTGCTGACTAGGGCAGTGGTGCTGCTGCTTAGTCCCTGGGTGCTTGGTGAGAATGGCTTTGGCCAAATCTCCTCACCCCTGCTCCCCCAAGAGCTGCTGGACAGGCTTTGTGTACAGTGGGGAAAGAGGCAGATCTCCAAGCAGAACTCTTCCTTCGCTGGCAAGTTATCAAGGAGGAGGCTTGTAGAAGGAAAAGGGATGGGTGCAGGTGAGACAGAAGAAAGAAGCGACACTGGTGCAAGACAGTCTTGCAAGACATAAAAATCTGCCTTCTTAGTGTCTTCTCTCCAAACCCAACTGTGAACATTACCTAGCATCCACGAGTCTGCAAGGAGGGCTCTAGCACTGTTTTGGCAGAGTTTGGGCACCAAGGGCAGCTCCAGGCTTTCCACCTATATCTCGGTCCTCTCAATTAACAGCCAAACCACAGGCTACTGCCACAAACAACGTGATAAAAATGGTGTCCTCTGTCCTCTGGGCAGCCCAGCAAAGGGACAATCATCTGTTGCATTTGCTTTGGTGCTAAGAAAATTCAGGGCCCAGGCAGCTTCTCTCTAGCCTCAGGCTGGTGAATGGACTCTCACCAAGCTTCTTGCAGGCTCTCCTGCAAACCATATCTTTTTTGGCAGCCTGCCCTTTGAAGAGCAGGAGCCATGGAAAGTGGCCCTGCAGGCCAATGAAGTGCATGCTGTAAAGTCAGTTGAAGCAATTGAATTATTTCAAAGGCCTACCATGCTCTTCTAAAGAGAGACTTCTCTAATGACCAGGTGATGATTGGTTTAGCAAGATAACTGTCAGTGATGCCAGCAGGCTCTATTATTGACAGACTGCCCCGTGAGTAGCAAGGAGCCAGTGTGGTGCAGCCTTTGCTCTCTGCTAAGCTGTGAAGGAGTGAAGGTAAACCCAACAAGCTCCTGTCAGACCCATCATGGTGCCATAACAAAGTGGTTGGAACATCTAATTGGACGCTTTTAGAGTAAATACGTTGGTGCAGCACCTCCAGAAACTGTGCTGGGGGTAAACTGGTGATGGCAAGGACTCGGGCAAAGAGCAGTGGGGCAAGGAGTGAGCTTTGCAGCATGAGAGGGGGGCTTGAGAGTGACCACAGTAGCCGTAGGGAAGACAGAGCCTGAGTTGAGATGTTTCAGGTCCAGAATGCTTGCTTGTGAGCAGTTCAGGACAAGTGTGGCAGGGTGACTTGCAGCCTGCAGCAGGGAAGGTGGTTCTTGCTTGGAGGGCACCTAGGCTGTCCCAAGTCCTGCTGTGCCTATCATCTCTGCCTCTTGAGTCTGTAGGCGCCGTAAGTTGCTACGGAAGTAGAAGCCCTTGAGTGCGCTGATGCACAACCCCCATGGGTGGGCTTTGCTTTCTAGAAAGGTCTGTCTGAAGTTTACCAGGACCAAACTGATGTAGTGTGGCAGAAAACTCAGGCTCACAGTTGCCATTTACTTGAGGGTGGCTCAGGTTGTTGGTAGGCATTTTTCACTTCAGGTGTAGTCTTCTGAATGCTTTATTAGTATCAGCCATAAGCCCTGGCCTGGGAATTGATGTGCCTTCTCTGCTGCCTGAGGCAGAGATTTAAAATAAAGGAGCTGGTACTATAGTTTCCTTCATGTAGTCTGTCTGACCTTCCTTTCTTCTTACCCTTTCTACCCTGGCAAGGTCCTCTGAGCCCCAAGCATCACTTGTTCTTCTGTTAATAGACATTTCACTCCACTTCCACCTTGTTTCTGAGACTTGGGCAACTGGGAAAGTCATTGGGTAGAGGTTTCTCTGAGGAACAGAGAACAGATAGTTTGAAACTATCCTGTTGGCTTCTGTGTTCGTTCTTGGCCACATGTGGCATGTTTTGGAGGGCACCACACTGCTGTGGGGCAAGAAGGGCTTTGCTGGTGCAATGCCAGCCCTGGAAGCTCCTCCTCAGCCCAGCTTAGTCCATTGCAATCTGAATTTGAGTTTTGGGGTTCGACCTGTTCTCGTAGCAGTGAATTATGTGACTGTTTCTCAGATACACACAGCCAGGCTGTGGTCTGCTGCTGGACAAGGCATACATAACCTGGACCCCAGAGTGTGAGCTCCCAAAGTGCATGTGCCAGGCTCCACAGTACAGCAATCCTCACAAACTCACTGGTAGCATCACACTTGTGAAAGCATCTTGCAAGGTCCTGGAGGTTCTTCCCAGCACCTGTGTTTTGTGCTAGCTGACCCAAAGGTCTTGCTTCTCTTCTGCTGGCATCCATTCTGCAGCCAGCCCTGGGGACCCCTTGTGCAGAGGCATCCTGTGGAGGACTGCTCAGCCCAGTGGCACTTGCCAGCAAAGGGGAGCTATTTTTAAAGCAGCTGTGGGCCTGGGTGGGTTATTCCCTGGCTCAGAAGCACTTGCTGGGACATGTTGAGTGCCGTGGTGGGGATCTCCCAGTTGCAGCTGCTCCCCAGCCTGGATTTTTGGTGGAGACAGGGAGAGCCCCAGCGGGGTGGCTGCCTCAGAGTGTCTGTTTCACTCCCTGATCAAGGACTTCTCTCTGCTAAAAGGTTTAGAAGAGGAGGAGGGAAGGAAACTGTGCATTTAAACCCATCTCTGTTGCACATTAGAACTGTGCATGAGGGGCAGCTGCCTCCCCTTAGAAGTCCTTCTCACTAAGAAGAGACTTCCTTGCCTTGCCCCAAGGCAGGACCGGACCAGGGTTTGTCTGTCAGTCCCTGCTGCCCTGCCTGTCTCATGCTGCACTTCCTGGGTTAAAAAAAACTCTCTCTGGCTTGGCCACAGTGGTGCCCAGGTGGGGCAGTGGGTGTCTTTCTCAGCAGGCTGGTGTGGCTGCAAGGTATGCATCACCTGGGATGCCTGTGTGTGACTGCATGAGCAAACAGGTCTCTGGGCTGTCAGATACGGCCTGCAGCAGGTCCCCACAGTTTGTGCTTGCGCTGTGAAATGGAGATCAGCGGTGAGGTGCTGAGTACTGCAAAGGCATGGAAAGGCTTTCTTGCATGGCCCAAAGAAATGGGGACTGGGGCAGGCAGAGGTCCCAGAGCCCCTTAGGAGGTGGTGCAGACTCCACTTGCTCAAATGCAGTCCATGCAGGACAGCTCCCTGTGCATGGCATGGGACCCAAGTCTGGACAACGGCTCAGCACTGGCTTCTCTGCTATCCAAGCAGGCAGCTCTGCTCTGGATTTCCCCTCTCTGCTCTGTTGCACCGTCCTCACTCACACAGCCTCTGGTCCTCGGTGTGGCGGAGCACAGGCTGCCCTGTCCTCACTCAATGGAGCATAGGCTGCCCTGAACTCACTCACACAGCCTCTGGTCCTCGGTGTGGCGGAGCACAGGCTGCCTTGTCCTCACTCACACAGCCTCTGGTCCTCGGTGTGGCGGAGCACAGGCTGCCTTGTCCTCACTCAATGGAGCACAGGCTGCCCTGTCCTCACTCACACAGCCTCTGGTCCTCGGTGTGGTGGAGCACAGGCTGCCCTGTCCTTACTCACACAGCCTCTCATCTGTGCTACAATCACAGCGCAGTGCTGCTCCCTGCAAACCCATCCTCCTCTACACCTCAACGGCCCGCTGCTGTGCCAGGGCCCTCGGGTGCCCATCCTCATCACCCTGCTTTCCCCTCTTTCAGCATCAGCTGGCAGTCCTTTGAGGATGGAGAAGGTGGAGCAAGGTAAGATGAGCTCCCTCTAGCCTCCTACATGCTGTGAATAGCTGCATCGCCCGAGCATTATCTGAGGGTGATGTGCCCAAGCTCAGGCTCCTGCAGACACGCCCGGCCCTTGGTGAGAAAGGGCTCCCGCAGGTGTCCCGCCGGTGACACCGAGCATTAGCGCTCCGCGGGACACCTCTCCGGTTATGCACAGCTTAATCCTTTCTGGCAGCCGCCGAGGCTGCTGTCCTGCGGCTGGGTCAGCGTGCCCGTGCCTCGCTGGCAGCGCCAGCCAGACAGCTGGCACCAGCGAGCCTGCCCCTGCAGGAGGGAATGTAAGCAGCCTGCCTTCGGTTCCTGCCGAGCTGGGCTGGGGGGCAGGTGGCGTGGATGGGCCCCGGCAAGGGGATATCTATATGCATCAGGTCTCCACCTGGAGCGTTGTGAGGAAGGGGAAGGCAGCTCTTCTGTAGGGAATAACCAGATCAAGAAGAGGAAAAAGTGGGCTTTGTGTTGCTGGTGCAGTGCCTGTGTGGTCCATGAATGCTTCCTCACTCCTGCCATCCAGGCTGAGCTGGGTTCATCAGGAAGACCTTGGTGTTCAGGCTGTCACCAGAGATTTGGTTCTTGGGGCAGGCTGTGCCTTTGGAGTGAGTTTTGCTGGCAGCACCAATATATCCCTCACCTCTTGACAATTAACCAGCTTGGGAACCAAGCACTACAGCAGCTTACATGTGCATGGCCCTACAGGGAGAAACACAGCCATCTTCTCAGCAAGGAAGCCCTCCTTCATCTGATGGCAGATGCTAAGGCACGAAGCTGGATGATCCCCAGCTCAGAGCTTTTTATTCAGTGAGCAAAACCATCCCTTCATACTCCCACAGATGCTACTTGAGAGGACTTGCACTGCTGCCCCACCATCTGGCCTAACTGCCCTCTTGGGGGAGGAGTGGGTTGGGTTGGATCTGATCCTTCTCCTCTGGGATGGGAGGTGTCTGTCAGTGCTGCCCGGGGTGAGCTGGCCAGGGAGAGCTGAGGGATGAGGTGTGGATGTTCTCCCCTCTCCTGCTTTTGAAAAGAGAGAAGTCACTGCCTGCACGGTGAGTTATGTGCTGGTGATGGCTCGTGATGGGCCACATATAAAATCCCTCCCATCCCTGAGGATGCTGCCAGCTGAGAGCTCTTATGGCATTTTAAAAATAGCCACAGAGGGGGAGAGAATGAGAAGATGGATAGGTAGGTGGATCCCTAATAAGGAGAGAAGAGGAAACAACTAGAGAGGGAATGGAAAGACTTTAGTGAACGGCATGTGAGTGATTGCTGAGGGAGGGAGTGGTGTGGTCATACTGAGCTGCATGCCCAGCAGGAATGGGAAACCCTATAAAAAGCCTGACTGTGAGATATGTTACTTGCACGTGCTGGGGAGAGGGATGGGTTGAACATCATCTTAGGCTGTCTCTCCTGTGGGTCCTCACAGTGTTCTAAAAGTAGCCATTAAAAATAATCCATGACTTGGATGTCTGGCCTGGGCTGGCTGCTGCTCTTCTGTGATTCCCCAAACAGCTCCAGGCTCATCTCTGCTGCTTTCCTGCCTTTAGGCTCAGGCCTTGCCTGGAAACTGATGGATGAGGTTGGTCCTGGCTCTGGCTTTCCCCAAAGTGGCCTTTCCCACCTGGGCTGTGCTCCAACAAAGATGCTGAGAGCTGCCTCTCTGCTCTGTCTTCTGGCTTTCTGCTGCCTGGTAGCTTGCAGAAGCAAGATCTGGTGGTGGTGGGTCTGGGGCTGTGGCTGGCAGAGGTCAGAGCTCTGCAGTGTCTGGCTAGAGCAGTGGTCCCAGAGCTAGTGGCAGGAGGTCCCTTCAGTGGGACAGCCCTGCTCGGCCTTGCATCACTGCCAGCAGTGTTTCCTTGGTCCCAGGAAGTGGCTCCAGGCTCTTCCCTGTGCTTGTAGCAGCACTCCCCATCACTCAGGGAAGATTACACAGAGTGTCTCCCAGAAATGCTAATTGCTTTGGCTTGTGCTTGGTACAGCAGAGTCACTGGGCATCCAGAGTGCTTAGTCAGGTTAGAGATCTGCCAGACCCTTCTCCTTCCCCTAGAGAGCTGCTGGAGCTCTGCCGTGGCTGTTGCTGTTCCCCACATCTCTGGGCCCCAGCTGAGCTGTGGGCTTGCACCCAAGTTGGTCCAGACATGTGGTCCCAAATACCTGGTGGCACCAGGCACGATGTGTTCTCATCGAGGTGTGGCAGCCTTAGGGTGAAACACCCCAACCTCAGACCCCAGCAGGCACAGTATGGGGTCAGATGCACCTCTGGTGCTGGAGGAAGAGTAACTGAATAAACAAGAAGAGTTTCCTGTCCTGATGGATGAGAGTTAACCTTGTGCTGTGGCAGAAGCCCTCAGCACTACTCTGCCGTCTGTCTTCTTGGACCCCTCAGCTGCTGCTGCCCACTCTCCTGCTCTGCTCCTGGCAATTAAAGCTCTCTGCAGCCAAGCTCAATTGGTGCAGGCTGCTGGGAAGCATTCTTTGGCTTTGCCCCTGCTCAAACTGCAGGGAAGAAAAGTCCTGCTAACAAGACTCTACTGTCAAACTTGCCAGCCTGTCACATCCAGGCCATCTCACTCTTGGTTGCTTGCTTGTCTTTTCTTCCTTGTCAGCTAGGCAAATACCCTGGGAATCAGGGGCTGGTGATGGGTAAGCCTTGCCTAGCTCCAGGCTGGGGGATGGCAAAGCTGGGGAGCATGGGCTGCCTGGTGCTTGTGCTGGCCTCTTAGAAAGGGTTGCTGCTCATCTGTGTGCTGACCTCGTGGCATTTCTCAAGCTCACAGCTTTTTTATAGTTCTGCAGCATGGGAGCTGAGGTCCAAGCCCAGCTAACCTCTGTGGGTGCTGATGTTTCTACCCTACCTCCTTTGCCAAGCCCCAGCCAGCCCGTAGTCTGGAGAGGGTGAAGAGGTACCTCCTGCCCTGGCTGGTCTCTGCTAACTCTGAGGAGCTTCTCACCTGGTCTGAAATAACTTCTGGAGGGCAGTGGGTGGTTCTGAGCCAGCAGCATGGTCTTTGCTGACGAGTGCCCGTTACCCTCCCCAAGGTAGAGGTAACCCCAGTCCCTGCTCCCACCTTGCCTGCCCTTTGCTGGGCAGTGTGAGAGCATCCTGCAGGCACGTGGCACCGCACAGGCTCGTCCGGAGAGGTCACCTGCGGCTGCCCCAGCTCCCGGCTCCGCCGGTCGGGTGGCACAAAGGGTCCGGCTTGGCAAATCATTCTGTTCCTTGGCAGGCAGTTTTTGTCTCATTTAAGCCAAAAGCATGCACAACAAAGCACACGTTCGCTTTCCCCTGGTGAAAGGGGACTTGTTCCCTGGAAATTGCCAGCTCTGCCGGGCCTCCTGATTGCCTGTTAATTGTCACTAATGAGGAGCTGGGAGATGTGTCCTCCAAAGGCTGCTGGGGGCAGACCATCACTTCGGCTGGGAGGGGAGATCTCAGCAGGGAAAGGAGCAGTGCCCTCGGCGTGGCTGAGCTGATCTGCATGACTGGGTTTGTCACCAGAGAATGCCCCAATTCTTGTGCCTGCGGAACAGGGCAGCCCCGCTTAGCCCCAGCTCCAGAACGCAGAGTGTGGAGGGTTAAGAGGATCTCTGGTGCTTACTGTACACAGATGGATTTATTTAGGTATATATAGCAGGGAGGTGGGATGGGAAAGGCTAAACCCACCCTGTCCGGGAGGGAGGGAGGGTTCGATCTCCGTGCCTGGCCCATGTCGGGAGCAGCAGGACCTGATGCCAGGGCTTGGCTGTTCGCCTCCAGCCTGATGGTTGAAGGCTGTTTTTTTCTCCGACTTGATGAAAGGCACCAAAGGCTTTCAGCAGGAGACAGTCTTGTCTGCCTGCCTGCCGCTTCCTGCACTGGCAGCCCCCTGCTTTTGAAGTCAGGATCCTGGGCATACGCAGGAGCCAAGGAGAGCACGAGTGTGGGAAGGAGGCGAGAGGATCATGTCTGTGCTGAAACCCCTGCTCATGGGCTTTTGTTGTTCTAGATATGCCTTCTCCTGCCCTGTCCCCAGTCTGCTTTGTCCTTACCAAGCATGAAGCCCTGCTTGGCACCCCTTGGCCCCATTGCTGGACCATCCCAGGGCCTACCCATGGAGGCTCAGGATGTGGCTGAGGGAATACTGAGCCCTCTGTAGAGAGTGTGATGCTGTGTGAGTGCCAGCACAGAGCTGTGCTTTCAGCTGCTGAGACAGCCCTGTGCCACAGCAGACAGGAACTAGCTTTCCAGGTGCCCATCGCCTGCTGCCCTGCTCCAGCTGCTCCTGCAGCATCTGTGGTGGTTACTTCAGTGGTTTCTCTCATCTTCTCTTTGTTAAAATGGCCGAGCTGTTTTGCTCAGTGCTCTGCCCAGGAGTTTTCCTCCTGCTCCTGCCAGGCTTTTATGTACTGACCACCTCCTGCATATACCACCCAGGTACCCACTCCATCCCCACGGCCGGTGGGCTGAGGCGCTTGCTGCCTGCCTGCAGGAGGCTGTTGCTGTGTGTATGGCTCGGTTATCACGAGGGTGGCTCAGCAGAGGGGGAGCTTCCCTTTGGGATTTGTTATTTCACTAGAATAAACAGCCAAGTGGGATGGTATTTTCCATTCCAGCTGAGAGCTGTGGTCGCTGCTTTTAGACCCAAACCCTGAGGTCTGTTTTTAAATACTCTGCCTTTAATGAAGTGGGACGGAGAAGTGAGAGAGGAGTGTGCTTTGGCAGTGGACACAGCTCCTTCTTCCAGTGCAAGGGCTTATGTCAATGTGTTTGTGGCTGCATCTCTGCCTCCTGCGCTGACCTTGGGTTAGGGGCTCTGATGAGCCCCAAGCCGTGTGACAAGGCATACTTTGTCCCCCACTGCCTCCAGGCTCTTTTCACAACCAGCTGTGGGGATGGCCAACTGTTGTGGGGTTGGGACTGGTTTTTGCTCTGAAGGACTCTGTGCTTCACTTGAAGCTTGTGGTATTCTGGCCTCCAAAATGCCTTGTTATAAGGGCCATGGGGATGCAGGCAGCCCTGCTTTGCTAGGAAGTAGCAGTGCAAAGAGCTGGCACAGCTGGGCCGAGAAGTGGGCCTGGACCCCAAAACTGGGCTGCAGCAGGGAGGGGGAATGTCTACTTCATGTGTGCTGACCCAAAAGCTGGGACAATCCATCTGTGCTAGTGGAAGAAGGTGGTGAATAACCTGGCCCCAGACACCCATACAGCCATCACCTTAAGGGTCTTTTCAGCTGGGGATTTAAGAGCTGCCTCAGGGTGTGGAGAGGGTTTCCTGAGCCAGCTGGGTCTCTAGCAGGGTGCTGCCTGCCTGTGCCACACATCCTGCAGCACAGCCTTGGGCTGCCTGCCTGGGAACATGCCATGTCCTGGAGGAGCACTTTGCTGGGACAGTCACAGTGGCACTGACAGGCAGCACCTCGGTGGTGCAATCAGTGCACGTCTTGGATCAGCTTGCTGCAGGTTGTCCTAAGGTGAGCAGCCCAAAGGCAACTCTTTTCCTTTTGCTTTTCCACCCTACCTGTGCTCTTCCGCCCCACTGCTCCCTCCTGCCCCAGCCTTTGCTCCATGACTTCAGGCTGTTGCCTTTTCCTTCTTGACTGGTTTCCCCCTTTGCTCTCCCTCCTTTCCTTTTTCTCTTTCTTTCCTGTCAGCTTTGTTCACCCTGGCTGTATACTGGGGTTGCCATGGTGACCATCAGAGCATCTCTGCATCCTCAACTAGGGGACCTGTGCTTGCCCTGGCCATGGGGAGTGGCAGGGTACCCTTCTGCCCCTCAGAGGGGCCAGCTGCCACCTCCTCCCAGGGCTGGAGATCCCTGGGAACATCCCTGCAACACATCCTGGTGTTCAGAGAGAGCACAGGTGGGGATACTGGGTGGCCCTTGCCAGCTCAGGATGGGGCTGGCTGCCTAGCACAGCATTATTTGCCTCTTGCTGACAGAATTATTAATCTTCAATAAAAACTCTTTTAATAAGCAAGTGCTGCTTAAGGAAAGTAGGGGAGCTGCCATGGCACAGGCAGCCCCTTTAGCTTTAATGGGGCACCACCACCTACCAGAAGAGAGGGGAACAAAACGGTTTCAATATGGAGCTCTACCTAATTGCAAGACTCCTCTTGCCCTTGAGAATAAATTTCCTTCCCCTATCCTAGGAGCCATGCTGGGTTTTTTTTCTCTTGTTATCATCACCTGCAACCATGCAAGTGACTCTGGTGGCATAGCCGTGTCTTGGCTAGGCTCAGGGGTCATGAACCTCCCTGTGTCTTTGCCAAAGTGTCATCTGGATCCTAGTCTTTGCCTGTGACACGTGGAGGACTAAAGCTAGCAGCAGGGACTTGAATACATCCCCTGGCTGTGGTCTGATGCTGGAGGACCCAAGTGGAGCCATGGTTTGGAGGCAGTGTGTGGCTTTTGGCCTTGGTGTTGATTTGCAGACCACAATATATCTTGTCAGGATTTGTCAGGGCTTGTGTGCCCCTTTCATGAGACAATTAGGATGACATGTTATTAGCTGATTACTGGGAAAACAGACATTTACTCAGGATTTATTCTGGGAACAACATTAATCTCCTGTATAGTCACTAAACCTCCATAAATAATCTGATTTTGGTGATCAATTGCTGTTGCAGCACACCCCACCACCACCCACCACCCCACCATAATTCTCAGTTAAATGCACATTTAATTCACATAAAGTTGCCAAATTTGCTTGCACATTTCTGTCCTGCTGTTTGCCTCAGGCAGATGTCTGTGTGTGTGCAAGCTCAAGTCTGTTTACCAGACAGCCTGAAACCAGAATATGGTTTGCCAAGGCAGTTGCATTCAGAGCAGCACTCCTCTCCTGTGGTCCCATGTGGAGAACCCAGCACACCCTGCATTTCTGCTGCCAGAGGTGCTCCAAGACAAGTGCTTCACAAACAGCACTGCTCACAGCCCTTCCCCTGGCTGTTGTCCTGATGCTGTGGTGTGCAATGAGGGCAGCAGAAGCAGCTGCAGGAGACTGCACCTGCAGCAACCCAAGGCTTGCCCAAAGTACATGGGCATTGGTATGCTTGGGGAGGGGCAGGGAGCAGAGATGTAGTTGCCCAAACCCAGGCAGATGCTTTCAACAGCATAGTCTGGGATGGAAACTGAGGTCTTGCTGGCCTTGGTTGAGTCCTGACAACCAGTGGACCAGCTGCAGTGACTTTTCAAGCCTTAGTGCCTGTGGATGGGGTAGAGGGGGAAGAAGCAAGGGCATGCTGCAGGGAGGAGGCAGCTGACCCTGGACTAGCAGAACATGGTGCTGTCATCTTTCAGGGTTGGAGAGAGATTCCAGACATAGCTCATCTCTGTCTGTTGTTGGGGCCATGCTGATGTGTTTTATCTTCTTGGGTTTGCAAATAGCATGCAGCTAACTGCAGCAGTGTGCACCCCAGAGAGAGCTGGGCTCATGGTTACAGAGCTCCAGACGTGCTGGTGGTGTATGCTTCTTATGCCTCTGCTGGGGGACCTGACAGGAGCCTTCCACTGCCTTTCCTGGTGTGGGGTTTTGCCCCCTCCCATTCTGCTTGAGTGCTGGTCCCTGCTGCTGTGGGGCTGATGCTCTTTGGTCTGCAACCTCCATGCCCCCACTGTTTGTGCCAGGCCACCAGCAGTGACAGCTTGAGCTGTGCTGATTCTGGTGATGGGGACTGCACTAGGGGAGCCATAAAAGAAATGATGAAGCTGTTCAAATTGCTGGGAAGATGTCTACTCAGATCTCCTCCTGAGTCTGGCTGGAGCCCAGCCTGCTAATTATGATGGTAGGGGAAATACACAAACATACAGATGGCAAGAAGAACAAAAACTGCTGTTTTTTTAATACCAAAAGCTCCGTTTCTGGCCAACTGAAACTGACACGTGGCAGAAGCTAAGCACTAACAGCTTTGGGTGAGACTGGAGCACCTCACCAGCCTGTGCAGGAGCTCTTGAAGCCCTTGCAGAGCCCAGAGGGAGATCTGTCCCTCCTGGGACAGCAGAATGGACCCAAGCCTGCAGCAGCTGTCAGCAGAGGCATGGGGAGGCCAAGCTGCAGTGGTGCTTGCTGTGCATGCCTTCATCTACTACAGACAACTATGGACCCAGCTTGCAGCTGCAGGCTGCCAAGGGTCCCATGCTGGCTCTGCACCAGAGGTGGCCTGTGACCACTCCAGCCTGCTCTGTCCTGGGGACTTCTTAGTGCATCCTTGCATTGCATGGGAGGGAGTTTCCTCCTCCTGAACCCATCTTTCATCTCTGCTAGGTGGGTTGGGGCAGTGATTCACAGAGCACCTAAGATGTTGGGCACTTGTCACTGCTGCTGTCCAGCCCCTCATAACTGTGTTCAGAGTTGCTGCTGGGAGGGAAGATACCCTCCCTGGGGTCTCTGTCTTTTGGCCTTTTCATTGTTCTTCATAGTTTTTAAAAGGTTCCCTGTCCCATGGGATTCTATCCTAACCACAGGCACTTTGGCTGGGGTGGGTGAGATGGGCATCAAGCAGTACAGGGCTGGTGACATGTTTCTTGCCACTGCCCTGAGGAGTGTGTGGGTGAGTGTGCTTGTCTAGGTGTCTCGTGCTGTCCTGCACTGTTTGTGGCCATGGGGCTTTCTGTGGCACGGTGCTGTCCCACACTGCACCTCACCTCCTGCACATCCCAGCTGCCTGCTCTGCTCCCCTTCATACCACCCATATGCATGGCCAGGTGTCTCAAATAACCTCTGGGGCCGGGGTGGGGGGCAGGGCACAATCTTTTTATGGCCACTTAAAGGCTCCATTTGCTACTTTTAACAGAATTAGAGCAGGGATCACAGTAGATTAACAAAAGCAGTAAGCACCCTCTGTGCTGCAGGGACCCCACTGAGGCCCTGCTGAGCCCTTCTCTGAAGAGGGCTGCACAGTGTCTGTGGGATGCTCTGCATTCACTGACTCTGGCTGTAGGTTTTGTCTCCAACCCCACAGCTTGTAGGCAGTTCAGTGGTTCACAGGGCTTCAAGGGGATGGGGTAGTGCCCTTCATGCTGCAGCCCTGGGCTGTGTTGCCTCTTCCCAGGAGCACAGCTGGTGAGATGCCGGTTGCTTTAGAAAGCACCTTCCCAGGATGTAAGAGTGGATGCAGGAATTTGAAGCCTGCCAGGGAAGCTCTTGATGGTGTTTTGCTGCCAGCTCTGAGCTGTAATTCACTCCCTGGAATGGGACTGGCTGGAGGGCGGCTGGTCTTGAAGCTCCTATCCCCGTGAGCACGTGCTGATAGCTTTGGGCTGGCTCTGTAACATATCCCCCTGCCGGGCAGCCTATTTATGGGGGGATTGTCCCCTCTGTGACGCCAGGGCTTGCTTTGCCAGCTGTCACCTCCACTCCAAATTCCCACTCCATTGCATTAATATCTGTTCAGTGTCTCTATAGCCAGATTTGATTTCAGCTCCCTCCCTGGACTAGAATGAGTTAAAAATAGCCAGTCCAATACCCCTCATTCCCTGGCTATGACGCAGTCTCTCAGGTTGGAGTTACAATGCCAGCGTGAATATGGTTTGAAATAAAACAAGGGAGTCTACTGCAAGCTCCAGCCTGGAGGAATGACCTGGAGGACTCTCTGCTCTCCTAATGTGTGCCTGCAAAAGGCAAGAGCTTCTCTTCCTTAGAATCACAGAAGCAATAATGTTGGGAAAGACCTCAAAGATCATCAAGTCTATCCTGTCACCACAGACCTCATGACCACTAAACCATGGCACCAAGTGCCATGTCCAATCCCCTCTTGAACACCCCCAGGGATAGTGATTCCACCACCTCCCTGGGTGGCACATTCCAATGGCCAACAGCTCTCTCTGTGAAGAACTTTCTCCTCACCTCGAGCCTGAACTTCCCCTGGTGCAGCTTGAGACTGTGTCCTCTTGTTCATAGAATCAACAAGGTTGGAAAAGACCTCAAAGATCATCAAAGAGTTTCACTTGAGACTGAGTCCTCTTGTTCTGGTGCTGATTGCCTGGGAGAAGAGACCAACCCCCTCCTGGCTACAACCTCCCTTCAGGTAGTTGTAGCGAGCAATAATGTCTCCCCTGAGCCTTCCTTGCAGTGCTTGTATTGGCCAGGTTAATGCTAGGCACAGAGTGATTAGCAAGAGCAGTGCAGGAGGTGTTCAGCCCATCAGGGAATCAACTGAGCACTGAAGAAACCAGCAAGAAATCAGCTGAGTGCATTATGGCTTGGGACTCTTTCTAGCGCATCATGTGCAGACCAGCTTGCCGAATACTGGCTGGGTGCTGAGCAGACCGATAGGGGCAGCGGGGTGCTGAGCAGACCGATAGGGGCAGCGGGGTGCTGAGCAGACCGATAGGGGCAGCGGGGTGCTGGCCTCAGCAGCACCGTGGTCCCTCTGAAAGAGCAAGGTGCAGACTGGGCTAACTGGGTTGCTGCTCTCCCAGAAGTGGGTACCAGACCCTGCAAGCAACAGCGTGCTGCACAGTGGCAGGTTGCCAGCCTGGCTCTCGTCTAACAGGGCTGTTTCTCTGATCTCTGTGGAAAATCCTAAATCCCCACGTTTTTCACTTTCAGACACTGCCCTAGTTTCAAACTGCTGGCTCCTAGCTTACTTTGTAATGTTTTAAATATAGCCTCCTTTATGTTTTTGATGTATGCACCATATGTTTTGAAAACTGCAACAAAATCCATTGGGCTTGTGGGTGGAGGTTAAAGGGGGAAAAGCACTTCCATATGGGAAGCCACAAACACAAAACACAGCAGCAAACAGAAAATCCCTCCGTGCCTCAGCCAGAAATAAGCTCCTTTCTGTCCTGTGTTTGTGTGAGGAACCAGCCTGAATGTTTCCATTGTGCCAGCTCTGTCCCGGACACCCTGGCACTGACTCCACAGCCCCCTCCGAGGCCCACTGGGAGATGCCACTGTGTGGGAGACCATCCAACAGCCCCTGTGTCCTTTCCCTTCCCCCTCAGAAAGCCCCTTTGCTGCTTTCTAGGGGGCGGTTCTTGCCTTTTTTGGCTGGGACAGTACCCTCCTGATGGAGCTCACCCAGGCTGCTGCATCCCTGGCTGGTGGCAGTGGGTGGGCTTTGGCAGCAGAGGGAAGAGGCCCTGGGCTCCTCGTGCTCCCACACAGCACAAACAGCCTCCCATCACTGAACACAGACTCTATTTATCAGGAAACTTGGCCTCAGCAAAATGATGAGCTAAAGGTTTTCATCTTTCAGCCAAGACCTCAAGTTTAGCCTCCTCTACCACGCACATCTGGTACCCCTTGACTCAAGGACCCAAGGGCATCCTCTCATATGGACCTCCCAAACCTGTCCAGCTCAGTTAGAGTAGAAAATAGCATTGTGTGGGTTGGGGCTGGGTCCAGCCCCCAGCTGAGGCATGCTCCTCCTGTGTTCCTGCTGTCTGAGGCTGCTGGGTGAGCTGTTTGCTGGCTGTAGCTCACCCACTTGTCACGCCTTGTGAATAAAATCTGGGGGTGGAGATGGGCTCTGGCCAGTGCTGAGCTGCCAAGTGGACTGCCTCCCTCAAGACCACCTTGCCAGATCCGCTCCGTAGCTAGCATCATCTCAGATGAGCAGCAGAGAAGCTGTAGTGGTCAAGGGCAGCACTGGTGTTGGTGGGACCATTGTGGACATTGAGTGGCCCAAAGCTCCTGCTGTGAGGGCCAGCTTGGGGTTGACCCCCACACTTGGAGGATGAGTGGGATGCGAAGCAGTGGCCCTGTGTAGAGGAAGTAGGATGTCATGGGATGGACACAGTGGAGGAGGGGACATGGTAAAGGCTTTCATATTGGCTTTTGTCCTGCAGCATCCCATTGCACTGGAGGCTTGGGGCTGGGACTGTGTATCACCCCGTGGGGTGTGCGTGCCCCGGGGACGGTAGGGTCCAGCAGCAGGGCAGAGGGAAGCTGCTACCAAGAATTCGGCTGTACACTGTGGCATGGTGTCCTGCAGAGAACGTGGCTTCAGGTGGTCCTTCTGCACTGGGATCCACGGAGAGCCACCAAGGGCAGCTGTGTGTCTCCATGGCCACTTGGGTCACTTTATGCCTGTGCACATCCCTGTCCCAGGGATGTCTTTAGCTAGGGAGCTAGGCGGAGCCGAAGCCATGGGTGCGGGCTGTGTCTGTGTGCAGGATGCACCCATCTGCCTCACGCCCCCTCACTCCTGCACCATTTATTTGTATCTGCAGCAGCTTGGGGAAGATTTTTTTAAGCTGAACCAGATGCAAGCACGAAATCCCATCTTCAGCCTCTCAGCAGGGATCCCTCCTCACCCGCCTCAACTAAACCTTCCTACAGCCCAAAATGCTGATCTCAGATAGTGCTGCACAGCTGCTGGGGAGGCGGCGGCTGGTGGGAGCCCCAGGGAACGCTGGCAGCAGCCCTGGCTGTGTGTGGTGGGCTTGGGGGATACCTCTGGCTGCGGGTCAGGGCTGGGACACCGGAGCTGTGCGTGGGGCAGGAGGGCAGGAGCCTGTTCGCCAGCTCACGCCGTGCCCTGGGCAGGTTGATGCTGGGTAAAGGCAGGGTTTGTGCAGTGCTGGAGCAGCCTGGTCCTGCCTCTCCCAGCAGGTGCAGTGGGGACTCTGGGCCCGGAGGGTCATGACTCCCCGTGCAGGGCTGGAATGCACAGCATGGGTTTGGGGACTCTCAGCAGCTAACCCTTGGCTCTGACATCTCTGCATCACCCTTGACTTTGCCCCTGATGCTTATTGCTTCATCAGACCTCCTGAACTGCAGCTGACCCTCTGAATCAAGAAGCAATCCCTCAAGAGGGACCTGTTCTGGGTTTCTGGGCATGCATCCAGCAGCGTAGCAGCCTCCCAAGCAAAGAGCTGATGTGTGTGCATGCAGGAATCTGCTCAGGACATCTGAATGTGTGTCCTCTGCCATGGCAGGGCACCTCTGTCATCTTCTTCTGGGAGAGAGGGAGAGAAAGGAGCTCTGGGCAGCACACGTGCTCTGGTTTTGGCCCCTGAGGATGCCTGTTTTCTTCCCTGCATCCTCCATCTCTCCAGCTCACACACGTGCCTCTCACCTGCTCCCCCCATGCTTTCCCTGCTCTGTTTTTCTTCAAAGCAAAGCAGAGTCATCGTTGCCTGCACTCTGGGGTGGCTCCACGCAGCGCCCCCAGCCCTACAGCCCCATGTGCTGCCGTGGTGCCCTGGCCAGCTGCCAGCTCTACACCAGCTCCCTGGTGCTGCCTGCACAGCTTGGTCAGCTCCCAGACTGCAGGTGGCACTTGGGCTCCTGACCTCAGCTGTGGGAGCTGCAGGGTGCTGTGGGGTGTCTGAATCAATTCCTACACATCTGCAGAGCAGTTCAGGAAACAGAATACAGAATTAACCAGGTTGGAAAAGACCTTCGAGACCATCGAGTCCAACCTATTACCCAATACCATCCTGTGAGGAATGGTTTGTGGCACCAAAGCTATCAGGCACCCAAGCTTGGTGTGAAAGTGCCCTGTTCAGGGACCTCAGGGAGGCTCTGGGATCTGGTCCAGCTGTGCTGCAGTGATAGAATCATAGAATTGATAGGGTTGGAAGGGACCTCAAGGATCATCTAGTTCCAGCCCCCTGCCATGGGCAGGGACGCCTCACACTAGAGCAGGTTGCTCACAGCCACATCCAGCCTGGCCTTAAAAACCTCCAGGGATGAGGCTTCTACCACCTGCCTGGGCAACCTGTTCCAGTGTCTTACCACCCTCATGGGGAAGAGCCCAAGAAACTTGCTCATGGGGCCAGAGCAGCTTGGATCTGGTCCCTCCACCCTTTCTGCACCTGATAACCTGTGCAAGCCAGGCTGTTTTCCTGGCTAAGCTGCTCCTAGAGTGGGTGAGAGACCCAGCAGAGCTGGCAGCCCAAGTCACCTCATAGCTGTGAGGGAATGGAGATGCATGTCCCACATGCTCAGGGGAGCATCTTGCTTCCCAGCACTGCTGGTTCCAAGTGGGCTCTTCATACCACTGCAGTGGATCTGAGTAGCAGTTGGATAGCCACATGTGTGAGTGCCACAGTCCTGGCTGGTGTCCCAGTGAAGCAGGCTCTGGCAACCCAGAACCTCATCCATCCCCGGGCACTGCAGCCAGGGCTGGCTGTACAGATGGCTGACACACTCCAGCTTCACCTCTGGGGCAGCTCCCCCTTCACTGGGCTCTCCTGGGGCTCCTTGATGAGCCTGGCCTCTTGTAAGAGTGGGGTGTGAGCTTCAGTGCTGTGGCTTTCTAATGTCCTCATCAAGATTTTAAGAGGAAGCAGCAAGGCAGGCTTACAGAGGTGTGGGGCATCCTTGCTCCTGCCTGAGAAGGGAGTGGTGGAGGATGCTCCCAGCTGTCCTGCCAGAGCCACTCTTGGGCAGGACCCAGCTCTCTGGTGCCTGAGAACTGCTGTGCCATGCCCTCCTGTTCAGCCTAACTGCCTGCTCCAGGCTCACCACAGCTCCTGCCCTGGGCAGCCATGCATTTCAGTCATTATTAATTAAAATGTAATCTATCCTTTCTCTTCCTCTCCCCAAGACACCAAGAACTGCTAAAATATTCTCAGGAATAATAGGGAGGAGAATTAAATAGTTACTATGAAATTTGAGCTGTGCCTTTTGGAGATTTATTGCCATTCTTAGAACCTGCAGTTCCCTGTTGGGTGCTAAGTCTCCAGCCCCATGCTTGGTGGAAATAACCACATCTGCTGGGAGGCTGGGCACACCATAGAAGATGCCCAGGCAGCTGCAGCATGTCCAGCCTGCACGCAAAGATGGGCCCCCAGGTGCTGGGGGTCTCTCTTCTGTGAGCTGTTGGAGGGGCCGAACTCATCTCTTACCTGTGTGGTTATCTACAGCACTCAGTGCCAGTTCTGGGATGCAGCCCAGGCTCCTGATGGCATAGGCAGTCTAGGTGTGATACTGCTGGTTGGGATGAGAACAATATTGCTTTGGGGAGAGAGGCTCCCATGCAAGCACAGACTAGGAGCAGAGAGGGGCAGAAGCCATGGAGATTGTGCCTGCTGCTCCAAGCACTGCACCCAGGAGGGTGACCATGGGTGGAGCAGCCTCTGCTGCTGCCCTGCCTGCAAGGAAAGGGCTGCAGGACACAAAGCCTCTCTTTTCCCATGCCCCCCAGTTCTTCTGTTCCTCCTGCAAATTGCTGCTGGGGCAAGATGGGGCTCAGCTGGCCCAGTGCAGAGGGGCTAAGCATCCCACAGACTCTTCTTGGAGAGGATGAAATGGGAGGAACTGCCTGGTGCTGTGTGTTAGTCATTGCAAAAAATCCCTAAATCCCAGCTGTATCCTGGTTCAGGGACAGGCTGCCACCCTCCTTTGGGGGTCTGTGGAGCCCAGAGCTCTGCTGTAAGGGGCTTCTGTGATTCCTGCAGCAGGTATTCTGGCTGCAATTGCAGTTCAAGGTGATCTTGTTGCTATGACAAGCTGTACAAGCATTACCCAGCAAAAAGAGACCCCAGCAGTGCTTGCTGGAGATGGGAGGAAAGCAGCCAGCGTGGAGGACAGGAGCCATGCACTAGAATGGCTGTGAGCACATGTGTTCTACCACACACATTAAACTCCTCCTGATGTGTTACCTTCCTGTGTTACACCACCAAGACCTCCTGCCTCACTCCAGCCTCCTGCTGAGCTCCATGAGTACAACACCACGCTCCTGACCCCTCACCCTTCTCCAGTCCCTGCACAGCTGTCTCAGCAGGGTCCTTGCTCTGAAGAGACACCAGCCCCCATCCCACAGTACTGACCAGGCAGTGGAGGCTCTCACCCACCAAGCCCTCCACTTCTTCATTGGTTCAGTAGCAGGGGATGGTGAGTGACCATTGAAGAGTGGTTCTCTTCTGAGAAACAAAGACTGTTAGAAGCCCCAGTGCCTCCAAGCAGGTGCTGCTGCTGGGGTGAGAGCAGACTAGCTCCAGGCACCCAGCACTGATCAGCGAGGGGCTGGGGCTGGTGCTTAGCCTGTGGCAGGGTGCTTCTCCTCCTCCTTTGCCCAGTGAGTGGCACAACGACCTCTTCCCGTGGACAGTGACTCTTGCTCAGAGGTGCTCTGGGTGTGACTGTCGCTGCAAGACTGCCACACACGGGCTTGTTCCCCACTGCCAGGCTGGGTGGTTGGGGGTGCTGGGACACCGTGTCCCTGGCTCGCCAGCTCTGGGCAGTCCAGGGAATAGCTGTCAGGCTGAGGAAGCTGGTGAGCACTGCACAAGGCTCTCTGCTCTCATGCTGCTCTCTGCCTGAATCTTCAACTGTCCCAGCAGCTGCAGGAACTACAAGAGCAACGTTTTGCTTCTTTTCTTGAGAATCTGGAGAGGTCACAATGGCAGCAGCTGGTGCTTTCAGCAAACCAGGGGCATCCTGTGGCTCCTCGCCCGGCACACCCCGTGGCCCTGCTAGCACTGGGGCTGGGTGCTGGTAGTGGGGCTCTCTAGGCTTCTGCAGGGGAGGAGGTAAAACCTGCCTCAACCGGCAGTGGGGTCTTTGAGGTTCCCCGTGGTGGTGTGACCCTGCCTGTGCTGGGCAGTAAACATCCTGCAGGCAGGCAGGGCTGCTGCCGGCCGCCCGGCCAGCGTGGGGAGACAATCGCCGGCTTCCTGCGCCGCCCCCTTGAAGAGTTTCCATGAGAGCAGCCAGGAACAAGCTGCTGTGTGAGCAGGGCCCTTGCTATTCACTGCTCCATTTTCTATTGCCTTCTATCTATTCTCCTCCCCTATTCTGTTCTTTTCAGAATGGTATCAGGTCCCCCTTGCAGACCAGCTCCTACCCCAGCCCGCGGTCCTGCTGTGCCCTTGCTGTTAGCATGAGGTTTTGGCACCCATCTGGACACCTTCCCATGTCACTGGCCAGCCACAGCAGCTGCCAGCATTTGAGTCTGTGTGGCAGTGATGGTTTGCTGCCTCCTCCCAGTTCCAGCTTGACATGAGCTCTGAGGTACCCCTCCAGCACTGGTTGCTTTGCTTCCTGGCATGGGGCTGGGAACTGGAGGAGCGGAGAGAGAGGCTGGATCTGCCTGCTGTGTCCCTCTGCCCAGGCAGCAGTGTCTGCAGTGCAAAGCACAGCGCTGCCAGCTCTCTGGGTTGTGTCCATGCTCCTGGCCCCCATCCTTCCCACCTGCCCTCCTGCATTCAAGCATGCTGAGGTTCAAGTCCACAGTGAGCCCCAAGATTGAGAGCTGGAGTGGGACTAGAGCACATATTTGAGCTCATTAGGAGGTTCTGCAGTGGTTTTGCCTGGTTGCCAGCTCTCCAGGAGAGGCAGTGGGTGGCACTTGACCAGAGCTTAGCTGCTGTTATCCTCTGTGATACCCAGCCACGCTCATTCATGTCCTTCTCGTGATACCCACCTACAGAGGACTCCCTCCCTGTGCAATGCCAGTACTGGACCAGAGTTCTCATCTCAGCCCTGTCCTGCTGCTGGCAGCCACACGCCCTTTGCTCTCCACTGGCTGGCATCCTGGCAGCACCCATGACATTTGTGTCCTGTGTTACACTGAAGAAGGTGATGCAGTGTGGGAGTGACAGTGGTGGAGGGCAAGGGGGCAGAGTGAGGCAGTTGGAAGCAATAATTGGTCATGATCTAATTAGGGAAGCCTAGGGCTAGATTAGGAGCTGTGGCACAGGGGTGGGGTTTTAGCTGTGAGACGCAGATGGCTCTGCCTGTGAGCTGGGAGGGCAGAGGCTGGTGTGAACTTGCCAGGAGTTTGTAATCCTGCCTGCACGATGCCCTGTGCCAAACAGCAGCACTGCTTCCTGGTGGCTTGGAAATGCCTCAGTGCCGGCTCTGTGTAAGGCAGGTCAAGGGAGGTGATTCTCTCCCTCTACTCCACTCTGGTGAGACCCCACATGGAGTACTGCATCTAGTTCTGGAGCTCGTATTACAAGAAGGATCTGGAGGTGCTGGAAGGTGTCCAGAGAAGGGCCACAAGGATGGACTGGATCTCCTCTCCTAAGAGGACAGACTGAGGGAGTAGGGGCTGTTCAGTCTGGAGAAGAGAAGGCTCCAAGGAGATCTAATTGTGGCCTTCCAGTATCTGAAGGGGGCTACAAGCAAGCTGGAGAGGGACTTTGTAGGGTGTCAGGTAATGACAGGAACATGGGGAATGTAACAAAAATAGAAATGGGTAGATTCAGATTGGATGTCAGGAAGAAGTTCTTCCCCATGAGGGTGGTAAGACACTGGAACAGGTTGCCCAGGGAGGTGGTGGAAGCCTCATCCCTGGAGGTTTTTAAGGCCAGGCTGGATGTGGCTGTGAGCAACCTGCTGTAGTGTGAGGTGTCCCTGCCCATGGCTTGGGGGCTGGAACTAGATGATCCTTGAGGTCCCTTCCAACCCTAACATTTCTGTGATCCTATGATTCTATTGCTCCCAGCCCGTGCACCCTACACTGCCCCACTCCCTGCTGCTGCCCATCACAGCCCAGCCCTGTGCTCCATGCATGGGGACAGCAATGAGTGCAATACAAGCATTGGGAGAAGCAGCAGGAGCTGCTCCAAGCTCAGACTGACCCACAGCAGATCCTTAGTGTCTGCCCACAGTCTGTGCCTTTGTTGGGAGCACCCAGTCTGACCCCGGCTTACAAACGTAAATATGAAGTAAAGAATTGTGTGACATTTCTGGGTTTTACCTAAAGGAGAGATCAGGAGAGAAAGTATTTTGATGAAAAGTAAGGATGCAGCTTTCTCCTTGATCAAAATTAACTTCTACCTGCAAAATCTTGCTGGCAAGCAGTTGCCAGCTGCTGGAGCAGCGAGATGGCCGTGCAGGTGTCACAGCAGGTATCAGATTTGCCTCTGGAGCTGAGCATCCTGACTATTGGACCCTTCCTTTATTTCAGGGAGAATTCAGCTGATGTTTCAAGTGGGCTACCAGCACCAGCTTGGCAGGGTGCATGTGCCCACATTGTGCCCTTGCCCAGCTATCTGCTGCCGACCTTTGCCCTCGGTCACCTTCTCAGCAGGGAGCTGGGGTGGGTAATCAGCCAGACCATGCTCATTCCTGCCAGGACAGAGGCAGCCCCACAGGACAGCTGGCTGTGGCGCCCACCCTTGCCCACCCACGGCACCCGCATCTTTTGGCTCTGGGCTTGTCTTCCCCTTCCTCCCCAAGACATTTTGTGGCTGTGGTCAAGCTCTTTGGCTGCTGCAGGACAGCAGGCAGGAGCCCTCAGCCCCACTGCTGATGAGAAACCCATACGGTGTGGCTGCTGGAGCTCCCACCCTTCCTCCTTGGCTGCCCATGGGACCCAGTGCAGGTCCTGCCTAGAGGGGAAATCCTCCCCCTCGCCTCTCATGGGGCTCGGGGCTGGCCAGGTCACCCTGCATCCCTGCTGCAGCAAGAGGACTGGGGTGCAGGCTCCTCAGCACCACCTCTTTCTGCCTGTATCCTGGCAAGGGGTTCCTTTTGCATCCTTGCTCTCCGCCCCCAGCCCAGCACACTCTGTCCCATCACCATTGCTTCAGCCCTGCCTCTCCCTCAGCCTTCAGTACTTCCAGTAAAATTCCTTTCTGGCCAGTCACTGCTGCCCCTCGGCCTCGACACCTCCGGGTGCGGCGTGCTGGCGGGGCTGGGCTTCCTCTTCCTGAGCCGCCCCAGCCCACGCCGTGCTCCCGGTCCCCTCCTCACCTTCGCCCAGTGCTGTCGCATTGTCCCTTCCCTGAGGACACGAGGGTCCGCCAGCCAAGCCTGCCTCACGGCCTGGGTGCCCAGCAAGCGTGTCCAGTTCCCCTCACACGCCCCACGGGAGCCCCGTCCTGTGTGCACCCCACACCGTGCTGGTGCCGCTGCCCCCAGCGGGACTTTGTAAGAGGAAGATTTCCAGCCTCGGTGAGCACAGGGAGCGTGCAGAGCAAGGCTGCGGTGAATTGCTCACTGCGAAGCAGTGGCTGCTGGAGCAGGGTTCAGCCCTGTGGAGATGTTTGGGCTCCTGAAAGCTTTGTCTGCCCTGATGCAGATCCTCCTCCTCACCTCTTGGCATCCACCCCAATTCGGATCTCACCCAAGCATACACCCAGCACGCCCTGGAGCTGGATCCCATCCTGTCATCCACAGGAGCCAGCAGGGACACCTCCCCTGCACACAGCCAGCACCTGCTTGCTCACACCTCACTGCACAGGCCCAGCAGCACCCCCTCCCAGCCTCTGGCACCCACCCACCTCAGCTTCCCACAGTTATTAATTAGAGGGCAAATGCTTTGCTTCTCCACAGTCCGCTTCACCTGTGGCTCTCTTGAGTATTGCACAAATATTAATTACTGGTAATTAATTAAATCAGTCCTCCCCTTTCCCCTGTGGAGATGCTGTCTCATAAACATGCTGACAGCAAACAGTGCATCAGGGCAGGCTCTGTGAGCTGGGTGGGAGCTTCCAATTACCTGTTGCTAATGATATGAACCCCTCTCGCAGTAGTTTCTACCTAACTGACCTTCCTGGAAGGTTAATGAGTTGGCAGAGGGAGATAGGTGGGAAACCAGCAGGACCTGGGCTGATCCCAGTAAGTGATGGTGGATGGATCTTTTATAAATGCCCCTGGCTGTCCTGTTTCTTGCCACTTGTGCTCCTGGAAACTTGCTCCTGGTTTGCTGCTGGTGGTCCATGGGGCTGCCTGGGTAGGAGGGTGAAGCAACTGGTCAAGCTTACTTTGCGTGAGCCTCTCACCCTGAGCCATCTTGGGGGATGTGCTCTGTTATTCGCAGTGCTGTTGAGCTGCCGTCCCTCCCAGGTAGATGGAGTTCAGCCCCCTGCTGCTGAAGGGCTCGAAGTGTTTTAGAGGCAGTGTGAGTGTTCAGCATTCCTCTGTCCTGCTGCTCCTTGGCAAAGAGCTAGGATACTGTGCAGGAAGAAGACGGGAAGGCAAACAAGGCTGTTGACCCTTGTGAAGCGGAAGGTGGGTGCTCTGGGAATGAAGGAGGGGGATGGCCCAGGGATGCGCAGCAGGAACCCGCAGATTGCTTACTGCAGCATTGCTTGGAAGATCTCTTGTCCCCTCTGCCCTCCTGGGGGACAAAGCTCCTCTGCACCGTCTTGGGTGTTGTTTCTACCTTCACCAAGCTGGCAAGCTCTCTTGCTTGCATTTGGCTGCTGTTGTCTGTCCCTAGGGCTGCACAGGGCATGGATCCCTGACCGGAGGTGCCACCTTAATCCAGATCAGTGGGAAATCTGCTGCATGCCCACGCAGCCCTGTGTGGCAGCTCACTGCCTGGCTGTGCCCACTGTAGTTCTTTGGGCTCCACAGATCAAATGCCAGCTGGGACACGGGGCCAGCCCAGCAGGAGCCTGGCTCTGAGCGGCCTTTTGCACTGCGTTGTGGAGCACAACTGCATTAATGGCCAAATGAAGCCAGCTTAATTTTGTGCTCCACAAACAAAAGCAGGAGCAAACCGGAGTGAGATTAAGGCATTCCTTGGGCAGCTCCCACCCCCTGACCCAGGCTGCTGTATCTTGGCCTGCAAGGCCACTAATGCTACTTACATTATTACTGGATTATTTTGGTGTAATGAGCTTTGCCCTGCTCAGCTGTCCCTCTGCTCAGGGGCGTTGCGATGTGTAATACTTCCTGTGCGAGGCCACGAGGCAGGCAGCTGCCCGCTCAAAAACAAGCAGAGCCCCAGCAAAACAATGCATTAATGTTCCCAGAGCAAAATTCCAGCATGGGCTGGAGGTTAATCACAAATCAGGCAGCTTTCAGCTTAGCGTGGGACAAAGCTGGCAGGCGGGAGGGCAGCGGTGCCCTAAGCCGGGTCCTGACCCATCTCCATGGGTACAAAGAGGAGTGACCACATGGGTTTCATCTCTGCCAGGGTGTAATGCAGCTGTAAGCAGCTCTGCCCTCCTCAGCTCCTTCTCCTCTGCCTGCCTTCCCATCAGATGTGCCATTGCAGGGACTCGGTGATGTGTTGCTATGGACACCAAGAAGTTTCCCCTAGAGACCAGGAGCCCGGAATAAGTGATGTCTGCATTTTTTGACATTGATTTTTATTTTTTCCTCCCTCTTTTTTATTTTTTTCCCCTTAACTATTGATGTTTAAGTGCTGATTAATTCCCAGCCTTTCGCCCCACCTCCCTCCTGCTTTTCTCTCTGAGCTTTGTGGATTCTCATGGCGGTGTCCCAGGGCTTGGCTTCTGCTTCACTCGCAGCAAGGGTGCAGTAGCTGGGTTGGGTGTGTGGGAGGAAGTTTCTGTGCTGTTACTTTTGGTCTCCTGGAGACCCCTTTGGAAGAGATCCCCCCATTTATTCCAACCTTGGGAGATTCTGCTGGTTCATGTCTGGGTCTCCCCAGTCTGCTGCAGAGTTCATGGATGCCCATCAGTAGCAGCTGCTCCATGAGGTCCTGGATCCCACTTCCCAGGGCTTGTGCCTCCCTGCTAGCCGCACCTGCAAAAGCATAGGTGGGAGGTACCCTGCTCCCTTTACAGGTGTTCCAGCTTCTCTTGGAAATACACATCAAGACTGTAGCCTGAGCTTTGCTTGGGAGCACTTTCAGGAGAGCAACTTGGCTTTGCTTGCAGCTATCATGTTGGACTGACAAGGCTGCCAGTCTGCCATGGCTCCATAGCCCTGGAGGATGGAGGAGCAGTCAGGTAGGGTCAGACCATTTTCCCAGTGGTGAGCAGTGCTGCTCCCCTGCAGAGTGTGACTCTGGGCACTTGGCTTATAGGCTGGGATTTTACTGTGAGAGACTCTCAGTGTCATTTTGGCTTCTCTTTCTTCACCTTTGAAGCCAAGAATAGGCTATTTCTGTTCCCCGTCACACGATCTGCCCCACGGTGCCTGAGGAGCCTCTCTGATGAGTGATCTCCTCTGTCCTGTGTCCCTTTCTCCCTGCTCTGGAGGGAGTTCACGTTCCAGGTTTCAATCGGCTGCTTCTCTTGTTCCTGGGAATGCAGTTCAGCCCTGGGTCAGAAAGTCTCAGGTCCGTTGAAGTCCTGCCCTTCACAGCTCACACTGCCCCAGCTGCAATGCTCTCCTGGAAATCTTAAGCAAGTCCTTTGCTGCTTGGTCCCTGCCTGCAGTGGGTAGCATGGGGTCAGCCAGCCCGGAGCTCCTGGGAACAGCCCATGCACTTGAAAGTGGGGCAGGGAGAGCAGGAGCTGCTCTTTAAAGTTTTTGTGGGTTTTTTTTTTTTTGGGGTGGGGGGGTAGGTAAACTGTTGTGTGACAGCAGGAGGGCTCCCTGCTGGCTCCTCCCCTAGAGCCTGGGGCAAGGCTGCAGAGCATCAGCCCTTCTTGGGGGTCTGCAGAGCTGGAGGAGGGGGATGAGGAGTAGAGGTGAGTCTCAGGACCTCCTGCAGCAGGAGGTTGGCTCTTTCCTCTAGCTTGGGGACTGGGGGCACGTTACCCTCCCTCCCCTGCAGCCCTCAGCTTGGTGCAGAGCCTGCATGTGCCACAGTGCTGCTCCGGAAGGAGCAGTGAGGCTGGGATGCTGCTCTTTGCTGAGGAGGTGAGAGTCCCACCAGGGCCAAACACTCAATTGCTGTGATGTTTGAAAGCTCCTTGAAAAATGACTTCTTCATCCAGTTCCTACCCAAACAAGTGCAAGCTGCAAAGAACAGCAGTTCCTTCCCATGCTGCTGCCAAGCCAGCACTTGCTGGCACACTTCTGAGCAGCTCAGCAGCCAGCCAGGACTGTCTGAGGGCTGAGTGGGTAGTTGATCCCTACATTGTCCTCCTGCATCTGCTCAGGAGATAGGAGAGCATCCAGGGAGCACTTCAAAGCTTTGGGGCAATGGTGAAGATGCTCTTGTTGTTCGTGCAGAGGCAGGGCACAGTGCCCGGACACTTCCTCTGTACAGCACTTAGGACTGCAGTCCTGAGCCTGAGGGGCTCTTTTGTGGGGACAGGGAAATTCCAAATCTGGACAGAGCTGTGCACCCAGCTCAGAGTTACTGAGTGCCAGCACAGTCTCAGCTGTGCTTTGCCTCATGTCCAGCTGCTCTGTCACAGCCACTGGAGGTTTCCTCTGCAGCTGCCTACTTGAGGTCAGTACCACAACACCCGGATGTGACCCAAGTGCTGACAGACCCTTCCCCTCTCTCGCTTTCCCCTCCCTCCTTTCTGCCAGCAGTTCCCTACCAGCAAAACCCCTACACCCCTGGGAGCAGCTCCAGCGTCATCCAGTGCTACCGCTGCGGGGACACCTGCAAGGGCGAGGTGGTGCGTGTCCAGAGCAACCACTTCCACATCCGCTGCTTCACCTGCCAAGGTAGGACAGCGCCACCCGAAGAGCTGGTGGCCAGGTTGCTCCACAGCCACAGAGGCAGTCCAGAAAGAAGAAGGTTGTGGTCAGACCTGCTCGGACATGTAGTTGCACACCCAGGGGTGGCAGCTTCCCATTGGAGGAGGTGGCATGGTGCAGGTGGGAAGGTGGTGACACAGCCCTGGCATGGTGCAGGTAATGCCTCTCTGTGATGCCAGAGCTGACAGGCTGTGAACAGGGGTGGCTAAGACCTGGGCACCCTCACTACCCTCAAGCTGCCTGAATGCCAAGAGCCTGTACTGCGCTGGTCCCAAACATACCCATGGCCCAGCTGGGATCTGAGGGGGCCAACGCATCCTGCAGCCACCCACCTGCCCCCAGATCAGAAGGAGGTGTCACCAGTCTGGCAGAGAGGCAGCAAAGTGGGGGTGATGCCAGAGGCTGGGGGCTGGTGACAGATCGTTGCCAGCCACACATGAGATGCAGCCAAGGTGTGGTGGGATGCTGTGTGCTGCAGGTGGGATTCGACAGCCCACGGGGGCTGGCACCAATAGAGAAGAGGGGTTGCTTGAACCCTCCCTGAGCACAAGAGGAGAGCTGTGGAACAGTAAGTGATAATGACCCAGTGCTGATGCTGAAGGGTTCCTTAAAGCAGCCAAGGCAGTGGCTGCTTCTGTGGGTTGTAAAGCATCCCATCACTGGGGCTTTTTAAATGTCTTCCAGACTCTCAGCACCTTGTGCTATGCAGGACATTAACCCCCATCCCCTTGGCCATGCAGGGCATTAACCCCCATCCCCTTGGCCATGCAGGACATTAAGTCCCAACCCCTTGGCCATGCAGGGCATTAACCCCCATCCATCCCCTTGGCCATGCAGGACATTAACCCCCAACCCCTTGGCCATGCAGGACATTAACCCCCATCCCCTTGGCCATGCAGGGCATTAACCCCCATCCCCTTGGCCATGCAGGGCATTAACCCCCATCCCCTTGGCCATGCTTTCCTTCTCCTCCCTGCGGAACAGAGGAACTGGCTACAGGGGTCTCTTCCCCTGGTCTATCACCACACCTACTACTGCCCTGCTCCCCATGGTGTGGGCAGCCTTGGATCTGTGGGAGGGCATCTAGACCCAAGGTTGCCCTCAAGGCTGACCTGCACATGTGGGGTGCAGAGCCCCCTGCCTCTTCCTAGCTCAAATGTGCAGGAGCTGTGCATTCAGACAAAGAGTTCAGACAGCCCTCAGCTTCAAAGGGTCCAGGAGCCAACAGGGAGAGCTTGGCAGGGCTCACTGCCTGATTTCCAAGTGAAAGGGAATAAATAATGAGAGGAAATCCTCCTGTCTCACCTTCCCTCACAGCTCTTGCCCGCTGCCACCTCTGACTGGCTGCTGCCAGCTCCGATGCCAGCCTCATGGCTTGTCCCTGACGTGTCCCTGGGAGCCTGGCACAGCTGGTGCAGCCCCTGGGGATGTGCTATGGGTCCCACAGCAAACAGGGCCCAGACCTGCCTCATTTTTCTTGTTTCTGCTTCCTGGTGCTGTCTGAGAGCTGGTAGCCTGTGCCTTGTCCCTGGCAAGTGAGCTCTGGCAGGCTGTTTTAGAGAGTAGCTGGTGCTGGCCCTGTACCCTCAGGTGTCCACCCACAGCTCCAGGAAGCAGCTTTTCCATGAAAGAAGAGCTGCATCCCTGACCCTGCAGCTGGCAGGTCCAGCTGTGCCCTGAGGAGGGTGGCTGCTCTGTGGGCTGGCCCACAGGTGCAGGTGAGGTGTGCAAGGACAGGACAGATGGGTCCTTGGGAGTGAAGGGTAAAGCAGAGACCAGCAAGTGCTCAGTTGCTCTGTAGTTCCCTTCTCCACCCCATCACCTTGCAGGACAGGTGATGAGCATCATGCAGAGGCCCCCAAGACCTGGTCCCTGTGCCACTCCTGAGGTGCTTTCCAGAGTCTGGTGCCCTTGAGGTCTCTCAGTGGATGGGGAAGATGTAGGAGGGAACTGATGCTAAGGGCCAGGGCTTGCCATGTCTCCCTGGATTACTCTGGTGGGCTGTGCACCACCCATGGTTCCCACAGCAGGGAAGGAAGAGATGTTAGGCTGGACACCTATAAAGAGAGAACCAGTGAGAGCACCGACCCCGGTGTGTCCCAGGCCCTGTTCCCATTAGGGCATGGTTTCAAGTCCAGGCTAGGGAGTGGAGATAGCTCATCATGGAGGAGGCTGTGCCTCAGGACTTGGAGAAAACCTCTCCCCAACTTCCCTAGGGCATGCCTAGCTCCTCATCAGTCCTGTTCTCAGCTTCCTGACACCATGAGAATGTCGAATGAAGGGGCTGAGCCCTCTCTAGGTGCGGTGGGTTCAGGAGGGGATGCCATGGGCCCTCTCAGGCTGTTTGTGCATGGTAAATGTGGGCTTCAGGGGTTCCCTTCCTGGTGCTAGGGTTTCCTCTGGGAACACCCAGCCCTGGCTGTCTGGGCAGCCCCATCCTGCACCCTGCCACAGCCCAACACTGACATCTTGTGGTGCAGGGGGAAGACCCCAGCGTGTCTACAGGGGTAGGAAGTCCTGAGATACCTGCAGAAAGCTGTGGCTTTGGGGATGCCCTAGGACCACAGCTGGAGAGGCAGCAGAGGCAAGCTTGGAGGTGCCGGCCAAGCCCTGTGGCTGGACTTGCCCACTGCCCCTTGACAGGTGTTTGTCCTCCCCCTGCAGTGTGTGGCTGTGACCTGGCCCAGTCAGGCTTCTTCTTTAAGAACCAGGAGTACATCTGCACCCACGACTACCAGCAGCTCTACGGGACCCGCTGTGACAGCTGTGGGGACTTCATCACTGGAGAGGTCATCTCTGCCCTGGGAAGAACCTACCACCCCAAGTGCTTTGTCTGCAGCACCTGCAGGTGAGCTGAAGCCATCACTGAGGCTGTGTGACCCCCTGCAGAAGCCCTGTGCAGCACATGTGCACTAGGGAGAGAGCTGTTCACCCCACAGCCCCTCGCTGTCTGCTCAGCATTCCAGCAGCCACCTCCTCTGCATTTCCTTAGGGGAAAACCCTAGGAGGCAATAAAATGGCTCCAACCCTTCCCTTTGAAGTTGATGCCCGCCTTGGGCCCTCTGCCCTGGCACATGTGGACACTCACTGCCTTGCCTGGAGCTCTTCTGTTCCCCGGCACCACAGGTCCACTTGTCCCTGAGGAAGGAACTGATGGGCAGCCCCAAGTACTGTGTGGAGGGGAACAAGCAGCTCACACTTCCCCACCTCTCCTTGCCCACAGGAAGCCGTTTCCCATTGGAGACAAGGTCACGTTCAGTGGGAAGGACTGCGTCTGCCAGAACTGCTCCCACTCTCTCATCAGCACCAAGCCCATCAAGATCCACGGGCCCAGCCGTAAGCTGACTGCTCTCCTGTTCCGTGATGGCTCCAGGGGCAGGGACCACCTGGCCCGGGAGGGTGGCACAGGATGGGCTTTGGGCTCGGTGTGCAGCTGCACGGAGCGCTGGGCGTTCCCAGAGGTTTCAGAGGAGCAGCAGGGTAGTCGGTGCAGCTCCACCCGGGACTGTGGGTCCCTGCTGGTTTCGGAAACTCCCTTGGCCTGCGTGTGACCTGGGCGGGGGCTGCCGCGGCCGGTGCTGTCTGCAGCAGCCAGCAGGTTTGGGAGCTGGGTTTGCTCTGAGGCAATGCCCAGATGTTGATTTGTATCCAGCTGCACCGAGGTCTGTGTCCAAGTGCCAGCCCTGGGACCGCTCTCCGGGCTTTCCCGGTGTTGGTGCCTCTACAAGCGCTGACAGGCTGATCCCCTTGTACTGACAAACTCGGCTAGAACTTGGCAAGAGCCATGGACAGCCTCTTTTCAGTAGATTTGTCCTTGCTTTCAGTCCCAGGTTGTTCCTTGGGATACCCTTCCTCCATTCCATGCTCTGCCTTTCCAGTTTTTCCTTGGTGCTGGCTCTCAGTGGAGAAAGAAGCATCCCATAGGTGCTGTGCTTGGAGGCTGGTAGAACATCCCTGGGGCATGCAGCTGCTGCATTGCTGGCTTTGCTTCAGCCCGTGTCTGGAGTGAGGGACTGCAGGGTTAGCAGGTAGTCCATGCCTCAGTGTCTCCCCTGTGCCCCATGTTTGCCCCATGAAGTCTCAGGGGAACCGCCTCAGCACAGTGTGTGGGCAGGTGGCAGCAGACAGAAAGAGCTGGGAGCTGTGCCACACTGTGGTGCCCAAAGCCTGCCACATCAGCAGGCAGAACTGGAGGGGTCTGGGTGGAGGGGTCTGCAGCTCAGCAAGCTCTGGACCATCAGTGTCTGGAGCAGAATCCTGCAGGTAGGGCTGGACCAAGGAGCATCATATCACCCATGGTCTGTCACCAGTTACCATGGTGGCACTGGTGATGGCTGTTTGGGTTGATTTGCAAGTTCCCCCATCTTCCTCCATTAGCACCCTGAGCTGCCTGTGACCAGGCTGCAGCACCCTGCTGTCTCCCATGGCAGGGCAGGGGAAGGGCAAGCCGCACACTCTGCCTCTCACCTGCCTTCCTCTCCCTTCCTGTCCCATCCCCTGCCAGCTCTTCTGCAGAGCAGGGTTACCTGAGGGCACCATACTTTATTCATAGGCAGCTGCAGAGTGCAGCCACATGTAGCCTGCTGCCTGCATGTGTCCCCTGCAGCCCACGTTGCCCTGGCAGTGCCACCCATAAGGGGTGGCAAGGGAGCTGTGCCTGATGGAGCCCGCACTGATGCACTCTGCAGGGAGGAAGGACACTGAGCCTCTTTCTGCATCTCCATCCCTAAGAGCAACTTAAAACCCACAAAACCTGTGTGAGAAAGGGATCAGACCCTGGCTCAGCTGAGCTGGCCAGCCTGCTTTTGCCAGGGGTCAGAAATTCACCCTCCTTAGCCTAGTCCAGCAGGCAGGGCCTTGGTGCAGAGCTGTCTGGAGATGGGCTGGGGGAAAATCCGGCCAGCTCTGGTGCCTGTGCTGTGCTGCAGCTGGCTGGGTGTTAAGGAGAACACATCTGGGCAAACCTGCTGGCTGGGGGAGAAGGGGACAAGGGAGAGTCAAGGTCAGGGGTCTGAAGCCCATGTGCTTCCTGCTCCCAGCCTTGGCAGGAGCCAAGGGAAGCAGGGAAGGAAGGGAGTCTCGTAAATATGGCAGCAGGGCCGGAGGCAGCTGCCAGAGAGCACAGCCCTTCCTCTGCTCCACTCGCGGCCGGACGCTTCCTATGCCTCCTGCCCTCAGGGAGTCCTCAAGGACCTGCCAGGGCATCGAGACCAGGACAGTGTGGCCCTGGGAGCACGGCCCCCACAGCCCACTCACTCACCCTGGCTCAAGCTCACTGCCTGGCAGGAAGACTTGCCTGTGTGCTGCAGTGGGTGCTTGGACAGGGTGGCTGGGTGCCAGCAATGCCTCAGGTGTCCCAACTACAGCAGGAGGCTTTTCTCTTGGCTCCTTTGCTGGGAACAAACAGATGTGGCCTATTCCCATACAGAAATGATCCCTATGAGGCTGCCCTTGGAGCATTCTCAGGAGCAGGCTGTTTATAGCAACAGCATCCCCTAGAAAATGGAATTCTCTGGATGTGAGGGGGTGCCAAGTCAAACGGCCAGGGTGTCTTGATGTGGACTAGCAGATAGAAGAGTTCCTGCTGCACTGCCAAGCCCACCAGTGGGGACTGCAGTGAGCCATGCTCCCGCTCTGTCCCCTTCTGTCTCCTCAGAATGCGCAGGCTGCAAGGAGGAGATCAAGCAAGGCCAGTCTCTCCTGGCCCTGGAGAAGCAGTGGCATGTCAGCTGCTTCAAGTGCCAAACGTGTGGGATCATCCTCACGGGCGAGTACATCAGCAAGTGAGTGCCACTGTCCTGGCAGCTGGCTTGGCCGTGCTGGCCATCGCCAGGCTGCACTCCTGGCTTGCTGGGCTGCACCCCACAGGGCTGTGGCTGCAGTGAGGGGGTGCCCAGCCCAGTTCACCCAGCACTCACACCCTTCTCTTTCCTCTCCCAAAGGGATGGCATCCCATACTGTGAGTCTGACTACCATGCCCAGTTTGGCATCAAGTGTGAGACCTGCGACCGGTACATCAGCGGCAGGGTCCTGGAGGTGAGTCCCAGAGCCACAGACACCCCATCTCAGTCTGGAATGGGGACTTGGGTGTGTCCCATCCAGATGTGCATGCCTTGGGCAGTTGTGGGAGTTCTGTCATCTTGCACCCTTGTCACGCTACCCCTCGCAGGACTTGGACTCTTTCTGCAGCAGGTTTGTGGACACAGTCTGAGCACCTTCTCAGCCTGAGCACCTTCTCAGCCTGAGCACCTTCTCTGGAGGGTGGGAGTGTGAGAGGAAGCACCACCATGCTGCAAACTTTTGGAGGGGTGGCTTGGTACTGGGGGTCCAGAAGCAGCCAGAGCATGTGGTGGGCTGAGTACATTGGGACGTGTCCCCAGCCCAAGATGTGGGGACACTGGCTTTAACCAGCTGCTGCCATGCCTGGCTCTAGAGTGTCCCCTCCATGCTCACCCCAGCCTGCCTTCTGAGTGCATCATTGTGCAGGCAGCCTGCCTGTTGCCTTGGAAACACATCCAGCATGGCTGCCTGTTGCAGAGCCCAAATGAGGTGCTGCAGCACCCTGCCCATGGGCAGCCTTCCCCATGGCATAACCCTTGCAGGGCCTCAGCTCGAGCAGGGAGTCCCTTCCCTGGGACAAATCTGGAGGGAGCTTTGCTCATCACGTTGCTGGCCAGCAGGAGCTGATGCTCGCCACAGAGAGATGGAGGCATCCCATGGGGATCCCACAGCAAGGCATGGGTGCAGGTGGCCATGGAGCATGTTTTGGGTCATGATAGAGCTGCACAGCCTACAAAAGGAGTAGGGGTTGCTCTTGGAGAAGGACAGAAAGATCTGTCAGGGCTGTTCTTCCCATCATCAAGGTGTTCATGTTCTGCCTATGGTCCCTGCTCCTGGAGGCATGGTGTCCTGTCATGCTTTCTGTTTCTACTCCAATGTTTGGAGGGGGAAAAGAAAAGGCAGGAAATCTGGTCTGAGGCTAAATCAAAGGCTGAGGGGCATACAGAAAGATGTCAGAATGAAGCCTGTTATGGTTTCTAGATCCCCTGGTGATACTCAGGAGCCAGGCTGTGGTGATGTAGAGAGCCAGCAGCGCTGAAAGCATGCTCAGGCCCTCCTGGGACCTTCCCATCTGTGTGACTGAGTGGGAGAGAAGCACTCCTGGGGCAACACTGGCACCCACAACTCTGCTATCCCCAGATGACAGCAATAGGAAACTGCATCCCAAAATCAGAGATACCCTGGCTCCACAGCAAGCCAGACTGCAGTGGCCTGGAGTGGCAGTGGCTGCGTAGGTCCAGCCTACTGAGAGCTGTTCCAGGACATCTCTAGCATGTTTCACTCAGACCACAAAGAGATCACCTTCTCTAGTCCTGCTGGCAGGGCTGGCCTGAAAGCACCCAGCTTGGCCAGGAAACCTCTGCTGAAGCTGGATCCAGGAGCTCTCCAGTGTATTCCCCCTCTTCAGGGAGCTGCCTGTGCCTGGGAAGGCTTTCTGCTGACCCCAGGCTTCAGCTGCAGTCCCAGAGTGGCTCCTGTGAACGTGAGCTCAGCACTGCATCAGCTGCCACGGGCTGGCTGCCCATAGTGAGGCCACTCCACTAGCAAACATCTGAATGGGCCAAGGCAGGGGCTCCCCTGATGTGAATCCCTGCTACTGCTCCCTGGGCAGTCCTGTACCTGATAACCCTGTGCCAGGGGCAAGCAGACTGGATGTTACACAGTGTGGGATGGGCAGTGTGTGTGAGGAGCCAGAGGAGCCCTGGGACCCCTGCCCCAGGCTGAGAGACTGTGCTGCCAGCCTGGCTGGCACCACTGGACACTGCTGTCTCTTGTTGCAGTGGTCTCAGGGTTTTTGTCACTCGGTGCAACACAGCAAAGTCAGGATGAGCATTGGGTGTTCCTGCTGCTGTGCATGTCTGAGGCAACAGGCGGAGAGCAGCTCTGCAGGGCATGGCAGGTACGAGGGCAGCTCAGCCTGCCTGCAAGCTGGAGACAGCCCTGGGATGGTGACAAAGGGGGCAGCCCTCCCTGCTCTCCCTCACCTCCACCTCCGCTGTCTCTTGGCAGTAGCTTTAGTTCTTTGCCTTCCCCTGTACTTTCCAGCATCAACTCTGCTCCCAACATTAGCTCCTCCTGTCTGGAGAGGCCACCCAGCTCTGCCCACCCCTGCCAGGCTGTGGGAGGAGGCTGGCTGAATCCTGTGAGATGCTGTGGACAGCACTCATCTCACATTAGCACCTCCCACGCCTGGGAAGGGGAGACCTCCTTGTGCAATGAGACTCCGTGGGCTGAAAGCAACATACCTTGGCAGCAGTGTCTCTGTGAGCAGAGCTGAGGTGCCACCTCCTTGCAGGTGCTGTCCTGCAGCCAAGAAAATCATAGGGTATGGGTGCCAGAGGGCTGTGCCAGGCAAGCACCATGGGGCCTGCAGGTGGTGCAGGCACCTCTTACCTCCCCGTGGCCAGGGCTGAGCCCGTGTTCCCCACCCTCCCCAGGTGTTGAATGGTCTGTACAACCAGGAGCTCACTGTCTCAGGCAGAGCATGAAATGGAAGAGTGCCTTTAAAGAATTTTAGTCCTTAAGAAGCCTTCTCATACTATCCCAGCAACCTCCAGGCTTTCCCAGCTGCTCTGAGCTGCAAAGCCAGGCTTGGGTGATTAACGAGTCTTTAAGGGCCCCCAAGTGATAACGAGCAGGTCTCTTCCTGCAGGCTTTGCCAGCCTTTTATGAGCTGTAATATTAACCTATATAAAAGGAGCAAGGTTTGTGCATGGTTTGGAGAGTTGCTTCTCGAGGAGGAGTTGCTTCTCCTACTCATCTTCCCTGCCTGCCCTAAAACCTTGCACTCGTTTTTGGCATGAAGTGGAAGGGGAAAACCACTGGCTGCCATCTGCACCCCAAGGGCATCGAATTCCAGGTTGATTTTTATGAGCAATCAACTAGCAGATTCTCAGTTATGCTCACAGCAATCCTGCCTGTTGATCCTTCCTGTTTCAAACTGCTTCCAGCCCTCTTTGTCACACCCCCTTCTTTGTCAGAAACAGCCTCATCTTCCCTCTGTTGCCTTCAATTATCCTTCCTCTTCTCTTGGATTATTATGGGAGTAAAATGTCCTTTGGGGGTCGAGTTCTAACAGCACAACCCAGATTCTTCCTGCCCTAAGCCAGCTCCTGCCTCCCAGCCCAGAAAACGAGCCTATAATTGAAATGCCAGCAGCCACTTTGAGTGGAAACAAGGCACCAATTAAAGCTGTTATCCCTGTCAAAGGGCAGAGGGAGCAGCCTAGCGCTGGAGTTTGGCCATGGCTCTATAGACACAGAGGTTTCTTTATGGCTGATGGCAAGAGGAAGCCTGTGCTTTGCCACCCTTCTCCCATCACTGCTTCCCTGCTGTAACATCCTGGGCCAAATTTGCTGT
The DNA here is from genome assembly GCA_033816785.1 of Picus viridis. NCBI lineage: Eukaryota > Metazoa > Chordata > Aves > Piciformes > Picidae > Picus > Picus viridis. The sequence continues at coordinate 12,663,165 of CM066593.1, read as the reverse complement.
TTGTCTTCACAGCTGTAGAGGGAAGGAGCTGGTGCAAAGCATGGCTGCTGGCTGGGCGGCACAGCAGAAGCTCCCTTTTATTTCCAGAGTACAAAGACAAGTCACGGGGGCGAGGTTTGTGGCTACCTTCGCTGGGGGTTTGGAACCTCCTGGCTCTGCTTTCCTGTGTGTTGGTGTCCTGGTTTGAGCTAGAGTGGAACCTATTCTCTGTCAGCCAGCTCTGCACCTTCTGAGGTTAAGGGTGCAGTTTTGCAGGCAGCATCTGCTTCTGGAAGTGATGGTGCCTGATGTTTGTAGCTAGCACCAAGGCTCTTGCTTATACTTGCTCCTATGGGAGCCAAGGTCACTGCTGAATCTTGTGTACCACATTGGGGCTGCAGCAAGTGAAAGGGTCGTAGGTAAGTCTATAGGTCGTGTTTACAGGGAGAAGCTGACGGGGGAGGTGACCCACACCTGGCTAACAAAGTGTTCTGTTCCATGTGCATCATATTCACCATAAAGCTGAGGCATCACAAGAGTCAAGCCCTCTTCTATGGCCAGCATTCAAGGAGACCTCTGTCTGTTCTTCTGCCTTTGATCTCAATCCTTGAGTTGCTGAATCCAGTTCTTGTCTGCCGCTGAGTCTGGTCTGGACTCTGAATGACCTCACTATTGGTTTTGTGGATATATATATATTTTTTTTTCTTTCCAGTTGTTACTGTTTGATTTAATCTGTCCTAGAGAGGTTTTTTCCATAAATTTCTCTCCCTTATTCCCTTCCCCTTCTGGCATGGGAGGGGGTTCATAGAGAGCATCTCTCCTTTGTGTAGTGGCTAGCCTAGCCCTAACCTTGGCGGCTGGACAGTTTGAGGAGAGCAGAAGGTTCCCAGTGTGACTCACAGCCCAGCAGGTCAGAAGCACGAGTGATGAAGTGGTCTGGGCTAGTTTTGCCCTATTCACCTTGTCATTGCCTGCAGCAGGGCCTGATGCCAGGGCCACTCACCCTCAGGGAGATGAGTAGGTCACCAAGTCCTGCCTTGCTCAGGGGCTTCTCTGCTCACCCTTGCAGGCAGGAGGGAAGCACTACCACCCCACCTGTGCCAGATGTGTCCGCTGCCACCAGATGTTCACGGAAGGAGAGGAGATGTACCTGACAGGTAGGGATCCCACTGTGGGGAGAAGGGTCTCCTCTGCCCTGTGTTGGGGCATGGATGACTGTGTCTGGTGTCAGCCACTGCATCTTGGTGCTTGGGAGCTGTTTCATTTCTTAGCACACAAACTCAGTCCCCACTGCTCTGCCTTCTCAATGGGTGCATGCCTGTGGTCATGCAGTAGTGGAGAACACACCCAGGAATGCTGGTGGGACCTAGCAGGTGACCCCACTCTGCATCCTTGGGGCTCACCACTCCCCTCCTGCTCTGCTCCCTATGGAGAGACTCTGCCCTGCCCTGCAGGGCCTCCCAGGAGCTGCCTCCCTCCAGCACGCAGGGATTGCACTGCTATAACACCACTTGCCCAATGTAGCTTCTGCTCAGGAAAGCACTGACACATCCTCAGGGGATTACAGGCTGCGGGGCACTGCTGCAAGTGGCAGGAACAGGACGTGACCTCCCCATGGCAGGAGGAGCTGGATGATCCCTAGCAGCAGGGGTGAGCTGGCTGTGGAGCTGAAACATTGTCCCTCTGTTGAATTGCAGGCTCTGAAGTGTGGCACCCCATCTGCAAGCAGGCAGCCAGGGCAGAGAAGAAGCTAAAGGTAGGCAGCAGGGTGAGGGGCATCTCCAAGGGGTGGCATGTCACAGGTGATGTTACATCACTGCTGGAGGTGTTGTGGCAGTGTCCAAGCCCAGGGTTGGCTGGCACAAACTCTGTCCCTACTGCCCAGAGGATGGCAAATGGCCATGGCCTGGGGCCTGCTTCCTGGCTGGCGCTGGCCCATGCCACAGCTACAGAAGTGGCGCAACAGTCCCCTCACCAACCCTCCAAGCTGTTGGTCCTTCTCTGTGTCTGACTGGCCTTAGGGACAGCTTTCTGCTGGGTCTTGCCAGGTCGCTTGTCTCTCCAGATCTGGCCCCAGGAGAGCCCAGGGCACAAAGCTGGGTGGCAAGGCAGCCTGCAGCAGCCATGAGCACTGGCAGCAAGTGAATGAAAGGGCAAAGGAACTGTTTGCTTGCTGCACCCAGCATTGTGCCTGTTTGGGGTCATTCTGTGTTGTGTTCTCACCTGTCTTCTGCTTTTCTGTCTCCACAGCACAGAAGGACATCAGAAACCTCCATCTCACCCCCAGGCTCCAGCATTGGTTCCCCGAACCGCGTCATCTGCGTAAGTAGAGCTCTGCCCCTCATCCACGCAGGGCAGGTTGGAGGCTCCAGCCCCAGGGAGGGGAGCAGCAGCTCCTCTGCATCCCCTGGGGACAAGTCCAGCATTTGGGGACAGCATGGACAAGCCATGCCTCTTGCCCCAGCAGCATGCTGTGCCACCAGTGCTGTTGGCACAGAGCAGGAGCGCTCAGAGGGGCACAGTCCCACCCTCCCAGTTCCTCTGCCCCTTCTTGCTGCTGCATCTCCTCTTACCTCTTTCTGCTAGTGGGGTGACAGTAGGCTCTGTCTGCTCTGTGCTGGCTCCACAATGTGTGCTCCAGCCTCCCCTTCCTTCTCTCCTCCTCTCCCTTTCTGTCTCTCTGTCTCTGTCTCTCCCTCTCCCTAGGCTAAAGTGGATAATGAGATCCTTAATTACAAAGACCTGGCAGCTCTTCCCAAGATTAAAGCCATCTATGAAGTGCAGCGTCCTGACCTCATTTCCTACGAGCCCTATCACAGATACACATCGGATGAGACGCTGGAGAGATATAGCTATGGGGAGGTACTGAGTCTTGGTATGCCCAGTGCTGGGCTGCACAGGTGCAATGGGAAGCACTGCATGTGGCCTTGCTCACTCCACTGGGAATGCTGCAGGCAGGCAGGAGATGGGCTGCAGCCTCTCCTAGAGGCTCCCCATCACTGGGAAAAGGCCTCTGCTGGGAGGGAAATTATGGTGCTGCTGCTGTAGACTAAGAAAGCAAGCAGTGACCTTCTCAGCTGATGGCAGTGCCCTGCCCACACTGTGCTGCAAACTCAATGGGGAGGGACAGACAGGGCTGCATGGGAGGAGATGTCACCCTCGGGAGTGATGTGGCAGGGAGCTCACCCAAGGCAGCCTGCAGCAGGAGAGGAGAAGGATATGCAGTACATGTGCATCCTTCCCGGGTGGAGGGACAGTCACCATCCCTGGAGGTGTTCAAGAGGGGATTGGGCATGGCACTTGGTGCCATGGTCTAGTTGTGGGGTTTGTGGTGACAGGTTGGACTCGATGATCTTCGAGGTCTCTTCCAACCTTGGCGATACTGTGATACAGAAAGCCAGCAGGCTCAGCCCAGAGTCTGGTCCCTGACAGGCAAGCCTCCTGGCCACCCAGCCCCAGCATGGCATCTCTGGAGCACAGCAAGGCTACCTCTGGTGGGTGCTGGCCCCACAGCTGGGAAAAGGGCTTGGCCATTGCTGTTTTAGAGGCATGTGATGAGATGATACCGAAGCAGAATATGGCATGGGACTGCCCTGCCCCTCTCCCCCAGGCAGGCTGGGACTGCTCAATGATTTCAGTAAGTTTGTGGAAGAAGGTGGTCTGAGCAGCTCACACAGAGGTGAAGGACCCGGGGTGGTCCTGGAAGAGAACTTTGCAGTGGCCAACAGCAGCACCTCTCATATCTCCCGTCCCAAGGCTTGTCACAAGTCTGGTTTCCTCCAGGCCACCTGGTGATGGTGCAGACAGCAGGGCCATGGCCCAGCGTGGAGCACCAAGCATCCAGCAGCCACCTTACCCACTGCAGCCACTCCCCTGAGGTCTCTGAGGAGGGGTACAGGCTGCTGATTCAGGAGTTGCCATTCTCACACCAGCTCTCCTCCTGGCCAGGGGCTCTCTGCCCAGCATCCTACCACAGCCTGGTTCTGGCTGTGTTACCACTTGCCCTCACAGCCTGGCAGATACAATGAGGCTGTAACCTGGGGAAACCAAGCTGCTGTGGGACCCCAGTCTGTCTCTGCTCCCCTTAACTGTGTGCTGTCTCTCTCTCTCCCCTCTTTGCCTCCTGCTGCCTCCAGTCCCTGGGGACCCTCTCCCCGTATTCACAGGTAATGGCCCCAGTGGGGACCAGCAGTCTGTAGCCTGCTACCAAAGGGTGTCCCAGCCCAGGGACTGCTGGGGCTTTGCTGAACCTCCCCTACCTGGGTACTCCCCAAGGTGGGGGAAAACAGAAGGACTCTATCCAGGATGATCCTGACCCTCAAGCTCCAAGGAGAGCAGTGTGCAAGGCCACCTTGGCAGAATAGACCCAGGGTGCAGCTCCTGCCTCAGGGAGGGGGACACCAGCAATTGGGAGCAAGCTCAGGGGATGATTTCAGCAAGGTGGGGTGAAAGCCTCTGGCTGGACACTGTTACCTGCTTCCAAACCCTCCTGGCACTTCAGTAGTCAGGAGGCAGAGCAAGCTGTGGAGCCCCTCCAGCTGTGGAGAACATGCACACAGAGCGTGAACCCTCCTGGGCTGACACAAGCACAGGGTGCCTTGTCCAAGGGACCTCCCTGCAGGGCTGCTGGGACACTGGCCTGCCCTTGTTCCATATCCCACCAGATTTAACCCCATCTCTCTCCACACCTTTCCCCATCCCAGGACATCTACGAGAGCTTTGACACACGGCAGAGGCGAGCCTCCAGCCCTGGCTACATCGACTCCCCCACCTACAGCCGCCAGGGCATGTCCCCCACCATCCCCAGGTCCCCACACCATTTCTACCGCTCAGGTGAGGATTCCAGCTGCAGCCCCGGGATGAGCTAGGATCAGACCCCAAGTAGAGCAGGGATCACCAAACTGTCCCCTGCTTCACCCATGGGACCTTTGTAGTCCCTTCTCTGGCAGGCATACCGGAGGCCTGGGGATGTCTGGGGAGCGCTGACAACAACAGAAGCTGTGGGGCAGTGACCGGCTCTCCTGTGTACATCCTTCTGTTCCCCTGACTCTTGTCTTGTGAGCAGCAAAGAGAGGCTGAGGGGACTTTGTCCTGGCTCAGACCTCAGCTGGGGTTTATGGACGATGGAGGGGGAAAGGAGGAGACCTCCAGGTCCAGTGAAGACCACCTCAGCTGGATTGGTAGCTCTGTGAGGGATGTGCACAGGAGTGCTTGTGCCCAGCCAGTGCTGTAAGGGGTTGGGGGTTCCTTAGAGACACTTGTGTGTGCACAGGCTGGAGCATGTTGGGAGGGTGAAGCAGGCTGTCTGTGCAGTGTCTCCTGTCCTTCGGAACCAGGGAGTAACAACTGGGAAAATCTGAGGTCAGTAAGTCTGGAGGTCCACAAGCTCCCCCAGTGCTGTGCTGCCAAGGGCCTCTCACCGTCTGCCTCCGCAGCACGCTCGGCTTTCCTCTTCCAGCGCTGGGGCAGGCTGCTGCCCAGCACCAGCACCTGCACCAGCACCAGCACCCGCACCTGCACCCGCACGCAGGGCTTCCTCTGCATCCCACCTGCCTCTGGAGATGCAGGAAATCTCCCTCTGCTCCATCACGCCCCGTCCTGGCACATGCCACCGTCACTCCTGCCACATGGCTCACCCCCAGCTCCTCTAACACCGCTGCATTTAACACCCATTTTCTTCTGCCTCTTGTTCTCTCTCTCGGTCACTTACGGCTGCTTCTGCTCGGCACCGCCTAGGCACCGAGAGCGGGCGCAGCTCCCCTACTATAGCCAGTTAGATGTGAGGTCCTCCACTCCAACCTCATACCAAGCACCCAAGCATTTCCACATCCCAGGTAGGCTCTGGAGCACCCTGGTGCCCAGGGAAGCACCGTGTCTGTGGCATGCCCGCATGTGCCGTCCCCCTGTGTCGCATGCGTAGCTCCGCCACCTGCCTAGAGCCAGCTGGCAGCAGGATCTACCCCTGGTAGAGGCCATCCATAAACAGGACCTGCAGCTCGAACCCCCTCCCTTTCTGTCACCACCCGGATGTCCAGAGCCACCTGGAGTCTGCTTGATCCTTGCAACATCCCTATTCTCCCTCTCCTCTGACCCTCCTCCGCCCCCCACACGAAGATGAGTCCCCTGCAGAGAACCTGCCCCCTTCCCTGCCTCCCCCAGGACCATGAGCTGAAGCGTGTCTGCTGGAGGCCTTTCCACACCCACCCGCTACAGATGACTATTTTATACTCCCCATAGGGCCCGCTGCTCCCTCCCCCCAGAGTCTTCTGGGCTTGCCAGATGCTTGGTCCCCTTCTGCAGGGATTGCAGGGGGCCATCAGGTAAGGGCCACCACCCACTCCCAGCCACACAGAGCCCATGGGGATGGGGATGGAGTGGGCAGAGAGGGAAAGTGGGGAGGGAAGCAGTCAGAGCTGCCCATCCATCCTTCAGCACATGTGGCAGGGCCAGAGCCACAGACCACCCTGCTTGTCTGTAGGCATCTCCTGCTACCCTTATTGTCCTCCAAAGTGTGGACCCCTCTACAATATGTAGCTCATGCCATGAGGACACCCGGAGGCTCTCCACTGTGGTCCCCTGCTCCCATCCCATCCCTGTCAGGGTCTGGCCCCGCTGCCTGCCCTGCCCTCCCGCTGATGGTCAGTGGTTTATGGATGGCCCCCTCACTGCTCCGCCAGCTCTGCTGCCTGGCCCCTGCATGGGGGCTGTAGCTCTCGGCAACGGGCTCCAGTTTGCTTTCCCTCCCAGCTCGCTCTTTTCTCTCTCTGCTGTGGAAAGAGGCTTTGGCTGATGTTGTTTCACCCCAGGTAGCTCGCAGGTGGTTCTTGCAGTCGCTGGCACCCCTGAGAAACCACATCAGTGCGAGCCATGGTGCATTGCTGCTGGCTGGCAGGGGCAGCTGGTGGCTCCTGGCTGTGCCATCCCTCCTGGGGCTAGCAGTGCCCACTGCCCTGGCGTGCATGCTGACGCTGGGGTGCTCACTGCATGTCCTCTGTATGCACTGCTGCCCGAGGGCAGCCTCAGGACCAGGCTCCTGCTGCCCATCCCAGAGCCTGCCTGGCCCTGGCTCAGTGCTGTGCTCCCGTGGGACATGTGGACCCAGAGGTGGTTGTGTGACGGAAACATGGCCTGGGGCTAGCATCTCCTGCAGGACCTCTGTCCTGTCTGCTCTTAGCCCACCCATACTGACCTCTCCTTCCTCCCTTCTTTCTTCTCTTTCTTTCTGTCTTCTTCCTCCAGCTGCCGGCGAGAGTAACATCTACCGGAAGCCCCCATCTATAAGCGACACGGTAGGGGCTGCTGCTGTGCACCACGGAGGCAGTGGGGGAGGGCACCTGCGTGGAACTTGATCTGACTGAGTCACATTTAGGGCAGGGTGGGAGATGGGAGCAGGTGTCAAGGCAAGGTGTTGGTGGGCTGATGTTCCTGCTTCCCTCTGGGCAGGAGAATGCAGGGTTCAGTGTGAGAAAAGGCAGCTTTGGACCATATCCCTGTTGTGAGGGAGGTGAAGGCTGTCAGTGGCATCAGAGTCAGGGGAGCTGAGGGAGGGGAAGTGAGGCCATGAAGAGGAGGCAGAGGGGACAAGGATGGTTGTTGCTTGCTGATGCCAGGAGACAAAGCAGCCTTGGGAAAAGGATGACGAATGTAATTTGTAGATTCAGGTGGAGCCCTGGAGAGAAAGTACAGCCCATCCTGGATGGGTGCTCCAGAGCAAAACAGGCCTGGGCTGTGTTGATGGGTAGGGAGGAGTCACAGGGGTGTTTGGTGTCTCTTAGTGGGGCTGGATTGCGCTGTCCCTGCTTGCTTCTGCACACAGAGGGACAGCAGCTTCCCCAAGCAGTAACTGTGTCTCCTCTCTCTCCCTGGGCTCTCCCTTTTCACCTGCCCAACTCCTGCCACCCCGCTGCTGGCTGCACCCACTGCTGTAAGTAGCTGCCATTGGCAAGGTCCCTTGTGCCCGCTTGAGGTGGTGGTGGGATCACTGTACCACAAAGCCTGTCCTTGATGCTCCTTCCCCTGCAAGTCTCCTGGCCTCTGGGGAAAGCAGTGGGGCTCACCCTTGGGTTTGTCATATGTACCACTGAGGGTCAGTCCCCAGCCTGAGCAGTGCTCTCTGTGTGGTCCTGCCCGGGTCCAGAGCTGCTGGGCTCACCCCTCTTCCCTCCCTGTCACTGCACAGCCCTGCCTTCCCCTGGCCCTAGCCCCTTCCCTGCTGCAGCGGATCCTTTCTCCATGCCCTTCTGCCTGTGTGGTTACAGCCTTCCCGGTGATGGGACAGCCTGGGGCACAGGGGCGTGGGGAGACTTGTGGTACTGGGCTGGCATGAGCACTGTGCGGGAGGTAGAGCTTGTGGTGGTGCTGTGGACTATGAACCGTTCGAGTCCTTTCCCAACCACACCGGCAACAGCGCCTCTGCCTGTCGCGGTGCCCGCTGCCTGCCTTGGCGCCCTCCCCTCCAGGCGGTGTCAGCAGTTTGAAAATGAGTTACTCTTCCCAGCTCTGTGCTGTCCCGGCCACAAAGTGCCGGTAGCCACTGGGGAGGTGGGAGGGAAGAGGATTTGCCTTCATGCCAGGGTGGATCTTGGCAAGTCTTGCCAGCAGGACTCGGGGGCCTCACTACAGCTCTGCCTGCTCCTTTTGCAGACAACCTCCCTGCAGCCACGAAAAGCAAAACCAGTGAAGACATCGCACAGTCATCCAAGTATAGCCCTGCCTACTCCCAGACCCCTACTACCACTCTGAGTCAGAGTACTGGTCCTTCCAAGGTTCCCCCAAAGGTAACAGCCCCTTGTTTTGCCCCCAAACCTAGCCATCTCTTGGGAGGGAACCCCCTCTGAGTGGGATCTGGACCCAAAGGTGGGGGTGCCCCCAGACTCCCAGCAACCCTTGAGACTCAGCTGTCCCTGTGCAGTTGGGGACTGTCTCCTCCCTGCCTGCCCCCACCTTCATCCCTATCCAATGCCTCCACTTGTCTCCCTGCAGCCCCTCGGGCCCGGAGATTCTCATCAGGAGGCGAGGAGGATGGCTACGACCGGGGCATGCACAAGGTGAGCGAGGTCCCTGCAGCAAGCTGCCCCCTGGTTTTGGGAAAGAGGCCCAGTCCCACTCTGCCATCCAAGAAAGATCCACCACCATCCCTACCACCATCTCTCCCACCTTGGCTGCCCCCCAACAGAGGATCCAAAGGAGGCACCCCACCCCAGCACCTTGTCCCCAGGGACAGGGGGCAGTTGGGAGGTGCCAGGCCCATGTGGGGACATGCAGTGCTCTGCTGCGATGTGCCAGTGGTCGGGGGGCTGAATGGGGAAAGGAGGGGTGCAAAGTGGCTTTCCCCCATCCTAGATCCAGAGTGGCATTGGCAGGCTGATCTTGAGGGAGGAGATGAAGGCTCGATCCCACTCCTACGCAGACCCATGGACACCCCTCGCAGCTCGGCCAGCAGCAGAGAAGCCCTGCACACAGTTGGCTATGAAGGCTCCCTCAATGGCTGTAAGGACAACCCTGTCCATCTCTCTGTCTCACCTGCATGGCCCTAGCCCCTGTGGGAAGTTTTCTGTGGTGGGGAGAGAAGAACAAGGGACTGGGAGGGGGTGGTAGAAGAGGTGCTGGGCACCAGAGTTGGACTTGGGAGGCTCTTCTCTCTTGAGGGCTCCATCCATTCCTTGTGCCCTGGCTGGGATGAGACATCACCTGGATGGGTGTTTGCAGTCTGTCCAGGCAGTCTGGTGAAGTGCCTCATGGAGTGGTGGAAGGGTCCCTTGGGAGTTTCACAGCACTGCCATGCTGGGCCTGATCTGACCTGTTCTGAGTTCTCTGCTTGTGCACCTCCTGGCAGCCCAGACTTGCTGACTGGCCCCAGGGTTGCCTTCCTTGCTTGCACAGTTCACACTGCACTGCATATGGGGCACCCAGTCCCTCTCCCCCTGGGGCTGCAGAGACGGCTAGCGGTGTTGAGGAGCCTGGCAGCACAGCTGACCCTGCCTGCTCTGTGCTATCTTTCCTTGTGGCACATTTACTGCCCTGGAGCTGGGGCTGTTTGGAGATGCTCAGGGCGCCCCTTAGCCCCCTGAGCTCACAGGAGCCCCAGGGATGACCCATGGAACTGGTAGCTGGGCAGCTCTGCATGGCTTAGGGCACTTGGTCCTCCCTGACACCCAACTCTGCTCTCCTTGCAGCTCCCCGGACACACTACCTGGCTGACAGTGGTGAGTGTGAGCCTGCTGCCCTCCGTGGCTGGACCCCTGGCTGTGAGGTCCAGGATCTGAGCTGGAGGAGGTGCTGGGACTAGGGAGGGAAGAAGGGGAGAGAAGATGCCCTTGAAAGGCTGGGCCAGGCCAGAGCTGTACCAGAGGGGAGCTGGTGGCAGTGCTGGGAGAGGATGAGTCAGAGAACCTGAGAAAGGAGATTGTGCTGTGCTGAAGGGTGAGGTGGGAGGGCTGCCATGGGAAAGGGATTTTGAGGAGAGGAATGTCAGCCAGGCTGGAAATGTATTAGAGCTGGAAGAAGACAGAGCTGGGTGAATCTGGAGCTGGGTATTAATGTGGAAGTGCAGGGACAGGGTGGACCACTGGGTGTTCTCCTGGGCTGTGAGGCTCACCCCTGCATTTTCCCTTATGCACCTTGGTGGCTTCCTTGCAGACCCCCTCATTTCTAAGTCGGCCTCCCTTCCTGCCTACAGGAGGAATGGGCTGCACAGGGTAAGTGCCTCCTGCCTGCCTCCTACTGCTGACAGGCATCTCTGCACCCTTCAGCACTCTCCCCAGACTCCTCAAAGCCCCCACTGCTCCCCTTTCATGACTAGGGTGTCCTGCTCCCACTTCTCTGCCCCTCTGCTGTCACTGCTGGTCTGTGCCAATCTAAAATGACCCTTATTGGAGACCACTGCAGGACAGAGGTGCCTGCCCTGAACCTACTGCAGGGCATGTTTCAGAGGGATGCTGATGTTACTTCTCAGCATAAGAGCTTTGCTTTATACCCTGGGGCAGAGGTCGCTGGTGCTTGGGAGACCTGGTCCTGCCTCCGTGTGACCTGGGCTTGTCACTTCAACTCCTTGTCCCTCAGCTTGCTCACTACCAGGTGTGGGGAACAGGCCCTGCTTTGGTTTAAGTGCCTTCCCCTCTGAAGACATGGGAGGTGTTGTGCTGAGTAGGAGGGGACCCCCTCTTACTCCTCCCTTCCTGTATCCCTCCCACAGCCTCCCAGTGCCGAGCTTTTCCACTACGACAGCACAAACGCCGTCAACTGGGGGATGCGAGGTAAGAGGCCCTGGGGCTGGGAACAGCAGGGGCAGGGGACCCTGTAGGTGCAGAGCCAGATGCCATGGGGCTGCTTACCCCATAGCTGGCAGCTCTGGTAAACAAAGTCCCGGCTGGAGGGAGGAGAGGGACGACAGGCAAGGGTCCCCACAGCCCCGGGGGAGGATCATGGCAGTGCAGGGGTCAGTGTGACAATGTCTCTTTTGTCTTTGCTCTCTCCCCACAGAGTACAAGGTAAGATGCTCCTGCTCCAAGGAGCGGCTGCCAGTTGGAGGTGCAAGTGACACCTGGAGGGAGTCCCAAAGATGTGTCCATGTGTTCCCAGACCCTTCAGGAGGAAGCTTTGCCCTCTGCCCTCAATGCCCTGCCGTCATCTCCCTCCATCCCCACCTGACAGCTCTATCATGAGACTGTGGTACTTGGACCAGAGTCCTTGCCCTCCTGCCAGGGCCCTAAGCACTTAGCCAAGCAGAAGTGTCTCTTGGGTGAGAAACAAAGAAGGGTGGTTGTGCTGCTGGCTCTCTATTCACAGTCATCCCTGGGTCACTTCTGGTTTCACAGAGTGAGGAGGCTATTCCAGAGTCCCCAAGGTGATTCAAGGTTGATTAGGGCCACCCTGAGAGCAAGACCCCACTCTGCCTTGTCCCATCCTAGTTCTCGAAGCAGCTGTGTCACTCAAACCCTGCTAAACACAGCAAGAGAAGTCTTTGCCCTGCTGGCCCCCATGGTCTCATTACCAGATGAGCCCCAACTGGCTCTGTAAGTATCCCATGATCTTCTTGTCCCTGTGCAGATATATCCATACGAGTTGCTTCTGGTGAAGACAAGGGGAGGAACCAGCTGCCCAAAGATGTGGACAGGACTCGGTTAGAGGTGAGGACAGCCTTTTCCTACAGGGCCAGTCTCCTCGGGGTTCAGAGGGACCCTATCCTGCAGGCTCTCCCCTTAGCCCCAGCAGGCAGCATGGGGCTGTGAGGGACTCACGGTGTATGAGGAGCATCTCCATAGCCCCCAGGAACACATGTGTGCTGGCACACTGTTGCAGTGGTCCTGCTGCTCTGCTGACTGGGCAGAGCTTTACCTCATGCCCAGAGCATGAGTGTGTTTGGCTGCAGCAGGAGGGGGCCAGGTGCTCCCCCTCTCCTGAGTAAGAACTGCAGGGGGTGGTAGCATCCCATTGCACCCAGCCAGGCAGGAGGCGGCAGCAGACCCCCTCACGTGTCCTCCCACCCTGCTGCAGCATGTGGCCCGTGCTGTGCCCATTGGCCCTGGGTGGTAGCCACGGTGCCCAGCCCTGGCCCAGCATCTTGTCTCTCCCCAGCGCCACCTCTCCCAGGAGGAGTTCTACCAGATCTTTGGCATGACCATTGCCGAGTTCGACCGCCTGGCCCTGTGGAAGAGGAACGAGCTGAAGAAGCAGGCCCGGCTGTTCTGAACACAGTGCACTACCAATGTATACAGACCTATAAATATATACATAGAAAGACCTCTACATTGCAGCTCTGGATGATTCTCGGTGCTGTGCCTGGCAGAGACACCCTCTGCACACCTGAGAGTGAATTGGAGTCTCACAGATTATTTTATGCTCTTTGTTCCCTTCCCCTCACCCCCACCCCAACCTGTTCCTGTATCAATCCCGGGCTTCTCCCAGGGGCTAAAGCCATGGAGGCCCCAGAGAACTTGGTGTCTGTCAGTGTTGCCCCGTGGGGGCACAACGAGGAGGATTTTCCTGCCACAGCCATGGCCCCAAGGGCTAGGGGAGGAGCAGGGCACTAGGATGAGGTGGTGGGATGAGGGTGTCCTGAATTACCCATCAGTGATCCCTGAGTGCTAAATGAACCCCTCTGCAAGCCTCAAGGAATGCCAGCCATTACCAAGGGCATTCAGCATTTGTTCCTCCACAAACCACTGAGGTTTTTTTTTCTTTTTCTTACCTTTTTTTCTTAAAACTAACAGGGTTATTTCCACACAGGCATCAGTAAAGATGTCTGTGATGCTCTCATTTCCTATTTGCTTCTCTGGCAAAATTTTAAGGCATATGATAGGATTAAGCAGTCCCAAACAGGCCAGCAAGCCAAGCCACAGGGCACTTCTGCAATGTTTGCAGGGTTCCTCTGAGGAGGTAGTGAGGGTCTCACCTTCCCTGTGCCGTGGGCCAGCTCTGCTTATGCCTGTTTTGCTCCACTTTGAAACCCTCCTGTGCTGGTATCTCCCACAGGCGGGATAGAATGGCCTCCCTGCCATCGGCACCACCATTGTTGCCCAAAAAAACATCACTGTGTTCCTGTGTGAGACAGGAGAGATGTGTGGGTCCCCTGGCAGGGGTTTGCTGAGGTTAAGGGTGCTTGGGGTAAGAGATGTCCCAGCAGCAGCAGCCTCAGTTCTGGGAGTTCTACACTGGCATGGAAGGGGCTGTGGCCTGAGGTGGAGATGGCAATGTTGCACTGGTAATTGCTCCTGTCTGCCTTAGTGCAGCAGTAAATGAAGCAATTTGATTTATAATGATTTTACTCACATAAACTATGGCTTCCTAAATCAGGCTGAACTGTTTGTGGCTATAAGAAACTTCCATCTCCAGCAGCAGTTTCAGTGATAAAGCCTGGAGGATATTACCAATAACACAGCAGTGAGAGTCTTTTCATTTTCAAAGCATTTGATGGACAGTAACTAACTGTTCCCTGCAGCTACCTGTATGGCAGAGATGGGGAAACTGAGGCAAGGCTCAGTGCTATCTCTGAGAGGGAAGGAAGCCTCTCCAGCCCATGGTGTTCAGGGGCAGCAGACACTCACAGGGCCCTGATGGGCTCCCATTGCTCCAGGGCATGCAGACAGCAACCCTCTGCACCTGGTGAGCAGATCACTGATTGAACCTGGGCCCTCCTCTGGCTGCTTTGCAAGTGGCAGAGACAAGCAGCTGGAGTCTTGCGAGGAGTGGCTTTGGTGGCCCTGCCCTGTGAGCATCCTGTGCCCCAGCCACAGCCCCAGAGATGATCCTGTGCCACAAGACAAAAATGGGGCTCGATCCAGAAGAGAGGGACCAGTGTCCAGACAGGAGCTGCCTGGGGAAAGCAGGTCAGAGCTCTACCAGCTGGGCACAGCCAGGTGCAAGAGGAGCTGCTGCCTGAGTCTCCTAGGCTGACAAGTGCTCCAAAAGGGGAAGCCCTCCAGGACAGTTGCTAATGCATGTCTAATATTTCAATTACTGCCTTCCCAAGGCAGATATCTAGGTATGTGTGAAACCAAATCACATTTCTGGCACAGCCTGCTGTCCCCCAGAAGGGCTCAGCTGCAGTCCTGAGGCTGGGAGAAATTGTCCCAAGGATGTCAGGAATCGGTGTCCCCGCTGCCACACGCTCTCCACACCATGCATGAGACACTCCCTTGCACACCCCACAAGTCTCCCCTGAGGTCTCTGTTGGGGCAGGACAGTGATGGTGGCATGAGCACCATGGCCAGGCAGAGGCTGGGCACATGAGGGACACCAGGAGAGAAGGGGTGACACAAGGAAGAGGTTTAGGTGGGGACAGCACAGGTGAGGCAGGGAGTGAGGTGGTGAGAGGGAGCTGTGCTTGCTTGCTGGGTGTGCAGTTTGGGAGGGGAATCAGTTCTAGAGCTTTGTCAAACTGGAAATGCCCAAACCAACAGCTCCCGGGTGCAGGCAGGTAGAGGTGGCTTGCTCTGGACCCCCACCCTTCATAGCGGGGATCTCCGGGTGCTGCTGCTCTGGGGGTACTCAGGTGTGGGGCATCACCTGGGGGAGATGGCCGGGGTTGGGGGAACCCTGGGACACGCCCGGCCGTGGAGGGGGTGGGTGCTGCAGGGCTGCACACGGTGGTGTCACCAGCTATCGGGACAAACCTTCCACCCGTGCTGCTGCCGACGACAGGCTCCCGAAGCTCTCTCGGTGCCATGCCGAGATGTGCCGGTGCTCGGCGCTGCCGTGCACCGAGGGAGGGGCGGACGAAGCGATTGGCCGCTCCGAAGCCCAGGCCCGGCCCCGCCGGGCGGCTGCTGCCGGTGGCACTCGCCCGCCCGCGCCTCCCGGGGCGGCCGGTGCTGCCCGTGCTGCCCGCGGCTCCAGGACCATGGACCGACTCAGCGGTAAGGGGGGACGGGACGGGACGGGACGGGACGGGACGGGACGGGACGCGCGTCCCGGGTCTGGGGGTTCGCCTCCCTTCCCAGCCGAGCTGGTGCAGCTCACCGGATCGGTGTGGGACCCTGTCCCCAGGGTGTCGTTGCCCCCCAGCAGCCCTGCGGGAGGGCCAGTTGGGACACAACTGGTATCATTTGCCTTTGCTGTTGAGATGGGTGAAAGGCCAGTGGCTTGTAAGCAAGTCTGTGGGGTGTAAACACTTGTTAGGGAAATTGTGGTCGCGAAAAGGGGGCTACTGGTGTTTCCAGATAGAGCTGCTTGGAGCCAGAGAGTTTCCTTAGCTGGGGAAGACATCGGTGGTCTCGTAAAGCCATGAAGGGCCTGATCCCCACCCTGCTGGGAAGCGGCTGTGTTCCCACATGTGTGCAATTCCTGCCTGCAGCTTGTGGCATCAGGCTCACGTAGCTGTTAGGCTTTGATCTGAGATGCGAATAAACCTGCCCGGGCTTTGGGCCAACTTTGCAGAGAAGGTCCTGGCTCTCTTCTGGGGCTGGTAGGTCCTTGGAGGGAACACAGGGAGGTATTCAGGGGGATTGCTGCTTGTGCCTCCTGAACAGTGGCTTGGGGCTGCAGAGGAGGAGCAGGTGGTGACACGGTGTAGCACAGGCATGCTGGCCTGTGACTGGTCCTTGGAGGTCTTACCACAGCACCAGCCAAAACAGGTAACAGGGAGTCCAGGGACATCGCTCTGGCTCTGCAGGCTGAGGCTATACTGAAGTCCCAGGGTGGTTCAGGGAGTGCTGTGTCTGCAGCTCTGGGTCAGCATCAGAAAGACCCAAGGGGTCAAGAGTTCCCCTTCCCCATGTAAGAGGATGGGGTGGTGTTTCCGCAGTGGAAACAGTTATGAGGAGTTTGACTCTAGGGCTGCAGCTCACAGTGTCGATGCTTGGAGAGCACGGCAAGTACCCAGCAGCCCAGGAGGGGACAGGGACGGACCTGCCCAACGACTGTGGCTCACCCAGACAGGCAGAGTGGCTTTGCCAGCCCTGAAGAAGGGTGCTGTTGCAGGAGGGCTGTGCTATCAATGACCTGTGATACCACAGCTGGCCTTCCAGGTTGCAGAGAACCTCACTGCTGGGGAGAGGGGAGAGCAGAGGGTCTCAGCTCCCCCATTCACTTGCTGTGTGAGGTGGTGGGAGGGTGCCCTACTTGCATCTCAGCCCACCCCAAAAATCAAAGCTAGGACTTCACCGCAGGGAAGGGCAGGTTGTGCCCAGCATGCTGCAGAAACCAGCAGCATAGAGATGGGCCTGGACATGGTGTGGCTGCTCCACAGGCTAGCCCAGCTGTTTTTTCTCCCTCAATGGTGCCCACAGCAGTGCCTACCTGCTTTGTTTCAAGTGCATGTAATGAGTTGTTGTTGGCATCTGAACAGCTCTTTGCTAACGTAAACCTTCTCCAGACCCTCCTGCTCATCACCCAGAGCCACTGGATCCCTCTGGGGACTGTGGCTTACAAAGGGAACATGTGGAGTTTCCACCAGGCTCCCCTCCTTGGCACAAGGGCTATGGCTCTTGTGGTGATTAGGAGCTCTGTGTGCTGTTCCCAGCCTCTGTCAGCTGTTTTCTTCCCCTGGAGCTCCACTGAGGCCCTGTGTCTATCCTGACTTGCCCTTGCTCTATGACCCACAGCTTCTTCATCGCTTTCCATACTCCAGCTGAGCCTGCTGCCTTCCTGGGCTGGTGCTGGGCTTAGCTCTACACGAGCAGCTAACTGGGAGAATTGGTGCTGTGGGCTTTTAGGGGTTGTTTCAGGTTGTGCTGATGGAGATGTGCTTGTGTGCATGATCTGGGAGGTGATCCACACCATGAGCCCTTGCTGTAGCTGGGCTGTGCTCACACATGGCTTCTTCTCATTAGTGACTTCCCTGACCTTTTGTGCCACCAGAATTTAGGTCCTGCACACAACTTATCTGGGGTCTAAATCCAGCAAAGCCGGTGGAGATGTGTCAGGGATAAACTTGGCTCCAGCTCGCCCACAGGAATGGAGAGGCCGCAGGGTTGGTGGGAGGGAGCCTGGATCATTCCTGACCTGCTGCCTGCATGCTGGCAGCAGGAATCTCGCCTGCCCCACGTATGCAGCCCGGTGGAAGGGGGTGCAGAGTGGGTGAGAAGCTCAGCCCGGGCCAGCTGTTAGCACGCCAGGCAAGTGCCGAGCTCTCCTCCGCATTGCAGCCATTCCTTCCGCTGGAAACTCAGCTGCCCGGAGCCACCGCCTGTTTATAGCCCAGCGGCATGTGGGGAAGGGGGATGAGCCCACCCTGGGCTGCCCTGGCCCCACTCTGCAGGGCAAAGTGGGGGTGGAGGTGCCAGGGATGCTGATGCCAAGTGGAACAGGGAGGCACCAGAGTTATTTGCCCCTCTGTATGGTCCAATACCCTCCTGTATGCAACGCTGCCCTTAACTGGGGGAAGTGGGTCTCACTGGAGGTACTGGATCCCAGATGAAATCATCCTGGCTGCTCTGAAGAGCACAGAGCTGCCCTGTGCTGCACATCACAGGTGCCTGCTGCAGCAGGGGCTGCTGGAGAGGAGCAGGAGCTGGCTAGTGCCATCACTGTCTGCTGAGGAGGTAATGCCCTCCAGCCAGGGCTCTTGGGGACTGCCCTTTCTCCCTGGGCTGTCTGGCAAACCTGCCTCTTTCCCGTGCTTGCTTTGCTGCTTTCCAGTGTGAATGTGCTGAGCCGTGAGGCCGATGTGCCCTTGGCAGGGCAGGGCTGAGCTCCCCTGCGCCTGAAATCCTCCGGCACACAGCTGTCAGGCAGCTCTTACCCCAGCCCAGGAAAACTTGAACATTTTGAAGAAGTTGTCTCATCTCCGAGAGTGGGAAGGCCTTTCAGAGGAGGACAGAGAGCAAAAACTGGGCTTGACTCAAGATTTGCCTGTTGTTCAGTAGCCAAATAACTTGCTGGGGACAGGAATGAAGGCTTGAAGTGGTTTCTGGCACCATAGACTTGTGTCCTAAACCCTACACTGTCTACTATCTTGTCTGGCACAGCTAAAGCTCTCTCCTGAGAACACATCTCCTCCTGCATATAAGGAATCTTAAAACTAATAGCACAGCCCTCAGTCCTGCAAAATATCTATTACCTGTCAGTCTTCCAAGGCAGCAGCAGGACAGTTGGGTTGGAACCCTCCCAGGGGCCTCTGTATTGGCTCTCCAAGCCCTGCCCTGCCGCTGCACAAACAAGGGACTGCCACCCCCTGCCAGGACACCCACAGGACCAATAGAGCAGGACAACCCACCCTCAGGGAGTGCACCAGTGGCTTTTGTCACCCTGTCGCATTTGGGGAGCTCAGGTCTCTGTGCAGAGCCTGTGCTGATGATCTGCAGCCTCCACAGCGGGGAAGGATGCAAATAATTTCTTTGGTCCCCCCTCCCCCAGCACGACTGCTGCAGCCCCTTCTCTTTTTGCCCCTGATCTGCCTCCCATCACATCAAAGGGAAGCTCTTGGACGGGCAGGAGAACACTGGCGTTTCGTAACAGTTTGGAACCAAAACAGATCTTTGCTGCAAGGGCTTTCCATGCTCAAAATGTTTTGTTGGTTTGGTTTTTGGGTTGTTGTTTGGGTTTTTTTTTTCCCTTTTTGAAGTGGTTTTCATGTGCCTGTGATCCTGGAAGTCATAGGAGGGAGCTCAGGGATATGCTGGCATGCTCTGATTGCTGGCAGTCTGCAGGAGATGTATAAGGAGCATATTGGAAGGATGGCTTTGGCTTTCTTCTGGGTGTTGTTTGTTTTGAACATCAAACCTACCCAGCTTGGTGATGAGGGAGCAGCTCCTCTTTAGCTCCTTGTCCAGTGGGTTCAGCCTCCCATTTTACATGGTCCTAGAGCAGTCTTAGCTTTGGGAGACTAAGGTTGTAGAAGACATTGCCAGGAATCGAAATTTATGTAGCAACAGGTTTCATAGCTGGCTTTTGTCTCCTGGAGTTAAAAGCAGGTGCTGTGAACCAGTCCCAGCACTGATGGAGTCATGGGCAATAAGCAAGGCAGTTGCACCTTCCCCTGTGCTCAAGTTTGTCAGCTTTCCCGCTGGGACAAACTGACTTTCCTGCCCCTCCGCCCCTGCCCTGCAGGGGTTAAGTGGGTAGGAAATGCTGTCAGTGGTGGCCTTGTCGCTGCACCTGATGCTCCAGGCGGAGCTGTGCAAGGGAAGGAAACGGAAGGGCTGTTCTCAGCTGAGAAAATATGCTTATCCTTCCCTCCAAGGGTCCTCCGGGGCAGCACAGCCCTGGCCCCCAAACACAGAGACTGTCAGCCATGCCCTGCCTGCCCTGGCCTGGAAATATCACTTTCCTGCAGAGGCACAGCTGGAGTAACCCCTGAGAGGGTCCCAATGCCCCCACCAAGCAAGGGCACTTGACACAGGATGCTGGGTGCCTGGCTCCCTCACCCTAACTCCTTGGGGATATTTCCCCTCACAGAGTGTCTGTGGTTTCTCCTCCCACCTCCTCTTAAAAGAAGATCTACATTGTGCAACATGGCTGAAAGTATTTGGGAAAGCAGAGCTGGCTGGTAGCTAATCCTCCAGCTCCTTCCTGCAAATCCCACACATTCCCTGCCCACACTCTGCTATCTGAAGGTCCAGTACCTCCATCTGGGCATAACCCCCTTGTGTGATTCTTCCTGCTAGAAACACGTATCAGCTCTGCTAGCTTCATCCCATCTCATTCCTGTGGGTCAAGTATTGCATGTGAGATGTTTTGAATCTTGGTTTTGGGGAAGAAGGTGCAGGGGACATTGAGAGGAGCCTTTTGGGATGCAGAGAGCTCTCCATCTCCCTCAGTGGGGCAGGGGTGTCCGTTTTGGAGGTTTGGAGACTGAAGGACCCACCTGGCCCTGGATGGTAACAGAGCTGGGCCTGTCTGGGTGCAGGGTGCTGGACATGCCCACAGGAGAGCCATCATCAGCCCCGGGGTGCTGAGTCAGCAAGTTCCCCACCACAGTGCCTGCAATTAGCTGTAATTCCTGCTGTCCTGGAAGCTGAGCTGTGGTGGAGAGGAAGGTACAGAGGTGAGAGTTTCAGGTCACCCCAGCTCCACGATAGCAGCAGGCAGGAAGGTGTGACCCAGGGAAGAGGGTGGAGGGTGCCATGGAAGGTGGTCACAGGGACTGTGGCACCAGTCCTGGGGCCTCTCCCAGCGCTGGAGGAGAGCCCAGGCCAACCTGCTGCTCCCAGCGCTGCAGAGGTTGTTTGGAAAAGGCCGACAGCAACATTTTGGTTGGAGAGAGCACAGTTTATTCTGGGTTCTGGCTAATCCTAACATCTCCCCTCTGCCTGAAGCTTGGGTTTTATACATTACTCAGCAGGTCTCGCCCCTGCCTGACTATTCCTTTAAAGGGCATCTCAGACCTCTCTCTCATTCATTATTTACAAGCCTTCTCCAGCCAGCAGCCTCTGAGCCCCCCTCCCAGGCTGGCCCAGCGGAGTGTTCTGCCACACATCCACTGAGCCTGGCACCAAGCTTTGAAACGTAGCCTGGCAGCGCTGCCTGTGGTCCACGTATATTTGCAGAGCTAATTGTGTTGACTGAGCTGAGCTGTGGCTGCAGACAACTTGTATCTGGGGCTGGGAGCCCCCGGGGGCGCAGGGGTCAGGGGCAGAGGGAGGAGGCTGGCTGTGCCCTGCCTGGGGATGCCGGCAGGGTCACTCAGCGCTATCTCACCTGTGTGCTTTTATTTGCCTGACTGCTTGCTGTGCTCAGCGGTGAGAAAGGGCTCTCCACCCCCTCCTCTGGGGTGAGGGTAGCTGCAGCCTCTTCGTGTTAGAGGGCTAAAATTTGCTTTCAGTAAGGTAAAGCAAACCACCACGATCTTCTCCAAGAGGCGGAGAAAGAGCTGCTAAGCCATCAGCAGCGAGAGAACAGCCCAAATAGCCCCTGAAGGAGTCCTGCTGCAGCGTGAGGCACTTGGAGGGTCTTTATCTGCCTGGGTCACAGGATATTTGTGGTTGATTTAATCAGCCTGTTAATTATTACTAGTACCACTTCTGAAGCTGCTCTGCTTGGGTGCAAACTGCTTCAAGGGAGGACATGCGTGCAGCCCACCAAGGGCTGCCCTAGGGATTTCTTCCAGCAGTGATGCCAGTTCAGAGAGCCTCAGCCCCGTTGGTGCCCCATAGTTCTGTTGGAGGCTCCCTGGGGAGGTGACACCCCTCGAGGAGTCGCTGCCCAAGGGGGCTGGGATGCCAAGGGGAGCAGGAAGGGTGAGGGTGCTGCAGCCCTGGGGGAAGGCTGCGGCTCTGGGCTCGCAGTGGCTGCTGCCGAGGGGCAGATTTTCCACCTGCAGCCATGCTCTGAGTGTGGGCATTGCCAGGACAGCCTCGACCCAGCTTGGGCCTTCACTGCAGGGTAGCACCCTTCCCTTGGAGCCATGCTGTGAGGGCTGTGCTGCACCACCACATCCCCTTGTTCTCTAGTTTCTGCTTTAATCCAGTTACATTGAGAAGAGGCTTGGCTGGTCCCGCGGCAGTAAGTGATGGTTTCTGCAGTGAGTGAGCCGGCAGTGGGTGATAATCTTTGGCCTTTGTAAGCTCTGTCGTCTTGTAATTACACTTCTCTCTACTGAAGGCTCCTGTTTTCGTGTGTAAGGATCAGGGAAGGATGTGAAACTGTTTCTCCTACAGAAAAGAAAAGAGTGCACTGGGATGGGGATGTTTGGGGTCTTGCTCCTGTGGCTGTTCCCCTTGTGCCTGCTCTCAGAGCTGGCTGGGTACAGCAGGCAGAGCACCGGTCCTGAGCATGCACCACAGCTCCATTTGCTCTTCTCAGCCTTTTTGAGGGTAGCAAGGATTCTGAGAAATTGCTCCAGCACAGAGAACCAGGGCCAAGCAGGAGGCCTTAGGGAGAACATGGTTGTGTGGCTCTGCTGCTCTGCCCTGGACTGGACTTGCTGCTCAGCTGGTCTCTGCTGAGGTGGGTGAGTGGCTGGGAGAAAGGCCATGAGATAAGGCCTTCTGCAGAGCTATTTATACTGGGGAGACAAGCTGTTGCTGGCAGAGGCACTGGGCCAGGCACAGGACCCTTCACAGAAGCACTGCTGGAGGTGGCTGAGCTGGCTGTGCCACTGAGGCCGTGCTGGGAAAGGTTCCCCCTCCCCAGGCTGCTGTCAAGTGTGTGCCTGGAGCAGATGGGGATGAAGATGAAGGAGACTCAGCAGGCATGGCCAGGGCAGCCTTCTTGCTGTTCAACCCCTCCAGTTAAACAGCTCATCTCCCCTTCTCTGAAGGCTGGAGCAGGATGGAGGGGCCCTGCTAGCCCTGCAGACTCCTTCATGTAAGGGGAGATGCCAGTGGGTGACAGCACTGGGAGAGAGAGCTGACTGGGGACCTTCTGCCCTCTCAAGCAAGCAGGTTTTATGTTCATCTCCCAGGATTGATTTTCCAAGGTTATCAGCTAAGGATATTAGTTACTGTAAGGTCATGATGATGTGATCCTTGGGAGATGCGTGTCCTTGCCCTTCCTGCTGCAGTCTGTCTTGGCAGTGTGTGCTGTAGAGTGGTGGCAGGGAGGTGCTGGGAGTTTGGGGGTGAGTCAAAAGGTTTGAGCTTACCTTGTGCCCATGGATGTTGCTGCATCTGAGCTGGGAGCTGCTGGAGGAGCAGGGACAGCTGCCAGGGTCCTGGGGCTAATGGAAATGATGTTAATCACAGTGAGAGGTGGGAAGAGGCATTGGCTGGGGCAGCTGGAGAGCTGAGGAGGGTGAGAGGCTTCTGGCCATAAAGGAGCCGGCCCCAAGAGCTCAGGCTGCTGCTGACTTTGTTGGAGGCCAAGTGAAAGGCGCTCCCCCATCCACCCCACTCAAGGGGCCCTTGTTTCCAAGGAGGAGATGATTCATGTGCACGGAGTGGCCCCTGAGCAAATCTTCCACTGGTACAGGACATCGTCAGAGCTCAAGTGTGGTCATTAATGGTTGTCTTTTATCTGAAAACCCTCTGGGCTGGAGGTACTTTCCAGGCTGGTGTTCCTGGCCCACCAGCCTGTTCCAGTTATCCCAGTTTGCCCCACACCCAGCTGGTGATGGCTGGCTTGAAAGCTAAGCTGGGCTGGCAGGGAGGCCCTGCTCAGCCCTGCCAGCTCTGGGGGCCAAGCACTGCCCTTCTCCTGCCCACCCCAGAGGAGCAGTGGCCACAGGCAGGGTGCAGGCAGCAGTGGTCTGTCCTCCTGGCTCCTGCACAAAGGAACAATTCTGGGAGCGCCGCACTCCCCCCGTCAAGGCACTTCCTTGCTGGCTGTGTGCACACCTCCTCCCCATCGGAAAGAAACCTCCTCGGGAATGGGAACAGGAACTGCTTTGAGAGCTCAGCAAAGAGCTCAGGAGGCCATGGTCTTCCTCAAGGGGCAGTGGTGGGGGAAAGCTGGACCTGCTGCTGTAGGAAGCAGCTCACTGGGGCTGGAAGGGGCTGTCAACACCCACTTTGGGCATCACGCCTTTTGCGATGCCCACAGCCTGTGCTGGGGCGGGAGGAGGCTGGGAGCAGGTAGTGAGATATGGAGGCATGTCCTAGAGCCCTGATGTTTCTTGCAGGCAGCTCAACATCAACCTATGGGCAGGACAGAGTGGTTTGGGTGCTGCAAGCAACTTCTCCAGCAGCGGTGGGTCTGTTTGTCCCACAGAGTGGGTGACCCTCCCCCTGCAGGGCTTCTCCTGGGGCTGAGGGGTCTTAGTCAGTGGGTGCTGGGGTAGCCCCCCAGCTGTGCTCCCTTCCCTGGCCCACACCCCACCTATTTATGGCATCCCAGGAGCTATAAACATTTACTGCTCGAAGCAGCCCTGCAGGGGCAGGCAGAAGGTCCCAGGGCCCTGCCCACGCCGACAGGAAGGATTTATTTTTGCTTCGTTTTTATTTTAGCTACAAACAATGGACCTCGCTCCCCGCATCCGATTCCCCCTGGGCCCCCTCGCCCCCAGCCTTCACCTGGTGCAGGAGGAAGAGTGGTTGGAACAGGAGGAGGACAGGAGAGCTGCACAGCATGGGGGTCCCCGTGCAGCTCCCCTTGCAGCAGCTTCACAGCATTAAGGTGCTGTGAAACAGCATCTCCTCTCCCCAAGGCTCTCAGGCTACAGCCTGGCTTTGCTTGGGGTCACAGCTCCACATGCATTGTCTTATCTATCCCGCTGCAAAAGCTGAGTCTGTGCACCAGGAAACCCCTGTTTTGGCTCGGCTAGAGATTATTCCTCCTCCTCTTCCTCCTTCCTCCTCCCTGCAGATTGCTGGAGCAAGACCTGATTTTTGCTCCTGTGATGGAGCAGAGGCCAGAGAAGGGGAGATGGATTCTGCAGCCTGTGCCTGGACCCTTATCTCCACACTATGGAATCAGGTCCCTGAGTGGGGAAGCACTTGCAATGTCTAAAAATAGATCTGGCCTGGCTGTAGGGTAGAGAGAGGTGGAGGGGGCACATGCTAGTTTCATGCTTGGTGCTGCTTCTAGGGCAGGCATTAACAGCAGAAGAAATACTGGCCCTTTGTCCTGAACAGCAGCAGTGTCCTGGCACACCCCAGCTCAGCCAACCAACCCATCCATCCCAAGTCAGCTAATGCTAAGTCCATCTGCTGACATTTCCCCAGCCCTCCACAGCAGTGAGACAGGCTGCACACGTGGAGAGGAGTGAGCTTCTGGGATGGGAGGCTGGTGTCCCTGACCGGGGATGTCTGTGTCCAAAGCTTAAGCCCAGCGAAGCGGTGCAATCCCACAGGATTTTGGTTGCAAGAGAAGCTCCAGAAGAAAGCAGCAGGTGGGAGCCATTTGTCAGCAGCAGAGGCAGGCGTCAGGCTGGAGATGAGCCACAAGCAAGGCAGTAGCTGGGCGGGCTG
Organism: Picus viridis; assembly: GCA_033816785.1. Taxonomy (NCBI): domain Eukaryota; kingdom Metazoa; phylum Chordata; class Aves; order Piciformes; family Picidae; genus Picus; species Picus viridis. The sequence goes on along the minus strand of CM066593.1, from coordinate 12,637,960 downwards.
GCAAACAAGATCCCTTTTGGCTATGTCACCTGCCCAGTGCTCAGGGCAAGTCAGATGTTGTGTCACCTTCCTCCCAGGAGCCCTCTGATGTCCCATGGCTACCTCTGTCCCCAGGCTCAGCCCAGGTTTCAATCCATGGTTGCCAGAGCTCAGGGCAGGGCTGTGCACCAATGCCAGCTCCTACCCTCCGCATGCCAGCCCAGCGCCTGCCTGCCTTGGCACGGGCACAGGTGCCAGCTGGTGCCAGGCCTGTGCTTGCTCCCGCCAGCTATTGCAGAACAACGTGCTGGTCCTTGCTCATCAGGTGGCCTTGGGTCAGCCACATCGTCTCTGCTGCCCTCCATGCACCAACCCCGGAGCAATCTCCCTGGCTTCCTGCAGCCACCTCCTTCACCTTATCAAGACTGGGAGCCTAGCGAGAATAGGATGTGGATTCCTTCCCTTCCTCTGCTCCCGCGGGCAGTGAATGGGCTCGGCACCCTCCTGGGATCACAGAGCTCTTTGACTGCCCACCCCCTCCCCCAGCCTTGTATTTTGGAGGATGTTTAACAAGGGAGATGGAGGGGACAGCTCAGCTGGGGGAAACAAAGGCGCCTTCAGTGCATGTCCCATGCTGTGTGCCCTGTGCCCGGCTCAGAGCTGCTGCTCGGGGCACTGCTGATGAGCTCAGCCCTCTGCCATGTCTGCCCACCACACTGGCTTATCAGGCACTCTCCTTCCTTGTGCAGGGGGTCTCCTTGCCCCAGCCCCCTTCCCCCCCCGCCACCAGCTTTGTTACTCTTAATAGAAGCCCGCTTGTGCTTTTGCCCTGAGCTGGTCCAAAGCCTTCACACAGGAGCTAGTGGCTGTGATGGGAATTGTCCTGTGCCCGGCAGGGAATGGAGATGCTGGTGAGGACCATGGCCTAGGCTTCAGTGTGCTGTGAGAAGCTGTGTGCATGGACCCCATCTCCTCTCTGGGAGCTGGTGGCCAGCTGAGAGCCTGCTGAGCTGTGCAGCAGGAAAATGGCTATTTCCCTAGATGGCTGCTGGTGCTGAGCTGACAGGAGGATTCTGCTTTGTGTCCCAGCTGCTTCCTTCCTAGTCCCTATGCCTCCAAGCCATGCAGGGGAGGATGCCCTCCCTCCCTGGCCTGAAGACCAGCACCACATTGCTGAGCAGGAGCCTGCTGCCATCCTGCCTGTGCAGCAGTCTGCAAACATCCCAGGGAGGGTTTTTCCCTTTTCCCTTAGAATCATAGAATGGTAGGGGTAGGAAGGGACCTCTGGAGATCATCTAGTCCAATCCCCCTGCTAACAGAGGCTTGTCCAGATCAGATTGCACAGGAACATGTCCAAGCAAGTTTCAAAAGGTTCCAGGGAAGGTGGCTCCACAGCCTCACTGGGGAGCCTGTTTCAGTGCTCTGTCACCTGCAAAGTAAAGACATTTCTCCTTAAGTTCAAGTTATATCTCCTGTGTTCTAGTCAGTACCCATGGCCCCTTGTCCTGTCACTGCCCACCACTGAGAAGCTGCTTCTGCGGAAGGGCAAGGAGAGGGCCGTGAGAGCTGCGCTTACCCTTGCTCATCACGTGCATGAAGCCCTCCTGTGGCCAGACCCCAGGAGGTGTACGCTGGAGGGAGGCAGTGAGCAGACTGTCAGCAGGATCAGGGTCCTGTGGCTGCCTGTCTGCTGTGGGATATTTGTCCAGTTCAAGAAGCAGGAGCTCTGCTCTCCGTGTGGTTGCCCTCTTCATCCCGGCAGGCTAGGGGATGCTGACAGCTCCCCAGGCTTGCTTGCTCCTTCTGGAGCTGTGCTGAGGCTTCACCCCCTGCCTGTGGGGTACCTGTCCTGGTTTGGACTGGCCATGGGAGATGGGTATTGGCAAAGCTGCTCTTGCCAAAAGGGCTGAGGCTGCTGTTTAGCTTGGCGCTGGGGAGGGAGGAGGAAGCAGACGGTCTGTGAAGATAGAAGCCCATCGGCCAGGGAAGCAGGAAGAGACTCGTGAGCTGCATCCTGCCTTGCATCCTGGGGAGGTGCTGATCTGGGGCTGGGCATGCTGTCTCCTTGCCCAGGGGCTCATCTTGGCTGGGCTCTGATCCACATCAACCCACTCATGTTGGGCTCCCCTTCAGCCAAAAACCTTTGAAACAGCAGTTGGGTTTACTGCACTGCCCCTGCTTCAGGCAGCAGTGCCAGCCTGCTTCCCTCCAGTCCTGGGAGACTTGCTCCATGCTCTGGGCCATGGCTCACAAGGGTGGAAATCAAATCTGTAGCAGCCCAGTTTTTGATGAGTGTTGTGCTCAGTGGAAGCACTTTAAAGAACAAACTATGGAGAATCCCATCAGCTGCAGCAGTACAGCATCCTACCCTTCCACCAGGAAATACAACCTTTGCCAGCCCTCAGTGCTGCCCAGCTCAGCTCTGCCAGGCCTCTTCCCTGGCAGAGCCCAGAGGGGCAGTGGTAGGGGCAGGTACAGCTCAAGCAGGTTGTTCCCAGTGCTCCATGCTGCAAGGGCACACACTCTCTCCTTGTAGGTCATCCCCATCAATCAGCACATCCAAGCTGTCTCTGTGGTCACCTCTGACCTCTCCTCCTGTCCCTTGAGATTCCAAGCCAGCTGCAGCTGTGCTGTGATGACTTTTAGTTGCTGCCAAGAGAAGGGATCTTGCTCACACTTGCACTACAGCTTTTTATTCTGTCCTCTGTAGCCTCTAGGTAGCTGCAGGTTTGCTGCTGTCCCTGAGCTGGGCCTCTCCAGTGCCTCCTCACTTTGTTCAGGCCCTCCCTGTTCATCCTATCCCTGACCAATGTGTTTTCCCACAGCCATCAGTCAGCACCATACATCCTGCTTTCAGTGCTGTCATTTTCTGTAGCCCTACTCTGATGTGCAAACACCCAAGTGTTTTCTGGAGCCTAGCTGCACAGGTTACCCCACAGCTGCAGACAGATTTTGCTTGGCAAAAGCTAACCTATTAGCTGCCTCATCAAAGAGAACACCCAAGCTTTATGTGTGGTGCTTGTAATGGTGATTTGTGGTGAATTCTCTTTTTGTGCTTCTTGCTAAGCTTTCCCTATCTCCCCTGCCTGGCTCTGCCATCCAGGCTGACACTGAGTTTAGGTACAGGTGTTGGGTACTGGGATCCCACATGCTGGGAAGCTGATGAGTGGTGGCTTCTGGTGCAGTTCCTCTTTGCCAAGGTTTCACGGTACAGAGGAGGAGTGACAGGAGGGCAGAGTAGCTGCTGGTGGTGAGTGTGGGGAGGAAGGCTCTAGCCTGTGTATGGGGACCCTGTGGAGGTGGTGCTGGACTGGAAAGTCACTGGTGGTCTGAGCACAGCAGAGGAATATGAATACCACCCAGCAGGAATGGAGAATATGACTTTGGGCAGCATTGCCATGTGACTCTGCATTATGGCATTTGGGTTTCCTGTTTTTTTCTTTCCTTCCTTCTCTCCACCACCACCCAGTGCCTGTCCCCGTGAGGGGCACCAGCAGCCGTGGTGCGCTGCTGGGCAGAGCGAGAGGTGTAGTCTTATCTGGGTGGAAAAGTGTGCGTGCTGGGCTCTTTGATAGCGGTCCAGCAGCCTGCAGAGCTGGTGTCTCCATTCATAGGCTCAGCAGGCTGCATCCTGGTGTCTGCATGCAGGTGGAAGCTCCTGCCTGCCGGAGCGTGCGTGTGCTTGGCAAACGCTGCCTGAGCCGTGCCGGGCCAGCTGGGACAGACACCCACCCTGGGCTCTTCCACACCTTCCAGCCCATCTGCCTTGGCTTAACCCCAGCCCTCTGACACCAGCCCTGGCTGATGGGCTTTTTCCTGCCCCCCAGTGCTGGACCAGCTTTTGCCAGAGCTCAGTGTCTTGCTCAAGCTGCTGGACCACGAGTACCTGAGCGCCACCACACAGGAGAAGAAGCTGGCCGTCTCCACCATTCTGCAGAAGCTGCAGCCACCCACAGGTCTGTGTCCCGCTCCTGCAGTGCTTGATAGCTATCCTCCCCAGCACCTACCCCAGGCCAACATTCCAGTGGGGTAGGGAAAAACATCTGCCGGGCTAGGGTGCGCTGCCTCTGTGCCCAGCACCCAAAACCTGCTCAGCCCCCTTGGGGCACTTTGCTCCCCGTTTCTCTTCCCAGCTTCTCCCTGCCTCAGCTGTGGGAGCTGGCATCGTCCCTGCCACGGCTGCAGGGGGCTGCCGCCCGCGGAAATGCTGCTTCACAGAGCTCTTCCTGCCACTGGTTTCTGCTGAGCACAGAGATTTCCGCGGGAAGGCCAGGAGGGATGTGCACCTGGGGCTTCACAGCCTTCCCACCTTCCTGTGCTCCTGGGGGACGTGGCAGCATCCCTGGGGGCTCCTCCACTCCCTGGGCACCTGCTCCACGGTGGAGTGAGGTGGTCTGTGTCCTTCAGTTGGTATTTGCTGGGAGGAGGTGTGCCAGTACTCACCCCAGCCACCCTGCTCACCCTCGGGCTGAGAGCATCCCTCTTGCCCCCAGGAACGGATGTGGACTACATGTATGTCAACACAGCATCCCTGAGCAATGGCACCAGCTTCGTGGAGTCTCTCTTTGAGGAGTTTGGTATGTGTGGCCAACCTGAAGTGATGCCCCTGGGGTCATGCTGGGTGGGTGCAGTGCTGATCCTGGAGTCCATGCTGACAGCAGGGGTACTTGGGGCACTCTGGGGAAGCAGGCTGAAAGCTGTATCCTTATGCCCAGCATAGGCTTCATCGCCCTGGGTACTTGCTCCTGCTCCCCTGTAGCTGTTTAGGGCTGGCCTCAGGATGTTCATGCACCAACTGTGTTTACCAGTGATGCCTGTCTCCCAGCACCTTCTGAGTGAAGGGCAGTGGTGCTGGCCTGGGGAGTCCCTGGAGGGCAGGGCTGGGGAGCCCAGCTGGGGAGTTTCCTGTTGCCTTCACTCTCTCTGCTCACCCTGTGGCAGACTGTGACCTGCGGGATCTCCAGGATATGCAGGAGGAGGAGGAGGATGCCAGTGATGGTGTTGGCTTGGAGCCAGCAAAGAGCCAGACAGCAAAAACTGTAAGTCCTTAAATGCCCACCTGGGAGATCAGCTCTGCACCCACATGGAGAGGTAGCATTGGCCAGGATTCCTTCCTGTCCTATGCCACCTTCTGGGACTCGTGATCCTCTGCACTGCCTGGCTAATGCCGGTGGTGTTGCTGCTGTAGGTTCCTGTGGACCCTGCTCCGCCGCTGCCCACCACACCCCCACCTGAGGATTACTACGAAGAAGCTCTGCCCCTGGGCCCTGGCAAGGCCCCTGAGTACATCACTTCCCGCAGTGAGTCCTGCTCCATGCTAGGCAGCAGGAGGGTGGGGAGGAGCCCTGCAAGCTGCCCACTGCATCCCCCCTTCTGCCTGCCTGGTAAGGGGAAAACATCCCTGGAAACCTCACTGCTTCCATCAGCATCACTCCTGTCCTGCTCCTTTCCCATCCTGCTGCACTGTTAATGCAAGGAGCTGTTTGCCCTGGCTCAGCTGGGAAGTGTGTGATGAGGAGAGGTTGGAGCAGTGAAGGGACTGATGGAAGGGTGTGCTTTGCTCTGCCTTGGCTCATAGGCTTGGTGCTTACAGCTAGGAAAAGCAGGTGTGACAGCCCCGACTGCCCTCTGCTTCCTCCACAGACAGCTCCAGCCCCCCCAACTCCATCGAGGATGGCTATTACGAGGATGCAGACAGCAACTACCCTGTCACCAGGATGAATGGGGAGCAAAAGAACTCCTGTAGGTATCTGTGTGCCCCCAGTGGGGAGGGCAGAGCTTCGGCAAAGTCCAGCCCCAACACGAGGGTTTGCGCATTGGGCTGGGGACCAGTAGGGTTGAGGCTGGGGGACTTCTCCTGTGCCAGAGGCTGCTGGGCAAAAAGCAAGGAGCATGGATTGCTGTTTGTCATGCAAGCCAGAGCCCTTGTGCTGGTGCTGTGTCAGTCAGCAGCATGGGGAAGTTGTGTCCTTGCCAATGAAACTGTGATGCCCTGCATGAACTGCATCTGACACACGGAGGGTGCCCAGGGCAGGGACACCACTGCAGAGCCCTGCTCCTGCTCCTTTGAGCCCTGTGCAGGAGGTGTTCGGCAGAGGGCCACATGCAATCCTCTGTGGCAAGGAGGAGGTTTCATCTGAGCCTTGCAAAGAAATAAGCCAGCCCAGGGGTTTGGATAGATGCACTTGGGACTGGTGTTTGGCCCGTGAGCATCCTGCTTGGTTTGGAAGGGAAACAGAGATGGCTGGGGTCAAACTGCTGCTGTTTTCCAGGTTCTGTGCTGGAACCCACTGGGTGTGGGGAGCTCTGGCACTGAGTGAGCTTGCCCAGAGGGAGGGCCCTGGATTGCCATTCTGAGTGACCTGCCTGTTTCCTTCTAGACAATGACTCAGATGCGATGAGCAGCTCTTATGAGTCCTACGATGAGGAAGAAGAGGAGGGAAAGGGCCAGCAGCTGACGCACCAGTGGCCATCAGAGGAAGCCTCCATGAACCTGGTGAAGGACTGCAGGATCTGTGCTTTCCTGTTGCGCAAGAAACGCTTCGGACAATGGGCCAAGCAGCTCACCATCATACGGGACAGCAAACTGCTGGTGAGCCCAGAGCTGCTGGGGCACAAAACCCATTGGTGGCTTGTGAAGGTGGCTGGATGCAAGGTGGAGAAAAATAGCAATATCCGAGCCAGGACACTGCCCCAAGGCTGCTGCTGCCCTGCAGCACACACAGAGGCTGCCCTCATTCCCCTTTCAAGCAGGCTGAGGGTCCCCTCTGGGACCACGTGGAGTTACAGGGCACCCTGCAGGGCACCACCACCCAGGCTGTTGCAGAGACAGAGCCATCTCTGTGCCACCTGTGAGGGACAGTGGAAGGGACCCCAGCTCTGCCCAGCACAGCAGCAGGATGGGCAGGTTTTGCCTGGGCCCTAGGCAGTTCCCTTTGCTTCTCCTAGTGCTACAAAAGCTCCAAGGACCGGCAGCCACACGTGGAGGTGCCCCTGGCCACCTGCAACGTCATCTATGTCCCCAAGGACGGGCGGCGCAAGAAGCATGAGCTGCGGTTCTCCCTGCCCGGGGCTGAGGCGCTGGTGTTGGCTGTGCAGAGCAAGGAGCAGGCCGAGGAGTGGCTGAAGGTACCACGGCTGCCTCCTACTTCACTTGAGGGGCCACAGACTCTCCTTGGCATCCACATGGCTACCTCCTGAATTGCCTAGGGGTGCCACATCTTCCCTGGCTGAGGTGGCAGGAGGCTGCCCTGGGAAAGTCTTACCCCTTGTAAGGGGAAAGGGGCTTTGCTCCTGTCTCTTATCAGCTTTGGGGGAGGCTGGCCAGCCGCTTCCCAGGCCCTGGGCGTCTCCGGTGCTGATAGCCCCTGTGGGGTGGGGATGTTTGCTCTCCCCATCCTCTTCCCCATGGCCCTTTCCTGCCTTTGTTCAGGGGTAGGAGGCAGGGGCCACGGGGAAGGGGCCATGGGTGGGAAAGGAGCCTCTGCAGACACCATGAACTCGGCTGTTACCCCAAATGTGGGACAACAGGGTTATTTCACACAGGCAAAGCAAGCCACATGGTGCCTGCATGTAAAACGAGGTCATGAGGTATTCTGTGGGGGCAGGGCAACTATGCAACTTGTGACCCAAGTCCCTCACCTGAGGTTTCCAAAATCTCTGACAACATCTGCAGAAGTGGTTGCAGTTTTGAAGGGGCCAAGGTGTGTGAAATCCCCTAGGCAAGCTGATCTTGTGCCCTGAGTAGGGCTTGCTCTCCTGTCCCATGGAGACCAGGACCTCTCTCTCCATGGTTCAGCCCAGCTTTTGTGATGAGACAGGAGCATGCTGAGCCAGGAAAAGTAGCTCTGGCCTTCAGGTACATTTTGAGCAGCTGCTGGGGTCTATCTCCACAGGTCATAAAGGAAGCCAGCAGTCCAACAGCAGGGGCAATGGAAGCCCCCACCTCTCCAGTGATGCCGTGCAAGATGGACCTTGATAAGGTGATGGTTTGTAACCACTCTGCAGAGGTGCTGCATGAGGCTGCTGCAGCCAGGTCTGGGGAATGTGGGGCCAGGGGAACAACAAGCTCCTGGTGCGGTGTGTGGAGTCCTTCCCAGCCTCACAGCGGCTCTGTGGGGCTCGTGGGGCTCCCTGCTGCTGGAGAAGGGACATTCAGCGCTGTGCAGGAGGGACAAAGGGCTGATAGTGGTCATTGCTGAGGGCTGTGCAGGGGACATTGCTGACAGGGTGCCTGCTCCACTGCCCCCACAGCGGCTGTCACAGGAGAAGCACACCTCTGACTCGGACAGCGTGGCGACGGGTGAGACCAGCTCCCCAGCAGCCCGCAGAGACCCTGGCGAACACGGTATGGCCCCTGTCCCCAGCCAGGGTGGCTGGCCCTGCAGCTGGGGGAACAGCTGTGTGCAGCACAGCTGGAGAGCATCCTCCCTGTGAGGGGTGATGCTATGACCTGTGCCAGGCCCACAGAGCTATGCCATTCTTTTTCCAGGAAAAAGCAAAAAGAGTGGCTTGGCTGACCTGAAAGGCTCGATGAGCCGGGCAGCGGGGAAGAAGATCACTAGGATCATCAGCTTCTCCAAGAAGAAGCCTTCCCCTGAGGACACACAGACCTCCTCCACCGAGGAGGACATCCCCTGCTGTGGTTGGTGTGGGCTGGGGCAGAGATGGAGCTTGGTTTGCATGGGACTGGGAGTGATGGGGAGCTAGCATCCTTTCTCCCAGCCTGGCCACGTCAGGGGCAAGTGGGAGGTAAGGGGGCAGTGGGGTACAAGCTCAACAAGCTGCTACAAAGCTGTGACACTGCCACAGGCTACAAAATGGTCCCCAGTCCCAGCTCTGCAAATTCCTATGGTTTGTGGGGAAGGGGTGAGGGGTCAGTTGTGTCCCAGAAAACAGGCTTGGGTGACTAGGTGACACTCACTGGGCTGGGACCTAACCTGGGACCAGCTGTCTCTCTGGAGGGAAACTGAAGCCCAGAAGGACCAAACAAGTAGAGATCCATGCTGTAATCTCTGGGCAGCCATGGCTCACCAAAGCCTGCCTGAGGTCTGGCCGAGCAGGTGCTGAGACCCTTCTCTCGGCCCTGTCACCCCCCAGGCTACCTCAGCGTCCTGGTTAACCAGTGCTGGAAGGAGCGCTGGTGCCGCCTGAAGGGCAACACCCTCTACTTCCACAAGGACCGCACAGACCTGCGGACCCACGTGAACGCCATCGTTCTCCAGGGCTGCGAGGTGGTCCCAGGGCTGGGCCCCAAGCACCCTTTCGCCTTCCGCATCCTTCGCGGCGGGCAGGAAGTGGCTGCACTGGAGGTGAGCAGGCACGTGGCAGGGTGGGCAGGATGCCCATTGAGGAGGGGGTTTCCAAGCTGTGAAAGCATCTCCCGTGATGATTAGTGCTTGCATGAGGGTAGTGCTTTGCTTTCTTCTCCCCTGCACAGGGAGGAAGCCCAGGGTATTATTTGGGTGACCCGGGGTGGTCGAGGCAGCCTCGCAGGTATTTGCAGGCTGGAGGCAGGGAGGAGCAGGCTGGCAGGGCTGAAGCAGGCAGGCTGCAAGGGGTGGCTGGAGGTTTAGGACTGGAACCTCATGCATGTGTTTGTGTGCTTTCTCTTAGACCCTGCTAAGTCTTGCACACACACTTCATGTCAGAGGGTCCTGTTCCACTGCAGGGCTTTGTGTTGGGAGCAGGAGCAAGGGTGAGGGGCTGTGAGCTGGGTGTGCAGCTCAATGCTTTCTGTCCTGCAGGCAAGCTGCTCCGAAGACCTGGGCCGCTGGCTGGGTCTCCTCTTGGTGGAGACAGGCTCACAAACGGCACCAGAGGCCTTGCACTATGACTATGTGGATGTGGAGACAATTGCCAACATAGTGACAGCTGTGAGACACTCCTACCTGTAAGGCTGTCCCCCTGCTGTGCTGCGGGCTGGGAATGGGGCTGTACCACGGGCAAAGCATTGGGCTGGGGATGGCAATCAGAGAAAAGACAGGGGCTGGGACACGGTTTGTACTGTGGCCTTGGGGATGGCCAGTGTCCCAGGGGTTAGTGGCTCCTGAAGCAGGGCAGTTTCCCTTAAGCAGGATAGAAAGTGGAAAGTGATTATCACACTGATGGAGTACTTAAGGGATACACATGGTAGAGTAGAGTGCTCATGAATGAAGCTGGGAAAGCAATGCAAGAAGCCCTCTGAGGGCTCACTGATGGGCTGGCAATGATGTCCTGGAAAAGAAGAGTCCATCCTTCTTCCTGCAGGTGGGCCAGTTCCTCTCAGGATCACCAGCCAGACTCCTCCCCCGTGGTGTATGATGATGTCCCCTATGAGAAGGTTCAGGTGAGAGCAGCTCCGTGGTTTGCTCTCTCCCACCACTATGACCAGACTACAAAAGATGCCCCTTGGCTGGCTTGTGATTGCCTCATGAGTATTTCAGCATGCTGTCCCTGCCACAGGCTGAGGAGGAGCCAGGGAGGCCATCAGGAGCCCAGGTGAAGCGCCATGCCTCCTCCTGCAGCGAGAAGTCACGACGGGTGGACCCACAAGTGAAAGTGAAGAGGCACGCATCAAGTGAGTAGGGACCCTCAGCCCCAAACCTCTGCGGGGGGACCCTGGCCAGTGTGAGTGGAAGTGATTTCCCCAAGGGGTTCTGCAGCCAAGCTGGGGCTGGCTGGCTCCAGCACACAGGTAATGGGTTGTGATGTGCCAGCTCAGCAGGACCACAGGTGGCATTGGTGCAGCCAGGACCAGAGCCTTTGATAGTTTGGTTTTGTGCATTCAGATGCCAACCAGTACAGGTACGGGAAGAACAGGGCTGAGGAAGACGCCAGGCGGTTCCTGACAGAGAAGGAGAAGCTGGAGAAGGAGAAAGCATCGATCCGCAGCGAGCTGGTGCTGCTGCGGAAGGAGAAGCGAGAGCTGCGAGAAGCCATGAAAGGCAGCACGGGTAGGTTGGAGCTGTCTGAGCACTGAGGCTGATTGAAGGCGCTCGGCTACAGGGGCAAGGCTGCAGAACTGGGCTGGGCTGAGGGCGCTGGGCTGGCGGTAGCGCCGTGGCTGTGAGACAGAATGGCTACAGCACGCTGCCGGGCTGGCAGCCCCACCTAGCGTCCCCGTCCAGGAGGATGGGTGGCTTCTGCGTCCCTGCGACCTCATCGCCGGGCAAAGGCTTTGAGCTGACTTTGCTTGTGCAAGCAGGGACGAAGCTGCAGGACCTGGATCAGCAGGTGGCGGCGCTGGAGGAGCAGTGCCGGCAGAAGGAGCAGCGCCGCGTCGACCTGGAACTCAAGCTGACCGAAGTGAAGGAGCGGCTGAAGCAGTCGCTGGCGGGAGGGCCAGCCCTGGGGCTGGCTGTGACCAGCAAGGCTGAGAATGGGGTACGCATCCCATCTTCCCCAGGCTCGCAGCTCGCTGCTTGGGGTGGCAGGGGCAGCAACACTTGGTGAAGAATGGACATCCCTGCTGCGGGGTCCCAGAGGTGGGAGGCTAAACGTCAGTTAGGTTTGGCTACATCAGTTTTACTTCATAACGGCTTGTTCTGTTCTGTTTTTATTTTTTTTTCTCCTGGCTGTCCTTGCTCCTTGGGTGTCCTAAATCCTTCTCTTTCTTTCACCCTTTTCTGCAGGAAGCTGCAAATAAGCCAAACGGGAACCCCTCTGAGCACTTGGTCCCTGTTAACTGTGCAGCTGAACTGAGGAAAAGGAGTCCCTCCATCCTCCCTGCCAACAAAGGAAACGTGCTGCGGAAGGCCAAGGTCCTGCTTTGCTCTCCCTCCCTTTACTGGCCCAATGGCAAATCTCAGCCTTTGTCTTGTCCCCCTCCCTTGACCATAAAATTTGGGGACCAGGAATACTTCCTACCCCAAAAGCAAGAGGTACTCCCAGGATCCCCTGCAGCCAGGCTTACTCCACTTAGTGGCACCTGCTGCCAGCATGAGCCTGGCTTACAGAGCGATTTGGGAGGTGCAGGGCTGGGTAGGCAGACAGGAAAGCATTGCCTAGACAATGCCCAAGGCAGCAGTGACCCAGCTTTTGAAGATGCTGCGGTAGTCTAAGGCTCTCAAAGGGCTCAGCACTCACTTTTCCAGTGATGTTTTCTCATTTCCTCCTTTTTTTCCTTTCTCTGCAGGAATGGGAAAAGAAGCAGACTTAAGCCAAGCTGTAGGAATGCCTGCTGAGCCCACACCAGACACTGGGGCTCATGGAGGAGCTACAAGCCCCCTTTCTCTGAGGCACTGGGAGGGTGATGAGAAGGCGCTGAGAAGGCATGGTTGAAGAGATGCCCTCCCATGCCCTGCCACTGCAGCACCATCTGCCTCGTGGGCAACACCATAAACCATGGGAAAGGGGGTGGGAGGGGGATTTGGGAAGCGGGTGGGGAAGGGGAGTCCTTCGTGGATCAGGGTCACATACTAATGAGAAACCCATCTCTGGGGGAGCCTCCCACAGGGCCAGGAGTTTGAAGCAAGGTGTGTATGCCCATGGTGGTACATAAGAAAGGAGAGGAGAGCCCAGGAGAAGAGTCAGCAGTGCCCGGCAGGCACTCCGATTAATCAGGATCAGTGTGTGCCACCCTGGGGATGCTGGAGGCCAGGATAACCTTTTCCAAAGCAACCATGGACTCAGTTTTTGGTCCCACTGGTGTTGGAGTTCATGAACTGCTCAGGACTGGACGCTTCAGAGACACCGATAATTCACCCTGCTCACTGGTCCCAGCTCTGCAGGGTCTCATCTCAGGGTTCCTCATGTCTCAAGCTTGCTGTGCTTCAACTAAGTGCCCTTGTCCATATTTTCTTCTTGTCCTCCAGGCAGTAAGGGTGGTGAGGAGAGCACACTGGCTTCCCTTGGGAGTGAATGAAGCTCAAGTGGCAGCATTTGAAAGCAAATTAACAGGGGATACTTTTCAACCTTGCTTTGCAGCTAGAAGTGCTGCAAAGAAAGGGCTGAGGCCGGAGGCAGCCTGGCTCTCTCTGCCCTAGCCCCACGCCAGCTTTTGGGGCAACAGGGAAAGGGATGGGGTTGTCTCCTGGCCAACAGCACATTCACACTATTGCTGCTGCAGTCAGACACAGATTGCCAAGACAAGTGGTCAAAATGGAATGAAGGAAAGTTTAAAAATTAAAAACAAAAGGAAAAAAAAAACCCAAAACACTGCAAAACAAAAAATGCTTTCAAATGAGGGGACTGGAATAGAAAAGAGAAATAGAGGAAGGTCATTTAGCACACTCAGAAACAAGGGGCAGGAATAAAAAGGAAAGGTCCAAGCTTTTGTGCAGGGAACAAGGGAGCTGGCCTGTCCCCCATTCATGCTGCTGACTGCCACAATTAACCTCTGGAGCTCACTCTTTCAAAGCCCTCTTGTTAGTAACCAGGTAAGCAGCTTTCAATAAAAACCTCTGCCACTGGCATGCCCCCTTCCCTGGCTGTAGGGAGCATGGTGGGTAAACTACCTCTTCTCACAGTAGGCCAGGCTGGGTCTGTGATGGGCTTGGCACCCCTGCACCAGTGGCTGGGCAGGATGGGTGAACCTTGTAAGCCAGGCTAGCAACTGCAGTTAGCTCACAGCCATCATCTTAGCTGCACAGTGTACACTGCCTAAGCTGGAGGGGCTCCCCAGCTCCCAGGAGTGAGATAGAGGGAAGCCCCATTCCTGTTGGTGTTCATCTTCCTCACAGTAGCTCCTCCGTGCTGGTTGCCACTGCTCCTGATCCCTCTGGGACTTGGAGCCACACTGTCCCATTTCACTTCAGAAAAGGGTAAAAGCTCACTCCTCAAAGCATCATGTAGCCCACTAAAGAAACTAGGAGCCTCTGCCCATAGTAGGGAGAAATGGAGCTGGACCACCACAGCCTGTGAAAGCACATTGCAGAATCATAGAATTATTCTGGTTGGAAGGGGCCTTAAAGACCAGGTTGTTCAATGCCCCATCCCACCTGACCTTGAACGCTTCCAGAAAGGGGCATCCACAACCTCTTCCAGTGTCCCACAACCTATTCCAGCGGCTCACCACCATCACATTCTTCCTTCTTACAATGCTTTGGATTGAGTTTAAACCCTTTTTCTGTTTAAGACCATTACCCTTTGTTCTATCACTACACTCCCCAATAAAAAGTCCCTCCCCATCGTTCCTGTAGGCCGTCCTTGGGGGTAGTCCTCAGTTAAAATGCACATTTGGCCAAGGTTTGAGGTGTTACTTTTAAAATGTTTATTCACCAGCACAGATAAAGTCATCCCATTCTACTCAGTGCTTGTCAAGCCACACCTGGAATACTGTGTTCAGTTTTGGTCCCTGCTAGACTAAATAAATAAATAAATGTGGACAGGATGGAGAGAATCCAGAGAAGGGCCACAAAGATTATCAGACTGCTGGGAAGCTGCCAGGAAAAGGTGAGATAATTAGGTTGGTTCAGCTTCAAGAGGCGGCTTAGGGGAGAGCTCATCACCATGTTCCAGTACTTAAAGGTGGCTACAAAGAAGGTGGAGATCCTTTTTCCAAGGAGTCACAGGGAAATGACGGGGTTAATGGAGACAAGTTACTCCTGGGGAGATTTCAGTTGGACACAGGAGAAAAAAGAAATATCTCCGTGTGAGAATAATCAGCCTTTGGAATAATCACAGGATTGTTTTAGTTGGAAGAGACATTTAAGATCAAGTCCAACCGTTAATCCAGCACTGCCAGGTCACCACTAAACACCTTTGAAATGCCTTTCAGTGTTTATAAAGGGGACCTGTAGGAAAGATGAGGACGATCTTTTCAGTAGAGCCTGTTGTGGCAGGACAAGGGGTGATGGCTTTAAAGAGGAGAGATTTAGACTATGTATTGGGAAGAACTCTTTTAAAGTGAGTGTGGTGTAACAATGGCACAGGTTGATAGAAGCCCCATCCCTGCAAACATTCCAGGGCAGGCTGGACGAGGCGCTGAGCACACTGCTCTAGTGGCAACGTCCCTGCTCACCGCAGGGACTTTGGGCTAGGTGCTCTGCACAGGTCGCTTTCACCACAAAGCATTCTGTGACCCTGTGCCCACCCCTGGCCCGAACCGCGCAGCCAGGGGCAGCAGGACCCCGCACAGCACACCACCCCCGGCTCCCAGCCCGCGGTCTCGAACCGCCGTGGGCGCTCCGCAGCCGCCGAGGCGCTTCCCGCGCCGCCCGCCGGGACTCGTAGTCCCCGTAGAGGCTTCTGGGAGCTGTAGTTGGCGGGCTGCGCCGGCGCGCCGCTCCCCTCCGACACTCCGTCCGGCCCTCGTTCTGTCTGCGGGGCGATGGCCGTCCGCTCCCTGCGGCGCTTCGGGACCGGCCTTTCCCTCGGCGGCGCGGCGCGGCGCGGCAGGTACGTGAGGGCGAGCGAGGGGCTCCGTCGCCCTGCGAGCCGTTAACGGTCGTCAGCGGCGGCGGCGCTGACCCCTCCCCTGCTGTGGCGGGCTCGCTGCGAGACGTGGCAGCGCCCCGGGCCCGGGCCCGTCGCGGCGTTTCGTCGCCAGCGGCGCCGGTCCAGGGCCCGGGGCGCCCAGCGAGATGAGGTGAGGCAGGGCCGCCCCCCACGGAGGGACACGTTGCCGGCCCTGAGTTCTTCAGAAGGCCTGGAACAAAAAGCAGGCTCTGAGTACGCGAGCTCTTGCACGGGAAAGTGATGTGTTCGGGGGAAGAATTCGTTTTAATTTGTAGGGAAAAGTGTTTCTGTGTCCAGCTGTCAGGTTGCTTCCAGCGCTTACGTGGATCTAGGGATGATTCCTGCCCCTTGCCCGTCTGAACCCGTCTATGATTCCGTGAACCATTTATTCACGTGTTCAGTGTGCCCCTCGGGTTTCGGTGGCGATGCAGCACCGGTGCTCGGCCTGCCTTGGATGGGCGAGGGAAGAGAATCTGTTTCAGTAATGAGCAGTCGTGTTTCTGGACAGACGGGGCTTATGAAAGGGACACCTATAGCAGATGCTTTTTGCTTGTTTCAGTTAAATGTGGGCAGGTGAAGGGAGGGAAAAAAAAAAATCCAAAATGCATGTTAGTTTATCCTAGAGGTTTTTCTCAGAAAAGGGGAAAAAAACCGAACCACAAACCACCAAAAAAGCTATTAAATTCAATAAACGAATTCTGCAGCACTTAACAGAAGCATCTGTGTTTGCAACCAAGGGAAATGAGCAAAAAAAGAAGGAAAGCAACACTGCAGGTTATCTAATTCTAGAGGACTTTTACTGGGGAAAAATGGAAGGACTACTTAAATGCAATCAAATCGTTCTGCAGCATGTAGTAGAAGTAGTTATGTTTGGGAGTAAACATAAAGATGTGTGTCTGAAAGTCTTTCCTCTGTCATATTCTCTTATATATGTAAAAAACCCGTTTTGACTCTCTCAAGACATACAGCAGGTTTGAAATAGGTGACTTTGGCGGGAGCTGAGCAGGCTTCCTTCACAGAGGATGACCAAAAAGTGCTGGTGGTGTGAAGCTCCTCTTTTGTACTCCAGTTCTCCATGGCCCTGTCTGTGTTGCAGCCAGCAGGAGCAGCTCCACACAGCAAAGCGGTGGGGCCCAGGCATCCACGCTGCACGCCTCTTGGAGACCTTTAATCCTGGGTTCTCTCTAGTCTGGGAGTCTGCTGCTTGGGTACAGCCCTCCTACATTAAGGGACACTTCTCAGGCATGTTTTCCAGTTTCATCCAAGGGGAATTCGCATGATACTGATCTGTGGTATCTGTCCCTGGGAAGCAGAGCAAAGTAACTGGGGGTAGTGAAGAGATTTTCTTCAGAGCTAAAATACTAAAGCAGATGTTTCTGTTCGTCTGGGTACTTGGCTGCTTTGTCACGCTGATTTGGGAGGAGGAGGAAGTGTCGAAGGAGAGGTTAGGTAGAACCCCTTTGTTTAGAGAGAACAAGAGGACTTGGTTTGCAATGTTCTGCTATGGAGCTTGTGCTCCAAAAAGAGGCGATGCCATTGTTCTGACCACAGAGACCTGTTCTCATCGTTTAAATTCTAATCTTTAAGGACAACTGTCTTAAACCATACGTCTACAATCAACTTCTCAGCTGCATCTATCTGTTTGGCTTTCTGTGACAGCAGTTTGTAAATCACCATCTTACTTGTATAATCCCTTCACATGCCCTGGGACTTCCACGTGTCTGTCACTTCAGGATGTGTCAACTTCCACCAGTGGGATTTCTGTCTATTTTTAGGGCAGCTGTCATCACGACTGTGTTTAAAAGATGTGACACAGTGCAGTGGACAGACAGTAAATAGCACTTGCCCTTTTTAGTGGAGTAGTTCGTTCGTCCTGGAGGAAGAAGTAAATTGAGCGGCGTTTTCAATTCTGAGTAACAGCCCTTAAGAACTCGCCTTGGAGTCAGGCTGTGATTCTGTTTCTTGCCTGTAACTTTTAAGGCAGGCTAGTCTGAACAGCACGTGATACCCGGTGCATTGCCCTGTGTGGGAGTGTTCTGTGACTTCGTTTCACAAGCTGGAGAAAGGAGTCCATGCAGGCAGCGCTCTGCTTCACGTAGACTCTCCCCGTAGCTGAGGCTCCGGCTCATTCATCCCCCTGTCCTCCTACACACCGAAACACACCCAGCAGTGTAGCAGAGGGAAATGACTCACCTTTGCTTCTCAAAGATAACTCATTTGTATAGCTTCGTTAAGCTGCAGGAGTGTAACCCATGGGGGTGCCTGGCAAGGCTGCTTTCTCAGCTGCATTTCAGGTTCTTTGGTTCATCTGGGGCATGGCTCATTTCTGTCCCTGTGTCTCTTTAAATGACATGGGAGACGATAAAGGGCAAAGCTTGTAGTTAGCGCTTTCCATAGGCACGCCTTTTATTTACAAAGAAAGCTTTACAGTTGTTTAAAGCCTCACCAATTGATTTTGAAGGTTTGGTGAAGAGGGTCCTTCTCTGCCCTCATCTCTGGTTTAGCCTGCTTCCTGTTACTGTGACAAAGTGCTGCGTTAACCAGTCAAAAAACCCAAATGAGGCAAGCATCTTAAAAATCATACAAGGTGGGGTCATCTGGCCCAGTGAGATCTCTGCAGCAGGGGCTGAAATGTGGGGGTTTCTTCTGTGTTGTTGTTCCTGGAACCCAGAACCACAGTGGCTGGGCAGCATTTTGAAAAGAGCCTAGTAACAGCCTCTTGCCTCATTCTTCAGAGACCCCATTCCAGAGAAAATACACATAGGAGAAGCACTCTCAGGCTTACATGTGGTATGTAGGGTGGAAAAGGAGTGGTTTGACATACAGGTCATGTTTTAAGTACCCACCAAATGAAAAAAATGGCATAACCAAGTGTCTTCAGGTGGAAAAAGGAAGTTGCTCATTAGTGCTGTGGGACTTTTAGCAGCCGTTGAAATGCAGGAACATCTGGGCTGCTAAGCAGGGAGTGGTAGAAGATGCTTGGTGGTCTATGGGCAGATAGAAATCTCTTAACCTGTGCTTTGGTCACAGAGCTGAGCCAGGTTTAGTCCTGGCTGCCACAGAGATGGGGACACTTCTTCCCTTCCCCATATTCACCCTACTACATCTCACCAGACTTCACATACTCATCTTCTCTTTTGTGCTGCCACTTGCACTCATCTGATCTGTCAGCAAACCTATTCAGGGACACAATACAGGAAGATTTTTTTTGTGTTCTGGGGTTAGTTTTCAGCTGGTTTCAACTCCCTGCACCTTCCTTCTGCACAGCCTCAGTAGCCCCAGTACTGGAATAAAGGAAGCAAGCCTGTTCTTTCCAGTTGCTGCTGTAAGCTCAGGATCACAGCATGGTAAGGGTTGGAAGGGCCCTCCAGAGATCATCGAGTCCAACTCATCTCAGCTGCACAATCATGACTGATTTGATAGATCCAGAAACAAAAGCTGTGCACTTCTGACATGTTACACCCAACCAGTAGAGCCTTGCTGAAAAGTAAGAAAGCTTAATGCTACAGGCATGGTAATGTGAGCTCAGCTGTATCGATCCTGGGGCCCAAATTACCGTCTGTGTGCAGTGTTGAATTGCGCTGTACAGACACAGAGCTTTGAGCGGGTGCCAGGGCAGTGGTTTCAGTGCTGCGTTTCGCTTGGCAGGTGTGCACTTAGAACATGCAAACCAAACCCCCTCTATTAAAGGCGATGATGAAAGCCCTGCTGAGAGGAAGAGTCCTGGTGTTCCGAAAAGGGAGACACCCTTCCTTGTTAAGCATATACTAAAATGTTTCCTGAAGAGAACTGGTTTGGATGGAAACTGAACTTTAGTCTGCAGACTCTGTTCCTGGTGTGAGGCATGAGAGGGAAGTGGGCTGAGGCGTTGGCCTCATGCTGTCAAGAATAGGTCCTGTCCTGGTCGTTTTGTAAAAGCAAGTGAAAGAGAGGGAGTGAAAAACTTTGGTTCTGCTCTTGGTGTGACAGCATTGTGGTGGCAGGTGAAGGTCTTCATGGAAAAGAACAGAACTGAGTGAAAAATATTTCCTTTTGTTTTTCAAAGGGGCCAGCATGCTGCTTTTGATAATTTTTCTAACCAGAATCTTTTCAGCCAGACTTCTACCATCTAGTTTTTGGGAAACCTGTGAGATTGTCACAGTACAGAGTACACTTCTGAGCACCTAGGCAGTGTTTATACAGCCCAATCCAATTATCTGACTCCTCGTTTGTTTCATCATTTCCTCTGCAAGTTGTGGAGTCAGCCTTCTGGGTGACCTCCACCTGCTCTACCAACACAAACCACTGACAAGTGTCATTTTTAGTTGAAAAGCTTACTTGGGATGAAAAAGTCATTGAAGATGAAGGGTAGGCTTCAAAATGTGAGGCTTGGGCTCATTTTGGGTTTCTTGCCTTTGGGACTCTTTCACTGCCGGTGGAGATGAAAACAGTTGAAGCAGTTAGAACAGTTGGAGAGTTTTAGGGACAAGCTCCAGTGGGAACATTTAGTCCTTTTTCCAGGCAGCTAATGGAGCTTTCAGGGTCCTGGCAGAAAGCCCCAGAGTATTTGAGGTACACAAAATTTGGTCATGCCTTTGAGAGCTCTCTTTGGTCTCTTAATTATTCTTCAGGAAATGTGGGTACAGCATTTGCTGTAAGAAGAATGAAAAGGTTCATCAATAGGATGAAAACCCAATGCACCAAATACTGTATCTCATTTCACCCAGGAGAACAAACAGGTCAGAGCATCCAGGAATTGGATCCTCCATTAGCCAGCAGTTTGAGATGTGTGTCTGTCTTTGCCTCTGCAGAAACTCACTTCCCCTTCTGCAGTCACTGTGCTATCTTAGGGAGCTGTTTAGGCTCTACTTGTCTTATGGGATTGCAGATCTTACTGAATTTGCTCAGAACTTGCTTTGTTTCTTTACTAATTGCAAAACCAGCTTTAATGATACTTACCTCCTTTTCAAGACTGCCTTGCAAAAAGTGTTTCTGAAGTTTGGCATTCAGTGTGGATCATCTGTACTGGGAGGTCAGCAAAAATGCAACCCACAACTTGTTTTCTAGTGAAAATTTGACTTTTCAAGATACAAAGAAGTGGTTCACAGCCTCTGTCATGTCTTGTGAGTCTAAAGTAAAAAGATTTTCAGCACATCTATGTGTCTGTGTGCTAGTTGTCCCTAGTTTCTGAAAAGAGTTAAAATTTTCTCTAGAATCCTATGTACCGTTTTTATAAAAGCCTGCTTTTAATAATGGCTCTAAACTGGAATTCTTGCTGACCCTGCTGTTACTTAACATCCCTTCTTTGTTGCTAGCTTTTATTTCAGGGCATCCTCCTGTGTTTTCAGCACTGCAGCTCAGCAGAGAAGTACAGGAGACGAGTGTGGCCCAGAAGACCCACGTGATGAGCCCAAGCATCCCCTTTCTGACTGCGCCTTAGAGCACAAAGCCATCAAATTGGAAGAACAAGTCCGGGATCTAACTGTGAGTATGCTGCCATTGGCATCACCGTATCTTTGGTCCAGTCCCTTTGACTTGGTCTGTCTTTCAGCCCCAGCTTCTCCTTAACCATATAACATACAACACCACTGTGCCCTGGCAGCCTTTAGAGCAGCTGTGCTCCAAGTGTGAGAGGGTGCATTGTGAAAGCACAGTCTGCCTTCCTCAGAAACACCATCTGTCAGTAGTACCTAGAAGCAGAACCCTGACAGTATGATCCTGGCAGGCAAAGCTCTGTTGGAGATGGTCTGGTCAGTTCTTCCACAGCCCTGTACACAGGGAATGACAATAGTTTTGTCCTGAGTAGCATCACATACTGTGTCTGAGAAGGAACATCCTCTTTACTGACAGTGCTGTGTGGAAGTGGTATGGACCATGTTATATCTTTGAGGAACAGATGTGACTAAGGAGAGGATTAAATCCCTCAGCAGTGGGCAGTTCTGGAGATAAGTGCCCTGAGAGCACTGCACCAAGTGCTACAGCAGCCGGTCGCAGATCCATTGCTGACTTGCATCTCAATGGCCACAGTGAGCCAGGCAAAAAGCAGCGGCCTGACAGTGCAGTGTTCGATGGAGCTGCACCCTGACTGCTTCTTGCCTGCACTGGGGTCTCCTGAGCGACTTGCAGTTGTACTGATTAATTGGTAGGGGAGGAACTTGGGTTTGCCTGTAATGAAAGCACAAGAGCCCAGCACAAGCTTCTGACATGAAGGATGTTTTTAAAGGGATCACCAGCTGCTGGGAAATTCGGTTTCCCTCCTTGCTTGACCGTCTCCCCTTGCTGTTGTGCTTGCAGGAGCGATACCGGAAGGCCTTGGCAGATTCTGAGAATGTCCGGAGGAGAACGCAGAAGTTTGTGGAAGATGCCAAGCTCTTTGGTAAGCAGAGTGAGGGCAAGCTGCGTTCACAGCCACGGCCTGCCTGTCTGAACATAAAATGCTGATGAGCAGCTTTTCTATACCCCGCATCCAGCCCTCATTCCCTGTAAAGTCTGGCATGATATTTGGCCTAGACTCCTGGTGTCTGGGTTCATTTGCTGTTTTTTGTGTATGTCCAGCTGTGTCCTATCAGGTATACCTCAGTGACTGTTTTGTGGTTTGTTTGGGTTGGGTTTTTTCCAACCTTTGGGTTTTTTAGTAATAAAACATGCCCAGTGCAGTTGAGTGTAGTTGGAAATGGTGTGCTGAAAATTTGCTCTGGCAGGGTGCATTTCATGCTCTTAGCTGTGTCATCAGGCTGTGATCTCCTTTACTATATTAACAACCTTTTCTGCTCCAGCTTTTGGAAGGTAGAATCTACCTGAAACAAAGATTGTCAATTCTTATATCAGTTGTTTTTTAAAACTTCTATAAGAAATATTTTAACATCAGTGAAGCAAGCTAGATTTGCAGCTTTGGCAACAGAGGCAGGTCAAGGGGGAAGAAACTCTTGTTCAGTCATCATACTCCCTCAGTACCATCTCTTGAGAAATATTCTCCACAATGCATGAATCTCAGAAGGTGTTTTGTTAGTTAATTCTAGCAGCTGTGCAAGTAGAGCTGCTGTATTTTTCTTACATTCCACCTGTTGCGCTATGCAATGGCTGTTGAGTGCTGGGATAACAGAAGGCAGCTGTCTGCTCCCACTAAATCTATCCCAGCTTTAAAGGTGCCTTCAAACTGCTGCGACTTTGTGCCCGTCATTGGTAGCGTAGCTCTGTGTGTTCTGTAAACTGCCCTTCATTTACTTCTTGCTTCTTTGCGCCCACAGGGATCCAGAGTTTCTGCAGGGACCTTGTGGAGGTAGCTGATATCTTGGAGAAGACTGCCGAGAGTGCCGCAGGAGACGCAGAGCCTAGCAATCCAAATCCAACCCTGAAGAAAATCTACGAAGGCCTCTCTCTCCTAGAGGCCAAACTGCAAAGCGTGTTCGCCAAACACGGCCTTCAGAAGATGAACCCTGTTGGCGGCAAATACGATCCATACGACCACGAAATAGTCTGCCACGTACCGGCTGAGGGGCTGCAGCCAGGCACGATCGCCCTGGTGACTCAGGATGGCTATAAACTCCACGGCCGCACTATCAGGCACGCACTGGTCGGCGTGGCGGTAGAGTCACAGGAGTGACCTGGGCTTAGCCGTGGGCATCTGGGACCTTACTGAGCTGAGGACCCCTCAGCACTCAGTCACAGCTGCAGCTGCATGTCTTTACTTATTTATTAAGCGGGGTTTGTATTGTGTGTTGGCTTTACACTGTGTGCAGTCGTTTTGCCCCGAGTTCTAAGGTACTTGTATATTTAATAATCCTTTTGAGGTATGTGGAGTAGCACCAGGAGTCTGCTGGTAGTCAGAAACGTGGCGCTGTAGCCCCTTGTCTGTTGCTCGTTTCCCCGTCAGTGTTTTATGGGGAAGAGGGGACATAAGGGAAAGAAAGGGAAATCTCCAAGAGCTAGGGAGTCTCGTCTCCTGCTTCCATTTCTGAGACAGTCTCCTGCAGTGGCCTTCAGGAAAGTATCTTCTCCAACTCAGCTTCCATATGTGTAGTAAAGGAGTAGAATAATACTGACCTACCTCACAGGAATGTGGTGAGGCTTTTTCTTTGCAAAGCACAGAGAGAGGAAAAGCCCAAAGCGCTGACTGTTATTATCAGGCTGGTTTTGGTGTCTTCCCTTGTCCCCAGACTCCTAAGGTGGGGCTGAATATGATCACTTGAAATGACGTTTAGAGGCAGCTTTTTCTTGTGTCACTTCAGGAAAACGATCCTGAATGAATGGCATCTCTGTTGTACTACAGTTGAGTAAGGATGACATTTTAAAGACAATTCAGTTGTTAGGCCAAGGCTAACGTGTTCACATTTGTTCTCCAGGGAAAATTTCAGCTTTCCTCATTGCTTGGTGGAGTCAGAAAATGGCTCTCAAATCTTCTTTGTTTTTTTTTTTTCCCAGCCAAAAAGTATATTTTTGAGGAGAGTAATTTCTCTTCCCTGATGGGTATTTGTGCAGCTTTCAAGCTTGATAAACTATACACTCTTTGTTGCAGCTGCTGGCAAAATGGAGATGTGCCCTTCAGCAAGAAATCTGGACTGTTCTATTTTCTCAGCTCTCCAATAATGATACCCAAATAACACTCAGATAACTTACAGTTCACATCCAGATTCTGCTTTTGCGCAGTCATAGTAAATATTAGACCTTTTGGGTTTTGACACAAGGAGAAAAATCTCTTCTACTAAAAGTCTCAAGTGCCCTTGAACCAATTTTAGCAGCAGTGTCAAGAAAGCAGAAGCAGAAGGCTGAGGAAGTGAAAGCTGACTTCAAGCCATCCTCTTCGTCGGAGGCACGTTGTCACAGTACGGCAGATGTATTTCCCAGTGGCCCTTTTGCCTGGGAGTCCATTTATCTCAGCTGAAAGGATGCAGTGCCTGAGTAAGATCAGAATTTAACTCATTACAGAGCAGCAAGCAGTCTAATGACAGAAGAGTTGTGTAAACCATCCTATGGTCTGCAGCACACAAAGCCAAGGCAGGAATGGTGGTTTTCAGGTTGTTTCTTACAGATTCGTTAATTCCTGCCTTTCTACTTTCTGAAACTGGATCCCCAGCCTGACAGTTACTTCAGATCCACTTGCAAAAACTTTTTACTTGTGATGGATGTCATCAGTGGTTTGGAAGAAAGCTCATTCTCCTCCCATTCCTTTGCAGGCTTCAGTTGCATAATCCTTTTGCGGTGGACTTCAAGATTACCCTAGCCTTCAATTAGCAGCTATCAAGAGTTTCATCTGGGGAGACTATGTGCAGCTAGTTGGCTATCATTACAGGAACTTAAGGAAGATGCACATTTCTAATATGCTCTGTGCAAGCTGCTTTAGTGACAGCTCTGTGTGGGTAATTCAGTAGTAGATACTTTCTGAAGTACTGTCTTCTGCCTGTCTGTTGTTAGGTTTTGAGGCAGGTACATGAGATTTCAACAGTGAAACCCTGCTTCACGGCAGCATTTGATCATTTTGGACAGATCTCTTGTTCAGTGCTCTCATTTTAGCATGTTGAGAATGAACAGAGAGATAGAAGAGTTCATGTTCATTATTTTGCTGGGCTGTGTGCCGACTGGGCCACCAGGTTGTGCTGTTACTCAAGACAAAGAATGGATAAAAGAACAGTAAAATATATAACATGGCAGTGCAAGTCTTGCTCTTCTGCCTCAAGACTGTCTGCAGCCTGCTCTGAGGAACCTATGTCTTCAGCTAGAAAGGGGTATGTGGGTTCTCTTCTGCCTGTCCAGCCCCTGCTAGGTCAGATGAGTCTTTTTTGCAATATGAGGGTAAAGCTGGTTATGGAAAATGACTTTGAATGTGAAACTTTATTTATAGGGAACAAAACAAAAGACAAGCTCTTTACACGACAGGTAGCTCCCTGGCATAGAAAGGCTGCAGCTTACCTGGACTGGATTTATAAGTAGTGTGTGATAGGTAGTGATGAAATCCAAATAATTTTTAGGCTGACCCACAGAGTCACTTGACTGTGAAAGTGTACTACAGCTACTTGGTCCACCTTTGGGCTGTTTGTCAAGCCTTCCTGTCTCCTCAGCTAATACTGACACATTTTTGCCTTAAAGAAATACCCTGAAATGCACTCCAGGGCCTTCTGTCTGTACTTAGGGCTTACTGATTCCACTTGTGTGTCTGGAATCCGCTTTCACTGAGACGTTGCTGTGTGGCTAGAGCAGGAATCTGAGGGATCCAGTTCCTCTGCAGTCTTTCTTACCCTCCCACAGCCCCTGTTTAATTTTGGGCAAGCTATTTTTCCAGTTCATGCCCCATTGTTTGTTTGTTTAATCTGTGAACTTCTAGAGGATCTTACCAGGCTTTTATGATGTTTACTGTAAGACATTCCCTCTGCTTAGAGACTCTATTACAGAAGTTACCAAAGAGATAAATACTGTAGCTGTTGTTTGTCTTAGTTTCTGCTTCCTTTGAATGGTGAAGTGAAAATGAAATAACCAAACTTGGATCCTGTCACAGAATGCAGATTTCTGTGGCAGAATCCGATTCCCTTGCCTTTGAAGCACACTTAATGATGGCTTTTGTTGTGGATGAGGTTATATAAGGGTGGATTGAATTTCTCCTCTGTAGGTTCTTGCTCCCTTGTCTGCCCAGTGTGAAGTTTGCACACTCGGCATGGCAGGGCAGGGTCCCTGGTGGTGCAGTTCCGTTGCACTCAGCAGAGTTACAGCAGAGAGGAGAGTGACCCATGAGCTTTTTCTCTCCAGTCCCTTTATTCAGTGACTGTTCAATAAAACACTTTTTTATATATATATATATATATATATATGATATATATATATATTTTTTTTATATATATATATAAAAAAACCCATTTATTAAGTGTTATATATAACATTTAATAGAAGTTCAAAAAGTTCACAGACACCTCCATCTGCAAGGTTAATAAATGTTGTATATAACATTTAATAAAAGTTAGCAGGGACACAGTTGCAGAGGAGAGGAAGTGTCACATACCTCTTAGTCACTTTCAGTCCATTTTCTCAGCCATAAACTGAAGAGCTTGAGCTGGAATTGTGGACAACTAGCTAAGACAAGCATGTGAAGGTGATATGTGGACCTGCATTTCTGTCCTTGGGCAGTGGGCAGCCCTGCTGAACGTGGGCTTGTGTTGTTCTGTAACCTTGCCATGCTCCATCAGTGGGATGTATCCAAGTTGAGCTTCTGGACAAGTCTCCAGTGGCGCTCTCAGGAGTCTGGCAGCAGTGGGAGCAGTGCAGAATGTGAATGTTGCATTGTGAACCTTCAATTCTTCAGCAGCAGAGCTTCTGTTGAGAAACAGCTGTGATAAATCAATGGCTGTTAGCAGTCCTTTTCCTGAAAAAAAGAAAAAAGTATTTAAGTTTTATATTGTGAATATTGTAGTATTTTTTTTATTTTTGAACTTAAGCTGTTTTGCTATAACTTGCGAAGTCAAACGAACAAAGTGTGGCTTAATCTCTCCAAAAAGCCATTTTAGTCGGTGGGAAACCTCTACATGTTGTATGTTTTTGTGTTTCCCTGCCCTTTGTTTACCCAAAGGCTCTGGCTGTGTGAAAGACAAAAGACTGAAGTGTGAGAGTGTTGCAAGGATCTGACAAGAACGTTTGAGTTAATGCTGGAAAGGACTGATCAAGTGTCCAGATACTGCCCATTTGCAAATAAGAATAATAAAATAATTGCAGTTGCTTCTTTCTCCTTTTTTTTCCCCTGCCCCAACCACCACTGGCCACTGGGCCTGATCTGATTGTCTGTAGCTCATGGCAGTAGAACATTCAACTTTGTAGAACATTCTATTAACACTTTAGATGGACTTTCAGAGGGTAGTGGAACACTAAGAACAGGTTGCCCAGGGAGGTGGTTAGAGTCCCATCCCTGGAGATATTCAAGGTGATGTTCGACAGGGCTTTGGGCAACCTGGTCTAGTTGAGGATGCCCCTGCTTATTGCAGAGGGGTTGGACTGAAATACCTTTGGAGGTCCAACCCAGACTATTCTGTGATTCAATGAAATGCACACACACAAGTGTGTGTCATCTTTCTTCACACAGAGGAGTTGCCAGAGGTTACTACCCCATCGTGTTGTCCTCTTGTACTTCCATGCCTCTTGCGTGTCTGTTCCTAGTATGCCCACTCACGGACCATGGTGTGGAGAAATGCTGTCTGCCAGCCTTTGGTGCTGTGGTTCATGCTGTATAACTCTGCTAACAGTTGAAACCTCGACAGCTGGTTTTGCTTTTCCCATTCTGTTCTCTCTCAGCTTCCCTTTGCTGCATTTTTGCCCCTCTGTAGATGATGTGTTGCAGTGGGCACATACTGTATGGCAGCTCAATTAAGGCTGGCTTAGCACACACTGTGTGTTACTGCTGTGGTATCTGCAGGCAGGTTATGATTTCAGGGATTTGTTGGAGAAAAGAACAGGCTTTCTGTGTAGGGGAGTGAATGTAACACACACCATTCTCTGTGCAGCCTCTGCAAAACCAGCCAGGCCTCCATCCCTGCTTTTTTGCCTTGGAATCCTGACAGTGCCATGTTGGCAGGGCCTTGCTTGCCTTGTTCTCCTGAGGCTCTCAGTGTCCCTGGGCACTGCTCCCTAGAAAAAAAAACCTTTGGCAAAGACCGTTTACAGATGACCTTTCTGGATGTGCTAAAGTCCCATTATAGGCACTCTTTCATAGAGAGGCTATCCCATTATAGGGGACTGAAATGCAGTGGCCCTACTTGGTGTTTGCTCTACAGCAGTGCTCTGTGCTCACTAACCAGACTAGACCAGGAAATAGTGCTGCCCACTGCTGTGTTAGTGATTTCTGGCTCTGCTGGTTTTTCTCTGCAGCAGCAGTGAGAGTTGGGAGTTTTCAAACCACAGACACCTCCATCTGCAAAGATGCATCAGAGCGTGTGAGCAAGGGGAAGTGCTTTCTGCTTATGGCTGAGTTGCAGAATGCCTGCGAGCAGGGCTGGGTCTGCTGCTGAGCAGGGCTGGGTCTGCTGCGAGCAGGGCTGGGTCTGCTGCGAGCAGGGCTGGGTCTGCTGCGAGCAGGGCTGGGTCTGCTGCGAGCAGGGCTGGGTCTGCTGCGAGCAGGGCTGGGTCTGCTGCGAGCAGGGCTGGGTCTGCTGCGAGCAGGGCTGGGTCTGCTGCGAGAGGGAAACAATTGGGAGTAGGACTGACCCGGACTCCTCGGAGCCTTGCTGTCTGTACAGGCAGATTTCTTGTCGCCCACAGCCACGGTGAAATGAGGCTGGTTAAGTAAGAGCTCGTTAAAACCTAAGACGTGCTGTAAAGATATTTGTGGGCTCTATTTTAAGCAGCTTTGGAAACATTGCCTCTCTGTCTTGGTAGATTCACGTTACCCATTGTAAGGACTTGGGTGAGCTGAGCAATGGTGGGTTTTGCCTGTGCCACTCTCCTCAAATGTTCACACCTGAGTTTCTAGGTTGTGCATTCTCTCCCATGCAGGAACTCTGAAGCAGCTCCTGGCTGGGAGGGAAGGGGCTTGTGTTGTGTTTCTCCTGAGACAAAGTTCAGATCACAGATTCTCAGACCTCATTTTGTCACGTTGTACAGGGCCGGCGCTGGGCTGCAGCAGGCTCTGGGGCTGTAGTTACATGTTCCAGCTGTTCCAGAGTTTTTGCTCTCTCTTTGCTATCCTTTGTAATCTGAGCAGCAGCAGGCTCCCAGAGGGGATCCCATCGCACAAGCTGTTTGCTCTCTGGTTTTGCCTAGGGCAGAAATTGCAAGCAAAAGCTTGAAATGCTTTTTGCTGATGCATGAACCGTGCAGGATCCAGCCTGCTCCCCTCAGCCGGGTACTGAGCACCATGTGCCATCAGCCCTGCACAGACTGAGCCCCTGGAAAATGTGCTGCAGCAGCAGCTTGGCCTAGGCAGGACAGCCCACAGCATGCCTGCAACAGAAGCAGTACCAGGGGGACCTCCTGGGTTTCGCCCCTTGCTTAACCATTGGGTTTGTTATGAGTGAGATGCTGTGGAGCGTCCAGAGGGACGCAGGGCCAGTGTGTGAGGGACAGAAGGCACTGAGGGCCCTCGCTGTGGCTGTGCCTGGGGTTGTTTGTGTGGTGCACCCGACGAGTTTGGATGCCGACAGTCTCCTCTGACCCTCCAAGTCGTTCTATGAGGTTGAGGCTGATGCTAGTAAGTCTTACGGACCGTCGTGTCGAGGAATCCGCAGAACGCACCGCCGTCAGACGGCAACTCCCCGAACAGTTGACATGGGTACAGCTGGTTTCATTGTTGCCGCGCTGTTCTCTCAGAGCTGGGAGGTGCTAGCACAGAGCCCCTTTTCACGCTGCCGCTGTGCCCGCGGTGAGGCCGCAGCCGGCCTTGCACAGCTTCCCCGAGGCCGGCAGAAGCGGCGGCTGCGCGCATCCCCCGGCTCTTCAAGAACAAAGCCTGCTCGCCTCCGCCAGCTCCTCCTCCTCGCCGCTCGGGGCTCCAGCGCCGGGCCGGGCCTGTCGCCGCTCGCCGGCACGGGGCTTCCTCCTGGCTGAGTCGCTGCCCGGGCAGGGCGGGGCAGCGGCAGGGGGTTCGGGGGCCGAGCTTGCGGTAAGGGGCGGGCTGGGCCGGGCCGGGCGCCGCCGGGACCCGCTCTCCGCGCCGCCGTTAGCGCCATGGCCCCGCCGCCCGCCGCGCTGCTCCTGCCGGCCCTCGCCGCCCTCCTGATGCCCGCCACCGCCGCCCGCGCTCCGCCGCGCAACATCGGTAGGAAGGGGGAGCGGGCGGGCAAGGAGGACATTAATACGGGGCTGGGAGGGGACATCCATCTTCGGTACCGGCAGCACCGGCCTCCTCCTGCCTGCATCTGGGGGTGGGAGAAGGGACCTCTGGCATCCCGCGTTTGCGGGATCAGAGCGTGCTGCCATGCCGGACCCCGGCAGTCCCGCTGCATCCCTGCCCTTTCCCCCCTCCGCGGGAGGGCTAAGGAACCGGGGAGGCTGGGCGGCGGGGCAGCGGCAGCCCGCAACTCAGCCGGGGTTCGGTGCTGATCCCGCCGCTCTTCTCCCTCTCCGCCGGCAGCCGTGGTGGGTGCCGGGCTGGGCGGCTCGGCCGTCGCCTACTTTTTGCAGCAGCACTTCGGGCCGCAGGTGCAGCTGGATGTGTTCGAGCCGGCGGGCGTGGGGGGCGGCTGGCCACCGTCACCGTCAACAAGCAGCAGTACGAGAGCTTGGGAGCCTCCATCCACGCCCTCAGCCTCCACATGCAGGACTTCGTCAAGATCCTGGGTGAGCACAAGCATCCCAGTGCCCACATTGCTTCTGTCCCTGTGTCGGGAAGCTGGGATGCCCCTGGGCTGCTTCCAGTCTGCTTCGGCACCCCGGCCATGTGGTGGCCCTCATGCTGTCCCTGTGCCCTGGCTCTGTTCTGCCCTGGAAGAGAAAGGGATGTGGTGGACCAGTCTCAGGGCAAGTGGTCCTGATAGAATTAGTGTGTAGGAATTGTTCATAAACTCCCAACAATGTGCCCCAGGAGGCAGCAGCAGCTCGATGTGGTGCCTGAACAAATGGGATCTGGCTGGCGTGCCAGTGTCCTGGGGTCTCACACTCCCTGATGTTCCTCCAAGAGTATCTTAGCCAGCATCCCTGCTGCTGTGGTGTTTGGTTCTGGCCTTTCCCAGCCACCAGCCAGCTCCAGGGAAGTGTGCCAATCCCCCTCCACTCCCCACAGGCCTCAAGCACCGTCGTGAGGTGGCAGGGAAGAGTGCCATATTCAGTGGGGAGCACTTCATCCTGGAGGAGACCGACTGGTACCTGCTCAACCTCTTCCGGCTCTGGTGGCACTATGGCATCAGCTTCCTGCGCTTGCAGATGTGGGTGGAGGGGGTGATGGAGAAGTTCATGAGGTAGGAGAGCCCACGGGGCTGGAGAAATGGGGGCTCTTCCCTGGCACCAGAGCATCACCAGGTGTCCTGTGTGCCTGTCTCATCCAGGATCTACAAGTACCAGGCACACGGCTATGCTTTCTCCAGCCTGGAGGAGCTGCTGCACTCGCTGGGGGGTGATGCCTTCATCAACATGACCCAGCGCTCCGTGGCCGAGTCCCTGCTGGAGGTTGGCGTCACACAGCGCTTTGTGGACGATGTCATCGCGGCCGTCCTGCGCTCCAGCTACGGGCAGTCAGTGCTGGTGCCTGCCTTTGCAGGTGAAAGCAGGGAACCCCTCTCCTGCCCTTGTGGCTCTCCTTCCCAGTGTCCCTTCTAGGGGCAGACTGTTGAGCCACTCTCCTCTTCCTCTCCCCAGGAGCTATGTCACTAGCAGGGGCCCAGGGCAGCACCTGGGAAGTGGAAGGAGGCAACAAGCTGGTGTGTTCAGGTCTGCTGAAGCTCACCAAAGCCAACATCATCCCAGCCAGGGTGACAGGTGTCTCTCTGCACAGCTCAGGTGAGCCTGGGCATGGGATTTGCTCTGTGTGCTACCAGCCTGGTTGTGGAGCTGGGCATGTCAGGGCAGGAGATTGGTGGTGGCAACATGAGGATTCTAGGTGGGGAGAAAGCACTTGGAGGCTGGAGTGTCCTGGACCTGGTACAGCATTTGTGTGAGGGCCTGGGGATCTGTCCGTCTTCTCTCTTTGCCTTGACCTCTCAAGGTGCCTCAAATCTCTTCTGTGGCACCATCCTTGTTACAGGCTTGCTCCCCAGTGCAGCATAGCAGGGCTGCATAGCAGGGGTCTGGGGAATAGGTTGTGCTGCCCTAGTCCTCTTTGTCCCACTAGGCTGGGCTGGGCTTTTCTTTAAAACTTTCCCACAGGCTTGATAAAACCTTTCCACTGCCCTAAAGCATCAGGTCCTCATCCAGAACCGTCTGATGATAGCATCATCAGGTCCAGCACTGGTGTGTAATGGAAAACCAGTGGATGGAGCCTTGCTAGAAAAGAGGGGGCCAGGGCAATACCACTTGGGGCACAGGACTACTCCTAACTGTCCACCTTCTCTTTTCAGAGGGGAGAGCCCTGTACCAGGTGCACTATGAGGGCAGTGAAGGCCAGGGCTCAGCTTTCTACGACATGGTGGTCGTGACGACTCCCCTGCACCCCCGCAGGAGCAACTTCACCTTTGAGAACTTTGAGCCACCAATCGCTGACTTCTCTGGAGCCTTCCAGCCCTCTGTCACCTCCGTGGTGCATGGCTACCTCAACTCCTCCTACTTTGGCTTCCCTGACCCCAAGCTATTCCCGTTTGCCAGCATCCTCACGACCGACACCCCCGAGCTCTTCTTCAACGCCATGGACAACATCTGTCCCGTCAACATTTCGGCAGCGTTCCGTCGCAAGCAGCCGCAGGAGGCTGCAGTGTGGCGTGTCCTGTCCCAGCAGCCGCTGGACAAGCAGCAGCTGAAGACCCTCTTTAGGTCTTACTACTCGGTGCAGGTGACAGAGCGGCAGACATATCCCCGCTATGATGCTGCCAAGTCCCTTCCACCCATCGTGCTCCATGAGAACCTCTTCTACCTCAGTGGTGTGGAGTGGGTGGCCAGCTCCATGGAGATGATAGCAGTGGCAGCCAAAAACGTGGCCCTGCTGGCTTACAACCGCTGGCATCAGGACCTGGAGAAAATCGACCAGAAGGATTTGATGCACAAGGTGAAGACTGAACTGTGATCTAGTGGGGGTATCCCTGCCCATGGCAGGGGGGTTGGAACTTAGGTGATCCTTGGGGTCCTTTCCAACCCTGACAGTTCTGTGATTCTGTGATTCTGTGACAGCCAGGGGAGGTGGTGGGCCGGGAGCTTCTCTGTGTAGTAGCCTGGGGAGTATTTATTGCCTTGAGGACAGCAGGGGGTTTGGGGTTGGGGGAGAACAGACAGGCTGTGTCCTGGACAACTTGAACTTGCGTCACCTTCCTTCAGGAATAGTCCCTGCCCAGTGTTGCTGTGTGTCTGTGCTGTGTGTTCCCCATTCCCTCTGCTCAGGCTTTACTGGACAGGAGCCTGTACCTTTTCCTCTTGAAAAGGGTCTCTATGCCTCTCTTTTTGGGAGGCACTTTCCAGGACAAGGCTGATGGGCATGGGTCTCCACCGATGAGCTGCCCAGCTCCTGACACAGCCTCTCTTGCCTTCCTGGCTTTCCTTCTGGAAACAGCTGGCCCTGGCTGGGGCAGGAGGTCCCATGGCTTCTGCCATGCCGCCATGTGCTCCTGGAGCCAGCCCTGCACAATGGCCTAATGCCCTGGAGCTGGGCATGCAGGGTGAGTTGTCACAGGTCCTGGCTTGCAGGAAGAGTTGCCTGCTGCTGCGTGCTGCCTGTTTCCAGGCTGTCCAGGTTTCCCTAAGCCTGGGGCTCAGCTGAAGGGGTCTGAAGAGCCTCAGTGGGAGAAGTGGGTAGGGAGGGCCAGAGGGGCAGCACAATGAGCTGAGGTAAAGGAGGCTCAGATGAGGGTCAGCAATGCACTTTATTGAAGACATCAGAAGCCACTCAAACCTGCTCATGTCCTGCTCCCTGGGCTGCCTGGCCAAGTACAGAACTTGTAGGTGGGCTTGGGAGACCCAGGGGACTGAGCACTCAAGAGCTGTTGCACTGATAGCAGATAAAGGCAAGCAGGGACTTTGGGGAAGCAGAAGGCCTGGTTCTGCCCAACTGGAGAGACTAGCAGGCAGTTGCCTCCTTCTGACCCCCCAGCCCACCCTGCTGAGCTCCTCCCTGGAGGTGAGAGTGTCTCACTGTGAGGTCAGCCACTGTGTAGCATGGTGACTTCCAGGGGTTGCCCTCATGCTAGGCGTCCCCAAAGTGGAGCTGAGACTGATGGAGTATGCCAGGAAATTTTGGGGAGCTTGGAGCTGCCACTGCCTTGAACAGGAGCTCTCCTCACCCTGACGCTTAGTTGGGTGACCCTCTCTCAGAGCGGGCAAACTCAGGAAGCAAGAGCAAGCTGATTAGATGCCCACGGGTAGCTGAAGGGGTTAGCTTTGCCACCTCAGAAGATGCAGGTGCAGCCCACAGCAATGGTTTCCATGACCATCTGATACTTCTTGTGACACTTCTTCCCAAAGTGCTTGTGCCCCACCTCGCCTGGCAGCTGGCAGAGCAGGCGGCGCACGGGCAGCCGGCTGTAGATGGGGACGCTGGCCATGGTGCGGTCCTCCTGCATGGTGAAGGGGTTGATGCAGCCAGTGCAGAGGCAGCGGGCCTCGGGGAGCTCTGCTGGGATCCGCGCTGCATCGTGGTTTATGCTGGAGGAGAGGGAAAGCAAGGCAAGGCTGGAGAGATGGTGAAATGAGGGGCAGTGGGTGGCTGGGGAGAGGCAGGATGATGTCTCCACGAGGTGAAATGCAGGGATGCATCCCACTGCACCCCCAGCAGCCACTGCAGGTCCGTGATGCTGGAGCTGTGGCTGCCGCAGTGCAGGCATGGAGCCACCATGCATGTCCCCAACGTCCCTGCCCCAAGCTCACCTGTAGGCCCAGGGGGACAAGCTCCTCCGGTTGGACCTCCAGAGCCTCAAGTTGACCTGGCACTTGGTGTCACTGGGCTCAGAGCTGTTCTTCAGCTGGCGCACCATGTCCTGGATGCTGCGCTCGTAGTCTGCCATGGTGGTATAGGGGTCATCTGGGGCCCAGGTGAGGGCAGGGGTGGCTGTGGGGGCCCGCACCAGGCCCCTTCTCCTGCCTTTCGCTGCCTTGCTTTGGTCCTTTGCTTCAGGGACCACCACCATGGCAAAGGTAAAGATGCAGAGGAGAAGCTGAGGAGAAAGGAGGATGGTATGTGGCAGCAGCCTGCAGGGCTGTTGTGGAAGGGGAGCTCTCCCACCTTCCATGGGCCACCAGGCAACAGCAGGACTACGCTGGCTTCAGGGAGGCATGTGCCAAAAGGCCTGCAGGCAAAACCCATGGGAACATGCAAGGGAAGTTTGCAAGGAGTGGTGCACACAGAGTTGTGGTGAACCCCTAGCCCCAGTCATAGCTGATGCATGTGGCTGTGAGGCCTCTCATTCCGGTTGCAGTTGGCAGCTGCATTGCCCAAACTGCTCCTGCCCAAGCTGTGCCCAATCCCTTCCCTGCCCACCCCAAGACAGCTGCATGCTGGCAAGGATGGGTACACCCTCAGTTCAGGCTGTACCTGGACAGCCTGTGGTTTAAATGGAGCTTTAGAGATGAGACAGTCAAGAATGGGATCTTTATCCAAAGCCTCCTTTCCCCTCCCTCTGTGCTCTGAGGATGGTGAGAGAGAAAAGATGCTTTCTGCTTTGCTTCTCCCTGTGACCTCGCAGGGCCAAGCTCCCATGTGCTGACACCCGGCAGGCTGCCCAGCACTGAACAAAGTTGCTTTCTGTAGCCGTGCTCCCTGCTATTCATGTCCCTGCAGCTGGCCACAGGCAGCCCCACACCCTGCTGTCTATCCCTCAACCCTTCCCAAGGTGTGCAGTGCCCAGGGGCAGGGACCACTCACCTAGGGCTGTTTGCCCCCTCCGGTGCCAGACTGTCCAGTCAGACTGTCGTGGCTTTGCTCTCTGAAGCTGCTGCATCTTCTCCATGCCAGGTGTGAGAGCGATGAGCCTGGCATGTGCCTCCAAAGCCAACAAACCCAGCTAGCCACCCATAAACAAGCATGCAAATACTCCGATTAAAGAAGGAGAGCTGGAAGCAAGCCCTGAGCCAGCTTGCAATCACCTACCAGGTTTGGAGCCCGCTCCATCGCTGCGGAGGGGCTGCCGGCCGCTGTCCTGCAGTGTGGCTGGCACTGGGGAGCTGGGGAGCTAAAAAGGGAAAGCCCCAGCCCCTGGCTCCGCTCTGCCGGAGGTGTGTCTGGTCCCTGAGGTGCCAGGGAGCCTCAGTGTCGGCAGGGCAAGGGGCCAGCATGGTCTGGGACTCGGCCACCCGCCGCCTCCCCGGGTGCCGGCTCCACCTGCAGCAGTGGCTGCGGACAGTGGTGGGTCTCCTCTGGACTGGGCAGCCCAGAGGGGCTCGCTGGGCAATAATCTGCTCTGGGGAGGAGGTTTGGGCTCCCGTGGTGCCACGAGTGTGGTCATAGCTATATGAGGTGCAGCAGGGACACAGCTGCTGGGTTGAAGGAATAAGGGACTTATGGAAGGAATAGGGATGGGCAGCAAGATGTGCAGGCAGCCTGGAGCTGTCCTGCTGTCCCTATGGGGACAACTTGAGAGCCTGGCAGCATCCATGTGCCACCACCAACTCCACTGTCTCCAGGAACCACCCAACCCTTCTGCCCAGTAGTGAGATGATGGCACTCATCACTTTCTGCACCCCTCTTCTGTCCTTCCCCAAACCCTTCCTATTCCATCATTGAACCTGTCCCCAAGCTCTGGCAGTGGGGACACACCAATTCTGCTCGCTGCTGGCCTTGGGGCTGGACCCCAGAGCTGCAGGCTGGTAGGAGCTAGTGGTAAGATGCTGCCCTCGCCTGTGCCCTGCTCTCTGGCTTCCCAGGTCCAGGTACTGGGATGCCTGGTGCTGGGGGAGCGGACACTGAAGCATGAGGGTCCGTCTGACATAACCTGGCCCGGGTACGGCGCAAGCACTGTCCCTGGCTGGGGCTAGAGCAGCCCGACATTGCAGCCCCCGTTGCCCTGGGCTGTCCCTGCAGCCAGGCAGCCGCTGTGCCACACGGTGGCGCTGTCCTCTACCCGACAGCACAGGCAGCCTTCCTTAGTCTCTGCATCCCTCCTCCGCGACTTCCCTCCCTCCATCCCTCCTCCCCTTCCATTCCTCCTCCCCTCCCTCCTCCCCTTCCATTCCTCCTCCCCTCCATCCTTCCTTCTAAACCCTCATTTACCCCATCTCTCCATCCTCCCCTCCATTATTCCTCCTTTCCATTCTCCCCTCCATCCCTCTTCCTCTTCATCCCTCTCTCCATCCCTCCTGGCATACCTCTTTCCCTGCCAACACCACCAGCCACGGGATTGGATGTACCCAGTGCTGCTCCCCATGCTCAGGGACAGTCCTTGCTCTTTTGGAAGGGCCTTTTACATTCTCAGGGCTGCAGCCCTGGAGACCAGGCAGTGCAGGGGAGCAGCTCCACCTCTTTTTGGTGCTTTCTGCCTCCCCTTTCCTGCCTCCTCCTCAGCACTGGATGCTCAGTTCTCCTCTGCCTGCTCACTCACTGTACAACCTCAGGGCTTGGAAGGTCCTTGTTCTTTGTAGAGTGGTGGGAAATTTCCACCTCCTTTTCCCAGCCCATGAACTTGGCCTCCAGAAAACCCGGCAAACAGAGTAAAACCCACTGCATCCCCAGCTCACCCAGCCCTCCACCCCCTCCTCTTTCTCCCAGTCTTGCCAGTCCTGGGATGCAGCAGGAAATGCAGCCCAGCTGCTGCAGCCTATGTTAACATCCCCAAGGACAGCGCCAGCACAGCATCTGCTGTCCCCTCGGGTGAGGTCTGATGCTCCTTTTGTCACCTCTGGGACCTGGCAGAGGGAACCTGGCCCTAGCAGGGGCCATGCAGCCACTCATTTCCTGCAGTGAGCAGTACAGCAGCAGCTGGCCTGGTGCCACCAGCCTGCTCTGGGGTGCTGGGCCAGTCCCTGCCTGCACCCCAGTGACTGCACCCTGTATTCTGTGATCTCCCAAGAAGGAGCCCTGGGCACCCGGAGGGTGCTGGCTGCCTGCGTGTGCCACGGCCGCCTGCGTTGTGTCAGCGCTCGGCAATGCTGTTTACACATGAGAGAGGCTCAGAGGCAGCCAGCCAGCAGCCAGTTACCCAGTTTTGATCTTTTTTGGTGAAAAGGAAACCAGGGCTTTTCAGACATGGCCTAATTTGATAAGCTGGGGGAGGTGGGGGCGGGCATGGGCGGGTTTTCCCCACTGGCCACACACAAGGGAAGGGACTGGGGTGCACAGGAGGCTGGGGCATGGCCAGCCTCTCCCTCCCTGCTGGGACAGGGTGGCCAACAGGCTTCATGTGCCCATGCCAGCTATGGTGCTCTCCCTGCAAGAGCACAGTGCACTGGGGTGAGCTTCACAGGGGGCCACAAGGGAGAACGTGGTAGGGAAGCATGGGAAACCCCTGCACAGCTCCCCTGGGAGCGAGTTACCCAGGGGGAAGAAGGGAGAAGGGATATGCTTATGGGTTTTGTTGGATGTGCTCATTCCTGCTGCTTCCCCACCACGTTGTCCCATTGCCATGGGAAGCTGGGGCGGAAAGCATAGCCTGGAGAGTGGGAACTGGCCCCAAAGCAAAGCAGAAGGGGCCATGAAGGCAGGCTCTACTTGCCCCAAGTAAATGTAGGTGCATATTTCCCAGCATAGCCATCATGGAACTTTCTGCTATGCCCACAGCTGATCTATTGAGCCCAAGCTCCCAAGGTGGAGGGATGCAGAGTAGCGATGTTTGGCTGGAGAGGTGTGCTGGTCAGGGAGTGTGCGGCAGAGCACACGATGGGGGCCACAGGTGATGGACCAAGGGGAATCAGATCACGGTTCCCATGCTGGCAGAAAAGAGTTTTGGCCTTTTTTCACAAGCAGGAATGTCCCTGCCAGGGCAGGAGCCACTGCTGTGGGCTTTGTGGTCTCCTCCACCCATGGCAGGCAGTGGACTGCAGCACCACTTCCCTGAGCACTGAACACAGACGCTCCATGGGGTTTGTGAGGCTCCAGCACACCTGAACACACACACACAGGCTAGATGCGAGGGCGGGCAGGAGGCTCCAGCACGGCCACAGCACCTCCTATCTCTACATGAGCAATATTTTCCACTCATCAAACACAAGCATGCCCTGGCAAGCTGGCCTCACCAGAGCCAGCCCCACGGCACAGCAGGGAGGAGGGCAGGGCCTGGGGGCCCTCCTGCACCCCCCGCTGCCCCCCGGCAGGTAGCACCCAGCCGGCTCACATCCATATTTGCACAAAGCCCTGCTCGGTGCGTCAGCAGCTCCAGAGGCATCAGGGCCAAAAAGGCTTATTTTAAGCTTGCTGGAAAAAGGACATTGTTTGGTGGGAATTAAATTTCCCCCTTCTCAAAAAAGGGAAAACCAAAAAAGTGCTTAATTGTGCTGGCTTCTGCCACTGCATAAGGACTGA
Organism: Picus viridis; assembly: GCA_033816785.1. Classification (NCBI taxonomy): domain Eukaryota; kingdom Metazoa; phylum Chordata; class Aves; order Piciformes; family Picidae; genus Picus; species Picus viridis. The sequence continues at coordinate 12,598,635 of CM066593.1, read as the reverse complement.
GCCAGGGCCCAGCTGGTCAGGGCTGACAGGAATTCACTGCTGGCATCAGGCGGGGTGTCCTCCCCCCAGGCAGCTGTTGTGGGACACAGACCCATCCCCTCCTGCACCCCCATGACGCCGGCACTGTCCCCAGAGTCCCCACCCTGGCAGGAAAGGTTTATCCCGTGGGAGGGAGGGAAGGGGCATTGTGCAATGTGGCTACTGTGGCCACAGAGCTGCCCTGATATGCCACGGTGCCACGGGCAAGAGGGGTGGCTGTGGCAGCTGTGTGAGGGGCTGGAAGAGCTGCGGGCAGCCCAGGGTCTCGCCGTGCCTGGGTTCTGCATCAAAGGAGAGCATTACTTATATAGCCCTAATCCGGCTGTCTCGGCAGCCCTCCTGCCTCCTCGGGCGGGAGCTGGGTGATGCTCTGGGCTGTCTGTAAATCACGCCCGCTGGATCACATGCCTGAGATAACAGCCAAGCTTTGGCGTCGGGAGGCACAGCTGTGCAGCGTTGTCCTTCGGGACCCGGGGCCACGGCGCCAGCAGCACCCCAGCCTGGCCATCCCTGGGCACGATGCCGATGGGGAGCCAGTGGCGTCGGGAGAGCGGCGGCAGGCAGGAAGGGTGCACGGCCGGCAGGAAGGGTGCACGGCCAGCACGTCCTGCCGCGGCCAGGCCACCACATCCATCAGCCGCCCCGCGTTTACAGCACGTCGCTGCTTACACAATCCAGACGCGCAGGTTCCTCCTGTCCTGCTCCTCTCCTGCCTTTTGTTTTCTTTTGCCGCCTTCTCCTGGAGACAGAACACCTGATGGAAAAAGCCTGCTCTCCCACCCCCGTGCTGGGAATACCCGCTTCCTTCCACCCCTGCCCGGCCCAGCGTCCGGCGTAGCGCAGCCGCTGCCCCGACAGCTCCCAGCTCCCGCTGCCTGTGTCCCGCTCCCTCTGTGGGATGGTGGCAGCAGAGGGACGGAAGGGGCTAGTGTGAGAGAATGGCACGGACAGAATCTGATCCCAGCGGGACCTCTCTGGGTGCTTCTGGCTGGGCAGCCACAGCTCCCTGTAGGATGGCTCAGGGCAGAGCTGCAGGCTCCTCCAGGCAGGGACTGCTGAGGCACCACCCAGACGCAGGAGACACCTGGCCCCATGATCTGCTCCCCTCGTGTCCTCTGTGCTTGCCCTCCCACCACCCCCAGCCTTTTGGGCTTCTGGCCTCAGCTTGCACTGGCTGTGCCTCGCTGCCCACCAGTGCAGAGCACTGAATTTCCAAGTAATATTGTTGCTTCTGCAGGCAGCCTAAGACAGAAAACGTGGTGGTCAGACACTGGTCCCCGAGGGCTTTAGAAGGATGGCTGCATTCTATGCTGTATTTCAAAGCTGACATCTTCTGCATCCCAGCTTCTGGCCGTGAGAAGTACTGGCCCAGCCCCATTCAGAGCACATGGAGCAGCCTGGAGCCATTCCCACTGCCCTCCCTGCAAGGTCACAGGGCTGGAGAGAGCACCCAGGGATGTGTTTCCAGGGCAGTGATGCCCTCTGGGTCTGTGAGGATAAAGTCTCTTGGTTTTAGGGTTTTGGTGGCTTTTGCTTGTGGGCAGGCATCCAAGTTCCCAGTTTCCCAGGGCAAGGTGGAAGGAGAAGGCACATGGAGAGCTCAGCGGTGCCGCTGATGCCACCCTGGCAGGCTGTGCTCAAGTCAAACATCTTCTCCCTATGGCTCTGAACATGGGGCCACCATGGCTCATGTGAGGGCTTCTAGAGCTCCTAGGGAGTCATCAACAGGGAAAATTGGTGAAGTCAGGGCAGAAAGTCTCCTGCCCTCAACCCCATCCCCTCCTCCTGCATGCTTCTGTTTTAGCAGTCTGTGGAGGGAAGAGACTTACAAAGCTGCACAGGCCAGTCCTGAAGGTCACCTTTAGAGCTGCTCCAGCCTAGCTCACCCATTCATCATGCCATCTTGCCCCAGGAACTGAGGCAGCACATGCATGGGGGTGAGGGCAGCAGGGACAGCCTGTGCTCAGGTCTCAGAATATATGAGAAACTCCTGCCCACCCCCAAGCACCCCCTCTGATGTTGCACAGTAGATGAGAAGGCTGCAAATTCACTCTGTTTGGATGTTAGCTGGGCTCATGGGAGAAGGGTTTCTCTTACTGCTCCCTGGGCTCTTGCAAGGCTGGGAGCAGCCCCACTGAGCCTGCTGGGGGTCCCCTTCTATCGCTGCCCTGCACCATCACTCCATTCACTTGCTGCCTTTCTGGAACAGGACTGTGGCTATCTCAGCTCCTTGGGAGTCCCCTCACCCTCACCCCCAGCCAAGGGGTCTAGAGGCTGGCGAGGGGTGGGAAAAAGATCACTCGTGGAGATACTGAAAGTGAATCTGCTACAGGGGGGATCACTGGGCGGCATCTTAGCGAGAGAGTAACGAAAACAAACCCACGCCAAGGAATCCTGCTTTGCCCCAAATGTTTTTCTTATGGAGTTGTAATAAGACAAGAGTTGTAAAGATAGTAACCTCCTAAACATTACCTTATTAAGGCTTCTCAGAAACCACAGGGCATGACCCTTCTGGGTCATGGAACAAGAGAGCAGCATCCAGTGAACAAACAGAGGCTAACGTTACATTTTTCACTTCATTTAGGAAACCTGGCTTCTAATTATAGGGTTTGTTTAATGGCAGCAGTTAGTTGTGCTTCACTCAAAGCCAGCCCACCGAGAGCAGGGGCTGCAGGGAGGGGAGAGGGGATGGAGGCTGTCTAGGGCTGGGAGATGTCAGCACCCTTCTGGCTTCCAGGGAGGCTATTTGGCTCCTAGAACATGGGATGAAGATGAGCTCAGTACCTGCTAACATTGGATGCCTGACACAGAGAGGGGCACAGGAGTCAGATGTGGTGTGGGAGGACTCTGTGCCTAGGAAAGAGCCCCACTGTGTCCTGGGGACATGCCACACATACTATCCTAGATTGGTGTTCTGCACCAAGGCTTATCTGCAGCAGAAGGAGGATGCCCCTGCTGCAGGACAGCACATGGCAGGGCTGTGCTCTGCGCAGTTATCTTCATACACTCAGCCTAGCCTGGGCTCAGCCCTGGGCCCCAGTGACTGCCAGAAGACCTGTGGGGAGCTGGCTGTTCCTGGGACATGGCAAGATCAAGGCTCGTCCTGCTTTTAGGGCCACTGCATCTGTGTGTGCAGGGATTGAAACAAGCAGGTGGTTGGGTTTTTTTACCTCATTCCTCTACCAGCAATCCCAGGGAAGCCTTTGTATTCCTGGCCAGGTATCTTCATGGCGGTTCTGGCTTCTTGGAGGACACCAGCTTGCTCTCTTCCCTGGGTTTGGGCATGCTGCTGGCAGGTTCAGGCACTGCAATGCCAATCTCTGTTCTCCTGGCTTACACTGAGCATCCTCTGGGGCTGTGCTGGTGGCTGCTTTCTTGTGCCTTGTCCTCACCTCACTGGGCAGCACTGGCCTGCCAGCCCTGCTGTCCCCACTGGGATCTGCAGGGCTGAGCAGATGACAGCTCCTCCATTTGTCTGCTTTGTGATCACCTGGCTATGATGTTCGTTGCTGCAGGGTGCCTGGGATGGAAGGAGTTTGAGAGTGTGCATGTGTGTGTGTGCTGGTGTGAACAGCACAGTTCAGTTCCCTGCTTCTCTTTACTGCAGCTGGCAGGGCAGCAACCTCCCAGTCACTCCCTCCCTCAGCTGAACCTTGTTGCTGGTACAATTCCTCTGCACTGGTTTTGCTCCTTCCACACCAGTTTTGCTCCACACTGTCCCCTTACTTGCACCAAGGGGCACTGTTGCCAGAGCCAGCTGGCCCAGCTGGGTGCCTGGTCAGCTGTTGCCTCTCCTCACCTCTTCAGCTCTCAAAGAAACTTGCCTGTTCTACCTCTTTCCAGCAGTGAGTGTTTTCTCCAGCAGCTGAGCAAAGCCAGGCCAGCTAGTTCATAGTGGGCTTTGCCAGCTTACTTTCTTTCACCTCCCCAGGTGAGCTGAATGACTCTGAGGACCCATCTCTCTGCCAGCCACAAGCAGCAGGGATTCCTTTCCGGTCCTGACCCTGCAGGGGTGTCTGCACCCAGAGCTGTGCTGGGCTACTAGCTGCCTGGTTTGCAAGGGCATGGGGCTAGTGGGGGAGGGGGTGGTGGCCAGACCCATCCTCAGCATGGGAGGGATGTCTCAGAGGGTACACAGAAGTGCTGCAGGGACACTTGGTTCCTGTAGCAGGGGCTTTGGTGGTGAGGTGGTACATAAATCAGGGGGAAGCAGGAGGGACACCAAGCATTCCATGCTGTCCCTGTACCAAGGCCTAGCACAATGGCAGAGGGGCCCCAGCCCCTGCTTTGCAGATGTCACCAGCTCCCAAGCTCAGGGGGCCAGGGATGATACGACCCCTCTCCTTTCCTGGCCCCTCTGGGATATGTTGCTGTTGGAGTTCCTGCACTGCCAGACTCTGTGTTTGTCCACACCAAGGCACACAGGTCCCTAGGCACCAGGAGTGCCCAGCTGCCACCACCACTGTGCCTGTGCATGGCTCAGGATCAAGCTCCTTCCCATGAGCCAGAGGACCTCTCAGGGCATGAGACCCTGGAGATCATCTCTCTGCTCCCCCCAGGAAGTGACACCACCTTGGAATACCCAGAGGAGAATGTGTTGGTGCCCTCCACTTGCTCCCCAGCTTTCCCTTTGTTATCACTTGCTGCAGGGGATCCTGCAATACCTGCTTCTTCCTCCTTTGGAGCTGTGCTCCACTGCTGGCTCCAGTGCCTGAGGAAGCAGCACACCCTGCAGATCGATGTATCGCCCGGAGGCGCTCAGGGCAGCGCAGCCGTGTCCCCAGCAGAGGTGACCCCTTCCTTGCCATGCTGGGTGCCGACAGCCCGTGCAGGAGGACAAAGGCGCTTCGGTGCTGGGTGTTTCCCTCGCAAGCTGCCAAACTGCTGCTCGTTAATGGGGCCCCAGTGCTGGCTGGAGGCCATAGATGGACTCATGGTCCACGTGGGGCCAGGAGGGGTCGGGGCTGATGCAGCCCCGCGGTGATGGTGCTGCTACAACCCAGGGAAAGGTGCCACATGCATTCAGCCCTGCAGCCCTGGCCTCCTCACAGCCCCGTGGGGGTCCCAGCCCTGCCAGCACTCAGGGATCTCACCCTGCGCACACAGGCAGCCTGCTGAGAGCCCCACGGCCACCAAAATGCCTTTTTTTTCCCAGGCCAGATGGAGCTTTTCAAAGTAATGGGAATCATGAGCCATCTCCAGCTGGGCCAAGGAGCATCTCCGCTTCCTTCCCCGGCTGGTGGGACAGACGCCAGTGCGTCTCCAGCTCCCCGGCCCTGCAGCCAGCCTGCCCCGCCGGCCCCCGGTCCCAGCGCCGGTGGGATGCTCATCCCCCCCATGCACGGTGCAGGGTCGGGAGGAAGTCAGTTACTGCAAACAACTTTCTCCGGGCGAGCTGGCCTGGGTTCCCAGGCGCGTCGCTGGCAGCCAGCGCAGCTCTGACCGCTCTCCTCCCCCTGCTCCCCCAGCCCTCCTTCCCTCGCTCCCCCTCTCCGGCTTAATGACTTCCACATGGGCCTCTGGCAGCCCAAGCCAAGCCTCCCAGCATTGTCTGAAATCTCCAAATTTAGAAGAAATATGAAAATTGTCAGGCAGCCCTTCCTTAGGGGTAAAAGCAACAGAGGGCTGCGCGGCGGCGGGTCACGGCGCTGGGGCCACGTGACGGCACCCCAGCCAATGGAGCCCCTCGGCGCCCCTGACAGCAGTGCCCGTCGGCAGCCTGGCCTCCTCCTGCAGCTCATATAAGGTAAAAACAAAAAGATTTTTCCAGCTTCTCAGCAGCCTGGAAGGAGTTTTTTGCCGAGGGCTCCCATGCCAGCCATTTAAAAATCCCAGACTGGCAGCACCAGGGTCCCAGTGGCGGGTTATAATGTGCCGGGAGGAGGTGGCAGGGCACGTGTCTGTGTCCCACGGTGCCCCACCGCAGGTATGGGGAAGCAGGTAGGTGGCTGTGGATGGAGGGAGCTGGTGGGTGCATGGGAAGGCATGCTGGTTGCACGGGGTGGTGGGAAGAGGGGGCGGTTGGTGCTGAGACTCCACGGCAGCATAGGTGCTTCTGCTCTGCCTCGTGCCCATCCTGGAGCAGGCAGAGGAAAGCAGGGCTCCTCTGGCATTCTCCTCTGCCAGCCACCTGATGCTCGACCCAGGCAACTTCAGGGAGGTGGGCAGGGCTATCTCCGCCCCAGGTGCAGGGCTACTGTGCCAAAGGAGAGAGGGAGACGAGCAGAGGATGGCCCCGGGGTGCTGGCAGGAAAATTATCTGGGCATGGAGGTGGCAAGGGGTGACCAGAACACCCTCGAGGCTAGGTGGTCCTGAGCAAAGGGGGTCCCCACAATCTCCCCACAGCTCCCTCCTGGCCCTGAGAGAGCTACTCGGTGGGGCTTGTCCAGATGTTCGGAGGCAAGAAAAGGCCCTCCCAGAGCTCGGGGAGGAACTTTTTTTCTCCTCTATGTATGTCTGGGATGGAAACAACGGGAAGCCAGAGGCAAGCCCGGGCGGGCTCCCCGTGCAGCCGAGGCCATGCGCTGCTCACTCGCCTCCTCTGGCCGGCGGCGCTGCTGCCGCTTTTTGGAGAAGGCAGGCTGGGGCGGGGATGAGGCTGGGGCTCACTGCCGGAGGCTTTCAGGGCTCTGAAGCCACCCTAGCCAGTGTACTCACACTGACCAAGCGCACCCTGCAGCCCTCAGCTCTCAGGACTCTGATGCCAGCCCAGCCTGTGCTGCTGCCTTGCTCTCCTTCCCTGGCCACAGCTCCTGGCCAGCACCCCGGCATGCTCCCAGCCTCTGGCATTTCCCCCTCTCCATTGCTCACTGGGTGATCTTGCCGCATCCTCATCCCCCTGGAGTTGCAGAAGCAGCTGCTGAGTGTGGTGATCCTGGCCATGGGGCTGGTGGGGAGGGCAAGGCTTTGCAGCAGGCAGTGGCAGGACTGCCAGCCCTAGGTGGTGCGAGAGGATGTTCCAAGAGAGCCAGGAGCTCAGGCCTTGCAAAGGCTCCCCGAGGCTCTCCGGGTCATGCCTCCTCCCTTGCAGGGCACGGTGCTGCCTTTTGCTGCTTTATGGCTGGCTCCATGCTGTGCCTCCCATTCCAGGGCAACAAGCAGGGTCTGTCCCTCCCAGCACAGTACCTGGGGATGTGGTACTTCGAGGGCATGTGGCGGCAAGCTGTCATGTCCCCCTGCCTCCTTCCTCTGCAGGGTGGCTCCCACCGCCTCAAGGTCAACCAAGAGCTGTTGCTCAGGTCTGGCACAAGGCAAGTGGCTCCAGCAGGGCTGCAGTGCTGTCTCTAAGGGGACAAGCTCCTAATAAATAGGCTATGTGTCCCTCTACAAAGGGGTTGTGACACAAACCAAGGCACTGTAACCTCTCAGTGCAGCTGTAGCCACCATGGTTCCAGTCTGCACCCATCTTGCTGTGCCTCAAAGGCTTCCCTCTGTTGCTGGCTGCTCCCAGGGAAGCTGCAGCATCTCGGCACTGGGATGCTTCACATGGAGACAGAGCCACCAATGAAACATGGCCTGTGTCCCCCCTCCCAGTGGCAGTGTCCCTGGCATGGGGTTATTCTGCCTGTGCCTGCCCCAGCTCCCTGGCATCCGCACACTGGCCACAGCGCCCTGCTGAAGAACGCCACCACTGCACCTCCACCACTGACTGATGGGAGAGGACTTAATTTCCAACAAACTCAGGCAGACACCTCCACCAAAGGCTTCCCAGGAGTTACCAGCAGGAATTCAGAGAAGTTGTGTCTGTACAGGCTGCAGCTCTGGGTGGCATGCTTGTCAAGATGCAGTCTGTAGAGGATTAAGGGCTTTTTTTCACTTTGCTTGTTCTCCTTTCCTATCCAAGGTCCAGCCTTCTCCCTGATCAGGCTTTTCCAAGGCTTATTCCTCTGCAACCCCAGCAAAACTTGCCTTTCCTCATCCTACTGCTTCTCCTTTCCTGGGGCTGAGCTGGGGACAGCCAGTGCCCGAGGCCTGGTAGTGCAGCCTGCCATGCACAGGGCCATGATGAGCAGTGCCAGCAGCCCACCGCATGCTGTGCCTCCGGGCAGTGTTGGGTAGGCCTGTGGGCACTGTGCTCTGCTGCTCACCACTGTGCCATGCTGAGCACGATGGCAGGGGCATGGCACAGGCACCCTGCAGGCCGGAGCACAGTGGGGCAGTGCTGGGGGCTGAGTGCTGGGCGGGGATGCTCGCTGGGGCAGCCCCAGCACCTGAATCTGTGTGGGGCAGAAGCAGAGCAAGCTCGTCCTCATGCGCGAGAAGAGCTGAGCAGCAACGAAGCAAAAGGCTGAGCTCTGGAGCCCTTTCACCATCCTTTGACCTTGGCCAGGAGGCAAAGCAGAGCAGATACTGTGTAGAGGGAAGCTCCAGCTGGGAGGGATGAAGCCCAGAGCACGTCCTATGGCTGCAGACCAGCGGGTGCTGGCTGAGCACTCACTGCTCCCAAAGCCTGAACTACTTTGCCTGCCCAAGACCATGTATGTTCTCCCCTGGACAGTGGGGATGTGCTGTATGCCCCTGCTGTTGGGATGCCATGGGGAGCCAGGGCAGTGTCTGCCTGCTGGCAGAACACACCAGCCAGGCTCAGGGAAGTCACAGGGCAGTAGGGTCTCCTTCTCTCCTATCAGCCACCAAGGAAGTCACTGGTTGGGAGGTTCCAGTGCTCCCCCAGCCCTCCAGGGCACAATATCCCTTTGGCTCAGGGAAAGCACAGCAAGTTTGGGACCAAGCTCATACAGCACAGTCACAAATTCAAAGAGCAGAGACTGGAGTCAGAACCCATGTGGAGCCAGGGATGAGGTTCCCTGCGGGGAACTCTGACTTTTCTGTCCCACACCCCAGCAGCATCAGCATGGGCAAGGAAAGAGGCTGGTGAGTGCCCTGGGCTGCCTCAAGGACAGTCAAATGCCCACTCAGCCCATGAAGCAGGCAGAGCAGAGCACAGAGCTGATGTGACCATGCAAGGCTGTGCCTGCACATGCCTGGGGGAGGAAGAAGCAGTGGCATTGGGGCAGAGATGTCTGCAGAGCAGCATGCAGGGAGCTCATCCACAGTGCTGGTGCAGCAACACTGGGCTGCAGCTGCTGTGAGTCGACATTTTCCCACTGCTGGGTGAAGGATGAAGTTGCCTTGTACTGATGGACAAGCTGAGGATGGTCATGTTGCTTATGGGGATGGGGAGAGGGCCTCTGGAGAGCTGATAAGCCCCTAGGGCCAGTCTTGTGCCCACATTAAGTGCAGCTGGGCTGGTGGATGTGTGCAGTTGGGCTAAGTGAGGCAGACAGCCTGCCCAGGCTCTGTTTGATGTGGGACATTGAAGTAGGAGGTGCTGAGCACCAACATCTTCCCCTTCCTGGTGCTGCTGAAGTAGGGAAGCATGGTGCCATGCAGTGCTGGAGCTGCAGGAGATGATCAGTGTGCTGGGAGGTGACATGCTGGTGGGGCTGCCCAGGGCACAGCCAGCTCTGCAGGGCACTGTCCTGCTCAGGGCCACAGGCAATGCTGCCTGCCCCCGAATCGGCGCCCTGTGAATCTTGTGGGCTTGGCCCTGGCTGAAGCTGTGTTGGGATGGGGGTGTGACAGCTCTGCTAAACCTCTTCTCCAGCAGCTGCAGGGAGGTGGGATGTGCTGGAAATGCTAGGGGCTTCCCACCCCGGGGCAGTAGGGTCTGTGGGTGCTAGCCTGCAGCATGCAAGCAGCCAGGTCTTTGCCCCAAGGCTGGTGGGAGGGAGTCCATCTCCCCTGCTCTGCAGGGCTATCCCTGTCCTGGTGGACAGCACAGAGCTGGAAGGTGATGGATGGCACTGCCTCTCCCTGGTCATCCAGCAGAGGATGGGAGGTGGATACACAGCTTCCCTTGGACAAAGGATGGCAACAGACAGGGCCTGAGGATGGGGCTGTGGGACACAGTGTGCCACACATGAGGCTGATGATCCGTGCTTGGCAACAGGCCACCCTGGTGCTCACTGTGGGACTGACTGGCTAGTCACTGGTACATAGGGCAAGGTCTCTCAGCTTGGCTTTCATATCCTCGTTGGGATGCCCCTTTGCAGATCTTATCTTTCCTTTTTTTCCCTCCCTTTTCAACCTTATTTTGTAAATTTATTGTATTATTGCCCACCTCTAGCCCCCATGAGCCTGGCTGCAACTGAGCAGAGGCACTGCAGTGCTTGAGTATCAGTCCTGATGTAACTTTCATGCTGTACTTTTTTTCCCACATCTCATCTCATTCTTGCTGGGAACTCAACCATTGTATGGCATTTTCTTATAGCATCTTTTCCTGCTCAGCTAGGTGGGCAACAGGCAAGGCTGGGAAAGCTGGGGCTTGCAGGGGAAGTGATTTACAGAGTGGGCTCCACACACAGCCTCACTCCCTGTCTCCTTTGCTGGAGCAGAGATAAGATGACAAAGCCCAGACAAGCAGCCAAGAGCGCTGGCAGCTTAATAAGCTCCAGCCACACCATGTCTGTGCCTCCATGAGAGGAGAAGGAGCCTTGCTGCTCCCTGTCCGCTCCGGCTCCAAAATCTTTGCTGGCTTTGTGTGAGCTCCTGCATGCCCACCATGCTGAGGAGCATCCCCTTTGCCAGCTCCTTCAATCAGCTTGGGCTGGAAGCCAAGCAAGAGTGTGGTGAGGACCAGAGCCCAGGGAGCAAGAAGGATGCTGGAGCAGCCGCCCCACACTGCTTGGGAACATTGTCCGCAGGGAGCTCTCCCTGCAGCGCTCTGGGTTCCCACCAGCCCTTCCCAGCAAGAGCTGGAGGCCAGTGACGTGACCGCCTGTCCCCACTGGGACTTCACCCCTGCACCACTTCCTCTGGACCGGGAATGTGACGTGTAAACAGAGGCAGGAGGGCTGGTGCCGGCACCCGCTCCCACGCTCCGGGAGCCTCGGGGCCAGCACCAGGCACACCACACAACAGCCCTCACCCACGGGCTCCCCGCACCTTCCGGTGGTGAGCTAGGGAAAGGGCCCGGGGCTCTGCCACCCTATGGAGGAGAAGGCAGCTCTAGGAGGAGGAAACCAGCGAAGGATGAGGAGATACTAGTTGGTGAGCTGGGGACAGTGAGGAAGAGCTGAGGCTGTGGGAAAGGTGGTGATCGGACTGCTGTGTGCCTTGGCTCTTAATTGCTATGCTTCTTCCAGCCATGACTCTCCTTCCTGCTGCTCCTGCCCCTCTGGAGACTCTTTCTTATTCCCAAGCCAGGCTCTAGTGTTGCCTGGACAGTTTCACCCCCTCGCTACAGCAGATGACAGCAGTGGCTTTGCAGGAACCAGTAGGTTCTGCGTGGCGGCATTGGTCTGGGCACAGTGGTGGCCAGGCAGGGATGGTGGGGTCCATCCTCTACTCCAGGGCGACAAAAGGGAAGATGTCAGCTTGTGTGCACAGCTCAGGGGTGGCAGAGGCCTTGTTTCTCCCTGAGGTTTCTTCTACCATCTCCACCACGCCAGCACCCTGTGCCTCAGGTGGGGCCCAGAGTTGCCCAGCTGTCCACAAAGACACCAAATTAGGTGATTTCTCCCTTGCTCTGGCGCCAGCAGAGGGACTGCCTGCCTGGGTGGAGGAAGGAGCACAAACCAGATGTGCTCTCCATTCTGCACCCATCCCCTGCTCTCAGCCCTCCAAACCTGCTCCTTTGTTCCTGGCATTATAATTTATCCCAGCAAAACCCAGCCAGAGAGCAGCATCCCCCTGGGCCCCCTTGGCTCGCCCCCAGCATGGGAGATGGGGGCCGCTAGGTCTCCAAATCTGCCTTTTTGACCATAAAAGGGCAGGCACGCTGCAGCCCCGGCAGGAGGATGGGAAAGGGAAGGCAGAGCTATTTATAGCTAAGCATCAGGACCTCAGCCTGAACTCAGGGTTAATCAGCCTGTGACCAGATTAGGATCTCCCTTGGCCCCTCCATTTTCTCATAAACCTTTGATTTAATACCAGCGCTGGTGAGGGAGGAAGGGAGAGAGGAGGCACCTCTCCTCTGTGGAGGCCACTGCGGTCTGTAAGAGAGGGAATGGAGATGTTGGACAGGATGGAGATGCTGAGGGAGCTGGAAGACCCCAACAGGAAGGAGAATTGGAGCTGACCTGCCACCAGCTTGTGCTGCAAAGCGACAGCAAGCAGCATCCCTGTGCAATCACTGCCGGCAAGGGACACACAATAGGCAGCAGAAGCTGCTCTGGGGTCAGTCCATTAAGTTTCTAGAGAGTTGAGTGAGTCCTTCCAGCAAGAGCATATTCTCCTTCACCATTGTAGTCTTCAGCACCTAGGAGGGACACCTTGGGAGTCCTTGGGCAGGATTTACCTTGCCTGGTATCAGCCAGCAATGACTCCCTCCACCAGTGGGAGGTGGCACATCAGGGCTGCTTGGGGAGCCGATGACCAGAGTTGAATCAAAGCTTAGCTGGGGCTCCAGTGCTGATGGAAATCAGGCTTTTTTTAGGGGCCAGGAGGAGAGGAAAGGGCAGCTGCATGGGGCTGGGCATCATCCTGTGTCTCCTGCTCTTCTACAGAGACCAGTGCACCCCTGGCCACTCGAGGCAGACCCCTTCTGGCCAGGGGGTTCAGGCTTCCCTCAAAAGCCCAGGTCTGGCCTCGGGGCTGGCCTTGCACGGCTGGGGAATTTCAAGGAGGAAACAAATCCCAAGCGCTATTAAAAAGGATATTTCCTGCAGAGGCAGCCTGCTGGAGAGGGGAAAGGGCGCTGTGTTGTAACCGCGGGGAGGGCCGAGCTCTGACGCAGCCCCGCACCGCTGGGGAGGCAGCTCACGGCCCCCGAGCACTCCCCCGTCCGCTCCCATCCTCCCGGCACCCACCGGCGGCGGCAGGGCAGGCCAGCAGGGACAGCGGCTCGGCAGAGGCGGAGGCTGGAGGTGAGCAGCAGCGGGTAGGAGCAAGGGCAAGGCCGGGCAGAGCTGGCGAGATGAGCGAAGGAGCCTGAGGACTGTCCTGGGTGAGCGCGCTGTGCCCTGGGTACCCCCAGAAGAGTGGCGGCCAGGGGATATGGTGGCAGCTGGTGGTTGCCCCCGTGCTGGCCAGACCAGGAGTCCAGCCATCTGGTGTTCTGGTTGCTCCTGAAGCCACTTGGCGTGTTCGCATCCTCGCAAGTGAGAGGACAAGCAGCCCGGGGCTGTAAGCTCTCCCCCGCCAGGTACGACTCAGGGGACACTGTGGGGTCCCCCAGCACAGAGGTCCCCCAGTAGCAACAGAAGTGCTGGGAAGTGAAGGGTGGAAGCCACATGGCATGCTGGTGGCAGCTTCCTTTCCTCAGTAAACTGAGATAAAACCAAGAGTGGAGGCAAGAGGGAAGGGGCAGGCCTGGCAGCACTGGCTTTTTTGCCCATCTTAGGGACTTGTGATGGGCACATTGAAGTGAGGATTGGGGTGCCTCTCTTTCCATAAAGACCTCCCCTCGGGCAAGGGTGGGCAAGCCCTGGCAGACGTTTTTCCTGCAGCCCAGTGGGTTGTGCAGCCTGGTGCATTCTTCCAGCCTGTCTCACCCCTCCCCAGCGACTGCAGCTGAGCTCTGCCGCCTCACACCACAGGGGAGAGAAGGGTCTGCCCTGTCTTTTCCCACCAAGACCAGGATGATGGCAGGGAGAAGACAGGGGCTATGCTCAGGCATAGGACATCCTGCATTCCTGGGGTCCTGCCAGCTACCACTGTCGGGAAAGAGTATGTGCCCCACACCCTCGGGCTTTGCACACACATGGCTTCAAGTAACCAAAAGGAGACCTTTGAAGTGGCTATTGCAGTGTTTCTTGTGTGCACAGAGTTGTTGGCATTGCTGTTCTCAGGTGCTGGGCAGCCAAGAGGGCACCATAGCAGCTGCCCGGGAAGGGACCCAAGAGCTTGCAGTTCCAGACCAGTCCATACTCAGCTCTACACCACCACACTGACTGCCATACTCTGTCTTACAGAACTGTCAGCCGTGGGAGCCCCTGGGGACATCGAAGCTGCTGAAGGCATGTGATGACTATACAGCCCTAGAAACAAGGCCAGCAATGAGATGGGTAGATCCAGCATGGTGCCAGCATGGTGCCAGCACAGGCACCTCACATGCTCTTTCCCTGGGCACAGGCATACATGTGCTGTGGGGAAACCTGCCCCTGTTCCCAGGAAAAGGGGGGCTGGCTCCCAGGGCACATATTGCTCCTTGCTGAAAGCATGGCAGCCCCTTCCCGGGAATGTGCATAGGGTTGGGGCACTGCCCAGAGGGGTGAGCAGTAGGGCAGAGGTTCTGCAAAGGCATAGGGTGGGAGGAGGGTTCCTGTGCTCTTGGTCTCTATGGCCATTGCCACACTTGGCTAGAGCTCAGGGCTGGCCACACCACGGCTGGTCTGGAGATAACCTTGTACCAGCCAAGGCTGCTCCCAAACTTCATTCCCAACTGCCGCAAGCCTGGGGCACCACAGGGCTTTTTACCCACTCTTTTCTACCAAGAACTGGATGTACAAGAGAGCCCAGTACACTGCACCAAGGCAGGTTCTATCCCTATGCCCATCTGGGTGCACCCAGGCCAGGGGGCTGGGCTGGATGCAGGGGCTCACACCACAGACGCACCATCTGCTTCTTGTCAGGCTGCTGGGAGTGCCGTGGCTGCTGGAGCCAGGCAGTTGTGACAGACGGTCTGTTTATCATGTTCCTGCTCTGCTCAGGATGTTAGTGTTTGCCTGCAAAGGACATTTTGGGTCTTGGCTGCTCCTTCCATCCTCCCTCTCCTGCTTCCACCTGAATCCTTGCACTTTGGTCTGGATGGACTTCGGCTGAGGGTGAAGGTCCCGGAGGCATCTTTCCTACAGCCCATGGTCCTTGCCCATGGGAAGGGTTGGGCTCAGCCCTGCCACCCTGGAAATGGGTCAGACCAGTGTCTGAACTTGGGAAACTGAAGCCTGCTGCAGGCTCTCCTTTGATGAAGACTGGGACAGAGATAAAGGTGGGGTGGAACAGCAGAAGCTTTTGCATGCTCCTCTTATCCTGGGGCAGGGAAGGGATAGAGGACAGGCAGGGATGTGCTGTGTGATACCCACAGCTCATACCATCCTGAGGTGCAGGCACACAGCTCTGGAGGGGGCAGACCTCTCTGCCTGCACCCAGCCAGGCAGGCAGACACATGGCCATGCTGTGGCACAATCTATAAACACATGCCAGCTGCAGTGAGGGTGACCGTGGGCTCCTCCATGTCTCCCAGCCCAAGGTGCAGTGCTGCATCTCTGGTCAACTGGGAGTCTGAGATGAAGCACTGTAGCTCGGGAAGGGAGGAACTGTGCATCCTGGGGACCTCCAGGCCCACCTACCCACTAGAACGAGTAACACAAGGCACCTGACCACTGGCTACAGGAAAGGGCTCCCCCCAAAGCTGCAGATTTCTGCAGAAAGCAAGGGAAAGAGGACAGTGTGGCAGTTTCTCCTTGCAGCAAAAGGTTCCTTGTGTCTGCTTGGCATCCCCAGCCCAGTGCTGAGCACCAGCAGGAGGGGTAGCACAAAAATGCAAGAGTCATGTGCAGTGAGTGGGGACAGCAGGGACACGGCAGTGGCGACCCCCATAGGCCACACATGGAGCCCGGCTGGCGGTGAGGACATCCAGGGCTGGTGGAGAGCCTGGGAAGCCGTGCCCTCAGGGTCCAGTTTTCCCAGGAATCCCTTAGGCACTACATCGGGGATTCCTGGAAATACTGTTCTTGGGGCCATGGCTCGGCAGCTGGAGACAGCCCATCCCACAGGGAGCCTGCAGAAAAGCCAGTGACCAAGGTATGGAGCCAGCTGGGGGGGCTGCAAATGGGGGAGGGGGAGCCCCTGAATACCCCAAACACGGGGATGGGCAGCCCTGCCCAGGCAGCCCTAGCTGCCCCATGCTGGGGGTGCCGGATGTCACCATGGGTCACTGCTCAGTGCAAGAGGATGCGGGTGGTGGGCAGATGGCCTTAACACACTACTCCAGCCCCACACATGCTACCCAACCACCCTGGGGTCAATAAAGGTCTCAGCTCCAAGTGAATCTGTCTTGGCCAGTCCTTAGGAAATAGGAGCCTTCGGTCTGGTGTCAGCACAATTTGGGGTTGACAGGAGGGACAAAAGTCCCCTGTGGAGTCCCCCCGGGGAGTCTCACTCTCACTCCTACACTGTCCCACCACGAGTCTCCCGTTCGTGGCCCTGCCATGCTTCTGCAAAGGGAACCAATCACCTGTCCTTCTCCCTGAGAGCATCGCATGCAGCGGCTGCCTTGGCCGGGAGCTGGGATCTCCTCCGGCAGCCTCCCGCGCACTCGGGTCCACTCCACATGGACCACATCCCTGCCAGCACAGGAGCGTCTGGCTCGCTGATCTGACCCCCACCCCGGAGCAGCGAGCCCCGCGGGGCGGCGCTCGGCGCTGCGGGAGGTGGGGAGAGGCAGGCGCAGGCCGTGCGGACGGCAGGTGGCAGTGCAGCCTCGGCCGGAGCAGGCAGGAAGGGCTGCGCGCCCTGCCCGCTCCTGCTACCCCTGCCAGCCCGGGGAAGGGCAGCACCCATCGGGCAAGCCCTGCGGGCAGGGGGCGAGGGGCTGCCTGCCCCCGCTCCAGGCACTTCCAGCCCACGCAGCAGCAGCACCGTTCCCGCGTCACTGGAGAAGCAGGCAGCGTCCCCACCTTCCCCACACACCGCCGGCCCCATGTCCCCTCCAGCTCACACTCTGCCTGCCCCGATGCCAGCCTTGGGTATGGGAGACTCAATGGATGAAGCCCCAGGGCTGTGTCGGGTAAGGTGCAGCACTGGGTGCCAGGGGACACTGAGGGGTGGCAGGGCTGGTCCTTGTCACCCAGCCAGGACAGGTGAGAGGGCATAATCCTCCAGCCACCCCTACTTGCAGCCAGACCCACCCACAAAGTAGTCAAACATCCATTTTGGAGCAGGTTCCCAAGGATATTCATGTGATGCCCACACTGCCACCATGGCTCTGGCATGGCACACACCACAGTTCCTGCAGCCCAGTTCCCACCCAGCCTGCTCCAAATCTCCAGACTGTGCTGTAATGCCATGGGCCCAGCCACCCCCACACCTGTCCTGCTGACTCAGCAGGGTGCAGCTGGCAGCACCCAGCCAGTGGGTCTCAATCCTAATGCAGGGCCAGGCCTGGCCACACACCCCCTGTCCTGCCCCTCCCCAGAGGCAGCCTCCTCCTCCTTGACAGGGAATTGCCAGGCAAACCATGCTGCTGCTGCCCCTGATCAGCTTGCTGCCCTCTCTGCCAGGGCCCAGAGGCTGGCAGACCATTTGAGGAGCTGGAAGTGGCAGTGGGCTGCTGCTGTTGTTTGGTTTCCCCAGGCTCCCAGGGGGAGTTGGGGTGCCTGGGATGGGCAGGTGGATGAGAAGGGGCCGAGAATCCAAGAAGGCCCCTCCCAGAGAGACCACTCCAAAAAGGGGCCCAGAGTGGGCTAGGATAGGGGAAGTCCTTCCTGCCCTGCATGAGGAAGGGAAGTGGAAATCAGAAAACCTCTCTGCAACTAACAACCCAAAACTCAAACCCAGCCTCCCCGCCCCATGACAGCACTTCTTGGTTTGCTGTGGCTCCAATCACCTCGTTTCAACCCTTTCCAAGCAGTTTGTTTTGATGGTGGTTGTTGTGGGGGTTACAAGACATGCTGGTGCAGAATGGAAACACACACCCAAATGAAAAAAAGACAGCACTTAGCTCAGGCAATGCCAGCTCTGAGAGCTTTGATTGATTCCTTCTTTCTTTTCCTTTTTGGTTTGTTTTTTTTTTAAGCCAGAAAAACTTATCATGGCTGATAAATTGTCCCTGAGAGAGATTTAGGTTTGACCAATATTGGTGATTTCTAACCAAAAGTAAGGCCTCTATTTGAAGAACTCCTGACCTGCCCCCAGCTGGTCTGTGAACCAGGTGCCTCAGCCATTGTGCTGAAGCACAAAGCCTCCTTGTCACCAAAGCAGGGCTGGGGTTCAGCTCCCCGCCTCTTACTAACAGCATCCAACCGGGCAGTTGCAGAGCCCACCCTGGTGGCAGCAACAGTGCCAGCAGCTGTGAGTGAGACCGAGGACTCCAAGCCTTGCAAATGTCCCTCTTGGGACTCACCAATGCCTCTCCTAGCCCTGTGTTCATGGGTTACAAGGAGATCCAGCATGTCTGGCATAAAGCCTGGAGCACCAACCCATCTATGTGCCAGGAAAACCGAGGTACACATCTCCTGCCTTGAGAACAGCATGGCCAGGGCTCTGCTGCCCGCCCCAGGATGGCCAGGGAGAGGATAGCTAAAGCTTTGTCTCTCCATGAGGCTTGGCTTGTGGTTTGCAGGGTGGGCAGGGCGAGCAGGGTGAGCGTGGGGGTGAGGCAGGCAGCCAAGCACAGCAAGGGGAGTCACAGCGCCCTGGGCGAGATGCCACCCTGGCATCACTCACAGGCACTGCACGCTCCCTGCCTCAGTTTCCTCACTGAGGTGGTGTTGGTACAGAGCTGCTCAGACACTTTGCACAGCTCAGCCTCCACCAACTCAGTGCCACTGCTGGCCTGTGCCCAGCCCGCCGTGCTGGGAAGGGTGTTGCCCTGAGTCAGCTAGCACAGCCAGCACCACCTGGGAGCAGCACCCACAATACAGCCCCATGTCCTAGCATGGAGGATGGAGTTGGGAGCTGGAATGTGGCAGCAATGGCAGAGCAGGGCTGCTTCCACAGGGCTCCTAGGCAGACATGCTCATTCCTTCCCTCTGCCTGGCTTGATGAGCCCCCTGCTCTCTAGAAGACATCCAGGAGGGGAAGCTGAGCTGCAACACTTCCTTTTTGGGGCAGTTTTCCACCTTCCACCCTTTCTAAGAGTCCTGCATGGTTATTATCTTTACAGAAAGTGGGTGGCCATAAATCCTCCTCTGCTGGTAGGGACTGTCTGCTTGTGCTTCCCTGCCTCCTCTCCATCTTCCATAGCCCTCCAAAAATATTAAAAGGGGTCTCTTATGGCCTAGATAGAGACAGAAGAGGCACTGTGCTGGAAGCATCTGCAGCCATTCTGCTGCAGCACAGGGAGGCTCATGCCCACAGGTGCCCAGGGTGGAGGTGGGCAGGAGGGTGATTGTCCCTGCAGGCCATTATGCTGGGGCAGGACAAGGGCTGGTCACCCTCAGTCCTAGAGGCCGTTGAGGCTGATGAGCCCTTACAAGTCATTGTGGCAAGACCAAATGAACTGGAGAAAGGACAAATCTCATCCTGCCCCACTGGGGTGCAGTGCCAGTCCCATTGCAGCTGCACTCCCTCCACGATCCCCCAGCCGCTCAGGCAACCACAGCCGATACCTTTGTGCTTCCCTAATAGGCAGCAGCAATCGGCTTAAAACTAATCCCCATGTCCTGCACTGGCCTTGGGCACAGCCCTTCGTGGGGGCTGGGCAATGCCACCCACTGACAGGGCCTGAAGGGAAATAGGGTGATTTTAAGCAAGGAGGTGAAGGGTGCTGGTGTGGCAGCCCTCAGCCAGCCACTGACATCCATGTGCCTGCATGCAATCGTCTCTCACCAGCACCTATGGCAGGGCATCTCATTGCCTCCAAACTCCTGCAGGCTGGCATAGCATGAAAATGCCCAGGTGCTAGCCTGGTGTCCAGCATGCTCAGCATCGTGGCCCTTCCAGTACTGTACTACTGTGCGTCAGCACTTGGCCCCAGGGTGGTTTGGAGAGCCCTAGCTTATCTCCTGCCTAGGGCAAGGCACCCCTGAGCTGGGGAAAGGCTCCCAGGATTAAGGCTTTTTGCATATGCAGATTTTCAAAGAACTCAGCAGGGCTGGGGGAGGGCCAGGCTGCGTGCTCAGGCACACACACCCAGTGAGAGGCAGACAAGCAGTGGAGACCATCTCTGTCCTAAGGGACTTGCCTGCTCTGCATGGCCCCTGTGGGACCCTCCACAGCACATGCCTGGCTCCAGAGAGCAGCCCCCCAAGGTCACACTGTCGATCTCCTCTGCTCCCCAGAGCCATGCTGACAATGCAGAAGTGGGCTCAGGCAGCTCCATTCAGACAGGACTGCATCCTTCAGATCCTGGGGGTTCCCAGTATCCCAGGGCTCCCAGCTCCAAAGCAGAGCCTGCAAACCCGGGCCAGGGTTGATCTGCCCTTGCCGCTGCAGCGGGAGAGGATTAGTGTGTGCTGGCGTGGGAGAAGGAGGGGACAAGCATATGCCCCCCTTGGAGTGCAGGCCTGCCAGAGACAGAGAGAAAGGTGCAAGTGTAGGGGCAGCTGCCAGGCCATGCACAGGGCTAGGGGATGCAGGTGCTTGTGACAGCCAAAGGGCTCAGCCTGCCCTACACCCACAGTCTGGGCTTGAAGCCACCCACCCTGCTGAGTCAGCACTCAGGAAGGCGTTGTGGCAGCCATGCTTGCCATGCCTGCCCAGCGTGCCTGAACCCCTGCAGGGCAGGAGCTCAGCAGCCCTGCCCTGGTTAAGCAAAGCACTGCCTGCCTGTGCATCACCAGTCCCACCTACCCCTGCTCCGCCACGGCAGCACCAGGCATCTTGTTGGGAGTCCCTGCAGCACAGCCCTGCCAGCCCAGGAGCAGACCCGCTGGCACCTAGAGCCATGCCCGGCCCAGACCCCGGGCAGAAGGCACAGCCCTGCACTCTCATTCCTGACCGACACACTGCCCCAAAGCCCCTCTGTCAGCAGCTCCCAGCCCTCCCTGCCCCAGCGAGCCTGCCCAGCAGCTCCAAACCTGCTTGGCATGGCACAGCACCCAGGTGGGGCCGGCTCACGCTGCCCTGCTTCCCCCCCTTCCCGGCAGCCTGGGAAAGCAAACTGCACCCAGGGAGAGATGAGTCTGTCGCCAACAGGGGAGTTTCCCACAGCCTTTCCCTCCTCCCCTAGATCCCCTGGGGCCTGGGACCAGGATGGGCTTTGATCCTCCTCTGGCTGGCCTTGCCCTGAGAGCAGAGACTGCACCCAATTCACTGCACAGAGGGCAGGGGGCAGCAGCTACCTACCCTGCTCCCCTCGTGACGATTGCCCACGGGCTGTGGTGAACCAATACTAATGGAGGCACACCTCAACATCGGCACCAGAGGCCAGGCTACTGCTTCATCATGCCTCCTTCTCTGGAGAAGCAGCCCAAGCCCTTGCTCTGGGTCCCAAAGCTGCATGATCCCCATCCCAGGGCCAGAGATGAGCTCCTGCACAAGATAAAACAGCTTGGGGCTGCTTCAGCCACCCCAGACCATCCAGGAGCAGGGAAGTCCTCCCTGGGCAGCACAAGTTTGCTGTGCTCCCAGCTGAACTTTGGTCCAGGGAGCCAGGAACAAGAGACTGCAGCTGGCTCCCTCCATCTGCCCTTGTTTGCATGGAAACAAGCAGGAGAGCAAACACACACATGCAGAGAGGCTGGGAGTCAGAGCCCGCACAGGACAGGAACAGGCAGCTGCTGGGATAGGCCCCACAGACTGCCCAGCTTGTGGTGCCCAGCTGCCTCAAGATCCCCTTACGGCTGGGGCACCTGCAGGGTCTGCACAGCAACATACACCACCAGGAAGGTAAAGACCAAAGCTCGTACTTGTCCCCTCTGCCTAGCACTGAGCCCTTCATGGAGTCTGCACCCACACTGTCATCGCTCCCAGCACCTGGCCTGGCACCAGTGTTCCCATGCTAAGCAGTTCTCAAGGGCAGGAGCACACACACTGCACTTGTTTCCTCTCTGCCATGGAGGAACACAGCCCCATCCCACCAGAGCAGGACTCCTCCCTCCTAACAGCCACAGACCAGGCTCCTGCTTTTTCAAGATGATCTTCCTGCAAACGAGCAAGGGTTGGGCTGTTGCAAGACTGTTAAGAGTCAGCCCCAACCTGCTCTCCCCGGCTTCACACATCAGTGATCAAAGTCCTGGAGCTGAAGAATCCAGCCAGTGCTGCAGCAGCCAACAAGGATTTCATCACTCAGCCTTGCCCCAGGTCTCACAGCTCCTGAAGTGGGTCTGTCCAGCCTAGGAGGACTAGAAGAAACAGAGCAACTTTGTACTTGTCCTCAATTAATGAGTGACCTATTTAGAAGAAAATCTGGGCTAAGTGGGATGAAGGAGCTGGAGTTGGCTGCTTAGGGTGGCATGGCACAAAGCAGGCCAAGCCTGGGAGCTCCAGATTTGTGTGGGACACAGAAGGCAGTTCAGAGCATGACGAGAAATGCCTTACAAGTTTTTGCAGGTGGGGAAAAGAAACTCAGTCTGAAAGTGTGGTACCCTCCGTCCCGAGCCCACGAGCAAGAGGATGTTTCCTGCCACCAGTCTGGGCTCAGCCAGCCCTGGTGCCCTAAAGGCAGGTAGGAGGATCTGGAATGAAGCACAGGATGGGAACATGGAACATTCAGCAGCTGCTGCTCTCAGCCCTGTTCCTGCCAGGGCCCATGGAGATGCTCTCAGGTGGGGGTTTCTCATCGTGCAGGAGTGGACGCTCCCAGGTGGGCAGAAGAGTTCAGCTGATGAAATCCTGCTGACAGCAGCAGCAGTGTTTCACTTCAGCTGGCAAGCCGCGAGAGGTAGGCGTCAGTGCTAACCAGCCAGCATGTTTAAAGCGGTGCTTATCTGACAGGACCTGCGAGTCAGACGTGTGGATCTCCTCCTAGAAACAGCACTGCCCCAAACTGGCAGCCTCCTCTCCTGTTCCAGAGCCTGGGAAAGCCAACTGCCCTAGTCCAACCCCAGCAGGAGCAGACACCACACCTGGGGGCTCTCTGCAGGAAGGAGACTGGGAGGCAGCTCACACGTTTTTAAACCAAGCGCTTCCCACGCTACACTCAGCTTCCCATCAGCAACACCAGCTGATGGGCACCAGACTCCAGCTCCAGCTATCAGGCAAGGCCAGACCAGACACTAGGGATTTACCATGCTCCTCCTGATGCAAGCTGAAGCAGGAAGCAGCTTATCCTCTCTTCATCTGAGCAAGCAGCAGCGATATTTCTCAGGCTGGACTTTGGGGACCCATGAACTGGATGGGTGGCTTCGAGCAGGCAGCCAGACCGAGCCACCTTATCCAGCACGTTTGAACAGTCTCTTTCAGTACTCCATGTTGAACCTACTGCAAAGCACCACAGGCATTTGCCCATGCTCCAAATGGCAGCAGCAAGCTAGCCAAGCAGGCAGAGACAGGGCTGATCTGGCAGGTCCATAGAAGAGGCAAGATCTAACCCATCTCTGCCATGCACTGCCCATGCTGCCAGGATCTTGCAGCAGAGCTAAGACACTTAGCAAGCCTCCAATGCCTTTGCTAGTCCAGCACAGTGGCACTTCAAATGCCCCTCTGCCCTCAAGACAAAGCACTGTAAAGACCCTTTCTCTTGTGGCAAAGATATGGCAGATCCTCCAGCAACCATATCACTTAGGCTCCACAGACTGCCACAGCCCTGGCAGCCAGGCACAGAGATGATCTTTTCAGTTGCTTTGTGATCACCTAAGACCATCTACGGGCAGGTTAGCTGAATCAGGGCTTTCTCTAAGGAGGCTGCTGATTTCAGAGCTGCAGGTCCAAGGACACCAGGCACACCATGGGGAGCCAGCCCTGAAGAGGACATCATCCCTCTCTCATCTCTCCAGGAAAGCAGCCCTGACAAAGCCAGAACACTCACAGCTGCTCCCTGGGCACCAGGGTGAAGGGACTGGAAATGAGCAGGGTGCAGACAGAACTGAGCTCTGGGTTGGGCCAACGCTTTTGAACACACTCCAGAGCAGACATGCAGATCTCCAGACCAGGGTAACCACCTCAAGACGCCAGCAGTCAGCCCCAGGGCAGCTGGAGAGCTGTCAAGAGAGCTGACGTGGAGCTGGTTCAGCCTTTAACTCCTAGGATATTGGCAGACAGGCTGAGATCAGGACTTCAGCCCCAGGTCTCAATTACCACAGTGAGAATAAAAGCAGCCATAGATACACACAGGAGCCTGCCCTGCCGTTCCAGAAATGGGATTTGGGCACAAGACTTCTTTCCTGGAAAGTCATCTCTGAGGTTTGGGATTCCTTCCCATCCCACAAAGCTCCCCTCACAGCACTGATCCCAAGTACCTCATATTCCCAGAGGACTACAGCTCAACCATGTTAACAAACATCAGCAGCTGGAAAGCTATTTAGAGGAGCAGGATTGCTTCCAGCACCACTTTCCTCTCCCATTACCTGCCAGAGGCACGGCCTGCCAGCACTGGAGGCGACAGCCCCACGCATGCTAGAACTTTGCAGGCTCTACACAAGCCCCCATGTCATGCCTAGGAAGAGCCAAGTGTGCAAATAGGCATGGCTGTTCCCTGCTTGCTCTGGTATCCTCTATTTCCAAACTTCTTCCTAGAGGTTACAGGAAAGCTGCTGTGAGCTGGGTGTTTCACAGACAGCATAGCCCAAGAACACCAGTGTTTGATAGGCACCGTGGCTGATGCTACATTTTGGCTGGCCAGCCCCAGGGAGGCTCAGCACAGCTGCCCCAGTACCAAACTGAATGCCAGGGTAAGAAACAAGCCCCTTCCCACAGCCAGCAGCCTCCTGGGTCCCTGATGAGGGTCACCAAGGTGTGCCATACATCTGGCTAGGGCAAGGCTGGCTGCCCTTGCCCATGAGCTGGAGCTCACCATGCCCCAAGCACAGGGCCATTTGCCCTTCAAGCTGGGTCCTTTGCTGCCACTCCAGCTGCTGGGCTTCACCAAGCACAGCTGTGCCTTGGCTCTGGGACGGGGGGCAGAGGGCAGCCAGTCCTCCCCCATGCTGCCTTCACCACGTTTACGTCACCCAGCAATGTGCCCAGGGCAGGGCAGTAGCTCTGTTTCCACAGCTTGCCTGGCTGCTGAAAACCAGGAACAGCAAGACAGGGCACAGGGTGGGAGGCCAGCAAGCTGGCAATACCAGGCTTTTCTCACGAGCACATGGGCAGCACCCCTGGGATTTCCCAGTGAGGGGGACACAGCAGAGTCCTCCAGGAACAAGGAGCAGGCACCTGCCTACATGATCTTGGCACTGGTACCCGGCTTGTGTTGGAGCAGTTGCTTCTTTCCACTGTGTCCTGCCCTGTGGAGGGCCATAAATACATTTAAACACACCCTGCACTGCACGGCCCATGGTTGCCTGGATATCCCTGGTCGTTCAGGTTCAATTGCTTCTTTGGATAAGCCAGCCAAGGAAAGGCTGTCTGGCCACAACTGAGCCAGGGTATCATGATTCCACCTCTCCATAACCACCAAAGGGATCCTGCCCACACAGCTACTCCTGCCCACAGCTGTGGCTTTGGGAGGCACAGCACAGGAGTGGGAGCAGTGGGCTGACAAACCTCAGCAGCCTTCGCTGGGTAAGGCTGAGTGCAGCACAGATCAGGCTCTGAGAGCTGTTTGCACTTTGGGCAGCAAAAACAAGCCACTTCCAATCAGCATCAAGTTCCCAGGCCTGTGCTTTGCTCCTGGGAACAGGCTGCCAGACTCTGGCAGCACCTGCTGGTTGCTGGCACAGGATCCAGCCCCAGCTGCTGCTCCATGCCCAGCTCACATCCCACCTGTAAGCCCCCTGCCAGCAGGTACAGGGAGGGTCAAGAAGTGCAATGTAAAAAGCTGTCAGCAAGAGGGAGAAAGGTCACTGAGCAGTGACTTCTATCCATGATCACTTGATGGGATTTGTTAACAGCTTCAGGCGAAACAGCCGGGAGCCGGCCAGGACCACGCCAGCTCCGCTTGCGCACAACGGCGCCGTCCCACGCCGGGGGCAAGGCAAGCAGGGCTGACCCCTGCGCCCGGGTAGCAGCGAGGCAGGGCCGCTACGGCGAGAGCCTGCGAGTGAAAGCCAACAGCTCGTACTCCTCGGGCAGCCCAAGGGAAGTATGGCCGCAGCCGGGCCCTGTGCCTTTCCTCCCCCAGCAGAAAGGGGCCTTGGGAAGGCAGGCAAGTGCTTCTAGGTGAGCCAGCAGGGATTTCTGGCCACTCCTGCTGCTGTCATGCAGCAGAGGTCTGCCTGGTGTAAAAGAACACGAACACATTCCGCTGTGCACACTCCTGATGCTGGTTGCATGCTTTTCCCCACCAGGTAACCCTGACCCAGGCACGCCTGCTGCCAATAGTCCTGGCACAACACCAGCTGCTGCCATGCCCGCAGCCACCGAGGAGGAACAAGCTCAGCACAAGTGAGAGCTGTGCTGGGAGGAAGCCTCTGGCATGCAAGAATGAGTCCATTTGCTGCCTAAGTGCTTTTCCTCAGCTCACAGGACGTGCACCAGTTTCTAGCTTGACCTCTCTGCTCTCCTCCCCCACTGCCTGACTGTACCTGCCTGCACACCAAGGCAGGCAGATGCCTCCTCGCTCTTCTTTGACCCAGGCAATGCCCTACCTACAGCTGCAAGCAAATGAACATGTGGCAGATCCCATAAGCAAAGACTTGTCAGCTTGGTCCAGCTATGAGAAAATGCTTTTGGACACCAGAGACAGCTGCAAGCCCCAAGCTGGTCCCACTAGGTACAGCCCACTGTACCTACCTGGGGACTGCAGGATTATGGAACATCAGTCTTTGCAGCCATATAGAGATGGGCTTGAGGATCTTTACAATTACCCATGCTACTGAGAAGCAGAGTTACCAGCTAGTGCACAAAACCCACGAGAACAGCATGTGCAGCAGTGAGGGTGAGCCAGACAGACATCAGGGTAAGCTGTGCTAAGAAGATGACCAGCCTCAAACCCCAGGGGTTCTCACTTAAACACATCTTATGGTCTCCTTAGGAAAAGTCCCACTGCACTTCTTCAGCATCAGCAGTACATGGTTGACTCACCAAGGTACAAGG
Source organism: Picus viridis (assembly GCA_033816785.1). Lineage (NCBI taxonomy): Eukaryota > Metazoa > Chordata > Aves > Piciformes > Picidae > Picus > Picus viridis. The sequence continues at coordinate 12,571,856 of CM066593.1, read as the reverse complement.
AAGGGAAAGGGGAAGATTAGTTTGCTGTGCCCCTGGTATAGTGGATTATGAGGTCCCACAAAGCACTGAGTCAAGCAAATTCCACTGCCCCACCTCTGCCGGTTATCTGAGCTGTGCAGAGCCAAAGCACCTGGCCTGTGTATTTACAGGGCTGTAAAGGATAAGGCCCAGACATAAAGGTTTTGGCTGTGACAGGGAAAGCTCAGAAGCTAGTCTCCCTGTCTGACAGCAGGTACACTCCTTCATGGTCTTCTGATGATCTGAAATTGCTTTCACTCAGAATGTTCAAAGTCCACAACCTGCAACACAGCTCACGGCTCACTGCTGTTTTGAGGGTGGTGAACAGGCAGCACAGGGAGCCAGGAGCCTGCTCTCTGGACACCACCAGTGCACAGAGCAGTTTTGAAAGAGCTTCTCCATCAACTGGGCTTATTGCTGCTATCCTTCAAACTCGTGGGGGTTAGAAATGAAGTTAATACCAGCTGCATTTAGAACAATCTCCATTATCAACAGGAACAAAAGGCTCCTGGGGACAAACCCAGAGGAGTTAGGACTGAATGTGCTCAGAAACTTCCAGAAGCAGCCTCATGTCAAAATGCCAAGATGTTCTCTAACGGGAGCTATACCACTCTTGGTTGTTTTCTAGACACAAATATTTGGAAACCTTAACACCAGCTCTAAGAACATCTCACAAAGTCATTAGTATCTTAATGATTCTACACCTTTATCACAGAGCTTTGCAAAAGAGCCGAGCCCACGGTGGCTCTTTCCAAAACATGGAAACAGCCTTCCCTCAACACACATTTCCTTCATTGCTAGCAATGACACAGTCCCAGGTCTACTCTGAAAAGCTTATGCAGCCTAGCCCGATGAAGACCCCAGTGTCTGAGCACAAGTCACTCTCAATTCTCTGTACACAGACCCGGTACCTTCCCCCACTTCCTGTTTAGCCCTGGGTAACAAGGACTGCATTAAAGAGCCACTTCCAGATTAGAACATGCCATGGACTCAGGCCCCATTAGAAGGGAGGGCACTTCCTGTGTGTCATCCCTCACCTCACATTTCCAGAGGCATTAGTGCTCAGAGCAGAGCTCTTCCTCCCAGCCCATTTTCCCTTTTTTGTCTGCCATGCTCATAAACTGGTATTACAACATCAAGCTGATACGAAATCATGATTTCACTGTGGTTAAGGAGCAGATGGGGCTGATGGAGCTGGCTAAGTCTTCTGAACTGGAGAAGGCTGTCAAGAGAAAAAACCAGCCTTATGCCAAACCAGCCTGGGATTACAGAAATATTCATCCTGCAGGGAGGCACCTTGCTCAGCCTGCTCCGGACAGCAACTGGGCACCTTCACTTCTGCTGCCATCCATTTCAGGACAAGCACTGCACACCACACCAAGAATGCACAACTTCCACAAGTTGTATGCAAGGCACCCGAAGAAGCCAGCTGAGAACAGGCAGAAGTGTGCAAATGCAGAGCAAGCTAACATCCAAGCTTGAAAAACAGCCCCCACGCAGAGGGAATTCAGTGGAAGTCAGCAGAACATGATTAGGCTGGCAGACGCTGGACAGGCTTGACACACCTATCAGAAGCACACCTAGCTGTCAGAGGCTGACAGTGTTTTCAACAGTCAGGGCTTGCCTCAATACCAATACCCAGCAGCAAGCACAGGAGGCAAGGTGGCAAGAGCAACATTACTAACAGCTCAGACCTAGAGCTGCCTCTTTCTTTCAGAGCCTGTTATGGAAGGAATCGCTTAAATAGGTTAAAAGCAATGAACCAGTATGCTGCTCGTGAGCACTCCATGATCCAATTTAAGTCATCTTAAGATGGCCTTAAGATGCCTCTCAGAGTTGTTATAAGGTTAATAAATTGCTTGGAAACTCTGTGCAGAGCTTAGTAAAATGACTAAGAAGCCATTGTCACAGTCTAACGTCATTACCTGGATTCTAGCACTTTCCAGGGAGCATGAAGGTGTAGTTCTGCAGCTTTATGGCCTCTGTTACAATGGTAATTACTTACAAAGGGCCCGAGATTGCTTGCAGACGCTTCTGACTTTGCATCAGGACAGCAGATAAACCTCCCAACACAAAACCTTTGCAGAGCTGCAACCAGAAGTCAAGATCCACAGAGTTTTTAATGCTTTCAGGTTTAAGTCTTTGTTACAAATAAAGTAAATTATACAGCAAATGGGTGTCAGTATCACAGCATCTCTTAAAGGAAGGTTGCCATCCTGGACATTGGTCAGCACAACTGGTGCAGGCTGGTTTTCTGCAAAGCAGCACCGCATCTGTCAGTTTAAGCTCACACTGCAATGCAGAAGCAAGCTCACAGTGTCTGAAAGATTAACTGGACTCCACACTCCTGCACAGGAGAAGGCCTGCAGTGAAGAAATACATGCCACTGCATTTTGACGCCCCTTAACTTAGGAACTGTTCTTGCTTACAGTGCTTGTCAAGGGCAGTTGTTTCTAATATTTTACAACCCCTCTCAAAAGCCATGGACAGAGGAAATAATTTCTTCTTCTGAAACCAAATTGCTTCCTCTGACATCCAAATATCTGATGTCAAAGCAAGAAAAACGGTGCCAGAATTCCAGGCAGCCACCCTGCCAAGAGCTGCCAAGAAAGCATTTCCCTTCTGCCAATGCATGTTGTCAGATGCATTGCCTAGACAGTAGAAATCGTGTATAAGGACCTAACATAGTACTCCAGATACCAGTTCCTGGAAACACAGCAGTTTTCATGAGGCACTGCTTTGTAAAGCATCCTTATTTGGATGGGGCAATACTTAAGAGATGAGAAAAACACGCTAGCCAGAAGAATGAGCTACACCACTTCTTCCAGCTTCCAAGTAACAGAGAGCTCTCCGGCTCAGAAGTTTCCAAATGTGCACCAGTATCTCTGAAGCCTGACATACTTTTTGCCTCCCTGTGCTCCTAGATTATCTACGCAAACATTTATTAGCACACAACGTTCTCCAGCTAAAATTTAACATCTTCTCAGGGCAGATCCTTCTTGCAAAGAGGGTATGCATAGTGACTGCACAACAGTACAGCCTTGATCCAGCTTACCACTCTGTGATGAGCACACGCCGCCAAGTATTCTGATCCTGAAGAAACAGCTTTCAAAACGAAAACCTCTTCAAACGGCAAAAATAGAAGCTGGGAGCGGGAAATCTGCTACATGCAAGAAAACTGTCTAAAAAGCTAACAAACGAACACCATAACACAATAGGCATCTGGCAGCATTTTCAGACATTTTTTTTTTTTAATTTATTCTGACATGCTATAAAGGAATAAATTACACTGTTAAAGAATTACCAGCGATAAAAGTATTTCTTTCTTTCAGCTGGGCTAGAAGAGGAGTGAGAAGGGAGACAGCCCGGGGCAGTAACCAATGTGAACTCTGCGTGGCGCGAGGCTGTCCCCAAGAACAAGAGTAAATCTGGTCATATCCACTTCACAAGAACTTGAAAGAAAATGCCTTGGTTTAAAACCATCCAAATACTCCATTCAAACTTTCCTTAAAACTAGCAATCACAAGTCAGTCCAGCCGAGGCATGACGTGGCACCGCTCGCGGGCCGCTCACCCCGAGCCCGCGAGAGGTGCCATTTCATCGGAAGAAAGATCCGACCTCGGCACAGAGAGGGGCTGGTCTCAAACAACAAAGTTATAAAAAAAAAGCAAGACTGCCCCCTTCCCCCTCAAGGAGAAAAAAAAACAAACAAACAAACAAAAAAATTACAAAATTTCTTTAAAAAACAAAATGAGGAAGAGTTACCAACACTAACTCTAGAATGATTTAGAAAAGAACACACACGACTCCTCGCGCTGAAAACAAACCGGCCTCAAACCCTCGGGTTTTAAACAACAGGGTCGCGGGGATTTCTTCAAACTGAATTAAAACAAGGCAAATGAAAAAGGGGGGGGAAGGAACCAAACCAAAATAAATCATCCTATTTCCTTAGAGAAACAGGTGTGGGGTTTGTTGGGTTGGGTGGGTGGTGGTTTGTTTGTTTGGGTCTTTTTTTTTTCAGTTTTTAATGAACTTGTAAACAAAAATGAAACAACCAAAAAACCAAAAAAAGCTCCCGCTTCAAAATAAACCCCCCAAAAAAAATCCCAGATCATATAGATGTTTACAGTGATTACATTTATCTAAGCAACTTACATACAGGTTCAGTTGTAAGATGTTAACTAAATTTCGTGACAAATATGCTGCTTTGTTTTTTTTTTTTTTTTTTTTTTTTTTTTTTTTTTTCCTTTTATACCAAGAACATTATAGAGTTAATGCAGAGTCCTAAAGATTATCTAGTAGTCGCTAAAGTTTCTCTTAAGTCTTCACTTTAGATGCTGTTATTTTCTAGCACAGGTAAGCAGGCAGAGTCTTTCATACGCTTAAAAACTGGAATCTTTGGTTACTACCATGTCAGCTGGCTTGGTATGTTGCACATAGAAGCCAACAACTTTTAAGAATGTTTTAAGTGTACAACTTTCAAAACCCAGGGAGGAATTAACCAGGAAAGAGTGCACAATTGTGAGCGTTTACGATTATCACAACTGTTGCCGAAGACTGTTCATGCCATTCTTCCAAAACAATGAGATCTCATAAAGCAGTGTAGTTCAAAGTAAAAAGGTAACAAAAATTGGCATATGCACAATTTTCTCCACTTGTGTGTCAACCATTAGTTAACTTTTCCACTTGAAAAAAATGCAATAGAAAACTGGACACCATGTTTCACTATCTCAGTAATATTCACAATTACAGCTGCTACAACTCCAAGCGCAGCATCGCTGACGCTGCCCAGAGCCAGTTTATACTGATATTAAGTTCTTTACACCAAGTAAATGGTTGCCCACAGCCACTGGCAAGTGTACGTATGAACTAAAATTTCTAGGATTTGGGGAGTGACAAGTCCTGCTCCGATCTGCTCTGCTCTGTCCCATCCTCTCCATGCTCAGAAACCTGCAAAACAAACACAAGGGCAATTTACTGATATGGGAGGAGAACGAAACACAGCCTTCACGGCAGGAGAATTAAACATCAGCTACGGACGTTCAAAGGGGAAACGCCGCTCCGCCTCAGAACTGCAGGGTTCCTGGCGCCCGTTCCCAAAGCTAATCAATGTTGCCACCACCCTTTTGCTCACACACACACCTACAGCTGCACTGGTAAACAGGCTCATGCACCAGCTGGATGCCACATTCCTCAAAGAGGAATTCAGACCAACAGTTTGAAAACAAGATGTGCTATTGCCACTAGGAAGCAGGATGTAATTTCATAGGATTGTTTTCTACTTGTCTGCAATGTCTCATGTTTATATCCTTGAATGTCAAACTGTCATCTGATTGCAGCGGTGCTCCTCAAAGAGGCAGTGCAGCAATGTCACACAGAAGGAAAAGGAACAAGAGTAACTTACCTTACAGTAACTGGTGTTCACTACATGCCCACATGTACGACACTGGGCAACCAGATCAGAAGCAAGGACCTTTGACAGTGACTGGGAAACCAGCATGCCTTATGTCCTTGGAAGGACAAGTGAAATAACTCATGTGACAGGGGAGATGGGGTGTCAAGAAGAGCTCTTTAAAGTTCAGTACTCCAAATGACAAGTTCAAGACACTTTGGAAGAGGGAGAGTGAAGGAATACATCCACAGATGTCAACCAGTTACTGCAAGCTAAGCCAGTCTTCTCTTCATGTGACTGCTTATACACTCCTTTCTGGTGACTCAGGTAGTAGCACTGTGCTTTACAGAGCTAACAGGAGTCTCAAGCGAAGATTACTTTGCCAAGCACGCTTCCCTTCTGGATGCCCTCCAAACAGCATGGTATTCTGTTGATGTACAAATTCATCTGAGCAACAGCTCTGAGTTTTTGCAACAGAAATCTCTCCACAGTGAAATCCAGACAAAGCTGACCTCAGCTATAGCTTGTGCTGTCATCCAGAGAAGCAAGTGCAAACAAGTTTTAAACACAGCCTGACATTCAGTAAAAAAAAAAAAAAAAAAAGAAAGAAAGAAAGAAAGTATCTGGATAGCACCCAGAACACAGCTTCAACTCTTCCACAACTGGCTGAAGATACTTTAGAAGAGACTGAATAGCTTTGAGCCCAATCTCAATGCACTGAAGGACAACTCTTTATCCAGCACTAGCAATTCTGTATCAAAACCCCAAAATACCCAACAACAAAACATCCTCCGCCAGCATTAACACAGCCAATCCCACCGGAGAGCAAATTCTCACAGAGGCCTCAGTGATTCCTTCATTCCACTGGCATGAAGTTGTCCACAAAAGTTACTTGATGCATCCAACCAGAAGTTATGCTGTTTTTCCACTTAGTGTTCAGCAGTGAACACTGACTCATCGTTTGAGCCACTTTCTCCATCCAAGCAGCCAAAACTAAGTCATCAAAGGAGGAGTGTGGAAAGAAACAGATCAACTCATTGCTTTAGAAGCCTGGACATTAACAAATCAAAAGGGGATCCTGAACCTGAGGACAAAGGACATGCTAACAAATGATATGCTGCTATCTGTGAAGATACCTTTAATCCAAGGTGCTATGGGGCAAGAGAATGCCCAGTTCTACAGACAGCAACAGGGAACAACATCCCTACTGAGTCCCTGAAAGACTGCACAAGAGTGTTCCCAACCACAGCTGTCAGTGAGATTTGAAACAGTCACACAGCATACAAGACTGCCAGCATGGAGAACATGCTGAAGTTTATGGTGGCATCTCTCTAACAGATCTTCAGTACACACAGGGCCAGCCCAAATCTGCACGTTCATCACTCCTTGTCCCTGCAGGATGTTACACAAAACGTGATAATCTCTATGGTATGTGAGGGATACTCAGATTGCTTTATTACTACCATACTGCAGATGTAATCATCAAGGGGAGAGTAACTGTACTGTCACATTCCAAAGAAGCTTCTCTACTTGAGAAGTGTTCAATTTTTTTCTTTAATAAGTAACTGCAGAGACAAGCAGTGAAAAGCGTTTAGTTATCAACTAGCTACACCTCCAGTAGCAAACTAATAGTCAGAGAAGCACTGCCATGACCACAGGTGTCCAGTGAATGCTAATGGGACCTCATACAGGTTTACAGAACCCTACTTTGAAGTGAATTCAAAACACCTCTCTCAAATGGAACCATAGACTTTACCCTGGAGATTGACTGCTTGAGTCAGTTTTATGGCTGCAGGAAGCTGACTGTAAGCATTAGTATACCTGAATGACTGCTGCACTGTCGAGATCAAGAGCTAAGCTTCCCAGAGTCAGCAGAGAAGCTCTGTTGAAACAATTCACCTCTCCCAAGTTCAAAACCCAGGTGATCTTGCAGTTACAAAAAACACTGCATGGGGTTCCAAAGGAGGACAGGAAAAAAGATAAAAAAAGCCCACTGACAGAACAGGCTACCCTGGAAGCAAAGAAAATATTCAGCCTGAATAACCTATAGGACTCAGTGAGATAGCTTAATGTGGAGTATCTATAAAATGAGCACACTGTCTAAGCAGTCTCTCTCTGGACACTATCTCCTCACCCTCCCCAATGATAAACATCTTCAACAGGACATGCACTTCATACAGTACACTGTAAGATTTTAATCAATCAAATGCACCTGTATATTGCTATTTCCAGTACTCTTGTTAAACTGGACATGGTTAACCAAAGGGGTATAATTTGATGAAGCCTTTTAAGCCGCTTCAACATAGGCTGTGCTACAGCAACTACATAGGAATTTAACTTAGCTCTGGAGAAAATAACCAGGTATTTCATGAATCTTCAATGGGACAGCAACATGTGAACCCTACGGCCTCCTGCTTGAACTTCGCTGGTTTCAGAAAATGTTTTAACAGGCAATATTCCCCACAAAAAGGTGTATGGAGTATTTTAGAAACCCAGAATCTCCACTTTGATGAAGAGCTATTTTAGGAAGCTGGGGAAGTCCTCTGATGTTTGACAAGCACTACTTCAATGCTTTGCCGATATTACAGTGCGATCAATCCAAAGGTCAACAACTTTTCTTCGTGATGAGGAGGGGAGAGGAAGAAGTTGTTCCCCCAGAAGGCTGTTATTTCATGAAAGAGTCAACGAAGTTCTGCCAGAAAGCATCTTCTCCATGGCTACAGTAATGGGCCTTAGTACCAAAGGACAGTACAATGAGGAATCTCCATCAAGAAACAGAAACGACCGGTAAGGTGCAAGTGTAAGGCAGCTTCCCTGCTACTCGTATTTGTCAGCTGCAGCCTTGCACTCTGTCACTGAATCATGACAGTAAGGTGGAGGCAGATAATCATTAGAATGACCTTTTCTTCACTTATGGTATAGCACTTGGTCAGAGACTGCCTGAGTCAGAAAAGCAGTGCCATTAAACCTCAGAATACTTCACCAGCAAAACAGTACTTCAAGTGCATACGAATCGATCTTCTGGGCAGTACAGATCATCGCCTCCTTCAAGACTTTTGCCTTAGGCACAAGAGGCTGTGAAGAAACAGCATGTTTGCTTAGCTTTCACCCTGCTCTAACAGCCAATCTCTCCATACCCCAGCACTGGGCTGGGTTCAGTAGTGGGTTCTGAACTTCAGTCAGAGCGTCTGTGTTTCAGGAAGCCATCTAAGCCTGGGTGCTTAATCACAAACTCTGCTACGTACTGGTGTTTCAGCTGAAGGAACTGGTTTGCAGCTTTCAGTGTTGTAACACCTGCTGGGTCTAGCAAAACAAGTTGGACTCTATGCCACAAACAATCTGCCATTAATGGTACCCTATGGATTTCCGCCCCCCCCCCCCCAAGAAACTAGCCAGGCTGGCAGTATCTCACTACTTCAGTTTTGTGGATGAAGCGCTGCATTTTTGGACAGCTGTTTTGACCAAAGCCAGCTGGCAATGTTTGAATGTTGCCACAATTTATGAAAAACGGTGTTTTGGTTTATTTAGAACATCTCTGCATTTCACTGACTTCCTAGTCTGCCATGGGAGCTTACCATTTTGGTTCATACATATAAAAATGATATGCCAAGACAAGAATGTACTGAAGAGTAGCAAGTACTAGCAATGCCTCAGTGTAGAGCAAACCCAGCTTCTCTGATCTCGTTCATACAGCCTCATCAGCTTCAGTCTTAGCCATGGCTCATCTTAAGGAATATTTCATTACAAGGCCTGCTCTAACAGTCAATAGCTGCAGCAGCTTCATGACATTGCCAGGTTTCCATCCCAGACAAAAATAAGTAACAAATTTCTAGAATGTGTAAAAAAAAAAAAAAAAGAAAGAACAAAAACAAAAGGAAAATGAATGTGGCTTTTGGGAAGTCATTTTGCAGTTTTACACAATGACATCCTGAACATTTCACAACATTTCCCTTTTAAACCACAACCTAAAAAATATTAAATATAGTGAAGAACCTGAAGACCCACCCCAGAACATCCAGATACTTCAGAAAATTGTGACTTGGCAGTCCACAGCAGTTTGGGGTTACTCCTCCTTTCAGGCAAAGCATTTTGAGCTCAGTGGTCCTTTCTTTTAACTCTGGACCAAGTGTCTCAGTGTAATCCCACTGGAGGAAGCCAGATGATTCACAATTTTCTGTTCCCAATGGTTGAAGCATACAGAACAAAGGCAAACCCACAGCACTGTGTTTCACACAGCTGGAAGAGCGTAGAACCCAAAGTCTCTAGATCCTTGCCTAGTTAATGAGAATTACCCCTTCAGAAGTGTTAGGTCTAGGATTTTGGATTGTAGTATATCTTTATATATATATAAAGATATATATATATATATGTGTATATAGGGAGATAAAAATAAATAAAAATGTCACATTCCCAACACCAAGTCAGTTTCTGGTTTTTGGAAAGTGGTTAATGCAGGAGCAAAAGATGCAGTGGTTAAAATGACCCAATATCCCCAGAAGAAATGATATGAAGAACAAGGACATTTTGGTATAAAGTTAGTAGTCAAATTCTCCAAGGACGTCTTTTGGTTTTGCTTTTCAAATTAACAGCCAAATGTGTTTTTTAAACCACCTCCTTGATCTAACACTTAAATTGCTGACATTGTCCAAATTAGTGTAATTTATTTTTTTCCTGTAACGTCACTTGGTTCTTGGCTACTAACCTTTCATGTTACTCTTGGATTTGTCAGTTTGCTTGCCTGTGGGGGTTTGGGCCTGCTGCCCCTGCCCACTGGAAGAGGCTGCCTGCTGTGCTGCTTTCTGCTTTAACATTGTCCAGTCGAATGTGTAGTCATATTGGTGGTTCAAGGTCCTAGAAAAGAGCAAAATACTTTACTGTGACACACCATCATTTCCTTACTGCCAATACCAACCCCCTGCTGAAACTCCAGAACTAGAGGTTAGTTCTTTTTGTAAGCTGCTTTGGAGATTATGAACGGTTTCTACGTGCTAAGTATTACCAACTCAAAGGGATTCTTGAAGCAAGCCCAAATACTATAAGGCAGTATTTTCTTCATTGTTTATGCAAAAATCTGCATCTTTAGAAGCAGCACTTGCTCACAGCTCAGCTTACCCACTGCCTGCAATAAGGTTCTCAGCTTTTTTTGTGGGCTTTTTAGTACAGTTTCAAGGAAAGACTGCAGTATTGTACATCATCAAATAAAAACTGCTTTGAATTCCAGAAACCTGAAGGGACTCTTGGGAGATCAGTACCAGGGCTTGTTCTTTTGATAGATGCTGTTCACTCCACAAAGTTGAGTTTATGTCCTGGTTTCTCTAACAAGCTCAGTGAAACAGCACTACTCCCTTCCATTGAAATCCCTCTCCTGGGCGTCACTGCTCGTCTCACCACCAACCTCCAAACATAAAAAGCTTTAAACACTCCTACCGAGGGGTCAATTTCTTGCAAAAGAACTTGAAGCATGGGCTCAATCCTCTAGCATTAGTGGCCAGACCATTCAATGTAAAGACAAGGGAATCTTTTCCTTCATGTTTAACTCTGAACAGTATTTTTCAGGTCTTTTCAATAGCTTTTCGAATTTTGAAATAAAGGAAGTTGCAGAACTGCCTAGGTCACACATATATGGAGCAACTTTCTGCAGTGCAAGTCTCCCTCAGCAGCTGCCAACCAGTAAAGCACTGACAAGTTTCTGTACTTTTCCACTTTGAGACTGACCTGAAAAGAATACGGAATAATTGCCTCAGATACATGTAGTCTGGTGCCTCTTCAAAGCGCAGGCCACGACAGTAGTTCAGGTACATGGCAAATTCTGCAGGGAATCCCTGTAAATCAATGTTAAACATGGCTTTCAGCAAAATGCTGCTAACAACCCTGTAAGAAAGCAAAAAGCTCCATTTCTGCCTATAACGGCAGAGAAAAACTGGTTGAAGGCTCCTACGTGCAAATTCCACTTCGCCTCTAGTTACTCGTTTATGCTGTATTTCAGAAAGTGGATTTCATCAGCAAGTTACCAGGTACACATTCCTTCCCCAGAACTGTTACTTGATGCATGCTTTGCAATCACAAGTTCCCTGCTACCAAAACCTTCAACGTATATTTAATGCACTTCATTCATCCCAATTAAACCCAGCTCTTATTAACTAGGTCTCTGAAACTAGTTGTAGATTGTCTCTTTAAAGATCCCACTCAATCTGAGCATACTGGAGAAAATTTAAAGAGTTACCACCCAAATGTGAGGATTTAACCCATGAAAACAGTTTTCAAAGACTCCCTGCTTTGCATATTTAATGCTGTATTAAAGCCTACATGTGGTGAGTAGCATGCAACATACTGCTGTACTACAAAAAAAAAAAGAACAAAATAGGATATAATAGTATGGAAGATGCTGTTAGAGCACATAAATATACATCACTAGGAAGTGTAGTCCATGGTGATGCTGTTAAATGTGCTACAATACACCGTGTATTCTCAAGGACCTTTGTTAATAAGCATATGGCTGTCACAATTCAAGAGAAATCTTAAGACCTGAAAGACAGTGTTGAAAAAAAGTAATTCTGCAACATGGCTTTAAAGGTCAGTTGACACCTCACTCTACTACAGCCTCTTTCAGATGCAGAAGACAATATGAACAATCTTGAAGAGGCAGAAACAAGTATATATGGGCAAGCTATCCACCTCTACCTTGGTTTTATTTATCCAAAAGGCCACATGTAGAACTTTCACAGAAGTTGTTGAAGGAATGAACAAGCCTAACTAAAGAGAGCTGGAGAGCTTGCGCAGCCAACAGTCACCAAGGACTGCAATGATGGTGGCATGAATTATGCCAAGCAATAGCAGCAAATGCCTGCTCTGTTACATTCAGTCTTGCTGGGTGGCCAAGCACAAGGCACCCATGACTGCCAGAGCAGCATTATTCAGCAGCAAATGCGTGTGAGGCTATCTAATATATTGGCTCTAGTTTAAAAAACAACTCCCAAGAACAGAACCTCCATTTCACAGTATGACATCATTTGGAAACTCTTACCTTACACAAAACCTCAACAGGAGTGGACATTTTCTTTTCACTGATCTTTTCATACTTTTGCTTCTTTGTTGCAGCCTGTGGAACATGTAGGTCACAACATAAGAGATATTGCACAACACCAAATTAACAAGGACAGTAGTTAAAATTAAAGAAAAAATGACAAAAATCCTTTGGTCAACCATAAGTATTTTATGTGAAATCTCCAAGTCCCACACACTTATTGCAAAGAGAATGAAGGTCAATCTGGTATTAAGATTTGGACACAGTTTAATACCATTTGTCGCAGTCTAATGCTTCCATCACATGGCACAGCTCGTGTAGTTCTAGCTGCTGCTTTTGTCCATTAAACAGACCAGACTCGCATTTACATTTGCCAAAGTTCTATTAATTCCCACTCAGTGCCCTATTCAAGGGCTGCCTGCATGTTTCAGTAAGCAGCCATTACATTCATTTGCAGCTGAAGAGTTCTAGTGTTTCACAAGCTGCCTGTCTTTTTAGAAAACTTGCAGCTGCAACACCATTTGAGTTACACAACTCTCACATGGAGGAAGAACAACAATTAAAACATGAAAACAAATCACTGAAGTCTGTTTAAAAGAAGTAAGAAATATTTCCACGCTTGTACTTGGCTACCATACATGAAAATACTTGGAAGAACTCTGTTGCAGCTAATTATTACTCAGTTGTGCCACCAACTGAAGGTACCACTGAAGATGAACCTTACAGGTGAGAGAGGTTATTTCCATGCTCTCTACAGATATTCAAAAAGCCACCAACAATGTGATTTTTCTACCTCCCAAAAGGAGCCTCAGCCTCCAAGACAGAAATTTGCAAAGATGATGCGAGATATTTTTGAGCATAAATTTAAGACAATCAAACAACACATATTGTGCCTGCTGCTCAAGAAGCAGAACGAACCTTTCTTCTCCCTTCTATAAATACCATGCCTTGGGAAAAGCAGCTTTGTAGAACTAAGCTGAACATTCTACACAACCACATATCCAGACTAGCAGGCAGCACAATACCCAAACATGGGAAGAAAAAAGGGTGGGGAATAAGCAACATAACCTACCTTTAATCCTTGCCAAGGCAGACTGGTCCTGTTAAAGTACATCAATACATAACCTAGAGACTCCATGTCATCCCGACGACTGCAGAATAAAAAAGCACACACCGAGTTATAAATCTTGGCATGTCACACTTGATTCCAAACAGTGCAAGCATTCCAAAATTGAAACAAAAATTAAGGCATAAAACCTAAGTTTTGGTGCAAAGGAAGGTCTCTTTCTAATACAGCTAAGACATCTAGGTGTTCAGGATTCCTCTGGCAGGCAGGTAACAAGTCTTCAAAAGCTGGAAGGAGATCCTATTTACTTTTCAGGCAAGGCACTTCAGCAGGCATTGTGTTTAGAAGCTTCCAGCTGCAGTTACATTAGAATAATTTGGGAAACAAAAACTTTGAACAATAGAAAGTGAAACATTAAATGTCTTCCCATTAACTTAAGTAGCTTGGATAGAAACTAACATTTTACCTGCAAGAACCACAATGTGTTCTATGAGAGATATATGACATGAGTCTTAACTTCATTAAAAAAGACTTCTCCTTTAGCCTTGTCTCAGTCTGGGACCATACTGGACACCTGGCCCCACAAGGTTGTAACTTCTTCCCTTCTGTCAAAAAACCTTGAACTGTCTCCATGATTTTTAGAAGACAAGCAATACACACAAAAGTGTATGCACCAAGCTGAGAGGTGCCTCCGCTTTCTTCCTACAAGAAGTCTGTTTCAAGGCTGCTAAAGAACTCCTAAGTTATCCATCCATAGACTTCAGTGAGAATTTGCACAGAAACTCTCATATATACTGCATATGCTCCAGATCTACACTGCAGCCACACTGAACACCACAATACTTTCTACTACTCAGCTTTCTCAACCACTAAAGCCAGTGCAGTTCACTGAACTGGAAAAAATGCTCCATGATTTTTTTTTTCCCTCTTGGCAAAGTTACCTATTCCCAGCTGTGGCAGAATCAGATTTTACCTCTGACTGCCCCTCTGCAGCTGACATCTATTCAATATGAGAAAGAAAAATAACTTGGTCTTCCCCTCCCAGCTCTTGTATGCAGAGCCTGACAGGTATTGCTGTTGCTTTGCCATCTAGGCAGATCTGCCAAAAGCTTTTAAATAGTGAAAGAAAAGATTATGCACCTACTACCCTACAAGGGAGCAAAAGGCTAACAGTGGTATTGCAAACAGGGTTATACCTGTGGGTGAGGGTAAACCAGCTCCCTTTAAGTGAGAACAATCTGTAAGAACCTGAACAGATGTACCTTCAATTCCTGATATGAAAGATGGAGTAGATGATGCTTTATGTTGTAAAAACTACTAATATTCACCTGAATGCTTGCTTGTCACACCCTCAACTGGTGTTACAGTTCTCTGGCTCTCGGAGAACCAGCTCAGGAGTTATCCCAGAGAAAAAAAAAAAAAAAATCAGCTTGGCTCCCTAAACTATTTCACCAAAAGGCCAACAAAGCACTAGCTGCACCCAGGGGTCAGGGAAGAGAAGATTGGTTCATTCCTCTTTACAGCAGCTAGCTCTGAGCTGATCTCAGCTGGAACATGAAACCACAGACAAAGACAGGGGGATGAAAAATGACACAAAGACCACAAACTCCTGCCTGAAAAACTTGCTAAGGCTATTAGAATTGCAGATTTTAATCAACAGGATTCAGCAAACCAGTATGGAACCATGACGTGAAATTACATTTTCTGAGAAGGCAGTGGTAAATTCAGAGGCAATAAAAGGATGAACAGTCTCCATCCCCTTCCAGTTCATTGTCTGAATGCTTAATTTCATGATTTTGTAGCAGGAAGCATTTATTTTTGTAAATCTGTAATGGATATGTGACATTTGAGCACATACTGATAAAAGTGATTTTCAGGATTTGGAAACACAGGACAACTCTCCCCATTACTACACCAAGGAAAGGATTGCTGTCCCCTCAAGCTGTCATTACATAGAGGAAATATGTTCTCTGAGTTGAAGTACAGCACCAACAGCTGAAATATTTGGTCATAAATTTCAAGACTGGTTTCTCTTGAATCCAGGATTGTTTGCCTCATTGTTGTCTTGATCCAGATGTTTAACAGCTTTTAGCATGCACCAAGGTACATTTCTAGCTATATTAGAATTCCCAGTACCAGCAGAGATGGTACAAGACCTAAATTATAAAGCAATCATTCTTTGCAGTTCCCCTACTTCACTGTGAGGTGCCAGCACATTTATTTCCTTACCAGAACATCTTAAGTTCTATGAAATGCACTTATTTCAGAAATGACATGTGCTATTTACCTTTCTTGACCCATAGGTCAAGTAGGCTTAAATAATAATAGACAAAATACACTTAAGGAACCTTAATGAAATTAAAATAACGAGGAAACACAGAGCATTTTAAAGCACTAAATATTTGTAAGTTACATCTTCTTGAAGCTGACCACTAGAAAGTCTGTCATTCCCATCTCTAATAAATTGAAGGTCAGAGGCATGGGAATTCATGGAAGTTTTAACTATGTCCAAGCAGCCTCAGCATCACATAGTAAAGACACAGTTACACATTACAGTATCTGGGCACATAAACAGGTAAGGAAGAGAAGAGAGGCATTGCTTCGTACCCTATGAGTACCTAACATATACTTCCAAACAACCTAAAGTGCTGCTGTACTAGCAATATGCTTTTGATCCAGATGATAACATGCTTGTTGATTAAACAAAGCTCAAACATAAATATATCCAGACATATACACATGGTCACAACTATGGCTGAGTATACCAGAAACCCAGTGTGAATGAAGTATAAGATGTTTAAGTCTTGCTTGCAGGCAAAAGGATGAAGTTTGCTAACTTGAAGTAGAGAGAACAGGACACACAGCAGTTTCAGAATATCCTTCCTGGCTACAGAATGGCATTTCAAACCAGTCACCTGTGGCATCCACAGGTATCAATACAATCAGGAAAGTGTTCCATTTTATTTGTGAATTACCTGGCAGATTCACAATGAATGTACAGCTTATCCTTTAAAAAAGCCAAACAACCTCCACCTCATGCCTGCAAGACTGAGACTCTCTTCAAGAAGCAAATCAGGAGCTTGCACAGGCAGTCAAAAAGAAAAGCACTTGCAAAGGGGTACATACACTTATTCACATAAAATTAGTTCAGGCACTTCAGAAGCTTACAAATAAGATCATCTTGCAGCCTCCAAAAGCACAGCAGTAATCTCCTTTGAACTCACCTCTGCTCAATGCCAAGATGTGCATTGATACTGGCATATCGAGCTGTGCCAGTGAGATTTTTGTCTTCTCTGTATGGTATGTGTTGCCTTGTCCTGTTGTCCCGGTACTTTTTGGCCAAACCAAAGTCAATAAGGAATAACTTAAAGAAAAATGAAAACAGATTATATTCCCATGCAGTGCAAGGAAATAGCCAACCTCTTTCACTAAGCATTAGCTACATTGTACGACATCCACACAAATATAACAGCCTACAGTTAAGAGGAAGCAAAGTAACAGTGCAGAGTCACAACTAGCTTTAACTAGCCAGTTCAAAAAACTCAGTGAATTAGTTCAAGCCTCTTCTCAATCCAGTGGAATAGATTAGATTGTGCTACTCAACATCTGTAACTTAGTGCTACAATTATTTTGTGTTACTATTGTAGTCTGTATCACATTAGCTTGGTAACTACAGTGCACAATTTAAGAAGAAAACTAGCACGTGGGAAAGCACCCTCCACAAAACCCCACTCACGCTGCAGCACCTCACACACACAGATCGTTAAGGGCAGCTCAGCAGCTCAATGCAAATGATGCACATCCTGTTTTGCTCCCTAGGTCTCAAAGAATACTGGCCACTCCTCAGAGTGTAAGACCAGAACCCTCACACAGCAAACAAGACATCCTGCTTTCAATCATACGCTCAATTTAGGACCACCAGAACACTATCACAGCAGCATGACACACTTGCTGATGATATTAATACAGGCAGGAAGCTAGAGCCTAGTACGCAGAACCCAATTCAGGTTTCTAATAACTGAGTTCGCCTGATTTGATACTAAGCAATAACTGAGTGTGTGCTAATTAGTGTGCCAACAGCCAGCCTATCTACAAAGGTTAATACTGACTGTACCTTCTTGTGACAAGATTTCAGGACTAGGCAAGAAAAGCTGAGGCAGAAGTACGTAAGGAACATTCCAAATTCTAGCAAGCAGTCCTCAAGCTACAAACCATCAGGCTGAGCTCTGGATTCCAATGCTGACTACAAGTCCTGCAGAGTAATGGATTTTGTAAAAGTAACTTGGGTAGGGGAAGGAGATGATGGAAAGGAGACCTGAGGTTCGGTAAGCTCTCAGTTGAAATCTATTTGGTTATCACCTTAAAGGTGATTCCAGAACAGAGGATGCAGCTTCAGATGTAAATGAGTACTGGAGATTAATATGCAGGTATACCTACATCCAAGACTGAGACGAAGGATCGCTCTGACACACTGGAAGTGCTGTGACGCTCAACATGGAAGTATCAGGGCTGCTGAAAGTTTCTGAATTGCATGGCAGCAGTGTTTTAGAATGTTACTGAAAGAAGGTTTTCTAACTATAGTAGTCTAGGAAAGATAAAAACACTAAAAACCTCTTCAGCTGTATGTCTGAGTAGAAAACCTTGAGTTGAAGTCTGGCTGTGATTTATATGCAACCACAAGCACATTTGCTTTTCTAGCAAAAGTCACCCTGAAAGGCCAGAATGCTTTGAGCAAGAGGATATAAACCCAAGTTTTAAAACCAAAGGCACTCCTTAGTTTAGTAAAATGGAGATCTGGTCTTTGTTGCACGCGCCACGGCTACCACTAGAGGTAGTAATTCACTTAGAGCATGGACATGTTCTCCAGCTACCAGGAAATTAGCGATTTTGATACTAAACTCCTAAAGCAGACAGTATAAAAGCTTCTCTGTGATTAATATACTGCAAATGCAACTTTCCTAAAAGCAAAGCCTGAGCTAAAATGCAATCCCTTGTTTTGCGATCAGACCTTTCCAATCTGATGACAACCTCTGATGTATAGTTTCCAACTGCTGTTTTTGCAGGGCCTTTGCCCGTTAGCTTAAGCACATTACTATGCCTCGAGGAGGGAAAACCAACCACTATATACATTGGCCATTTTCACTGCACATTCAGTTACAAACACTTCGGATGACTCAGTCTTTATGTGCTTTCTGTAATCCTGAGGATCTTGCTGTTAGTGGTACAAAGGGACAAAGTCACAGCTCATGAATCAAAATAGGTAATACAGAAGAGTGCCTCTAACAAATAGCTGTTGCCTCACCCTGTTTGGAAGAGTTGGTAAGACTACTGTCTTTGATAGAGTTACACAAGTAAATGATGCTCTGCCTCTTCCACCACTCTAGGATCTCTGGATATTAGACCTCAATGAGATGATTCTGCGTTTTCACAAGAGGTATGGGTAGAACTCCGAAACACCCAAAAAAGGAATCAATTCTGCAGCACAGGCATATTTATGCACTAGACAAGTAAGTGGGTAATGTTTTACAGCACTGATTTCTCTAGGGAAGTTTACTCTCTTTCTTAGTTTATGCTCAATCTGTATTTCCCACTCTAGATGGATGGAAAGCGAAGGATTAAGTCCATCTTGCAATGAGTTAAGTTGGAAGATACAGCCTGATTTGGATGAGCACAGAATGTACCAATGCCAGCCAGCAGGAACACAGATGTATTCCCACAGATAACCTCATACCACCTCAATTCTGTTTGTTGCACGATCAGCAGGAAACTGGAGAAGTAGGGCAAAATTTTTGCCAAGAGCAACTATAGAAGTAGATCAAAGTCTCTGCCTCAACTGATAAGAAAGTTTCAGAAGCAGACAACAGAAGCCTGTCAGCTTGCATACAGCAGCTAGCTGCCTGGGATTTAATACGTGAAGACTATTGCTGTGGAAAGCTACGGACTGGTTCTATGGCCAGAATCCTGAGCTATGATTCATATTCAGCAATTTCCTGCTAAGAACTGGCATATGTTTTCATTTCTCTTCAATTCATCTTCTCCTCAAGAGTCAGGAGTACTACATTTAACACCACAAGATAAGCTCATGCTTCTCCAAGACACAGCTTGTTGATTACAAAATTTCATTTGTAATTGCAAGGGATGAAAATGTGAGTGTCCTCATTACACGTTTGGAAAGATTTTGAGGCAAAACTGCAAGGCACAGAGTCTGGCTGAAGCAGTAACAGAATTTCTCCACATGTATTCAAAGACACTGCAGGAACCCTACAGAAAAGCAAGCAGAGAGCCCTATGCAGAGGCCATGATATTTCACTAGGGTGGCTTGTCTATTGTTTGACAGAGGTTTAAAGGACGAAACAAAACTCTCTTTCTGTATCTGAACTCAAGCACGTACATTTAGCCCTTTTTAATATCAAGTTTAGAAGTAATTCCACAATTTAAACAAGCGCCACAGGGAAACATCTTAGTAATGTTACATGTTTGCCAAGTATGTCTGAATAATGCCAACATAAGAGGTGCTTTTGCAAGGTCTACATTCTCCAGGAAAAAAAAAAAAAAAAAAGAAGAAAAAAAAAAAGGAAAAAAAAAAAAAATGAAAAAAAAAAAAAAAAAAAGAAAAAAAGAAACAACAACAAAACCAAACAAAAATAAAAGCACATGAATTTGGGGTTGAGGTTGGAATAGGAGACAGTTCAGACCTGGTTTAATCCTGAGAAAGATGGGTCCTGAGAAGTACTAACAGTCATGCTTCTTTTCCTCTTCCCCACTGGAGATTCTAAACACTGAACAAACAATAGAGGGTGGCAGTGCATCAAACAGTATTGCTTACATTGCAACAACGGCTGGCGCAGACAGGCAACACCGAGGCGTTCGAGAAAGAACAGGGTAGCCAAATGCCATCCTTCTTCCACCAAGCACTGTAGTTTTCAAAAAAGCTAGGTATGTTCTTTTTGCCTTTTTTTTTTTTTTTTAATATATATATTTTTTTTTAATTACTTGTTTTCCAAGGAGAAAATTTGGAAGATAAGAGAAGATAAATTTCAACTTTGAGCCGCTCCAAAGTGGCACTGCCTTGACCAGGGATAGCAATGGTGACATTTGGCTCTATTAAAAAAGGAAATTGAAGTTTTGCTTACAGAAGCATCCTTTGGTTCCACAAACTGCCCTTGCCCCAAAAGACATTTAGAAAAAGTAAATCTTCAGTAAGGAAGAGGTAGAAGGCATTTAGTCACCTTAAAGTTTACTTTCATAAGCATGCAGGGCTTATTTCTAGCAGAGATGGAAATTCATCTTTTAAGGTGGGAGCAAAATTTCTCCCAATCACCGAATTAAAATTTGAAAAAAAATCAACTTTTTTTTTTTTTTTTTTTTTAGAAAAATATAACTGCCAGGAAGCTACTGGAACAAGATTACCATGCTGTTCTAGTCTTTATGGCTGATTTTCTTTCAACTCTGCAGAGTCATCTCTAAAAAACCCCAAACTACACTTAGGGAAAGAAACAAAGTACTGCATGGTGGCAACTGTTCCCTAGATAGGGCACTTGGTCCCCAACTGAAACAACCCCTTCCTCATTTTGTCTGTGTAAACCTATCAGTTTGCACTTATGTCAAGAACTACCTCCCTGTCTCTAAAACCTTGCAACAATAATGAAGCCCAAGCCCACAGACAGTGTTTACCACCGTACCTTTGGGTGGCTCCCTAACTAGTTTACTAATGGGGAAAAAGCATAATGGTTTACAGGCAATTTTGGCTTTCATTTCAGCTGATGCAAATCTAATGTGTTCCTTCACTAAAGTAAGCACAGCAGCAATTTCTAGGCCATTAATCCACATCAAGATGAAACAGAGTGCAGCAATGCCAACCTCGCATGACTGTGCAAAGTATAGAAAAATGGCCCAAAAAGAACAATTGGAAACCAGAAACTAAAACTAGGAAAAAAAAATATTTGAAGTT
Source organism: Picus viridis (assembly GCA_033816785.1). Taxonomy (NCBI): domain Eukaryota; kingdom Metazoa; phylum Chordata; class Aves; order Piciformes; family Picidae; genus Picus; species Picus viridis. The sequence goes on along the minus strand of CM066593.1, from coordinate 12,550,405 downwards.
TTCAAGTTATACTCTAAGTCATGCCAGAAAATTAAGGAGCCTAATTGCTCGACACAGCAGGGAAAAAAAAATAGAGTTCTACAGAGTGAAAGTATGAAACTTGGGAACAAGCAAAGTTTAACAGCAACAAGATTACATGAAGACTGCCTTTCAGCTGGACTCACAAGCTTTTCCAACAATGGTTGGACCTAAACATTCAGTGCACTGCACCTCTTCAGACAAGAGCTGTCATCTCATGTTAATCAAGCTTTCCCCTTCTCATATTCATGGCCCTGAAGTTGGCATTCATACAGGCAAACAAAGGTAAACATTTTAAACACTAGTAGTGCCTAAAGAGATGAGACATTCTTGGACAGCATATAGAGAAGATAAGTGGGAATCTTGCTTCCAATAAACAGCTTTATCACATACATTTGTCCTGAAGTTAATTTCTATTAAGTAGCATGCTTAATGCACTGCCAATGCTGCCTGTCTGCCCGAGCTCGACATACAAATTGCAGGATTAAGTATATTTCACTTATGAGAACTAAAAATAAAAAGTTTTTGCCTCTATAAGGTTTTCAACAGCAAACATGCACTTCTGACTAGGTTTACCCATCCAAACAAGTGCAACAACCTCAGTCCACCCCCTGCCCTGCTTCCCCCAAAAAACAAGAGAGCAGTTTGTTGTATAATATATTCAGGTACTCTGCAACTCAGCAGTTTTCAATCAATATATTTGCATAATTTCATTTCTATAAAGGCAACTGATCTACATGTCAGCTATTAGTTGTATCCACACTTCTGATGGCTGAAGAGTTGTCTTTACCAGTCTGTCACTGCAAAATTTAATGCCCTGATGACTGGTACGTCAGGAGCTCCACGTTGGCACAAACTCTTTTCATCCTGGGAAGCCATCCCCAAAACCAGATAAGATTTGACCTCATCATTGAGAAAAAAAATGCTATTACAACAGTCATTTCAATAATGAAACTCCAGTATTGAGAAAAGGAGCCAAGTACTATCTAGGGTTAGTTTATCCTGCTACAAGTCTAGAAATTATTTTGCAATCCAGTGCATCTCACAGGTTCAGAGACCCACCTGTGCATGCCACTGCATTTAGAAGCAGACACTGAGAATCCAAGTTCTCACATCAAAGAACTATGGTTTAGCATCCAAAACATCAGTTTTAGCAATGAGCTTTAAAGGTTTTGCAGCGTGAATCAAGTACCATAGCCATTCCCTTTGGATCTTTTAAACAAAGAGCTTTAGACTAACCTTATTACAGTGACGCCCAATACCCATTAGGAAGTTATCTGGTTTAATGTCTCTGTGTATAAAATTCTTTGTGTGCACATATTCAATTCTACTGATCATCTGTAAAAAAAAAACAACACACAACAACATCCACAACAAAACAGTTAAGATTTCAGAGTAATACAATTCACCTAAATCTTCAATAAAAGCATGAATTTTTAGTACTATTTTCCTCGTCAACGTAAGTTTCTTAAAGAAAACCAAGGGGTTATTTTATGCTGTTCAAATAAATCTTTATGAGTCCATAATCCTGGTCAGGAAATGGCAAATTAAATACCTGAAACTATTTCCTAGGCATAAATGTTCATGTCCTAACTGTAACGTCCCACTAAAGAGTAGTTTTTCTTACTTCAAACTAAGGTTTTCTGTACCTACCACAAGGCAGTTTTAAAGCTCATTTCCCTCCCCCTGTAGCAGTTACTCATGTATCTGGGCATTCGTCATCAAGTGTCACTTTTCCAGGTAATAGCTTTCATGGAGCATGTTACAACTTGATTGTGGCCTGCAGTGTCATATCTAGCCTACCATGATCCAGGAGTAACAGTCATCAGTGAAGACAGAAAAACTCTGGCACATCTGTACTAGCATACAGTCATGCAATTTCCTGTGTGTGAGATGACAGCAGACATTTCTGTGGTAGAGCTTTCCAGCTACTAAAACACTTTTTAGACAGTCTTTAGCAAGTTGAATTGTTACAACATCATACCCTTGACAGCTGTCCTACTGGACGATGCCCTGAAAGCCAGTTCTGTGCACTGATATCACACATCCCATCTATGTTTTCCCAGATGACAACCAATTAGCGTTTATAATCCAAAGGAATACTGCACAAACCCCATGCAGATTCCCTGGAGATGCTGTAACATCCAGGCTCTAGCTAACTGGGCAGGCAAATGGCTCTCTAAAGCAAGCGTACCACTCACTTTAAGGCAGCTGAGAATAGGGACTGCTGACCCTGTCTCCATACAAATGCCAAGTGCTTCCTTGGCCAAGAGCCTGGGATTCTACAAGCATCTGGCTAAGTGACAACTTGGTACTAACATCAATTACGTAATATTAAATGAAATTTAAGCTACCATTGAAAATTCAACTTGAGAAACCCTTTCAAGTAGCTGAAGACAGCACAACCCAAGCCATTTATTAATCACAAGGAAAAAACAACACAGCTGGGCATTTCAACTGCTGTACTCATGACCAAGTTGAAAAAAACATGAATTGCTATAAAAAAGACTTAGCAGGCCTCAGCTTTAGAAGCTTTGATTAAATCTAAGGTAGAGTGGCATCTCCACTAACAGTGTTAAGTACTGTTTAAGCACTACAACCAACAAAACTGTAGTTTCTAGGTCACAGTCTGGTACTAGAAGTTACACGAGGCTGTGAGCACAGTGACATTCACTAAGAACAGCCTCACAGACTTACACATGGCTCATCTGTCACCACAGATGGACAACATGCAACAGGTTTCCATTATATGAGAACCACCATAACTGGAGAGTGCTTCTAATGCCACCCCCATGGCTGATATTGGGTGTGAATCCAGCCACATTAGTTTCAATACATTAAAGCTGCACTTGTTAGATTTGCAGCATCAAGGAATTAGTACTTGTGCTGTGTTTCACTCTAGGTCTATGTTCATTTTCTATGCCACAGCACAGAGAAGCCACCATCACTGTGTTCCTATGCAGGTCAAGTGTTCACTTAGCTATACACAATATTGAAACACATGATTTAATCATGCTACACCAAATATTTGAGAGGTTTTTAACTCCCTCTGGTAAGGTTTGTACATACCTGGTCTGCTAACATAAGTACTGTTTTCATCGTAAACCTGCGAGAACAGAAGTTGAATAGGTCTTCAAGGCTGGGCCCAAGAAGATCCATAACTAGAACATTGTAGTCCTTTTCTTGGCCATACCACCTGAAACAAAGAAAATTACCCAGTGTTAGCAGGAATCCTAATGCTGCCCAGAATACCATTAGACCTCTTGGCTGAAGGCCACATTGCAGATTACTACTCAACATTGAAAACTGACTTAGAAACAAGGCTAGTTGTATCTTATTTTTCCTGAAAACAAAGTCTGAGGACAAAACAAAATACACACATCAGTAGGTTTGTGTGCACATTTAATTGTCCCTCAAGAGGAAACACTCGTATGCTTTAACAGCAACTGAAATATCAAAATACCAAAATCAAAATGCAATAAAAGCAGAAGCCAACTCATGTCCACATACTGCAGTCTGTGTATAAAGTCTACGGGCAGGAAACCTTCCACTCCCACCACTTTCCTGTGTTAGCTTCACAGAAACATCTTTACATGCTTTAGGTTTTGTTTTCAGATATGACTTCTCTGCAACAGAGCAAAGCAGCTCATGAAGCTAACTCATTTGCTACCTCTTCATTCATTTAGTCATCCAAATTTAACTAATGGCAGTCAAGTTCTGTGTCCTACTAAGTAGAAGATTAAGGCTCTTTTATCAGGTTTTAACATCATAGAAGGAAAAACCCCTAAGTCTCAAAGCAAAAATACAAATGCAGCAAAATACTACCTGCAGTCAGTGATACCCACCCCCAAGTGTCAGACATACCAATCTGGGGCAAAAAGATAAATGTCAATGCTGGGAGGAACAAGCGGAAGGCCCTCCCATGTACATTTTCCTTTTAACCCTTGTCTAGTATTTCACAGTTATTTCACCAAGATGGAGTCACTTCTTCACTTCTGCAAATCTTGGCTGTGAATTTACATACTTTAAAGGGGCACTGAAAGACAGAACCTGAATATTCTTTACTGTCCTTCTGCACATTCCAGATACCTACAGTTAAGTAAGAGGCGTGTGTGGAAAAACCTCATGGACCTGTGCCGAGTACCAGTCTATCACTGAAGATTAAACACCTTGTGGATCAGAAGGCTGCATTTTGCCTCTGCTAGGCACCCAGTCCTTATAACAAGGGCCTAGTACCTGCAGTCAGTGGGTAAGGCACTGACTAGCTCCCTCTCAGAGCAATCCTGAAGTTTCCAAGAACAGTGGTACAGACGAGATACAACAAGAAAATACCTCATAACAGGAAGCAGATTAAAAACAAATAAATAATCAAGATTCAGCTCAAACAGTAGTAGTGGGGGCTTGAAGATGTGTATAGACATTTTATTTCCACTTTAGGCAATGAATCCAGGAGGCTAATGCCTAGTTGTCTGGAAAATCATTACCACTGATAAAACTGATAAATTCCTTGGTACTCACAGGATTCCAAGCTCAGCCAGAGTACTAAAGTAAAATGTTTACTAAATTGCAGAGAAAAGATTCTATATTTGGATTTGTTTCAGGAACTACTGGCCTGTGCTGTCCCACTGTCTGCATTACAATCATGCACTTTGTAATGCACTGTTATAAACTTCACTGAAGTTACACAAGCTGTGGATCATACCCATTGTTTTACAGGTCAGTCTAGGACCTTTATTCATGCCCTACGTAAGAGGGGATGCAGAAAACACATATGTTGAAAGCAGTCATTTAAATGGAAGAAAACTATTGACATTTCAATTTTTATGATCATACCAGTACTGTAAGTACTATTTACCAGTTTTTCCTTCTAAAAATTCATTCAATATATACTGTACTGTACATATATAATGTACAATAAAAACCAACCCAACCTACAAGTGACTCAACTAGGAAAGCATGCTGATTGTATTATTTGATAAAGTCTGTCCTTTATGTAAAGGTTAATACTCACACTGCAACCTGGCACCAAGCCATGAAACGTAGGCATTTTTAAAAGACCTGCCTAGCTAGGCCCTTTTAAGGAGTGATCAGAAGCTAGTTCCAACCTCAAGAGCAAGCAAGCAGAGTGTTTAAAAAATGCAATGCAGAGATGAAGAGTCAAAACGAGACGTTGAGAGAAGTTTTTAATCAACAAGAAACCAGCCTCAGTTCAAGAATTACTGACTAGGCCTGTAAAGCTACTTCTTGGTTCCTATCAAAGTCACCCATGCAAACCACTGACTAGGTTTGACAAGGTTCTATAAACAACTCCAGAGGTCACAGTCGAAAATGAAACATTATGGTCATCCAGTGTAATGAAAACTGAACCAAATTACCTGCCTAGTTTTTCTGTCACATGAAATTTAGGTTTGCTGGCCGCAAGTCTGAAGAATAAGCTGAATTGAAGCACTCTAAGGAGTAAATCAAGGCCTAGACAAAATATGATTTTCTTCAAGAAACAGAAGTCCAATTGAGATGTTGAATGTGATTGTTCGGTACAGAAACGGTTCAGTGCCCAAGAGAACGCATTGTAAGGGAAGGGATCAAAGATCAGTCTTCACCAGAGCTAAGGAAATTTAGTTACAGCACTGCAAAAAAAGTGAAGCTGATGAAAAAGAAGCCTACCCTGGGAGCTACATTTAAAAACGCATTTGGCTCCTCTCTCTCTCTCTCTCTCTCCTTAGTAAGTGCAGTACTTCAGGTTGATTGCACAACCTCCATTTGGCCTATTTCTACATACATACAAGGAGATTTTAATCTCCTGATCATTTTGTACTGGTGGAAAGCAGAATCAACTCTGCAAGACAAAGAAATAAGAAGTGACCTCTTAACATTTCATTTTCTTCTTTATCTACCTGCCTGTAACTCCTCTCAGATGACTGCTGCATCATTTCATTTCAGTACTGGCAACTGAAACTTCTGCTAAGGTACTGGAGTACTTTGTGCTTTATTTACTTTGCTAACACTCCAAGTAAGTTTTCGTTTCCCTTGGAAGATTTCCAGGGAAAATGAGATTAAGAAGTAAGGCTACATCATGTCCATTCAAAGTCTAGTAGCTGCTACTATTGGCAGCTCTGAGTAAAAACGTTAGAAGTCTTGGCTCTTCTTACAAAACCTTGGATATTATGGTAAATCAAAGCATGGGCAAGTCCTCTTTACTCCCATCTTCACATCACCAACATAAGATGGTATATATGTACACATTGTGGATGAGCACAATTTTTGAGCACTTTGGCATGTAAGTTCTAACAGTACTGGGCTAAAGTGCAAAACAATGTGGCAAGAAACCAAGCACAATTCTGGGGGAGGAGGGGAAATTCAAGAAGAGTACCAACGTCTCAAAGAGATCATCAAAAGTTCTAATGTTGCATCACCAAAAGAACTTGAACTACTATTACGTAGCCATGATCCCCACAAAGCCCTGGGCAACTATTATATCTGGCACTAGGACCTCAAAATACAAGTAACCTATAATGTCTGTCAGCTCCATGGACTTTTCCTGGCTAAAGCACACTTGGGAGTCCTCTCTCCCATATTAAAGTCAAGGAGACAGCGGCAGCAAGACATTTTAAATAGGAAGAGTTTTGGAGAGGAGCGGAAAGTGGAGCAAAGATTTAACTACTCGATGGTTCGCTTCAGATGGGAAATGACCCTGCATAGTTACATACTGTCCGTTATTTCCAGACATAAAGCTAAATTGCTGGACTAGGAAAACTAATGCCTTCCCTGAGTGGTTTCTGTCCCATTGACACATACATCCTAAATAGAGAATGTAGTCTGTAGCACAGGTCCATTTACACTTATGCCAAAAAAGCCCCCCACAAAGTGTGATTATCAGCTTTCCCAAAGAACAGCACGAACTTATTGAAGACAACAGAAAATACTAAAAGGACACTATTTATATGAAGAGCTAAGATTTATCCTTGAACTGGCAGCACAACGCTAACACCTGTAGAGCTGTTGAGAACCCTAGTCCCCATTTGTGCTGTAAGGCCTGCCCAAGCTCACACGCACAAAAATGCTTCGTCACTCTACCTCATCTCATCTGTTTAAAGCTACAGATCACATTACTGCAGATCGGTTAGAATACAGGAAGTATCCTTTATAAAGTTCTCCATCAAAGCATGGTTAAACAGTAACTTCAGTGACTCATCTAATGTGAAAGATCAAGACTTGCCAATCAACTTTCCAAATCATGTTTAGCAGCTTGCTGCATTGTCCCAGTATAGGCACACAGCTCATTTTTCTAGCATCTTGGATGTCAGTATTTGTAGCTCTATGGTGAACAATGAAATCACATGACACAGCGGTTCCATGCCAGATCACGATAGGTGCATGTTTGCTTGAACTCATGGAGGGTGTTCTTTCAAATTCCCTTGACTAGCCTTTGAGAGAAGCCAATGAAGAACTGATGCACATATAGCACATAGTAGAAAACACTGCAGACATGTCTAGCCAAGCCCCTGAGTTCAGAGCTGCATCTTTCAAAAATGGTATGATGTCATTTTCAGCCACCATGTATTTCATAATCAATGTCAATAGAAATGTTTGAGAAAATGCTTGTTGATAGCTTGATTTGTTGCCTCTTTTTTGGTGGGATTTTGGGTTGGTTTTGTTTTGTTTGTTGGTCTTTTTGTTGTTGGGGTTTTTTTTTTATGTTTGTTTTATTTGTTGGCTGATCTGGGTCTTTTAACTGAAGAAACATTTGGATATTATAGTATTTTCTTCAGATCTGGTGTATCTGCCTATAAATATACCTTAATGCCTAATATACCTTATAATAATACCTAATATACCTTATTGCTGTCTACAACTACCTGAAGGGTGGTTGTACCCAGGAGGGTGCTGGTCTCTTCTCCCAGGCAACCAGCACCAGAACAAGAGGACACAGTCTCAAGCTGGACCAGGGGAGGTTTAGGCTGGATGTTAGGAAGAAGTTCTTCATAGAAAGAGAGATTGGCCATTGGAATGGGCTGACCAGGGAAGTGGTGGAATCACCATCACTGGAGGTGTTTAGGAAGAGACTGGATGGGGTGCTTGCTGCCATGGTTTAGCTGATTAGTGTTGCGTGACAGGTTGGACTCAGTGATCGCAAAGGCCTCTTCCAACCTGGTTAATTCTATTCTACCATCAGGCTATAAGGCTAACTAGCAAAGAGGTGGGCAACAGGCTAACAAAATTCAGACACAAGCCATGAAATCATAGGCCATTGCAGAGTATTGTACCTCTTAGACAATTTTAGTAGAAAACCAGTAGCTTTATCCATTACACTGGCACTTGTAATTACACCAACAAGGTAACAAAACCAGAGCGATTATCAAAGCTGTGCAAGCTGGACACATGAATAAAAGGATTTGGAAAAGTCACATTAAAAAAAATCTGGAGTTCAGATTAAGATAAACTAAATTACTGGGTAACTGGAGAACTGTTTATCACTGATACAGAAGTCCCAAATTCCATGCATTCTGAAACCACAAAGACAGTAAAGGCATTGTCACTGTTAGAACAACAGCAACTCATTTTGTCTACAGCTTATCATACACAAAACCAGGACATCAGCTCAGTCTCACAAGAAACTGTTCCTACTACCACAGCAACTGTAACAAGAGTATTTTTTTACCAGCTTAATGAAAGTTCTCCTCCATCAACACCTGATTGCCAGGTAACCTATCCTACACAAAAGGCTTCTGCCAATTTGATCACAAACTGCTCAAGTGGAGGTGGTGGCAAACCAGAGTTGAGAACTGCAGGTGACCACGCTTTCATGAGACCAAAAAAAGAAAGTATCTCCTGGTGGCTCACTGCAAGGAAATGCAATGCTTCTGTGATGAGACTTGAATAGTTCATCTTCAGACTTCCAGAAACCTTTATAGCTACATTAACTCCAGTAACAAACAAACAAACAGACAAAAAAGAGATTTGGACTTCATCAATATTACATAAACTTTTCCACTTTGATAATTCACAGAGTGACCCTATGACTATTCTGTGTAGCCCTATGCAATTGGTTTCCCAGCACCTGGGATTTCAAGCATCAAGTGAAAGAATTCATATGACAAAAATGGAGATTGTCAGAAGAATTGAGATTTCTAAAAAATACTAATAAAAGTGTACTGTGAACAAGCAAGCTGGAAAGCACTTATTACTAGAACTCCCTGAGATCATCTTATTAGCAAGTTTGACAAGTCAGCAGGTACATGAGGGTGAATATACAAGTCTGCAAGGCCTCACGAACACAAAAGGATTCAGACATCCTACAGAAAACCAAATGACACTGAACTGATGAACACTCTGGAACTGTATTTCATTTCTGCAAGCACTAAGTCATTTATACAAGTCTCTGAACTAGGCATTAGTCAGATGATGTGACTAAAGAGAAAGCACAGACCTCCCTATAATCATATAGCTCTAACATTAGGCATCACTGAAAAATAGTAAGTAATCCTAAGCAGTAAAAGTTTTCTACACAGAAATTGTGAAGCAATTGGTATCAATGCTGAAGGCACTGACATGCAAGCCCAGTCACCAACATTCAGGAAAGGAAATCCAAATTGGAACAAGGACAGAAAAGAGACTTCAAGAAAGATGGGAAGGTGGTGACCTCTGTAATCATGTATTCCAACAGCTCAGCAAGGCAGCTACAGAGTTATGCAACTATTCTTTATAGGAACATGAGGACTGTAATAAGAAGGTTATTAACAAAACAGGGAAAAAAAAAGAAAAAGAAGTAAATAGGAGCTGACTGCCTGTGGCTATAGGCATTTATCTTTAGGCACAGCAGCTTGCTTTCTGTTCAACAACAGAATCATGAGCACAGCCCTGCTAGCCTAGAAAGTTTTAACACTACACCTGATTGATTCACAGAAAGAATAGCACATAATCCAGAACAGGTGCTGGATTTGGACCAAAGTGGTCCCTTCTGGTCCCACATTCCAGACATCTCAGGACAGAGATCTCCTGACAAATAATGATGTTTCAGTCTGCCTGCAAAAATACACTAATTTGTGTTCTAATAGATTCTGAAGCAATGCACAAGAAAGATAAACTACCATCATAAGATTAATGTCTAAATTGACATTTTGTATTTCAAGTTTATCTCCCCTAAAGCTGGAAAAGCATGTTTTACCTGTTAGCCAGCTAGGAGAAATGTAAATGAAGTTAACACAATATGGCATGACTGAAATACTGAAGTGGAATATTTAGCAGATGTCATCTAACAGTTGCCATGGTGAGTATGAATTAGGCCACCAAAGTACTAAATAAAGAAACAGCAACGAGCACTCTACACTATGAAGTTAGATAGACTCTATAAATAACATTCTGTATCATTTTTTGTAGTTATGAGAGAAATACAAACACATGAAGTATGCCAGTGCAACTCATCTCCTACACAGTAAGGCCATTTCATCTGCTTAGTGTCACATCCCATACATACTTCCATGTAGCTGACTTGCTGTTTTGCTGGCTGTTTACTGGAATACATTACACCTGGTAGGACGTGAGGAGAACCTAAGTCAAGTTTCTTCCATAGAAGTCAGAAGGTAAGCCATTAACCCACATTAAGCACAGGAAACATCACTGAGGAAAAGTGTTTCAGTAGTAGCTCTGCCATCGCCTGTTCCAAACAAGAGTAGCATTGAACTAAAGCTTCCTACTTTTGCAGCTGCTCTGCAATGGCTGAACCAAAGCAAGGAGAAACAAAAAGAAAGGAGAAAAAAAACCCCAAAACCCAACAAAATGAAAAATGGACCATTTGTTTTCAAACTGTGGTCTCTCTTGGATGTTTCTAAGGAATCCACAGAGACCAGTTAAGGCAAAAGTTTGAACTGCTATAAAGCATGAAGGAGATTGTTTAAAGGCATTCTTCTCTTAGCAGAAAAATTTCATGTATCAAAATACTAGCTTTCCATTTGACTCTGAGCTACCAGAACAAGAGCCTTCCTCTTATCTAGATACTAGAGTGGTTCTGCCCTTCAGTTTGCAGCCTTAAGTAATAACAGAAGCTTCTTCCCCAATGCTTTCAGGGCCAGATGAAAGTGTCAGTTCTACCCATGAAAAGAAGATAGGAAAAAACTTTTCAGACCTTATCTGACTGCCAGTTTTGAGATTGTTTGGGGTTTTTTGAGGGGGAAGCATCAAGAGGTTTGTTTTTCGTCTCTGGGTTTGGTGGGTATTTTTCTGGTGGTGGTTTTGGGTTGGGTTTTGTTTTTTGGTGCATGTGTGATTTCATTTTTCTTTAATGCTCTGGGAAGTTACTGGGAAAACAGTTCAAAATGAGGTGTATTTACAGATTTTTAAGTACTGTAACAGCGATCTAAATTTGAAGTGCTCAGGGAAAAGTCCACTGTAAGAACAGCCCTAAGATTACCACACTTGCCCATGTTTTTCCATTACATGTACTGCTTAGTGAAGATGAATACTGGCAGAGTCTGTTATTAACAGATTATCCAGAAACATGGCAGTAAGCAACCAGAAGAACAAAGACAGTGGATCATAAGATGTTAGGGGTTGGAAGGGATCTCTGAAGATCTTAAGAGTCCAACCCCTGCCAAAGCAGGACCATAGAATCTAGCACAGGTTACACAGGAACACATCCAGACAGGTCTTTAAAGTCTCCAGAGAGGGAGACTCCACAACTTCTTTGGGGAGCCTGTTCCAGTGCTCTGTGACCCTCACCATGAAGTTCCTCCTCCTGTTGAGGTGGAACCTCCTGTGCTGTAGTTTATATGCATTACCCCTTGTCCTATCCCAGGGTGTAACTGAACAGAGCCTGACCCCTCCTTCCTGACCCACAGCCCTTAGAAACACTTATTAAATCCCCTCTCAGTCTTCTCTTCTCCAGACTAAAAAGCCCCAGGGCTCTCAGCCTCTCTTCACAGGGCACATGCTACAGTCCCTTCCTCATCCTGGTGTTTTCTGCTGGTATCCAGGGAGAAAATTCACTCTTGGAGAATTTGTTGCTGTTGTTAAAACTTGTTATTTTGATCTGAAAAGCACAGCTTTTCCCACCAAGCAAAATGATACTTATGGAAAGGCTTATTGTAATAGCCACCATTGTGCTTTATTTTATGAACTATTGATGGGTTTGTTCATTTTGCAGGGAGGCAAAGCAAACCAGGAACTGCATTATGGAAGATTTATTCCCCTTTGTTCACCACCACCTCCCCTTTCCCACCATATCTGCCCCTTTTCCACCCCACCTGCCCCGTTTTCCCCCTTTTTCCTCTCAAATCCCAGAGCACCTGGGCTCTGTTGGAGACTCCTCCCACCCCAGGTGTGGCCCCTTTGCCCTCCCCACCCACTCCCCTTTTTAATCCCCCCAGGAAAGGCAGAAGCCCTAAGCTGAGCCCATCTGGGCTGAAGGATCCTCCTCTCATCTCTGGTGAGTCCCCATGGCACACACTGGGTGATGGTGGTGGTGACAAAAGGCCGGGGGCCTGGTGGCCCCCGGTTAGGTAGGAAGAGCATTGATGATCACTCCAACATCATCCACAGGTGCTAGCCGGGTCTCCTTACTGGGACTGAGCTCCTCTGTGTGGTATCTTGGCTGGTTGAGGGTCTTGCCCCAGGCTCTGGGATAAGTGCAAAAGTGGTAGTGGTGGAATAGGAGCTGTTTAGGCAGAGTAGAGGATGGTGTAGAGAGAGCAGGAGCTGCTTTAGGAAGATGATTGGGGTGGTAGTGGGGGGGAACAGGAGATCAGGTTGCAGAGCCTTGTCAAGCCTCGCCTTGAGTATCTCCAGGTATGGGGGCTCCACTACTTCCCTGGGCAACCTGTTGCAGTGTTCCAGCACCCTCATGGTAAGACACTAGGCTGGGAAGTGGGAAACCTTTGCAACTTTCTTTCTGGAGCAGCTTTCTTAAAAATGCTGCCAAATGCTTCCCTCAACACTACTTCAACCCAGCCACGTTTATGTGGAGCTGATGTGCGGCTCCCAAAGCTTCCCCCTCTCTGGTTGTCCATAATTGCTCTTACCTTGGAGGAGTAGGTTGTCTTTTTTTGGCCAGAAACTTCACAATATCCTTCACTATTTAGGAGCTTGCACAGTGATATGTGGGTGGCAATACTGAATTTCTCAACACAAAAATATTTTGCAAGAACTTACTGAACTAAAAAGTTCAGAAATGTAGGGATTTATAGGTTTACTTGTTTGAAAGATAACGTTGCAAAAACCAAACAAAAATTGCTAAGTCAGTAGCTTTTGGGTTTTAAGTCTACCAATGACTAAACTTAAGTATCACCTTGCTGTACAGTATCTCTTCAGTGTTGCCCACACAAGAATACACCTAGCATCTGTTTCAACATTCACTAGGTACTCCCTGCTCCTAACTGCAACATTTCACCTAATACATCACCAAGAGCCACAGCTGGTTCTAAGTACAGCTGCTTTCCATTTGAAACTGCTGATAAGGAAAACAAGCTATCCCATAATATCACGAGGGGAAAAAAAAAAAATCTGAAGCTCACTTTTCTTTCAGAATTATGCCTGAAGGAGTACCTAAAGGCCATCTGAAAGAACAGTAACAAAGTTGATAGATACCATAAATGGCAGAAATCAAAAGTGGTTGTTGCAGATAACTCAAACAAATGTTTTTGTCAAGCATGCTTTAACAGTTACACCATGAACAAAACAACACTCAAAATCACCACACACTCTGCTGCACTCCTCCAAGCCAGAACCAAGAAATCCAGAATAAAGGCAGATAGTCCAAACTAACAGGATCAGTGTCCAGTTAACAAGATTACAGATAAAAAATGCTTTGCCACTGAAAAAGAGAGGGGTGGGTGGAAAAAAGCGACAGCTGATGGCTGAGAACAATGAGAATAAGCCCAGCAGAATACTGCAGAGTTTGCATTGTGTCCTAGAGGCAGATCAGATTGTTAGAATGTTAAGCTTGGTTCAAGAGCCTTTTGGGAAAAATTAAGGTACCAATTAACGGAAATCTGTACATCAAGAACAAACCACAGCTTAGAAATACAAGGTTTTGTGAGATGCCAGAAAGAGTTCAGAAACTTTGCTGCTCTTCCAGAAAACAGTAAGTAGTGAAACCAATGATTTGCAAGTCTAAACTGGTTTGGAATATTCAGAAACAAAGACACTCCAATTTCAATTTTTCTGTGCAAGCAGCCAAGGCCCCTGTTCACTCACCCTCTATGACAAGTGAAGGTTCACAGCTGATCCCACAGAAGTAAGACTAAAAGAAAAGGTCTAACTTCAAAACTGAGATTCTGCTCTGTGCCTTTCTGGCTGAGTGCAAGAAAACTAATCAAATCAATCTTAAAGGCTATCAAAAAAATTCTGTTTGGCTCCAGATAATTTAAGTGACACTCCAGATGTGCTACCTTATTGTAGAGTCTGCAATTACATTGCAAGGGCAGAATTCAGTTTTAAGAATAGGTGCTCAAAATGATTAAGTAATGCATAACTAATTTATTAGTCCAGTTTTGTGAGTCAAAGAACCTCAGCACACCACTTCAGTATGGCAAGCCATGTAACACAACTTTGAATAAGCTGATCTTGGCCACTGCATTACTTAGACAGATGAAAAATAGAGAGTAAGTCCCTCACTCTTAAGTCAGGAATGCCTCTTTCCCAGAATTGTAGCACTGAAGTGATGATGAGCCAAATTTATACAGCCTGGCAGTGAGAACAGCTTAGAATGATTCATTAATTTTCTATCTAATGCTGTTTGTGCTGTTGTTGTTTGAAGGTGTCACCTTACAGAATTTTTAACAAATACACTGCAAGACTTTCCTTCAATTTGATTCATCCTTTCTAAATATAGCAAGGCAGAGAACAGCTTGACAACTTGACAGCATACCATTATAAAACAATGGCAGAAGGTGTATTATCAATTACACATGCAAAGTGTCCCGAGCACAAAGTCATACATTCTCCCAACCTAGCTAATGCCAAAAATGAATGAACTGACTAAAGTTTCATGCAGTTATTTCACTTTGGTCTTACTCTTTGTAGTCAAAGTCATATCCTTGTTAAGCACCTCAGTGATGTATGTCATTTGGCAGGCCAAATCCTTTCCCCTTAGATTCAATGTACCATGGATTCTCCTTCTGCTAAACATATCACCTTTTAACATGTCTCAGCTGTGCTGGGTACCATGCTCAGCTTCCTCTTAAAGATGATTAAGATAAACCTAAAAATACTCTTTTAGATTTCTCCAAGCATCACCAGATGTCATAAGGCAAGAAGACCACTAGTAATAGAAGCCTAGTCAAAGAACATGCCAAGCAGTATCTGGCACAAATTGATTGAAATTTAATGTTGTTTCTGATGTTAAAGGCCTTTCCAAAAATTCTCAAAACAGTTTTCTAGGAAAAAAAAAATCCTACCAAGATTAACAATGGGAGAATTTGAAAGTGGAAAAACTTTAAGATTTGCTGACATCAGGTAGATCTCACACCTTCAGCACAGTGAATCAATTGTCCATGAATCAGTTTGAGCTGTTTCAAATATGAGCATTGCCTCAGCTGTCCCTTCTTATTCAGATTCTTGTAATCTTGCATTATTTGGGGCGGAGTTAGGGGGAGGAGGAAGTGTGTGTGTGTGACTGTGTTCAAGCAAGGTTGTAGCTCCCCTGTGGTGATGAGACATCTAAACCACAGTCACCAGTTACACAAAGTCAGATACAGGAATAAACACTGAGAAAACTCAAATATGACTGCTGTAATTGAAGATACAAGCTTCATGTTTCTCAATGTGTGAGATTACTTCCAGTATTGCAGCTTCAAAAAAATGCTCTCTAAAGGGCATTTTAACCATATCCAAGAACTTATAGTAGTAGCTCACTTCTGTTGCACAAAAACAAAAAAAATTAAATATGTGGCACTTAGATGAATGTTTGGTACTATAACAAGGCCTGCTTTTTTGGAAAGAGGTAGGGAAAGGCTGCTTTTCCAGGTTGTGACAAAACACCTGATATCCGCTTGCTTTGGCTCTTCTCCCAGTTATCCCTGGTTTACCATGTAACAACTCCATTTCCCAAAAGTCAATTTGTTACTTCACTTGTGAAATAAGGGCACTCATTTGAGCAAATGAAGGAAACTGTAGTCTAAAGCTTAATCCTGTTGTCACATAAACAACTGCTTTAGCTGTATTCTGTTTAATTCAGATATGGTTATTCTATTCCTGCAAAAGGCTGTAGTGAATGAGGACAGATGGCCAAGACAACACTTTGTCCTCTGCTATAAAGCTCCAGTTCACATTCAGGGCTACAGCCAGTTTTATGTGAGGGGGAAGGGGGAAAGCTATTAACCTCAGAAGTGCAGGTTTTATTTAGGTTTTGCTAAAATTAACACATGATCTAGAGTATATCACCATCATAACCTTACAACAGGCCTACAGCCCACCAGTGATAAAAGTACAGATACAACCAAATCAGGGAAGGGTTGACAGATCAAATGTAATCCACTGTTTGACCTAACATCTATAGTGAAATCATTTCTGCACCTCAAAGAATAAAACTACTTTATACCATAGTGCAAACATAAGAAATAGTAACTTTTAAAAGTAGTCATTAACAAAGTTTAAAAACCAGAACAACTTCTTGTACAAAGTCTTTGTGGAGGGAAAACTAAGTTTTACTTAATCGATTCTGATGCATAGATTCAGTAGCTGGGAACTAACCCAGTACAACACCTCAGTCTCCAGAGAAATAACTCCTCCTAGAGTCTGCTGCACCAGTTTTTCTTCCAGATCAGGAAATTATTAGACACCACTGAAAGTTTCAGACAGAACACGAAACAAGGAAGCTGCATAATGAGCAGTTGGGAGGGATTAATGTTGGCACTTTAACTGTACGAAAATCCTAGTGACGCATCTGTTGTGGGCAACAGAGAGGGGCTGCTGCCATTTCATTCCTGGTCGAGGTTCTCGGCAGTCTCAAGCCTTTCAGCACATAACTATGAAAGGAAAAGATACATGCCTGAGCACGTCCCTTGTCCCAACACGAGAAGGGGAGGGTTAATCACGTCCATCCGCCATTTTCTGAGCGGAGGAGGAAGACATGTTGAAACAAAAAAAAAAAAAAAAAAAAAAGGGGGGGGGGGAAAAAAAAAAAAGGCAAGCAAGCAACAAAAGAAAGCAGCCATTTCCAGTACCGGCCCCAAACTCTCAGCAGCAACCCTGCCTCCCAGCAAAACACTCACATTTTGTTCTAATCGTGACAAAGGTTTCTCACAGCTCAGGATCTGCGGAAGATCTCACTTTCAAAGCACAGAATGTATGGACAAGAGGACACCGAACTAGCTGTAGTACTTGGAATGGAACATAGTTTTTCCCCCAACAACCCAATCACTTCCCAGATAAATCTCTTTTTAATGGTGGTGTCCTAACTCATGCTAAGGCTAAAGAAAAGTCACTGTATGGGCATATGCAAGTGGTTCCTACCGTATATGCGGGATGCCAACTCCTCCCTGCAGAATCTTGTATAGTTTGCTTTCATACAGCAGCTGGGGATGTCTAGCCTTCTGAGACTCCAACTTTACAGCAACTTCCTACAGTGAGAGAGAACAAGGAGTCAGAGCAGAGTGTCCACCAAGCACAGCCTTGCCACCAAATCTTAAGGGGCAGAGCGCTTCAAAATACCCCACACATCCCTGCTGCGAATGCACTGAGGTATAATTGTTTCGTAAAGCTCTCTGTGCTCAATGTCCTGCATTTTGTGGTATCTTCAAATGAAATCCGATCGTGATGATCTGTACATAAATATCCATCCCAGGTCATAAAATATAAAGTCTTTAGATCCGTGTAAGTGAGGAAGAACATACGTGGGTGTTTCTTCTTTACAGCTCAGTCATGAGGGGGAGGAAGAAAAAAAAAAAAAAAAAAAAAAAAAAAGAAGAAACAGGGGATCTTCTTTGTTTCTATTAGTTGATGAAAACGAGATAAAGTGTTCTCCAGCTGAGGGGGGGGGGCACAGCTGACTGACAGGAGAGAGACGACTCTGGCCGCTCAGAGAAGACAAAGTATGTTTTTCCACAATGGTGGTCTCCTCTCCCCATCATTCGCAAGCGAGCTATGCAGCTGCTGGGTGGGGGCCCACGACCGTAGAGCTCTGCTATCGGAAAGGGCAATGCCTCCCTGCCAGCAGTGAAGGCCCTCCGGCGGAGGAAGCCACTCAACCCCGGAGTCCGCACCTTCACTTCCCCACCCCGCGGAGGGCGGCTAGGCCACCCTGGCTAGACAAGGCCGCCCTGTGCCTGACAAGCAGCGATACCGGGATCAAAACCACGCTTCAAGTTGGCCTGGGTACGGTTATCGCCGGTCTCTGGTTGCCCCCCCAAGGTGCGAGAGGGACCGCGGCGGGCCCACGGAGGTGAGGAAGTGCGAGCCGCCCTTACCTCCCCATTCGTGATGTTGATCGCCAAATAGATGTCCCCGAAGGATCCCGACCCGATCTTCCGCACCAGCTTGTATTTGCCTCCAACGATGAACTCGGCCTTGGAACCGCTGCTACTCGCCATGGCGAGAGACGGCTGAGGGGCCCTCCCGACGCTGAAAAGCTCGGGGAAAAAAACTGGGCTCTACCACCGCCCTAAAACAGGGGAACGGGGCAGGAGAGGAAAAAGAGGGGAGGGGAGGGGAGGGGGGCAGAACAAGGAAGACTGCTCCCCGCTGCTCAGCTCCAGCCGGGCCCTCCGGCGGGCGCCCCCTCCGCGGATCTGTCCCGCTCCCCGGCCGGGCGGCTCTCGGGGCACACCAGAAAGACAAGAGGCGACCTTTGAGGTGCTGTAAGGGTAGGGATCAGGAATGGGAGGAAAAGGGAAACGCGAAGCCGCTGGCTCCGCCGGGTCCCGGCCACCGCCGGTCCCTCACTCGGCCGCCGCCGCCATCTTGTCTCTCAACCACTGCTATCGCGGACACAAAATGCCCCCAGTCTGCAGCCGCCGCTTCTTCACCGCGCGGGGCACGCTGGGAACGGGGCGGGGCGGCTGGCGCGCGTGCGCCAGAGAAAGACCGCCCCCGCCCGGCACCGCGCCTGCGCGCGGGACAGGGCGGGCGGGGCCGAAGGGTGGGGAGAAGGCAGAGCCACGCCATCCGCGCAAGCGCGCTCCCCGCACGCACCCGAAGCCAATCAGCGGCATCGTTCTCTGCCCGCCCCGGGCTCGGGGGCTCACCGCGTGCTCAAGGCGCGCATGCGCACCGCTCGAGCCCAAGGCCGGGCGGAAGAGGCCTGCGAGGGTGCGGCAGACGTGCCCTTACCTGCCCCTTAAAGAGGCAGCCCGCACTGGCGGGCCTCTGTCCAAACTGCCCCGGGCTACTTCACTCGGAGCTAAAAGCAGCGGGGCTGCGAAGCCGCCAGGCTTATGCTGAGGCTTCCGGGTGCCTGCTCTGCCTAGGCGTGAGCCTCCCGCGATGGGGAGCTCCTCATCAGCCTGGGCAGGCGGGTGCGGCAGTCCTTGGGGCTAGGGGACAGGAGATAAGGCCGGGTCAGAGTCACCACCGTGACGCATGCTTCCATTATATGGGGATGTGGCTGGGCTGATGACACCGTTTCAAGGTTCTTATCACGTCCCAAACCCTGTTTTGCATGCACGTTAATGGTCTGGTTTTACAGATAGATAACCCACAACAACCTGTCTCCTTGTGCCCCGCAGCGCCACGGCCCTGTGGTATCTGCAGCCTGGCAGGTTGTAGGGCAGAGCTGTGGGGCTGGTGGCGCCTTACCTGCACACACAGACATCTACTTCATTACCCTTCACTGATCAGCCTGCCGCCTCTGATTTATCCTTCCGACCTTTGGCCATGGCCTACTCGGATTGCAGTGCACAGAACTGCAGATCCTGGACTGGAGGCACACATTTCTGGGAGCTTCTCAGTCCAGGTGAGGAGGCTGAGAAGGTTGTGGCCCTCTCACAAGGACCATACCATGAGCAGAACCATCCATCATGGCCACATCTTTAGGCCCCCTTTTTCACATGGCCCTTACACTCAGCTCCTTTCCTCAATACTGCTTTGACCCGGCAGCTTGTGCTCCAGGATTTGTTCTTTGCTGTCTGTCAAAACTGAGCTCTCTTTTGCCCCTTTGCTCAGTGCTGTGAGTTTTTGCTTTGCAGGAACACGAAACTGTGAATTCCCAGTGACTCATCATCACTCCCTGTCAGAGTGGCGTCTTCTGCTGTGCAAGCCTACATTTGGGAAATGATTCAGTCTGCAGGAGAAAGAAAGCTCCTACAGTAATGTAGCTCATGTATTTGGAAGGAAAGCCTATCCAGGGTGTCTGCTTTTAAGGGGAGCAGTCAGAGAAACTGCCTTCTAGTTTGCCTGTTGCACCCAAAGCCATGAGAATAGTACAGAATTTGATTTTAAGACTGATCTATACATAGATGTTTTTTTATTAGCTAACTACTTTGGAGAAAAATGAGATCAAGAGGTCCAGATTAGGGGACACACTATATCAGTAGGATGTTGTTCACATAAAGGTAGAGTCCTCTTAACAGTGTCCACATGGTGGTAGAGGCTTTTATTAGACTTACCACGTTGCTTTCTACCTTGGTAAAGGCACTGTGGTACAAACACTCCCAGTCTGCACAAGTGCAAAAAAGTCCTGGCTTGTGTCCATCTGGCTGTTAAGCAGCAAAGGAAGTCTCTGAGTTGCCTGTGTTTCTTCCTGTGGTGGACTCAGTCAGCTACGTGATGACTCCATAGTGAGAGACCAGGAGGAATGGAGAGGGAAAATTGGCAGCCAGCACTGCCCTGAACTGCAAATACCAGCTCCAAGTTCCCTTTGTGTTGCAAGGAGCTTAAACCCAAGGTTTTACTACAGGTCTCTCCACATCCCTAATAAAAATAGCAAAATGTGAAGGATTCAAAATCAGCCTGGACTGTGCCAGGTGCACCAGAATGAAAACGATGCTCCCGAGAGCAAGCTAGCCTCCAACTCATTCCCACCTCGGCTCTGTCAGGGAGCATTTGTGCAAGCAAGAATATCTGCACCCTTGTCACTCAGAGGGAATGTGGATCTTGTGCGGAGGAGCACAGATACATCACACACCAGTTACGGGGGGTGGAGTTTCAAGGGCAATTGAGGTATCTTTAAACATCACACTCGTTTCTAAATGCAGAGCCCCTGTGTCCTCGGTTGCCCTCTCACTGCTGCTAAACAGCGCTCTGCAGACAGCTCAGGACTGCCGCGCACTCAGCGGCCTTTGGGCTGTAGTTGTTTCTCATGGCTGCTCTGGATGGGGTTGGAGGCGTTTGGAGGCGTTGGACTCGAATCACGTATCTTCGGGGGAGCTGGAAAAACAGGTCTGCAGCTCCTGGCCAGTAAATAGACCACGCATGGGTGTGCATGGGAGCAAGGTCTCCTGGGCTATGCAATGCTGCCACCTCCTGCCTGCCGGGGGACAGCTCTGCGTCCGGCGGTGCCTTGGGCCAGGGAACACGACACAGGACAGGGTCTGGTCAAGCCGAGCCTAATGTGGATGCAATCAGGCACATCCTCCCAAAAATATCTGCAGTCTCGTTGGGTGTTGCACGGAACAGATGACCAGCAACCCGCATTCGATATTGTTTTGTCTTAGTTGGTTTTAGCACACATTCACTGCAGGTCCTGCAGGAGGTGTGGGAGCAGCACATTAAAAGGATGATCAGCCTGGATCATAAACCAGGCTAAAACCAGGACACAGAAGAGAAAAAGATCTATCAGCACAGCTGCAGCTCCACCACCCCTGGCCAAGAACAGTGAGGATACCTGTGAACACTCTTCTGGGACCATGAATGTGGGGAAAACCTCCATCCCATCTCCAGATCTGGATGCTCTACAAAGGAAGAGCTGGAGAGCCCTGTGTACCAGTGCTCCACCATGAGCCACAGCAAGATGATCTCAACCTGTTTCCCATTTCCTCACTCCAGCAGTTGCAGACCACATATGTTTGTGAGCTAGGGACACCACACTGGATCCTACCTCTCAGATTTATCTCTTGGCCACTCTGGGTCTCTGTTTATGTCTCCACAGGAGCAAGGAGAACTTTGTTCAGTGTCAGAGAAGGGGGAAGGTGCATGTGTATTTCTGGTTGGGCAGAATTTAACCCAATGAAGGAATAGCACTATTCAGAGCATGAGGTTGGAGGAGACTCATAGTCTGATGGATCCTAGGTCATAGAATCATAGAATCAGTCAGGGTTGGAAGGGACCACAAGGATCATCTAGTTCCAACCCCCCTGCCATGGGCAGGGACACCTCACACTAGATCAGGCTGGCCAGAGCCTCATCCAGCCTGGTCTTAAAACACCTCCAGGGATGGGGCCTCAACCACCTCCCTGGAAAACCCATTCCAGGGCTTCACCACTCTCATGGGGAAGAACTTCCTCCTCATGTCCAGTCTGAATCTCCCCACCTCCAGCTTCATTCCATTCCCCCTAGTCCTATCACTACCTGATAGCCTGAGAAGTCCCTCCCCAGCCTTCTTGTAGGCCCCCTTCAGATACTGGAAGGCCACAATAAGGTCACCTCTGAGCCTTCTCTTCTCCAGACTGAACAGCCCCAACTCTTTCTGTCTGCCCTCATAGGAGAGGTGCTCCAGCCCTCTGATCATCCTCATGGCCCCAAAGCTGATCAGATCTGGAGGTGGGTCTCAGCTGCTGTATTGCTCCAAACAGAGTCAGGACAAAGTCCACCAATACAAAAGTTCTCGGTTTTTTTATTTTGTCCCATGGATCTGTTCTGTCTTCAATGCTATGGTGCAGGAAAATTCTCCCCTAGCCCCTTGTGGAAAACCACATGCTATGGCACCATGGTTGGGGTTTGCCTTGCTGAGCAGCGAGGATACTGACCGTCTGAAGGCACTCCTGGCCTTGTGTATATCCTACTACAGCCTCTGCCTTGGGGTTTGTGTCCTGAGTCTTTAAGAAAGCACAGGAATTGTTGAAGACAAACGTGAATAATACTAAGAACTGCACAGACATAAACCCCAAAGAGATACTAAAATTGTATCAGTTAAATGCAATGCAAAATGTAAGTTGTGAGGGGAATTTTGGGATGTGGTTTCATCGCAGCTGGCCTGATCTGCAGACTCACTCACTGCTGCTCATACAGGGCAGTTTCACTTCTGTGTCCTTCTCCCCTCCTGCTTCATCCCACTCCCAAAGTGGTGCTTGTCAGACCCTCTGTGGTTGGTTTGGTTCTCCAAACTCATGGAAATCTGTCCAAATGGTTTCCCTTGGTGTTTTCTCTGGGTTAATGTTCTGCCAGACTAGTGACTCTAATGGCTCAAGGAGCTCCAGGAGACAGTACAAGGGTTGTCCCTTCTTGACAATGGCATGCTGTCAGTTAAAACACCAGAAGGGAGCAGTCAGATGGGAACACTGAAGAAATATCCCCTGCTGCCTGGAAAGGTGCTCTGAAGACACTCAGAAGAAAGCACAAGAGTTGTTGAATTCACTGCTAATGTGGAGAATATCAGCCTCAGCACCACCACCAAGGATGATGGGATGAACTGGACAGCTATTCTTTAGCTCCAGCTCATCACTATTTTCCTCATTTTTCAGGGACACTGAGGCCATGAGAAAGTGTTTATGGTTGCATCACTTGATAAGGTAAAAGGAATACATCCCCTCTCTTCTCTTTCCAGAAGACAGGCCAAAAATCCTGCTGCATGACCAAGCCTCCAGTGTGACCAGCCCTCCTTCATCCTAGTATTGCTCATCCTTTATTTGTGTATGTGTTGCAACTGACAATCCCAAACCTCTTAGTGTGATCCTAGCAAAGGAGAGGAGTGTTTTCAGTGTAATAGACCAGCACTGAAGCAGCACTGATGGAGCAGCATCCCTTTTGCATGCTTGCAACCATGTCAGCAAATATGTGCTGCTGGGAAGTTGGAGCAGGAGGGAACTGCTCATCTTCATAGGCAGCAGGGATATCCCAGGCTCCTGTCTAAAGGCTCCTGGGGAGGGAGGAGCAGTGAAATGACAAGCTGAGCAAAGTCATGATTGCAAAAGTCAGAGGGCATGCAGCTCCTTTGCTCTGGAGTGGTCAGCTCATGTTCAGGTCACATTATAATTTCAGAGCCTTTCCAGAGAGGAGCTGTCATCTTCCAGGGCTTTCCTCCTGCTGCTGCTGTGGGTAGGACCTAGGAGCACCAGAGATGCACATCCTGAGCACATCTGCAATATGGTCCAAATGGGCAAAGCCATGTGGCGCAGATGAGCTGAGATGACAGATCCCATCCCCTGCCAGGTGGCAGAGTCCTGCTGCCCAGCAGTCTGACCCCTCACTGAGCTGATGCATCTCCTAACCTGGCGGGAGACAATGCTCCTGTTTTGTCAGGCTAATTTTCTGATCTTTTGGGGAGTCAAGTTGTGTCGTGGCAAGGTCCAACAGAGCTGGAGCTGACACAAAGGAATAAGAAAGGTGGGATCAGCAGAAGCCCCAAATCTTCACAGATAAGATTATCTTCTGTCTTTTGACTCATCCCTCCAGCCACCTAGCACCAGCCCCTCTCCAGGGGGGCTATACTCTGTGTAGCCAAGAAAAAGCAAGGTACATATTTTCAACCCAAGGTCTGATCTGCTCTCTAAGGTATTAATTGTTTCAGAGGTGAAGAATCCATGGCAATTTTGCCCCCAGTTCTCTCCATAAGTGGGAAATCCCTGGGTGCAGAGGAACAAACTGACACACAACCAAGAGGTTTCACTGAGTCCTGGGCAACTAAAGTCATCTCAGTATTTCTTTGGTCTTTGGCAGGAGGGCCAAGTGAGCTGCTGTCATGGCTGAGGGATTTGTGGTTTAAATTACATCAGGGTTGCAGGTTTGTAGACACAGCAGGTTTCTTGTCTAGGGACACCCATTCTGCTCTAACATCTCCTCACGCTTCCCCTGCCCACACCATTACATCATCAGCATGCCCTTCACACAGGGGCCTTTGCCCTCCCTCCTGAGCCCCTGAGCTTTGGCTTTGTGCTGACCTTAGCTGATTCTCCATCCAGCTATTTTTAGCAGAGCTTGTGGCGTTTGGGAAAACGGCTGGAGAGGAGCAGCTTGTGCCAGTAAGAACCAAACCAGACTGGTGCTGGGACCCCCCCCATAAGGCAGCCCACCTTTGGACAGTCCTGCCTGCATGCCTGAAGACACCCGTGGGGTGGATTTGCCACTCATCTGGCCAAACTCTGCTCCCCAGCAGATGCCTCTGGCAGAGCAGGGTGATGTGGAGCTCACCAGGCCATTGAAGTGGGGCGGGAGTGATCTGGTCCCTTTGCACCCCTTGGGCAATGCCCTGCCTGACACCCACGCAAAGGGCATTCTTAGGCACCAAAGAGGTGCTGCTGGCCACCCATGCCAAGGCCAATAGTCCTTGCCCTCCTGTCACTCCCTCCCCTGTGCTGGCAGGGCCAGGCACTGGGCTGTGGGGAGCCAGCCCAGGGAACTGGTCCAGGCTGAAAATAACTCTGTTTTTCCGGAGTAGTCTGACACTGGGTGCCTTTGCCAGGCTGGCTCTCAGCACAAAGCTTCAACGCCAGTGCTGGCACAAGGCAAGAGGCACCAGTATTTTTGGCAAAGGTGCCTGCTCTAAATCTTCACACACAACTCTCAGGAAGCTGTCATCTCTTGTAGTCCAGGGTTACAGCCAGCACAGGCCATGCCTTATTACATCAGAAAAGATATGGCAGCTGTGCCGTGTCTGACCTGGAGCCTGGCATTTCATCTCCTTCTCTGCGCCAGGAGAAGGGCAGCAGAGACAGGCAAGGCTGGGGTGAGCATTCTCTGCTTATGCCAAACCCTTGCATTTGATCACATCCTGTCTCCAGACAGACTCCATCACCTGCCGCCATGAGCACGTGGTTGTAGCACTGTGCCTTGCTCATCCTCCAGCAGGGAAGGGACATGGGGGGCAGAGCCTGGAGCAGGGCTGGGATGATGGGACCAATCCTCATTTTTTGCAGCACTTGAATTGAACCAAAGGTATCTGGGTCAGGGGAGAAGGTCTCTGTGAGGTAACAGCACCATTTCCCAGAGAATTAGAGGGGAATTCTGCAGCCTGAGACATGCTGGGCTGCTTGGAGAGAGGGGCTTTCTTCAGCTACTGCAGGAAAAGGGGAATTTTCAAGTCATTTCAGTGATTCATAGGAAATGTTGTTAGTGCACAGCTGAAGCCCTACCAATGAACTTGTTCTCTGCAAGACCCTTCCCTGCAGAGTTTCTCTAGTGAACATGCCAGTGCCAAGCAGCAGTATCTGCAGTCTGCTTGTATTGCCCTGACTCATAGAGCTCAGACTACCCACCCAGGCAAAAAAAGTTCAGAAAGATGAGATCCCCAAAAGTTTAATGATGGAGCTCATCTCATTTCCTTTGGATGCCTTGTTTTAGCTTGCCTCAACTCTTTGGAAGCCCACCAGATTTCCTCATGCAGGTTCCTCCCCTAATCCACTGCCAAGAGGCTGTGCAGCTCCACAAGTGTCTGTAGGTAGATGGAGGAACTGCATCTCCTTTCCTTCAGCGTAATTGCTAGGGACAATTTGCTGAATGAGGGCGAAGCTGAGGTCCAAACTTTCCAGTGATGTCAGACTTGAAATAGCTTTGCATGCTTGAGCAGATGCAGTGGGAGGTGAGACAAGAGACTCTGAAGAAGTCGTGGGCCAAAAAAGATGTAAATGACAGCACAGCTGATTCACTGCATGTCAAGTGGTATGGATAAGTCTTTAGCAGCAGTTTCTCTGGTGCTTTTGCATTAATTACCCTGCCAGTGCAGAGTCCTGGTGTTTGGCATCCAAGGCACATTTCCTCTGTCAGACTGCTTAAGTCAGTCAGGTCCAAATCACTGAGGTGACTCTCCTCTAACGCAGAATGATTCAGCTTGTGGGTGATGGAGGATACACCTGGGAGTAAATCTGCCCCCTAAGTATAATTTCTTGAGCCTCTTTTAGGGACTGTGGGTTTTACACATGCCATGTGCTGTGGTTTAGGATGTCAGAGAAGGTAAGAGGAACTAAAGGTGGTGCAGAGTGTCTGCTGCAGCAGCAGAGCAAGAGCCTGGAGTGCAGGATGTGGGCAGCTCAGTGCTGGGCCCAGTGCAGGCTTTGGGTGGACACTGCTGCTTTCCAGTGGAAGGAGCCAGCCCAGCTCAGTCCATCCCAGTAGGCTGAGGTGTTCTGGATCTCTTCAAAGACTGGGCAAGAAATGACACAGAGCTGTGAGCAAAGGCTGTCCCCTAGACCTCTCCACAGCAGGGATGCTCCTTCTGCCTCCCACCTCCTGAATCTTAAAGCATGAGAGGCTGCCTCTGGATGAGGATCAGCACTCGAGCAGATTGCAGATGAGGGACCCAATCAAGGGCTGCTGAGTCTGGTGATTTTGTCACTAACAGCACATCATGTGGTGGCTTTTATCAGCACCTCCTCAGGGGTCATGGAGTTAGTCCTGTGGAGCCAGGACGTTACAGTTGCTTCCATTTGTTTAAAGCAAGTTGCTTCCTTCCAAGACTGGAAAGAAAAACATGTTTGAGAGCACCACAGAGAGCCTGGAGATCATGGTACAGCAGAAGGGAGCCCCATCCCTCCAGGAGCTTGTTTTTCAATGTCTCTTTGATTTTTAAACATGGTATTTCCTAGGCTACCCTCCTGACCTCTAAATCCGGGGAGATTCACAGGAGACCAGCTCCGGAGGATGCCAAGTGCTGTCCCATCTCCTAGAAGCCACACACAAGGGCATGGCACCAGGATGCTACTGGGCAAAGTATTCTAGGAATTGGACTCCGAGCAGAGCACCTGATTCCAGACAAATTATGTCTGGAAACCTGGGGCTCCTGCCCCTTTGTGATCATGTCCTCCCAGGGTAGGATCCACTTGTAACTTATCCTTCCCAGCAGTCACCTGCAGGCCTGAGTATCTTCTCTATTCAACGGAACAGCTTTTCATGTCATTCAAAAGCTGATTCTCACTGAGATTAAAAACCAAAACCAAACCCAAAAAAAAGTCCCCAACCAAACAACAAACAAACACTGGCTGAGAGATACTGTTTGATTATGCCTGAATTTTTTCCCTCCCCTCCTCCAAAGGCCATCACGAGCTCTGGTTCATTAGCTTTTGTGCAAAGTGCAGGGTGGAAAGTGCCAGATAAGGGGAAAGGCTCATCACATGTTATTGTCACCACAGTACTGGAAATATCACTAACAAATCAATCAGCCCCTTGATGCACAAGGCCCTGCTCCACAGCAGCAGTCACATCATGTGGGTCCCACTTACCTTCAGAGGAGCAGAGTGAGCAGATGAAAAGGGAGCAGGCTGTTCTGCTTTGAAGTTCTTGAGAGTAAGCTCTTTCAAGGGCTCTTTTAGTGATGGGCCTTTGGCTAACTTTAGTACCACTGAACAGCAGCTCAGCCCGGAGTAGAGGCCGTGGTTTGCAGGTGTCCATGTTGGATGCTCCAGCCAACATGTAGGCAGCCACAGAAATGGCTCTACAGGATCTTGTAGGCAGCTCTCAGCTTGCTGTGCCCATGCTCCAAACTAGCCAGGGACACTCCAGTTTCAGGCTCAGAGCTGAGTGTCATCAGTCTAGGCAACCTGATCCAGGAGTACCTGCATTAGGTCGGACTAGATGTTCTCCAGTGGTCTCTTCCAACCTCTGGCATTTGGTGGTTCTATGAGAGTCTGTGGGGACAACTTAACCTGGGCTCTGTGACACAGCCAGGCAGATTTTGCACATTGTGTTTTCTGGCAGAAGACTCAACTGCTGCCTGCTGCTCAGAAGTGCCCTGGGGATTAGCTGGGTGCCATGAAGAGCAGAGTGCTTCCATGACACCTCTGATGCAACTTTGGGAGCAATACCAACTAGGGATAAGCTTCCCTTATGCTCTGTACTAACTGCAGCTCCATCATGAGCAGCGCAAGCTAGCTCTGCATGATCCTCCACCAAAGGGAGCAGGTGCTGGCAGGGAGTGGTCCCTGCTACAGAGCAGGAGGGCACCACTGGCAGCCCACAGTCAGATTCAGCTGCCAGAGCAGCTTCATGACAGGAACACAGCTCTGCTAGTCACTGCTCTGTGCCTGGTCATGTTGGCACTGAGACTGAGTGAAAATAGTGGCATTTTTATTATCACCACTTGAGACTCCGGGTGCAGAACTCTCATACCCTGGCTCCTTTCTGCAGCCACCTCCTTTGGGTCTGTGAGACCACATCTGCGTGGTGGCATCTGACACCTGGCACAAGAATGTCACACAGCCAGGATGGCTTATCATTACAGGTGCTGCTGGCCTGGTGTCCAAAGACCACTGGCACCTGGGGAGCAGATCACAATCTCCTGTGACTCAGGCACAAGAGTCGTCACCTCTGTCCTAAGTGAGGCCGTTCCCCTGCTGTCACAAGGTCTCTTGTGGTCCTGCTGTAGGCAGGACACAGCATCCCCCCAGGTCCCCAGAGGAGGGGAAGGTATGCTGTGGTTGAGTCATGGCTCCACTAATGCTACCCAGTATGATGGAGCCAGGCTCCTAGGACTGGCATCCAATGTGCTGTCTGACACTGGTGATGTACATCGTTTTGAAGCTCCCCAGGAAAATTCAGTTACATGAGATCTGCAGGGGACAAAGAAAGCTCTGAGACCAGAGGGAAAGAAATGAGTGTTTGATGTTCACCCAAGGGTGAACCTGCCACAGCCATGGGATACAGCAGGTCTGGTATCACTGCTGGCCAAGGTGGGCAATGCACTCAGGGCATCTCATGGATGCTGCAGCACAAACTGCAGCAGCAAAGTACTAAGCCAAAACTTGCACAGGTCCTGGCAGGGAGCTCTCTGCCAGCCACAGTGCTGGATATCCTGAGCATCTCTGTGCTGTTGTACCAAGATGGTTTCCCATGGCAGGCTGGGACAGAAACTACATAAAGGATCATTTTCCCCCGAAGTGTCCTGTTCATCTCCCAAGCTGCCAGAGTGACCCATGCTGTGACTGGTGTGTTCAGCCTCTGAAACACATGAAGCCCTGTCAGTTAACTCTCTGAAAAACTGCCCTGTTAACAAATGTTTCTAAAAATAGATATTTCTCCTTGTTTCACCTCTTCTGGACCCTGTCTTCCAAATAACAGATGAGACAGACCAGAGTCAGGTCTTCCCATTAAAGCCAGTGGAGTCACATCCCTGGTACACAGCTGCTGAGAACTGGTGCATTGCAGGGAACTCCAGGCACATGACAGCATCTCTTTGTGTGCCCTTGCTGTGAGGTTTGCTTATCACCCTGAAGAACTGGAGTTGATGTTCTGAAATCTCCAGACTTGCTCTGAATTCAGCAGGGCTGCCTGCCTATCACAATGGTCAGATCATGCCATCAGACTTCGTGGCAGTGGGTAAACGGAGGACACTGGCGTCAGCTGCCGTGTCCGAATAGCCAGTTCCTGCCACCTTGGAGCTAATTGCAACTCTTGTGGGTATTAAGCAGTGGAGTGGAGATTTGTAGGCTGGTGAAGGAGGTGGGACTGAATTTTTTAAGTGATTTTTTTTTGTCACCAAAACTTGTGTTGTAGTATCCCTTCATTCCCAGGCTCTTTGCTCCTCCTCTGTCTCAAGGACATCACCAGAGGGTTGCTAGCAGCAGAAATGTTTGCTGTCCTTAGGCTTTATGCTGCCTGAAAATCCAGAGGAGATCCAGAGGAGACTGGGCAGAGGGATGTTCCCTGTGGTGAGGCTTTCCAAAAAATGTTCCAAGAAAAGTAGTGAACCTCAGCTGATTATTATCAAATGTTCTCAAAGGAACGGGAGTAGGACCATCTTGTGGTGGCAGGGCTGGTCCAGCATGCAGCACAGATCGGGCTGAGCCCTGGGTGTGGGGCTGCCTCCCTGCAGAACCTGCAAGTGGAGCAGCCTGGGCTCCCCAAGGGTGAGGACATGGTGTGCCATGCTCCCAGGGAACTGCCTGATCTGTGGCTTCATCTCAGGGCAGTGGCTTGACTAAATGTAAGAGCCATGTAACAGCTTCTCTAGGCCAATATCCTGGCTCCAGCTGCAGCCCATGGCAGATGTTTACAGAAGAACAGTGTAAGGGCACAGCAAGACTTCCTGAGAATAGTCCCCCAGCTCCCACCAATCTTCCCACTTTAAGGAAGAGTTCTGGTTCTTTGTATTTAATAACCCAAAGGATTTTTCTTCCATGAATTCATCCAGTTCCTGTTTAAACATTTTGCATCTGTCACATCCTGTGGTGAGGAGCTCCACAGTTTAACTATACATTGCACTGAGAACCACTTCCTTTTCCTTGTTTTCAGTTTCCCTCCAGGTAGTTAGGAGCTTGTACTCCTGTACTGGAAGAGATGATGAATAATCATCCCTCCATGCCCTCACATGCCTCCCAGGATGGTGCAGCTCTATAGAATATCCTCTCTGTCATCACTTTTCAAGAGGCTGCTACAGTGCTTGGGTCATTCCTGCTTCCCTTCTCTTTCATATCCTTCTTGAGAAGGAGGCAATGGGGAGAGCCAAATCCTTCTGCAGGCTCCTGAGCGTAGGCACATCCCTGGCTTACACAGTGGCAGCGTTTCCTTTCTCACCCTCTGTTTCTTTCCTACTCACTTCCAACACTGAATTTTCTGCTTCCTCTGCTCCAGACATTTTTGAAACATCATTTAACATTACTCCCAAGATCTCCTTCCTGGGAGGAGATGCACTGGTCAGAGCCCATCACTTGTCTACCAGCATTAGGACTGGTTTTTTGTATGTTTGCTCTGCTTTTGCCCGAGTTTGCTTGGATGCCTTACTGTCCCATCACTCAGGGAAAGGGTTCTGGCAGCTCCTCACAGCCTGCCCTTGTCTGGTCTGCTCTAAAGAACTCAGTGCTGGTGGCAAACCAGATCACTTCGCTACCTCTGCCCCTTTTTAGATCATTTCTGGACACAGTTGATGGTTCTCCACAGGTAACATCCCTTTGCTGTGAAAACAGACCCTTTGCTTCTGTCTTTCCTTTCCTGCCTGTAACAAATGATCTGCCCTAGCAGGTCTTTCCTCCCTCCCTCCTCTACAGCACTGTATCCCTAAGGCCTGTAGTGGGAAGCCTGGCTGGACATCTCACTGGACACCCCAGCAGACCACAGGTTTCCTTCCCATCCTTGCTGAGTGTCTCTCAGTGATCCCCCTTGGCAGAGAGCAGGACCCAAGCCATGGCAGAGAAGTCCAACTGGAAGGTGTCAAGACTGGTGGCTCTCCACCACCATGGCCTGGGGTGAAGACCTGCAGCTGGGGCATAGGCTGGTGAGTCAGGGCAGGTGGAGGACCTGTTGCTGGCATCTCATCTACACACATTAATAATGGAGAAGTCACTCTGACGCTGCAGTCATCTTGTGGCTGCAGGGAAGGAGATGAAGGAATGGTTGCTGACGTCGAGGAGAGCTCTGCTTTCAGCCGAAGCGGCGGGCGGGCAGAGCACGCCTCGGCCGGGTGCTGCTGCTTTGGCAGGAAGCCTCACCTTGCTGGAGCCAGGGTAGCCTGACAGGTACAGTGGGGAGGAGGGGCATGCTGGGCTCTATGGGGCCACAGACCCTGGACATATGGTGCCCAGGCTGAGTAGGAGACTCTCAGTTGACAGACCTGAGTGCCACTTAGGACTCCTGGCCATCCTTTTATATTCCATGGTATCGGCAGTTGATTTTTTTTCCCACAGCAAACTCCTCCCCAGCAGAACATCCTCCTTGCCAACATGTGAGGAGGTGGGTAGAGAAGGGTGTGTGGGCAACACCATGAGCTGGTCCTGCAGCCTCTCCACTGCTGCTGGGGCTCCAGGGATCCCTCAGCCTCTCCTTCGACGTCTCCTTCCACTTTGGCCTCTTATCAGCCCTTCTGGGTTTGTTCAGCCACATCTCTGTCATCTCAGCCTTGGCATGTGTCAGCCCCATCAGCACTGTCCTGCTAGGGATCTGCAGCCAGACCTCCTTTACTGCCAAGCAGCTTAGCACCCCCAGCTCTCCATGGCCTTCACTGTAGGCACTCAGTTCTCCCTTCTTGATTGTTTATCTGCTCACAAACTGCAGTGGGATCCCAGGCATTAGGCTGCTCACCTGAAGAGGCTCTTGGCCATTGGCTTTCCCAGCCCACCGCACAAGGCTCTGAGGCTGTCCTCCCCTGCCCTGCTTCCGCAGTGCATGGAGCTGGTGGCTCACTGCAAGGTCTTTGCTTCAGCTGTCCTTATGATGCTGTGGGCTAAGATTCCTGGGCTGGGTTTCTGCCTTCAGTAGTGAAACAAGCACAGGATGATCACTCTCTCGGGGGCTGCTGCTGTGTTTGCCTGTGGCAGCCTCCAGCCCTGTCACGGCAGAGGCACTCCCAGCTGCGTCACTGGAACAAGGGATGCAGAGCCTGCCAACGAACTGGCTTGGCAGCTTCAAAGGGCTGCTCCTGCCTCCTTCCCACCCTCTGTTTCTTTTTCAAACAAGAGAACTCAGCTCCTGCAACATCTCCCATGCAGGCAGCAGCTATTTCAGTGACTCCAGAATAACCACTTTTGCAGGAATTTGCCTGGAGGAGCAGGTGCTGGTGGGACTCCAGAGGTACCTGACCCCAGAGGAGAAGGTGAATCTCGAGGGGCTGTGCCTCTGCTTGTCTTCTCGCGCCCTCACCGTGTGCAGGAGAGCAACTGCACCCAAGGGTGGGGTGGGCAGTGGGCTGCCTGGGTGCCTGGGCACATGGGTGGCCCGGGGCAAAAGTGTGGTGTGGTGTGGTGTGCTGCTGGGAGGAGGCAGTGGAGCTCCAGCTCTGCGGGTGGGTGGTTGTAATGATTCGGCAGGAGCAGAAACTGCACCAAGTCAGGCAGGGAGATGATGTTGGTTTGATCAGTGGAAATGACTAATCAGCATAAACCACCAGAATTTTCTGAACTGTTCTTACTTTTCTCATATCTCATTACCTCCCCGCTCCAGGCAGAAGGTGCTTGGTGGCATGGTGCATCTGCCCTGTGGGATGCTTTGGGCATGGAGCTTTATCACTGACACTGCCCTTTTATGATGGGGTATTGGTGGTCCCAGCAGGGGCTGGACTGGTCTGGAGATATTTATTGTTTTTCTCAGAGCTGCAAGGTGCTGCAGTCACCTCCATCCCTCCCTGGGACCCCTGCCCAGGTGTCCATGAACCATGCACACCTCTGTGTGCTGTTCAGCCATGGCTTTCCAGGCTGGTCCAGAGCAGAGGCAGGGACTAAGTGCCTGGCCTGACCCCTAGGTAAGGGCTAAGTGCATGTGTCCTTGATGGGCAGGGGTGGAATGGGAGACCTTGCAGACCACAGCCCTTACTAAATAACCTGTTTGTGGACTGGGTAATTATGGTCTCCAGCAAACTGCTATCCAGCAGCAGCAGATATACCCACAAGAAAAGCAGCCACCAGCATCCCTGCACTAATGTGAAGAAGAAAAGAATAAATACCAGTACTGGTTGATTCTTTGAGCATGAGATGGCAGAGGGCTCTCAGCAGAGCACTGCTTCACACTGGTTCTGAGAGAGCAGATGCTGGCCTGGGCACAAAGGCAGATACTTCTGCATTCAGTGCCACCCCCAAACCAGCATTTGGTTTTCTCCTTGAGCTATCCTCACCATCAGCTGATAACAGGAACATAGGACAGAGGGGTGAAATGCAGAGTCACTATGGAGGTCTTGCAGTAAGAAAAACAATACAAGGCATCAGAACTCAACGGGAAGGACCACAGAGGCTGGTGCACATGAAGCTTCAACCACTAAACTATGGATACAGGCAGCTTGAGCTGGTGTAGCCTCAGAGAAGCCAAGAAGGGCTGAAGCCTCCTCCATGAAGAAGGTCTGCCTAAGGTCCATAAATAGAAAGGCCCTCTTAGAAATAGAGCTGGCTCTTAATTTATTCCACTTGGATCAAATTCTATCTGCTTATTTTTAGGCTGTGCTCTGCCTTGTGCTGCAGACGGTGCCTCCCAGCCATGAGGCTGGAGCCTGCAGCTCCTTCCACACTGCTGGAGCTAACAAAATTTCTGCCTGCTTAGGAGCAGGCTCTCAGCAAAGCCTGATAAGGTATGTGGATGGGACTGTCCCAAGTAGGTATGAACACTCTACTTCCCTCCCAAAGAGGATTTAAGCAGAGGTTATGTTAGCTGGGAAGGGAAGAAGGAAGCAAAAGGAATGATGATGGCCATCTCAGCAGAATGAAACCCTTCAGTTTCATGGGTGGTGGAGGCAAAGTCCACTTCCTAGACCTGCAGTGTGGGAAGAAGGTTTGTGATTAGGACACACCTGCAAGCACATTCTGGAACTGCTATTTTTTCCCCCATGTTTTCATTTCCCCCATGAATGGCTGATAGCAGCGTGTGGTCACAAACTCCTTTCAAGACGGGAAAGAAATCCAAAGAACAGCAATAATGGAAAACATTAAATAGAGGAAATGTAACTTTCCTGTGCAAACATGCAGCTTGGAGTGGAACCCCTGCCTGCTGTTATTAGGCATAGCCTGAACTGTTGTGCTTTCTTTGCGTTGTGTTTATTTTCTAAGCGAGCTCTGACTAACTCAAAGCTTATCTCTGGTGTGCTCCCAGAGAGCCCTCTGATGGCTTCAGCTTTCAACTGAACAGTTTGAGCTTTCAGGTTCTGAGTAGCTTGGAAAATTCTTGTTGACAGCAAATGGCTTTCAAGGAGCCAGCAGAAGTTCAGGGTGAGACATAGAGGGGTAATATTCACCTTCTTGGCTGAGATGATACCTTCTTCCCGGATTGCAGCATGCACACTGGGCAGCTGCATGTTCCTGCCTGATCTTGGCTCAGGCAGCTGCAGCCTCCAGCCCTGCAAAGCTGACCTCTTCTTGCTGGTGCTTTTACCACAATGTCTATTTTGAGCCAGAGCCCAGCACCATCAAGCAGGTGTTTCTCCAGCCACTGGACTGGGCCTGTTGTTATCACACAAGGAGTGTCATGAAATCCCCTGTCCCACCAGCAGCTTGGGGTCGTTTTTTCTTTAAATACTGCCAGAAAAGAGCTGGCAGAGCACTCCTGCCCTGGTGGTGAGTATGAAGAGGACTGGGTGGTGCCATGGAAGTTGTTTTGTGAGAACCATCCTGCAAAAACAGTTTTGCAATAGGTTACACAAACCTGGTCCTGTTGTGGGGCAAGTCAGTCCTGCCTCCTTGCCACCCTCCACATCAGCTGCAGCATCCCACGTATGGCCCCCCATGTGGTCTCATGCCCTGCCACTGCTTGCCAGGTTTCGTTTGGCAAGGCAGAAGGCTGGCTGCCCACAAGGGTTCTGATGCCAAGAGTGCCAGGGACAGCCTACGTCACTAGGACCCTTTAGCTTTGCTTAACCTGAGCACAACACCTCTCCCTGCAGCACAAATAATTGTGTTCGACCAGCTGGCACCTATCTCCTTTCCCCTTGTAAGGAGAGCCAGACCCGGGCAGCCAGCCTGCTCTCACACCTCCCTGGGGAGGTGACAGCACTGTGACACCTCCCTGGTCCCTGACCCAGCCAGGCAAGCTCAACAGAGCTGCAGTAGCCCCAGCCCTGGAACTGGACACAAGGAGCATGGGGCCAGTGGCACAGCAGGAAGGAAACAGCTCACACTGAGAGAAGGAGGTGTCAGCTGCTCCCTACAGGGACTGACAGTGAGGCCATCCTGCAAGGAATCCACTGGAGCCAAGCTAACCAGCATCTGAAAAACTGAACTGGAATGGGAAATATGCCTGAGGCAACACCCATAGTGTGAGCTGGCTGGGGTGGAGCAGGTAGTCAGGGATGCCAGCCCACTGTGCTGGCCCCAGTGAGGCAAGGATGATGTCTGAGGGGGGAACGCAGCCCTGCCAGCTTCTGCCAGCAGATGTGGGAGTGTGGTTTGCGCCCTGGCATGATCAGTCACAAGATGCTGATGGGAGCAAAGTGATGGTGATGAACTTCAAGGTGTGATGGCTTCATTGGACAGAGAAGTAAGAGAGCCGGCACAGGGATGGAACTGGAGAACTGACATCTCTGTGATGCCAGCCCAAAGGCTGCCTGCCCAGGTGTTTTGCTGCTTCAGAAAGTGCCTAGGGGAGGACTGAATCTCTGCTGTCACCTGCAAGGGAGGAAGGACATCTGTGCTCCCAGGGCCACAGCCAGGTAAAACCCTCTCTACCTGGCCACATGCAGATAACTCCCATGGGAACATGTCCGTGTTGGCATCAGCCTCTCATGAGGTGGCTTTACCCCAGCCACCCAGGACAAGGGATGTTGCTTTCTGTTGGCTTCTCCACTGAAGACCTGCCTAGGTGTTAGTGCTTCTGCCTTTTCAAATCCCTGGCTCTTACCATGTGGCTGCTCCTCTTAGCCATCCACAACTGCTCCTCTGTGCTGCAGCATAGCGTCCCTTCAGTGCAGGGACAAAGGTGGATGGTTTCATGCTCTTAGCTTGGGGTCCCCAGCTCAGCCCCACTGAGCTGCACTCACCCCCTCTGTGGGTGCAGCTGACAGGATGCAAGCAGGGAAGGCTCATTTTAGCCTGTGAGGAGAATGGCTTTAGACACAGACACCGCCTGTGACCTGTGTAAGTCACTGAAAGAGTCAAAGTCCTTTTAACTGTGAATTTTTTTGGACATTGTAGACCAGCCTGGAAAAAAACAGGTGCTACCATCCCCTCCCTGTGGCCAGACCGAGGAGGAGCTCCCAGCTGCAGGAGCCGGCTGCAGATCAGCCTGTCTTTTCTCAATAGCTTGTTTATAAGGATGCAAACACCTCACAAGTGAAAAACAACTTCATGCCAAACATCCACCAGCTCCCAATAGCCCAATCGGTGCAACCACTTCCTTGGTTATGTTTTCGTTTCTGTCTGCTCTGAAGCCTTCTCTGTGACTGAGCAGCTGGGAAGCAATGGGATGCAGCTGGGGGCACTCCTGCTTGCGGGATAACGCTGGATGGGCTGTGGGAGCACCAGGGCATCATCCGGGCTCTCATGGCTAGCACTGAGGTGGCAATGCACTGGGAGCTTGTAACAAGGCCATATAAAGACACAGAGAACTTCGTTTACAGCAGGAGTGAGCCAGTGTATCCCCTGCTCCTCAGTCAGAGCTGCCACCCGGCACAGGCCACCAGGACCCTGGGGGCTGCTCTGCTGGGAGATGTGCTGCCCCGTGGTTGGCGGGGGGAACATGGGAATGGAGGGATGGACACTGGGATGGACAAGAGGAAAAGAGGGGGCTGCGACTCCTCGATGGGTGCTAACAGAGACCCAAGTGCGGCACTTGGGGGCTAGCTCCTTTGGCAAATGACGGGCTCCCACCGCCCCACTGTCGCAGCAACTCCCTCCGCTCGCTTTCCCTAGCCCCCCTCCCTCCCAGCTCTGCCTGCCAGCGGAGGCGGCGAACCGCCGCTGCCAGCCCTGCTGCCTGGCCGGCCGCCAGCCCTCCGCCGCCGCGGGCTTGCGCAGGGACCGCGCCGCCGCTCATCTGACCGCCGCTGCCCGCCCGCGGCCCCGCTCCCTGAGCTGGGTGCGAGCAGGGGGCCGACACCCCGCGGCAGCAGCTCCCCTGCCAGGGTCTCGCCTGCCCTGCCCACGCCGGCCGTGCCACCCTGCTGCGGCGCGGAGAGTTTATCATTAACTGCCCGCAGGCGGCAGGAGCGCGGCTGCAGCCGGGCGCAGCTCCCCGGCACCGGCCGCTGCCTCTCGGCAGGTAGGAACAGGGCGTTCGGGACGCGGAGGTGACGCGGGGGCGGCAGAGGGCGGAGGGGTGGCACTGCCCGGGGAGCTGCGGGCTCTAAGCCGGCCCCGCCGCATTCCTGGTGCGGGTGGCGGGGTGCTGGCTGGGGGTGCTGCCTGTCCCCGTTTTATGGACAGGAGTGCTGGGAGCCACCGAGGTGACAGTGACATGGCAAGTGCAGACAGCTGAGGAATGAAACCTGTTCCTGCTCTCCCTGCCTGATCCAGTGCTGCCGCCCACAAATGCTTCATTTTAATTTCCCCTGTGGTTCCCCTGTTCTGCTGATGTTTCAGGCCGGGGGGTGAGAGGAGGGAAAGAGGTTTCCTCAACTCGGGGACAACCTCCTAAAGCAGTTACATGCTCTGGGGGATGCTGCTGAAGCAAGCAGTGACATCTCAGTGCCAGCATGACCCTGAGCTGCAGAGTATCTCTCACATTTCTCACTTTACTCTTTCCTTTACTGCAGCGCTGCCTCTGAGTGAGGATTTCGCTGTCAGTTCCTGGCAGAGGACACTAGGCCTATCCGACAGTCCGTAATGAACATCCACCTGTCGGGATGCTTCTGAGACACCCAAAGGGGCACAGGAGAGTGTTTCCTACTCCCTGTGTCTGGCAGTGGCCAATGCCATGCCATAGGCAGGGGCAGCAGTCAAATCCACAGGAGTGACAGCTGGCAGGGTAACATGAAGGCACGTGAAGGTCCCATACCTTCTCACGTGCACTTTCCTGCTGTGCCAAGCCCAGCTCTCCTCCAGTGCAGCAATAGACATGCACCAGGCAGTGACATTCACCCAGCCTGGTGCTTGCAATTGCCTCACCTGCTTGGTTAGCTGGATCCTTTCTCAAGTGGAGACTTGGGCTGTCCTGTCAGCCCCTCTCCCTGCTCCCTCTGCAGGTGCCAGGGGCTGCAGCCTCTGAAGTGGAGCTCTGGCATGTCATGGGCTGGTTGACAGTCAGGTGTGCAGATTGGCACTGGTTGGGCAAATGACAGAGCCAGAGCTGCCTTCCCTCTGCTGCTGCTTGTGCTGCCTTGCTTTTATCGTACTGAGCCACCTCCTCCACAGGCTCCACTGACAGGCCACCTGGCAGCATCCCTTCCGCTGGCCAGGGCCTGGACTCAGCTGGGCTGTGTGCTGGGCTGGCGTGGGCTGTGCTGTGTCTCTCTCTCAAGGCCTCTTGTCTGGGACCAAGCACTATCCATGATGCTTTGGGAGCTGCTCCATCCTCCTCAGTATCAGTCAGAGCAGAGGGTGTTCCCCAAGAAGGAAATGGCGTGAATCAGCTCTGAATTTTCTTGCTGTCCCCAGGCAGAGGGGAGAGAGAAGTAGGCTGTGCTGGGCAGGGCACAGGCATTGCGCACTGGGGACCGCATCTCTGGCAGAGGTGCTCAAGGCTTTGCCTGCTTCTCCCCCACTTCTCTCTGCCACTTGTAAATCATCTCTCCTTGCCACAGAAGAGTCTTGTTTGAGTGCTGCAGAAACATTCTTTGTATTTTGAATAGGACTCTTGAAGGCAAGGCAACGTGCCAGGTGCCAGCAGCTAAGGCGGGAGGGCACAGCTAGCCCTGGCAGCAAGGAGTGGGAGTGGAGGTGGCAAACTCCAATGTGCTTCTGGGAACCAGCACCTGCGCAGTCCTGGTGATGGGCAAGTGCTGCTGGGCCCCTGCTTGCAACCGGGGCTTCTCTTCCCTACATGTGCTGCTGGAATTTGGGCACATGTGTGTGTGTCATGTCCCTGCCTGCCACACATGGGTGTCTGCCCTCCATAGCCAGCCCACTCCTGGTTTGCAGGGCTTTATTGGGTTATGGTTTTATAAAATGACACCTCCCTTTTAAATGCAGATGGCTTGAGTGTCCTTGGGGATGTGCTGGGAGTAGCCCCAGCACAGGGGAGGGAACATGGGCACTGATGTGAATTGAGCACCAGAACACTGGTCCTGGGGCTGCCCTTGTTACAGTCTGTTCCTAACCCTGTGCCACCCCCTGCAGAGTGTTCTGCTGAGATGGCAAGCGCCCATGGGGCAGAGCCTGATGCCGAGGACACAACTGAGACCAAGGAGACCGTCTGTGAGGAGGTGATACCTTGTGACAAAATGGAGCTGAACCAGCATCTGGCTGTGGAGGAGCTCATCACCACGGAGGCCAATTATGTCCACAACATCCAGTTCTGTGTGTTGGACATCCGGGCACACCTCCAGAAAAAGCAGGTGAGAGGGGGTACATCCCCCCACCCAGGGGCTGTAGACTGTAGGGTGAATCTGTGAAGAGCTGCAAGATGCCTGAATCGCTGTAGGGAGGTCACCATGTACTCACCTTCCACCTTCCTCAGCTTCCCATCATCAGCCGAGGTCTTAGGTTGGATGAATGTTAGTTTTGACCCAGGATAGCTTTAACCCTGCAGCTGTAACATGTGAAAAAACTCATTGCCCCACTTGGGAGTACAGTCCGGTCTCAGCATCCCTAATGACCCCTGAAACAGAGCATTGTTCCATCTCCTTGGGTGTTGCACGGGGTAACACATGGTTCACTTCTGTCTTATGTATCTGACTTACCCTAAGGCATCTTTGTTCCCTTTAGCTGCCTGATCTTGACCTGGAAGGACTCTTCTCTAACATTGATGACATCCTTCATGTTTCCAGACGGTTTCTGAAGGGTCTTGAGGCCACAGCCACCCAGG
Organism: Picus viridis; assembly: GCA_033816785.1. NCBI lineage: Eukaryota > Metazoa > Chordata > Aves > Piciformes > Picidae > Picus > Picus viridis. Next base: position 12,509,071 of record CM066593.1, on the reverse strand, counting down.
AGCACGAGCAGCTGCTCTGCATCAGTAAGTGGTGCAGTGCTGAGGGCTGACCCACAATTACCCATGGCTTTGCTGGCGCTGGCAGTGCCGCTGCCTGGTGCTATGCATGAATGCAGCCCTCAGCCCACTTGCACTGACACCTCCTGCACCTCCCTTAGCTCCGGGAAGTTCTGCTGCTTGCACACCACCACCCACAAGCAGCCACCCCTGTCCATTTCACAGGGGCAAAGACAGACCTACCCAGCCTTTAGAAAATGAGGGGGAACAGGACAGCATCATGCCCAGCTTAGCTGAGGTGCACAGGGTGCAGAGAACTGCACTGGCAGGTTTGACTGGAGCTACTCTGCCAGATCCATCCTTCCAGCAGGCTGCAGATACCTCCACCTTTCTGAGGACATACGAAAGGACCATCTTTTCCAGCCTCACTCTCCTTTCCCAGGCACCCTGTTCCAGGAGTTCAAGGAAGAGATGGAGACTGTCTACAAGATCTATTGTGCCAGCTATGATCACGCCCTCCTGCTGGTGGAGAGCTACCACAAGAACCCCAGGCTGCAGGAAGAGATCTTGGAGACCCTGAATGCAACAGTGTAGGTACCTGCTGCTGAGGCTACCACCTCCCTCTCCCTGTTTTATGTACTGGTCTTTCCCTTATCTGTGGACAAGCTGCCTACATGAGTACATGCTACCAGGCTGAGTCTAGTATCATAGCCATCACCATTGTGGCATTGCCAGTTGTAATCTCTGGCACATCTTTGGCACCATTTACTAAAGGGGCACTGCAGGTTTGTGGTCTTTTGTCACGGACCCCAAAACAAGGGATAGGGTGGCAGCCACAGCTCCTGCCAGCTCAACAGCCCAAGAGGCTGTGCCCACAGAAGGCACACGTTCCCTGGCTTGACCAGAGAGACCTCAGGGGACCTCCCAAACTCCTCGTGAACTGTCAAGAGTGTCACAAACATGGCTTGGACCAGACGAAGCAGGAGTGGCAGCAAAGGAGATGCTGGGATTTGCTGCTGTTCAAGGGCACAGATGATGTGTCTCCCAAATGAGGATGCCTTGGGTGCAGGTAGAAGGGGCGTCCTGCCTGCAGCCTGCCTGCAGTTTGCTTTGCCCTCACTCTCCCTCCCCGTTGCCACTGGAGCCGATCTCATGCCTCCCAGCTAGACAAGGGCAGCACTGTTCAGGAGGGCAGGGCACTTGCCTGGGGCTGGCACTGCCTGCGGGGATGGCGTCCCACTGCCAGCACTCCCTGGGTGGGTGGCCCTGCAGCTGGCAGGGGACAGGGGTTCGTAGCCAGGAATCTCTCGTGACTTCACAGCTCCTGTGCGGGTCCAAGGCATCAAAACTCCCCCGTGGCTGAAGAGGGGCTGCTGTCTCCTCAGAATGCTCTCAGAGAAGCTGGGAGGAGTGGTGGGGCAGGCAAGCAGCCCTCCATGCCAGCCTTGAGCAGTTCTGCTCTCCATCAGGCCTCACACAGGTGCATCAGACCTCAGCTTCTTCCTGGTGATGCCGGTGCAGAGGGTCACCAAATACCCACTGCTGCTGGGGAAGATCCTGGAGAACACTCCGACCAGTGCCAGCGCCTACCCGGCCCTGCAGGCAGCTGTCCGAGCTATGCTGCAAGTCAATGCCAATATAAACGAGTACAAACGGCACAGAGAAGTAGGTGAGTGGGCAGAGGGCATGACACAGGCAGGGAGCATGGTAGAGGCAGGGGACATAGTGTCTGGGAAGACCCATCCCAGCCCCAGCAGTCTGCTCTTGGTATTGCATTAATTCTCACTTAAGCCAGTTAAAAGCTTTCTTGCCCTCCACCCATCCTGCCTGGTGGAGCTGCAGACTCCTGCAGGCAGCACCTGGCACGGTGCAGACAGCTCTGGGCACTGCTCTGATCCTGAAAATGCCACTCTGGGCAAGGCTGGAGGCTGCAGGAGCAGGGTGGCATGGGGGGCACTAAGCACAAAACCAGTCTCTCTGCATTCCTGGAGCTGGGGAACAGAGAGGAAAAGTCCTGACCTCGGGACAGGAGAAGTCAAACTCCCCACAAACAGCAGCTCCCTCTTTTTTTCTGGTTTTCACAGCACTTTTCCCCCGGGCTGCCCTTGTCTGATGTGGTTGTACTTAGCCTATTGATCACAACTTGCCATCCCTGGGGCTTTCGCTGCTGCCCGCCTGTGTTGCCCGCTCAGGCTGCTTGAGGAGGTTGCCCTCAAGCTTATTGTTCTTGTTTTTTCCCCTCCCACCCTGTGTGCCCCCGCCCGAGGCAGCAACCAAATACAACAAGGCTGAGCAGCTGACGCTGCGGGAGCGCCTGGCGCGCCTCAACACGCACTCCATCGCCAAGAAGACCACACGGCTGAGCCGGCTGCTCATGCAGGAGGCTGGCATCGTGGCCAAGGTGAGCACCCCGCGCTCCGCCTCCCGGAGACCTGCTGCCTCGGCTTGGTCGTTTCTGGAGCTTTCCGCCCTCTCCCGAGAGCTTTTCCCGCAGCGGGAGCGCGCTGCCGAGGTGGTGCGGCCGATGCTGACACCCAGCGGCTCTCGCTGTCGCAGGAGCCGCAGCCGCACTGCCGAGAAGCTTGAGCACGGCTCCAATCCGGGCCAGCAGACTGGGAGGGACGCAGGTGCGCACCTTGCTTCCTGCCTCAGAGCACTGTAGGGGAGTGCTTCTGCCTTGCCCCTCTCCCCCTTCCCCCTCCCCCCGATTATCCACAGGATTCTCAGGCACTCCAGGGAAAGGAAAGATCCTCGCCTTCTCCAGCGTCACAGCCACACCAAAAGCCCTCTTTCTCCATGCATCCCAAGAATGCTAGATCTTGGCACTTTTCAGACTCCCAGAGCCTCCTAGGGTCTCTCCTGCCTGTCCCCAGCACTGTGAACTTTAAGCAAGTGCCTGTCTACTACCCAGTGAGAGGCTGCCTGAGGCATTGCCTGGCCTGCCCGTGCTGTGGATAAGCTGCCCCTTGCCTTGCAGACAGAGGACAGGGAGTATGATGACCTGGAGGAGAAGTTCCAGTGTGTGGTCTCCAGCGTGGCTGTGCTGAAGGAAAACGTGGCATCCTACCTGGACCATCTAGAGGTAAAATCCTGATATCTAGAGGTAAAATCCTGATAACATGTAGGGGGGTTGGCCCAGATCTCAGTATCCTTTCTTGGGTTGCAGAATACGTTCAAGCCCTATTGAAAGCAGTGCCAGTTGGGGTTGTTCAGTGACTTGCCTTTCTCAGCTAAAGATGTGTCAGGGGATCACTCAAATCCAGCAGAGCTTAAAACAAAGTCAAGGCTTTGTTGACACAGTCTGAGCTGGGTGTCATTTGAGACTAATCAGTCCTTAAACTGATCATTATTTCATGGCATTAAGTAGCTGAGAAGGCTAAGTGCTGTTCAGCCTGGGGATTCTTGCATAACTGCTTTAAGGCAGAAGTGTTTCCAAATCAAGGACACAGCAAGATTCCCTTCTGAAACAACCTGGTGGAGTAGCTGCTGTGATTTTCTCAGGGAAATCCCTTGTTGCATTTGAGGGAAGTGAAAGTATGAGCAATGGCAAAACCTGAAATCCCCAGACGCTGTTACCAGGAAAGTCTCAGGAAACGGCAAAGGGTTCAGAAAGCAGCAATTCAAGGGCTGGAAAGACCTTGGCATGAAAGTACTGACAAGGATTCCCCAAATAGGAGTGGGAAGGAGGACAAGGGGCCAGAGAGACTCCCTGTAGGTCAAAAAATGGGGAAAACTTTGATTAGAATAGAAAACTTGAGGATGGCAATCTGTAGGACGCTGAGGTGTGGCATCAGCTAGCAGAACAGGGTATGACCATTCCTTGGGACATCAAGTGCTCCTCAGGACATGGTCCCATTGAGCAGACACAGCTTGGCCTCTCTGCTCTGACTGGCAGTTGCCCTTGCCATAATCAGTGGCAAATTGTGGTTTGCAGAAGATCATCACAGCTACCTCTGCTTGTGTAAGCTTGCAGCAAAGCACTCAGGTCTCAGAGCTGTCCCCAGCTCTTCAAAGGATCAATTCCTTTCCCTTTTAGATGCCCGTCTCCAGTCCCTCCTGTGGCAAGGAGGACTACAAAGGAGGCAAGGAGGACTACAGAGGAAAGGTCTCCTAAATGTGACCACATGTAAAAAGACAGGATTTAGGACAGAGATCAGGGCATTCGTAGAGGCCCATGGCAGCCACAGTTGATGAGAATCAAACTGCCCCTGCTGCTTGAGGATTGACGACAGGAGTAGTGCTCCAAGGGGCAGTGAAACTGAGCCCAGGATTCCCTTGACACCAGAGCCAGGCTGGGGTCTGGGAATTTGGTGATTTTTTCTCTGAGTTTGTGATTCAAAATCTGTCTTCTGGCAGGAAGGAAGCCCCTGCCCACAGTGTTAACATTAGAGCAAAGCCACTCAAAGCAGGGGAACATCTACCCAAGCCACCCCTAGCTACTTGCCTTTCTCACCAGTCTCACTCTCCAGGCAGAGCTGATGGGAAGATTTTGTACACAAATACAAGAAACTCCATGGAGCTCCCGGGCTTACAGACAGGAGTAGCCCAGAGTATCGGTTCCACTAGGTTGCTACACAGAGCGCCCAAGCCAGGGCATTGGCATGTCTTTGGGAACACAGGCATGGGTTACAAATGGGTTAGCTGGTGTTGGGCAGCTTCTGCAGGTCAAGTCTGATGGCTTTCTCCCTTTCAGGCGTTCCTGTTGCCCACCCCACACCAGTGTGATCTGCAGATTGATGAGGGACCTGCCCAGCAGCACCGCCGCTTGGCAGAGTATCTCCATTGCACTGTTTTCCCGGAGTTCGTGAGTGCTCCTTCCCTGTATATCTCCTTCAGAGCCACAGCCAAGCATTGCTCTCAGATTTTCTGCCAGGGTGCAGCAGAGGCTGGTTCCAACACATGGCAGCCAACAGCTGAGAGACACCCAAGAGCAGGCAGCATCTTCACCAACAAGCACAGTCCCCTGGGGCTTGAACACAAAAAGGCAGGTAACAGGGTCTGTCAGCAGCCTGAGACATATGAAGTGAAGAACCATCTCCATGGCCCTTCCAGGAAACACAAGGAGACATGACTAGAGCACAGCTCTAAAGTCCATCCAGGGCTGGAGACAAGCTGCAGTGTCCACCTGAAAGGTCGGTCCAGGAGCTGAGCTGGCTACAGCAGAGGTCCAAGTTTCACCCAGGAGGTGGAGACAGAAACCATCTCACACCTAGCAATGCTCAAGTAGCAGCTGGAGGCCCTTAAATGGGCTGTGGGTAGGGGTGTGAGTGGAGATCTCAAGTGAGGCTGCTCTGGGCTGTTGAAAACTTTGTTCCTTCGGGGTCCTGATGTGTTGACAGCCAGCCATGCAGACAGGTGGGGAACCAGGCATACTGTTTATTTGACTCACACAAGGTGTTTGCCACCAAACCTCAGTCTAACCTACCCACACCTTGTAGGCATCCATACTTGCCTCTGGGAGCCCAAGGGCACGCCATGGTCTCCTTCCACCACCCCTGCCTGCTTCTGCAGGACTTCCTCTTGGGGTGGTGAATGCAGTCAGGAAGGTTTCCTGAGCAGTGAAGAGTGGGGCTGGCCAGTCTGAGCCCCACACCGGGATGCCAATGTCCCAGGGAGTGCCGTCATGGGGAGGGAGGGCAGCTATGCAGGATAACTACTCAGACCTTGGGATGAGGGACTCCATCAAACTAGGGTGCTATGACCTGCATGGGGCAGAACTTTCTTTGACCCATGGGACCTTGTGCATGAGGGTCCTACCTGAGAATCTGCATGGAATAGCAGCACGCATGACTGTTCTCTACCAAGGGGTTGCTTTGGTCAGCACCTTATGTGCCTTCAGGGAAAGGTATCACAGATGTTCCCCACTCCACACAAGCCCTTCAACAGGTCCAGTGCCCTGTGCAGACAGCTGAGCTGTCTGAGGGGCTCACATCAAGATCTGTGTTGCACCCCACAGAAGCGACGGCTGGACAGGCTGGTTTGCCAGCCCCTCTGCAGCCTCTCAGACATGCTGGTGGGGCCACAGCAGCTGATCAAGAAGCGCCTGGACAAGCTGCTGGACTATGAGGAGATTCAGGAGAGGAAGAGTGAGATGGGCAGTGTGACATATGACGAGGAGGCAGCCATGAACACCTACCTTGCCATCAATTCCCTGCTCGTGGCTGAGCTTCCACGGTTCAACCAGGTGGCTCTAGAGCTCCTGAGGCAGATTCTGTGCTCCTTCAGCATCCTGCAACAGGACTTGGCTGCCCAGGTCCTGCAACAGGCAGAAAAGGAGCTAGAGCAGGTGAGACTGTCCCTTCGGTGTGTGGTATACCTGGTGAGCCAGATCTACCTTTTTCAGGTTTGGAACTTCACTTGGCTGTCAGGCCACTGAAGGCTTGCTGTAGCCCAAGCCTGCCCTTGCAGACACATCTCCCTTGCCTAGCATTCCTAAGTTATCTCTCCCCACCTTGGCCTGTGGAAAGCCAAACTGTCTCTTCTTCACTCCTAGCAGCTGTCCTGCTTTGAGGATAGCACTGGTAACTCATTGATGTGCTGCATGAGAGATGAGTGTTAATTCTGAGCTCCCAAGAGCTCTGTGCTGGGGAGCCAAGGAAGAGACAGAGAGCTCCTGGTCTCAGGAAAAAGCATCCCTCATACCTCCATCTGCTGGGAGATATCTCTCAGGACCCTGTACTGCACAGCACTCTTTGAGCCTGACATTTGCAAATGTGGTGGGTCAGGCCAGTCCTGAGTCCTGGGGTAGAGCAGGGCCCTGGCCTGGCCTGTGACAAGATGAGAACAAGCAGCAGCAGTGTGGAGGTATCTTCTCAGGCACCTGCTCATACATACTTAGTCATGAGGGTGGATTCCCCTTGCTCAGTCTGGGATGCTTACACTGCAGGCACCTACCCCCAGAACTACATCTACCTGTCACCCTTTTTAGTCAGATGGGACAAACTGTGGGCTTGGGACAACAGAGCAGGTCCCAGGGACTGCTGTAGTGGGCTGGGTACAGCCCAAGAGCCTGGTGTGTGACTGCCCTACCCAGGGCATGTGGTTGGAAGCCAAAGAGCAGTTCTCCTTGCATCTTTAGTGACAAGGTCTGTTCTCTTGCTTTCTCACCTCTCTTTTTTCCTGATCCTTTTCTTTTGACACTACCCACAGCGTTTCCTCTCCTCAGGGCCCTTTCTGATCTCAGGGTCTGTCTTCACAGATGCCCCACAGCCACATGCCTCTGCCCAGTTTCAGGAAGATGGTGAAAGACACATTGGAGCAGTCTGGTGCTCAGCTCCGTGCCTTCTGCAAGATATTTGAGACGGTCACTCCGAGCCCTATGACACAGGTAGGAGCTGGGAAGGGGGTTTCTCAGTCCACCTGGAGGAAGAGCTAGGAATGTGGCTCCCCGGTGCAGAACGTTTCCTTGAGGGGCAGGTTGGCTCAGAAAGTGGCACAGGGGTTGACACGGGCACAATATTTTCCCTAAGACTCTGACAGCACCTGGCTGGAAATAACCAGGGATGAAATAGGTTCATTTCTTCTGATTCTGGACACTTGTCTCCAAACAAGGTGGAGGAGACAGTGTGAAGGAGTTTCTCCCCTAACCCCTCACTGGGATGTGATCCTGCATAAAGGAGAGCACATGTACTTGGAGGGCCTTAGTGTCCCCCTTGTCTCATCAAGTGCTCTTGTGTCTTTTGCTCCCCACTAGCCTCTGAACCCTGCTGAGGAGCGGAAGGTCCTTTCGCTTGTGAGCAAGCATGGCCCAGACAAACTTTACCAAGTGACAAGCAACATCAGTGGCAGCAAAGACTTGGACCTGACCTTGCACAAGGGACAAATAGTAGCTTTGCTGCAAAGTGTGGACACTAAGGGGAACACGAACAGATGGCTGGTGGATGCTGGAGGTATTGTGAGCGCTATGGGAAGCCTCTCCTGGCCTCAGCACCATGGTCAGAAACCAAATCCAAAACACTTTCTCCTCTTGGATGAAGCAGCAGGCCATTGCCTCCGGGGTCCTCCCTCTCAGGGTTTGCTCAGCCCAAACCCACCTCTGCATTGCCAGCTGCACCCATAGCCGTTTGCTGTAAAGTTCAGGTTTCCACATGAGGGAGCACTTGTGGCTCATCATAGCTGAAAAAGGAGAACCCCATGCACACAAAAATGTCTTGAAACCCCTTTTGGGGTTTGCTGGATGTCCCCTAGTGATGGATCAGTGTGAACAGTGCAGCTCTGCTATTGCAGGCAGCGGCCAAGTTGCCATTCCTCTCTCCTCCATGTGCCAGGCAACAGGACCTCACGACCTGTGTGTGTGCATGTCCTCCAGGTCCCCGAGGGTTTGTACCTGCTGGAAAACTCCAGCCCTATTGCCCAGTACAAGGCCAGCAGCCTGGGATGCAGGTGCAAGAGCTGGAAAGCAGCACAGAGAGAAGGCGACATTCGTACGTGTTACCTGAAGCTCCCAGGCCCCAGGTGGCCACCTTCACCCCAGCTTTCCAGGTGAGAGTGGGGACACCTCAGAACCATTCTCAGCCATCCCATCAACTCCATGCTAGTTGCTGTGCTTGCATTGTGGGGGTGGGAAGGTGGACCTGCTTTTCCAGCACACAGGTGGTCATACATGTGCAGCCCTGTGCCTAGCAGGAGAGTATCACAACCCCTGGTGTCTGCCTTGCTGGGATTTGGGCTGGACAGAGCAAGAGAACTGTGCTTGGTGGGATCCCCTGTGTCACTCCATTCATGGCAGTACTGTGCTGGCCCCTTGGAAATTGCTTCTGTGTCTCCTTTAAGTCCTGCCCTGCCATGTATGTCTTTTCTGCCTTTGGTTCTTGTCTCCAGCAAGGGATTCCTCCCTCCTTCTGCCTTTTTCAGGTGGTTGCTGGCTTCTCCTTCACAGCCAGGAGTCCGCAGGAGGTGAGCCTCCAGGCAGGGCAGCCTGTGGTGGTGCTGGAGCCACATGACAAGAAAGGGAGCAAGGAATGGAGCCTGGTGGAAGTGAATGGCCAGAAGGGCTATGTGCCCTCCAGCTACCTGGTGACCATCCCTATGCAGGAGCCCATGGGCTGGAGCTTGCCTGTGTGAGTGTGGCCAGCCCGCGCCTAGGGGCACAGGCCTCATCGGATGAGAGCTATCTGCTTGGCACCTGACAACTGATCATGGGAGATGCTGGAGCAGGGTGGTTGTGGTGGCCCCAGGCTTAGAAAGTGGTGGGAAGCAGCTGGCAGAATACAGACCAGGGGATGTAGATGCAGGGGACACCAGTCAGTAAGATGTTATGATGGGGAGGTGTGATGATGCTATGCCCCACAAAGGAAAGGAGTATGAGAGAGCGAGGGCAGGTGTCTGCAGTTTGCCAGGGACTTTCTGAAATCCGTGTCAGTGACAAAAATGTCCCTAGGGGTGATGAGACAGCGTTGTTCCCAGTTACATCAGGATAGAGCTGCAAAGGGTGCACTGCTGCAGAGTGCTGGTGTGAATGCAGAGTGAGGTGGAGCAGCTCCTCACCAGGGTGTCACACCTGTCTGGGTCCACACCCTGGTGTGCCATTGTGGTCCCTTTGGTAGTGCAGCCTTCATGTGCTGCTAAAGGTCTCGACAGCGTCAGCGATGGGCGGTGATGGGCCGGGGCACTCTCCAGCCCTCCTGACCACTGAGCACGGCTCCTGGTGTCCACCCACAGCGCAGTGAGGCTGATGCCACTGAGCCATTCCCGCGGCACTTGGAGCTGCGATGACGCGAAGCGCTGTGTACGCCGCCCGCGCTGTTCCGTGTGACCCTGTGCTGACATTATAATATATTTCGCTGTCTCCGTGCCCCTTCTGTGCCGATGGTCCCCCGGACTCGGGGCCGTGCCAGCCCAGCGCGGTGGCAGGTCGGCCACGAGGTGGCAGAGCCGCCCGCCCGGCGCCTCGGCGGGGCGCTGGAAGCGCTGGTGCGGAGCGCTGGGAGCACTGCTTTGGGGCGCTGGGAGCGTTAGTGCGGGGCGCTGGAAGGCTGCGGAGGCTGCGGCTGCACCTTGGGCGGTGCGGAGCAGCCCGAGGCAGCGGGACCGGCGGGAGCCGGGGCAGCGGCGGGAACACAGGATGGTTTGGCGTGGAAAAGACCTTCGAGATCATCCGGTCCGAGGCGAGCTGTACGCTGTTTCCCTCCCAGCCTGTGCCGCTTGGGGCTGAGAACCGCCAGCCCAGCTACCGGGCCTCTACCTTGTCCCCGTGGCCGACCCACACGAACCTGCAGCGGTTTGACACACGTCTGCTTCCCATGCACAGGCCCCGTGCAGCAGGTTTTGGAGAGAACCAACACGAGTCTGTCGATCCCTGATCCAGGGTTTGATCTGGGATCAGAGACAGTGCTCCCGGCCTCCCCTGCTGGAGGCATCACAGCTGCGTGCCTCAGTTTCCCCATGGCTTGCACCTGTACTGTGCTGTTACACGATGCTGATGGAGCTCAGGGCAAGGAGCTGTGCTCACGGCATCACTGGCATGGCATCCGAGGGAAATTCAGCACCTCCTGGCTGCAGCCCTCAGAGACTGGCACGATGCTCCTCCCACAGGAGAGCTCCACCTGTGGTGCCGTGCTGCCTACCCCTTGCTCATCACAGGCAGTGAAGCATGGAGGCAACCGCCTGGGCAGCAGCCTGGCGTCGTCCCGGCTGCCCTGGGCACCTGCTGCTTCCTGCATCAAAGGTGCAACGGCCTGGCAGGCGAGCACTGGCACGCCAACTCCTGTGCCCTGCCCAGCAGCGAGGCATCGTGCTCGGCCCCCCACAGGCTGCCTGCGGGATGGTGGCTGGGTGTAGGTTCTTCTGGTACTGTGCTGTGGCTGCAGGCTGGGCAAGGGGGCAGAGGTGCCGTGTCCTCACACAAGCTTGCACCATGTGAGGAGGGACAGGGTGGGTGCCAGACAAGTGGGGACAGCGCTCAGCTGTGGCTCTGCTTTCACTGTGAACCCCACACATGGGCTCAGGTGTCTGGTTTGGCGCAGAGCTGCTTGTGGGGCTCACCCTCTTCTGTACATTCAGGGTATTGAGAACTTATCTATGGGGAAGCTGGGGGCTTGCTGCCTCCACCCAGGTGCCATTGAAAGCCCTGAGTAAATGCTCACCCACATGAAACCTTGGAGGGGACAGCAGCACTGGAGCTGGGGATATTGCCTAGGGATGGTCCCAGACTGGGGAAAGACAACGGACTTCTTGGGACAGGAAGGTGGGCAGCCATGGGGGATGAGGGGCACTGTGCAGAGGCTGTTTCTAAGAGTCACTCACTCAGCCCTGGCCCTGCAGCAGCAGGGCTCACACCTCCAGCTCACTGCTGATGGCTCCTCTGTACTTTTCCATTCCTAATCAAATCACATCAGGTCGGATTTCCCTCCCAAGCTGCCTTCCTGCCAGCACAGCGGGGCACAGAAGCAATCAGCCCCACACCAGCACAGGCAACTGCAGGAGTTAGCAGCTCAGGCAGGTCCTGCTCTGCAGCCTGCAGGTGCCCAGGACCCTTCAGAGGGTGAAAGGTAACAGTAGAACAAGGAGTTCCAAGAAGCTGCTGTTGCCTCTGCCCTGATCTGCCCACTAGAAGGAGACCTGTGGAGGGCAGGACTTGACAGGCAGCTTATAAAACTGGTTGGGCTTTCTTTGTCCCACTCCCCAGAACTCTGGTTTTCATGTGCTCTGAAGCAATAGCTCCCTTTTCTCTCCTTCCACCCACCACCAGTGCTGCCTGTGGCTCAGGGCTGGCTTAGAAGAAGCTCTTTCCCCTGCCTACAATCAGCATAGGGGATGCAGGCTGTTGTGAGGTGTCCTAGATCCCTTGCTGGCTTTCCTGGGTTGCCTCTTTATGTCCATCTCCCATCAAATGTCCATCTACCAATGCTTGCCAGGGTTGAGACATGAAGGAAACAGTCATGCACATTCCACAGATGGAGGTGGCAGGAGGTGGCAGCACACCAGGGACATGCTGCTTGTGACAGGCACTGGCTGCGTGCCCCCTGCCAGACAAAGCCATTGTAGTCCAAATTGGTTGCAGATGAAGGACCAAGAGGCTCTTTTGTATGGTTCTGAGCCAGCCAGCACCAGCACCCTGTCCAGTGGCAGTGGCAGCAGTGCTCTGAGGTCCTGATAGCAGACAGAGTGTGCTGTGGACGCCACCACTAGGAAGAAGGGAATTAGTGCAGCTCCTTTGATTTCTGGTTCCAAAGTGGTGAGCAGTACCCACTCTGCAGTACCCACCAGTCCTGCTCCCAGCCTTGACGGTCATGGGACCTTCCCCATGGGGTCTGTCCTCAGGACATGGCCTCATATCTGGCTGCAGGACACATGGCACTGAGATCCTTCACTTCTCCCACAATTTCACCCAAACCCACTGCACCTGCTGCTGCCTCAAGCCTGGAAGTGCCCCCTTGGAGTCCTGGAGGGTATGGGGCTCTTTCAGCCTAAACACGAGGGGGATTAAAGGGCACAAATGTGCCTTTAAATAGCGCAGCAAGGACAGCTCTCCTAGGAGGAATGCTCTGGCTGGCCTGGTGGAACATGCTCAGGGCACAGGGCACAGAGGGACAGCCGGCAGGGACGGCTCCTTGCCAGGAGGTCAGGTCAAGGTTGGACGTTGCCCTGGCCAGGCGCCGCTGTGCTGTGGCTTGCCACCACGGGGGGTGGGAAACACGTGCGAGCCCAGTGTCTTGCCGTGCCTGGGGCTGATCTGCAAAGTGGCAGTGGTGCCAGGCAGGCGCTGCCACCCACAACCTGCCCGCCAACCTGCAAGGGGTTTGGCACTGGCACAGCTTGGCTGCTGGAGCAGCCTTCTGGGCAGTTCAGCTTGTCCAAGAGCTGCTGCTGAACTCCTCTCCAGGCTGATTCACATTCTGGACTTGCAGACGCTTGGATAGTGCTCACCCGTGGGGTGTGACAGCACAGCGCCACGTCCCCAGGGTGCAGGGTGCCAGCCTGGTCACATGCTGGGGAGCAAGATGGTGGCAGCTCGGACTCTGCTCTCCCCTGCTTTGTGGGAAGTACTGGTTTCTGGGGACACTGCAATGGCTGCAAGCAGAGCGAGAAACCACAGAGCATATCTCCAGATAGAGGCACCTGGATTGCAGGGTGGATGGCTGTGTGCCCAGGTGTCCAATGTGCCACTGGCTCTGCTGAGGTAGCAGGGATGCATGAAAGGAAAACAGCTGCTAGGGAAATCCCAAGCCGTGGCTTCCAAACCCAGACCTGTCTCTTCACCAAGAGGTTCCAGAAGGGGATTAGGGGTGCAGCAGGGCCTCAGTGAGCCGGGCAGGAATGGAGTAGAGGACACCCAGCAGGAACAGGGTGGCTGCCTTGGGCTGAAGGGCACAGCGAGCTTGCAGAGCTATGCATGCAGGCATGGTGCTCCAGTTCCCCACCACTGCCATGCTGAACTGGCTCTCAGCAGAGGCAGCCTGTGCCTGTGCTGTTCCCAGATGGATGCCTGTGTGTGGGAGCAGGGTGGCCCAGAGAAGCAGCCCACAGCCCTGGTCCCCAGCAGCCCACACTGGCCACCACTCATGATCAGCACAGTGCTTTGTGGCCTGAGGGAGGGCTGAGCCCCACCGAGAGCAGCCCTGGGGCTGGGAGACAGGAGTGGAGGTGTGAGCAGCAGTGCTTGCTCCAGGCTTGCACAGCCAGCACCTGAATTGTCTAATAAAGTGTGAAATTGCTTTCATGCTCTGCTACCTTTGCTGAGATGGACCATCATTACAACCCCCACTTCCCAGCCAGCAGCCAGCTGCTGCCTGTGTCCCTGCTGCCATGCGCTGCCAGATGAGCCCCCGGCAGGACCACTGTGCTGAGTGGTATGCAGGATCCTGGGGATAAGCACCTTTCCTCTCCTCCTCAGCCCCTCCATTGCACCTACCCCATGTAAAAGAACAAGCTGCTGCAGATGCCTGACCCTGGACAGGCATAAATCTCTGTCATGGGGCTTGGGACTCAGGCACTCTTCCTTCCCCTCCTCAGATGCCCTGGGAGTGCAGGGGGCAGCTCAGGTGCAGCCTGTGCTCTGGGGTTATGCCGCTGCCAAGGCCCTGCCCTTGCCCATGAATAGCTGGTGGGGACTGTGCCCATCAGATACAGCAGGCAAGCAGATAGAGCTCCTTCCGGCTGTGTTAGCAGTGCAGTGCCAGGAGCAACCTCAGATCCTCACTCAGGCAGTGGAGGGCTCTCACCTTGGCAGGGACAGAGAGGCAGCCTGGCCTCCCTTTGCCAGTGAGTGACTAATTGCTCCTGAACTACCTGGATATGCACAGAAACCATTCTCCAGCCTTAATAACAATAATCAATCATCCTGCTCTGGGCAGGGGTTGTGGAAGGCTTTCCAGACCTAGGGAGACGGCAGGGCTGGTGAGGGAACTGTGAAGCAAGGGGTGTGTCCCCTTGAGGGGACATGGAGGTCTATGCTCTGGTGGTGGCTTTCCTTCTGCACTGCCTGCTAGGAGGGCAGTCCGTGCCCAGATACACCCTGCAAGGGGAGGTGCAAGTTTGTCAATCCTGGCACCAAGCCCGGCTGCCTGGGTCGGTGCAAATGGTGATTTTGGAGGGAAGATGGGGCTGGCTGAGAGCCCAGGACATGCACAGGGTGTGGGGTGCTCCCTGCTCCAGAGGGACCTGTAGGTCCCTGTGCCAAAGGGCCAGACATGAGTGCTGCAGAGCTGCTGAGTGGGGCACAGGAAAGGGAGCCACAACTGGGAATTTCTGCAGGGATCAAGATACTTTGCCCCAGGAAAATAGTGCCACATTTTTCTAGCCACTGATAAAGTTAGACCCTTGATCTGGTTAAAGATTCAGCCCACAAGGCAAGCCTGGCTAGGACAACAATGCTACTAGTGCTGCTGACTTGGTGACACTTCCCAACACAGAGAGGACTAAGCCATCTGCCTGTCTGGGATGGGTTTCCCTGACTACACCGGGAGGGATAAAGGTGCTGACTCGCAGCCTGCAGGTACCATGGCTCTGTCTCCTCGGCCAGCTCCCAGCTCAGCTGGCTGCTCGCTGGAGGCACAGCATATGCTGTGGCACTGGGGAGATCCCAGAGGCAACTTCTTGATGGAGCAAAGACAGTTGGTTCAGGTGGGAGGTGGGGATGGAGAGGCTCAGGTGAGCACTGGAGGGAAGTGCTCCTGCAGGCAGGGAGAGGGCAGAAAGGTCATGCTGCCTTCTGCACATGACACTGTGGTGAGGGTTCCAGCTGGCATGCCACAGTGGGGAGACCACATACCTCTTCTGCTACAGGCCCTTTCAAATGGGCCACCAATTCAGCATCGAGAGCCATTTCAAAGCTCTCTCCTTGAATCAGGCACCTGAGGCAAAAAAGGCTTTTTAATTCCCACCTCATCTCCCCACTGCCTGGAGCCATGCCACATGGTAGGGAGAACAGGGAGCAGACGAGCGGCACTCTAACCCAGCAGCATTCCTGAGCCCTCCTTCATTAGCATCCCTCCTCTCCTAGCTGCACAGCCTGTTCCCAGCACCCCGAGTGTTAATTGAATTACTTCCCCCAGAATCGCCACAGCTTTGGGGACTCAGCATCTGCAGAGGCTGTGCAGCCTGCTCCGCAGCAGCCCAGCCCCTCCCCATGCTCCCACCTTCCCTGCGGGATGAGCCGGCTGCGGGAATGCAAACGGAGCCGGCAAGTCCACCTTGGTGTGAAGGTGCAAGTGGCCCCACTGCAATGACCCACAGATGAAGGGAAAAGAGTCAAGATGTAAATCAGAAGCCCCAAAGGCTGTGGGAGCTCCCCAGTAAGGAAAGCAAGTGTTCAGGAACCTGCACAGGGCTGGGAAATGTCCTGCTGCTCCTGAAGTCATTGCCACCCCTGCTGTGGGCGGCAGCCCATCACACTGTCCATCTGAGGCTGTTGCTGCGTCTCTACCTGAAGGAGGTGATTTGTGAGTCTAAAATTTAACTACTTTGGGCTGCACCTGATTACAGCTACAAGCTGAAGACATGACCCCACTTTGTGTGCCCAGCCCACATCCTGGCTGGGATGTACCGAAAACAGCCCTGAGGAGGAATGCTATGTGGGGGATGGGGGGGGGAGAGGGAGGAAGGCTGCCTGGTGTTTGTTTTTACTAATGAAGCCCCATAATCAAATAATTCCAATTCTAATTGTGAAGCCGGCAGGCAGATTTCTGTCTCCAGATGGGACGTGATAGGAATAGTTGAAGGCTGGGCATATTTTGCCACTCACCTTAACACTTGGAGCAAGGCCAACTAGAGCAGCCCCAGGGTGGCTTCCAGCCCACCTTGGAAGAGTCAGGTCCCCAACCCTAGGGGACCTAAGGGGATCCAAGGTGTGTGGGGACCATATGAATCAGCTTGGTATCATCTAAACCAAATTAACAACAACAAAATAAACAGACTGGGAAAAAATTCCTAGGGAAAGTGATTTTCCTGCACCCCAAGCCATTCCCAGGTGGAAGTGGAGGTGAGTCTAGCTGCAGTGCTACGAGAACCTGAGGTTATGAAGCTCAACCATGACAGTGAGATGTTCACTGGAGCACCAGGCCAGTGAGTCAGAATCCTGCCTGCACCAGCATGGGGGCTTGTCTGGTCTAAACCTCCTCAGGGCTGGGGTCAAAGAGCACTGGAGCCCTTGGGGTTGGACAGGAGATGGTAGCTTTCCTCAGCACTTCATTGGCAGCACAGGACTTGAGCTAGGGTCAGCCCCAAGGCCTCTCCTGCTTCTACAAACCAGTAAAGTAAGCTTGGGGAGGATGTGCTGCTGCTGTACCCGAATCTGAGCAGGGGGGCAGGAGCTGTTTCTCCTGCTTTCATCTCTCAGCTCTGCCAGGATACATGAAATCTATTTGTGGCTTCCACTTACTGTCTCATTTTTTTTTGGGTGCTTGGACATTGGGAAAAGAGAAAAACAAAGAAACTGGGTCATTTTCTATTTATTTGGAAGTGCTGAGATGTTAGCCCTCCAGCTGCAGAGAGCTCTGCTTCTATCTCTGCAGGGCTTGGTGAACTTGGAAGCAAGCAATAGCAGAGAGGACCTCCTTCTCCCAAAAGAAAATGAATTTTGCCCAGCTTCTTCTTTAGGCTGGAGGGAGAACTGCAGTGAGACTGGGATTACCCTCCCAATCTAAACCAGCTAATTCAAGCTAAATACATCTGTTTGTTTCTCGTGATAGAGAAATGCAGCCCAGAGGGACTGGGTTGCTCTGGGACTGATTAACTCCCCCAGCTGAGGTCATTCCTTGCTGCCTGCCCACCTTGGCAATCACCTAATGGCAAGGGATGGGCAAACAGGTTCCAGCTAGAGGTGTCAGGAAAAGGAGGTGGTCTTCTCTTTTCTCCACCAGAGAGGTTTATTTCTCTGGGAAGATGACATGGTCAAAGGGTCAAGGTGGTACAGCACCATCCAGGCAGGTCATGCCAAGTACAAAATACCTAACACTCTTGTTAGTGCAACTGCCATAGCCATAACAGGGCAGAGCCCCTCTCTTATCTGGGATTGCTGCTTCTACTTTTACCTCCACGAGCTGCTGTCTTCCCTGTGCCTGCAGTCCTGATTCTGGTGCTGACAGCATTTCTGGAATCCCCTGGAAGGGATGCAGGCTGGGGGACTCTGGGTGCTGAGCACCCACCAGCATTCCTCCAGCTGAACCTATTTGCTCTTATCTACTCTCAGTTTTCGTGCCTGAGTCAACAGAGACAAGAGCATCAAATCAGAAATAAAGTCATTAACTCAGTAAGCAAATACAGATTAAAATCCTCACTTTATTTTTTGGAATCAGAGCCCTGGCTCCTCAAGGCTTTTAGCAGAGCCTTCCCTCCTCCAGGCTTCCTGCAGCCAGGACTCTTACAGCCCCCCACACATCCTGGGGGTAAGGAGGAAGACACAGGCATTTGCCCTGCAGATCTCAGCCTGGCCCACAGCAGCCTGTGCTCTTGCCATCCACACGGCTCTCCATCTGGCACAGGGGGCAGACCTGTGCCTGGTGTGTTCCGTTGCCAATGGGTTCCAGACACCTGCAAGTGCAGCAGCTCTGCCAGCCTGGGCTCAGGTGTGCTGGGCACATCCAGCAGAAGCAATGTGCCCCTCTCCTCCCGCTGTGCCACCCAGCCCTGCTGCCAGCATGGCACCCTCTGCCTCGTGCCTCCCATGCGGCTGCAGCTCGCTCATCCCCATCCCAGCCGATCCATATCTTGCTCTTCTTCCTCCTTTTCTTTTCTTCTTCCTTCCCCCCCCCCCCCCCCCCCCCCCCCGTGTACAAATGGGAATTAAATCGAGGCCACTAAACTCATTGGCGCTTGCAGCCGTAATGGGATTGCAGGCAGCGTTTCAGCACCAGCTCCTCACGGCAGCTGCCTGTCTCCGGCTGGTGAACCGCAGCGTGCTCGCTCCTGCTGCTGGTGCCCGGCGTGCTGCTGCCTGCTCCCTGCTGGGGCCCTCTTCCCCTATCCCGCAGGAAAGCAGGGCTGGGGTGAAACCCAACCAGCCCAAAACACGTGTTTGCAATTCCTTTCTGATGTAAGCGTACCAGAGGCCAGATGGCAGCACTCGGCTCCCGCCTTGGGTCCTGCTGCTGTGCCTGACACACAGCCCTGCTGCACAGGGCTTACCTGGGGTCTCAGGGATATGTGCCTGCCTGCCTGCCTGGCCTGCTTTGGTGCAGGACTCCACTTCTCTCACTGTGCGTTGTGGTGCTGGAGGTGGGCTGGGTGGCTGCTCCTACATCACGGCTTAGCCTCAGGGGTGAAGCACCATCATGAGGAGATGGAAATGTGCTGGGGCTAGAAGACAGCTGCAGGGCACCTGTAACCAGTGCAGAGCCTGCCAGTGAGCACATGGGGCTCCTGCTGTGGTATGAGCACCCAGCTAGCCCTACATGGCCCACTATGGCAGGGAGGAGGTTCTGTGAGTGGCTTCAGTGATTGCAGACCCCCAAGCGAGGAGCAGCCCTCACACCTACCGTTCCCCCAGGGCTGGCCACTTACATTTAGCAGGCAGGAGGAGGAGGGGGGATGCTGCCAGTATGGTGAACTTGCTGGAAGACCTACTCCCCTACCACCCAGAGAAAAAAGCCCCTGAAGGTGCCCGTGGACAGCAAAGGAGGGAAGGCATGAGTGTGCTGGGAGGGAACAGCTGCTGGGAATTTAAATGACTGCCCATGAATGCTGGTTTTGTTTTGTCCCAGTCGTGGCTGCACTCTGCTTGGCCAGGCAGCATTCAAATACAGGCTCGTGCCTGTAAATAAAGCAGATTGGAAAACCAGGAAGAGATAGAGATTGAGCTTGAGAGGAGTCCTGGCCCAGTACCCTGCTCCTGCATGGCCCAGTACCCTGCCCCTGCATGGCCCTGCCAAAAGCCACAGCCCCGTGGGAGAAACCAGAGGAGCCAGCCAGAGCAGGAGAGCTGCAATAGCAGGAGTGAGCAGGAGCCATGCCAGGCTCTCCCCAGGGCCTCCAATATTCATGTCTGCCAGAAGGAAGAATGATGGAAGGAGAAGATATGATCAGGAAATGAGCGAGGCTTCCTGCATGTTTCCTGCATGCTTCCCACTCACCTCTCCTGATGGGACACTGCTGGGGGCTGGGGCTAAGGGAACAGAGAGAGACATTCCCAGGGACAGCCTCGGGGTGAAGATCTCAGCTTGGCCACCAGCCTGGGACATGGAATGCTGCCCCGTGACCCACTGCAGCTCCCTGAGCAAACGGAGATGCCACCAGCTGCCATGTTTTATGGTCTCAGCCACTCACTGACTCAACGCATACTGCCAGATTCGTGCCCTGAAAATCTAGTTTCCATTGTATAAACAGCATTTCATATTCCTGTTGCTAGCATGACATCAGAGCATTGCAACACAGGTCTTTTAAGAACAGATAGATCTTCTAATGAAGGCCCTTAACAAACTCATTTATTTTCCAACATTTGTGCATGCCATATTTGCTCATTTACTCGTGCAATAAATGAAATCAGAGTTACTAAACATTAAGAAATAACAAGTATGCATAAGAAGTGCACCTGTGTATTACTGAAAAAAAAAAAAAGCCCAGGCACTGCTTTTCCTGGCACAGAGGCTGGCACATAGGCATGTGCTGCTGGCAGTGTCCTCCTTTGCCCATGCAGCCACGCAGGGTGGAGAGGGGGTGCAGCCAGGCACTGCCAGGCCCCCATTCCAAGGGATGCTGACAGTTATGACAACCACTGCATTTTTATTTTCATCATCCTGACAACGTCACTGTTTAGAATAGCTTTTATTAAGGATAAATAATGCTTCTAAAACAAGGCTGGCACTGAGGCACCGAACTATGGCAGGGGTCAGGGAGGTGGCCCTGAGGATGATGAATGTTATTTTTCCAGCAAAAAAACTGTAGCAGCTCTCCCATGTCGAGGGCTCTGCTGGGGAGTGTGGAAAGGATGAAGGCACTCAGCGCTGCTTACAGCCTGGTCTGGCTGTGGCCTCATGCTCTCCTCAGGCCAGGCTTTGGTAGACACATGTGAGGTGAAGGCCAGAGGTTGAGACACATTAGCCCTCCCAGACCCTTCACAGGTCGTGGCTCTGTACCCTCTTTCCTTTGGCTGTAACCCCCATGGGCCTCCTGCAGATCTCTCTGGCCAAGCCCAGCTGAGTGATGAACATCACTCATCATCAGGGTAGTTAAATAGGACATACAAAGTGTGCTGACAAGCAGCATACAGGGTCCCTGGGGCTTCAGTATTGTCATATAGCCATCATTTCACCATGCTGCACAGGCACAGAGTGGCCCATACCAGGCACATCTGCATCACATACGGAGGTTTCCCCTGTATCCCAGCTTCCAGGTGAGGCTGAACAAACCTCCAGCATCCCAGGAAAACTCCTGAAGACTGTACAAGTCCAGGCTCACTTCCTCCATACAGATTCAGCCTTCTCAGGCTTCCCAGGAGGGTGCACACTGTCCACCCCACCAGAGCTGTGTTTTGCTGCACCCAGCATTGGTGCAGCAGTATAGCTACCTCTGCTCGTGGCCACAGGGACTCGGCCGCAGCTGCTGCATTCTTGTGACAACCACAGCTACAAAACGCCTATAGCAAATGAGGCTTTCGGCTGGAGGGCTGCGGCCCTTGGTTGGAGCTTGTCCAAGAAGTGCTCAAGGCCTGAGCTTCCCCCTGCTTCCTGTTCACAGTGACCAGAGGGAAAAGCAATGAGCGAAGTCTTAGGCAAATATTTTGGGAATCAAAAAAAATCTCCCTCTCTGAGCTCAGTGTGGCTTAACAGCTTGATGGAGTTTAGTGTGCACTCAGCGTACAGATCAGGAGACAGCGAGGCTGCCCCACAGAGCTTGCAGTTATCTTCTCTGGCAGGAAAGGGAGAAGGCATTGCTGCACGCTGCTTTGCTCCTTTAATCCCACTGCCTCCCCTGCCTTTCCAGGCCAGAGCATTTTCCAAACTCCACTTTATCCAATCTCTGCCACGTCCTTTCCAGTGCGACCAGCATGGCTAATAAAAACAGCTCTAAACTCTCCTCGTGTGGTGCTTAGCCGGTGGCAATGGGCACGGTGCAGCCTTGCTGCATTTCTCCCTGCCTCTGTTGGGTCTGTGGCTCTGTGTGTGCAACACACATCGCTCCCTCCTCCACAGTTGTGCAATTTGTGTGTTGGATGCAACCCCCTGGCCCTTTGCTCATGAGAATGTCATGCCTGCCCCTGTGGCAGGCAGAGTGGCCAGCCGGCTGTATTCCTTACCTCTCAGAGGAGCCGGGAGTGTGGAGAGAGCTGGAAATAGCCCTGGCTGACACAGATACCTGTGCAAAGCAGCAGGAGCCTGCACTTGCCTGGGTAATTGCATACTGCATGGCGATGAGTCACCCGCAGCCCTGCTCCGGCGGGCAGCACGAGACCTCCTGCCTCCTGCAGCCTGCCGCGGGCAGGATTCACCGTGCCCAGCTCGGTACCGTTTGCCCCTGAAGTGCGGCACCTCTCCCCACCGGGAAGGGATCCCCAGAGCATAGGCAGCGAGAGGCAAGGATAGCAGGGAAAGGATAGGAATGAAAGCATCTTGCAGCTTTTTAAGCTCTCGAGATGCTTTCAAGTGCCAGGAAGACCGTGTGAGCTGTGATTTTGCTGCATTATTTCTGTTGCTAGCCATCTCTGCACGGGGAGTTCCCGTGTGCAGAGTAACTGCTTGCAGTAAGCAGGCATTCCCACACTGCCTGGTTGGGGGAGGGGGCTAAGCCCCCCAGCTGACATCAGCAGCAAGGGACCAGAAACCAGCCCTCAGCACTTCCCAGGGTGGGGACTCAGGGTCTCAGAGATGCCCCCACCCCCCCCCACCTTCCCCCCTTACCTCAGCCACAGGTACAACCGTAACAGAAGCAGCTGGAGAAGGAAGCAACGTGTCTGATCACCCTGAACCCCACCAGCAGAGCTCTCCATCCTCTTCACCATGGTGGTGGGGGGCTCAGGAGCTGCCTCACTGCTGGTGATTACACTGTCAGGAGGAGATGAATAAATAATTAGCCAGCAAACTTCCACTGGGGAGCTTTTTTCTTCTCCTCCAGTGGTGCTGCCTGTTAAGAGAGACAAAACCAGGGAAGAGCAACTATCTCTGTGTGAGAGGGCCTGGAGGGGCTGGCATTTTCCCTGCCAAGCTGGCAGATCCCCGAGTTCCTCCTCAGCTGACTTCACATATTGAAGGGAGGGAGGAGGAGGAATAGGTAAAATCGATGAGAACCTATTTGGCGGGGTAAAAGAGCGTGGTTTTATTTATAGTGCTGGCTGAAGCTCAAGTGTCTCCTGCCTAGGGGCATGGTGCTGAAGTGCTGGGGAACAGCAAAGCAGTGCCTGTGAGGGCCCAGGAGATGCAGCAGTGCCTGCTGCCCCAGCCTCCATTACCACCAAGCTCACAACCCTGTCCCTACTGCTCCCCAAAATGCTGTGGGTGGCTCTGCCCACCAGCCTGGCAAGAGCAGCAGGAGGAGACACCTGTGGAGGGGTTTCTGCAGTAACAACCACTGCCTGTGATCAAAGGAAGCTGGGACCTGACAACCAGCCCCTTCCCACCACTGGTGACCAGCCTGGGGATGTAGTAGCTGGGGATCGTAGTGGCCAGTGGCAGTGGGAGATGCATGGAGGAGAGCTGCTAAGGAGGGCAGGAGCTGTGTGGAGGACATGCTGCAGGATGGGGGACCTGGGGACAGATGAGGGCAGCCTGGTTGGCGTTTGCCCTGGGCTGGGAGCCACAAGACGGGGAGGTGCCCATGGACATCCCTGCCAGCAATGACTGCTTGAAGAACAGCAAGTCCTTGCTTGGCAGCACTGGGGTTCCAAACTGGCTCCCTTTGTTACTTTCCCCCTTGGCCAGTTCTGCTGGTGCAGGAGTATTGGGATCTGCTTGGGTGATTGTGGCGTGCCTCCAGAAGGAGACAGTTAAGAAAAAAGAAGAAGAGAAAACATTGTCTGCAGTGCCCAGACGCTGAGCAGCCCCAGGGAGAAGCAGGAGGAGTCACCCTGCTCAGGGTCAGGGTCTGCAGAGGAGGATGATGTCAGTCTGGGTCTTGACCAGCCTCCCCCTTGCCCCTTGCTCCTCCTGGGGAGCGGAGCAGAGGAGGGTCTGGCAGCAGGATGATGGAGATGAAGACACCCCAGTTCCTGGTGCTGTCTTGCCAGTCAGGGAAGGGAGGCCAAGCAGTGCCACCAGGACCAGAATCAGCCTAACCGGCAGGGACGATGCAAGCAGGCCAGCAAGAGGACAGTGGGGTGACATAAATAGGCTATGACAGACACTGTCAGAGTGGTATGAGAGCTGCCAGTAGCACAGTGTAGTGGGGAAGCTGAGATCAGCCAGAGCAAAAGAGTAAGCACAAGGGACACGTGCCATATGGTGCAGCTTCTTTTGGTCCCTGCATGTTGAAGACTGGCTGGTGCCAGTGTGCCAGGATGCTTCTGGGGCAGCATGTGGGGATACTGCCAGCAAAATAGCAAGGGAAAGCTTGGGTCTCCATGGCAGGATGTCAGGCAGTGCAGAAAAAGCTGTGAAGGGTCTCTGACAGGGGGTTTCTTCCTCCAGATAAAGTGACGTACAGAATGAGCCAAGTGACCCGAGCTGCTGCCAGGCTCTTGTCCCTGGGCAGAAGGGGCCGGCTGGCCCCGCTGTGCTGGAACAGCCTGGGGAGGAGGACAGGCTGCCTCAGCTGCTGCAAGTGTGCTGCTTCCCGTGGACAAATGAGTCACTTAAAATGCCATAAGGAGTCAATGGGCATCCTGGTCTTCTTGCTCAGCCCACACAGCTGGTGGGCAGCATGAGCCATCATGCAGGAGCCTTCTCTACCCTCCGCTGGGCTGCCTGGCCTCTGCTGCTTGCTCCAGGAAATTCCCATCTGTTCCAAAAGCTCATCCGCAGCCCCGTTCTTACTTCTTTCCCACCACATTTCTCTTTCATAGGTTTCCCCTGCCATAACTGCGTGGCTTAATCACCACATCATGTGCAAGGCTGTGGTTTTGGAGAGGAGCAGGCTGCAGAATCAGGCAGGCTGGAGCCCTGAACACCGCTGATCAGGAGCCACTGGACACAGAAAGTGTGGCAGGAAAGGGATACATGGTCCCTGCACTGGGTGACTTCAGGTGAAGGATGAGGCTGAGCTGGGTGCCCTATAGGGCTGAAGGGAAAGAAAAGCAGAGCTCGTGGAAAGGAGCCAAGCGGAAAAACTCGGTGAAACTTTGAGTCAGGGCACTGCTAACCACTGCTACCCTGTGGGGATCGGGGCCTCCAATTAGCAACCCACATGCTTTAGGAGAGGACTTTGGCAGCGCCTCAGGGGCATTTCCCCTTTGGCTGCCCCCAGTTTACCTAATTGCCAAATCAGAGAGACCCAGCCACTAGAGCCCCCCTCCCCTGAGACCCCAGGGTGGCCACCACACAAATTCCACCTGGGGCTGCATTTAATACAACGTGGGGGCCTGGTGAGGACCCGCCAGTGGTTGTGGATGTTGTAACTAGGAGCAGCCCCATTTGCTGCTGCCTCTCACTGCCTGCACTGCTCGTTCTTTAGAACATTTTCCCATCCACAAACAGGGACAGCTGCAATGTGAAACCAAAGGCGGGCGTTTGCACGGCACGGGGTGTCTCCTGCCCAGCCACTGCTCATTGGCTCCTGCTCCTGTCCCACAGTTGGCCTTTGGTAGGCTAAGGGTACCTTCACACTCTGTCCCCTCCTGACCGCTGGCCTAATGACTTGACTTGCTCTCTGCTGTTTTGAAAGGGCATTTGTGGACTTCTCCTGTTATATTTTACCTTGGTAATGTTATCCCCAACCCCTCTGGGCTTAGCACCGCGTTGCTGCGGCTGGCTGTGGTGCCGGCACAGTGCCATGGAGTCAGGGCCAACAGGCAAGGGGTGGGCATGGGGAGCTTATTTCTGCCCAGCTGTGGTTGACTGTTCTTTAAATGTGTAAATAAGAAGAGCAGCAGAAGCTGGAGCTCTGGCAGCTCTCCTGCTCACAAAGCTCAGGCTCTGGTTTAGGAGGGAAGCCGTGAGCACTCAGCGGAACCGCAGGGTCCCTGTGCAGAGAGAAGGGTGCGTGTGCACAGGGAACAGAGCATCCCCTTCAACCACTGCACCCAGGCACTGCGGATCAGAGGCCCTCTCTACCCACCACGACTATTTCTGAGGCTGCCACATGACTGACTTCTAAGGAGGTGGAGACAAAGGCAGCTATAACATCTTGTCCTCCTTTGCCTGTCTCCCAGTGCTTTCGAAGCCCTTTTTATGAGCATTATTCAACCAGTCCCCCAGCAGCTCCAGGGCACATGGAAGTGGTGCGATCTCTGTTCTTTAGGTGAAAAAAAAACAAAAGGCAGGAAAAAACCCCACTTGCACTGTGCAGAAATCCAGAACACTCAGGACCAGAAGTTGGAGCATGTTAAAAATGACTTGCAGCCACGTGAGCAACTGTACTTTGTCCTCTGGGATTCCACTGAAACCCAGAAGTAGCAGCAAGTCCACACCTCTGAAATGTTCCCATTTTGTTCCCTCTCTGCTGCCCTCTGACCCTGCTCTTGAGCCAAGAGAAGCCTGACCCCTACATTCCATCCAGTTTTGCCCACTTGGCTGTAAGAAGACCTAACCTGTCTCTGTCCAGAGGACAAATGAGGCAGCACAGGTTGGGCTTTGACTTCCTTATGCTCCTCTGGGTTGCCCAGCCAAGCCACCCCGTGCGGGTGGCTGCTGCCAGGGTGGGCACTCAACAGGCTGCCGATGGCTGGGGCTAGAGTTGGCTCATCTTCTTGGGTTGGAAAGTAAGGAGAGAGGAACTGTGCTTGCACACACAGCAGAAGGGAAAAGGTATTTCTGAAACACATGGCTATGCATAACTTGATTTTAGAGCAACCGTTCACAAGTCATTCCCATGAAAGGTTACTTCCCATATGAGTACAACTGGTATAAAGGAAATCACGAGATACTTGAGTGAGAACCTTGCCTTTTGTGCAACAAATTCCTCCCAATAGACTGCTTCTATGGTGAAGCCTTCCAGTCCTGCTTTTTCCTCTGACGTCCCTCCTGAACTCAGCTCACCTCCTCTCTCCGTAGTGTTCTTCTTCCGCTTGTGTCTTCTGCAAAGGAGGGACTGGAGGGAGCATGTACTCCAGATCACCGGCCAGCAGGGTCGACTGGGAATTCAAGTCTTGTTCTGCAAGGAACGGCACGTGCCCCAGAGCGAGGCAATTTCCTTCCCCACGCCCTGCCAATGCTGCATGCGGTGCCTGCTGTGAGCTACAGTTGTGCATCCTTGGCCCAGACCTCCCAGTCATGGGGAAGAGAAGTTTCATTGCTGGTGGAGCAGCGTAAAAAGCACCTTGGGTTACTGCCTCAGCACTTCGTAACAGTAAGTAGTAATGAAGTGCCACAGCAATGAGGAAGAGTTTGTGGCAGCTTCTCTCTTGCTTTGTCCCACCCCATCAGACAAGCTGCCCCTGTCCCCAGCTCTCATGAGCCATATGATATAACACATGCTGCCCACTGACATTTTTTGTTGCAAGGCTTGGCATCATCAGTGAAAATCCAGTACTGCTGCATTGCATGGTGTTCATAGTATGTCCTGAACCAAAGGAACACCAGAAGGTATTAAAGAGTGGCTGGAAACAGCTCTCTCTTTGAAACAAAAGAAGGCAAGAACGTGGACAAGCGGCAATCTTTTTCCTGGTCCTGCAGGCCTGTCTGAACCATCTGAGGGTATTTGAGGATCTGGAGCCATTAGGCTGCAGGTGTTGCCAACCACCCAGGTTGGTTTGTATCAGCTAATTTAGGCTGAAGTGCCAAGTCCTGCTCTTTGCCATGTAATTGCTAAGGTTAAGTAAACAGAACATTCATGAGATTTTTGGTCCCATCATTAATTATTTCTGAAAAAGCTTTTAGCATACACCTCACAACCCCACACAACCTCAGACAAGAAAAATTGTGTGTGTGACATCAAGATGCTCACAACCACGTTGGGATGAGCATTGAAATGAAGGAGGACATCCTGCAGTAGGTGCTTGTGTCCCACAGCGTGGCTGCAAGCCTCATGGGACACTCTTCAGCCATGGGTGTCCCCCTCACCAAGAATAGATGTGAATTTCAGCCCAACATCCTGCTCTAAAGGTTTATTCACCTCCACACAGTGTTAGCTAGGGACCAGAGATGTGCACAGTGGTGCTGGGTGCCTCTGCTTTTAAGGGCTGGCACTTCTGAGGTGTGCACAGCAGTGGTTAAAGTGGGTGTCCTGGGTGGGCATGTCCCCTGTTGGAAGCTGATGTGGACCATGCGTGGCTGCAAGCCATACAGGACACTCTTCAACTGTGGGTGAACCCTCCCCAAGCCTGGATGTGTCCTTCAGCCTGACATGTTGCTCTCAGGGTTTACATTTCTCATCTCGGGGCGATCCGGGGACTGTTGAGCAGCACCTGATGCAGCACCCTAGTTGCGCCCACTTTGGAAAGTGTGCCCAGCGGCGCTTAAAGTGGGTGCCCGGGGCGGGCGCGTGTCCCGCGGGAAGGTGCTTGTGCCCCACACGTGGCTGCAAGCCCCACGGGCACTCTGCCACCGCGGGTGTCCCCCCATGCCCTGCTCCCTCCCACCCCCCGGCTCCTGCAGCCGGCGGGCGGGGCTGCGGGCGGCTCCGCCCCGACGGCCGCCGGGCTCCCTGCCGCCGCCGCCGCGCCTGCTGCATGCTCGGTGCCGCCTCAGCCCCAGCCGGAGGTGGAAGATGGCGGAGCCGGGGCCGGATTGCAGCTCTCTGCTCGACGAGGATCTTTCCTCCTTCGTCTTCAGTTACCTCGCTGACAGCCAGGTAGGGAGGGGGCAGCCGAGTGGCTCTGCTGTACGGCTCTGCAGCGCAGTGTGACTGCAGGGGAGGGAAGCCGGCAGACGCCCCCTTCCCGGGGCACCTGGGGGTAGAGCCGGGACCCGCACTGTTCCGGAGTGGGGGTGGTGGTGCGGGGACCGTCTTTACCCGCCAGGTGCCCGGAGGATCTGCGGTTTGCTCCACGGGTGCGCAGAGGGGGAAATTCGGGGAGGGGGACGAGCAGATCCCTGCCGCCTCCGCGGCTCTCTCCTTTCCGCCGCTTCTGAGCGGCTTCGGAGCGGCCCCGGCTATTGCAGCCCCGCAGCCCCGCCGGCGCTTTCAGCACCACTCGCACGTGGACGCACCCCCTCCCCCCGCCCCTTCTGCAGGGAATTGGGGAGGGGGGGTGTGGAGAAGTTGATGGGTTGATGGATTTTGGCACACGCACCCCCGCTTTGCAACAACATCCCCGCTGCACAGGAGGGGAGGGGGACGCCGCGGCGCAGGGCGCTGGGGGGGGGGGGGGGCGGCTCCGCAGGGGGCTGCGCGGCGGGGGCTGATAAGAGCCGGGCGGTGGGATGACTCATGCCGAGCGTCAGTTAAACGCATAGGGACTGGGATCTTGGGGGATGGAGGTTTGGGGGGAGGGGGTGTGAGAGGTTAGCAGGGAGAGTGGCATCGGTGCTGCGAGTCAGAGGCTCCAAAATCTGGATGGGCTCTTTTTTGGACCGAGTTGGGTATTAAAATCAGATTAAAGCTCCTTGGCAGCTCCCGCACGATCACGAGAGTGAGCCGTGCTGGCTATAGGGCTCGCATGCTTTTCCATTTTGGGGGGTGGAAGCGACGCTATACAATGAGCCGGGCAGTAGCGAGAGCCGTGACTGATCTGGAGCACAACCGTGCATTTCGCAGTGGGATTGATGAGCCTGGTGCAAGTGGGAAGAGTTTTCTGTAGTTATACATCATCTATCCAGCCCTTCACTTTCATAACCACAGATTACAAAATAGCTTCGATTGTGAAGCTAGCACATTCATCCCAACCCTTGCTCTCTCACCAGTTTACCTCTGGGACTGCAAACAGCAGGAGCATGTGTGTTGGGAATGGGACGGGGACTAATCCTACTGTTTGGGTTCAAAACAAGTAAGATCTCAAGACCTGGTAAATCAGATTTGCCCCTGGTGCATGTGCCAGAGAGAACCAGGCAGGTCTTGCCACTGGCTAGATTGATGTAGTCCTGCTGCCTCTCCTTGCATGCACCAGCTCCAGGGCGCTCCAGCTTGGCATGGGACCTGGGCAGCTTGCTGGGGGTAGAGCAGGGGGAGGTGGTGGCTTTGGTTGTTAACAAAGGGTCAGGAAAGGTGAGAAGTGGGCTGGGAAGATTTTGTAAGCAGTTTGCGTTTTCTGGTTTGGATGGATTTATTATTGCTGAGAGAACTGTTGGCTGGAGAAGAGGAGGCTGGTTGTGTGGGATGGCATCCCTAGGAAGTACGGCACGAAGGCTGCAGCTCCAACGAGGCTCATTGCTCTCAGGGCAGGTGAAAGTTCCTGGCTCTGCTTCCCTGTAAAAACCTGCCCGTTCTCCACGTGCTTAGCGTGAAATGATAAGCTCATGTGATTGCAGCTTGCATCTGAAGGCTTGTTTCTTTTTTGCTTTTTGGTCAACATTTGGTGTGCCAATTTAGGAATCTTATTACAAAAAGAGACTGCTGAGGGGTAAAAAAAAAATATATCCTGCAAATTGTCATCTTTCTTTGGTGCAAACCCACCATGTTGTGAGCAGCCCCTGCAAAATTTGGGACTATGAAATGGCCTGTGATGAAATAAAACTGTTTTTGTGGCATCTCCTAAGACACACGAGGTTCAGGCACAGCAAACCATTGGTTTGACTTGATGGTTGGGCTCAATGATCTTAAAAAGGTCTCTTCTAACCTTTTCTATGATTCCACGACTCTGTCCATGTGCTATATTGGAGGGACTGGCATGGATAGGTGCATAGAGTTGGTGTGAGGCTTGATGTGTGCCAGGTGTGTCAGGTGAAGAGCAGCAAAGAGATCTTGGCAGCCTGCTGCAGGTTCCTTGGCGGTGGTGTGCAGCCTGCATTTGCTCTCCCGCCTGGTGCCTGCTTTTGATAATTGCATTTCCTCTCTGTCCCCATGTGCTTGGAGGGGTTAAAGGCTGGGGTAAAAAAATAAAAGGTAAAACAACAACAACAAAAAGGTAAAAAAGCGATTAAATGTCCCCCAGCTATGATTTGCATGCATTTGCTTAAGAGACGCCTGAAGTTGTAAACCTGTGTTGTGCTTGTACCTTACCCTCTGATGAAACTGCAGGGAAGGCTCTAGCCTTGGCTGCTGTCACATGCCTGCTTTATAACTCGGAGCGGGAGGCGGTCCCGGGCTGGCTGCTGACGTCTCTCCCCATTACTACTGTACGAGCCTCTGCTTACAACTGGGTTACTGACTTCTCAATGAAGCCCGAAAGCTGCTTGTGCAAAGTCCCCAGTGCTCCAACACAAGATCAGATTATCCTGAGAGACTACAATGTCAGAAGGCCATGAGATCATGAATATTAGCCATTTCCTTCGTGGAAATGTTGAGGAACTCCCACTCTCCTCCTCCCTCCCCCATGCTCCTCCCCAGTCCTTGCTTTCACAGTAGGTCTTGAGAAGGATGCAGTTGGGCGTATGCAGGTGCCAGGTGATCCCTTCCTCTACAGGGGAGAAATCCTCGGGAAGGCTCTTGGGGAGATGCATGATGAAGGTTTGACATAGATATTTGCATCAGTCCCTTAATTATATGAGTTTGTGCTGTGGGTGCTTGCTAACCTCTATTTACATATCGAGGACAGCAATGACTCACGTGGTACCTGCATTGCTACAGAAAGAAAATCAGAGGTCTTCACTTGATATCTGCCTTTCTTCTGCTGACTCCTTTTCCCTTTTAAACAACAAAAGAAGTGACTTTGCTTTGCTGCGATTCAAAACATGTCATTTCTGGGCCCACTTAATCCATTTTGTGCAACTCTTTGCTGCTCAGAGGGATGAAGCTGGTTGTAGCTGGTTTGTCTGCTGGCACCAGGCGCTGGAAAGTGCCAGCCAGGCAGCTCTGCTGAGAGCACCATGGAGTGGCTGGTGACTCTCGGCATGAGAGGCAGGAGCAGTTTCACTCTTACAGCTTTGATCTGTTTAAAAAACCCAAACAAAATGCAGCAAGAGGGGAAAAAAATCAAAATCTGAGGCTGCTTCTCAGGGAGATACTTAAAGATCACATGAACTGCAATACAATATTTCCTCTTTAACTTCTCAGCCTCTTGCTAACAGCTTAATCCATCGATAAGTGCAGGAGGCACAGTGAAGCCCTTGATGGAAAAGCAGTCCATCAGCTGGATTGTTACTGCTAGTACTGAAGTGGGGAGTGCATCCCTAATTTCTGATAGCCCTCAGTGAGCAGACATGTGTTCTGTTTTTTCTGTGACTTTGAGAGAAATCTCAAAGATTTTTTGAGAAGGGTGTCTGCGTGACTGAGACAGCCCAAGGGCCTGTGCAGAGTGTACCTCCAGCCTGGCTGCATTGCTGCAGGTTGGGTCGAAGGGCTGCTGCATTGCTGGGGCTGGAGACCCTCATGCTCTGCTGGGGGAGCGGTGCAGGGTGGCTGTAGCACGCTGGCAGTTACCGAGGGTGGCGGTAGCCGGTACGTTTACAAAGCCAGGGGGTGGTGGTTGCCGGGGATGCCGGCAGCTGCCTGCGCTGCAGCGTTGGCTGCAGGAGATGGTGAGCGCAGCGTGCTGCTGAGCCTGCTGCTTGGAGCCAGGAGAGAGCAGCCGCGGGAGAAAGGAGGGCAGGCCTCAAATATGGTCCTTTGGAGAGCCTCCCCCACATCCACATGCCTTCACCCAGCACTTTGGATTGGATTCCTCAGCGCTCCCCACGCTGGCAGGGCTCCAGGGCTGCCCTATGCCATGGGTATTCCTCCCTCCTTTCTGCAAAAACCTTGCCCTGGTCTTACGCTGTAATGGAAAGGCACCTCTCCGACAGGCAAATAGTTAAGGTGTCAATCTAGTGCCTTCAGCAAAGGGATCTTTGTGAGAGAGAGATCTATCTCTTACACATTAACCTTTACGGTGTCAGAAGCCTCTCTGTAGTTAGGAACTCCACTTGGTCTGGCACTTCAGCACTGCATGTTGTCCAGTGAAAAATGCTTGAGGGATGCCTTTCCTGTTCCAAACCCCATCCTGGCTTTGAGGAATGGGTCCCATGGTTTCCAGTGCACGTGGTATACCAGTGCACCGCAGGCTGGCTCCTGGTAGGCAGTTTTCTGTGCTGCCAGCTACTGCCACCTGCCACTCTTGAGGGACAGGAGCTCACTAGGCTCTGAAATTCCCTTTAGTGAGACTGGGGACTGGCTCATAGCAAGGTGTGAGAGCCCCTTATCTGCAGGCTGGCAGGCAGAGTGTTGGCAAGGGCACACTTCCTCCAGCACCCATGGGAGCTTGGGGACATTACTCATTCTGCTGGGGCAGAGGCACTGTGCAGGGATCAGTCTGTGCCTTCATAGCCCAGTGCCTGTGGAGCAAACTCCACTGAAGCTATCACTACTTCTGCCTGCCCATGTCCTTGGGGAACTGGTGAGGGGCACCAGGTCTGCAGGGTGCTCTGAACCTGAGCACCCCGTGGGGCTCCAGTACAGAGAGGGTCCTGGCTTTGCCAGGCAGAGGAAGGTCTGTCGGCAGAGATAAGGCTCTGCTGGGACCCTGTACCTTGCACTCACTTGCCACCACCGGGGAGCCAAAGCGAGAGGAGCTGGTGACAGGAGGTGCTGGGGGCGCCTCAGTCGGCAAACGTCTTTGCCGGAGGAATCGGCTTCGGGCTCCCGCAGCCGAGCCCCGCTCCATGGCAACCCCGTGCGGGCTTATATTTCTCGTGACTGCTTGGCAGCCTGAAGTGATTTAGCGGAGGGGGAACTTTGTACACGCCAGAGCCGCCGCTGCCAGCATGTCCGTGCCGGCCACTGCAGTCTCAGCCACGTGGCATTCCTCTTTCCTGGGGCGCATGGGCTAGGGCAGCCCCTTGTCTGCGCCCCAAGAGCAGGCAGCTGGATCCCCAGCCGGCTTGCACGGCCGAGAAAGCAG
The DNA here is from genome assembly GCA_033816785.1 of Picus viridis. Lineage (NCBI taxonomy): Eukaryota > Metazoa > Chordata > Aves > Piciformes > Picidae > Picus > Picus viridis. The sequence continues at coordinate 12,475,701 of CM066593.1, read as the reverse complement.
GCTCCCACCACCTGCCTGCTACCTGGTAAAGGATTCTCTTACAAGTGCCTGGAAGAGGCTGTTTTAAGGTGCCTCTGCTTGTAGTAATGAGGCAGAGACTAAAGGTTGAAGTTAATGGGGCAGGTGGTCAGGTGAGGTAGTGACCTAGTTCCAGGGGCAGCCGACCCAAAGGGGTTGGGTGATGGTCCAGCCAATGTGTTTCCTTTCCCTTATCGCTCTGCTGTTCTGCTTTTCAGCACTTTTCCTGAGCTCTGGCTCACAAACTTGTATTTATTTATTTATTTATTGCTGTGTATAATGGGAGCTTCCAATAAATGCTGAAGGACTTTGCACAGATCTGGCAGCGTTCAGGGTCTCATTAGCCTCATGCTTACCCTGCTCTGATTCACTGCACCTCCCTAGGCAGAGGCAACAGCCAGGGTCGAGCTGCTGCAAACTGCTGCATTGAACTGGTTCACTTCAGAATTAAGACAGGGAAACATAAAAGCTGGAAACTTTGGCCCTGTAAGAGCTGGAAAACCCCGGGGGAGGAGTTCCCTGTGCGGCGTCTGGTATCTGCTGGTGGGAAGTGTGGAGTCTGTGGTGGCCCTGAGGGCTCTTTGAGATGGCCCCATCCAGTAGCCAGACTAACCTTTGATCACTGTTGGCTCCCGGGCAGCAATGTGGGGCTTAGGAAAAATAGTTGGCTTATCTTGCATCCCTGCTGTCCCCGGGTGTCACATGCCTTCCCAGTACGGGGAGCTTTGTTGAGGAAGCACGATGAGGGGGTCCTGGTGAAGTATCACACGAGCTGTTTATATCTGCCTGTGTGTACCCATCCGGGCTGCAAACAGGCAGGCGTTTGCCCTCGCAGATAGGAGCAGGAGGCCTCTGCCCTTGGTGAGGGGGAGCGTGTGCCATGGGGGCCGAAGCGGGAGAGACCCCGGTGTGCTGGGAGCTCTGATATGACACTTCTTCCCTCCCCTGGAACCAAGCAGTGCATGCTTTATATGGATGTTTTTGTGCTGAGGTGGCGGAGGATAAAAGGAGTGCCTCCAGCTCTCGCCGTGACTCCAGTGTCAGGGCAGCCTATCTTCCCCGAGCTGCATTTTCGGAATTCTTCCTCTGCGTGCCGTCCTTCTGCCTGCAGCGGCAGGGAGCACGCCGGCCCCAGCAGCCCCTTCTGCTGAGCCACTGCGGCTTCTCAGGCCCCTTGTTCCTCTTTCAGTTTGCTGCAAGTTCATGGCTGCTGTTTGCTTCTGCTTCCCCGGTCTTTGTTCGGGGAGGCTGCAGGACCACATTCGACCCCAGCATATGGGGCAGTGGGCGAGGGGTGTGGGAGGTGTCATCCTTTTCCCCTGTCAAAAGTTGCCTTCCCCACCTAGTCCCCGAGGAACCCTCATTTCCTAATTTTCGAGCAAGGAAATCCTGTGGTGGGGGGAGACAGAGGGGAGAGGGCAGAGCATCCTGGCACGGGCTGGGGGCTGAGCTGGGGCAGGAGCAGACAGAGCAACGTGCGCGGCCGGATGGCTGTGTCTTGCGGACGGAAGGAAGCTCAGCTGCCTCTAATCGTGTTCCTTCTCCTCCCTCCTGCCCAGAGGAAGGGGAAATGCAGGTTTTGCCGCCTGCAAGCGACAGCTGGGGATCACGAGGGGACCCGTGGCTGGAGTAACCTCAGCTGTCCCTTGGTGCACAGAGCTTGGATTCTGGGCAGTTGCTGCTGGGAGCAGGCAGCATAGTCCTCATGCCAGAGGCTCTGCAGCATGCTTGCTGTGCCCTTTCCTGCTTTGTTTTTAGCTGAAGTGCCTAGGTAGAAGTGATGGGTTTTTAATTTCTTTATTTTGAAGAAAGTGCAAATGTAGCTGTGGGGTGTTTCAGGAAACATCCCAAAGGGACGCTGCCATGACTATTTGCATGCACACAAGACTGATGGGGCTGAGCTGCAGCCACACTGCAGCAGCTGGGCTGGGCTAGAGCAGAGAGCAGTGCTGATTGCAGCTAGGGTGAGGGTTGTACATGTGCCTGGGTAACAGCAAGAAGTTGGAGGTGTAAAGCACTACGCTTACACAGCTGCCCTTGAAGGCCACAGCAGGGGTAGGCTCTGGCTCCTCTATTACCTGCAGAGGCCAGCCTCTGTGGGTGAGCATCCCGTGCTGACACTGGTGGGCACAAGGCTGGCGCAGCCATGGTCTTTTGGCTCCTTGCACATTGCCCAGCCAATGGGCTCAGAGAAGGAGTTAGAGCTGCTGTCTGTGTGCTGGTAGGACTGGGGTTCTTCCTGCAACACTGGAGGAGGGCAGAGCAGGCCATGGGTTGTGTGGTGGTTTGTGCCAAGCAAGATGGTGGTGCCCTTCCCTGCCACACAGAGGTTGCCTCCCTGGCACCCAGCATATGGGCTGAACTTTGCTCCAGCTCAGCTCCCTCTGTGCTGATTTCCTGGGACTTGCGCGGCATTGGTGCAAATGTTTGCAACTTCATAGCCCTTGGCTTCAAGCTAATTAAACTTTACATTCCTGTTGGCTCATTTTAAACCATGTCTGCTTAGCTGCCTTCCTTTCCCCTACTGCTCTGGGGCCTGCAGCACTGCCTGCACAAGGTGGTTCAGAGCCACCTTCCTGCATCTTAATGATAGAAGGATTTTTAAACCTTCATTTGAACAGCATAACCCCCAAAGCTCTGCATAGCTGGAGCTGGAGATTGAAACCAGCCACCACTGTTTCTGCTTTTGAGCAGGCTTGCACACAGCTAGTCACGACTTAACCATGCTAATAATGAAAAGAAAGAATTGTGAAGGTTTTTCTTAAAAAGGAAGTTTCTGTTTCTGTGTGGGCCCCACCAGGAGACTGGCACATGTGGGTTTTGGGTGATAAAACCCATTTCCCAGGTAACAGAACACAAGCCTAGCCAATGAGAACCGTGTGGCTTTCTCAGGCTGAAAGGTTGGATATTTGAGCTGCCCTTTTTTTTTTCTTTCTTTCTTTCTTTCTTTCTTTCTTTCTTTCTTTCTTTCTTTCTTTCTTTCTTTCTTTCTTTCTTTCTTTCTTTCTTTCTTTCTTTCTTTCTTTCTTTCTTTCTTTCTTTCTTTCTTTCTTTCTTTCTTTCTTTCTTTCTTTCTTTCTTTCTTTCTTTTCTTTCTTTTCTTTCTTTCTTTCTTTCTTTCTTTCTTTCTTTCTTTCTTTCTTTCTTTCTTTCTTTCTTTCTTTCTTTCTTTCTTTCTTTCTTTCTTTCTTTCTTTCTTTCTTTCTTTCTTTCTTTCTTTCTTTCTTTCTTTCTTTCTTTCTTTCTTTCTTTCTTTCTTTCTTTCTTTCTTTCTTTCTTTTCTTTTTCTTTTCTTTGTGGCCATGTCCTTTTAGGAAGGAATAAATATGTCTATTTATATATGTTTTGAAAATGAAAGCACGTGGTGTGTGTCCCCAGAAACTCCCATGGTGCATGTTGTAACCCAGCACTGGTGGAGACGCTGCTGAGCTGATGACCAGCAGCCAGCCTCCCCAGCAGCCTGGAACTGAGGACCAGGTGCTGTTCCTGCCCTGCAGTGCTGGGGTGCAGGGTGGGGAGTGGTAGGTGTGCAGGACATGCTCGTGCAGGCCTGTCTCCTCTCCTTTCGGGCTCAGAGGCTTCGGGATGTGGAAGTGGATGCAGGAGGAAGGAAGTCAGCAGCTAAGTGGGGAGGGGTGTCTCAGGGGGACTGTTAGGACAGGCACGGATGGGGAAAGCTGGAGCTGCTCAGTTTATTTGCTTCTGTGACTCCTCCTGCCTGTGCTTTTGATCGTGCTGCTTGGCCTGCCTGCAGCAATAGCTTCTTCATTCCTGTGCTGGTACATTCAGGATGCTGTGCGTTGACAGCCCCTGGGCTCCTGCCTCACTGTGGTGACCAGGGGCTGCTCATGGGGTCCTCTTGCCTGGGTTTCCTCATCTCCGCTTGTACTACTTGCCTGCTGCCCGTCTGCCCATAGAAGCTGGAAACCCATCCACATAGTCAGATGAGTCGAAAATAAATGAAAGGCAGCTATCGGGGGAGACTCTCCTCATCTCTGCTCTCGCCATGCGAGGACCTGGAAACAGCTTTCAAGTTTCTCTCTGTATTTATGTAACCCAAACTAACTCTTTTTTGGAAAGAGACACTCTGTCTTATTTAGATACCTAAATATAGTTGCCACTCTGGAAGGAGGATTAGCCTGCAAGTGCCCTGGCTGGTATGGGACCTTTGTGGATGTGTGTTAGGAGGAGTATAAACCTTGTTCTTTCACACCCTGGGGGCTTATTCCTCGGCCATTAGCAGGGCAGGATTGCAGCCATCCTGGGGCATTGGGGAGCTCTTGGCATTGACCAGGCTGGCACGGAAGAAGGAAGCCATGGAGATGTGGGCTGCAGGGTTTTTCATAGATGTCTTCATGCATTTGAGGACAGAGCTTATCTATGACAAGACATGCTGTTTGCTAACGTGTCAGTGCCTTCCCATGGGGAAGAGAACCCTGCTCCAAAGCACAGAAACAGAACTGAGCCATGAGGAAGAAGTTCTGCAACCTGCCAAAGGGCCTGTGAAACTGCAGCACCTCAAGGTGATCATTCATCATTGGGTACTTATAGGACTAGGGGGAATGGAGTGAAATTGGAGGTGGGTAGATTCAGATTGGATGTTAGGAAAAAATTCTTCACCATGAGGGTGGTGAGACATTGGAACAGGTTGCCCAGGGAGGTGGTGGAAGCCCCATCCCTGGAAGACCTTAAGGCCAGGCTGGATGGGTCTGTGAGCAACCTGATCTAGTGTGAGGTGTCCCTGCCCATGGCAGGGGAGTTGAACTGGATGATCTTTGAGGTCCTTTCCAACCCTGACAATTCTGTGATTCTGTGATTCATGTTTGCTGGAGCAGATTTCCTGCTCCAACATGGGGTTGAGTAGAATGGCAAGGAAGGGCGAAGGTCTTTCTGCCCTTAAGTGTATGGGGCACCACAGGCATCAAAGTCCTTTGAGCTCCTTTAGTGAAAGATGTGGGACCAACCCATTGAAATGTTGAGCTGAGGGACACCCCACAGGTGCCATTTCCTGTTATCAAGGACATACATTCTCCATCCTTGTGGCCACTGGGACCCGTGTGCTTGGCTGAGGCGCCAGTGGTGGCAGGATCTGGGCACAGTACACGTCCCATGGACCCACTTCTGCTTATTCATAAACACAAGGCCCCTTGCTGCCCTCAGAGTGAGCACAAAAGATGGGTTTGCCAATGAAGCACACTGGGGCTCTCTCCTAATACCTGGGATCCACAAGGCTGGTACGTTGGCACCAAGTATTGATAGAAACAGAGTTTATTTGAGGTGCACGGTTGGTCCTTGCTTTTGTCTTGTGACATCTCTGACTGCCCTGTGATGAGGGTGCCATGGGTCCCATCCAAGGAAGAAGGGAGCTGCCATTTGTGTCCATGCATGTTGGTGTCCCAGGGACCTGGGGTTTGGAACGCATGCTGCTTGCATCTCTGTAGCTGGCTGTTCATAAGCACATGAAGGGGCAACCTTGTGTGCCCCTTCTGCTCCTTCCTGTTTTGCAGTGCTGACAGCTTCCTGGCACAGAACTCCTATAGGGGCTTCCTGATCTCTTTTGTGATTTGGGCTCTGATGAAGGTGAACAGAAGCTGCCTTATGTTTTTGGCGGGAAAGCAGAGAGGCCCTCTGCTATTGGAGCCTTCATTTCTGTGCTCTTCTTGTTAATTCCTCAGCACACAGCAGCTCTGTCTCCCTGCATGTCTCCAAATCTCCCTGCTGCCCACCCCTGCCCCTCACCATACCCACTGCCCAGTTCAGAGCTGTACAGCCTTGTATCAGTGCTCACCCCCACATGCAGCATCCTCCACCACTCCTGCCACCTACCAGAGCCTGAGCCACCTGGCTAAACAGTAGGACCCTCAGGACTGTGTTGGTGAACACATGCAGTGCAGGCTTCACCCCATGCTCTTGTCCAACCTTCCAGATTCTGGTGTGATGTCTCCTTGGTTCCCATCACACAGGCAGGGACTGAGCAAGTTCTGCACTGCCCTGGGCAGCCCAACTGTCCCTGCTAGGTGGAGGTGCCTGGCTCCAAAGGAAGGACCTTGCCCTTTTTGTGATGCTCTCCTCAGGTCTGTGTTATTTGACCCTAGCAAGGTGGAGGTGAAATAGAAAAGATAAAGGCAGCACACAGAAAAGGGAGGAGGCAGTGTGATGGAGATCTAGACAGGGGGCTCACAGCATCCCCAGGATCCCCGAGCTGCTCTGGCAGATGGCTACAGCCCTCCCGCCCGCTCCAAGGAATACAAATGTGTGGCAGATACAGTTACCCGGCCCCGGGAGCGGTGTTAGCTTTCATCTGGATCGATATCCCTGCCTGCCTGCGTCTGAGGGAGCACTCAGCTAGCAACCCAAGCCTGGCCAGGAGGAGACACCCGCTGATGCTCTGCTGCCTGCTCCAGAGCTTCTCTGTCCGTCAGTCCGTCTGTCTTGGTGTGAAGGCAGAGCCAGTGCCGACCGCAGCAGCATTGCCGTGCTGTCGGACTCTGTCATGCGTAAAATGTAATAAATAGGGCCATAAGCCTTTTACCAAGTCTATTTCCACTCTTGGATCCGGGATTTAATGCATGGCTGCTTAGAGAGGCTGAGGATTTCAGGGGTCAGCAAGGCTAATTGCACTGCTGGAATAAAAGGGCGCACGGCAGGATCCTGTGCGCAGGCGGGAGGGATGCTGGGGGTCCCAGCCACCCGCTGTGCTGCCCCAGCCCTGCCTGCTCCCTGCCAGCGGATGGGCAAAGCAGTGGCCACGCACAGTGGTTTGTCAGGGGACACAGTCCCTGGGCAGGGCTCCTAGACTGGGCACCTATGGCTTTTGGGGCTGAGGGGGACCATGCCACCTGAGGAGTCATGTGCTGCAGGTTGTTGGTTCCCCACTACTCCATGGTGTCCCTGACTGACTGAGCACATCTGGCTGGAGAGCTTGATCTTAGATTACCTAGAAGCCAAGGAAAGCCTCCATGGGGGCTGAGGGTCAGTGAGGATCAGGGCTGACATGGTGCAGGCTGGTACTGCTAGGCTTGGCTGGCCCTGGCACCATCTCAATCCCAGGCCACAGCATTTCCTTGAGCTGCAGAAGGGAGATGTGTACCACCAACCAGGCTGGCTCTGAAACCACAGGCTGGGGTTTGAAGGGGCATGAACGCTCAGAGGTGGTAGTTCTGGGGAGATAGCACCACCAGGATTGGAAATGAAGCACCATGGGGAGAGCCAGGGGCACAAACTTGGCCAGGTGCTCTGATGCTGGTGTGTGCATCCAGCCAGCCTGGACCTAGAGGCTGGGACCTGGGCTGTGCTTTCAACAGAGGTGTCAGGGAGGGTCTGAAGGAAGAGGCAGGCTCCACGTCACAGGGACAATTGGCAGCCAGCGCACGCCCTCTGAGGCAAGGGGGACCCAGATGCCCAGAGGCTCCCAGGGCTTTGCCCGGTGCCAACCGGCCGTGCAGGGCTGGCAGAGCTGTGCCGCCGGCCACGGCAGACGGAGGACGCCAGCTCCGCTCAGTTACTTTGCTGGCTGATCCTGTCAGCTCCATCTCACGCCAAGTGCTGAAGTCGTCATGGAAACCGGCACGGCGGCAGCCTCGCCAGCAGCTCCGGCGTGGGATCCTCGCTCTGAGCGCCCGGCCGGCACTGGTCTGCCATGGCAGTGGCGGGTGGCTGGCTCAGTCGGCCACTTGCTGCTGGTCCTTATTCCTCGAGGGCATCGGTCTGCTGCTGGGCTCCAGCGCTGTGCACACACACAGTCGCTTCCCTGATGTTGTAGCAGGCCCCAATCCATTAGTGTTCAGCAATCCAAGAGAGGCCTTTGCAGAAAGCACAGAAAGCAAGCCCTGTAGTATTGCTATTATTAGTACCTGTTCACGAAGTTATCTTTAGCAGCAGTGTTCCCACCATCATTCATAATTGCTGTTGCACAGGCCTGATTCTTATCCCTGCTGCCCATGTGGCTTTGAAGTAACCCTAGCCTCTGGAGGTGCCCCGCTCATCCCATGCCTCCACCATTCAATGTTTCAGTGGGCTGTGGAAAGAGGCAGGCTGCAAACCTTTCCCTGTAGTGGGAAATGGAGGTTGTTTGGTTTTTTTTTTTTCCAGGATTAATTTTTCTCCAGTGACTGTAACTCTGAACTCTGTTTGCCTTTGCCTCTCCTCCCACGTCACTTCTGTCCAGTGGGGCTGTGTTGTGCCAAAGGCTTTCTCCCTGGAGCATCCCTGCTGGAAGTCCACACTGATGATGGGATTTTGCTTCCTCCTCCTTTGAAGGATGCAATGCCTGAACTTGATTATTGGGGATGGAGTATTTGTATTTCAGTGGGTGTCTTCATAGGTTTCAAGTTATGATCCTCCCTTCCCAGCATTTTCTGTCTTTGGAGCTCACACAGACTCCTGGGAAGGTGCAGGGCTTTGAACAGGCTTTGAGGATTCATGGGCTCAGCCCACCACTTTGAGGCAGTGTCTCCTATCCCTGCCAGGGAAAGGCCTATTTTTCCTGTTCTTGTCAATCAGAGTTCCTCTGATTCCTGGGCTAATCTGTTCCTCCCTTTAACAGGCTGTCTCATTAAACTGTTTTTCCCTAATAATCAACCCTCCAGGCTGGAGGAGAGGCTGGGGATGAACTAGTAGACAACTGGAGACCTGCAGGCTGCAAAGGGCTTTTCCAGCTTCTTGTGGGGGTGCAGGATAGACACCAGCCCTCTCCTCCTGTGTGGTGCTGGCAAGGCTGTGAAGGGGTCAGCAGCCCAAAGCACCACAGACTGTGCCTTTCCTGGGCTCCAGCACCAGATTTTCTGCTCCCACAAACCACAACAGTGCAGCTGGAGGGGCAGGTTGCACTGAGGAAATCACATGCCCTTGGGGTGCAGCAAACTGGGAGCACTGGGTCTAAATTGGCCTGCTGCATAGTCTTTGTGTGCAATGTCCTTAGCAAGTGATATGCAGTAGCACTGGGCTTGCTTGTTGTCACCCCGTGCTGCAAACCCTTGTGTGCACGCTGCCAAGCTGGCATCCTGTGCCAGGCCTCGGGCCCAGGGGGTGTCTGCCCAGCCTTAATGAGGGGTTTGGGGCTTGTTGCCTTGGTGCTGGGGAGCTGGATCGGCTGGTTTGAATAAATGGAAATCTCCCTGCCCGGGGGCCTGCTCTGCGTGGAGGAGTACGCAGGCAGCTCCCAGCCGTGGCCTCCGGAGAGCAGCTGCCTGGTGGGCATCAGTCAGTGGTGGCTGGGAGCCCTCGGGGCGGTGGCTGCAAGGAGCTGATTCGGGAGTGCCTCTGGTGGCATGGCAGCACTCCAGGGATGCCACAGCCCGGACTGAGCCAGCCCTCATCTCCAGGCTATGGTTTTTAGGGTGCCAATGATGAAAGGCAGCAGGGTGCCTGGTGCCGGCGCTGCTCCGTTAAATATAGCTGACCTGCTTGCTGGGCGGGGGCGGCCGTGCCGCGCCGGGGCTGTGCCTGCACCGGGGCTGCACCGGCACCAGCCTGGCACCACTGCGCTGCGGATGCCTGCACCCTGCTTTATGCAAGGGCTGCAGGAACTCTCTACTGACATGTTGCAGTTGTGCTGCCCGAGGCTCAGGGGATGCAGGATCTCTAGACTACCTGCTTCCTTAGCACCCTTCCCAACTTGTGCACCCACAGGCACCCTGGCTCTCCCAGGGAAGGAAGATCCGACAGTGCCCCAGCAGAACTGGGAGTAGGCACAAACTGTAGTAGAGGGACCAGCCTGAGGCTCTCCTGCCTGTGCCTGGCCTGAGACAGGATCCCAGCTCAGGGCAGTGTTCAAGCCCTGCTCCCAGGAGACAGTCCTACGTGCCGTTGAGTTTGCCTGTCTCCCGGCCATCCCCTCCCCTCCAGCCAGACCTAGCTATTGAGTGCTCAGCAGTCCTGGAGCAGCCACGTTGCTGGGAGCCTCAGGTCTGTAAGGGTGGGTGTGCATGGGGCGTGTGTGTGCACGCATGGGTGAGGCAGGAGCTGCAGCACACCATGCTCTGTTCTGGTGCTGCTGGTGCGTGCCATGTGCCACTGCCTGTCCTGCTCTGCTCAGACCATAAAAGGTGCTCTGAGTCAGTGGGCAGGTGGGAGTGCTGGGGTGGCAGAAGTGCAGGTACTTTGTCCCTGTGCCCTGTTCAGAGGGGAGCTGTGCTGCTCCCCAGGGCTCACATTGTCTCAAAGGTGCAGCCTGTTGCAGGCTTGAGTTCCTGTGAGGGACAGGGTACAAGGATGGGGCCAAGCAGAGTAGATGGCAAGAGGAGAGTGGGCTGTAAAAAGGCAAGAATGCACCACCACTTTGGGGTTACATTCCCTTTGGCCAGAGCACCCAGGAAGTAAGAGAGGAATAACCCACCAAAATCCATGTCCTGGACCACTGAGTACAAATCTTGTATCCCCTTTCGTGCTTGTTACTGATGGGCTTGCCCTGATCTTCAGGCACCTCCCAGCCCTAGCTCACCTCTCAAGCTGCCTGATGCTGCTTGCAGTGGGTGCTACCGAAGTACAAGGGGTTGGAGTAACTCTTGAAAAGCACTGGGCTGCCAAAGCAGTTCCTGTGGGTGCCAAGGACCTGCAAGCCAGCTGCTTCCTGGGGACAGAAAGGAGATAAAAAGAAAATCTCTTTCAAGATGTGGCTGCTAGAACACCCCTCCATGTCATAGCTGTGGCATGTGGGTCACCTGGGCAAGGGAAGGAGATGGAGGCACCAGGGCTTGGAAGTCTGCACCCACATGGGTCTTGACTGGTTTCTTGAGGAGGAAATGGGGTCCATGGCCACTTGCCTGTGCCATGATCATCCTGGTCACGGGCAGGCATGGGGTGAAATGGGAAGGCTTTGCACCTTCTAGGGAAGCTTATACTGCTGCCTTTATGGAAGGGGGGCCTGCAGGTTAGACAAGTGGACTGTGGTTTGGTAGGGAAGGAACTGGGAGTAGCAGTACTTGTCCAAGCTGCCCCAGGTGGCTGCCCAGAACCATCTCCCATCAGTTTTCTGGCCAGTCCAAGCCCAGCCCTTGGGGAAAAGCAATGTGGGGGTACCAGCAATTACAGGGACAGGGTCTGGTACCAAATCGCCTGTCACATGAGGCTGTGGATGATAGCATGCCTGCTCTCTCACCCACCCAGAACTGCTTTGTGGCAAGATGGCAGTGCTGGCACAGGGAGGTGGGTGCCATAAGAGCCAGGGACATGGCAGCAGGTGACATGGAAGCGTGGCAGAATGGCCTTGGAGAGACCTCAGGACTCAACCCCCTTTAACCCTGCAGCTTCCTTCCCGAGATCAGGGCAGCTGGCCAGGATGGTTTCCCGAAAAGAGCTGCTACCCGCACATAGCTGCCTCTGACAGGCTAGAGTGGACATGATGTTCCCATAAGATAGCCTCCTGAGGTCCCTTTGGCTGGGTGTGTTGTGGTTGGCACACCTGGAGACAGGCAAGTCCCCAAGGCAGGTCAGAACGTAATGCTTGCTGCGGAAAGGGAAATTAATTAGAGGAGCTTTGCTGCAGTCCAAGCAACTGCAAAGGCTGATGTTTCTCCTGTTGGCTGATAAACTAATTGTAATGGTGAAACCTCAACAAAGGCAGCACTCTTAAATGCTTTCTTAATTAATAATTCTCAATAATTACTTGACGTCAATGACCAATAAACATTTTGGAGAAGGGAAGTTGCTGTTAAGTGCCTGATACCTTTGCTTCTCCAGTCACTGTGCCCGGGTTCCTGCAGCTCTGATGAATCCCCCAGAAAAGAGCAGAGAAGGCCAAGCCCAATGTTTTTAAAGGAAAACATTAAGCAGGAAAAATGTGATTATTCACATGCTTGTCCAGGGGGAAGAGGAGGGAAGCTGAGCAACTGCTCAGCTGCTCAGCCCTTCTGCCTCCTGCCAAGCAGGCAACAAGTGGTGGCAGTACCAACAAGCAGACATGCAGAGGGGTGACCACCCATAGGTGCCCCTTTCCTGCCTTCCAGTAGTGCTAAACCTCTGGTGGGGTGCTTCCCTGGGAGCAGCATGAGGGACAGGGCACCTTCCCAGGTCTTCAAGAACTGTGTGGACATGGTTTAATGGCCGTGGTGGTTAGGTTGACAGTTGCACTCAATGATCTTAGAAGTCTTTTCCAACCAAAACAATTCTATGTTTCTATGATTCTATGATCCTGTAAGTCCATGTCCAAGAGGTCTTCAAGGCCCTGCTGAGCATCCTCTACCTGTCACCTCCTCCCACAGGCATTCACTTACGTGCCTCTTCCCCCTCCTTCTCTTCCTCCTACTCCTCCTCACCCGAGGGCAACATCTCCCATTTCAGTGCTGCCAGGCCTGAAAACATCACCAGCTATATTTTATGGGGTGGGAGTTTGGGGGATTCTTGTCCATCTGCTGTTAAGCAGAGCCTTGAGAAGCCTGCCATTCATTCTCATCGTGGTGCTCCTGGCTGCAGCACAGTGCCAGCAGAGTTAACGTCCTTCTCCTCCTCCTCCTACTCCTCCTCCTATTCCTCCTCCTCCTCCTCTTGGCTTCACAGCCATCTTAGAACCGCTGAAGCTGGATCTGTGCAGTCCCTGTTCCCACTCCTTTTACAGTATGGGCTGACTGGCCAGCCAGGAAGCCCAGCCGGCTCCTCCATCCGTCCGACTCCTTTCCTTCTTTGGATGTCTCCTGTGCTTGCAGCCCAGACATTGCCTTTCTCCCACGGGACCCGTGCCCCTGGCGAGGGGTGATGGCCGGGATGAGTGGCTGCTGGGGGCCGGGGGCAGCAGCCACGGGATGTGATTCTGCAGAGGTTTTTCCAGGACGGCACTGGGTGTCTGCCAAGGTGGATGCCAGCCGGCTCCCGGGCATGGTTAGCACTTAGCGAGTCCTTTATATTTGCAAATCCCTTGGCAGGCGTTAGCAAAATTTTCCTGCAGGGAAAGGTGGGAGAGGGTCACTGCCATTAGCAGAGGAGGGTGAGGAGGGTAGCACAGCCCAGGGACATGAGCTGTTTGGGGTGAAGAAGCCTGTTGCAAAACATCCCATCAGGGATGGACACAGGGCTCCTTCGAGCAGGACAGCAGCAAAGCCTCATTTGGCACTTGTCACTGTCCAAAATAGGCTGCAGTGCTTGGAGCAGTGAGCAAAATTAGGGGTGCCACAGGAGGCCACCCCTCACCCCAGAGAGCCTCAGGCAGGGAGGGCAGAGCTGCAGGCAGGCAGGTTCTGATTCCCTCCGAGCTTTGTCCTCATCCATCAACTCTTGCATCTGGACTCAGGGGTCCCAGGGGTGTTTGCTGGCAGCCGTGGGAGAGTTGCTGGAGCATGCGCTGCTGTGGTCCTGACAGACGGACACGGTTGTGTCTGTCCTTCCATCAGAACAACAGCAGTGCATGCTCCTGGCTCTGCATCCCCATTGCTCCATGGCCTGTTACCCAAATACCAACAGCTGCCCAAGGCTTTGTGCCCCCACCATGAGCTTGAGGAAAGCAGGGGAAAGGCCTCTGGGACTGAGAGGGAAGGCAGTAGCAGGGCATCCATGAGCCCCATCTCTGCTGCTTCAGCAGATGTCAGCATGGGGAGGAGGAGGTCATACATAGATCATGTTTGAGGTTGGGTTTTTTTTGTTTGTTTGTTTCTATAAGTCTTTTTGCATAGGATGGTCTCTGATCAGGGCATGAGGGAAGAAGAGGGAGCAACCTGTGCAGGCATGCCAAGGTGTCTGAGGAGCTCCTGCTTTGAGACCAGACATTCCCCCAGAAGGTCTATTGCCATCTGTAATGTCTGGCTGAGGAATGTAACATGGGACTGGCCAGCTCGCCCCAAGCATGGGGATGCAGGCAGGGTTGGACTGCTTCAGGCTTCCCCATCCTCTGAAAACACAAGGATTTGTTGGAAGATGTTGAGATTCTGGGGAAAGAGGGTCAAAAACTGTCCTGTGTCTCTGGTCACCACTTGGGATCTGAATGGGAATTTCAAGACTGTGAGCATCGCCCATTGTGTCCAGGGTTGAGCTGAGGGATGTTTGTGGGCACAAGGCTCACTTGGGTTTGCAGAGCACTATCTCCCTCCCTCCGTGCTGTTGCAGGTTCCCACTGGCAGCAGCTGTCTCACTGCATTCCCCATGGCAGAGGGGACACTCCATGGGGGCTGAGAAGCTGTCAGTTGGAGGGTGGCTTTTTCACCTGCCCTGCATGAGCACTGTGCCTTGTCCTGTCTGACCTGGCATGGGGATGGCAGCCTGGGGTGTCAGTACACGTTGTGTCCAGGGCTTGGGCTGCTTCTGCAGCCACCCAGCTCAGCTTCTAGCTAGTGGCTGAGATGCTCAAGAGCAAGGGGAGTCACCTCTGCCCAATCCAGGAGATTCTCCCTGTGCCAGTGAGGGGCACAGTGATGGGACTGACAGGAGAGTGTGTCATGGGAGGGTGTATGATGGGTGAGTATGCAGGGGTAGGGCTGTGCAAGCCCAGCAGCTTCCTAGCCCCACATGAGTGGTGGCACAGGTACAGCAAGCACCATGGCTGCCATTGCTGCTCCCACAACAAGGTCCTCTTCACCCAGAGGAGGGTGTGCTGCCACCCCAGATGCTGGGGGGACAAGGCTGATCCCACTAGACCCTCACTGCTCTGCAAGACCCATGGGTGGTCCCAGTACAAAGGTGTGTAGGGTTCAGGATGGTAGGTGCCTTGGGCCCTGGGTCCAGCTGCTGTCCAACAGGGGTGGTCAGTGGCTTAACTCCTTCTCTCCCACTGCTTTCCATCCTCCTTCTTGGCTGTGGGGGAAAGGCTGGGTGGGCTGGGAAGCAGTTTCCTTTGGCCAGCACTGTGGTCATAGGGCAGAAACCAGGGCTAAGGTCAGCAGTTCTGGCAGCAGGGCATCCTGGCCACCCAGGGAGCAGGTGTCCCAGCATGAACTGGCAGGCCAGCAGAGCCAGCAGCAGGAGGCAGGATGCCTGGAGTTCCCATCCTGCTTGGCCCTGTCTCAATGGGACTTGGTGCCAAGAGTGGGGGGATGGCTGCTGTGAGAAGCCAACAGTGCCTCAGCCCAGCCTGGCTTCCTGGTTGCACTGGAGTGGCAAGTTGTCATGGGGGCTACAGGTCCTCAGCAAATTTTGGCACATGTTTCCTTCCCTCCAGGATGTGCAACAGTGGGACAAATCCTGGTGTAACCCAAGTGTTTGATGGAAATGATCCCTCTCCCATAGCCCCAGGAAGACACTAGGTGCTGCTGGGTCAGGCACTGGCATCAGCGGCTGGTTTGGGTGAGGAAGCACACCTGCATTTCTTTGGCAGGGAGGGCAGAGGAAAGCCAGGCATCCTTCACTGGAAGGCCTGGCTGCCACCACTGCCCCACTGCTCTCACCAGGAGCAAGGGGAGTCTCTTCCCACCAGGGCAGGAAGGACCTGCACATGCCAGCACCTCTCTGAACCCCTCCAGGATTCAGAGCTGGGTGTGTGGATCACACACAGCTTTTCACCAGCAGACCCGCCCCATTTCTCAGGAGAAAGAAAGGCTCATTGTTTGTTTTCTGCTTTGCATCCTGTTTAAGCCAACGTGAGGACCTGCTCTGGATGTGCACAGGCAGATCCCAGCCGTGGGTGAGGGGGAGTGTCAGCGAAGCCCCCAGCTCCTCTTGCACCAAATCCAGCAGCCGACAGGATAATAAATGAGGAGTCTATATTTAGATGCGGCGTCTGGAGAAGCGTCACGGTGTTGGCAGCGCCTTTTGCTGTTCAGCACAGGCAGGTTTCCCTGCTCCTCCAGCTTGATGCTACCTTTGTGGAAAAACTCCTCAAGGACATCCAGCAGCAGCTGGAAAAACACCCCAAACAGAAAACCCCACACTTGTGACAAGATCTTGGCACCCGCTGAGGGATGGGTAGAGTGGAGCATCCCAAGGAGCCTTGAAAGGGGCTGGCTTGGGGCCCATTTAGTTTGGCAAAGGCCTTGTTTTGTTGCACAGAAGTCTGTAGTAAAGAGACACTGCAGGGATGGAGCCACCTCTTGTGCCACCTGCACCAGCGTCAGCTCCTTCTCCCAGTACTGCTGCTGGTGCAGCTGAGTCAGTGTCGCTCTTCTCTGTGCACTGGGACAGCTGATTCCCTTTCCCAACGAGTGATGCAAAGGCTGATCTGCAGCACTTCTCCCTCTCCCTGGTCCAACCTGTGCTCCCTGGATCAGACACTGTCTGTGGCAGGAGCGCTGCAGCCCTAGCACAGGTGGGCAACTGGCTTCATCCCACCTCATCCTGTGTTTCAGCATGAGGGCTGGAGCACCGGTCCTGTGAGGACAGACTGAGGGAGTTGGGGCTATTGGAGAGTTGGACAAGAGAAGGCTCTGAGGAGACCTTATTGTGGCCTTCCAATATTTTAAGGGGGGGCTACAAGAAGGCTGGGGAGGGACTTTTAGGGTGTCAGGTAGTGATAGGACTATGGGGAATGGAAAAAACATAGAAATGGGTAGATTGGGATTGGGTGTTAGGAAGAAGTTCTTCGGCATGAGGGTGGTGAGACACTGGAACAGGTTGTCCAGGGAGGTGGTAGGAGCCTCATCCCTGGAGGTTTTTAAGGCCAGGTTGGATGTGGCTGTGAGCAACCTGGTCTAGTGTGAGGTGTACCTGCCCATGGCATGGGGGTTGGAACTGGATGATCCTTGAGGTCCCTTCCAGCCCTAACAGTTCTATGATTCTATGATGTCAGCTATTGCCCCGTGGAGCTGCTAACCCATATGGTGCCTAAGCCTCTGGCAGTAGCCAGAGGTTTGTTTGGGAACATTTCCCTGCCAGAGTCAGGGCTTCTGGGCCTCCCCTGACTCAATAGGTGGCATACAAAGTTCCCTGAAATTTGTGTTGAAATTTTAGGAGAAGCTGAAGTTGTGCAAAGGATCAACAGCCTTGCACCGAGCAGAGCTGCAGGCTTCCTGCTGTCCCAGTGTGAGGTCACTACTGGATTGGGAAGGATAAGATTTGCATGAAGATGCCTGGTGCTCAGGTCTGGGGTTTTCCGTCATTTTGCAACATGTCATAGACTGCAGCAGACATTGTCTGTGTGCTGGCTCCTCTCCCTGCCTGCCTGGAGACAGTTTCTCCAGGCAAAGCCAAACACTGAGCCATTGCCATGGGATGTGAATGTGGTTGAGACAGCAGGTGACAGACAGGGTGGCCAGCTCTGCCAGAGGCCTCCTTTGTGGCTCTTGGCACCGTGAGTGTCTTTTCCTGCACCCTCCCAAATTTTCATTGCAACGAGTCACAGGGAACAGTTTGCTTGGGTTCTTGCTTCCCACCAAGAATGCAGCCAGGGTGGAAAAGGCCAGCACAGCCACAGTGCCAGCAGCACTCGCCTTTCTTGCCTCTGCTGCACCGTGGGGCTTGTGCAGCCTCAGCCTCCTGCTCCTTGCTGAGTGATGGGTGTCATGTGGGTGCAAGTTGTGTGTGGACAACCTTCCTCTGGCTGCCTGTGGTGCACGCTGCGTATCAGCAATACTGGGACACTTGAGGACAGCTCAAGGACTGTGAAACTCGCTGACAGGGCTGGTTCACAGCTGTGCTGGAGGATGACAGCGCGTTGTGCAAGCCCCCACACCAGCCCTACCTGCCAGGGCACCCCAGGGAGAGAGCGTCCCTGGTTCACAGCAGGCATGGTGTGTTCAGCGTGGGGACGGAGGCACCTGGGGAGCCTGGGCAGCTGCCTACAGGGGATTGGCAGCTGTTTTGGGAGGAGGAGGAGGAGGAGGAGGAGGAGGAGGAAGGCACCTGACTGCCAGGCAGCAGTCCAACTAGTTGAAACAGCTCCCATTGCGGTTTGCATAACCAAGCACAGCTTGACTGGGTTTGGGGGACACGTGGCTCCACCCGCTCGCCCACGGTGGGAAACCACACTAGCAGAGGAGCACTGGATGGAGAGATTGAGGGGTTTGCTTGTTGCAGTGGTGTGCCCATTGTACCCATACTGCCAGGGGTTTGGAGGCACAGGGGTCGCTTGTTCACCCCCAGCAGTGGTGGGAGGGTGCAAAACCAGTTTTACCCACAGGCTCAGCCTGCATGGCCAGAGCAGGGTCTCACTGGGGTTCTGCCAGCTGGTGCCATGCTGAGTGTGGCCAGAAGCCTTGCTGCCCTGCCTCCGTGCTGGAGCCATTGCATTTCCTTCCAAGGTGACATTGGAGACTCTGCCCAAGGACACCTGGCCACGTTCCCACATGGTATCCCCTGGCACAGGGAGTGGAGGCAGCCAAGTGAAACTGTTGACCTCCAAAATGTGGGGAGATGGATGGGATAGAAGCAAGGTGCAGAGGCAGGCAGTGGTGAGGCCAGGAACTGAACTGCTCACATGACTGGGGAGCTGATACCAGACCCTGGGACCATTCAAAGTGTATGAAGGTGGCGCACCAAACAGGTGTCTTAACCCTTGCAAGCCCTGCATGGGGATTCAGGCCACATGGAACATGGTACTGCCAGGGCAGAGATGGCCACCCATGTGCTGAAGGAGACCCTCAGCTCTGATGCTCTCACCTGGAGGTAGATGTTAGCACAGGGCACCAGGCTGTTTGATCCAGACTGCAGGTCTGGATTTCAGGCCAGCTTGCTGTAGGGTCTCTGGCTTTAAATTGGTCTCTAGATTAGGTAAAGTAAAAATAAGGCGAGGACAAGGCTTGGGAGCAGGCAAGCTCAGGGCAGGGTTGTGAGTGAGTTTTCACAGGATATGGAGCTGGTAAAAGGGTCTGATTTAAGCATAGGAAGTCATATTTGTGGGCTTCATCTTCACTGGTTCGGGGTGCGGAGAGGGGTCCCCACCCCAGCCACCACAATGCCAGAACTGCCAGACCCCACCTGGGCATGGAGCTCTTGCTGGAGCCTGTTGGGCTGGGGTTTTGGAAAGGGGAAAGGTGTGGTCCCTTGCAGGGGGAATTTGGACTAGCATGAGGCTTTGTGTGTGGGGATGATTGCCTTGGTTTGCATGTGCTACTGAGGGAGCGTTTTGCCCTCAGAGAGAGTTTTCTATCTGGAGATCTTGGAGCAGTTTCTTTCCTGGGTGAGTCAGTTGTTTGTGAAGGGGGAGAGAGGAGTGACTGGTCCAAACGCCGGGAAAGCTCAGAGGAGCAGCCAGGTTGGCAGCACTGGCTCCAGGCTGCAGCTTCCAGAAATGTTCCCTGCATAGCCGAAAAGTGGTGACAGAACCCAAGACCTGGGTCCCTAGGGGTTGGTAGCCTGGCTGGGGTACCCACCGGTTCCCAGGACACCGGGTTGCTGTAGTTCCAGGAAATGCCCAGGCCAAACGGGTTGTGCTAGTGAAAGCGCACTGGTACCGGCGGTGCCAGCACAGCAGCCCAGAGGTACTACTTGAGGATCATGCCTCCACTATACAGCCTCGGAGTTGTCTACACAGCCTGTGGTCATGGGACCTGCTGTAACCTGTGCTCATTTCACTTTCCCCTGCCTCAGTTTCCCCACTGCAATAACTGGAGCAGTGTCAATACCACTGATCCGTTAATACCGAGATTTCCTAGCACTGATGATGCCTGCCTGGAAAATACGCAGCTGGTCAGCATCCCCCTTCCCAAACACTTCTCTAGGTGGTTTGAGTCCCTGAAGGGGTGATGCAGCCATGTCAGCTCTCTGTAGTTTTGGGATGCTGGGGCTCCCACACCTTTTCTTGGGCAAGCCCAGGAGGTGGCAGTGCCCACACCGTGCCTGCCCACCAATGCCCAGGCTTCCCTGCTCCCCCTTGCTGCTTTTCTCAGGGAGTGCAGAGAGAGTTGTGCCGAAGCAGAGCCCAGTGGTGACCACACTCAGTGATGGTGCTTCTCTTCTGGTCAGGACGCCTCCAGGTGCTGTGCAGAAAATGGGACACTGCAGTGCCCAGTCAGTGGGCTCAGCTGGAGGGAGGAGAGGAGGGACCCCCAATTCAGGAGAAGAGGTGTGGGGAATCCCTCTCCTTGCTCTCACAGGGAATCCTGGTGATGGGGAGCAGTGAGGTGCAGGCAGCATGACAATGCCATGGGGTGCCAGAGCCTAGTGCAGTACAACATGCAGGAGCTGGTGTGGGCAGCACTACCCATGTCCCTGCAGCAGTGCAGTGCATCTAGGGGTGGCCCATGGTGCCCATTCACCTGGCAGGGAGGGCTGGGCAGGGCTGGCACTTCCACCTGCACCAGGATATGTGCCTGGACATGCAGAGACAGGCCTGGTGGGACGGTGTGGAGCAGCTTTGCCCCTTTCTACAGTGGTTTTCATCCTTTGAGACCCGATGCCTGCAGCTGAAAGTGTATTCCATGTGGGAGTTGGGCACAGCAGGTGCTCCCCTGAAGTCCCCACAGCAGAAGGGCCAGCACAGCCCCCATCTGACAGGAGAAAGGGTCTGTGGAGTGACAGTGGGTCAAGTTTGGCGATGGTGCCCTGACTCTGAGCAGGGCACAGCGTGTCACTGGAGTGTGCCTGTGGCGGCAGTGTCACGGCTGGACCTGCTGGGAGGTCAGGCTAATGCGGGAAGATCCTCCTTGCACCTTCTTAACCCCAGCTTAAACCTTCCCTGTCTCCCACCTCTCCCTGATTAGTGCTAAGAGGGTGCTTGGCTGCCAGCGGCATGGGCAGCACCGAGCAGTGCAGGACACCACACTGTCTTCCATGGTGGGAGAGGCATCAACACCTCTCTGAGCTTTGGTACAAAACCTGCAGGCAGTCAGGAGATGTGCTTTCCAACCTTCCCTGCCTGCCACCTCCTTGGCAACAAGGACAGGGAGTACTCCTGGTGGGGGACAGGCTGCCTGGACAGTCCCAGCTCTGCATGGGAGCATCAGTGAAGTCCAAAAAGGTGCCTATGGCTCTGGGTGGTGAAGAGCATCCTGCAGATGACAGCCACAGACCTGACAGAGGGGTGACACCGGGTCATGCTGCCGGCAGCCAGCAGGTTCTTTCCACCTGCTCATCAGTTGTGTGTGTTAAGGGGCAGGATTCAGGATGGCTTTAACCTCAGCTCCCGTTTCCTATCCATGGATCTGCCAGAATGCTCCAGGAATGACAGCCCCATGCTGAGTGCAGCAGAGCCAGGCTCCTTGCCGAGCCGCTGCCTCCTGCTAGCTGCCACCCAGAAAGCCCTGTAATTGGTGTCCCAAGGCAGGGGAGGAGTTTATTTCAGTAATGATAGCTCACCCCAAGCTGGCCTCCACTGTCATTTCACAGCCTCAAGGCAGCAACTCCAGAGCTGCCAGCACTGTGGGCTGAGCAGCTCCAGTGCAGTGGAGACCCTGCCCACCAGCACACTGCCTGCTGCCTTCTTGGGGACCCCAAAAGCTTCCCAGCTTCCCCATGTTGTCTATGCCAGCCCCCGGGAGTAGTTCAGGAATTTCTGGGACCACAGGCTGTGGATGTGGCTCCTGGCAAAGCCAAGGGAAGCTTTTCAGGCACAACATCATGGAGGATCCTGAGGTTGTGGCTGTGTGTAGGGAGCTCAGCTGGGGCTGGGCTTGCCTGGGCAGCTCTGGAGCTGGATCTCGACAGGGCATGACAGAGTGATGTTTACCCTGTTTCCTGTGAACAGTGTCTCTGCTTTTCACCTTGTGCTACTGTGGGTTCAACCTCACTCATTGTGTGGGGGGCTGGTGGAACAGTTGCTCACTGCCTCAGGGCAGGTATTTACTCTTCCAGCCATCTGAGAGGGATGAAGAGCTGCCATTGCCAGGGGAACAGTGCCCACGGAGATGAATTGGTGTTAGCTGGGAAGGGTTGCACCATGGGAGGACGTTTGCAATATCCTCTGCACAGAAAGGGCCTCGTGGAGCCCCATCAGCCTGCAAGCTGGTGATGAAGCCTCCAAAGGGGCCAGTGGCCAGAGAAGGGCAGGGCAGGGCTGCCCCTCCTCCTGCCCCTGCAGCCACCCTGGCCTGGGGAGATCCTCCTCACTGGTGTCCCTGTGTCATGTGGCTGCTGGCTACAGAAGAGGAAGGTCTGAAAATAATCTTCCCCTCATGTTTTCCTTTCAAAAGGAGGGAGGTGTTACTGTGGGGAATTTTTGTGACCAGCAGAGCTGGCTAATAGTCAGCTCCTTGGTGAGTCAGGCACTTGTCCCCTCCCAAGGCTCATCCTACACCCTATGGTGCCAGCCTCGCTGGAGCTCAGAGGTACCCCCACTCCCAGCCCTCCCCAGTGTGTTTTGCAGGGTCATAGCATTTCCTGCCACCTCCAGCTGTGGGCCTATAGTCTCAAGAATTTTGGGATGCTGATGTCCCTACTGGTTTTGGCCATGGTTCCCACTGCTTGCTGTCCTTCTGGGAATTCTCTGTGAGAGCTTCTTGAAGGTGCAGGGCTTATACCAGCTCTTGCTTTGTCCTTGCCCTGTGCTGGCTGTGCTGCCTTACTGGGAAATGCTGTGGTGAGGAGGTGAGCATTGTGCTGGAGCAGCTCCTGCCTCCATCCCTATGGCCCAGGGGTTGCATGGCAGGGAGACCTCCTGAGTTGATGGGACAATTTCTGGAGCAACTCCTGCTTGTGCCTCAAGCCTATGGCCAGCGGGTCTCACGGAATGGCTGGAGACCTCCTGAGTTGATGGGACAATTCAGTTCCCACTGTGCTCAGTGCAGGCAAGTTTCTGTCTCTCAGTCCTGCCTTTGGGTTTGGGTCAGATAACAACGAATTCTGTAGAAAACACAACCAGGGTTCAGGACCAGGCCTGTGTCCTGCCTAGCTGATGCCATTAAGCAGTGCCAGCCCTGCTGCCCGCAGCACCACCTGTCAGTGACTGGGGCAAGGCTGGCAGCAGCCACTGGCATGTGCCTGTTTGGGGCGCTGGCTTCTGCTGTGCCAGGATCAGAGGGTGGTGTTTGCTGGGTTGGCTGCTGGCAGGGTTGGCATGGGATGCTGTTGCTTGGCTGGAAGGGTGCAGGATAAAGCTGTCACACTTCTCTTGCTATGGGAAACACTGTTATCAGCATGCTGTGTGTGCCTGACCGTGCTGACACTGCCTAGCCAGCCCTCTGCCTGACAGACCATATCCCAAGGACAGGGCAGCCCAGCAGCCTGCATGGCCCGGCGCTTGGCAGCAGCCACGATCAGCAAGTGCCCTTTCCATTAGCTGGTGTTGAAAGGAGCTGCATCTACCTGCTGCCTCCTCTCCTTGTATGGGGCAAGAGCATCAGTTCTCCTTTTCTGCCCTTGTCTGGTGCTTGGTGGTGCTGTGCTAGAGAGTGACAGTGGTGGGAAGGTGTTCTGGGCTCGGTGTGGGGTCGCTGGGGCTGTAAGGTCTCCCTGGCTCTGCCCAGGGCTGGCCTGTCCCAGAGCTCTGGCAGAAATAAAGTGGACTCAGATTTAGAGCCCAAATAAACAGCTCCCAACCAGAGTGTGAGCATGCAGCTCTGTAAACCATGATGCACTTTGCTGCTGCCCTTGTTCCCAAACCTGACACACCTTTGTTTAAAGTGTTCCAGCAAAGTGTTGTTTATTTAGGGCATTAATACCAGTACCTCAAGCTCCTCTTTTCTATCGTGTGACTGAGGGATAGTTCAGTGCAATTTCTTCCATCTTCCTTCCATTTCAGAGATGCCCTGGCAAGCTCATGTTTACTGTTTGCAGTTAATGTTTAGTATTCCCTGCGACTGGCATCTCGTGATTGATCTTAATTACACCCTTCTAATGTAAGACAAAAGTCAGTGAGCAAGACCATGTTCATGCTCAGGCCACGGCTCCAAGCCTGGCACCCTGCACCCCTTGTCTGGCTGGTGCCATGGGGCTGGGTGCCTGGTGCTGCCTATGCCCTCCCCCTTGCTCCTTCCACACATAATGGGTTGTGGCAGGGGGTGACTGCTTCACGTGTGCTGGTGCAGGGTGGCTGGCATGGGGCGGACAAGCAGCAGTTGGCTTTGAGCAGCTCGAGTGGAAGAAAGGATCAGCCTGCTATTTATTTTGTCCAGGCTTTAAATGCTAGTGCTGGTTTTGCCTCTTGGTGGCTGGGCTGAATCACGGAACCAGATTAGTAGAAATTAAAAAAACATTAAAAATCAATAGAGTGCAGAGGGTGAAGTGCCCACTTTCTAGCAGGACAGCAAGGTGTTGCATGCCTCTGTACAGGCTTGGGAGACTAGAGGATTCCTGTGCTCCTTTCCCCTCCCCGACTGGGGAGCTGGATGGAGGAGTGGCAGCCTGCTGCTGTGCAGCCCTGCTCTGCACTCCTCTTGCCTCCCTCTACCATGTCCCATTGGTGGGTTTGCACGTGGGGTCCCCTCTGCCTTTTCTGCTCGCCCTCTGCTTTGGGGCTTTCAGGCTATAAATATCGTGGGGTGGCAAGGGGCAGCTGGGCCAAGGCACAACCCGACACCACCTCTCCCTCATTCACAGTGACATTTTGTCAAATGCCAGTGGGAAGGGGGTTGCTTATCTGCTGGCACACGTTCTGGTGACCTTCACAGCTCTAGCCAGGTGCCTCCTTGCTGTATTTACACTTATTTTTAGCTCTCTCCTCCATTTCCACCTCTGCCCTCCTCCCTGGTACTGCAGGGGCT
This sequence comes from Picus viridis, assembly GCA_033816785.1. NCBI lineage: Eukaryota > Metazoa > Chordata > Aves > Piciformes > Picidae > Picus > Picus viridis. The sequence goes on along the minus strand of CM066593.1, from coordinate 12,451,255 downwards.
GCCTGCCTCACATGAGTCCCTCTGGGCTGGGAGGGATGCAAGTGAGCTGGCGCATGGAATGGTAAGGGACTGGCAGCTCCCAAATTCACCCCCTTGGGGCACTGGTGGCCTGACCGCGTGGCAAATGTGTCCCCTGGGTGGGAGTCACGGGGACAGCAGGGTGCTCCCGAGGGCAGATGGGGCTGAGTTTGGCCCTAGTGTGGGTCATGGTGTAGGCATGCCCCCATCACCTCCCCATTCTGGTGCTGGGGCAGACCAGGGGGTTACTGGGATCTGCAGGTGTCTGTCTCTGCTGCCTGAGCGGAGCTCCCAGCTGCCCAAAGCAGGGGGCAGCCATGCTCAGTGCTGCAGCAGCCAGCCTGCTGCCACCTGCCCGAGGAAGAGTTCACCCTGGTGAAGCAGCCATGCGGTGCCCGTCTGCCTGCATGTCTGTAATCCCTGTTTCAAGCAGTCTGTGATTACGGATTTCCCCGATAAGCCCAGACGGCTCTCCCCAGAACCTCTGCCCAAGGATTTTTCTTTCCTTGTTACGGACAAGCCTGGGGCGAGGGTGAGGAGGGCGAAACTCCCCAGCCGGCCGTGAACATGGGCACTGGGAGCCAGTGCTGCCCATGCCACTGAGGGAGGGCTGGCAGGAGCTGGCACGTCATGTTCTCAGCATTTCTCACCTTCTGCTGGTTTGGGTCCCAGCCTAAATGCTACTGGCTAATTTGGGGCTCTGTCTCCAGTGTGTGTGTGTATATATTTATCCCTTAATGCTTTGGTAGGCACTGGGCTGTGGGGAGGCTCCATGGAGGGCTGAGTCACTGCTTCAGTTCCTTGGTGAGGAGATGGGCTGCCTGCTTCTGGCCGGTTCCCTTGCCCCTCTCAGGAGATGTTGCTTCCCTTCCTTTTTCTCGACCAGCAAAGTGGCATGTGAGTGACAAGGCAATTGCAAAGCATCCTGGGGCCTTGTATGCAGGCAGCAATGCAGGTCTGACCTCCCAGGCTTAAAGAGGATTAAGTTCCTGCAAAGGCGCCGTGTCCGTCCAGCTGCGCTTCGTGCCGGCAGGCTTCAGAAGCTGGAACTTTTGCAGCCTCACTAAGCATGAGCACAATGCCTGTGCCATCACCCAGCACGCTTGGAGCCTCGCTCCAAAAGCTTGGCTGCAACTTCAAGGGGCTGGACCCAGGGTTTTGCAGATAAGGGAAATTTCTACCTGTGCTGTTGTCGGGGACAACAGAGGAAAGGACCTTCGGCTCTCTTTGTTACGGTCACTGTGCCATCCCCAACTCCTCTGTGCCAGTTATAAGCGCTGCAGGCAACAGCCAGCTGAGCTCTCTTGCTTGCCCTGGTTTAGGTTGCCTGGCAGCAGGGTTGCAGTTTCTCCAAAATGGTGTCCGGAGGCGGCATCGCTCCTTTCCTTCTTTCCCAGGCTTGCTGCAGGGAAGGCAGAACCCCAAAGCATCAGCATTTGCCTGAAGGCTGCTGAACTCCAGCTGGCAGGTGCTTGTTTTCAGGATGGTATGCAGAAGCTGCCTGCCCCCTGGGCAAGCTAGCCAGCACATATGTGGAGCCAAGGTCTGCTCTCAGCAGGCTCACTGGGTTCAGCTGCCCCTGGGAACCAGCAGCTCAGTCGCAGCCTGTCTGTCCAGCCCTGCTGACTGGGAGGTTAATCTGAGCAGCTCAGATCAAACTTTTCAGTTAACACTGAAAAAGAAGAAAACATTTCCTGTCTTGTTAATCCAATATTTGAATTAGAGTTGGGCTCAGAGAGGAGCTTCATCTCTCTGCAGAGACTGGTTCTCACACCAGAGTTAATGCTGCTCCCAACCAAGAGAAAGACCTGAAAGGGGAAATGTCCCACCTGCTGTCCTCATGACACAGGAAGCCAGCACTGAGCTCAATGGGGCATGGTTGGATGTGGCTTCAGCCAGCAGCTGCCCTCACTCAGATGCTGGACACATGCTGGAGCTGCTGGGTACACAAGAGATGATTGCCTGCATTGGCTGCCCTCACAATTGGGCAGGAGATGGAGCTAACTCCCTGGCCAGCTCCCTGTCTTGCACTACCTTGCCACTGCCCTGGGAAGGGCTTTGGAAAGCGACAGGGAGTTGGAGCAGCACGTGTCCTGGTGGGTACAGTCCTCAGAACACCCAGGAGCTCTTCCATTTGCAGTCCTGGGATACAAAGGGATGCTGACCAAGGAGCCACCAGAAGCTCTCAGGCTGATTTGCTTGCATGGAGAAGGCACAGTGCAGGGCAGGGGTGAACCAGCCCCTCCTCATCTGCAGTGCTTAGGGAGAGGCCCTGCTGGTACTTACCTGGAAATGTTTAGGTGCAGCTGAGGCTCCCTGGAGCAGGACAGAGCGCAGGGTGACCTCTGGACGTCCTTGACTGTCAGTTTGGGGACTGTCCCTTGTACTTTCTCACTGTTGCCAGCTCTGATGTGGTGGGCTGGCAGTGGGGCAGTGCAGCAGTGGCCTGCACAGGGCCCTCCTGCTCTGCCCCCTGTGCCTGGGCATGCACAGCACCACTGCTGCTGGATCCGGCCAGCCTCAGCAGGGGCATGAAATGAGCACAAACTCTTGGCACAAGGGTTCCTGCCAGCTTCCTGGGGCAATTCCTGCTCCCACAATAGAAGTTGTAAACCCCTGGCAGTGGGGAAGAGTTGTCTGAGCTCAGCAGTAAGAGAATAAAAACATTGATGCTCTGTCCTCCCAGCAAGGAAAGCCTCTGCAGAGGCAAAGCTCCTTGCAACACACAAGTGAGTGTCATCTGCCTCTTTGTCCTGTAATTGCAATTGCATTTCTGCTAGGGCTGAGCTCAGAGTTGGTTCATGCTTTAGAGAAAGCTGAGGAGGGTGGCCTTGAACAGAAGCCATTCTCCCAGATTGTATCTTTTTTGTCACCTTTTAGCTTTGACTTTCAGGTGCCCATGCAGTGCTGCCGCGGGGCATTCCTGCTGCCAGAGCGGCTTGGGCTCCTGCCCCCCAAAGGATGTAGATGTGTGGTACAGGGGCACCCATGTGGCTGCTTGGTCATCTCTCTTCCTTGGAGCTGAGATTCATCAGATAAGTCAGAATCAGCTGCCAGCAGCTTTCTGGTCACAGCCATGCTGCAGTGCACATGAGCCAGGTGTCTGGGCTGGAGGATGCCTCCAAATTTTTGAGCATGTCTCCATGGGTGTTTGCTGGCTGCACACCAAGAACCCATGGCTGATCTTCCTACAAACTCCCAAGTAAAATTAGAACAAAAGTTCACTCCTCTCCCAAGACAGCAGGAAATGCAAAGGGTGGGAAAAATGAAAGTTGGAGCAGATGAGGTTCCAGTGCCCGCAGGCAGCCTCCCCCTAATCTGCTGCCACCCTCTCCCTGGGTGGGGGGCTGGGTCCCATTCCTGTGGCCAGCCCAGAGGGTCCCTGCTCTCAACACTCATTGCTGGGCTGGCAGTGCTCAGAGTTGTGGATTTCCTCCAGAGATTCAAGTCCTCAGTGGCTCGAACAGTTAAATGAGCCATTCTAGCAGAGGGCTCTGGCTGGAGACAAGGCTTCATACTGAAATGCCCTGATGTGTGTCTGTGCAGGTGGCTGCCCACTTCTTCTGAGGGGGAGGACGACTGACACAGAAGAGCTGGGAAGTCCTGACCTGTGCTAGCGGGGAATCTGGGAGCATCCCCTGTGAGCCACTGTCTAGGGGTGGCTGCATGCAGTATGGCAGTACCAGGGCACACCTGCCTCTGGGTGCCCAGAGAGGGCAACTCAGCAGCATTAGATTGCAGGAGTTTATTTTTACCCCGCCCTATTACCAATGGGGACATGTCACATCTGTGGAGCTGATCAAAAGACATCCCAAGCACTGGTGTCAGCTGCTCCTTGTGATCTCAGCACCAGGATCTTTTCCCTTGTGGCATATCAAAAGGAGCAGGAGAATTTGACTGCTTTGCTATTTTTAATTGAATGCACACAGGCACACACAGACGCACACACACACACATATATATGTATATATGGCTTTTCTAAAAATAAAAGCCTTTCCCTGTGTTCCCATGGGAAGATTTGGGGAGAAGGGGGAGCCAAAGTTGTTGTAAGACCTTTTCTGGAGCAGGCAAAGGAGCGCTAGCAAGAAAGCAGGGACAAACTGCAGCAGGTAAGGGACACATCTGAAAGGCCAAAGGACATCTGTTCCCAGAGCAGCTCAGGATGCCCCTGAGCAAAGGAGATAGGGAAAAATGTAAAATCTGTGTCCTCTGGAGCTGGCAGTGAGTGGGACAGGGACTCTTCACCACCTGCTACCTGTGCTCTGACCACCTGGGGAGGAAATACTTTTGCAGTACGGTTTTGAAGGGCCCCAGCCTTGCAAGGCCCATGAGGAGCATCTGGATCCTGGAGCCGTTCAGGGGTTTGCATAGGCAGTTTTGTGCCCAATATAATTGCTGGCACCATGCTCATGGATGTCTACTGATATACCTCACTCCATCAGCAAGGCGGAGGAAGGATGCTGGGAGGAGCATCTCCCCCAGCATGGGGGCAGCTCCCTGTAGCTCTCAGCCCCCACTGCAGCCGTAGGCATGACTGGGCTGGCAGCCCATTGCAAGGATGCAGCACTGCCCTGCTATCAGGCCATCAAGACCTTCTCCCCTACCCTTGCTCTGTCCTCCAAACCAGTGTGTCTTCCCCTCCCACTGCCCCTGGGAGTGGACAGAGTGAAGAGTAGGGGAGAAACACAAAAGGGGAGCGAGTGTGCACAGTAGTGTCCTAAACCTGATGGGGAGCATGGCACATGGGTTCCTCCGCCTATGGGAGCACAGCCAATAATCCCAGGTTATCCTAATTGAAAAAAAAAAGACAAAAGAAAGAGAGAATCATTCAAGCTGCAGTCCTGCAGCTTGATTTGAACTCTCTTGTCCTTCCTGTTGAGTGCTGGAGGACATCCTTGCAGGAGGGGAGGCCCTCACATTCTCCTGCCCCTGCAGCCTTTCTCACACGCTCAGATGTTTGCCTTCTCCAACATCCATTTGCTCTGTAAATAAACTTGCTTCCCACAATCACCAGAAAACTCCCCCTGGGCAGCCAATGCCAGGAGGAGTTGGACCAGGCCTTTCCCCTCCATGTTTGAACCTGGCCACTAAGAGCAAAACCAAGCGTGGCTCGAGGGCTTGGTGCAGCAGTGCAAGCAGGCAGTGCAGGGAATGCAGGCAGGCAACAAGCAGGACAGCATTGGTGCCAGCCCTTGCTCCTGCAGGTGTCGTATATAGCTGTGGGCTTTGTGGCCAGGCATTGGCAGAGAGCCAGGTAGAGGTGGGACAGGTCCCAGTTCCTTTCTGGGGTTAAGGGAGATTTTTAGCTCAGTTCTTGGAGCTTGCATCACCTGGTGTGCATCTGGACATCAGTTTGTGCCTGTGCCATTTTCCTCATCCCGCATGCGTGATGTGGCAGCCAGGGTCTGTACTGCCTTGGGACGTACAGCCTCCCCAGAGAGACTGTCCCCAGGTTGTTCAGTGCCATGTGGCAGGGACAGGGTACAGAGCAGCCATGCTGACCAGGCATGAGGTCACCCACTGGAGCCTGGCCCCATGCATTGCTGTCTCATGTGTGCTGAAGTCTGTTGCCTTGCTCTGTTATGACTGATCCCCAGGTCAGCTGGATGACCCTGGATGTCACTCTTAGGGCTCTAGAGGCAGAAGTGGCTCTCATGTCTGCTAGGAGCACCAGCAGCTACTTTGCTAGGGTCTGGGGATTGTGCCTTGAACTTCTGCTTGCCAGAGGAGGTGAGGCTCTTGCAATGCAGGTGCTGCTGTTTCAACACTCGCCACAGTGCGGGACATGAGAAGAGGGTTTGGTGGTAGTTACAGGGTGGCTTTCAGTAACCAGCAGTGCCAGTGCGAGGCTGTGCAAACGGATTTGTGAGATGCACAGGGAAAAGGTGCCCTCCATGCCCTGCACTGCTCTGTGGTTGCACCTGCAGCCACTAACCAAAGCTTATTTGAAAGAGGGCCTGAGTGATGGGTTTGAGCAGGGCCACATGAGGAGACAGGCCACCTGTGCAGGGGGGTGCTGCTGCTTGTTGCTGCCTGCCCCTCTGGCATGGTGTCAGGCTCATCCATCCCTTTTCTCTTCTCCACAGTATGAGGTGTCTGGTGAGGAGCACCTCTACTCTGACTTCCCAGAGATTGATTTGTCTCAGCTGGATGCCAACGACTTCGACTCTGCAGGCTGCTTCAGCGAGCTGCAGTGGTGTGGGGAGCACTCAGAGACCAACTCCAGCCAGTACAGCACCGACGACTCCGAGCTCCTCCAGGTATCCTCATCCTCTGGGCACAGGTTATCCAAGGATGGAGGCAGGGGCAGGGGAGGGGAAGAAGGAAGAAGGAAAGAGGGGACACACACAACTATTAATAGCTCCTCCCCAGCTGTTTAGTGCTCCATTAATTTGTGCACCAGATCTAAATGGGGCAAGCAGAGTAAGGCTAATGAGGAGGTGGATGAGCAGAGGAGGGCTGCTGAGCCAACCCTCCTGTGATGTATTATTAGAAGGGAATTACAGCTGGTTTGCCAGGGCAGGAGTGTGGGGCTCTCAGGGCTGTGGTGTGAGGCAGGAGCAGAAAGCAGCCCCTTCCCATGGCTCTCTAGCTTTGGCATCCACTCTGGGCTTGGGGCTGAGATACTCCCAAGCACAGGCAGGGCTGGTCCTCGTCCCTCAGGACTGTTTGTGTCTCTCCTTGCAGAGGAGGTGAGCATCTGGCAGAGCTGGGGCATCAGGGCAGGGCTATGAGCACAACAGGCAGGTTGGAGGCAAGGGAGTTGTAGAGGCTGCCTGGGGACCAGGAGCAGACCAAGGTGGGAAGCCTGCTCACCTTTCCCCAAGCTCTTGCTATGCCAAGGATGTGCCCTATCCTCAGGGGCTGTGCCCTCCTGAGCAGCATCCATGTCCTTACCCCTTCAGACCAGGAGGTTGCAACCCAGTGAAGTCTGCTAGTCACCGACTCTGGGTTACATTTTGAGAAGATGGAGGATTTGTGTTGAAACAAGGAGGGGGAAAAAGGCCCCAATATTTTCTAACCTGGCTGTAATAACAACCCTCTGGCTCCTATGCCGTGCTGATGCTATGCTTGAAATTGGTCCAGTCCAGCTGAGGGACCTTCATCACGAGATGCATATTTTCCGCTGAACTTCCTGGGGAAAAGATAAACAGAACAGAAATGCAGAAGACAGGCCCACTAGGAGCAGTGGAGTATGATGAAATGTATCCCACTGAACTTGTATGCACAGCAGTCTCATGCCAATAACAGGAGGAAAAGAAATGGAGCCAAAAATGGAGCATCCTGCTGCCTTTCCCTGGAGCCTGCTCTAGTGACTGTGAGCAAGGTTAGGGCACGGAACAAAAGACATTTAATTTTCAAACAAGATTAGAGAAACATGAGAGGCTGTGTGCAGGCAACAGTCCTCCTTGCTAGCCTGAATTTACCCCTGTGCTAATTTTATAGCTGATGGTAGCCTGCTTTTTGTTGGACATGGTTTACATTCAAAATATGATGGAGGAGGACCAAAAGGAAGGAACTCCTGGCTCACTTCACCCATTCCTCAGCTTCTGCATCTTCTTCTGGGCTTTTGCACTGTATATCTAGACTGGAAGGGGACTCAAGGGTCTGTGCAGGACTGAGAAGGTACTGGGAGGACTGGAGGTGCATCAGCAAAGGTGAAGCCCAGATGGGAAGAGGGGCCTAAGGAGACAGGTTGGGACAGGGAGGAGCAGGCTGTGGCCCTGCCTGATCCAGCACAGCCCCAGACACTCACAAAACTCCTGACAGTATTCCCAGATCATGCCGTTCACTGAGAGCCCCCACCAAGCTGGAGGCAGGGGTTGGGGCCTGTTGATCAAAACAGACCCCACACTGCTTGGTGCAAGCTGTGGCATCTGCCCAGTGGTGCAGCCCAGGCTAAGCTTCCCCTGTGCCCTCCTGGGGGTCTGTGCTCTCTTGTCCACTGGGCAGCCCTGGGCTGAGCTTACTTACACCTCCTCAGATTTTCTTTGCCTTTGTTGTCAGGAGAGCTGCAAATAACCAGCCATGCCCGCTTGGATGTCTTCATCCCCACGGAAGACAGGGGACTGTGCCTACCCCCTCCCCAGGCTCCCAGTCCAACTGGATGCTGCTCCCAGCAAGCAGAGTTTTCTTGGGCAAGGAGCCTTTTAATCACAGATCCTCTATCTGCTGTTGTTTGCCTCATGATGGGGTGGAGGCAACCACTGTGAGAGAAGATGCTCTAATTCATTCTTTTCCCACTGGGGTGAAGGGGGCCGGACCATCTCCTTTGCCAGTTGAGTCTCCCTCCTCCTGATCCCATCCAATCCCAGTGCTGTGCTGGGGAAAAGCTCTCACAAGTTCCCTGCAGGGTCACTGGAATGCATAGGTGCTGGTACAGCACCAACCCCCTCCCCTCTTCACCTGTGCCCAGCACCCCCTGGTTCTGCTGCCCGTCCTAACTGCCCCCTCTGCCTGCTCCTTCCAGATAATAGACGGCGAGAACGAAGCGCTGCTGGCAGCCCTCACCGAGACATTGGATGATATACAAGGAGATGACATGAGCCTGGCTGCCTTCCGAACTATGGAAGAGGGGGACACACTCAACCATGCCTACACCTCGCCTGCCCCCTCCCCCAAACCCACCGTCCCGGTCACGGGCGGGCCACCCCGGCCCCCGAGGTTGATGAGCTGTCTCTAGTAAGAACCCACTTCCTACTGTTTAAGGTGGATTTGGATGAGCCCCTGATAAGCCGGCTGCATGGGTATGATAGGAAGCAAAGGTCTGAATTTTTTCATTCTAGGCTTAAAACTCTTTTAACCGTCAATACCAAAGCATTTACTTGTATTGTATACGTATACATGTTCTGCATCATTGCTGTCACCTCCATCACCATCCTCACGGGAACCAGCTGTGTGTATACGAATATATATATATATATATATATGAAGGGGGTGGTGGTGGGTGTCAAAGGGGTGGGGGCTGCTTTGACAAGACCCACACCTGCTTTTAAGTAGATGTGTGGATGTGAGCCTGCCCGGGGTCTCCCAAGTGCGTCTCAGCACCGTCCCCATGGGCAATGGTGGCTGCTCCTGCCTGGCTCTGCCCTGGGGTTGATCTCCCTGCTGCTCTCACAAGAGGGACAGAGAGGACTTGCCCAGAGTTTCCGAAAGCCCATGCCCTCAGCGTTCAGCAGGAGGGTTTGACCCCGCCATGCCTTCCACCACAACCTCCTCAGGGGCTGTGTTGCCTCCAGTCCCTGCTGATTTCCTGATCAGAGCTTCCCTCTTGGTTCCCTGCAATATCAGGGCTCGAGCCTTGCTCCCCCTCCTGGTCAGGACTAACTGTCAGCACTTGAAGCAAACCACTGCCATCCCCAGGAGATCCTCTGGAACAGGGGTACCCAGCCCACTACTTCCTGGGGCTCACGGTTCATCCCCCGGGGCCCCCAGCCTGGCCTCGGGGTCTCCCCAGAAGCCAGGGCCGTGGTGGGGAGGAGCGACATCCAGTGGTGAGAGTGTGCATTTCCACCGCCCACGCCCTGAGCAGGGGTATATATCACACACGTGTATGTGTATATATAGGATGTATACGTTGCAGGAAAAGGTGCTGGTTGCTTCCACCAAGAGGAGCTGCATGCCTAAAGCTGTGGCTGCCCCAATTGACACTGCCCATCAGACTGACTTGGGCACCCCCTATTTCTGTCACCCCTTAAATCCCCCCTCACCTGGCTTGGGGCTCTGTGCCTGTTGGCCGCTGTGAGAGCCCCAGATCTGTCTCCTCCATGCAATTCCCTGGCACCTACGCAGTCGTCTTGCTGTTGAGCTGTTGTCGCCTTCGGTTGTTAGCATGACATGGGTGGATTATGAAATGTTGCTGGGGGAGGAGGGGAGGTGTGGGTTTGGTTTTTTTCAACTAACCAAAAATGGGTTTGAGTACAAGAAAAATGTTATGCTGGTCTGGCGATCAGAAGTGGTGGCACTGTGGGTAACCCCGCTCCCATTGCCCATGGGCTGGACAGACTGTGTTGGGGAAGATCCCCAACAGGTCCCACAGGGGCTTACATCTGGAAGATGCCTTGAGAGCTCATTGATGAGTCAAGGTCCCCTCTGGATGTTTTGGCTAAATGAGAAATGCACTAGGATCTGACCCATCTGCTCAAACCTGCCACTCCTGCCAGTGTAATGTCTCTGTCACCTAAGGGCAGAACTGATGGGATGAGAAGTTTGAGTGGCATGATAGTTCCTATGCCCCTGGGAAGTAAATTCCCTCCTGTCCCCACTACCCTGACCTGCCTGGGGGTCCCCGGGGATGAATGCTGTGGAGACAGCCCTTGCCCGCTCAGGGCCATGTGCCGCTGGGTGCCTGTCCCTGCAGCCAGGGGCAAGTGGGAAATGCCTTCCTGCCTTTTTATATTTCCCTTGCCCCCCATTTTTGGGTCAGATGCTGAGCAGTGGATGTGCCCAGTGCAGGTGCAAGCCGCAGGGCTTTGGCCCAGCCGGCACTTTCTCTTGCCCTTGCTGTGATGCCGACTCCTTTTCTTGCCACTTCTCTTTGCAGCTGAAGAAGTTGCTCCTCTCGCCATCGCACGTGCCTCCGAGCTGTGAGGCTCAGCGGGACGGGAGCACCCGGCGCCCAGGGACCCCTAAGTCCCGACCTGCACGGCCCTGCACAAAGGTACTTGTCAGCGGGCAGAGCTCGAGCCCGCCCAGCGCCCACCTCTCAGGAGCCATCCTGAAGGAGGTCACCAAAGGACGGCATTGGGGAGTGTGGGCAGGCTCTGAGCTAGGACAGGGGCTGGGGACAGGTGACTTGCTGGCATTCCTATCCTTGTCTGCATGGGGGTTGCAGTCTGGGCTCAGTGAAACCTCTGGGCTTCATGCTGAGCTGAGAAATGTTTCGATCTCATTTGGACCCAGTGGGGTCAGGCTTTTCCCAGCTGTTTTTGAAAGCCCTGTGTGCTCCCTGGCCACCCCCTCGACCCACTCCATGCTGATTCTCAGCCCAAGCTGGGTGCTATTGGCTGGGGAGAGCTGCATGCCGTGCTGCAGAGCCGACCTCGTCACTTAAGCTAATCTCCTGAAACCCAGCAGAAGTTGCCATCAAAGACATTTCTACTTGGCTAATGGTAATTGTGCGGTGCATTAGGCCTGGCAAATTAGATTGCCTGGGAAGAGCAGCACATCCCTCCTGGGGAGAAGGACTATCATTGCATGCCAGCTGTTGGAAGGACAGTGCTTGGGCCTGTTGAGCTGCCAGTACCCCCAGGCCCAGTGGAAACCCCTGTGGTGTGGGGCTGATCCCAGGCCTGTTGGGATGCTGGAGGGCCTAAACCTGGGGGTTCAAGGATGTGGGGTGGCTCTGTCAGCCCAGGAAGCCTCTTGCCCTGTGCCTGGTACTTGCGTCAGGTCACGGCTGTGGGCTTGAGGCTGACTTTCTCCTCTTGTATCTCCAAAGGTGGAGGGTCCCCGGGACAGAAGGGTGAGTGTCCCGCAGACGCAGAGCCGCAGCTGCACCGAGCTGCACCGGCACCTGACCTCCACCACTCCTTGCCCCCAGACCAAAGGCCCTGGGGCACCTGAGGAGTGCCCCAGCAGCCACCACCACCCGTCCCCAGGTGACTGCACTCATCATGAGGATGACAGTGACTCCAGTGAGGACTCGCTGAGTTCTGGTGACTCAGTGACCCCCTCCTCCTTGGCAGATGGTGGCCCCAGGAACCAGTTCTGTGAGGGGGAGATGCACTCGATGGTGGAACTCATCCGTTACATGCACACCTATTGCCTGCCAGCGCGGAAGATGCCCCTCCGTGACACCGCCGACGCCAAGGCCCAGCCTTGCAGCAGCCCCTTCAAGAGAGCAAAACCGGACTGCCCTGCAAAGCCAGGCACCCCGCTCAGCACCCAGAGCCGGCCAGGCTGCACCTGGCAAGTGTCTGGGGCCTGCAAGAAGCCTGGAGCATCCTTTTCCATACTGAAGGAACTGCTGGCACGGGACCTGCTGTGTGATGTGAGCAAGCCATACCGCCTGGGCAAGCCTGTGTATGCTGCCCTGACCCAGCCACCTGGCTCCCACTCCCCTGTGCCACTACCCCATGATGGGGAGGATGCCACTGGGACCTGCACATCCAGAGCCAAAACAGCACCAGAGAAGGGTGAGCCACGGCAGAGCGCCAGGCCTGAGGCAGAGGCACTGCAGGAGCCAAGTGGACTTGAGGATGATGCTGGGAAGTGTGTGGCTGTCCTGGGTGTAGCTGCAGGGAAGGTGGCCCGCAAGCAGGAGAGCACCATTTATGCTGTCCGTCGATCCAAGAGACTCAACCCTGAGCTTGGCCACTGGCTTTCCTTCCTTGAAGAGGCACCTCCTGACCCCTACAACCCCAGGGAGGCAGGGGATAGCCACAGCCCCCAGAATGCTCTGACTTACAGGCAACCCACACTGTGCCCAGCGCTGGAGGGCTTCTCTGCTGAAGAGCCTGCAGCTGAAGTGGAGGTGGGGGGCACAGCACCACCAGCAGAGCTCCAGCCTCTCTCCATGTGCTCCCCGGGGCATGGTGAGGTGGGCGATGGGACTGAGAGCCGGCGCTGTGCCCTCCTGGAGCAAGCAGGTGAGGGAGTCAGGGGTTGTCACTCTGGTCACCCCTGCTGGGTGTGCCCACACTGCCTGTGCCATTTCTGCAGGCAAGTGTTGCTGGCCAGGTGTCTGGCATTCAGCCAGCAGTGAAGCTGACAGCAGCCCCAAGCACAGCCAAGTCCTGACCTATGTGCTGGCTGCCTATGGGGTCCCATGCATGGGGACCTGGGGGCTTGTTCTAGTTTTGAGGTACTGTTTCAAACCATGGGAGCCTTCTGTCTCATTTTCCCCATGCTTATAACAAGATGAAGGAGTTGGGTGTAGTGCTAACCCAGAAGGGACCAGGCTGCCCCATCCCTCCAGGTCCCTTTTCCCTATGGGATTGCCCTGTGCCTGGGCACTGGGGTTCAGCTGCCTCCAAATCACAGCCATCCACAAGCACTTTGTGAGCTGAAATGGCTCAACTCTGGGAGTATTAGAGCTCTCCGCTGATGCTCCCTTCTTACAGGCAGGCAAAGCCCATGATCCCCAGCCTCTGGCCAGGTCAGGGTGGGCTGAGGGGCCCTGGTTCCTGCTGCAAGCATCATGGGCATGGGAGGTGGCACAGCTCTGCTGATAACCCTGCTTCTCTCCCTGCCTTTCAGAAACACCTCGGTGTCTCACGCTGTCCTTGGCACAAACGTAAGTGGGCATGGGGCTAGAACAGCACTGGGGCTGAAAAGCTGCCTGGGTTTGTCTGGCTGGGCAAACAGCTGCAGTGAGTGAGAGAAGCTGCTTTTCAGAGCAGACTGAGCTGAGCAGTTGAGTGTGAGGCTATGGGAAGCCACAGCCATCACTCAGGTGCAAGAGAGCATTTCTCTGTTCCAGGGACACTGTGCCCCAGGGCCCTGGCTGGGACAGGGAAGGCATGCTGCTTGCCTTGCTCACCTTTCACCCTTCTGCAGGGTTACTCTGTCAGGCACTAGCCACGGTGGGAGGGCTTTCTTGCAGGCAGTGTTTGATCAGCTTCTGGTTTCTGGAACTGTGGTTCACCTGAACACTTTCTCCTAATTTTCTGCACTTCTCCAGTGACCCAACCTTTGGGAAGAGAAACTTTGAGCCGATGCTGACTGTGGAGCTGTGTGGGACAGCAGGTAGGACAGGGTTTTAATTCCTTAGTTTTGCAAAAATCCTCTCAGGGAGGGGGTAAATTTACCCTAAATTCAGACTGGAGTCACCAGCTCCAGCTGAGCCCAGCCAAAGGGACGAGTTCATCTGGTGGTACGCCCCTACTGTGCACTGCAAACTCAGGAGACTTCCCATATGCTGCCTTTGCATCACAGCACTGTGAGCAGCTCAGGGAGATATGTTTGGGATGGAGGCACTGTTCAGATGGCCCCTGCATGAACCAGGGGGAAGGGAAAGTCCTCTGGTCCCTGCTGGGATCAGACATCTTTTTTCCCAAGTGCCACTGGATGGATGAGGTTGTGGGACCAAGCAGCCTTCTCCCTTGCAATGCCTGTTGCAGCCCAGGCACCAGGGTGGGATGGGGCAGGATGGCAGGGGCAGAGCTGACTCCTGCCCTTTGTCCGGGGGGGTTCAGGTCTCACGCCGCCCACCACTCCACCATATAAGCCTGCCGAGGAGGACCTATACAAGCCAGACATCCCCCAGGAGCCAGGGAAAGAGGATGGGACAGCCCCCAGCCCCAGGGGTGCAGGGGATCCAGCAGCTTCCTGGAAAGCCCCCAGGAAGCACCCCGAGAGGACAGAGCTCTTCGCCCACCTGAGCCGAGCCGCCGAGCGCCCCGCACTCCCGAGCAGCAGGGTGTGCTCAAGCGGCCTTTCTCCCGCTCCTTTGGGGACCATGACTACTGCCAGGTGCTGAAGCCCGAGGCCACACTGCAGAGGAAGGTGCTCAAATCATGGGAGCCCCCGGGCCAGGTGGAGTTGGACCACAAAAGGAGGATCCCGGCTGCCCACTACCAGGGGCTGGACCTCAGCGGCAAGGAGGCAGGCGGCGAGATGCTGTGGAAGAATGGCATCAAGCAGCTGAGAGACCAGGAGATCAGAGCCAGCTTAACGAAGCACTTTGGCTTTCTGGACAGTGCTCTTGATGATGAGGACATTGTCTTCTGCAAGACCCCCGAGTATGACAATGTCTTTGAAGACAGCTGCAGTGACAGTGGCTCCCTCGTGGAGGAGGAGGAGGAAGAAGAGGAGGAGGAGGAGGAAGAACATGGCAATACCAAGCTGTGCCAGCGGAGAAACCTCCTTTCCAGGACCAGTTCACATTACTGTTCCCGGAGCAGGTCCAGCTCAGGGTCTTCGTGCTGCCGGTCCCGATCGCCCGCGAGCAGACGCACCTTCAGGTACAGGAGGGCCATGGGGAGGGCTCTTGGGACTGTTCTTGCCCCTGCATTTTTGCTCTGGTGCGTGGCAGCCCCAACTCCCTCTGCTCTGTGGATCCAAGTAATAAAGACAATTATTAATGAAAGAAAACCTATTCAGATAATTGGTACTACATCAGCAGCTGCTGCAAACGTCAGGCATGGCCAAAGAAAGCAGCAGGAGGAGCACACAGGGTTTGCCATGGCCCAGGAAAAACCATGGGGCGTGGGCAGGGGCTGAAGCCACACCTGGGAACCCTCTCTGACATCTCTCAGAAAGGACTTTCCAGTGTCCTTCCCAGTGTTTCCAGACCCCCATCTCCTTTTGGCCTGCCTGCTGCTGCAGATGCCATATGCCTCGGCTTCTCTTTGATGTTTGAATCTTCTTCCACCAGATTCCCTCCCATTACACCCCCAGGCTGACATCTTCTTCCTCATTTCCCAGGTGTGAGAATGGTGAGCAGTGTCAGAGAGGGAGCAGGCATCGGGGCCAGCTGGAGAAGAAACGAGAGAAGGCCATCGTAAGTGAGCAGGGACCTCACGCTGGGACAAAGCAATCCCCAGTTCTGAGTTCATCTCCCGCTCCAGAAAAGCAGTAGTGGAGCCTATTAGCCCCAGCTTCAGCATCCTTTGGTGCAAAGCCAGCGTTAAACAAGGACATGGGGGTGGAGAGGGGAGTGAAAAACCCAGCATGAAGCAGAAGCCAACAGCGATTGGCAATACACGGAGTCCTTGGCTCAGAAATGCTCAGAGCATCCTGCACGGGTGCTTCAGCACTGCTGGCATTGGCACTTAGTGGGGTGAGATGGGGAATCCCTGAAGCTTATCAGCTGCTACAGATGTGGCCCTGCTGGAGTGACAGCCTTGTACACCAGGAACCCAGCATATGCCCACAGGTGGGAGTGGGGTGGGAGGTGTGTGTGGGAGGAAATAACTTGGTCCTCTGTAGTGTTGTACAGTCAGGCATGCACACATTCAGGCTTGCCCCTCTGTCATTTTCTTCTGCAATGCAATAGAATTTTGCTCTGGCTATTCTTGGGAGTATTTTCTGGCATTTTCACCAGGAGAAGCTGAAAAAGCTGCAGGAGAAATTCAGAGGAGAAGGTGGCAGCGGTGGCTGCTCCATCCTGGATACGGCTGCCCCTGCAGCAGCTGTGTCCTGGAGATGGCACCCATGAGCTAGCTAGAGCCAAGACAGCCAGACCCTGGAGATGCCAGGCTGTGTCTGGAGCAGTATTGCCCCACTGCAGCCTGACTCCCGGAGCTGGCTTGCAAGGGCTCCTCCATGGGCCTACATTTCCAGCCCAGTCAGCTGCGTGGAGGTGCGAGGTCCGAGAGCCTGAGACCTTACCCTTGCTTTGCCAGGGGGAAGGCCGGGTGGTGTATATCAGAAACCTCTCCAGCAGCATGAGCTCCAGTGAGCTGAAGAAACGCTTTGAGGTCTTTGGTGAAATCGTGGAGTGTCAGGTCCTGTCCAGGACTAACAGGTGGGTGGGCAGTGTGCTGCAGTCTGTGGCTCCAGTGGCTGCAGACAACCCCTTTCCCCAGGCAGTAGTAGCACCGCCAGGCAGTGCAGTGTCACCCCTGCATCCAGCGAGGGTGGTTGTGCTGGGGGTGAAATGCTCTGCCCCATGCCAAACCCCTTGGTCAGCCCGGCTTATGGTCTCCGTGCTTTGGGCAAGGAGATGCAGTGTGTCCCCAGGTCCAAGGGCATGGAGAGGGCCTGTGGGTGGGTGGGATGGCAGGATGGAGGAACAGTGGGATGTAGGGATGGCAGGATGGCGTGCTGAGGGTGCAGTGCTGGGCAGAGACACATCAAAGGGGCTGCAGGGCCCATCACATCTTGAATTCTTTCTCTGGTTGCTCAGGGGAGATAAATACGGCTTCATCACCTACCGGTATTCAGAGCATGCCGCCTTATCTCTGAAGAACGGCACCTTGCTAAGGAAGAGGAACGAGCCTTCCTTCCAGCTCAGCTCTGGTGGCCTTGGGCACTTCTTCTGGACCAGATACACTGACCTGGGTAAGAAAGCAGGAGCTGCTTTTTCTGAAGCACCTCAATTATCAGCTCAGAGCTGTAACTCCACATTGCACTGCTGAATCCTCGTCACGCAAGGATCCTAAATGTCATTAGAGCCTGCAGGAAAAGGCCACCAGCTCTCCTATGGCTCACGTAGCTGCTCTTAGCTCAGTCAGATGGCTTGGGAACCTGGGGGGAGCAAAGAAAAGCAATTGGTGTGAGGACCTGCAGTGTGTTGGCTGCAAAACAGCATCACAAACCAGGGCTGATGGGTCTCAGCTGACCACAGCCCATCCTGTCTGCTGTGTTTCTACACAGCGCTGGATGCCTTCCAGCAGAGATGTCCCTTCCCTGTCGTTAGAGAAAGCAGTCAGCAACATCTCATTAGCCCAAGAGGTGATCTGGGTGGTTTGCTGCTCCACAGGACAGATTCACCACACTGCACAAGCACTTCTGAGCCAAAATGATGGCACTGAAATGTGCTGTGGTCATATTAACTCTTTCTGTGCCGTGTGGGCTTCTGCAGGACCTCATGCCTCACTTAGTGACCACATTAACCAAAGTCTTACTGGACCCCCACCCCTCCATGAGTGATGGATTGCAGCCTGAGCTGAAGGACAGGAGTGGAACCCTATGCTAGTCCTGCAAGAGAACTGTGATCCAGGCTTCACTCAGCCCTCACTGCTCTTGGTGTTTCACAAACACTGCACACTCGTTTCTGTACCCTCTGCATGGAGTGAAGTGATGCTAATATCTCACTTCATGCATGAGAGACTGAGGCCCAGGAAATAACGCCCTATGTCTTGATTTATCTCTACGTGCCCAGTTCAATCTTTTAGCACTCCCAGTATTTCATCTACTGAGAGAAGCAATCCCTCTTGACCTTGGTTATGGTTGCAAATGTGGATGCAAGTTGTTCATCTAAATAAATCTCAAAGCCTCTCATTTTGGGTACAAAGATAGGAAGCAGCATGCCATGATGAAGATGTTAGCACATGGCTGTGTATTGCTGTGGGGAGGGGGCCCAGAGCTGCCTCCCCTGACACAGTCAGGCAAGGCCAGCAGTCACCCACTCATTGTGCAGCTGTTCCTAAAATTCTGCTCGCCCTGGAACAGGATGAGATGGGGAGCCCACAGGCAGAGGTGAAATGTAGCCATGCCACTCATGGTTCATTGAAAACGGCACACCCAAAAGGGTTAAGCTGCTGATAAATTAGGCACCCTTATTTCTGGCATTTGCTTGACTTTCCCAGGCTTTTTAGTGGCACTGTTTGTTCAGCTTCTGAAGGAGGGCTGGAGAGCACTACAGGCAGGCACCCCCTCCTTGTGACTGGCAGGGATCCTGTGGGACATCCCTGTGGAATTCTGCTGCATCCCACAGTTTTGTGCACGTGGAACTGGGTGTCTGTGGTGTATGATCTGCTGAGCCGGGCACTGCCCGACAGCTCATTTTCTATGGAGACAGGAGACAGCACTGTCCCCGCTCCCTTTTGCCATCACTGCCTTGTCCAGGCTGGCTTTGCGATGCTGGAATACAGCATGGTGGTAGCAGGGCAGCAAGCAGGACCTTGCTGTGCCTCAGTTTCCCTTTCTGCTCATTCCTCACTCCCTGACCCGGCTGCCTTGTGTCACTGCTGTCCCCCAGATTGCAGCGCAGAGGAGTCCTCCTCGGCTCTGGTGAAAAGCAAGTACGAGACAATGGATTTCGACAGCTTGCTGCAGGAGGCCCAGCTAAGCCTGCATCGGTAACAGCCTTAACCTTGGAGGAATACCTCAATACCTCAGTCAAGGCACTTCCAATATGTTTACGTTTTCAAAGAAATGATTCAGTCTGTGGAAAGCGAGAGCGGAGCGAGAGCACAGGCGCGAGAGAAAGCGAGAGACTGCTGTCCCTTCGATCGATGTTTACATTGAACAAAGCTGCTTTTGTCTGTGAGTCCCCATGGTGTTGATGTCTCACTGCCACACGTTAGTGTCCCCCCGCCCCCCCCCGCTTCTGACTGGTTGTTTTAGGGTGAGCCTAGGAGCCACCCCGCTCCGGGCCCTTCTCCCAGCCCTGCCCATGCTCCTGCCGTGGAGTTGCAGCTGTGTTCACCATAACATTTTTTCGTCTGTAGTGTGTGATGATGAAATTGTTAATTGTGAATAGAATCAGGATTATAAACTAATTTTTAATAGAAGAAGAGGGAAAAAAAGTATATACTTAAAAAAAAATGTATTTATGGCTCAGATGTACTGTAATTCAGATTTATTGTACCGCTTCCTTGATTTCTAACTATGCACTGTAATGAGGCACTTGCCACTCAGCAAATGGGGGGCCAGAGCAGAGTCACTGAGCAGCCATCCACCCATCGGCCGTGGAGGTACGCCCCCTTCCCACTGGCAAACCAGGGTGCTCGGTGGGCTGTGGGTCGCCCACTTTGCTCTCTAAGCCATTCATCTTGCTCATGTGGCCCCAGCCCCCCCAGCCTCCAGCCCACCTGGGTCGTGGCTCAAATGCTAAGCTTGGTCCTGGTGCGCAATGGAGCCAATGTGCTGTGGGGAACACCGGTGCTGTGCCATTCTTGCCGTGGGGCTTTGCAGGATTAAAGGAGAGGGGTGGTTGAAGGATGCACTACCCAGGGGGTCAGCCAGCCAGTGCTGCTCCGGCCTTTGAAGCCAGAAGAGAAGGGCCGGGGGCTGGAGCTGGTCAGGCTTGGTCCAGTGGATCTTACTGGCATAGTCTGGGGGACTGGCACCTCTGAGTCCAAGCAAGGGAGCTGGCTTCTCTGACTCCCTGGGTGGCTGGGACACCAGAGGGGCAGAGTGGATTGCTTCTTGCTTGCTTCCACTCCCTGCAAAGCAAGGAGGACAAGAAGACCCATCCATGATCCCCACCTGGCAGCCAGCCCAAAATCCAGAGTGAGAGAGCCACACCAAACACCCATCCCACCCAATACCCTGCCCACGCCCTGCCCAGTACCTGATAAGCCATACAATTCCCCAGCACCCAGTTGGCACCTATGATCTGTCCTTCATGTCCATCTGTGCCCTGTGGCATGCTTGCCCACTCTGTCTCTGGCCGGGAGCCCTTGGATTTAAGGCATGCTCAAGCAGCAGCACCATGAAATTGCTTGCTAACTTGCCCTCCGTCTCCAGGCAAGGTGAGGGGGGACAGAGCCCAGCACCGGCTGGAGCAAACCCCGACGTGAGCTGGCCAGAGGCTCCATCTTCCAGCGGAAGCAGGAATCTCACTGCTTCTCAAGCCATTGCCATCATCATCTCCATTTATTTTTCTGACCCAGAGACCACTATGGATTCAGCCATCCTATGTAGATAGAATATTATAGCCTTAACTCTGCCAATAGATAGATTAGAGTCTCCTGGGGTCTGCTCTTGGCATGACATAGGGGTTTGATTCTCGTGTTCCTGGCATGGGTACTATTGCGTCTTGCAGGGACTATGACCAAAGCCTCCAAAGTTGCACGAGATGTGATGTCAAGAGCTTGTGCCCTGCCGAGGTGGTCCTGGCCGTGGGGCCGTGCATGCAGCCGGTCTCTGGTGGGAGCAGGAGTGCCAGCAGCGCCGATACCAGCACCGCTACCTGGCTGTCTCTCCCTGCTGTCGGGGAGCCCCGGTTCCGACACCCAGCTTGGCAGCGGGAGGTCCGCACACCGCCGCGGCGTCACCTTCCGCTGGTGACAGCTACTGTCAGGGAACAGTCCTTGTGCCATTTCTGTCTCAGCAGTGAGTTTTGGCATAACTCCCGCCACAAGCTCCCCCCACTTGCCATCCCACCTTAGCACACACGAGTAGCTCTGGCCGAGACGGAGCATCTGCTATTGGCAATTGCCTCATTGTAGCTTTGCCTTTTTCTGTCCTAGTATTTCCTCACAACGATGATGTTTACATGTGATTGCTATAGAGCTTATGTAGAATGTATATAGCGACACATTTAGGGTGGGTAGTACTGTCCTGTGCTGTGCTGATGTTTTTCAGAAAACGATCAATCCAAACTAACAAACAAAAAGAAGCAAAGTAAGTGGAATTCTTCCATCTCCTGATCAGCCAGGGGCACCGAGCCCCTGTAGCCAGGCCCTGCTGGGGATGCATCAAGCGTGGCAGAGGGGAAGGGTTAGCACAGAGCTGGGGCCTCTGGAGCTGGGGGAGCCCTCTCCAGGGGGCATAACTCAGTCACTTCCCAAACATTGCTGTTGGTGTACCCAGATACAAAATTTCACATTGTTTTCCTGCAGCTGGGTGTCCTGGGTTGGCCCACAGCCCCTGCCCCACACCCAGCTTCTGGCTGTGGAGATCAGTGCTCGGGAAAAGGAGGGCTCACCCTGCACAGAGTCCATCAGTACTGCACCCATAGGGTAGGAAGAGATGCAATAAGTGGTCTTTGTGGTGCCTGAAGCCTATAAGTGGGATTGGGTTGGGGTTTTTTGCTTTGGGGATTTTTTTTCCCCCTCCATTAAATTGGGATGATTTGTTTCCCTCCCTTCCCCAAGAAATTTCTCCAGGATTTATGCACTATGTACAGATGTGTGCAAGGCACAGCAGTGGCTGCCAGCCCATCACTGCAGCAGAAAAAGCAGAGGTCACATGCTGTCAGCCCTGGGGGCTTTGTGCTGCCAGCCCCAAGGGCTTCCCCTGACTTTTAAGAGTGGCTGAGAGTGGAGGGTGTTCAGCTCAAGAAGCACAGGTCTGTGGGGTTTAGAATCCCTCACACAGGCTTTGTGGTGCAAAGTAAGTGTCCACTTTATTGTTTGTGGGTTTTTTGGTTAATATAAATGTCTCTTGAGCTCACCATGCTCAAACCTGCAAAGGGGCAGGAAGGCTCAGGCACAAGAGGCAGGTGAGATCTCACTTCCTTAGCAGCCTGGGACTGTTTTGGATGCCAACTGGGAAACAGAGCAGGAGCAAAACAATGCCCAGGCACTGCACAGAGAAGCCAGAGACACCAGCACTTTGCAGGACTGGCTGGGGAGCCGGGAGCATCCCCCTCAAGGATTAGCTTTACATCCCACTCAGCTTGTGGTATCATGGTAGGTGCCCTGGTGTAGATGCAGCTCAGAGCTGAGGACCCCAAAGAGGGAACCCTTGCACCCCAGCACCCTGACAGCCCTAGGAAGCTGCACTCCATGAGAGCCAGGACTGCGGGGCAGGTGGGAGCACTACTTCAAGGAGAAGCTGGGAGCAAAAGGGTAGATGATGGTAGGCATTTAAGTAAATAAGGAGGAGATTTATTTTTTAAAAAATATATGACTCTAGAATGTCTCCCAGTAGTTTCCTGTGGGTACTGTGGGGAAATGCTGAATGTGAAGAGTTTCACAATAAAATGCCCCTTGGCTGTTTTTGCACAGATTAGCCCCAGAAAAGCTCACTGTTCAGGGTGGGGTGCTGGGTTTCTGCCTGGAGCCCAGCAGGTCGCTGGGGCTCTGCAGGAAGGAGCAGATGTTTCTCTGAGTGTCTGGGCTGAGTGCAGAGGACAATCCTGGGATTTACGTTCGAAGCTGCCCCAAAGAAAAAGTTTATCCTGACTCCTACTCAGCGCAGCTGGTTGGGCTGCTCATCTTCAGCGATGTGGCAGCTTAGTCACCACGTTGGTCTTGAGTGTGTGATTTCAGCACTGATCCATGCTAAGGAGTGGTGCAATTGCAGACCAGCACTTTTTTTTTTTTCCTTTACACCCCCTTTTCTTTCTTTTCTTTTCTTTTTTTTTTTTTTTTTTTTTTTTTTTTTTTTTTTTAATTCTGTTTCTTCTTTCTTGTTTTTCCTTTCCTTTTTGGAGGTATGCTGAATACTGAGATAAATCATTTGTGGCTGAGCCCTGACGCCCTTCCCATTCCAAGCATCGTTGTCCCATCCCCAACAATCTGGAGCAATAGAGCCAAACACAGCCTTTGGGTTTCATTCCTCTTCCCTCGCCCACCCTGAGGTCGGGGGCAGTGGCAGCAGCAGTGCAGTGGCAGCAGCAGTGCAGTGCCCACAGCCACAGCCGTGGCCACAGCGCCGAGCCCAGAGCCACGCTGCAGTAAATACTGAGTTGGGGAGGGAGTGTGTGTTTGCATGGAAGAATGAGAACGACGAAATTGATGCATTTCTTGAGAAAGGTGTAAGAATTTCACCTAAAAAGGGGCACATCTGCTTTGTTATTTATGAAAAAAAAAAAAAACAAACCACCAAACAACAAACCACCAAGCTACATTCTGTCTTTTGTTCCTGTTTGGGTTGTTTTTAAGTAAAAGGACACTGCTAACAATTATCAGGGGCCAATTCTGCCCTGCTTCTTCGAGCCGAGTAAGCACTGCTTAACTCTGCAAAGTAAGAGGAGCAGAATTGATCTCTCCGTGATTGAGAATCTAGTTTTTACTCTGTTGCTTTGGGTTTTCTTATTTCTTTCCTTTTGGTTTGGGTTTCTTTCTTTTGTTTTTGTTTTATTTTATTTTTTTTTTAATTGGTAGCCTTTTTTTTTTTTTTTTATATTTCACTTAAAATTCCCCCTCCTGCCCCCCCCCCCCCCCCCAAAGTTCCGTTGTGTCCTTATTTATGTATTATACTTTAACCTTTAAAAGGTGGCATGGATTCTTATGCCTTTCCTTTTATTGTCGTTGTTGTTCTTGTTGTTGCTGTTGTTATTATTTTTAAAAGAGAGATTTATTTCTAGTGTGATTTAACTGTCTACCTTCTAAACCGAGAGAACGTTTTCCTGTATTTTTACATTGTCAGATTCTATAGTTTCATAGATAATTTAACCAAATCGCTCAATGTATGACCTGTATCTAGCCGGTGGGTATAAAAGTTCTATTTTAAATTGTGTAAATACTTCAGAACTGGCTTTCTTTTTCCAGGCTCCCCCTGCCGGGGAGTTACTTGTTTACATCCAAAAAAAAAAAAAGGACAAAAAAAAAAGGAAAGACTGTAGAATCTCTACGCTCATGTACTGTAAATAGTGACCTGCCTATTAACTCAATGATAACATATATACCATAAAGTGGAAAGAGGTAAAGAAAAAAAAAACCCAACAGAAAAAGGAACAAGTCTGTTCTGCTAATGCTTTGGTTTAGCAGCACGAGCCTGCTGTGGGAAGAGGTGGCTTTGCTTTGTGGAAGGTGCTCTCCTGCATCTGCCTGGACAGCAGTGGGGCAGTGTGGGCGCAGCTGGGGCTAGGGATGGGGTGGCAGAGCCCCCCGGCTGGCTCACTGCCAGGGATGTGGCTTCCATGGGGGCACATTCCTGTGTATTTCTTCCTGTTTGACACATGTAGGTGTAGCAGTTTGGGCTGGGTGCCCTCTGCTGTGTTCGTATGAGGGGTACTTCCTGTGTCCAAAAGTTCAGCCCAGAGGGTGGGGGACACACACCATGTGGCTCAGTTGGTAGCACATAAGACCCTTAATGGGAAGATCATGAGTTCAAGCCTACAGTGGGCAGGAGTGTTCTCTTTGGGCAGCAATGTCCTCCCTTTTATACCCTAGCTGGGCAGGGAGGGGGGAGTGAAGGGGGAGTGGAACAGACTCATTTTCCCAGGGGGAAAACGGCCTGCAGGGAAGGCAAAGCACTCGCAAGCCCTCCCCTCTTTGTTTTCAGAAA
This sequence comes from Picus viridis, assembly GCA_033816785.1. Taxonomy (NCBI): domain Eukaryota; kingdom Metazoa; phylum Chordata; class Aves; order Piciformes; family Picidae; genus Picus; species Picus viridis. The sequence goes on along the minus strand of CM066593.1, from coordinate 12,426,721 downwards.
GGGCATTAAACTACCACAGCAGGAAACGTCTGGGCTCCATACTCCAGGGTTTGGGAGCTGTGCAGATGACACAAGACTCACTGCAGAAGAAACACTCCAGAACGGGGGGTGTGGTGGGTGTGTGTGCAAAATGAAGTGAGGCACACACCTCGAATTTGCTTCAGTGTCAGTAGAAGAGCAAAGGGCTGAATTGCCAAAAGAAGTGTGGGAAAGACTCCAGGTGGTGATGCAGCAGCCATATGGCTCAAGATGGCACCTGGATAGTCTGTACTGCCAGCCTACTGCCTGAGAGCCAGCCTGCTCTCTCCAAGATACCGCCAAGCTGGCCCAACCATAGTTTCCCAGCACAGGGTGTCCTGGTCATCAGACCCTGTGGAAGGGTCTGGATGAAAAAAAGCCATGGGGCAGCATGGGGCAGCTCCCCTGCAGCACCCAGCAGATGAAGGCCCAGTGCCCGCTGTCACCCCTTCAAGGGCTCAGCAGGTCAGAGGCATTGCATGGAAGCTATTTGGGACACAGTGCAGTGGTGCTGCTGGGTGGGAGGATCTCAGTGATTGAAAGGAGAAGGTCTGCAAAGTGCTGAGGTGTCCCAGCTATTTTTTTCCTGCCAATTTGGGCAGCTGCCCCAGACCCACCCATCTTCTGTGCAGCACAGCTGGCAGAAGCCCAGCCACAGAGCCAGAACCAGCCTCCCACCCTCCTCCCTTCTGTTGCTGCACCCTCAGTGGAGAGCTGAGGCAAGGCCCATTTCTGGGCTGTTTTCCAAAAAAAATATGGGCTTCAAGGCCACCACACAGGAATATTTTGCTAAGATACATCAGGGTGCAGTGACACTTCCAGTGCCAGGACAGATTAAAACATGAAATTGCAAGGAGCAAGTGTGGGGATGCAGCTGAGGCAGCTGGGTTTGGGTGCCCGGGGTGGGTACAAGTGTGACAAGAGACATGGAAGCAGGGTCCCTGGCTGGCAGGGCTCCAGGATGGAGTGGAGGCACACAAAATAAGGGTCTAGAGGGCAGGACAGACCTGCAGCTAAAGCTTGTCCTCCCAGCCTGGCTATGCTGTGTTCCCAGGCAGCTTCCTGGAAAATAAAGCACTAATATCAAGTATCATCCTACAAGCAGCCCTAGAGACCGGAGGGAGCTGTTGGTGACTTGTGACATCAGTTCAGCAGCTCCATTAGTCCCAGCAATTACCTGCAGCCATTTGGAAACCCCCCACAATGCAGCAGTCTTCATCTGGCTGTAACTATGACAAAAGCCTTCACACAGGTGGGCACTGCTTGTGCTGACATGGCTGCTGTCTGGCTGCTAGAGGGAACGGAGACTGCAACATCTCCTACCCTAGGCTCCCTTGCCTTGTGGGAGGGCAAAAGAAGTCAAGAATGGGCTTCTGTGACTAAGGATGCCTTTGCTTGCTGTCCTGGCTCGCTGGCACGTGCAGTGTGTGGGCAGCACACACAATGCAGGCAGCAGGCACAGTGTTGGCAGTGCCTGCATCTACCCAGCTGAACTGGGCTGGCCAAGACCACAGCTGCCCTGGGCTCCATCACCTTGGTGGAACCCTCCTGCCCCACAGGCAAAGGCTCACAGAAAGGCCTGTGGTTGAGCAGGGGAGGCAGTGACGCAGCAAGGTAGGGCCTGGAAATGCCACACCAGGTTCATGCTCCTGACCAGTGTGAAACACCTGTTGCTTGGATTTATTTCTCTGCCTGGCAAGCTGTCCTGGGCTACCCTTTGGAGTTTCACCTCTCACGTGAGCCCTGGGCAGCAGCATCCAACACCCAATCCTGCCATGGGTTCTGGCTTTTGGGCCATGCAAGGTCTGTCTAGTGGGGTTCTTGAGGCCATACTTGGAGCAGATCTTCCCCAACAGCAGCTATGATGGGTGAGATGCTGGTGTGGGGCTCTCTGGAGGCAGATGGCTCTATGCATCATTGCTGGGGTTGCTGCCTCTCTCCTTTTCTGAGCATCCCTGCTTCCCTTTCAGCTTGAAATCAACAAGGATCTCCTTGCTCCTACAACTGGGCTTTGCTCACCATGAGCAAGTGGCTGCCTGGGCAGATGCCCAGCACCAAACGAACAGCAGATGGCTGGAGAGAGCAGAGCAGCTCAGGTTTGATGGGGCAAGCCTTCTGCCTGCCAACAGCCAGCCAAGCTGAGGGAAGACACCTCCTCATCACCTTAATAATACTAGGGATTTTAGAGGAAAACTGTCCACACTGCATCAGTGCACACAAGCACATGATGCTTCAGGCTTTCTGTAGTCCCCAAACCACTAAACGCTGACTGCCCATGCAGAGCCTGCTAAAGAGTGGCACAGAAAGGGGTTAGATTGCCCTGCAGCCTGTCACATGCTGTCTACCACCTGTATCTGCTTGCACTGGTTTTGGATCACTCAAAGTCTTCATTGCATCAAGTCTGCCAAATAGCAGTGTCTGCCTGGAGAGAAGCAGGGAAAGGATTTGGCTCACTCCTGCTAAGTGGGCAAACTCTTGGGTGAAAGCCCTGTCTTTCATCACCACCCCCATCTCCATTCATCACTGCCAGCTACTGAGAGTCAGCTCCAGGCAGCAACTTGGCAGTCCAAGTAGAAAAGGCAACTCATGCAACCCCCTTGGGATGTGGGGTTCTCCTTGGCACACTCAAGACAGTGAAGGCAGGGATGCTGCTCCAAGCATCCTCACTCCTGGGGTTCAGCTCACCTTCAAGTTTACTTCCAGGAAACTGAAGTCCAGGTTTGTTCTACTGGAATTTTTGCAGTCAGTCAAAGCCAACCAACACTGATTAAAAATATACAGAAAAATAAACACATCTGACAACTAACTATTGCTCTCTCTACAGTGCCTCTGCTATAAGCTCTGTTCCAGCCAGTGAATTTACACTCCCTTCAGTGCTGCCAGTGTGAGGGACCCCACTTCAGTGTAGCTGAGAGACCAAAGAGAAGAGTTAACCTGTTTGGCTGTGGCTCTGTGCCCATTTCCTATGCAAGTGGCCCTGGAGATACCAGCAGATATTTAGAGTGGCTGTTACCTGCAGCTTCCAGCATCTACTGGCTATCCAAATGCCTGAAGGAAATTAAGGAAAATCATTATTAGTCAACGAAAGGATTAAGAACCCTAATGAAGGGTAGAGAAAGAAGATTTTCATCTAGGCAATTTTCAGGCAGCATGCACAGACAGAAGGGTGCAGCTGGCTGCAGCAGCATGCGGTGATGAAGCAGCAGCTTGTCTCAGCCTGTGTCTGCAAGCTGGGCACAGTAACTCAAGAGTGAGCTGCAGGCTCCCATGGGGAGCAAGCCCTTCTGCAGCCCTCACAGGCTCCAAGCAGATCAGAGGGTTCCTCCTGTGCAGCACCAGATTTGGGGGTTGCGATGCACACAGCAGGACAGCAGTCAGCTGGTGCTACCTTCACTAAGGGCAAATCCAAGTCTGCTGTGCTAGGAGAGCTGGAGGAGGGCAACAGAAAGCAGCAGTTTCATGTGCTTTGAGGGAAAAGCAAAGCCAGGTGAGCCCTGCATGCAGTGTTAGTCACATTCAAGACAACTGTGGAAAAGGAATTAGCAGCAGTGAAGTGAGAAGGCACAAACCCCATGGAAGAGAGAAAAATAACAATAAAAGACATGGTGGTTAGGGATGGGAACAAGAAACATCATTTGGGAAGTACAACCAACATCTGAAGCATCACCGTTCAGTGGGCCAAGGTCATATGAAAGCATTAGGGAGCAGGTAGTAGGCAGCAAGCTGAAAACGAGCTTGTGCTCTGATAAGGAGGGACTCATTGCATCTACTCCCAGCACGTGCATCATGTCAGAGAGGATTAAGAGGCCAATTTGTATATTTAAAGTCTCAGATTTGTACAATGAATTCTTGTAAACTAGCAAAAATAACTACTGCTTCTCTGGGCATTTAACCAAGTACAGAATCCTTGCCTTGGAAGTCTGGCTTCATTCAAGTAATATATATTTAACAAGTCCTTGGGAACCCAGGAGCAACGAGAGCAGTCCAATAACACCAGCTTTTGCAAACACCCCAGGCAGCAAGGTCTCTTCCACAGAGGGTTCATGAGGGTCATTTCTGGCTGGAACACTTAACTGACAGTGTGCTTTGTGTCCACATCTTCTCAGGATAGCAGGACAGAGAAAGGAGTAGCTTTTAAAGCAGCAAAAATAAATTAACGCCACCCTCCTCTTTCCCCTGCTCTGGAAATCAAGGAACCTTTTATTCTCTCCCGAAGTCTAAGACGTGGCAGCTCCAAGAAGGAAAGGAGGGAGCAGCCCTGAGCAGAGCCCTTCTAGAGCTTCTGGAGGAGGGCTGGGGCACGGTACCCACCCGGCGGAAGGGCAGCATGGGAAACTTGTGTTAGTCTTCCTGCTTTCTTCTCTGCACTCAAATATCGAAGGCAGTGCTGGAGCTGGGAAAAGGACCAAGGAACACAAGGGCAGGCTTTAAGGATGGAGGATCGCCAGATGTTATCCCAAGAAATATCTGCAGGAAGACTGGGATAATGGAAATTTACACAGGGTGCAGAAGGAAACCAGTAGCTCTGTTTCCTGGACCCAGCCTTCCCCTCACCCCATTTAAACTGGGGTGCTCCATTTGCAGCAGCCAAGCTCTTGGCACCGGAGCTGCCTGCAAGCCACTCATCCTGCAGTGGCCAAGGCTTCAGCCAGCATGGTAGCTGAGAGGCAGCAGGTCCCCATCCTCAGAGTGAGGCACCCATCATTTCCTGCTTCTCCCCACACCTGGGCCCTCAGTCCTGTGCCTCAGCTCGGTCACTGTGGCTGAGCCAGGTGCTATGGCCAGACTGGAGAAGGATCTGACCTGTCCCATCTGCCTGAGCATTTACAACAATCCTGTGTCCCTGAGCTGTGGTTATAGCTTCTGCAAGAAGTGTGTCCAAGAGATGTGGGGCTGCCAGCAAAGCTGTCAGGGCCCTTTCAGATGCCCGGTGTGCTGTGCCCAAGCAGCCCCGATGTGGGCTGCAGCCCAAGGTCCCACTCCGCAGCATAGTGCAGAAGCTGTTGAACACTGCAGCTCATCAGAAGGAAAACCATGGAGTGCAACGCAAAGGTAAGGGGAAAGCTCAGGCCAGCCAGACAAGGTGATCATGTGTGATTTCTGTCTTCAGGAGCCCCAGCCAGCCATGAAGACCCACCTGATCTGTGAGGCTTTCTTGTGCCAAGCCCACCTGAGCAAGCAGAGCGCAAAGAACCATGTCCTGAGGGAGCCCTGTGATGCTTTTTGAGTGACAGGAGATGCCCCCAGCATGGCAAACTGCTGGAATGCTACCACAAGACAGATTTGTTCTGCATCTGCATGCTGTGCTGTATCGTTGCTTCCTGCAAGAACCATTGTATCACCTCTTTGGAGGAGGCTTTTGGCCAAGTGCATGTAAGAGGCTGCTGGGACAGTGGCCTGGACATGCATGACACTAGCAAAGCCAGGAGGGGAGGGACACAGCTGCCTGCAGCACAGGGATGAGTAATAGCCTGAGTTTCAGACCTGCAGATGCAGGGCAGGGCTAAATCTCCATCTTGAGATATTGGGCACTTGGAGCTGTTGGGGTCTGGCTTCCTTCAGGCAAATGATTTGCAATCCTAGTTTTGCTTCACATTCCCTCAGGGCTTTCTCCTTGAGATATAAACCAAGATCTTACAAACATTTTCTTCCCATCTGAAGAAACCAAACTGGTGGGACTGCAGGTGTATGCCTATATAAATTCTAGTTTCCAAATGTCTTTTACAGGCTTTCACCGCGGTACAAGCCAGGTAAGTTGTTCCCGCGGTGTTCTCCAGGTGCATTACATTGTGCTTCGGGTGACTTCAGAATCGGCTCCGCGCTCCGCCCATGCCGCCTCGGCAGCCCTCCTGTCAGCTGCGAGCCCCTCAGAGCAGACCAGTCGCCGCCTTGCCTTCAAAAAGCCCCCAAAGGAACTACCCACCGGATCTTCCTTGCCTTCTTTAGTGCGTACTTTGCACGGGGGCTGGTCTCGGCTGGACCTCGTACTAGGGTACAACGCCAGGGACGTCCTTTCAGTTTCGTTTCTCGCAGACGGGCTAGCCTGCCGTGTCTACAGCCATGGCAAAAGCTGGGGAAAAATCTGGAGGGGCTACCAGCCTGGAGAATGAGCTCAGCTGTCCTGTCTGCCTGTGTCTGTATAAGGACCCAGTAATGCTGAGCTGTGGTCACAACTTCTGCAAGCAGTGCATCCGGAAGGTACTCGATAACCAACAGCAATCTCCTGCCTCCTGCCCAATGTGCAAGATGCAGCTGGGGCCCAATGTGGAGCTGCAGAAGAATTTTCAGCTGGGCAGCATCGTGGAGACATTTCTGGCCGCCAATTCCAAAGAACAACAGGAGGATGGCTCTAAAGAGAGGAAGAAGGCGATGGTTCTCTGTGACTTCTGCCTGGACAAGTCCCAGCCAGCGGTGAAAACCTGCCTGATGTGTGATGCATCTTTATGCCAGGCCCATTTGAGCAAACACAATGCCACGGCTTCCCAGCAGGACCACATACTGGTGGAGGTGGGCACAGGCAGTGTGGTAGAGAGGAGATGCCAGGAGCACGGCAAGCTGCTGGAGTGCTACTGCCGGAACGAGGGGCTGTACATCTGCTTGCTCTGCTGTATTGTGGGACAGCACAAGGGCCACGACATCATTACCCTGAAGGAGGCACATGAGGAACAGCTGGTAAGGGGCTCTCCTCAAACCACGGCTCCAAGCTTCTGACCTGAAGGAAGGGGCACGAGAGGGGTAGTAAGGCTTTCAGTGGGGAAAGGGGGATGGTGGAGTGAGGGTCTTTTTTGTTTGGTTTGGTTTGTTTGTTTGTGGGTTTTTTATAAACTCCCCAGGAGAGAGCTCTTCAGGAGGTCAGGAGGAATTACAAAAGCATTTTGGTGCAAGGAACCTCAGTGAATTTTATTATTTGTCTTAATTAAAAAACAAAACAAAACAACAAAACCACAAACCTCTCCAGCTGTGACAAATATCTTATGGACAACCTAAGTTTTCTGGCATTTTTATTAAAGAAATGGGAACCTGGTAGCTGTGCCTGCTGTGGCCATTCGTGGGTGCTCAAGGTGTAAAAACACTGAGCAACCAGAACCATTCACAAACTGTCTAATCTCCAAAGAATGAGGTTCACTGTCCCCTCTGAAATGTATTATTGTGCAGTACAACAGACCTCAATGATCATGGTGTCTGTTAAACAGCTGGGTGAGGAAGCACTGCTGTTGTGCTGATCTTCAGGAAATATGGTTGCTTATTACTTCATCCACAGTTACTGACAGATGCGAAGACTAAGAATTTGGATCACATTAGGCAAATGTGAAGATCCTGGCAGGCACAAAGCTGTAATGGATAAAGTGAGATGTATCCATTTGGAGTGAAATTCACTTATTCAAAGGAAGGCTGTGTATTAACCTACCACGTACCAAGTCACACATATGTAAACATTGAACGTTAGTGTGATCTTGGAATCTTTGAAGTTAGTTTTTGTCATGCCCTATGTCTATGAGGTGGGAAGTGAACACAGTTTACTATAGGACTTACTGTCGAAAGCATGCAGGTAGAACATGCCCACACTGATTCACCAGCTCAACAAACTGCTAGTCTGATTTAAAGCTACCTGTGCTGCTTCCCTGCCATAAAGTTCAAGGCTGTCTGTCCTGCTAGGATGAACTATCGGGCATAGCGACATGGCTGCAGGATCGTGAAAACGCTTTAGCTACTGCCCTGGAAGGACTTCTGAAAAACGAGGGGCAGTTCAAGGTTGGTACCCAGACCATCACTAACTCAGAGAATCTTTCCTCCACAATTTCCTAGAAATAAGTAGTGGCAACTGTACTCTCAGAAGTAGATGAATAGAAAGAGGTACAGCCCAATGTAGGGAAAACACTGGTGTACGAACTGCCAGAATCCAAATGCCTCCCCAGCATAGCTCCACAGGAGCCCCACAGCTAGGAGGCTTCACCATTTATTGCTGCACAGACCAGCTTGCAGGACTGGCAGACTGCAGATTGTACATATCATTATGTATTTTTAAAGTTTTCTGTCCATTAAAGAAAAAAAAACCCAAAAAACAAAACAATCAAAACACCTGAGTCTACAAGAGGGATTTTCAGTGTGTACCAACATAGTTTGTATGTTGCCGGATGATCTTTATCTGATTTTGTTACTGTATCAGGATTGATTTTTCATAACCCTCTGATTAATCAGATATTCTAAGCAAATGCTTGTTGTCTGCTTCCTTCTAACAACAGTGCAAAGAATATGTGGAGTCCTAATTAATAAAGAGGGACCCTAAGGTGAAGTGTTGCGTTCCTGAGTCAGTATGCCCCTGTCTTACCTGTTCCTTTAGGCCAATATAACAACGGTGATTTCCCAGATGGAAAGCCTGTTTGAAGAGCTGAAGACAGAAATCGTTACGGAAAAGATGAGCATCCTGTACGACATTCAATTCATTGACATAAAATACCTGTCAGGGATTTCTGAAAGGGAGGGGGAAATTCAAAAACAGAGAGGTGAGGCTGTGGAGCTTCTTCAGTCTTTGCAGAAGATGAAAGAGCAACCAGATGTTTTCCGCTTCTTCAAAGTAAGCAGCAGTATTCTGGTTTTCTTCACCAATATGACTCTTTCTTGGCCAGCTGCCCTTCCTGGGAATCACACTAATCTTTTTTTAAAATTTTTTTTCCCCCCTTTTCCCTTGGCAATCCTGTTTGTAGGAATTTAAACTGATCAAGGACAGGTATGTTGCACCTGAAAATACTTGGTTTCTTCTTTGAAAAAAAACATGGTGTTGCTAACTGAGATCAAACCCCACTGCCTGTACACCTCTGTCCCAACACCTATTCTCACTGAACCAGAGGGTACCACATGCACACAACTGATGAGAGTGGAGAGATATCTACCAGTGGCCCTTTAAGTTTCAGTTTCCTTGGCAGCTACGTGCTTGCTGGATTCTGGTTAAAATTGCTGGTGCTTTTAACCAGAGAAACAGTCTTATCAGAGATACACCCTATCTGGCTCAGTTTACAGCAGCACCCTCTCAGATGCATAGTGCTGACACTCCTGCAGCTAAGTGCCAGGGAACAGCCTTGGGCTGCAGATTTAACTGGCTCATTTCCCACCAATTTTTTGCTTCTGCTTGTGTACAAGCTTAACAGCTAAGCAGATTTATTATCCCTTCTCTTGCAAGTGATACATTTAATTTATAACTGATCACTTCCTAATTGATACCTGGGTGTCAGCTGCAAAGCCACACCAACAGTAAGTTATGGATCCACAAGAGATTTTGCTGCAGCACTAAATTCCCCAGCTCCATGAAGGGATTGCTTAGTGTCTAGCTGGATTTTAAGGTGTCATCTCTGTAACTTGTACAAATTAAAGCTGAGCTTGATCTTGGATTGTAAGGATAAATTTTGAGTCACTGTGTACCTAGGGGCTGTGCTGGCAGCAGCACAGTTCATTACAGCTGTGCCACAAGTCAAAATCTAGCCTGTGGGATCAAAGTCATTTTCCAGAAGCCTGGGCGCCATTTAATACATTTGGCACTTCCTATAATGGTGCTTGTGCTAAAACAGTGAGAGCCTGCCTGCAGCAGGTCAAACCGCTGTTCACACAAGGCTGTTAGCAAAATGCTTCCTCTTCTCATTTTCAGCATTTGAAAGTTCCCATCTAGGCTTGATAAGCACAAGACTTTGCCAAATAAGAACGCGTAACAATTGCAACTCTCTTAGACTTATCAGAGAGCTGTCTGCCTTACATACTTCACGTTGCCAAAGCACTCCTCTCTTTGTAGTGTGCTTCTTAACAGAGGAGTTTGTTAGTTTTCTAATGCTGAATGGTTTTCCTTGGTGAAATGACTGCCTGTGCTCTAGGATTTACAGTCAGGATTTCAGCGTCAACATGGTAGACGTGGAGGTGCGGGAGATGGATCAGGCCTGGATTGACTCCTACAAACGCTTAGCACAGAACTTAATCGGAGACGTGAAGGCACTGTTGAGACAAATGCAAGGTGAGTCCTGAGCCACTGGCTGTGCACTACTGACCCGAGCAGAACACAGCAAGCCATGGAATTCAGTGAGCCAGGCTGATGGCTTCTGGGTGCTGGCTCCTTCATGCAGCGCATGGCCTCGAGGGGCTGATGAGGATTCAGATGGGATCTTGGGGTGTTGGAGAGGAGAGGGTGAAGGGGACAGAAGAACTTTTTCCAGGAATAACAATGAAGCAATCTGCTCCCATTGTAAGGCCAGCTTCTCCTCTGGTGTGGTTTCCTGCTCCCACCTACCTCCCAAGTCTCTGGGTGCTCAATCGTGCTTTCAAGAAATGTTCTCTTTGTTTGCTCCCCCACATCCTCACCTAGTTTATCCCTCTGATCTCATGAGCCAGGGCATGCAACCTGAATGCGTTGCCAGCTTTGTAAAGCATTTTTCTCTATCTTTCCCAGGTGATATCATCTACCAACTGAACAAGTACAGGTAAACCTTTACTCACAAAGTGTTCCCTGCAAATTTCTCCAGTGGTTGGTCATTTAGGGACCGTGTGTCCTGCACTCCTCTACTTTGGTCTCAAGGAAAGCCAAGCAGAGTCTAGAAGGCTGTCCTTCATCTCAAAAGGGGGGTCAGATTTATTCCTGTCTCTTATTTCATGATTAAGAAGGTGAGATTTGTGTTTTATAAGGCACTAACATTCCACACTGTTTCTTTACAGTGGGCATTCAGATCCTCCGAAGTCTTCAAAATGTAAGTGTTCAAAAGTACTAGTTAGTCCTCAGGACTCTAGCCTGAGGCTGTGAATCATATGGAGAAAATCCCTCACCTAAACTCGTCAACAGCTTTTTGTTGCATACATGTCTTCTCCTTGCCAGGAGTGAGACCAGCAGGACTACAGCCTCAGAGAACAGTTCTTGAAATCTGTATTGGCAGAAATCTCTGGGAATCACTAGAGAACTCATTTACCTTCAGCCCAAAGGGGAGACTGGGTTTGCTCAGTATTCAATAAAAGTCTGAGCCTGCTCTGAGGAAAGAGAGGTTGCCACCAGCTGAGCAAGAGCTGGAGCAAACCCAGGCCCTGAAAGGATTCCCAGACAAGTCTAAATGCTGAAGTAGATATTAAATCTGTAAGCAGAATTTCTCTTCAGATGGCACCAGTCCAATGCTCAAATACATTTCTGCTGGATACAGGGCTGCACCTCTTCTACAAACCTTTTCAAAGAAAGCTTAGTTAGTTATGTATTTTTTTAATTGTTGCAACTAAAGCTTAGTTTGCCAGCAGATTTTTCTTCGTTCATAAAGTCCAAATTCTTCTTTCTGCACCTACATCTACTTTCTGCAGGGGAAAAAATACTCTCTTCTGGCAAGCATTTCTTAGGCTGATGGTAGAATTTCATGTTGGAAGGAATGTGTTTGAGAACAGCATTTAACAAGGCAAGGTTGAGGACACAGTCTTGCCCTAAATGCAAAGGTTTTACCAGGCATAACTCTAAGCCAACCAGGTTTTTAGGAAGGTAATGAATAGACACCACTATTCAAAGATGAGTTTTGGTAGAGGCAAGTGGTTGAACAGTTTTAATTATACAGTGCAGCTTAACACTACATTTGCTTCCATGTACTATAATGCCAGCCTCAAATCTAGAGGTTTATTTTTAAATCAGTCTGCTTGGCCATTTATTTGTCTTGTGAACTCGGTCTTCTACAGACATATTAATGTCCCTTTTCTGTACAGAGCCACGCTATTAACTCTAAACAGGGGAGGGAGAAGAAATATTTTTTTCAGAGGCAATGCAAAGCTGTCCTTGGAAACAACTTGTCAGATATGTATTAACATAGCAAGGAAACATTACTCTATAGTAAGTGACTTTTTTGTTGTTGTTTGTGTATTCCTACAGAACAAAACCTATAGTTCTATGCCCTTTATAACAAACATCAATGAAATGGACAATTCATGAAGCCCCAGAAGTAAGGGAGAGATGAAAAAAGAGAGAGGAAAAGAAAAAGTTAAATATTCCCTGGAATTTCTTCTAATAATGGGAACCTGCCACATGTTTTGACCCTCCCCTGTATACCTGCTATTAAAAGCAATTCTGTAGTAAAGAATGGTCTGTGGTGACAGGTTGGACTTGATGATCTTTGAGGTCTCTTCTAACCTTGGTGATTCTGTGATCTTTGTATGGAACCAGCCTTATCAGCCTTTAAGCCACATTTTAACACTTCTACAGAGTACTCACAGGGCCAATGGAAATATGGCCAGCAGTGGATGAGGTGCTTTACAGGCCCCGTTTCCATGTGTTACAGGTGTTCTGATCAAGCACATGCTGAGCTTTCCAGATGTAGCCCTGACTGCACCTATCAACTCAAGAAAGGGATTTCATGGGCACTGCCAGGGTTATAGGCTAATGTATTAGGTTGGACTGAGCTGGAGTTAATTCTCCTCACAGCATCTTTCTAGTGCTGTGGTTTTTTTGCAGTAGTAGTTGGTTACACAGCAGTGTTTTGCCTACTGTTGAATCCAGTATCCAGGCTGTGTCCTTTCAACATTTCCCTGCCCCAAGAGTGTTGGAGAATGGCTTAAATCTAAGGGACATGATTCTGTGGAACAGCTACTTGAACAGAATGTGTAGGCCATACTCCATCTTGTTGTTTACTGCCCATAGTTAGCTGGCATGCTGAGGCTGCAAGGTCACTGTGGCCTTGTAGCTGTTCTTGCAGCTGTGTGTTTGTAAGATAACAGGAGGGGAAAGGAAGAGTTAGTTAGAAGGGAGTTTTCGGAGATTGTACACAGAGCTTTCTGAGATTGTACACAGACCTAATTGCAAGTAGGCTGGATATTACAATGTGGCCTTCAGTCAGAGACCAATGGAATGATGACATTTATGCATATTTAGCTGAGATGCTTTATAAGCTGGGCAACAAAGTTGAAGCGTACTTATCAATCATATTGATTGCTGCTGTCTTCCCTCGCCGCTCCTGACAGGAGTACATTGAGAGGTGGGCAAAATCTTGGGAGGGGATACGGCTGAGCCAGCTGACTTAGACTGGCCAAAGAGGTATTCCATATCCTATGACATCAGCTCAGGTATAAGAATGAAGTGAAAGAAGGAAGTGTAGGGATTCGTCCACAGCATCTACCCTCCCACGTAACCACCAAGCTGAGAGAGCCCTGCTTCCCGAGAGCCACCATCGTCCTGCTGATGGGCAGTAGAGACTAACATCTCTCTCTCTCTCTCTCTGCTTCTTTGCACTCTGCTGTTTGCTTATTAGTGTTATTAAAATTGCTCCTATCCTATTCCTGGCTTCTGGTGTTTTTTTTTTTTCCCCCTTCTTCCCCTGTTCACTGAAGAGGGAGAGTGATAGAGCAGCTTTGGTGGGCATCTGGCCTCCAGGCCAGGGCCAAACCACCACAGCTCACTCTTTGTTGCTGCCAAATATTTTGTGCCTAGCTGTGGTTCAGATCCAACATGAAGATTCACAATCTAGGTGTTCCTTCTTCAAATCATAAAAATATTCTGCTGCAAACCAAGGCTGCCATCGTAAACATTATTAAGAAACAAAAGATACAGTTCTGGGTGCTTCTGTGTAAGTCAGGACTCATGAATACAGCTCTGGTGTGTCACTTGTGATAATCAACATATACCTCAGTGCAGGGATTAAAAAACTAAACTCTGCAAGATCCATCTCGGATTCAGAGTGATGTCTTCCTTCATAGTTTAAACAGACATGCTAAGCTGTAATGGTCTGCTGCTCACATAAATTGTCAGCATAACAGGAAAGTGTCTGGCCAAATTTGGGAAGCTCAGCAGCAGTTCAAGGTGACTCTGCAAACGCTCCCTTACCGCTTGAAGCCAGTGAGATGCAGAGGACAGCTGTGCTCAACCACTCAAATGAGGCAAAAGAAATGAGCCTATCCTTTGGCACTTTTATTACTTGGGCATCTCTCTGGCTGCAATGTAGCTATTGCTTTCACGCCAGGTGAAGCAGACATGACCAGCCAATGAAGTTCAGTGCTGTGCTGCTGTAAATCACAAAGAGCACAGGAGCTTTACTCAAGCACGGCATTTTAAATTGCTCTCATCCCCCTTCTCACAACACGTTTTATGTTGACCACAAGCAAAGCACAGTAACTGCTGGGATGGAACTTGCCTAGCATCTAATACGGAGGGGGAAATGCATGTAGCTTTTCACTGCTAGGCTTACTGGGTACAAGTTTTGGGCTGATCCAAACACTTGTCAAAATGGAGCAAAAAAGGTGACTGTTGTAGGCAAAACTAACGTGAGCCAGGGTATAAGGACTTTGTAATTGCCACTATATGGCAAAAGAAAAGGATTTAATGTCAAGTAGATTGAGGGGGAAAAAGCCACCTTTCTTTTAATACTGCTGCAGGCTCACAAAGCTTTTGGATGAAAGTTAATACCTAGGAAGGTAGATTTTCTGAGTTAGATACTAAGCTGATGGTGCAGTTTATTTCCCCCATACATTTGCCTGCTATGATATTAACAAAGACTCCTCTGAAATTGAGACTTGGTATATTATTAATATTCCATGTGCTAGCCTTGAGGAAGCAAAGAGAGGTGAAAGACTAGATGAAAGCAATGTTAAAAAATCAACTGGCATTCAGCAATTATTTAACGAAGCCTTCTAACGCACACCACCACTCTGGAAGTTGTAACACCTAATTGGTTTTTGACTCTAGGAGACAACATTGGGCCATGGCACACACTAAGAGTGTAGCAATTTTGCACAGGTATTTGTGCAGAACACTTTTTTGATAGGAATGTGAGATGCATAGTCCTGAGATATGGATGGAGCTTATTTCTTTTTGGTATCTTTATGGCTTTTAATTACCTAAGGACTCTGATTCATTGCATCTTCAATTATTTGTTATGCTCTCTTCCTTCCACCCACTTCATTTTTACATGGCATTTGTCTCGTCCTTGAGGGAAGCCTTCTGAGGGGAGGAAAGTGAAGTAGCTGATTTTAAGGCTCTTTTATTACTTTTGCCAAGTGTTGCATGATGTGGCTGAATCTATAACCATCTATATAAATAAAATGCAATTCAAAAGCTAGGACAGGTCTCTACCTACTCAGTCTGATGGCTTTTCTAACTCAGACATACTGTATCTAGACCCTTTTGTGTCTGATACTAGGGTCTTCTAAGATCAAGAGGTTAGACACTAAACCCCAGGGGTACTGCTTTGATTTTGCACACTGGTCTTTTCTTCCAGGCAACCAGCACCAGAGCAAGAGGACACAGTCTCAGGCTGTGCCAGGGGAAGTTTAGGCTGGAGGTGAGGAGAAAGTTCTTCACAGAGAGAGTTGTTAGCCATTGGAATGTGCTGCCCAGGGAGCTGGTGGAGTCACCGTCCCTGGAGGTGTTCAAGAGGGGATTGTACGTGGCACTAGGTGCCATGGTCCAGTAGTCATGAGGTGTTGGGTGACAGGTTGGACTTGATGATCTTTGAGGTCTTTTCCAACCTTATTGATTCTATTCTATTCTATTCTATTCTATTCTATTCTATTCTATTCTATTCTATTCTATTCTATTCTATTCTAAAAAACCCCAACCCTAATGAAAGCAGTGATTCAGAAAAAAAGTAATGCTTGGGGATTTATTTATTTATTTAAATCAAGTTCTTTATTTGTGCTCCAAGAAGATCTCTTTCCTGTTTCTTCCATGAAGACATGCTGCATTCGATGATCTAAATTGTTCCACAAACAATGCCTCTAGAACAACAGTGAAAATGCTCAAATGCCCATTGCTTGGTTTTGTTGTTTCTTACTATGCTTCTGCAGTCCTCACACAAATGGCTTCTCTTAATGCTTTTGTCATAGGTGTCACTCCTCACAAAGATCTGCTCTAGTAGTCTTGGAGTCACCATATACTTCAGACTCAGTTAAAACTTCTGTGGAAATCTCTCTCCTGGTTTTGCTGGGATAGAATCCTAGGCTAGCCATGGTCTGCAGGCTGTTAGCAGTTTGGAGTCAGCCAGGGCAGCTGACCTGAGTCAGCTACAGCTGTATCCCAGACCATAAATGTCATGCTATAAAGGGGGAAGTTTGCTAAGAGTGGGATCTCTTGGGTTTTCTGCCTGGGGCTTCTTTCCATTCCTGGAAGGGCTCACATCCTTCTCCTGAGGACTGCTTTCCTCTTCGTTGTGACTGCCATGATACACCAGGCTCTCTATAGCTTTGTACCCTTTATATGGCATTGGTATTATTTTGAGCTATTTCTTTAAATCTAGTTTTATTTCAGCCCTTGGGTCTTCTCTCCTTTCTCAATCTCCCCTCTCTCCTGGGGAGGGGTCATTGGGTGACAGAGCAACTGCTATAGTTTAGCTCCAGATACAGGCTAAAAGTAGACAAAAGTCCCTACGAGGGCTGGGAAGTCAGAGCTGCTGGTGCTCTTGACAGTGTGTAGCCAGGGAAGAAGGAGGGATCTCTGTTATTTCCTTTGCAACTTGCCTGTTCTCCTTACTGTGACAGCTAGTTAAACCCTTCTGGAGAGAGTAAATGTTTACTATGGGATATATTCTGTATTTCTGCAGCAAGATTTATAGCATTTGCCTAACGCCAGAAGACATGAACACCGATTCTGCAGGCTTCAGGTTGGTCTCACTTTCTCTGCCCATGTATTGATGGGATTTTTTAGGCAGCTCAAGGTCCCACCTGAAATGCAAATATTAGGCAACATTCCATTTCAGAGAAAGTCTCCTATGCTGTGCAAATGGTGAAGGAAAAGCAGCTGAGGCTGGATAGGGTCCCTCCAACCTTGAACCTCCAGTCCAGAGACAACCCCCTGGTATTTTTGCAGGCTAACATTGTCAAAGATCCTCTGTCCTCCCAGTTGAAAGTACCTCCCAGACACAGGAGCAAACACCACCGAAGGATTTTAGCCTGAATGCTAGCAATAACCCAAGCACATGGGTTTTGTTGACAGGGTAAAGAGGGACCATGAGACAATCCAGAGGGCATTTTGCTGGAGGAACCAAGCAAGATGAGGTAATTTCCCCTGTCATAAATCGTTATGGTATCTGTGACAGTCATTTTTTGTCAGGTTACCTACACATAATTAATCTCTCAAAGTGCGAGTGTGAGTTAATTAAAAGAAACGTGGGTTCTCGAGTTCCTGTGGTTTTCAGGGTGCCTGTTTTTACAGGGTAAAGCGCACAGTCGGTGAGGCACTCCTGCACCAGGCATTTTCAGGCCGCTCGTAATTGTCAACACACTTGGCGTTAATTGAAAAGTAAGAGCTGAAGGCGGGGTGTATGTGCGTGTTACAGTGCGTGGGGCTCTGCAAGCCAGGCCTCTCCTCGACCGCAGCCCTGACCTAGCTCCGGGGCCCCCGCGGCCTCTGCGCCGGCCCGGCCCGGCCCTGCCCAGGCGGGCTGCGACGAGGCGAGGCCCTGCCCTCCCCTCCCCTCCCCTCCGCTGCCAGCCGCTCCCGGCCCCTTCGCGGGAAGGCGGGCGGGGGCGCGGCGCGGGGCCGGGCTGGCGGGAGCCGCTGCGGCCGATCGGTCGTTCCGATCCACACTAGGTCTGCCCGTAGCCGGCGGTGGCGGCGGCCCCGCGGTGAGTGGGCGCCTCAGCGGTGCCGTGAGGCGAGGGAGGCCGGTGAGGGAAACGGGCGGGCTCAGGCCTTGGGTAAGGGCTGGGGGTGCGGGGGGGCTGATCGGCTGGGGTCTTGCTGTGGGCCTGCCTCGGGTCCTGCTCATAATCCGGGTTTGTGGAGCGGCTCGCAGTGGCGGTGCCTCAGGCCAAGAAGATGAAAGCCACGGAAAGCCGTGGGCCAGCAGGAGAGTGCTCGCTGGCGGGAAGGGGGTGAAGGAAGTGGTACTGGGGTCGATCGGTTGAGCGAAGGTTGTATTGAAAGCGTGGCGATTTCCTTTTTCATGCTCCTGGAAACGTGAATATCGGTTGGCTTCCAAAGCAACACACAAGATCTCAGCAAAAAGCCACAGTTTTAGGACTGTAAAAAGTGCGTGGACTGCTTCTTGCTCCAAGTTCTTCTTGCAGATTTTAATTAAAGAAATAAACCAAAACCCAACACACACACACCCGGGAAAAAAAAAATCACAAAAAAACAACCCCCCTTTTTTTAAGCTCTCCCTTAGCCAGTGCTAGCCCTGTGCATGGCTTTCTGTTCGGAGTCTGAGCTGTCTCTTGCAGTGCCCCGCACACACAGCCTCCTATCTCTGTTCCCCTCCAGATGCGAGGCCAGGCTGGCAGCGTGGCCGGGCTGGCAGCCACTGCTTGAGGAAATGCTTTGGAGGCAGCACTTCCTCTGTCTGAACACAGCTCTTCAGTGTTTTGCCTCTGCTAGCTAACGGTAAGAGCAGGAGGAGTGTCCTCACACAGAAGTGACTTGCCGAAAAAACTGCGTGGCAAACTCTGCGTAACAGCTCCAGTTCAGGTGGAAGCTGCTGGAGAACAGTGTGAGGCCACTGCCAGCTGTCTTCTGGGGAGATTTGCTTCAGACAAGGCCGGGCAAGGCAGTATAACCGACACACTCGATGTGCAGCTGCCTTTTCGGAGGTGAGCAGGCTTTCCGGGAAGGGCTGGCGGCAAGCGGGACTGCTGACTTTCATGAGACCCTCCCCAAAGAGGCTGTGGGGTACGTGAATGTTGGTGGACAACCTGCGCCTGGGGAGAGCTGAGAATTGAAGTAGGAGGTAATGAAATCTTTCACGGAAGCAAGGTTTTATCGTCTGGCTTTGCAGGTTTACCCACTTGAGTGGTGATTATTCTGCCGATAGTAAGGAAGCCCCCCCAAGTCTGTTTGCTTAAACCTGGTGAGTGTGGTATGTACTTTCACGGTTCTTAGCAAGATTTCAGTATTCACATGACTTTAAGTCTCTTGCTGAAGTAAAGGTTTGTAGCTTGAGTGTTTTGTTGGAGGATGTTAAGGATTTTGTCAAATACCAGAATTGTCTTCTAAGGTGCGTGCAGTGCTTTTCCAGTGCCTATCTCAGTGGTATCATGGCAATACTGAATTTCCTTATTGCTTCACAACAGTTAAGAGATTATTTGGAAAAAAAGGCTGTTGTCCAACAAGGGTAATGATAAAAATTTAGGTGTCTGAATGTTATGTTATAATATGCTGTCCCTTTATACTTTTCAGGGTGAGCTTTCCCAAGTCCCAGAGGTAGTAGCCCAACTCTGATTCAGTTCATATTGAACATGTATTTCTGATTCACCTCCTTCTCCTGTACATCTTTTAAAAACACATTCATGTCTCTTTAGATGATGTGTTTAAGTTACTAGTTTTAAAGTGCATGCATTTAAGTGCGTGCAACTTCTCATGTCTAACAAGTGGCTACGTGAGGGTGGGTAGTGGTCACTTGCAGTGAGGACTTGTGCACATGAAGTTGAGAAAAATCATCTGGAAAACAGATCCATGTTGCAGAAACACTGCTTTTGGTGTAGTTTTTACTCCTAAATGCTCATGTGTAAATTTAAGTTTATAATATGTTATTTGGGTGGGTGAGTGAGCCTCATAATCTTACTGTCAAGGTCACTGCTCTGCTACAGAAGTCTGAGCCAGCAAGGCCCTGTGGTGCAGGTAGTGTTTCCCCAAAGACAGACGCTAGGCAGATGCTAGCTCACCTCTGCCCTGTCATGGGATCAGAAAGTAAGGCCCAGATGGGATCCAGAAATAGTCTGTAACAGTCATCAGATCTCAAGAATGTGGTACATCCCCATATGGACTCCATGATCTCAAAGGTCTCTTCCAACCCGGTTAATTCTATTCTATTTTATATCTTTATTTTGTAGCAGTTGCATGATAACAGAACGGTACTGGAAATTTCCTCTGTTCTGTGTTGTAGTAGTATTTTTATTTGTATTTTATGTAAGGCTTTGTGGCAGTCAGACATCCCCTGAAGATCTTACTCAGGCCAAAAGGTGATAAAAGTGAATTCTAGACATACAAATTAGTTGTATACAAGCAACAGCTTTCAAAATAAAAAGCACAGTAGTAGCTCCTTTCTCTAGTTAAATATACAGACCGTCCTTTAGTGTACTGAATCAAAGGGTGTTTTCTTTAAGAACACAATCCAGGTTTACTAAGCAAACGTGGGCTAAACACTTACAAAAGCAATACAGAGCCGTGCTTTCAGGCAGAGAAGGGTGAAATGGGTGTTGCAGATTGTGTCATTCCGTGTGTCCTGACATTGCAAGAGGCAGTGACTCTGTGATGAAGGGACCTTTTCATGCCACGTAGCGAAAGTTGTCTTGCAGGTCAAGACAAAGATCCAGTATGTGCTCAGAGTTCAGTAGCCAAAAAGCTTTTTACTGAGAACATTTTGCTACTGTCTAGACACAACTGACAAAAACTGAGTTGCCATCTACTGTGCAGATGTTTTACAGCACTGTGTAGAACTAAACTGTTTTCTGGGTTTCATGTTGGGGTTCCCTGGCATGGTAAAAAACAAATTCCCAGGTTTGAGTGAGCTGTCCACAAGTCCTTGATGAGGGGGCGAGGAATTGGATGGATTTTCATTACTAAAATCTCAGAAAACAAACAAGTAATTCACTACACATAAAATAGTCTGGGGTGGGGGATTTTTCCCCATCAGCTTTTGCAGTATTGGTTTGTTGAGCTTTGTTTGAAAAGATTTTTTGATTTGTGACTCTGTGCTAGTGACAGGAGTGAAATTGAGCAAATGCAGTGGTAGAATGTGTTTATGCAGAGTACTGCAGACACTCTTTGGTATGCTGTGTTCACTTCATTCTCACTGTGTAGTATTTGCTGGTTTTGGTAAGTACTGTCCTTGAGCAGGCTGTTATCCCTGCTAATCCCTGAGAGGACTTTGTAATACTGTACAGGTGGATGAGATTAGATACTTGGAAGGTAGGGATGGGTTCTCCTCCAAGCGTGATAACTATGGGATCTTGAGTATGTCACTTCTTGCAGTTTGTGTTTCATCATTGTAAAGATGAAGGATCGAAACAAGAATATAAATACCAGAAATGGGACTCAGGTGCAACCTATGGAATTTTCCATTTACATCTCACCTAACCTGTGTGGAAAAAAAAACACAACAACAAAAAACCCTACCCTTTTTTCTTTTTTTATTGGAGTGTGACTTTCCTTAAGGAGCTCCTCTGCTCAGAACAACAGCCCCAAAGAAGCATGTTGTCCCCACTTGTGCTATTGTAATCTTTCTGATCTGCAAACCACCCTGCAGACTGCATGCATGGTTCAGATGAATTAGGCATAGAGTTGGAGGTTCAGGAGAATGGAACAAGACAGAGCTGGAGGAAGGCATTGCTGTGGTTCTAGAAATACCTAGAAGGTGTGGAGATTGAGGGGTAGGTATTAGTAAGTATCTCACACAGAGCATGAGACTGGAATGCTATTCAGTCTGCCCCAGCATGTAACAGAGCGAGTTGTATAGGTCAGGGTCTTGTAACAGGAAGATTGCCTCATGCAGAAAATCCATCCCTGCTGAAGCCATTGTACTGCCCATGGTTTTGGAGCCAAAGAGGTCTGTTTGAAACACGACTCCCTTTCAGCTGCAGTTCAGTGGCAGGCTAGCAAACAGCTGTGTTCAGTTACTTGAAAGAATGCAGGAACTTACCGCCAAAGAGATGTTCACTGGTTCTGGGTCTGTAGTGAATGAAAAAACCTTTTGGGAGTCCCATCAAGGGGCAGAAGATACAATGTGAACCTCTGCTATTTTCTGTGTTGACTTTAGATAGCCTTCTGCATGCTGTGGCCTGGTAGCTCTAGGGAGATGAATGCTGCAGTGTGAGGTGTAAGAGCTGGGTTGCTCAGGCTGAATTGCTTTCTAAATGGAACACTGTTCTAGAAATCTCTGAATATTTTTATATGGAAAGAGAAGCCCATCTAAGTGTTGAATACTGTAGCTGCTTCTACTCTTGTGTGGATTTCTTTGATATAGTTAGGATGTTTTAAGACTGTAGATACTTGGGTTGGTATTGTCTTCCAGCCAGAAGTGAAGGCAGTTCATCTGTCTGAGCTAGCAGATGGCTGGTGGCATGGCTGTGTGTAAACCATGACACAGGGATGATGCATGGCATTTTGGATACCTTGGTATGACAGCATCAAACCTGGAGTAGAAGAATGGAAATTGTGCATGCCAGCCAGCTAGACTGCAGTCTGAGAGATGTTTGTGCGTTGGAGAGGCTTAACTGAACTGATGGTAGCAGTGAATATTTTACAGCTGCCGTGGAAATGGTGATCAAGTGAACAGATTTTAAGAATGACTCTTCTGTGGCCTCTTCCCCACTGCTAGCTCCAATAACAATTTGATGATTAATTCAGTTGTAAACATTGCATAGCGCACTAGTTTACTTCGTGTTTGCACTGTACAGAGAAGGTTTAATTAGCATGTAAGGCATATGCTGTTATTAGCACTTTGGGAGTGTAAGGCATAAATGAGATTTATACTGAGCTGTGCAATGCTAGAAATATACTAATTGCAGTTAATTTTCAGCAACTGAATTGAAGTGACTGTTGGACTGCAATAAACGCTGTATCTACCTTTGCATGGTAGAACAGGCTACAGACAGCAGTTTTACCAAGGAAGTGTCCCAAAGGGACAGTGCTGCTGCATTCTTTTCCATTTCACAACGTGACCATAAGCAGGTTTATTGGGAGGGGGATCAAACTTTCCATGCTTAACAAGGGTGCAATGGGGAGAATTTCCAAGTTTTGCTTTCTCTGTGCTGAACTAAGAAATTTAGCCCTTGCTTTTCATAAACACTGTATTCACTCTATTATTTATTTGTGGTTTAATGCAAATGATTTTTCTTTTTGTTTTTAGGGAGTCCTTGAGATGGCAGCAATGGCAGAATTCAACTGTGTCTATTCAGTGACTGAAATGCCAGAAAGAGAGAATGCTAAACGCAGTTTCCATCATGCAATGTTCTTGGAACCCCAGGAGGAAAAGAGGAGCATGAAGGCTCTGGTGGTTAAACAAGCAAAGAAAACTTGCAGCTGCACTCCAGCCAAAGTTAAAGATTATGTTTTCAGTTTCTTTCCTGTCTTGCAGTGGCTTCCTAAATACAAACTGAGAGAGTACCTACTGGGAGACATAATGTCTGGTGTGATTGTGGCAGTTTTACTAGTCCCACAGTCAATTGCCTATTCTCTCTTGGCTGGACAGGAACCTATTTATGGCCTTTATACATCTTTTTTCGCAGGCATTATTTATTTCATGTTCGGAACCTCCCGCCACATCTCAGTTGGCATCTTTGGTGTGCTTTGCCTAATGGTGGGACAGGTGGTGGATCGTGAAATACAGAGAGCTGGCTATGACTTGGAGCCAGCTGACCCTGGTGTTCTCACGGATACAGCAGCCTATCTGAACACCACCATTTCGCCTGCGAATCACACATTGCAGAAGCTGCTCTGTGATAAAAGCTGCTATGCAATTAGAGTAGGAGCCACCATGACCTTCATAGCCGGAGTTTATCAGGTAAGAGGAGGTGGACAAACAGGTATTCCATGGAAATAGTTTTAATTCCTCTTCAGGTGATTGTGTCTGTGTGAACAACCTGCTGGGCTTGCCTGTGTCCTCAGTCTGTAGCACGGGGAAGTGGACACAGGGACTTAGTGAACACAGGAAGCATTCAGTTACTGTGGTACATGAAACCCCTTTGTGTGCTCTCCCATTTTAATAGTATTTTGATTGGCATTGCAACTCTGGGGAGTTCAAGTCCTGAACATAACCACTTGCGCTCTCACAATCTTGTCTCCTCCTTCCTTACTGTGGCCTGAAGCTTTGTTTGTTTTTTTTTCTTCCTTCCTTTGTGTCTTACAGCTTAGGCTTCCATTTCATTGTGTCAGGATGTGGTGTGTCAGCTTTTAATTCCAGACTTCAGTTATTTACCTTTTCTATGTTCAAAGAACAGTCTGCACAGTAAAAGTATTGTCCAGTTTCCTCTTAGTTGTCACTGTGCTTGTAAACCTTTTTGCCCATTCAAAGCCATTGAATTGGCATTGTATGAAGAGGCTACTATCAAGATGATGAAATAGATATTTAAGTATGGTGCCCCAGGAGCAGCTGAATGCTGGAGGCTGTTCAGACCATGTCTTGTCCTCCAGGGTTGTGCACAGTGGGTCTTTTCATCCCACCTCCCTCCAGAGCCCCACAGTGATGATGTCTGAAAATTTTGCATCCTAATCTGTTCTGTGCGGTTGATTCCTTCCAGGTGGCCATGGGTTTCTTTCAAGTGGGCTTTGTCTCAGTGTACCTGTCTGATTCATTGCTGAGTGGATTTGTCACGGGTGCCTCCTTCACCATCCTAACCTCACAAGCCAAGTATCTCCTGGGCCTAGACATTCCACGGAGCAGTGGCATCGGCTCCCTCATATCCACGTGGATAAGTATCTTCAGAAACATACACAAGACCAACATCTGTGATCTCATCACCAGCCTCTTGTGCTTTCTTGTACTTATCCCAACCAAAGAACTTAATGAACATTTTAAATCCAGACTCAAGGCTCCAATACCAGTTGAATTAGTTGTGATTGTGGCAGCTACTCTGGCATCTCACTTTGGGAAGCTGAGAGAGACTTACGGCTCGAGCGTTGCTGGACACATCCCAACTGGGTTTCTGCCACCCCACCCTCCAGACTGGAACATGATTCCTAATGTGGCTCTGGATGCTCTCCCCATAGCTATTATTGGCTTTGCCATTACTGTCTCCCTCTCAGAGATGTTTGCCAAAAAGCATGGTTACTCTGTGAGGGCCAACCAGGAAATGTATGCCATTGGCTTCTGCAACATCATCCCCTCCTTCTTCTATTGCTTCACAACAAGCGCAGCTCTCGCCAAGACTCTTGTCAAAGAGTCCACAGGCTGTAGGACACAAATGTCTGGCATGGTGACTAGTCTGGTAATCCTGTTAGTCCTCCTTGTGATTGCACCTTTGTTTTATTCTCTTCAGAAATGTGTCCTTGCTGTCATAACCATTGTAAACCTCAGAGGAGCCCTGCGGAAGTTCAGGGACCTGCCAAAAATGTGGCATTTGAGCAGAGTGGACACAGTGATCTGGCTCGTCACTATGGCAGCCTCAGCATTCATCAGTACCGAGATTGGTCTTTTGGTTGGTGTTTGCTTCTCTATGCTCTGCGTCATTTTCCGAACTCAGAGACCAGAGGCACCGCTGCTTGGCTGGGTGGCAGAGTCTGAGACATACGAATCTCTGTCTGCCTACAAGAACTTGCAAACCAAGCCAGGAATTGTGGTGTTTCGTTTTGAAGCACCCCTCTACTACATCAACAAAGAGTGCTTTAAGTCCACCCTGTACAAGCAAACTGGAGTCAACCCAGCCTGGGTGAAGGCAGCAAAGAAAAAGGCAGCAAAACGAATGCTTAAAGAGAAAGAGGTGGATTCTGGTGGCACCCAGACCAACCTCTCCATGGATTTTGTCTCTGAACCTTTGGGGTTTCACACAATAGTGATTGATTGTTGTGCAGTACAGTTCCTGGACACGGCAGGAATACGCACACTCAAAGAGGTCTGCAAGGACTATGGGGAGATAGATGTCCAGGTACTACTAGCCCAGTGCAATCCTTCAGTGAGGAGTTCCCTGATCCGAGGAGAATTCTTTAAAGAGGGAGAGAAGCATCTTCTGTTTCACAGCGTGCACCAGGCTGTGGACTTCGCATTGGGTGCACAAGGGCACCATGGGACCGATGCGTCCAAGAACTAGTTGTGGGAAGGCAGCGAGTTGGAACACAGCCTGGGAAAAAATGGCTGTGGGTCTATACCTCTGTGCCATCTACCTGCACTAGAGTGAAGAGACAGGGCTGTTGTTAGCACACTGGTTACTATGCAATCTGTTCTGATGCTTTCAATTTGCCTGCTATGTAGACATACAGTGATTCAATAGGTGGTACTGAATGAAGACAATTCTTAACTTAATTTTGGCCAATAATGGGAATCTAAGAGTTTTCTATATGGTTGTTCATCTCACTTCTCTTGTCTCTTGAGCTTTTCGTGTCGCAGTTCCCCTCTGAGTTTTGAACACCAGCACTAAAGTCTTTTATTGCAACCCTGTCTTTATGGGTGGGACAGGGTTTTGAAGTAGTCTGCGTGCCCTGTCCAGCTGAACAATGAGTGGCAACTCATTTCTTGTCCTGGTATTGCATTTCCATATCACCATACCCTCGTTTTCTGAGGAATGGCTCATGGGGTCTGTTTGCTCTGGTCTTTACTGTGGAGTGATTGGTTGGTGATTTTGTAACCTCCCTGAGCTTGGGACAGATAGAGAAATAAAATCTATAAACATGCATGAAGAGGTCTTAATGGATAGTTTCTGACCACCTATCACCCCCAGAAGCTCCATCCTTGTCTCCTGAGAGCCTAATGCAGCCAGGCAATGGGGACATAGTTATCTCATGTCTCTATGGGTCTTTACATGCCAGGAAATTTTGCATCTTTAGCTTGAACTTTCCTGGGATGATTTTTATTCTGAGGTGACTGTTTGGAAGTCTGATTCATGCTTATGGTCAGTCATTTGTTTTCCTGATATTTAGGAGCTCTTTACAATTGTGGACATCACATAAGGAAAATCTCAAATTCTCATGTTTCCACAGAAAAACACTCCCTTACAGGCAGTGTTGTATGCCAGCCAGCCAATCACAGGCATGAAAACAAGGAGGACCAAACAGGTTATCCAACACCTGTCCAAATTCATCCATGTCACACAACTTGATGTGTGAATGCAGGTTTTATTTACCGTAGGCCCTTCATGCATGCTTTGTCGTGGACTTGATGTAATGGGGAAAGGGAAGGACAGGCTGAGAAATAATAACAGCCATTGTGAGAGGGGACAGAGAAGTTCTTTGCTGAACATTGTTTCACCATTTTAGTGTAAACAGAACTTTGATGTTATATTCTGCAGAACAGTGAAGAGAGCATTGGGTAGGAAGAGATTCTCTTTTCTTATACCAGTAGAATGCAGTTATGAAGGCAAACTTGAGACTTAACAATTTTTACTATACATATCAGACTGTAAACTCCCCTGGGAGAAACCACCGTTTCCAAAGGTGCACAGTCTGAGTTTCAGCTTCACAGCTTTTAGAGGGGAAAAGGTGCTGTATAGAGCAGCATTCTCCATCCTTAATTGTTCAAAAATAGAGAGTCAGGAATAAAAAAAAGGAATAAAATGCAATACGAATAATGAATACCTTTCTAAACAGAAAAATAGTTTGATTTTAGGATTTCTTTCCTTTCTGGTCCTCTGAGGTAGGACCAGTAACTAATCTCTTCTTTCTGTGAAAGCTGAAATGCCATTTATGACTTTACCCTAGGAGCTGTGACCTCAAGAGAAGAACTAGACAGCAAAAAGATGAGTCCTAGGACTTGGCAACTTCAATATATATCTTAACTGACCTTGTAGCATTTTTTAGGATGTATAGAAATGCTGGGGGAGATTGGGGTGGCTGCAGCCTATATTGAAAAAGAAGCACATGACTGAGATCCATACATTATGAGTTACAGAGCTAGCATTGTTCAGGAAACAAGTCTCCAGGTATCAGAGAGAATGTGCTAAAGCTTCTGCAGTATTCAAAAACCCCAAATAGTGCTCTTTCTCAGCCTTAAGGCCTATTTATACAAGGAGGTGATTTTTTGGTCTTTTCTGTGGTAACCTGTGTGAGCTTTTTTGTTCTGAGCTAAGAATCCCTGATGCAGTTTGGATAATGATAATTGCTGAATTGGTGTTCCCAGAGTGGATTAGCCTAAGCCAGATAAAAGCAGTGAGTGGGGTTAACACCTGTGCAGGGTAGAAATGATCTTTTAATTCCTCATCATACCTGTTTTGGGTTGTGTTCCATTTGGAGCCCTAGGCTGGTGTTGAGAGAGAGCTGTCACTCCTGCTGCTGGGTGCCATCTTGAGAAGACTTGTCACCACAGACTGGATGGGTTTGTGCCTGGCCACCCATGGGGATGGCTGGTGGCTGGGGAGCCGTGCAGACCTGTATGCATCACATTCAGCTGATGGCAATGCCATGGCCTGGGGGCCATCCCTTTTCAGCAGTTTGTTCACATTACCAGAAATCACATCTGGAACTCTGAACAGAAGCCTCAATACCATTTTTAAAGGCTGTGTTTAAACTGATATTTTTCAAGAGAGCAGAATGATGCTAGGGGCAGTGCCCCTTCTCAAAGACCTGATGAAAAACTACAGCACAGCAAGCAGTAAGTGTTGTCAGTGCAAGTGTTCCTGTCTACCCACAGCTGCTTTTTCTCACCCCTTTGCCTCTTGGGCATGGGAAACCGAGAGAGAGAGAGTGAGGGGAGGAATGAGCAGCCAGCCAGGAGACTTCCTCTAACAAAGGTCAGCCATGAGTGGGATTGAAGTGAAGTAGAATTGCTCTGGGTGATTCTTTCTTCTTTATGCTTGCAACCACCTCTCCCATACTCTTTCCATGCTGTCCAGGTGGACATGTTTAGGCTTGTGACCATGCATGGGTTTGTGTAGCCAAATTCTAAGTGAGAAGGGAAGAAGAGCAATTACTTAACAAAATGTTTGGGTTTGTTTTGTTTTTCCAAATCCACTTCTACCTGTGCCTGGAAGGGAGGAATAGCAATGTTACTTCCAAGAAGTATGCACTTCCCACAGGTAGCAGGATGGATATTTCTTAGCTCCTGGGTATTTGTTGATGTAAAAGCACAATAAAACTGCCATAAATTGATTTCAAGTAATTCATTTAATTACAGATGAAAGATAACACTGAAGTTATTTATGTTCAGCTACAGCACATTGTATTTGGCTTCAGTGTTATTTGTGCAGCAGTGCAGCCTCCAAATTCCATTTCAAGCAAAAGAAAAGAAACAGCAAAAGCAGCCAGCCAACCAAAAGAACTTCTAATGTTCCTATTTATGATCATGTCCAGAGGTCACAGCATTAATAAGTTTATATTGCTCCACACAGCCCTGGTTAAAAGGGAACAGTAATAAGTGTCATTTGCCACAGAGTTCAGTATACTAGAGTCCTTTGGAATTAACATTAGAGCTTATCATGGCTGGAATTTCTTAAAACAGTGGGGTTTTAGCTATTTTCCCTTTTAGGCCCAGAATAATTTTTACTGTAGGTTGAAATCAGATTCATGTCTGCTGGTAAGAAGCTCATTTTGCGTAAATGTGTTTGTGGACTCCTTAGAAGCAATCCAGTTTCAGCTTTAGGAATTGGGGACCACTGATTGAAAGCTGTTGCCCTAAAGAATTTGTTTTGTAGAGGAATGTAATATATCTGTGTATACACACAGAGGCATGTCTATGTATCTATCTGTGTGTGCATATATATACCTTTTGCTGCTGTACGATGGATGCAGCAGCTGGAGAAATGCAGTTATGCTGTTGTGCTACTCCTGTTTCTCACCCGGAGAGGGCTCTGTTTTAAATCAACCTGCTCTACCCACTGCCTTCCACATCCCTTACCCCTGCCTCACAGCTCGGTTTGAGGAAGAGGTGATTTTGGAATGATTTGTGCTGGGTTTGTGCATCTGTCCTGAACAGGAATGTTCATCCCAGGTGCAGCCTTCACAACCCCAGGCCAGCTCAGTTGATCTCCATTCCCAAATGTACTAATCAGCAATTATCAGTCTAAATGAAGAATTAAGAGATCATTAGCACATTCATTAATGGCAACAACATGGCATTATGGAAATTAACACTCACAGTCTCAGCTGTACTAAATACTCCTGGAAATGGCTTTAGTAATCTCCTGCTAAATGTCAGGTTCTGCCTTTATGTTTGTTGCTGCTGTAGACAGTATTGTTGGTTCCTCCTAATGTGGCAGTTGCACTAATTAATATTTCATTTGTGTGAATGTTTTGATGTGGAAACAGTTTTCAGCCCTCTTCATATGAGAGGGGAAGGTACTGCAGTAGGACACCAGGTGCTTATTTTTTGTATTTATAATGACACTGCCAGCCTTAGTCTTGTGTAATTTAATGATCTTGATTTCCTTGCAAGCCTTTGCAGCACCATCTGCCCCTCTCTAATTCACTGTAAGACCCACTTCCACCTTCTTGACACTTCTTTGTGTGTTGCTGTAAGACACTGCATATGGTTGACTGGAAGTAGAAGAATCGTTGCTATTATATGTGACCTACTCAATTTTTGTGCCAGATCTTTCTGTAAAAGCTAAAGCTCATAAACAGAGTGTGTTGGACAACCCCAAAACCCCACCAGTCTTCTGGGGGGCAGGGCTTGGGAGAAAGGGAGCTGTGGGCAGCCAGCAGGGAGCACCACTGTGCACACTCCCCCACGAGCATGCTGCAGTCTTGGCTCAGTGTAGGGGTTGTGCAAGGGTTTGTGTAGCTGCAGGAGTAACAGTACCACCAGCAATGGCAGATGAGCCTGGAGGTGTCTTCATTGTGGGGCTACTGCACTGCTGTGTTACACAGCCACATGCCTTTCTCCACAGCCAATGTAGTAATATGGGATCTGTCTCCTGCTCGGTGGTGCTGTTGCTGAGTGGCTGTCCTGAAGTACAGATGGAAGGGATTTCTCTTTTCATAATTATTTATTGTAATCTCAGTCCACACATGGCTCTCCCAGCCAGGGCAGCAGAGCTTCCATGTCTGCCATGCCTATTCCCCATGGAGTGGCAGAAATGAAGGAAAGGTACTCTGGGGGAAACCCAGAGTCATTCCTTCATCTGCACTTGCTTCTGCTGGGCTCATGCCGAGAGAAGATAAAATGCACTGCCAAAGAGTCTGAAGCACAAAGGTGAGATACTGCAGGCAGGGACACATCTTGGCTGCTGCACCAGAGTTTTAAGCTAGCTGATACCAAGCTACCTTCTACAGCCTTGTGCCAAGGAAATCTGCCTGTGCCAGGTCCTAGATTTGGGTCTTACTTGAGGGTTGCAGTCTTTCTATGGCTAAACTTCCTTTGGAAGACAGCAACACTGCACATCTCCTTGGGTTATTTCCTGAACCTTTCACCCAAGGGCTGTGCTAATTTGCTGTTTCTCACCATGCTTAGCTCCCTGCTGTCATCTCCAGCGCTGACAACACAAAGAGTTTTTATGTGGGTTGAAGTTACATCACCCACAGGTCTCCATTCCAGAAGCAATGCAGGAGCACCCATGCTGGCTTTGCAGCTGGACACACAGGGCTCACCCAGGCTCAGAACTGACCTGAGCCTCCCTGACACAACATGACAAGGAGCGTGGCTGGGCCATAGGAGGCTGCTTGCCTAGAAGCTCTTAGAAACTGGAACAAGAAGGTATCTTTGTGGCTGAGGATGAAACTTCCCAGGCAAAGATTTAGGGCATTATCTTCTGTTGTGATTATTATTATTTTTTAAAAAATATGCTTTGGAAAGATGATTTAAACAATTGAAGTGATTCACTTTGGGGTTTTTTTACATTTATTTGTTATTTACAGACATGTCACAGCAGTCATCTGCTGCTCCTGCCACGCGAGGAGCTTCGCACCTGTGTGGCTCATTATACTTTGCTGAGTCTCAAGGCAAGATACTGTTGCGAGACTTCAGTATTGGTATCACGGTCCGCACTGGAAGGGCTTTGCACTCCCACTATGCTGGCATAGATAACAGGAGCAATGCCTTTAGTGCAGACTTTGCACTGTGAATGAGCCTGTTAAGCCCCAGGAATTACTTGTGCTGGGTGATCACGTTTGTAAGCCTTTGTAGGATCGGCTGCTCCTGTGAAAAACTACCTGATCTTTACTTCAGTCCAATTCCACCTCAAGTGGAAATAACTTTGACTTGTGCTTTTTCTTCTGAGACATTACAGTGCTGAAAGTGAGGCCTCTGGTTAGGTGAAATTGTAAATATTTAATGTTTATGTAGTTCGTAGCATAATTGGCAGCCTTCTATTTTATTTTCTAGAGATGGTATAAGAGAGGACACACTGCTATTCTCTAAGGTGCAAATACACAAGGTATTTCAGCACTGGATGGAGAATCAAATCTTCTTTGAGTAAATTTACTGCCAAAAAGATTTGAATTCCAGCTCTGAAAGCACTTAGCTCTTGGTCTGGCTTCCAAGTGATCTTAGGACAGGAAGATAGCAAAACATTTTCCTTTTTATGGTTTTTATGTCTGTTACCTAAGTAAATTTCATGTTCATTTGAAGTTCAGATGAAACACGGTTAAGGAGAGCTCAAGTCTCATTCTTTTCTGGAAGGCACATGATGCTTTGAGTTCCTCAGCCTCTTGAGTCCCTGATCATCATCTCTGGTGCCTTGGTGTGTTTTGGAGTAGGATTTTTTTTTAAAGTATTTTAACATTCAGAATGATTTTAGATGTTTGTGTCACCATGTTTTGCAGACAAATGACGGATTTTGCCAGGAGTAGCTTTTTTTTTGAGTTGGAGAATCAGTTCCACCAAACGGGACCTCAGGAATTAAATAGATCACATTGGCTGGCTGACTTCACCAGTTTACAAAATAGTTGGGAGTGAAGTGTGGGCAAGTTGTATAGAATGTATAAAAGATGACCTTACACTGACTTACCTGTGCAGTAAAACCAAGGTATAACATTCCCCTTGGTTCCGTGGTGGTATGCAGGGTGCTGGTGGAGCCATCTCGCTCCCTGGCACCGGTCTGTGCAGGATGAGTGTTTGCTGCCACAGACCTTGCCTTGTGTCCGTGTGGGGAGAGATGTGTTGCTGTCAGCTGTGCTCAGTGACCAAAGGTTTTGGATGAAAGTTGTATTTTCTCAGTCACTTTATGTCCTACCGTTAGCTATGGGATGCAGCCTCTGTGTTGTGCTGTCCTTTACACTGTCTCTGTCTGTTGTCATGTTAAAATGCTGATGTGCCTTACTGTCATTGTAGAAGATGTGTAGCATAAGAATTTTTTGTCAGATATGGTAAAATCATTGGGATTCCTTTATCCATTAAAAGATGATATTTCTGATTTTTCTGTGCTTGGACCTATGTTTTCTACCTTAGAACATGCTGCAGCTATAAATCTTGAGAAGAAGAGCCACATGCATCAAGCAGCAAACCCCCAGCCACTGTTCCTCCTGCCAGTTGTGCCCTCTGCAGAGCGCGGTGTCCACACAGCTGTGTGCTCTGTTCTCCCGTGCTGCATGGCACACACGTAGGCAGGCAGGGAAGGATCCTGCCGACGTAATCCAGGGCATTGACTGATGGTACGTGGCCAGCAACAGGCTTTCACCTCGTTCTGACTAGTGCTCCCTGCCACCGGGAGGCAGTTCATCTCAGGAGTAATAACAAGTCGTAAGGGAAGTGATGATGGTGATGTGCCGTGTGATGGTGAGCAGCACCCTCCTGTGGGCCAGGTGTGTATTCCTAAGATGTGAGAAATGAGAGTTTGGGGCAGGTGTTGTGCTACTTGTGCTTTACATTAGCACATTGTATTACATGCTCAGCCTTATAAAATTGCTGCAGTCGATTTCCATGTCATTTGACGTAATAGGTTATGTGACTTTGTCAGGTCATGGCCAGTAAGAGTCAGAGCAAAGATTAGAGCAGCTCTGAGTGCAGTGCTGGGCAGTTAGTGTGAGCATTGTCTCTCTGTACATGTCCTTGAGTTCTACAAAAGATTTTCTCCATCCAGCACGACTCAGCTTTTACCTTAGGACACCTTTCACCTTAGGAGACCCCAGTGTACATGCTGTAGTTTTTGTGTTGATGCCAGGCAGGAGCATCCGGTTACCGACAAGGCTGCAGGAGCTTTCTGCCTGCTTGAAATGCACAAGACAGCCGATTGCCTTCAGCAGAGGGACTCTGGTCCTTGCTGATACAGAGCTAGCAGGCTTCAATCAGCAGCACCCTCTACCCATGCTGCTGTAGGCTGTACCTTACCTGCAGATAGCTAATTCTCACCACATACATTCCTATACTAGATGAGACAGCCCTCTGCTCTGCCCCATCTCCTGGGTCACAGCCTGGTGGAGGCTGCTTGAGAGAAGTGTGCCAGGGGTTCAGCCTGTGGAGAGCCCTCCCAGCACCCAGTAAGCAACAGACTAGAAATTTCCTGAGCACCAAGACCTTTGTTACAG
The DNA here is from genome assembly GCA_033816785.1 of Picus viridis. Taxonomy (NCBI): domain Eukaryota; kingdom Metazoa; phylum Chordata; class Aves; order Piciformes; family Picidae; genus Picus; species Picus viridis. The sequence goes on along the minus strand of CM066593.1, from coordinate 12,392,742 downwards.
CTTTTGCAGCACTTTTCTGCAAAGCTTCCCAAGGCCTTTTCTTGAACCTGTTGCCTGCCACTACACCCTGTGGCAGTGTCCCACCATTTGTGTGGTGTGGAAAAGCTTATTCTGTTTAAAAAATATAGTAGCAGATCCAATCTTGCCATAAGACAGGTAGCTGGAGATGTGCTGCAGTTTCTGGGCTTCTTACTCATCTGCTGGAGCATCCTTACGGTCTGTAGTGCTGAGCTGTGACCTGTAGATTCCCTCTGTGGTGCACAATGAGCTGGTGTGGGATAGCTGCTGGGAGAGCTGGGGAGCCAGCTGCAGAGTTTTGCCTGACACAGGGCCTGCTGGGCTGTGGTGGGGAGCAAGTTGAGTTAACTGCAAATAGGATGACCCTGTGAGCCAGCCAACAGCTACAGGGGGAAGCAGCATTCCAGCAGCATGGCCTCAGTGCTGTGAAGAGCTCATAGGCAACACATGCAGGTCAAGCCTGAAATGGTGCCAAGTAGCCTGGGCCGAGTGCCAATTCAGTATGAAATAGAAATGTGTCTCCTGGTTTTAGTCCACTGTATTCAACTAATGGATTTAATCTGTTTATGGAGCCATTATAGCCTTTTCAATTATTAGTTTGATAATTTGGAAGAGGGTCATAAGCACTGGACATTTGTCATGCTGGGATAAACATGAAAACAGCAACATGCTGCTGCAAAAGTTGGTGAGGAATGATTTCACCCTCCTTCGAGATGATTGGAATGCTCCCCCAAATGCTCTAGGTGCTGTGCCTGGGAGTGCTCTTTTTTGCTGTTTTCTAGGAGTGGGTGTCAGTGCTGGGGGAAGGACTTGTAGCTGGGCTGTAGGAGGGTGGTTCCAGCATGTGGCGTCCTGGAGAGCTGGACAGCTGATGTACAGTATATGACCTCTTTGGCCCAAGATGCTCTTCCATGGCCTCTTCGCTGCCTCTGCTCTGAGTCCTTTCCAAGGACATAGGCTCCATCTCAGATTTTTAAAAGTGCCCTAGAAACCATTCCTTGCATATTAATCTTCATGCTTAATTGCTGGGAGTGAGCAATAGCTTCAGTAGATGCTCTTTATCATCATTTATTTGCAGATTCCATGGTTCCCTCCCAATCTTCAAGGTGATGTGACCACATTGCCATGTGCAGTCACAGGGTGAGAGACACTTTGGGCCTCACAGCGTTCCTCTGGGGAGGACTTCAACTTTCCCTTGCATGCTCTGCTGTGACCCCTGCATAAACTGCCCTGCAAAAATAACAGGAGGCTGCAAAAACTGTCTTGTTTTCTGTGGTGACCTAGTGTCCTGCTTCCACATTCTCTGGTGTTCTGTCTTGCAGAAATGTGAATAATTTCTTTCCAAGAAACCACTGGGGAGGTTCTGTTCAGCTGCTTTGTCCTCAGGCGCTTTTTGCTGAATTCTGCCATATCTCAGCCATGGGACCAATTCTAGGTTTGGTTTCCTTGTCTTTCTTGGGTTTTGGATTTCCACCCCCCACCCCCCCTTATAAAAGGTGATATTGGCAGATGTCTACATCTTGAACAATATTTTCCAAGTGTAACTGAACCTGCAGCCATCTAAAAAGCCTATCAAGTCCCAAATGTGAAGGGAAGGAAGAGCATGTCTCTTGGATACCTGCTGCCATTACCTGGCTCACCTGCCTTATTTGAATAAATTTGCATGTGATCTAGGTAACTGTGGAGCAGAAGGGTGCAGCCAGGTGTTAAGAGAGTCTGGGCTATTTATGAAGCCAAATATGTGGGCTGCTACTTGAAAGGATTCCAGGAGCCAAATAGTCCTAAGTGTATTTTCAAGCCTTAAAGCAAATAAAAAAATCACAGAATATTAGGGGTTGGAAGGGACCTCCAGAGATCATCTGGTCCAACACCCCTGCCAAAGCAGGATCACCTCAGGCAGGCTGCAAAGGAATGCATCCAGGAGAGTTTGAAAGTCTCCAGAGAAGGAGACCCCACAAACTCTCCGGGCAGCCTGTTCCAGCGCTCCATCACCCTCACCATAAAGAAGTGTCTCCTCATGTTGAAGTGGAACCTTCTGTGTGCTAGCTTGTACCCTTTGTTTCTTGTCACATCACTGGCACCACCAAAAAGAGCCTGACACCTTCATCTTCACACCCACCCCTCAGATATTTATAGATGTTGATAAGATCCTCTCTTGGCATTCTCAAGACTAAACAGCCCTAGTTCTCAGTCTTTCTTTGTAGGAGAGATGTTCAAGTCTCTCAGTCATCCTTGTAGCAGTACAGTTAGTTCTGTTCCAAAGAAAAATGGAGGTGCCAGCTTGTCCTGTTAAGCACAAGCAATGCATTGGCACAGCAGCAGAGGCTTGAATTGGCTACACTTACCCATTGCAAAATGCCTGGGTAACCATCACAGATTCAGATCATTTAATCTTTTTGTTGTTGTTTGTTTTTCCACTTCAGACTAGAAACCCAAAATAGCTCACTGCTGCGTTTCCCCTGTACCTGGGAGCTTGGGTTTCCACTGCTGGTTCTAGCTGGCTGCAATGGATGGATGTTACACTACTCACATACCATGCTATAAATGAAAAATCTAGAGTTCATGCTTTCTGCTTGTCCTGTAAACAGAGGGTGCCATGCTGCTGGCAGGCAATGTCCTGTCTACACTTGCATTGTTCAAGTTAATGCCATCTGTCCCACCCAGCCTTGCCCAGAATGCAGCTAAACAGTTTATAGTGGCAATAAAGTAAACCCTTAAAGATGCATTTGAAAACAAACAGTTTCAGCAGTTAGCTGTAGTGACCTTGCATTTGGAAGGCAGGGCAGCTTTAGCCAGCTTAAGGTCAGGTGAAGTTCCCTTATGGGTTTCTTCTATGCATTTTATAGAGCAAATGGAAAATGTTTGCAGTTTCTGCCCTTGCCTCACTTCATGCTGTAAAATTGATTTCAGAGATGCACATGGTGCTCAGTGTCACCGAGGATGTTCTTACAGGCACTCTGCAGGATGGACAGCATACAGCAGCCTCTCCTCAGCATTTACAGACTCAATTTCCAGCACATAGAGGACCATGCAGCGGCGGCTGTGCCACAAAGGCTCACAGTTTCAAAGAGGTCAGTGCAGAGAGCTGAATGCATCAGGAAGTCACCTGGGACAAGGAGCCTGAGAATGTAGTTGGAGGGAAAGGATGGAATATTTGAAAGTGTACAAAAGCAACTGGGAATTTGCACATGAGAAAGGGGGAATGGTGGGAAGGGATTTGTAGGACAGGGTTCAGATTTAATTGAAAGGAGAGTCACACTTGAAAAGGATGGCAGGGGAGGGACCAAGATGGAAGGAATGTGGCACTTAGTGACATGGTCCAGTTGATGTGGTGGTGTTAGGTCATAGTTTGGACTGGATGGTCTCAGAGGTCTATTCCAGCCTCGATAATTCTGTGATTCTGTGAATGGACGTAAGAACTGCTCACCGTAACCTGCCCCTGGGAGACGTGTATCAAGGTTTGCCATGTTGTATCAGGTGGTAAAGGAAATCACAACAAATAAAAGAGCTCCAGAATGTATAAGTGAAGTTGGAAGGAAAAGCAGCAGCAGGCAATGAAGGCAGGGCAGAGGTCAAAGGTAGCCAAGATGCTGTCACAAATGGAGTAAGTACTTTGTCCCATTTTCATGATGGACAGATAAGAGATAGAAAATTGGAAATGAATGCTTCCTAAATGAGATGAAAACCTGAAGATGGATTGTGCTCTGATGTGTTTCATCCCAGCAAACAAGCCAACTTAAAAGGCCAGCCTGGCCAGCTTGTCAGTGACTGACTCACCAGTTCTTCAGCAACTGAATTTTAAGATGAAAGTGGTAATTTGGGTCATTAGCTAAGGGATAAGATGGAAAAAGAAGAAGAGTGAGTAGAGACAACATCAGAGGGGCCAAGATACAAAATGAGCTATAATTGGGAGAGATTACAAAGCATATGAAGGGATAATTTTTAAGGACAGGAGAAATGACATGGCTAAGGAAAGATACAGTCCAGTTCTGAGAGAAGAAGAAGGGAAAGGGGACCTATCAACAGATATACCTGAAAATACATCAGCTGTGGAGGAATGGCAGAGAATGAAGAATTCATGTAAATAGACAAATACATTGAGCAGCTGTCTCCCCTACCATGTGCTCACATTTTTTCCTGCTGCCAGAGAACACTGATGTTTCTTATTTATTTACTTCTAATTACTAAGATACAGACTTCCACTGATGAGATAAATGTAGCTCAGGATGCTGATCTTCCCCTTCTCTTCCCTCAGGGTGTCTCTCCAGCATCTAAATCAAAGCCTTGTGAAAATGTCATTGCTCCACACCACCTCTCCAACCGCTGTGGGCTCTAAGCCCCGCTCCCTGAGCCCAGAACACAGCCAATGCCAGAAGCAGAGGCAGGGACCAAGCTTTCTGACTGCCAGGCATTTGCCCTGCTCCATGGGGCAATGGCACATCCAGCAAAATCTTGGAGTCTAGGTTGAAAAGAGATGGAAAACCAAATGTGGAGAATGAGATGAGACTTGCAGGTGGCAGTGTGTGCTGAGAGGCCTGATGTAGGTTGCTGGCAGAGATCACAAGGGCAGAACAGTTACAGCTGGTGTCTGTGAGGCTGCTGTTTCAGTTCAGGATGATGAGACATCACTTTTTTCCTGCCCTCTAATGCAATTGTTCACCTTTACCTACAAAAGAAATGCAACCCTGCACTTCACTGGACTGTGCTTACCTCTGCAAAGCAAAACCCCTCATTATTTGTGCTATGATCTCTAAAAGGCAAGGTGCTGAATGTGGATCGTGCAGGTTTGGCACACATGGAGTTCTTCCTCCTTGGAAATACCCAGTGCCATCAGCCCCTTGCTGCCAGTGCAGAGCTGTGTGTACAGAGCCTTGGCAGGGCCTGGCAGCACTGCCCGAGGGCAGAGATGCATGGGCAGAGTGTGGGGCTGGTGGAAAAGCTGCCAGGAAAGACAAGTCATTCTGGAACAAGTTTTACTCTTGGATTGTGTTTTGGAACAAAAGCTTGCCCAGAATAGATGAAAACCTGAGCGGAGAAGCCCAGCAGGACTTGCACAACGGTGTTCCTTGAGTTCACATTGGGGCAGAGCAATAGCACACAGAGGAAGATTTCTCTGCATCGTTCCCCTTGTTTAGCAAACACATCTCCAGATGCCAGCAGTACTGTTATCTGGCAGGAGCACTTCTCTAAACCCTGTCAGTCATTCTTAATGGCCAGAACAAGTTTTCATCAAAAATAAGTCTTCCAGAATGATGTTTGTTTTGAAAATACAGCTCTGCTTGGCCCACTGCACCATCTTCATCAGCTGGAACAAGATAAAAGGACCTGTTGTTTGGCTGAGTAACTCAGATCTCTTCTCAAGGAAAGTGGCACATGGTCCAGAAGGAAGGCAAAGGAAACAGGTTTGCATTTGCTATCCTCGTGCTTTCTCTGTCCACAGCGTGCTGCAAGGTGAGGAGACAGGTCTGCCCCCAGGGGAGAAGCTCCAGGTGGTGAGAAAACACCCGCAGCCACAGGTAAGGGATATGGCTTGGCACTAGTGATGTGGGCAAGAGAATGGGATGGCTTATCATGCCACTTTAATTTCTGAACTGCAGACGCTCTAGTTCTCCTGTCAGGAGAGCTCCTCTCTGTGTTAATTGCTCAGTTTTGGCTGAAAGGTTTGTTTTGTTGCAGCTTCAGATTGACTAAAAAATATGGAGCAGCTCTGGAAAGCGTGCAGGGTACTGAACCAGGCTGAGAATGTAGGGTGCTTTCATTCTGCAGGCAGGAGCCCCTGTGATGGGCCACTTCGATCTCAGCCAGCAATGTAATTTAAAACTTGGAAAAGTGAAGGGAAAAATGAACTTGCAAGTGACCTCCCTTATCCACGGGTTCCATTCCTAAGACATCACTTGGAAAAGTGATGTCTTCCACTTTTTAAGTGGAAGTGTCATCAAGAAACAGAAGGATCCCAGAGTTTTACCTTCAGGGAAATAATATTGTCTGATCTTAACCCATTCTGCTGTCCCGTTTCAAAACAAGAGATAGTTAGGAAGAGGCACAGAAGCCTCTGTAACTCTGTCCCTGATGTGGGCATCTGTGCCAGTGTGAATGCAATTTACATTGTGGTCTCAGGGTTGTGGTTAATCAGGTCCATAAGTGAAAACAAACAAATCAGCTGGCACCACAGGGAGGTGCTTTTCTCTTTGATTTGTCTGAGGTTGTTTTCCTTTATTTACCCACACAATCTGCACGAGCCCTGCAGCTAAACAAGGCACGTGATGTACATGACCGAGACACCTCATGGCTGTTTGCTCTCCCACCCTAGCTCTCCTGGTGCAATGGAGGATGTGTCAAGCCAGAGGTCAGGACAGAGCAAAGATGTATCAAGCTGCCTAACACTAGATGAGAGTCCTCCCAACTTTATACCCATCAAATTGGAGGAGCGTGAGCCTGCAGACTTCAGCACCAAGGATCTCATCCTAAGGAAAGCCAGAGAGGTCTGCACATGCAGTCATCAAACCGTCACCACCTTCTTCTGTCGACTGTTCCCAGTGCTGGACTGGCTTCCTTGCTATAATGTCAAGACACAATTACTTGGGGATGTCATATCTGGCCTCCTGGTGGGGATAGTTGCCATCCCGCAGTCCATCTCCTACTCCCTCTTAGCCAACCAGGATCCTATCTATGGAATCTACACCAACTTCTTCTGCAATATCATCTATGTTGCTATGGCCACCTCACGCCATAACTCCGTGGGCTCCTTTGGTGTCCTGTGCCTGATGATTGGGCAGTCTGTGAACCGGCACCTGCAGCTGGCAGGGTACAGCGATGACAACACTGGCTCTTCGCTGGTGGACAACTCCACCTTCAGCAACGGGACAGGTGCCTGTGACAGCAGCTGCTATGCCATCACGGTGGCCCTTTCCTTAAGCTTTCTGGTTGGTCTTTACCAGGTACAAATGTTCACTGTTGTGCTGTTTCTTCTCTGTCCTTTCCCCCTAGAACCTTCTCTGAACTATAGATCTCTAAGCTCTCTAAGACAGCCTTGATGCTGTCTTAGAAATCATGAAAAACCTTGCCTGACATCACTGAACCCCAGCACCCTTGAATCAAAGGCAGTGGTTCAGAAACCCCCAAACACAACTGAATGTGGGGTTTTGTTCCCTCCCTTCCCTTGGTGATAGGCCAGGTCCTGGAATGTATCTGAAACATTCTTTAGGAGCAGACACAGGAAGGGAGGAGAGGGAACCATGAAGCACATTTCTACCACCCCAGTCTTGGAGCTGGGCTAGCTCTTGGTGCAGGTTAGAGCAGGCTTGGGGGTGGCAAGTACAGCATTCAAGGACCCTGCCATCAGCAGGGAGCCATGCTCCCTGGCAATGTCCCTGCTGCCTGGACCTAGCTGTCACTGCAATACTTCCGAGCCTTTCACCAGTGCATAACAGTGGGTTTATGCCAGAAAGTGATTCTCACACCTGCTTGGATGTGGCTGCTGCCTGGAATTTCAGTGTCAGCTACACATCATCGTGTGTAACGAGACGGCAGCAAGGACCATAATTGTAGGGTTTTGTGCACATCATCTCAGGACACAGATGAGCCTTATAGGTAGGTCTCTAGCTTCCCATATCCCAGATTAACTGCTAAGGACAAAGTCCTCTGTCTGACACTGAATGCTCAGCAGGCAGAATAGCCAGAGATGCTAAAGTGAACTCAAACTGACATTAATTGCCAGCATCCTCTCCCAGTCCTCACTGATGCTAAAGGTATGTCTGGTTTGCTTTTCAGATCCTGCTGGGGGTTTTCCAGCTGGGCTTTGTGGCTGTTTACCTGTCAGAACCTCTCCTCAGTGGCTTTGTGACTGGCTCCAGCCTCACCATTATCACCTCCCAGATGAAGTATCTCCTGGGACTGAAAATACCTCGTCATGAAGGGGTAGGGTCCTTCATCCTGACGTGGATTGACCTTTTCAGATACATCCAGAACACCAACATCTGTGACCTGGTCACTAGCCTAGTTGCTTTGGCCATCATAGTGCCTGTCAAAGAGATCAATGACCGGTATAAGGAGAAGATGAAGGCCCCATTCCCCATAGAGCTGCTGGTGGTCATCGCTGCCACAGTAATATCTTACTACTTTAACTTCGAAGAGCGATACAAGTCTGCTGTTTGTGGGGCTATTCCCACTGGTTTCAAGAAACCCACTCTACCAGATGTAAATCTGTTTTCCAGCCTGGCAGTTGATGCTCTGCCCATTGCTGTTATTGGCTTTGCCATGACTGTCTCCCTGGCCGAAATCTTTGGCAAAAAATACGGCTATGCTGTCCGTGCCAACCAAGAGATGATTGCCATTGGCATGTGCAACCTGATCCCTTCTTTCTTCTACTGCTTTGCCAGCTCTGCAGCCCTGACCAAGACTCTGCTGAAGGAGTCCACGGGGGCCCAGACTCAGGTGTCTGGCCTGATCACCTCCCTGGTGCTGCTGCTAGTGCTGCTGTGGATCGCCCCACTCTTCTACTCGCTGCAGACCTCCATCCTGGGGGTGGTCACCATTGTCAACCTGCGGGGGCCTGAGGAAGTTCCGTGACATCCCCCGCATGTGGCAGCTAAGCAAGCTGGACACAGTCGTGTGGTGGACAACCATGCTGTCCTCCACGCTGATCAGTACAGAGATTGGGCTCCTCGTGGGTGTCTGCTTCGCTCTGCTCTGCATCATCTTCCGCACTCAGAGACCCAGGGCCACGCTGCTGGGTAAGGTCAGCAACACAGACATCTATGAGGACCAGTCCACCTACAAGCAGCTCAGTAGTATTGTCAATGTCAAAATCTTCCGCTTTGAGTCATCCCTCTACTATGCCAACAAGGACTATTTCAAGACTGTTCTCTACCAGAAAACTGGGGTGAATCCTATCCTGCTGGCTGCTAAGCACCAAAGGTTGGAGACCCAGGCAAATGCAGACACAGGCAACAGCAAAAGCTTTTTTAATACCAAGTTTGGCTGTCTGAAACCTGCCAAGAGCAGAACTGAGGGGCCTCCAGCAGATGCTCATCCTCCCTCGTTAGATATGCACACCTTAATCCTTGACTGTGGAGCAATGCAATTCATAGATACTGTGGGTCTCTCTGCGCTAAAGGAGACGCGTCGTGACTACAAGGAGATTGGTGTCCAGGTGCTCCTGGCCAACTGCAACCCTTCCATCCGGCACCGGCTCCGGGAGGGAGGCTGGGCTGGTGACACAGACAGTGGTGGTGGTCAGCTGGCTTTCCATAGTGTCCATCATGCAGTGCAATTTGCTGAGTGGTGGTACCATGTGCAGCAGGAGGAGAGCAAGGATGAAATCATAGAATGTTTTGGGTTGGAAGGGGCCTCAAGAGGTCATCTTGCCCAGCAGCCCTACAGTGAACAGGAACATCTTTAACTAGAACTGGTTGCTCAAAGGCCCATCCAATCTGACCTTGAATGTTCCCAGGAACGGGGCACCCACCACCTCTCTGGCGACCTGGGGCAGTGTTTCAATCACATTGTAAAACATTTCTTCCTTTTATCTTTCCTGGACACCACAGACCTGAACTTCCAGGCATCTGTGTAGACCTGTGCGTGAGGAGTGATTTTGAATCAAGGTGGGCCTGGTGTGTACTTGAGAGCAGTTTTAGTCTTTGTGGGGTCACAGCATGCAATAAATACTTTGCTGAACTTGTCAGCAGCAGGCATGGGGCGAAAGCACGGCAGAAGTGACTGCCTACAGGTGAATGGTCCGAGAGGCATTCCCAGGTCTGTCCGGAAGGTGAGGAGCCCTTCTCTTTGGAAGGGCTGAGAGGGGCCTCTCAGCAAGGCGATGGGACGCCAGGCTGCCACTGGCAGCTCCCATTAACCCTCCAGTCCCACCCCCGCCTCACCGCTTTCCGAAGGGAGCCCCCGCCCCGCTCTGCCCCGTCACGCGTCTCGCGTGGGCGCTGGGGGGCAGGAGTGAGCCGCGCTGCGCACCCCGGGGCGGCCGCGGTGCTGCGGGACCGCCCGTGGGAGCTGGGGGTTAGGGACGGAGGTCGGGTTGAGGCTGCCGTGTCAAACCCGCTGCTTCCAGCCGCGGGGCGCTGCACCCCGGTACCCAGTCCCGCGCCGGGCCGGAGGGTGCCTGCGGCCGGCCGGGGCACCCCGGGCTGAGGCTGGGACAGCTCCCGGGGGCTCCCAGCGTCGAGAGGCAGCTTGACTGCCGGGATGTACACAAGCAGATAATCCGGGGGCACCCCCGCCTGTTTACCGCCTGGCGTTTGGCAGTGGCTTTGTTTCCACTGTCCTCAGCAACACCGACGGCCCAGTACGTGGGGCTGCAGCAGGTATCGCTGCCGGGAGGGGGCTTTGCAAGGGATTATCCCCGGAGGTCTGTGATCGACCCAAGATTTATGTCTGGAAATCCCATTCCCCATAGCACCTTGGCATTAACCACCACCTGATTGCTTTTGGGGAGAGAGAGGGTCGGGATGGGACAGTAAGCTATAGGCAAGGTCTGCCTTCGGCTTCTTGGGAGGGCCCTGGTGATGCTTCCCACCAGTCCACAGGAAGGCACAGCCCCAGCCTCTGGGGCCAGGCATGAAGGTAAGCAGCTCCTCTCGGCTGTGCAGCTCAAGGAAGGGGGCTGCAGTTTGGACGTACCAAGAAGATTCACAAGCAGAACTGGAGCTTGTTACCTGGAGTTTCCTTCTGTGTGCAGTTCCAGTGTCTGTATAGTGGCCCAACACAGAGCAGCTAGGGAAAGTGAGCATACCAGCATCCTCTCTTGTGGTGCAGTCTCTTGAAAATTGCATTGTGGAGAATACACACCCCAAGGCATCCTTGGGTGCCAGACAGCAAGGTCACTCCCCCACCTCCTGAGATGTGCCAGGGATGAAAACCATCAGTCCAACTCACTCCTTCAGTCACTAATGCACGTTCATTTTTTGCCACTTTATTTTGAACTGCCCTTTTCTTTCCCCACCACCACTCTGAGTCACTGTGGTGAGCATATTGCAGAGGCTCATTTATTTTCCAAACACCCTAAAGCATGGAGTTTAACAGCCCCTCAACAGCCACAAAATAGCAGCAACACACCCAACAAGAGCAAAGCACTTCCCTTAAAAACACAGAAGTTTCAGAAAACTGCTGGGAGTTTGTTCAGCTCAGGCCCTTTCTGTGGCTCAGAACACTCAGCTGCAGGGGAGGAGAGGTGCTTTCCCCTGCTGTTACCTACAGCCTAGGGTTGCTGGGGCTTCTGTGGCTGAAATGACAGATTTCCTCTCCAAAGAAGGTGTCTGACATCACCAGCTGCTCTTCATGAACTCTAAACCATGTACCACAGCTTACAATGGCCACAGTTCTCCCAGTGTTTGGCAGAATCTGTGCCACCTTCCACATGAATGGCTGGATCCTGATTGCAGCTGGACACACAGTGCTGTCACTGTAGCAGGAGGACAGGGGTGTCTTGTGCCTGTGGCACAGCTGAGTGTGCAGTTGGAGGAAGCTCAAGATCTCAAGTGGACACAGGGAACTGTCCTTTGTGCAGGCAGCATCTTGCTGGCTTTGCTTCTGCGTTCCAGAGGTGAGTCTTTGAGCTATGAAGGCTCTGCAGCATTGCCAAGAACCAGAGTAGCTTTTCTTTTGTGAACCCCATCTGTAAAAACACCTTCTTAATATGTGACTAATCCCCTGGCCTCCTCCAGCAGCATCAAAGATACTCCACTGATGGGAACTCTAGCTTTGGCAGCCACTTGGGAGCCCTGGGACAGGACAGTGCTGTAAATTAAATGTATAGGAAAGGAATTCCATTAGCTCTGCTCAGGAAAATGGTTTCTTGTGGCCAAGAGGCTATTTCAAATGTATTAAAGAGGATGCTATGCCCAGCTGCTTGCATATCCTTGGAGTGAGGTTATGTCAGCTGAAGCTAAACTGACTCAAGAGGCCAGTGCAAGCCTCACTGAGCTGGATGGACCAGGTGTGCTCAGCATGCTTTGGGTGTGAGCAGGGTGCAGCTCTTGGAAGCTGCAGCACCTCTCTCCAAGGGTCCTTGCAGGCCACCACAACATGAGGCAACTCTCCAGGGAGGTTGCATCAGCCATGGAGCAATGAGTAATGTGGTAGTTTTGTCTCTGAAAAGCAAATCGGTACAGAAGAGTTTTGTTACCTGCAAGGTTGGTGACCTTCCATCCCTTTTGGAATAGCATTGCCATAATAAGACAAAATGAAAATGTTTGTTAGACTTTAGATGAATTTATGATGTCAGTGGAATCATAAAGCCACAGCAGGAAATAAATCCAGTGCTGATAATTCCTGGGCACGGTCTGGTGCAAGATGCCACGGATGAGATTACCGTCAGAGTGGCAGTTTCCCCAGGCCTCTGTGGTGGGAAATGGCTGTTAATGTGAGCAGTTTCTGCTCAGGGCTGGGAGAAGGGTGGCATATACTTGGCATTTAGCCAGCAGGTTTTATGTGATGCCTTATCTTGGAAAGGAGAACTGAGGTAGTAACCTCTTTCCCTCTCCTCTCCAGCCCTGAGCAGCTGGGATCTCACTGGCAGTCCTTGCACAGGCTACTTGCCCAGGTCTCCCAGTCCATCAGCTCCAGCACCAGCTTCCAGCCCACAAGGCAAACATCCTGGTGATCCAGCATTCTTCTGTCCCCACAGGTCGCCAAGGTAGCTCCTGGCTAACTGATATTCTTATATCAGTTCCTATGAAGAGGCCCTGGGCTGTAAATGACACAGAGGAGAGACAAGGAAGGACAAACGGCACAGTCTAAGGTCAGCTTGTAATCAGTGTCCTGGGAGAGCAGGCTGGCCTCTCACCAACTACATCTCCTGGTGGAGGCAAATGTGAGCAGAAAGTGACCAAAATAACTCTGGGACAGCTCCTAGTGAGAATGTAAGGCACTTGTCTACCCCCAGCATCCAGCTGCAACAGCCTGAGTCCCCCTGTTTGCTAAAGGGCTTTGACAACTCAGCTGGGGGATGACCCACCACATCTCCCACCTAAGGCGACTGGCCACTGTGTCCCACTGCCAACAGGTTGCACCCCATGGCACCTCAAATGCCTGTCCCTCGAGGCTTCATTAGGGACCAAGGAAATGCTGTGCAGCTGGAAGCAAATGTTCTCCCTCCTAGTAAGCAGCTCACCTGTTACTCTCCTCTGTCTCCCCCTGCCTTGCTGTGGATCTATAAATACTTCAGGAATGTGATAAATAGAGGATGGCTGCTAAGGCTTTGTCAGCTGCAGTTGGAGCTGACTGTGCAACTGTTAATTATGGCTCAGCAGCAGCTGGACAGGTTTAAATCCTTTTGATGCTTTGAAATGCCCCCTCTGGGGAAGTTTAAGGAATAAAGGTTGTCATGGCTGATGGGTGTTTGCTTCCCTTCTAGAAAGCATACGAGACTCTGTTGCTGGAGAGTTGTTCTCCTTGCTTCCATTGCCTGTTCCTGGAAAAACACACTCTGTATAATGGCAAGAAGTTGCTTCTGCAGATCTATGACTGCAGTAAAGCAGTTAGCATGCTGCCAGCGGGTACACAGAGTTTGTCCATATAAGCTTTCTGTAGCAGACAAAACTGAGCTAGAGAGAGAAAGCAGTGAGCTGTGGGCAGTGGTCAGCATTAATGGCCCACTGCAGACAGCCTGGTGATGAAGGCATCACCAGACAGTGGCTTGGGCTACAACAGTCCAGCTGTGGGTGAACAACTCCTGAAGGGTTCGGCACAATCCAGGGACTCTTCTGGGCTCCCTCTCCCCTGGGATCTTGCCTGGCTGAGCTCTGTGGGTGTCTGTGTCTTCAGGTCATTGCACGGCCCAGGCTGGCTGCAGGTAAGTACAGGGTGTCCTTGTACATCCCTGAAAGGAAAAGCTGTGCCATCACCCCACCACCCACAGTGCTCCACCAGCAACAGTCACATCCTTGTTCCCATAGGGACCAATGCCAACTCCAAAGGGAGAAGCTGTCAGCTTTCAAGGAGAGAAAGAAAAGGAGGAAGGCCAGAAATTAAATGAGCTGAAGAGAAAAATTACTCTGGGCAAAATTCTTGCAGCATCCAGGATACTCACAAGTAGCAGTAGCTGCTGGTCTCTGTGATCTCCTGCAAAGCAGTGGTCAGCCTTGTGGCTGGGAAGTCTTTCTGCAGTTGTCCTTTTGCTATTGAACTATCTCTATTCTTTGCTCTTTCTTCATCCTTACCTGGAAAGGAATCAGATGGAGTCCATCTTGTGTCTGATCATTTTCTGCCTTTTAATCAGAAGGTACATGAGGAAGAGGAGGCAGATCAAAGCACCTCTATTTTACTCATCACTGCAAACCCTGGTCTTCATGCTGCTTTTTCTGTGACAAATAATGCTGCCCTCAGTCATTGCCCAGGAGATGACAAACCACCCCACTCTCCTGGGGATGCTCCCTCCAAGTTTCAAGCAGGTGCTCTGCCTTTTGCTGTGCCATTATTCACTGGGAGGCATACATCTCCCTAGCTTTTGGGAGACCTCTTTGGGGAAGACAGCTGCATAGTTCTTCTAGCTCTATGCAGGACTGATGTCTCTGGCTAAAAATGGTGTTGCAGCTTCTTTTAAAGGCAGCTCCCTGGGCTGCAGCCTGACCTGCAAAGCCTGCTGAGGTAAGTGCATGCACTGCTTGTGCCCCGGAAGGCTGAGCTGAAAATGCTGCTCTGCTGAAGACCTCAGCTGGAGATACTGCAATATCATCCCAAATCCCTGGAGCTGGGCTGGCCTTGGGAGGCATCTCAGTTTGGCAACTAACATCTCCAGAAGGCCCAGGTAGATGGGAGGTACATGGTTCAGGTCTACCCATCCCTGCCCTCTGCCAGTGAGGGCAAGCCTGGCACAGCAACCCCCTCACAGGTGGTTTTTGCAGGCCAGGGAGCAGCAGTGCTGATGCCAGTATAGAAATGGTGTCCACACCACCTCTGTGTGTACCTTGCCCTGGCTTGAGTCACCAAACATCACTCATGCCCCAGTTGTTTAGCAAAGAGGAAAGTAGTGCTGCCAGACCATGCTGTGGATTTGTCATGATGGTCACAGGACAAGTTCCCAGTTCGATATGGGGTGTTAGGGGAAGAGTAAACCACAGAGGAAATCCACCAGTGTCACAGGAGGCTGGGAGAATGAAGATCAAGAGGAACAAGAACAGAGCTCTGCTGGTCTAGCACAGGAGAGCAGCTCCTGAGGAGAAGACACACACTGGCTGCCACCTGAGGCATTTCACCTATTAGCTAATGAACTGGCTCAGGTGCTGCTGATTATGGTTTGAACAGGCCAAGCCTGTGCCAGTGGGACTAAGGAAAGCAAGAAGGGAGCAGGAAGGGAGGGGGTGGACATGGTCACAGGCAGACACTGCAGCCTTGGGAGTGCTGGGCTCTGTGCTGCCTTCCTGGCAGCAGCCATCTGCCTGGCTAATTAGTGCACCTTCTAATGTCCTTTGAGAGTCTGAAGTCCTTGTTAGTAATAATAACAATGATAATAGTCAAGATTAAAAATAATTAAGGAAGCAAAATGTAGTGGAGATTGGATCCTCAACTGCCTGGATAACTGAAGGGATTCCCCTGGGGTCCTTCCCTGGAGATAAGGCCAATGTTACAAGGTGATGGTTGTGGTCCACTGGAGCGGAACAAGGGTTTGGAGCAATTTCAGAAGCACTAGCAAACTGCTGTCTCATATGTTGTTGTTGTCTCCTCCCTTGCAGGCTGTTTGCTCAAGTATACCTCCATCTCAATGAAAAGACAACAGAGAAGAGCTGACAAGCAGACTCCTGACCGTGGGGGATTTATTAACAGGGCTGGAGGAAACAGTGAGCACCTTGGTACTGGTAGCGCTGCTTGCTGTGTGTGTGGCAATCAGTAAGTGACAGTTTGCCGTGGTCTGTGGGGGTGGCAGACGTGTCATGCTGGCACCAAGTGGAGGATAATGGAAGATGTGAATGCTGGCTGCTATCAAATCAAGCTGTGGAGGGAAATGACATTCCACAGAGGGCTTAAGGCAGAGGCTGGTGGTGTGGGCACAGCCAAATGATGGGGTTTTGGGATTTCTGGTTTGTTTTTATCTATCTGGAATACATGTCTCAGAAACTTGAAGAGCAACTCTTCCTTGGTGCTGTCATCACTGAAAAAAGTTGAGGAGAATAAATTGTTTCCCAGCACACCCCTAGCAGGCTATAATCCCAGTTTCTAACAGCCATCAGACACACAGCACAGGAGTGATGAGTGCAGGCTCTTGGCTCAGGCAGGCAGGAGAATTCACATTGTGATCTTGATGGGTCGAATAGGAGCAGGGAAAGCTTTGCGTCCCCCTGTTTGGCAGCAAGGTAAACTTCTGAGATTCTTTGCCTTCAGAAAAGTAAGAAAAGCCTCAAAGAAGGGCAGAAAGATGGCAGAGATAAATGGCAGGGCAGAAGGAGCTTCCTTTGCCTGAGACATGGAGGACGGTGAGCTTAGACCATGAGGATTCAACCTCGGTGATTCTGTGATTAAGCTGGACTGTGGTTCCAACTGTATCAGAGCAGCTCCAGTCATCTGCTGCCCTTGGCCTCTGTGGCCAAATCTTGCATTTTTGTCACTCTGCGTGTGTGTTTTGCAGTTTTGGGGCTCTTTGATGAGTGCCTGGACAGCTCTGGCTCTTGGGACTCACTGAGGTCTGTGAAGATAGCTGTTGCTTCTTTAAAAATGGAAGTATATAGCCCACATAGTTATGGGGAAAGAGTACAGAAAAGGTGCTGTTATTAAGCCTAAAGGCTGAAAAAAGAGAGTCTAGCAAGAAGAAAATATTGTAAAATACATGCCAGGCCAGAGAGCAGCTGAAACTCACAAAGCAGGTGATGAACAAGATGTGATGAACAAGATATGATAAAGTTCAATAAAGCAAAGGAGAAATAAGTGGGGAACGATGACACCTGAAAGTTGTTTCCTCTCCAAACCATCCTTGCCAAGGAATCTCTTCATTGCTTTTCTGTGTTACACTAATATCCTTTCTTGGGGGGAAGAAAATGTTTAATTGAAGCATTGAGCTTCCAACAAATGCTGTCCCTCTCTTCTGAATTAGTGCTTACCCTAAATGCAACAGTTGGCAGTGCCACCACTGCCCTTCTCTGCTCTGTGCGGGCAGTGCGTGGGTAGAGGGCAGCGTGGGCTCACCAGCCACTGGATGGCATTGTTGGTTCAGATGCATCAGAGCTGTCCAGGCTGCCCTCGACCCTGGGCTGGAGCTGCTGCAGGAGGTTGGGCACCAATTTTCAGGAGACTGTGTGGTTCCTCTAACCCTGCTATGAAGGCAGTCATGACTTGGGTGGCACTGTGCATTGGCACATCTGCCACTGCAGGGCAGAGGGTATTGGGAAGAACCTGGTGCTGTGTTCAGCTGTTCCTGTGGGTGCCACTGATGCAATCAGCCTGGTTTCAGGGACTGTCTGGAGCACAAGTACAGCCTGGGACACTACATGGGAAGTACCCTTCTGTGGGGCAGTGTCCTGGTTTTGCTGGGATAGAATCCACCACCAGCCATGGTGTGCAGGCTGCTTGCAGTTTGGAGTCAGCCGGGGCAGCTGACTTGTGCTGGCTACATGTGTTACAGATCATAAAAGTCATGCTCGGTCTAAAGGAAGAACTTTGCTGAGGACAGGAGCTCCTCTTGCCTAGGCTCCTTCGCTTCCTGCTTCTTCCCATTTCTGGAGGAGCTCACTTGCTGTTCTGCTCCCAAGGATTGCTTTCTTTGTTATGGTGACCACTGTATGTTCACTGGGCTGAGTACCAAAACCAATACTTTATATTGGTATTAATTTTGCTGTCTCACTAAATCTGCTTTCAACCTGCAGGTCTCCTCTCCTTGTCCCTGATCCCCTCTTCTTGGCTGAGGAGGGGTTTTCAGGTGATAAAGCAGCTGCTGTAATTTAGCCCTGGATACAAGATAAAGGTAGGCAGGCAGCCAAGGGTGAGAGAAGGTGCAGCTTTGTTGTGTTCCTTTTCGTCTTCTTGCTCAGCCCAGAGAGAGCCAACACCACTACTGAAGTACCCTCAGAGTGGTGCGTTTGGGAAGAGGGAGGACTTGGGAGACAGCAGCCATGGCTTAGTCAATCAAAGGTTAGGAGCTGGTGCTATTCAGTTAAGATGTTGCAGACACAGTGGAGCCCTCTGCTTACTCAGGTCGCATTCTTACCTCGTGCCGTGCTTTCTTCCACCCCCACCTTTCTAGGCCACCTTGCCTCAAAAGCAATGGGGTCATTGCTCGCAGGAAGAGAACATCTCACCCTTTGCCTGGGGAAGAGGCAGCACAGCCAGTGCAGAGTGAAGAGCCCAGCAGGTGGGAAGGTGCCTGCAGCAGCAGCAGTAGCAGCAGAGGAAGTTTAAATGAAAGGAGACTTGATCTTCTCGGAGCATTCACAGAAGGGAGGCATTCAGCTTGCACCTTCATGTGCAGATTGAGAGAAATTACTATTTGAAACGAAAGTGTTAGACTGGAGGGCTTGGTGCTTTGTTGGTGGGGTGAGCTCCTAAGAGTGCTTCATTGGAGCTTGTAGGCATGCCTGCCTCTAATGCTGCTTTTTACCTACCTGCATAAGCAGCGCCTGCCTCTCCATCTAAGACATACACCTGTTGATAGGCTCTTAGAGCTGTCAAGATCTCCACATCTAGTGGAATCACTGCTGAAGGAAACGGGAGCATTAGTGCACACTAAAGCATTAGCTTCAGGAGAAGCCCCTGGGAATGCCAGTGTGGTTATGTGAGCAAGCAAGGAATGTTCCCTGCTTCTTTGCACACAAGGAGAAGAAAGCACCAGCTGCCACAGGCGCATGGTGTACTCCAGATATGCAAAAGGGCACTTCACATGAGGGGTAATTAATGCAGGACCCCCTTGCTGCCTGAAGCCAAAAATGTTTGTAATGCAGCAGGAGGAATTAATGGAAGAACAATTAATTGAGGCACTGGTGTCCTCTCTGGCTGAGGCACTTGGTTAACTGCAGATCACTGGAGGTTTCAAGAGTGTCCCAGGGATGCAGTGTGCTTGCTTGAGCCTTCCTGCCCAACTCCCCTAGCCTCTTCCTCCTGTAGCCACTAGTAGCCACTAGAGATAAAGCGTGGGATTAGATGGACCAATTTTAGTCCCCAGACATTACAGTAACTAGGCTGAATACTGCTGGGAAGCTTCAGGTTGTTGTGGCTAGACCACAGGCAGACATTTCTCTTTTCATTATCTTAATTTTTTTACCCTAGAGACTGTGTTAATGCAAGGTAGTTCACGTGTGTGGCCTGGAAAGGGAAGCGCAGCAGCTGCTGCTGGTGAAAGGTGATTTCCTCTTGCTGAGCTCTTCTACCCTTGTGCCCAGCCTGACCTACCATGCCTGTTACTCAGCTTAAAATATCTGCTGTGTTTGGGGAGCTGCAGAATTAATTTCCCTTCAAGGCTGTGAAAATGTTGCAATGTGGACACTGCAGAAATGAGAACTGAGAATGGCTGAAGGTTAAACAGGGCACAATGAGAGAGTGTCGGGTGGGGAATTTCTGGTATTTGTTTCTTGAAGTGAAATTGTCCTCTGCATTTATTAGTGGCCAGGGTAGTTCTGCAAATTCTAGCTTTGGCTTTTGATCCTAGCCACAGAGGAGGATTAGCTGTGTGTCTGTCTTGTCAAAGCCCAGCTCTGCGATGGGCTTAGCTCTGCTAAGCTGCTGCAGATCACCAAGTATCATCCTGGAGACATAAAAGCAATCACCACTGTTTGGAAAAAACACATTCTGGGAAGTGCCATCCATGGTGGCTACCAGGCTGTGAGAGGCTGGCCTCTTAGGCAAGCACTGGCTGTAACCATGTGCCCATCCAGCATGCAATTGCCAGAGAAGTTTTGCAAACCACCTGCAGGCTCTGGGCTGTTCTCCTCTCACTATGAACAGCTCTAAAGAAAGAAGCTTCCTTTTTTTCTCTTTGGTTTTTGACGATTTTGGGTGGGGTCAGAAATAATGTTCCACTAAGTAAGCAAAGGACTTCAGAAATAAGGTTTCCATTTCCAACAGGTGCCTCAGTTTTTCTTCCTGGGTAGCTGAGGGCACCCTAGAGCAGTGCTCTGTTGCTGGCTCCCTTCTTTGCTGGGCCCAGCCTCCTGCTTACTGAATGGCCATAACTCCAGTGGGCTCCCATCTCAGTGCTGACCTGAGCTGGCCTGGCTGTGTTTCTGAGGCTGTGCACTGCAGTGTTTGTGTGTGATGCTCCAAGCACCACTGCCACTACTCACACAGCTCCAGCAGCCACAGGGATACACGATGGGAAAAGCCACAGTAGCAGCCTAAGGCTTCCAGTCCAGTGCAGAAGGTGAAGGATCCCTGAAGGCCAAGTAGTGGAAAGGAAAAAGTCACTCTGTGGGTTTATTTTTGTTTATATTTTAATAGTAGGGCTGCTCACGAGTGGAATCATCTATGTGCTGCCATGGAAACAGCAGCCTTGGTCCCCAGCATGGAGAGGGAACACTTGTTGGCCTGTTTGTGTAAAAATACCCAGGGGTGGTGCTGGGTGGCATGCGGCTGGCCAAGGGGGAGCCAGGCTGAGACACAACAGGATGTGCTTGTCACACTGAATAATGAGACATACAAATACCTGCACACAGGATCCACATTGTCCTATCTGGAGAAGAGCTGACAGGCAAAACTGGTGTGAATCAAACCGTTTTGGGTGAGTGCTCGTTTCCCAGGGGCCGCAGCACTTTGCATGTGATGCTTATGGGCATTGAAGCCGACAGCTTCTTGGCTCATGTGAACATGGGGAGCTCTGTGCAAGCAGAGGTCTGTGTGTGCAAAGTCTTCTGAGAGGCAGCAGTGTGGGAATGACTCACAGGCTGCTGTTCCTGTGGAGCTGAATTTCAACTGGTCTGGGGTGGGAAACAGTTAACTTTCTGTATATGAACAGGTTGAATGCGTTGGCCTTATGAAGGATGTGCCATGAAGAGATGGGCATGAAGACAGAGCATCAGCCAGCACTTTCCAAAACTGCTGGGGAACCAGCTCCTGGCTTCACTCAACCATGTGCTGAGCTTCAAATCTGTGAAGAGCAGGTTCTGTTCCCAGGCAGTTGCCATTCCTGAAAAGAGAAGAGATGCACATGAAGAAGAAATGCACATGAGAAATGGCAGAGAGGACCACATCCACACCAACCTCTTCCCTGCTTGGGTGGGACTGGTAAGCCTGGGACTGCTCTGCTGGCTCATGACCTAAATGTACTGGAGCACACTTTGATGTCATGAATGTGCACTGAGCTCTCACTGATGCCACATGGAAAGCCACTGGGGAGCCCTGCCAGAGGAAGGTGTCCTTCCTCTGCTAGCAGTGGGCAAGGGTGCAACCTGCCAGCTGCCATCACAGGCTGGCTTTGCCTTCAACACTTCAGAGCTCCTTCAGCACATTCAGTACCCTTGGACAGATTTGGGTTTCTTCATCCTTCTGTTCTGCCTGGAAGGCCAATGCACACAGTGTAGAGACCTAAGACTTTTGCTGAAGATTCCACAGGGGAGCTGATTTCTCTTTGTTGGCAGAAAGAGGAGCTTAAACAACTTCCTAACCTGTGTGCATTCAACCTGCTGAGCAGAGCTTGCATGCTTGCAGTCCCTCTCCCCCTACCCTGTCAGTGGAGCACAGCCCTACCTGAGCCCTGTCTGACCCAGCTGGTGGTCATTCATTCCAGCCAGCTTGTGAAGCCCCTTCATTTCTGCTTGTTGCCCTGTCTCGAGCTCATTTTCCACTGAGATCCCCATGACTGCACTTTACTTATGTGAACGTTCAGGGAGAAAGATTTTGAAGCTTCCAGGCTCAGATGCCAGAAGAGAACTCTCTTTTTGGGAGAATTTGCAGCGGTTAACCTGACTGCAAACATCTCATTCAGCCAAGCGAGGAGGAGAAAAATTACTTGGCTTTAATCTACTTCATCATCAAAAATATTTAATAAAAGAGGGAAAATAAAATCAGGGGGGCTTGTGGGCATCCTGAGAGCAGAAAAAGAGGTAGAATTAATCCTATCAATAATCCATGATGAATGATTCACTCAGCTCTTTTATTCACGGTTGCATATAGTTATCCTTATTCACGCGGAGATGCAGCACTCATGGAAATAGACACAGGCTCATATGCATATAAATGATGAGCCCAGCAAGGGCTCCTACGCAGCCAGGGTTACAGCTCAGCCTCGCTGGCACGTCATCCGTGGCTGCATGGACCTCGCTCCCGCCGCGCTCAGCACAGGTTGCTGCGCAGCCAGCAGCTCTTCAGAGCTTCAGGAGGTTTCTGCACAGAGCGAGCCAGGGACTGGCTCCTTGCTCCTTGTGTTTGCATGGCGAGTTCACCCATGTGCTCTAGAAGGGATGAGGAAGGGAAGGGGTCTCTGTCTCCTTTCCTCTTGGCAGGGTGGGGTTCTAGGAAGAAGGGCTATTAAAGCCAGCATGGCCCAGTGTCTGGCAAGCTCTGTGCTGCCTGCTGTGAGGGGTGGTGCCATTGTCCCCAGCCTTCAGCTGTATCCTCACTGCTCCCCTCCACTGGAACTTCCCACTTTTTAGCCGGTTTATACCAGAATCTTGTCTTTGGTGTCAGCAGTATGGTCCAAGTGTCCTAACAGCGGCAGCCAGTGCTTCCTGCAGTGCAGGAGGAGACTTGATGGGGTGCTTGGTGCCATGGTTTAGTTGATTAGGTGGTGTTGGATGATGGGTTGGATGCAATGATCTCGAGGGTCTCTTCCAACCTGGTTTATTCTGTTCTAGAAGAACAAACGCTCACCCCATGGTGCTGAGCCAGAAAGCTGGATCCAATCAACCCAGGGTGATGGCAGGAGGCAAAAGACATAGAATCATAGGATGGTTTTGGTTGGAAGAGACCTTTAAGGTCATCAGGTGCAACCTTCAACCTAAGACCACCATGGCCACTAAGCCATGTCCATCTTGGAGCAGAGGAAGCAGCAACCACAGGCTTAGTCCCACTGCCCTTCTGAAACCCTCTTTTGTGCTGTGTCACATCATCTAGCCCATTTAGCTTCCGACATATTTTTGCCTCCTAGGCACACATCTTTTATGTTTTTCTTCCCAAAACTGCTTTGCAGGGAAAAGAACCAAATGGAAAAAAAATAGAAATAGGATTTTTAAAAAAGGGTCTGTCACACATCTGTGGCCTGCAGAGAGAGGACTGAGGTGGCCCTGGACTCCCACGAGGAGGCAGGGGAAATGCCAGATAATGCTGAAGAGCAGAGGACACAGCCTCATCAGACACCACTCCAGCTTGGGCAGCACCATGGTGCTCGTGATCAAGAGGAAGACCCAAGATGCACATACACAGAGCCAGCAGCAACAGCAGGCTGCAGGGGCAGGCATGGCTTCACTGAGGGAGGAGAAGAGGCAGCCTCAGAGGATGCAGCCCAGCATAGACACAGCCTTGCATCCCCCTCAGCAGAGCCACAGCATCACCATCAGTTCTTCAGGTATCCAAGTCTGCTCAGGCTAAGGATGCTTTATTATCAACTGCTATTTCATCTGTTGTTTCATCTCTCCTGTCTTTAAATTTCTGATGGATTGTTTAGTAATTTCCAGCTCACAGACTGTAAATGTGGAATGTGTCTCCAAAAAGTAGAAAGGAAAGACAAATTTGTCCACTCACTCTTATCAGACTTATTTAATATTCCACCTCATGTGGCTGGAGCCAGGAAAGGGGTAGGTGGTCTTCCATATGTCTGTTCATTTAAAAGTTGGAGCTGTGTAGTTGCTGGAGAAAGAGGTTTCTGCAAAAGGCAGCTCAAGCCACCTGTGGGGAAGGGGCTGCTCTGCTCTCTGAGGGAACCCCTGTCCCACCAGCAGCTACCTGGCCCTATTCCAGCTCTAACTCTCTGCCTGGTGCTGACATGATTGCCTCTTGCTTTGGTTTCTTTTATGGTCCTGAGATAAAAAATACCTCAAAGTGTCACTCGGAGAGGGTATTTCAATGCTTACAAAATGACTCTGTGACCCTCAGGTGAAACTTGAATTAACAAAGTCTGTATTATGAACAGTGACAGTTAAATTATTAAAAAGGAAGGCAAATGTTGTCCTTTAAAGCTAAAAGTCAGGCCTGCCTTAAACTGGATTGTACATTCATATATCCAGGTAAGTCTTACAGGTGAATAAACCAAAGTGCTCTGCAGTGAGACTTCATAACCATAGATGTCAGAATTTGATTATTTAAAGGCTTGTTTGTTAACGTATCACTAGTGTGAGCCTCATCACTCATAGCTTCAGTTTGAACTGTTCCCACCCTAGGTTAAGCTGAGCACTGTTATAAAGAGACCACAAACCCAGATGCCTGTAAATGGTGTAGCATTCAGAGCGCTCCCTGGGCTGAATGATGTGAAGGAAGGACACGGTGACAACTGTGAGACGTAATTCCAAGTGAGGATGAGCACCAAATCAGCTGATATTGTAAATCAGACTGTGGACCAGAATTTTCCTCCTGCCTCACCTCTTCACAATAGTTTCCCTTGCAGAATGGACTAGGATCCAAACCACTGAGAAATATGAGGTGTTCAGCTATCACATCTGAACTTTTCAGCTTAAGTCTGGGCACCAAGAGATGCTGTCGTCCAGGCAGAGTGCTTACTTCAGAGGTAACCTCCCAGTGAGAGCAGGGAAGCTTGGATTTTAAATGGAATACAAACCCAGAATTTCTCCCCCAGCAGAGTGGGAGGACTGCATGATCTAAAGGCAAGTATAACCCCAAGAAACTTAATTTATTTAGACTCTCTTTTTAATAAAATGCAGCCCACTCAGCTGGGCAAAGCAAACCATGCTGTGCTCAAAGTGAACATACCATCTATGCCTAAAAGCCTCTCTGTTAAGCTGGTTTGATATCTCTCTCTCTCTGTCTTACATCTATGCCTGAATGTGCAGCCAGTGATCTAAAGCAGCGTCGGAGTTACTACTGCAGAAGCGAAGGCAGCGAATTCCACTGCATGGTGACTGTGATTCAGTCCTGATGAATCACTCAGCCACTTTTTTTTTTTCTCAACTAGGTCTTTGGCTTTATTATTGTTACAGAAGGAAAAAAGGATGAGGAGGGGAAAAAAAAAAAAGAAGAAGTCATTGCCTTATCTCCCTCTCTAATCCTTTCCAATTTTTCTTTTTAAACATTTAATTACATTTTTGTAGGCATTCCATTCAGGCTGAATAAAGCCTTTGATAATCCTGGAGGGAATCTGCAAGGTGTGATGCAATATGACTTGCTGGAACGTGTCCAGAGAAGGGCAACAAAGCTGGTGAGGGGTTTGGAACACAAGCCCTATGAGGAAAGGCTGAGGGAGCTGGGGTTGCTTAGCCTGGAGAAGAGGAGACTGAGGGGTGACCTTATTGCTCTCTACAACTACCTGAAGGGAGGTTGTAGCCAGGCAGAGGTTGGCCTCTTCTCCCAGGCATCCAGCACCAGAACAAGAGGACACAGTCTCAGGCTGCGCCAGGGCAGGTTTAGGCTGGATGTTAGGAAGAAGTTCTACACGGAGAGAGTGATTGCCCATTGGAATCGGCTACCCGTGGAGGTGGTGGAGTCACCTTCACTGGAGGTGTTCAGGAGAAGACTTGATGGGGTGCTTGGCTGTATGGTCTAGTTGTTGGGTGGGTTGGATTGTTTGATGGGTTGGACGCGATGATCTTGAAGGTCTCTTCCAACCTGGTGTATTGTATTATTATTATTATTGTATTATTATTATTATTGTATTATTATTATTATTATGATCCAAACTGATGACAGCGTTGGGGTTCAGCATGACCTGTTCTTGGGGTTCAGAGATACCGAGTGATGGGAGGGTCTTGCACTCTGCGACCTTCACGCGTCAGAATCCTTTCCCCATTTCATGGTTTGCACCTGGTAAGGCAAAGAATGTGGGACGATCCTGAGGGCAGGACTGCTGAGGAGCAGCAGCAGCAGGTAACCTTGCCCTGCTCAAGCACTGCACACATTCAAGAATCATTATGCAAAAGGTTCCATTTTGTTCAAGTTTCTGTGGACGGCTCCCTTGACTCTTGATCTATTCAGACCACTCCACAGACAGAAAAACACTTTGCTGCTGTAGGTCTTGCCTGGATGGAGAGATGGCTATGTAGACAGCTGCTACTCATGTAGAGTATTACTGTTCTCCAAATATTGGTGATACAAGCACACCAAAAGGTCATGAAGTAAGGAATTGGGTGGCAGAGGCAGTGGAACTGGAACCTAGTGCTGGTGCAGTGAGTGGGTGTGGGCTGGGATCATTGCCCTGTTCTCCAGCAGGACACAACCAGACTCCTACCAGCCCACCGAGGTTTACCTCTGCCTCTAACCACTGGGGCCAAGGAGGCAGGGCTGAAGAGGTCAGGCCCCTTCTCTGACTGCAAGTTTCAAATCTGTCTTCTAACATTCAGGTTTTCAATGTGCACGCCTCTAAGACTGCTGCAAGCACAGCAGGACTGAGACAGGTGTTTGCTGTGGTGCCAGCAGGAAGGGAACTGCTCAGCTCTCTTTCCCACCACTCTCCAACTTGACAGCTACAGGTGAGCATCTTTAATCCTGCCCTGCAACGCTGCTAGTCTTTGATCCAGGGAAGCATTTAAATTTGTTTGACTTCAGTTTGGCTGCTCTTGTGCAAACTGTAGCATGCACTTGGCTTGGGGCTCTGCACTCTGGTGTTTTCCCTTACACCCTATCAGGCTCATTAGTAGCTGCTGCTTGAGATCCTGACTCAGAACAACAGTGAAAGCAAGTGAGCAGCTGCTCTGAGGGCTCAGATCTTGTCAGGAAGAACTACAATTGCTTGCTCCGAGAACAAGCTTCAAGCCATGCACATGCAAATTTAGTATTAAAGATAGAAGATATAATAACAAATTGTCCAAATAGCTCAAGTTAGTACAATGGAGAAGAAAATGAAGGCAATGCAGAATTGTTTCAGGAATGCTTTAACTTTCAGTTTTAAAATGACCTATCTTGTCTCTACATAGGATAGGATAGGATAGGATAGGATAGGATAGGATAGGATAGGATAGGATAGGATAGGATAGGATAGGATAGGATAGGATAGGATAGGATAAACCAGGTTGGAAGAGACCTTCTAGATCATTGTGCCCAATCCATCATCCAATTCCATCTAATCAACTAAACCATGCAACCAAGCACCCCATCAAGTCTCCTCCTAAACACCTCCAGTGATGGTGACTCTACCACCTCCCCAGGCAGCCCATTCCAATGGGCAATCACTCTCTCTATGAAGAATTTCTTCCTAATATCCAGTCTAAACCTCCCCTGGTGCAGCTTGAGACTGTGTCCTCTTGTTCTGGTGCTGGTTGCCTGGGAGAAGAGACCAGCCCCCACCTGGCTACAACCTCCCTTCAGGTAGTTGTAGAGAGCAATAAGGTCTCCCTAAGCCTCCTCTTCTCCAGGCTAAGCAACCCCAGCTCCCTCAGCCTCTCCTCATAGGGCTTGTGTTCCAAACCCCTCCCCAGCTTCGTTGGACATGTTCCAGCAACTCAACATCTTTCCTAAACTGAGGGGCCCAGAACTGGACACAATACTCAAGGTGTGGCCTAACCAGTGCTGAGTACAGGGGCACACTGACTTCCCTGCTCCTGCTGGCCACACTGTTCCTGATCCAGGCCAGGATGCCATTGGCCCTCTTGGCTGCTGGGACACACTGCTGGCTCATGCCCAGCCTACTGTCAACCAGTGCCTTAGACCAGCCTCATCCACTTTGTCTTCAGTGCTGCAAGTCTGTGAAAATCCAAACTATGACAAGGTGTTTCTTCATGGTTTTGATCCCAGTTTTACTTTTCTTAGTGGTATTCTTTATCTGTCTTTCAGTTACTATAGTGATGAACAAATGCGTGCAGCAAGGACGAGGCCAGGCAGCCTGGGAAGGCATTTGCCTGCAGTGGCTGAAAGTACCACCAAATAGTTTGAGAAATCAGTTGAAAGGTCTTTTCCAAAACCCCTCAGATCTTTAAAAAAAAAAAACCAAAAGGTCCTATCAAACAAATTGATAATTAGTTGTGTTTAGAAGGCTTCTTATTTTTTAAGCTTTATCTATCTTGTCAGCAAGCAACACTTCATTGGGTGCTCTGGTTTTCCCTGTATCTACACACCATCAAAGATGTTATTTTTCCAGGTGCAAGCACCTAAATTGTCATTAAATAGCACGTAAAGAACTTCTCTGAACTTGTGTGTTCTCTGGATCACCCCATTCTAGTGCAGTTCTGCTCTGAGAAATGATAGCCTGCAGAGCTTGCAGTGATGTCCCTTGGGGTGACCCACAGGACCCAAGGGGCATTGCATGAGTGAAGCAGTCTGCCTGAATGCATGCTGTGGATCTCACTCAACAGACTCAGCCTCCTGGAGCCAGAAGTTACGTCAAAATAAAGAGGCCAAGCTGAAGGTCCTTGCCCTGCGGGTCAGGCTGTGATTTGTGAGTTGTCTATGCTGGCAGGGGCTGCTTGGTGTATTTCTTAGGGCACAGCATGGAGCCTACAAAGCTACGCAGAGCTCATGCACACCTGAGCATCAGTGGTGGTGAGAATCCAGCTAGACCCTGGAATAGCAGCTGAAGATGAATGCTGGCAATTAGAAAAATGTTGCTTCATTTCCAGAAGCAGGTCTGGTCAGACATCCTCCGGGCAGTTGCCAAGTACTGAGTCTCATGTTTATATGGGATGTTTACAAGCACGTTCCAAATGAGAAACTGCACAAAGCTGCTACAGCTTGAAACCCCCAGCCACAAAATGTGGAAGATGAGCACACCTGAAACTGAAGCTGCTCGGACCCTGCTTTCATGCTCAGTTCAATATTGCAATAGGTATTAAAAAATTCAGATGATGAAATTGTGGTGTCCAAGATGTGGTGTCCAGAATTAGTTGTGGTGTCCAACTCCGACAAAATTGAAGTTTGTTGAGGATCACCGGGCTAGATTTTCAGCTGCCAAAGGTCTAATAAAGGACCCTGGCTGACAGAGTGACAAACGCGGTGCTGCTCCGCTTCCCTTCGGCTATTTTGGCACGGAAACATACACAGAGAAATCCCTAAGGTAGGTTTTAAAAGGTGAAGAAAGAAGCATCAGAAACTCTTTACCAGGATCAAGAGACACCTGCCCTATACCAAGCGCTCAGCTCAAACTTGGCGGATCCGTGTCATCGAGCGCTCCGGGGGCGGATGAAGGATGCGCTTGCCAGGGCGCAGAGCCGCTGTCCACCCGGGGAAGGGCTGGCAGACCCGCTGCCTCCGCCTGCCCTGGGCGCAGCGCGGCGGGACGGACCCAACTTTTCTCCGTTCCGGGCCGGGATCACCGGTCGCGGAGCGGGTGCGGGGCCGAACAGCCCCTCTGCTCCCGGGGCGGGGCGGACTGGGGGCGGGAGCTGCGCGCCCTGCGCTACAGCCGCGCCTCGGCAGGCAGCGCCGCAGCCCCGCAGCCCCGCGGGCGGAAAGCGCAGCCGCCCCCCCCGCACCGGAGACCGGCCCGGGCGGCCCAGTCCGGCCCTGCCGCCGCGATGAGGAGCCGCGCCGGGGCAGCCGCGCCGTGCGCCGCGAGGCACCGGCAGGGCGATGGTAAGGCAGCAGCACGGGCGGGCCAGAGGGGAGGCGAGGCGGGGCGGGGCGCACCGCACCGTGACCCGGACGGGCCGCGGGACCTGGGGGCTCCGGCGACCGCTGTGCAGCAAGGACCGGGCTGCGCTCGGTTTTCTAACTGTCCTCACTCGCCTTGTGCCCGCTGCAGGGCTGCGCCGGTGGGGAAGGCACCTGCCGGGGCTTGTGGGGAACGGCTAGTACGGTGACCGGGCATGCGGCGGACAGGAGCCTGCCCGGCGTGTGGGTTGAAGCTCTGTAGGCATCTGCAGGTGCCTGCGGGTTTGACGCGGTGTGGTTTCTTATGTAGCGGTAGCTGGAGGGGATGTTTCAGTGTAATTGCACAGACAGCCGGCTGGGCAGAATGGTTTTGTACTGGTGTTTGCTGTCAGCCCGCGTGCCTGCCAGTGCCGCCGCGCCTGTGCAACCAGTGGTGCTCAGCGACCTGCTGGAATTGCCGGTCGTGATCCGCAGCAAGGCGAGAAACGTTTGTGCCAGGGACAGAGCAGGAGCGCACTGCCACGGAGGAGGCTGCCGGGCAGAGGGGCTCGTCGGGCTCTGCAGGAAACTTGGCTAGAGTGAAGATGCTGAAGGAAGGTCCATTCCAAGAATGAAGCTGTGGGCATTTGGGCGCCTTTATGCTTTGACAGGGTCCATACGTCTCAGGGTTCGTAGTATAAAGCTTTCCGTGTTACACGTGAGCTGTCCTACAGCTCTCTGTCCGTTCCTGGATCGGGCCGCTGAGGCTGAGCTCTTGGGCACTGCTGAGCGCTGACCTGGCCCAGGCTTACGCCGAAGCTGAGAAAAGTGAGCGGGAGCCCTGCTCGTGTCTAAGTGCTTTGATTCAGGTACTGGGAGTGGAGCCAGTTTGTGGATCTGACGCCAGGAGAGACAGAGCTGTGTCTGAGACTGAAAAACTAGTGTCATTTCCTCCAACCCCCGAGGCATCTTTCCCAGCTTTAAAACAAACTTCCCTCATGGAAACTGCATAGAAGGGTGAGTAATTAAAACATTACACAGCTGCAAGTTTCTACTGCTTCAAGGCAGTGAGGAAGGAGCTGGGTCCTGGTTCATCATTTTAAGCTCTCAGACAGCAGTAGCAGTTGGCTTGTGCTGTGCTTTGAAGTGTGTGATGTCATTATGACTTCATTTCTTTTTTAAAATCATTTTTTTTCCCTTCAATGGGAATATTGCCCTGCATTTCTTGAGGAAGAATGATTTCTCTGTCCCACGTTACAGCAGTTGACTATTTTTCCTTGAGATGGGAAAGGCAAGGTAGAGGTTTTTTGAGATTACGTGGATTTTGTTATTGCATTAGCACAGATGACAGCCTGGCTGAAGTTGGTCTCCAGGGAAAACAGCCAGGATTTGCAGCAGTCTGTGCCGCCCCGCTCTTTGAGGGAAGACTAGTGGTGTGGAAGCCACAGGTGCACCCACCTGTCCTTCCAGATGCAGCGTCCTGGGGACCCGGCTCCCCACAGCATTCCTACCAGGATGGGGAACTCCTGCGATGTGCAAGGAGCTTTCCTCTCCTCTGGAAAGCTCTTTACGTCTTCTTTTCCCCCAGCCTAACCTCAACACTCTCACTACTGTCCAGTAATTCTGCTGAAAAACAACACATGAATTAACCTGTCTGTTTGCTTAAATAACAAGTACTTGCACACTAAGGTGTGTTTATCTGATTTCCTGAAACAGTCCCTGCTGGGGATAAACAGAAATAGTTTAGTTTCCCCAGGCCTTTGTAAATACTGATTTAAAAGTAAGAGGAGCAAAGCGCCTTGACTCTGCTTGCTGGCTCATGAAAGCCCTCTAAGAAGTCTCCAAATCGTACATGCAGCTCCTCTGCACCAACTGTGTTCCTGTGAGTGTCATCAGTGGTTCTGCCCACCACCTCCTCCTTGTCCTCTGGAGCCAGCTGGCACGCCTTGAGTCTTTCACGTTTGCTGCCTGTTTCCAAGTAGTCCCTATCTCCAGGAAATCTGAGAAGGGACAAAGAGCAAGGTGCTCCTTCAGGCAAGGGTGCCTGCC
The DNA here is from genome assembly GCA_033816785.1 of Picus viridis. Lineage (NCBI taxonomy): Eukaryota > Metazoa > Chordata > Aves > Piciformes > Picidae > Picus > Picus viridis. The sequence goes on along the minus strand of CM066593.1, from coordinate 12,361,146 downwards.
AGCATAGGTCTAAGCTCTCTGGGTGAGAGCAGTCTGTTTGGAGCTGGTGGAAAGGGTTGCCAGATGATTGCAATGGAGTTACAGCTTGTTGTTGGACAGAGGACTGCAGGCAGCATGTGGTAAGAGAGGTGCTGAAGATGAGGGGATGGGAATTCCCTACCTTTTAGGATACCTCAGGTCTCTTCTGCATTCCACACTCTGCTCCTGGGATAGAGATAGTAGGAGACGGTGCCTGGGGAATAAGTGGAGGACAAGTGGAAATTGGGATGCTGGTGCTGTGGTGCACTGGGATGGAGAAAGGAGCTGAACACCTTGAGATGTGGCCTCTGTGGAAACCGATCATGCTTCCTACTGTTTCTTACACTGTAGGAGCAGCAAGTGAAGTGTTGTATGCCAAGAAGGTGTGAGGAGGCAACGTATTGCCTTGCACATCCAACTGTCACACTGCACAATATGGAAATACTCATTATGGATTTGTTTTTGAAACCAAAGCTATCATTTGAGTGAAAAGCAGGGAAGTGCCATCCTTCCAACAGCTGCTGATGTTGGAGTATGGAAGCAGGGCAGGATTGCTCCATGCTTGGCCTGGTTCTCAGATGCAGAAGTCCAGCCTGTGTAAATGGAAGTAATGCCAGTAATTTCACTGAGAAACTATGCTGATTTAAGCTGCCAGGGGATAAAAGCACTAGGACCACAGTGCACATTGGTATAAATGCTGAGAATTCTGTGGCTAAACATCTGGCTTGAGAGTGTGCCTAGCTGGTAGAGCCTCTCGTATTAGAGCATGGCAGTCACTAAGCTCCTGAGGTTTAAAGAGTATGGGAAGACTACTAATTACCTATTCACTTAGGGCTTCCCTATCCCACTTGCTGAGAAAGGCAGTGACCAGTGCCAAGTGAGAGCTTGTCCTCTGTTCTGATGTTGTTCTTCCTGTGCTTTATTCCTCAGGTAGTCTCTCCAATAAATTTCCAAGTCTAGGATGGCCAATGTGCTGAATTAAATGATGTGGAAATTTCTTTTGAAACCTATTTGATAGCTCTAGGAAGCAGGGATTTTCACTCTGGAGACTATGAGGATGCTGAGGAGCAAGGGGACCCTTTTACTTGCCTGCACTGACCCCTGAAAGTTTTGCCCAACTGGACAAGAAGTTTGTGTGTGTCTTCTGTCTTTGGGCCTACACTTGCCCTCAGCTGTCTTACCTCATTCTTCCTCTGCACCGATGGAGAAAAAAAGTGGCAGCTTTTCTCATGATGCATGAACTACCTCCAGGGTGGGAAAGCAGGGCAGTTTCTTCAGGGCTTCAGAGGACTGGACACCAGTGTGTTTTCTCTCTGTGTGTGTAGGAATAAAGTCTCAGGAAAGAGAAAATGTACATTTAGCTTAGGGCCACCTGCAGCTTGGAGGTTACTGCCAGGTGGGCACATGGGACTGCTGGCATTTAGCTGGGCAGGCTGCTTTTAGCTATGAAGAACCTTGTTTGTGGTGCACTTTATGGGGAAGGGGAGGAGAATGCTTTTTGGCTTTCACGTTTAATCTCTTTACACTTTGGTTTCCTGGGGTTCACTGTTCTCCCTGATGCATTTCTTTGTGGGGCTGCCTTTGTTCTCAAAAGCTGGTGTTTGTCAGCATGCTGTATCCTTTGCCTCAGCTGCTGCAGAGTGGGTTACCTCCCACAGGAGCCTTAATGTGTGGGTCAGAAGATGGGAGAGGGCTGAGCCATATGCCTGTTCTCTCAGCTAACGTGAAACCATAACTAGTCTTCTCAAATCAGCTGACTTTAATCTGTTCTTGTTGTGTAATTCCATTAGACTTATTTTTATTAGAACAAATAATCTAATTTGGGCCCCTCCTCAACTCTAATGCATTCGAGTGGCTGCAGACACATGGCTTACAGTGAGACACATGGCCAGCAATGCATGAGGGAAAGCAAATTACTCTGTTAGAAGACAAATTGAACTTTGACAATTTTATGTGATTAGGGGAACAATTAGAGAAAATAGCTGGAGAAGCATTTGCCAGTGGTTTGTGCACTGGTGGAGGTGAGTGGTGGGGTGGCAGCCACTCTCCAGGGTAAGAGTCACCCCTGAGCACAGGGCACAGTGGCGCTGGGGTGCAACAACAGCCCACCTGAGCCCTGTCTCCAGACCCGGGTGGGAAGAGAATGGTGAAAAGCTGTTTCCTGACCTCCTGCACTGGTGGTGCTGGGGTGTTTTTCCCATGTCCTGATGCAGACAGGAGGGTTTACTTACTCAAATACAGATGATCTGTGTTTTACAGCGTCATGACTTGTCCTTGTCTGGTACAGCAGGGGTTGTAAGCAAGGTGTAATTCACTTGTTGGGTTCAAATGGTAGAGTCATAACAGGAAAAGAAAGCATTAAACTCCAGCATATGGATTGTTCTCCAAATCCCCCTTCTCCCTGGCAAGAAGTGCCATCTGTTGTTGCTGTCTATCAGCAGGCTTCCAGGTGGGAGAAAGTATTGACCAGGTAGTCAGGAAGCATATATTGTCACTTTGATCTTAGCCTAGTGCTTTTTTTTACTCTGTGCACTTTACTGAGGACAGCAGTGCTGTTATTTAGTTCTTTTAGAAAGGATGCTGAGAGAAAAGAGGACTTCTTTAAACCAGTGCTGGTGATTAGCAGCAGGACCAGGTGTAAACCCCTGCTCTGCAGAGCCTGAGCTGCTTGCCTGTGGTCTAGCAGTGTCCATGGCACAGGTGATACACTCCGGGTTACTCTGGCACTGCGCTGATTTGTGCCGGTGAAAGGAGGCTCAGCCCTGGGAAGACAGACTCCAAAGAAGAGTTGAGACTCTTGGCTGCTCTGAAGCTGACAGAAATATTATTACTAACTTAATCTGTGAATTTTGTAAAGCCAGAGCAAGACTTCTCTGGTTGTCTTGTCTGCTTTGCTACCTAGAAAAGAAAGGCACAAACAAAAGAAAACCCCTAGCTAAGGAGAAGTCTGCATGAGTAATTCCAAAATATCAGGTGGGGAATAATAATGATAATAATAATAATAACAACAAAACCCCAAACCACCCAGTTGTCTTCTTTAATAGTAATAGAAGAAAGAAAGAAACAAACAACCCCACCAAATCCCAACCAAACACAACAACCAAAAAGCAACCCACCACCCAAACACTGTTTAAATCCTCACTTGACTGAATGTATCCAAACAGCCCATAGGACACTGTCTGGAAGAACAGAATGAAAGGAAATTATTATAAGGCAGTGGTTTGACCCCTTCTTTGCTTTCTTGGGGCAAACTCCAGGCTGTTCCTGGGAGCTTTGTTCTGTGAGAAGGAAGACACACGGTGTTCTTCCTGTTGGTGCGGTGCCAGGTCGAGTGTGTACAGGGAGAGAAGAGAGTTGGGGCTCACTGCTGGAGACCAGACCTGGCATGCTGCATTGTGCCTTGCTTTATGAGCATGGCTGTTCAAATTAGCCAGGGCACCATGGGAAGCAGGGTCCTATTTACTTGGCAGGAGATGGACAGGGACCTGTGGGAAGAAGAAAAGGGGACACTGGTACTGCAGCATCCCTAGGGGTGGGCAGGGTGCTGGAGGATGTGTGCTGTGGAGGAGCTGCTTTTCTGGCAGGGGTTTGCTCCCAGAAAGGAGCCAGCCTGCACAGCCACCCTCTTGGGTAGGGATGCTGTTCTCCCTGCCAGCAGGGCAGCTTTGATGTCTTCCCTGTCTCTGGGGCATTTTGTGTCATCATTCACATGACACTGAGCTGACTTTTAAACCAAGTTTAGTACCAGTGTGTATATGCTAAGTATTAGAAAGCACAAGGTTCTGATGGACAGTTAAAGAAAAACCTCTCAGTATTGTATGGATTACAGGATTTACTCTGAATCCAGTGTTTCCTGAGATGAAACCAGAGGAGTTAACTCATTGCCATGGGGATGCTGTCCACTGGAGATATGATCAGCTTCATGTCTTTAGGAGGATGTCACAAGTCGGTCCTGGTTAAGCTTAGCCAAATAACTGGTATCCTGCTACTGCCAGTGAGAAGAAATAGGAGAGCTTTGATGATTCAGCTTCTTGCTTGAAATGTGGCAGAAAGAGCACAGCAGCTCTCCAGGAGTGGTGGGTAATGCTTGTCCAGCAGGACAGCATCCTGCATGCCCATGCTGACAGCTAGTGAAGGTGGGGCAGCCAGGTTCACTTCACATTGTTGCATTATGCCATGAAGCCCCTGAGCATGTAAGGGAAACAGACAGCTTTCTTGGCTTCCATAGACAGAGCCTTCATGCCTGATGGGGCAAAAGAGGGAGGAAGTCAGAAGCTGAATGGAGCAGGTAGCAAATGACAATATCTGGGGCTTGTAGTGCCCTTCTTAATTTTAGGAGACTTCTGGGAAAATATCCTAGACAAAGAAATGGTTGGGCTTTTAGGGTTTTTTTAGGAGTAAAAATGCAGTCAACAAACTGTGGGATACCTGAAATGTGCAAGAGACCCTTTTGGGCTGTATTTGGCAGTACTGTGGGTCTGGGTGTGACCCTTCTGCCCTCACTCTGTGGAGCAGGAGTGAGAGTTTGGTGAACGTAAGGGACCTGTGGCAGAGAGACCCACCGTGCAAGAATGGAAGAGCCAGTTGCTTGATGCCACTTGCTGCTGGTGGAAGATAGGGTTCCTCTTTGCCTTCATCCACTTTCCATTCTGGAGTTACCTCTGTTCTTGTATCTGACTTTCAGGTCATGCTGCATGTGGACCTGCTCTCAAAGACACAGGAAATTCAGTATCTGCATCTTTGAAAGCCAAGCTAAATGATCTACCCTGTCTTTTACTGTAGGGATGTGTCAGAGAAGTGCAAAGTAAGCATCTCATTGCTGGTACAAGTTCAAGAGCTTTGCCAGTCAGGAAAATCACAGATGATTAAAAACTAATTGCAAAGATGCCTTTTACAAGTGCTTGATTTTCTGTGCACTCTGCTTGGCTGTGTTACCTTATTGATCAGACCCCTTCTATTATAACTCATGAGAGAAAACAACCAGCCCTGGCTGCCCTTCTGTGTACATGTACAAGCAGGCATAACTTTAGAATAGAATAGAATTAACCAGGTTGGGAAAGACCTTCAAGATCATCGAGTCCACCCTATCACCCAACACTATCTAAGCAACTAAACCACGGCACCAAGCACCCCATCCAGTCTCTTCCTAAACACCTCCAGTGATGGTAACTCCACCACATCTCTGGCAGCCCATTCCAGTGGCCAGTCACTCTTTCTATGAAGAACTTCTTCCTAACATCCAGCCTAAACCTCCCCTGGCACAGCCTGAGACTGTGTCCTCTTGTTCTGGTGCTGGCTGCCTGGGAGAAGAGACCAACCTCCACCTGCCCACAACCTCCCTTCAGGTAGTTGTAGAGAGCAATAAAGTCACCTCTGAGTCTCCTCTTCTCCAGGCTAAGCAACCCCAGCTCCCTCAGCCTCTCCTCATAGGGCTTGTGTTCCAAACCCCTCCCCAGCTTTGTTGCCCTTCTCTGGACATGTTCCAGCAACTTAACATCTTTCCTAAACTGAGGGGCCCAGAACTGGACACAGTACTCAAGGTGTGGCCAACTTGCACAATTATGATTACAAAACAACCAGAAAAGTAACATATCAGAGGAGGAAGGGAATTTCCTTTCCCCACTCTTGCCCATTCAGGGAGGATTTCCCTGATCCATTGTGTAACCATTGCTACTGAAGGAAACACTTGCTGAAAGAGGGGAGAAAGGTGGGCTCTTCTTGTGACACCATGGTGTGTGAGACCTGTAGGTGACAGTGTCATGAAGTCAGGGCACAGTGAAGTGTTAATATCTGCAAAGACTTATGTGTAAGGTCTTGCCCCCATCAGCATTACAGGACTTTGACTAAACTCCACTTGATACTTGCAGCAGTCCCTGGCGGTAGGGGCAGGTTGTTGTGCAATGCAGGAAACCCAAGTGAAGCAGTTTCCCCAAGGCAGCCAAGGATACCTAGGGCAGAGCAGAGACTCCAGTTCTGTGTTTCCATAACTAAAGCTAGTCATTGATCCCCGAGACCCTCTTGTGTCCATAGCTGTGATTGTCTTCCATTTTCCAGGGCCATTCCCTGGGCAGCTGCTGGGATGCCCTTTACTAAATGCTGTGCCTGCACCAGGCCAGGGTTTGGTTTTTTTTGCATCCACCTTTGTAAGTGTTGAAGTGTTCCAGTGGGGAATATCTCCTTCCTCCATGGCTCCCTAGAGCATCAGCTCTTGTCCAGCTCTCTCTTAAACTCTGTTGATCTGCGATGGGTATGAGGCTATGATCCTAGGTCACAGTCGTGGTGACCCCAAGGTTTACTTTGCTGAGCCAGGGTGTTGTCCTGGATTTGCTTTAAAGCTGACAAGGTCACAGGGCTCAAAAAGGGCACTTGAGTTGCCTATAAGAAAGGAAAGAATCCTAGGTTAAGGGGATAAGGCAGGGAAACCCCCCACGTGCTCCATGGTATCATTCATACTTTACCAAATGATGGGCATCACAAAAACTAGGACAGGTGGTGGGTGAAATAACTCTGACAGCAAGTGCTGGCAGGGAAATGATGGCAAAAGAGCAAATTCTGCATCTTGGAGTCAGGAGATAAAGACTTTATTAATACCGAAAAAGATTGGATAGAAGCAAGGGTGTTGCATGAGGATTTTGATTTGGGCTATAATCCTTTGAGACAGTAAGTGAAGGAAAATAGCATTTGGCAAATAAACTGGATTTCAGCTCTTAATACCAGCCCTCAGGCAGTGCCTTCAGATTTTGCCAGAAGACACATCTCAGGAAGCTTTCAGCCTGGTTTACAAACTGCAGAAGTGGTGAACAAATCTCAAGTGTCTGCAGGTCTGTTCAGGGGTGAATTCTTGTAGTCTAAGCAAGAGACTGGGCAAATAGAGTTCAGCTAGGCTGTGAGGTAGCAGGAATTTATTCTTCATTGAAAAAGGTCTGGTTACTTTTTTCCAGGGAAACCAAAGACCTTCCCTTGTTGGCTGTTGTTTGGGAATCACATTTTCATGCCTTTAAAAAGAGATTAATTTTTTTAACGTTGTGGAAACTACCAGAGAGACCACCTTACAAAGCGGTCCCTCCTGAACCCCAGATGTCCAATGCTTTATCATTGTATCATTCAGATTTGCTATGTGTAGTAACCCACTTCAGGGCTTTATTGAACATGAACTATTTACAGCTGTCCCCACAGATATTTTTTTTTTTTGCCTTGCTGTGGCTTAATCTCCTCTCCCCCTACCCTTCTCTTCACCCCAGCCTTGCTCTCCAGTGTCTGTGCTTTCTGTGCTCACATCTATTACTAGGGAGGAAGCTGCTAGTCATAGCAGTACATGGCTAGGACTGTAATAACAGTGGGTGTCCCAGAGGCACAGTCAGTCCTTCACAAAGGCGGATTTATGGCAGCACAGACATGGGTCTGGATTGCTCTGGGTCTCCCATTGCTAGTGCTTGCTGGGCTGAAGTGCAGGAGGCAGGAGGTAAAGGAGCTCTCTCTTTTTATTGCTGGGGTTTTCTGGAACAAGTGCGGGCAGTGCTGAGTAGTTCCAGGAAAAGGCAAAAACTGAAAGGTGGGGAGGAGGTTGTGAAGAGTGTGGGCTGTGTATGGATGTGCAGAAAGCTCTGAAGCATCCTGGAGAGATGTGTAAGTGCTGGCATGTAGCAGAAATCCTCAGCATGGTCTGTGAAGGGGAAGCTGTTCCTCTTGAACACAGAGCAGCTCTCAGCATTTCTCATGCTTGCTCAATTATCTCAGGGGAAACGTCCTGATCAAAAGAGGGTTTCTGAACATGTTTTTGCTAGCAGTGTTGAGAGCATCTGAGAAGTGGACAGGGTGCAGTATGGCCTGTAACAGATGGTGCCAAGTTTAGCTTCCCTGCTTAGTCTTGGGGTTTTGGACCAGACTGCCAGCTTTAAGGAAGAGTCATCAGCTTTGCTTTAACCCTGTTTGGAGGAAGAGCTTTTAATTCCAGGATAGGCTTTAAGATTATCTTCTCCAAGGGACAGCACTGAGGACCCAGCCAGAATTTCATGTATTCCCAGGTTCCTCCTGTTTGCAGCATGAGTTGGGTGATGGGGCTTGTGTTCAGTGATCACTGTGAGCCAAGCCTGCAAGCTGGGGGTGATGACATTTGCTTGGTGAGGACTGCCACAGGCTCTGAAAGCTAGTATCTATTTCAGGTTACTTTGTAGTTCTTGGGTGAACTGAGTAGTTGCACCTTTTGCATTTGATGCATTTTCCCTGTCTTCCACTTACCCTCTGTGTCCCCTTGGGCAGGATTTTGGAGCCCTTGCTTTGGTGGGTGGTTGCTGTGACGGGTGAGGGGGCACAGCCCACATCCTCCTGTCTTGCTTTGCCAATCCCTGTGCAGCTCTGCACCGTTGGAGCCAGCACTGCACCAGGACTGACTTGCCCAGGCGGAATGTCGAGGGAAGAGTCTGGAGCTGATGAAGTGTTTCAGTAATCAGCATTCCTGCTGCAGGGCACTTTGCAGAGGAGAAGGGCTGTGGTCTGAGAGCATGCTCCGTTGTTTATTGTTAGCAAGAATGATAGCAGTGGCAGCAAGTTTAAAGCCTCTCTTTGGCTCCCAACAACTCCCTGCTTTCCCCCTCAGCATCACGCCCTGACAGATGAGCTGTGAGGTATTCTGGGATGTTTCTCTCTGCAGTGTTTCCCAGTCAGTTCCTTTCTCTTCCACAACCACATGCCTCTTCTTTAGCAAACATCTGATCTTTCACTACCCTCTGGGTCCCGGGATGTTTATTATTACAGCTCCATGTTTATATACAAAAACACACACAAAAAAGCATCGAGAGCCCAGACCAACAATCCAAAAATAAGGAACCCAAGAGAAGCTGAAAGCTCTAATCTTGGCACAGGAAAACATTCTTAGGTGATGAAGACTTAAAAAAATCCTGGCCAAAAGCAACAACAGCAAGAAGAACATCCCAAAGACTCTTGCAAAGAATGGCAAACACCATGCACACCGATTATCATCCTTCACTGAAGCTCAAACCTCGGGCAAAAATAGCACCAGGCATGGGATGCCACACAACAGAGCTGGCACCACATGGAGCAGCCAGCACAGCTTCCTGGCTCTACACCACTGCTTTCTCCTTGCTCTTCCAAGGAAAGTGTCCTGCAGTGGGGATTTGATAGCCCTGGCCCTCAGCACCCTGTGATGGCAGCCAGGGTTGGATGCAAAGTGTTCCTGGGAATGATGGCAGTCACTGCAGTGTGTCTGAGCAAGGATGCAGAGGGGTAGGGTGGGAAGATACATTTCATCTCCCCAAAGAGCTATGGCACAGGGACAGGTCCACAGGAGGCCTTCTGCAGCTCTCCATCCTCCTCATTGCAACCTGCACGTGCAGAGATCTACCCTGGCTGCTGGCTTGCCAGCTACAAGAAGTTGCTCTCTGTCAGGAATTTCTGTCCAGCCCAGTTTAAGTGAGCCTTTGTGGCCCCCTGGACCTGCCAGCCTCCAGGTCCACAGGGACACCATTAAACAGGGAAATAAGAGATGGATGGACAACACCACAAAGGATTTGTAGTTTAAATCCCAAGTAATTTGTAGTGATTGCCGTGGAGCACAGAGCAGCACCAGTTCCATCCTTCTCTGGCAGTGAGATGGATTATCCACACTGCTTGTGGAGACTTTTTGGGGAAAGTCCTTCATCTCTTCAGCTTTCCTCCCACCAGCCCTCTACAGGAGCATTGCTTAGATGGAAAAAAACCTAGCTAGAGTTTAAATTCCATCTCCTTCTGTACTTTTTACACAAGTGAATTAGGATTTCTATGATACTTGGGCTAAAGGAAGGCATTGCTCTTTTAATAGGGGAGGCATTGCCAAACTATCTGGAACCTCTTCTGTAACTCTTTCTCCTCATCTATTTGGTCTTTATGAGCAATGCTAAGGCACAACAGATGCCTTTAGTGGTGCTCAGAGCAGTGGAAGGAATAGGATGGTCTGAAGAACACTGTCTTCCAGATTCTGCAGTGAGCAGTTGTATGTGAAGTTACGTCTTAATGTAGTTATGGATGGTGAAGCTGTGCTCCCACGTGGGGACAGATTCCGGCTGACGACACTGGGTGCCTTGTCAGATAAACAAATCATCATGCATGTCCTCTCTCAGCCATTTAAGTTTGTCAAAAGACTCTTAAATGGAGTGGGTTTTATCCTGGCAGGCTCTGTGCTGGATCAGGCATTGTGTGTCCTCCAGCCAGTGCAGCAGTGGGGGTGGAGTACAAAGCTGGCATAAACGTGGTGTCATGTGCTTAACCAAGTAAGGAGAATGAGATCATGGACTTCTATCTCAACATCAAGATGCCATTTTCACTGCCAGGAGTGCAGACATCTCATATGAATGAACATGAAGCCACAGTCATACATCCAGGCTTGCTTATAAACACAGACAGTTTTCCTAAACAGATTTGAAGATTGCACTCTGTCGGGGTTTCTGCTGAGCTTTCCCTAGCACATGGCAGGCTTCCCTCTGAAGAATCAAATGTGCCTGCAGAAATCTGCCGGGTCCTCTAGCTAGTTGCATGTGGGACGGCCTCTGCGGTGTGGTCCACTCCACTTGAATTCAGCCATGAACAGTGGAAATTTGCAAGAAGTCACTATGAGCACATAGCTCTTGATGATGCATTGTCATACTCCACGTGGCAGAGATGGAGTGCCTCATGTCAGGAACTGAGTGCAGAGATTCTGCTTCCTACCAGCCCCTGGTGGTGCAGGTCAGCCTTAACACTCCTGAGTGCCCACATCCCCTGACTGAGAGGCTGTGAAGACAGTGAGTGCAAAACCTGGAAATCTGTCTACTGAGACTGTCTCAAGAGCTCAGGCTGTACTCATCAGAGGAACCTGAAGGGAGCTTGTAGCCAGGTGAGGATTAGTCTCTTCTCCCAGGCAACCACCAACAGAACAAGAGGATGCAGTCTCAAGCTGCGCCAAGACGGGTTTGGGCTGGATATTAGGAAGAAGTTCTCCACAGAAAGAGTGATTGGCCATTGGAATGGGCTGCCCAGGGAGGTGGTGGAGTCACCATCACTGGAGGTGTTTAAAATAAGACTTGATGTGGCACTTAGTGCCATGGTTTAGTTGATTAGATGGTGTTGGGTGCTAGGTTGGACTTAATGATCTTGGAGGTCTTTTCCAACCTGGTTAATTTTGTATTCTGTAACTTGGGGAAGGATCTTCATGTGGAGACCTGATAATGCTGAGCTGTGCTTAGGCAGAAATCATTGCAGAGGAAGTGGATGGAGGATGATTGGTTAGGGAGGTATTGCATGGGAAAGGACATGACATTTATAGGCAGAGAACAGGGAATCAACAAAACCACCAACCAAGGCTGAACAAAAGCAAACACAGCAGCACTTATGCAGAGGACTGTGATGTGTAAGGCAGGAGAAAGAGTCTTTCCTCTTAGAACTCTTTTCAGGTTTGGAACTTGCACTTCAGGAGAGATCAGGGAGGATCAGTGGGAGAAGAGCAGAGCTGGGCAGGCTGGGCTCTGTGACTGTCAGGGCAGCCAGGTTTGTGGGACTGCTCCTCAGTGATGCTGAGTGATAGAGCTCAGTGTCTGTTGGGGGTAGGAAAAGAACTCACAGCAATAAAACATAGCAGGAAAGATTTAGGATAGACCCTAGACTGATCCCTATGTCTACTCCCCCTGGGAGACTACATGAGGAGAGCATGGAATATCCAACCCCAAATGCCATGTACAGCAGGTTTAAATATAGTTGGCCTGACTGAACAGTTCCTGAGGGTCTCAGCCCCTTTTCTCCATCTAGTTTTTCTCTCCATGGCCGAAGAATCTGTTTTGCAGTCTGTCTGAAGAGAAGTAGAGCTGAAACAATGAAGTGACAGACACAGCAGATTTTCTTGGTAGTGTTTTTTGATTTTTTTAAGTGACAAATGGAAACTCCCTGTGGGAAAAGTCTGTTTTCTATGCAACCTGTGGGTTTTGTGGAGAAAGCCAAGATCACCAAAAAACACTCGTGGGGAAAACCTGTTTGCTTACTGGATCTGCTGACTTGATAGTGGTCAGAGGTTTTATTTGATCTGCTAAGCTGGTGTTGATGAAAGATTTTGATGCTGTTTTCCATTAGGATGTTCTTCCCTTGGATCAAAATCCTGGTTAAATATAGTCAAGCAAAGCTACAGATAACAGGGGAGGAGGTTGTCTCAGTTCAGTGTTTCCTGCTTCCCTGTACAGAGGCACTTAATGGTTGTTGCTGTGGGTGTTTTTGAAGTGTACATTGTACCCAGAGCTACTCCTGCCCTCCTGTGCATCTAGGAGGTGTATCCAAATACCTTTTGGTGCTTATTCAGCATGTGTTTCCTAGCAGCTTCCTCCTCCCCGTGAACCCAGACCTACCTGGGAGGCAGAGAAACAAAGGCTTAGTGCATGGCAAGGGTTAATCTTATTTGTGCTGCTTCTTTTCGTGATGGGCTTTGGCACAGCCATTCTTCATTTTGCCCTCAGTGGCTCCTGTCCCAAGGCAGGAGGTTGGTGCAGGGAAAAGCTGGGCAGCAGATCCTGGGCACTACGTGCTCAGTGAAAAGAAATGCCATGATAAATGACTTTCCACTTCTGTCTCTCCCTGTGAGATGGAACTATATTTTTCTTATGTTCACCATCATTCACTAAATAAGAGGATTTTATAAGAACACATCTCTAATTTCTATCCTTAGTGACATATGTGCAGGCACAAGGTAGTCACCAATCACACCATTTGCTGCCTATTGTACTGTCCCAACAATTTCTCTCCTCCCTCACCGTCCCCAAACAATTAGCAGGAAATTCAGCTGCTGCCTGAATGGACACATCTTCAGCAATCTTCCTTAATTCCTTACTTACTGTAAAATAAGCAGGAGGAAAAAAAAAAAAAAGCAAAATCAGTTCCTCTTCCAAGGATGGATTAGTTCTCTCATCACATCTCAGACTCTCTCCCCTGCCCTTTCCCTAACTGTGTCCCGGTTTCTGATGAGCTGTGATGAAAAGCGGGCAGTAAAACAGCTGATTGCTGCCCATGAATTCCTTGAGTGAACACGTTTCAGAGGTAAGCAGCATAACAAAAGTTGAGCCATTCTCAGTTGGCACTTGGAGCAGCCAATGTCCTTTCCTGCCCTAGACAAGGACGTGTACCAAGTGAGCTGAAACTTTGCTTCTGGATCACTTATAGCAGGACCTGGTATTATTTTCTGCCATGCAAAAAGAAAATTAGATGCCCCATCTATTGCTTTTAATAAGGAAGGGATATGGTGAAGTGGCAGAGGGACTGCCTGCCTGAGGCAGGGGGTAGCAGCAGGCTGGTGGTGAGGGCAAAGAGAGCTGCTGATACCTGCTGTATGGGCCAATATTTCCTCTTTTGAACAGCGCCGTGAACATCACTGCCTCGTGAATAAAGTACTCTTCTGTGAGCACAGACATCAAAACCTGGCCTCACAGAAAAGGGATCTCATGGATCTCACTGACATTTCCTTTTGATGCTCTGCACAGCCTAACAGTTCACAGATCCGTGCAGTCTTGGAATTACACCTGAGAGAGCACCTTCCCCTGCTTTCAGAAAACAGAGAGAGAGTGGGGAGGAAGATGTCTGTGTTGCTGAAAAGCTTTAATCCATCTCTAGACAACTGACAGGCTCAGAGGGTTCTCCTCTTCCCATCTTTCAGCCTAACCTCCTTCCTCTCCCACAACCTTCATTCCTCAGCTGCAGCCCAGGCTGGAGCCGGAGGAGGAGCAGGACTGCACCATGCAGAGAGCTCCACCAAAGCAAGCTGCAGGCTGGCACCGAGGGCTTCCTAAGGGCTGCTGGGGGAAAATTGGGACCATACCTGTCATTCAGAAAAGCACCTCTGTCTGTCTCTGCTTTACAGAAGAGAGTGCTAAACAGAGAACAACATCAGTTCAAAATGTCTTCCCTCTACTGGACTCAAAGGTATATAGAATTAAACAAAAAGGCTATGGAAGCACCATGCAAGGGCTGGGGCCAGCCCACCTCAGCCAGTAGCTGAAGTCTCCTTCACCAGCTTCTCCCTTTCCTTGTTCGCTTTCGATTTGCCTTTAGACATGAAGAAGGCTATTCTCAAGGCAGAGAGCAGGGGAAGAGTTTTCTTTCTGAATGAAATGTGCAATTTGGAGTTAAGCGGCTCTGTTTTATCCTCCCAAGTGTGTCTCAGCCTCCATCCCTGGAACGCTACACTCCTGACTGGCAGAGTGCTCTGAGCTGGACACCGACACTTAGGGGTTGCTCTGACTAAAACCCTTCCAAACGAATATTGCCTTTGTTATAGCAATGCACATAAGCTGGCATTTTGAAGAGCTGTTCTCTTATCACTGGTGGCTGTTTAGCAGGGCTGTCTGGGCTGGAGCTTTGTCTTTTTTCTGACCTGTGTAACAGGTCCAATGGGGACCTTTTGAGAAGGGTGCTGTTCCTTAAGCATCTTCCTAACCCTCCATCAGAACAGTTTGTGTTCTTGTAATTGGAGTAGCTGAGAGAATTGTATGAAAAAAGACCTAAATGGATTGAAGAAAAGGCCCCCAGAATGCTGAAGCTCTGAGGATTCATGCGTTTGTAAACCTTTGGTCTGCAGCTGTAAGGCAGCTGCATGGTCGTGTCACTGAAAAACCCACCTGTGGATGAACACTTTATGGGTCTTATGTCCTGTGTTTCATGGCCCCTGTGTAAAGACTGGGGGAGTAATTACCTAAAGCTTGTTACCTGTATGGCTTTTGCACATTACCAAGAACCACATGTACACACAGAGAGGGTGCAGGAATGAAACTGATTTGGGGAAGTTAGTTCAAATGGTGCTGACGTGTTTGGGATCTCCAGGGTCAAAGGTAGGAGGCATGCAGGCCAAGGTCCAAAATCCCAATGAGACACATGCACAGATTGTGGTATTAATAAATTCAGAGTCTGTGTGACTGTCACATGGCAAAACCAGGTGCTCAGCAAGCGCTGTGGTAACCTTGATGGCCCATTATAGTAAGTTTTAGCAAATCCTACAGAAATGCCTTTCTGCTTCAGTAGGGATGTTAGAAAATATCTCAGGGGAGTCAGGTGTGCAGGAAGGTTTAAGAAGATCTAACCGGTTATAAATCCACATTTAACTTTAACAGCAGCCTGCAGACAGTGTGACCTTCCCTGTCCCAAGCCTCTCCTGTAGACCATATGCTCCTCAGCCTTTTTTTATTACTATTTGCCTTTTATCACCGTTCTTTTAAATCCCATTGTGTCTGTGGGAGCTTCGTGAGGTAGGTGAGAGTGGTGTGATTGTTTAAAGATAGCTCCATTGTGCACTGGAGTGGCAGGAGGTGCAGTTTGATGTGCCATGAGCCGGAGGCAGTTGGTGGGCAGGGCAGGCAGTGCTCCCTGTACCAGGGCAAAGGGCTAAAGGCTGCCTGGAGAGCCGACCCTGATGCAGCCGCTATCAACATTCCTCCTTTTTCCTTCTTCTGAAAGTCACTGAAGGACAATTCAGCTAATACAAGAAACAGAAGCATCTGACTCAGTTTGGTGTAATATAAGGGGGCTGTTACTCATGAGCATCTTCCAAAAAGCTGGAAGATTCATGGATTAGTATAAAATTACTATGCCTCTGAAAAAAAACCACAATTTGGGGAAGAACAGTGTTTATGCATCCTGTCTAGCTTACTTGCATGCCTTTAATGCTTTAATCTTCATTTGTGCTCTGGAAATCACACACTAAAAAAAGTAGTTTGTGGCAACCTGCTTAGTTACTGTCAAGCTCCTGAGTATATGGCTTGTTAGGATTCATGGATTCTTTCCCTGCTGCTGAACACAGAGAACAGGCACAACCCAACCTGGGGAACTGAAGAATGGCAAATGATAAATATCAATGTCAAAGTGAACGTGTAGTGCTTCCTATTGTATTCACACAGACCTTTGTGATGAATACATAACATTCATAACATCCACAGTGATGATGAACATCGATGAGCTGATACCAGCACTCGAAGATCTGTGAGCCACAATTAGTTTCTAGGAGATGTTTGAAGGAGTTGTGGCCATAGGGCAGTCAGCTGGACCTCCTGTGCTGGTGGAAATGATATGTAATTCCAATGAAGGAAATAGAATTAATTCATGTGCTGGGAGAATCAGCTCTAGAGTTAAGATTTAGTTATGTATTTATTTTTACTTTCCCCAAAGGAATAAATTTCTTGAAAAGGCAAGTTAGAACCCACTGAAAAAGGGCACTCTTGCTGGAGCCAAGAGATTTTTAGGGTGAAATAAACTCTAAGCAGAAAAGTATGTGACCAGGAGGGGTTGGTCTCTTCTCCCAGGCAACCAGCACCAGAACAAGAGGACACAGTCTCAAGCTGTGCCAGGGCATGTTTAGGCTCGAGGTGAGGAGAAGGTTCTTCACAGAGGGAGTCATTAGGCATTGGAATGGGCTGCCCAGGGAGGTGGTGGAGTCACCATCCCTGGAGGTGTTCAAGAGGGGACTGGACATGGCACTGGGTGCCATGGTTTAGTCATGAGGTCTGTGGTGACAGGTTTGGACCTGATGATCTTTGAGGTCTCTTCCAACCTTGGTGATACTGTGATAAATATGAATATATATAGAAGTATCTTAAAAGATTGCTGGAAGCAAATGGCTACTGAGGGACAGGTGTGATGGGAGAAGATTCCAGAGAAACACAAAGTGGACTTTCCAGAGAAACAGAAAGTGGGCTTTCCTTGGATCCACAGGGAGAAAGCGACAAGTTTCCTCCTGAAGAGATTTCTCTGGAACGATAAATAGGGAGGCAAAAAGAGACCAAAATGACAAGTTATTAATTTTAAGTGACCAGGAAGGCTTGCTTGGCTTGGAAGTAATTT
Organism: Picus viridis; assembly: GCA_033816785.1. NCBI lineage: Eukaryota > Metazoa > Chordata > Aves > Piciformes > Picidae > Picus > Picus viridis. The sequence continues at coordinate 12,344,295 of CM066593.1, read as the reverse complement.
TTACAGATGGTTGTTTTGTCTGTTTCCCATTGAGAGAGAATAAACTTGTGTCATGAACATTTACCAAGCCTCACATGACCTTCTCCTCTCTTTTTGACTTTGTATTGCAGGGAAGAGGTGGCAGTTTGTGAACTGGTATCTAGTAGTAAGATGTGAGATGAATGAGAACATGGTTGCTGGAGGACTGCCATCTCCTGCTGCACTTGGCAAATCCTCCATAGAGGATATCTATTTCTTGACCCTCATTCAACCCTTCTGCAAGGTTTGGGGTTTCACATTCTTTAGCAGGGCCCAAGCCAAGCTGATGGGAATGTTTCCACCAGCCTGGCTGGGAAAACAGTGTTGCTGTTCTTGCTGACTTTGCAATGAATGGTACAGCCCAAGGTGAAAATACCTTTTGAACTCAGACTCTGGGAAACAGCTAGAGAGCCCTTAGAATAGTCTGATCCCGTACTACAGACAAGAAGTCTAATACCTTAGTACCAGCTTTCCAGGTTTTGCTGCACCAGAACACAAAACAAGAATGGCAGGAGAGATTTGGCAAGCCTTTTAGCTATGAAATATAAACTAAACCATAGACAAAGACTCTGCTTGAAGGAATTGTTCATGAAGATCATCTCCTTGAGGTTTTTAATCTGATCTCATCTCTTCCAAATGCAACATGATTTCTTCCACTGCAACACAGCATTACTGCAGAGAGTTCATTAGCTTGTGTCACTAGTGGACCTGCTGGAAGTATGACGAGCTGTGAGAAAATGATGAGGTTTGTCCAAAAGGGGAGGATTAAGCTTTTCCCCCTTTACATGTGAGGAAACACCTTTCTTACTCATTTTTTTGTTTCTTCATTCATGAGTTTCAGCAGCTCTGTAGGGCACAGGAAGCTGAAGACAACGTCAAGTACTTAGGAACTTAGTTCTTCATGCTCACATGTCCAGCAGGCTCCAGGTGTGTAGGAATGTCTGCATAGAAGCAGACTCATGGTACCTCTGAACAGAGGCCACCAAATACAGGTAGCATAGACTGCTGAGGTGTTGCCCTGATTGGAATGGTACTTCTAGCTCCATGGTCTGCTACTCTGTTTGGACCAATGGCGTGAGACTTGGTCTTACCTGAAGCTCAGGTGAAGTTCTCAACTGCCACAGTTTTAAAGTTCAAACATGTTCTTCATGATTTTGTTTCCCATAGGATTTCCCAAAGAGCACAAAAATCAGTCAGAAGATGTTTATACTTTTCTTCCCTCATGGTTTTGGACAAATACAGTCCCATTGTTCAGTGCAGTGATTTGCTTAAACAGGAAATAATCTCAGTTAAAAACCTGCTATGCAGTTGTTTTAGAGCAACCCTCCCCCCCCCCCCGAAATGTTGTTGCCTGGAAGATAGAAATTAAATTGCATTTAATAATAGAAGTTTCCTAAGACTTTGCAAAGCTTCTCAAAGTTAGACAAGTGTTAGTAGCCATAATGCTCCAAAGCAGCAGCTCATTTGCTCACAGAGGGAATAAACGTTTTGACAGTTACAGCCATCAAGAGCTGTGCTGCTGTTTAGTTTGTTTACAGTCATTTGATCTGGTGGTGTTGGATTTGGAAAGACTTTGCTGGGTGCAGCAGGGTAAGTTATGGCCACCACGTGGCTGGCAGGGGTGAGCTGTCCAACAATCTGACAGCAAACCAAGAGTCAGAAATTCCAGCTGTGCAGTGTGAAAAGGCTCTGGGACTTGATTCTGGCCTCTTATGCTCTGGCATTGTCTGGCAATTTACCCCAGGGATTTACTGCTGCACCTCTGCATTGCATGAGAGAGAGGCTCTAGTCATTTGTTTTTTTGGGTCAGTGACAGGCTCATGCAGAACCTTTCAAATGGTTATAATTCTGGGGGACAAAAGCCTCTTTCAAACTTCAAGTGTCAGTCACGTGGGTCAATGGATGTGATGCTCTGTGCAATCCAGCTGCACCAGGGAGCATCTTTGGTGAAGTCTCTGGAAGAAGATAATCCAGTTTACCTGACTGAGGAGTTGCAGGTTGCAGCCTTGGACAGCAAGAGTTACAAGAAGAGCTACAAAGAAGGAGACTGTGGCTCCCAGAGCAGTGCTGCTGAGGCAATGCAGAGTTGCATTAGCCACCAAACTTGGATCAGCGCAGCTCTGCTGCCACTCCTGTGCATAGCCCTGATATGCACACCACATCTGAAACTGCCCAGGAGCCAGATGTTAAACTCAGCTGATCTAGAGGGTGTTAATAAAACTGTTCTGCAGCCGTGACACCGCTTTTTCCATGGTTGATTATCTTCACGAGAAAAGAGTAAGGCTGAATCAGTGCCTTAAAGGCACTCCAAAATCTGGAGTCCTGTTTCTTGCTCCTGATGGGAGAGGACATTACCTGTTGGTAATACAGATGTTGTATGGGCTCAGAGTAGGGAAAAGCTCTCCTACTAGCTTGTTTTTGTAGTCCTGGTCATGGCCTTTGACCTCCATGTGTCTGGTTTTCCCATGGTCCACATGAATGCAGTACTGTTAACTTCCTTCACTTGCTAATTGTGTGAAGTTCCTGTCTGTAATCTTGTAATGTGTTTACAATCATCTTTGTGATTGTTGTTACACTTTGTGTGGTGCTGGAGACAGGAGAGGATGTAATCCTTGCTTCCCACTTGGACCAGAAAAACTCAGTTATGAGACAGGAAGGATGGGAGGACAAGCTGGAGAGGAGCTGTGTCTGGTTTGCCTCTACAGCTCTTTGGGAGAGGATTGCTTTTGTTTATACTTTTGAAGCCATGCTTATTTTATATATTTTTTTTAAACACTGTGGTTTCCTCCCAGATAACTTGCCCAGACACATTCAAAAAAATCTAAAATATTCCAGCCACTGGGTGGAGATGGCTGGCATAAGTTGGCTCCAGGGCAGTGGGGCATGAGATGTATGTGGTCCCAAAGCTGCCTCACTGTACTAGCACAAACATACCTGGGAGGGCAGTTTTGGGTTAGCACTTCAAAAAGCTGCAAGACTGAATTAGTGTAAACACATGGGCCTGAGGCATTGCCAGAGCTAAGAGTCATGCTGATGCTTTGCAGCCTGCACATAGCTGTGTGGGCAATGAAGGAGACAATGGGGAGCTGGAGGCGCAGCTGGAGTAGATGCTACTGTGCTAGGTCATGCCCGGATGTACATCTTGGGACAAACAGAGCACGCCCAGGAAAGCTCAGTGTGCACTCAGGACAGCCCTGAGCTCAGCTGGAGCATCCTAATGTGCACTCAGGACAGCCCTGAGCTCAGCTGGAGCATCCTAATGTGCACTCAGGACAGCCCTGAGCTCAGCTGGAGCATCTCAATGCGCACCCAGGACAGCCCTGGGCTCACCTGGGGCATCTCAACGTGCGGGTAGGGCACTTGAGTGTCCACCCAGGCAAGTTGAGGGCACAGCCAGGGCAGCTCAACGTGCAGATGGCTCCCTTGCACTGACACTGTATGCTGTAAACAACACTTCTCTTTGCAGGCAGATCTGTAACTTTCCTGTCCTGTAGGTTATACAAAACAAGGAAATAGGTTTTTAAAATTCACTTTGTAATAACACTTGGTTAAGCTCTCTGTGTTTAAACTGACTGAAGGTCAAATGCCTGGTGGTAGTCACTTCAGAGGGTAGGCTCTGCTCCCTAGGTGCCTGCCCACAAACAAGCTCACAGAACCAAGGTAACAGGTGATACCTCTGGAAAGGAAACTCTGCTCTGAATGTCAAAGCAAAAAGCTGCACTGCACTGGTGGCAGTGCAGACCCTGAGGCATCTCATGCTCAGTAGTAGCTTTTATGATGTGTGCCTCCTACACCACAAGCTATGAGAAGGAAACTTGGTCTGTGCAGGACCTGGATAGGACCTGATAAGAAAATTGGGGTCAGCCAGCCACTGCCACATTTCAAGTCAGAACCAAGTGTGGGAAGGGGTTTTATCTCCTAGTAGATCACTTCTGGGAGCTAGCAGCACTTAAGAGCTACTCCTGCAAGGAGAGATGTCTTCTCTGTGTCCAGTGTGCTGGATGGCTCAGGTGTCCCACAGCCTCCTCCATGTAGAGCCTGTTGGTAAATCTCCATATAACAGAAACTTAGAGACAAAAATCAGAGCCCTAAGTTCTGTTCCACACAACCAGCATAACATGATTAAGGAGCAGTAGCTCTTACAGGAACTCAATATGTTAAGGTCCTTGCCTGGGCCACGTTCATGGAGGATTTCCAGGTTGCCCTAAGAGTCCTTCTCAGGTCTAATGGATTTACTGTGTGGCCTGTTTGGTTTGTGGAGCTTCAAGGATGCCAAGGCTGCATTAAACACTGTCCCCTCCCTACCTAACAGATTGAGTCAAATGGATAAAAAGGATGAAAGAGAAAATAGGCATCAAAGGCATAAATTGCTTTCCTAAGGGTGCAGGAGACCCACAAGACAGATATTAGATTAGCAGGTGATGGAGGGATAAGGACAGCTCCTGAAAGAATCACCCAACTGGTGACTTATTCACCTTTTGCCAACAGCAGTTTTTAGCTGTGCATAAGGAAGCTGCATGTACAAACCCTTCATTTTCATTCTTTCCCTGTGGCTCTTCCTCTGGTGTTGCAACTTTTCTTGCACCCATGTCCTAAAGAAGTCCTGCCAGGGACTCCAGATTTCTAATTAAGCAGTGAACCAGGTTCCCACTAACTTTCCCTTCCTGGCCTGGGAAACATGTCCAGGGAGCGTGGATAGGAATGCCTCTGAAGAAATTACCTGGGTTTGTTTCAACAACAGGGAAATGTCTTTCCTCGGATCCAGGCTGCGCTGTGGACCCTGAAATACTGCAGCTTGGGATGGAAGGAGTCCTGCAGACAGATCTGGAGCTTGTTTCCCAACCAGAACATTAATTTTTGGCTAATTTAGTACTTTGCAAATTCTTAGGACAAGTAGGTTTTCTATTTACTTTATTTACTTGTGTAAGTATGAGTAAAAGTTGGCTGTTCCACTAGCAGTGAAGAAAATATAAAGAGATTCTTTGGCAAACACCCACACTGAAGTTTTTTTAAGCAGTCTCAAAATACTAAACTGCATCTGTAGGCTGCAGCTTCTACCCCCCACTCTATCTATAAAGGGAGCACAGGAAGTCAGAACAACAAGTTTGAAAGCTGCTTTTTTGGTGGCTTTTGGGTTTATAAATAGCTGTGCAATTTGCAGAGCAGTGCTGCATTAATTATCCCCATGCACTGCTGCATCACAGAATGACCAAGGTTGGAAGAGACCTCAAAGATCATCAGGTCCAACTTGTCACCACAGACCTCATGACTAAACCATGGCACCAAGTGCCACATCTAATCCCCTCTTGAACACCTCCAGGGATGGCGACTCCACCACCTCCCTGGGCAGCCCATTCCAATGGTGAACGACTCTCTCAGTGAAGAACTTTCTCCTCACCTTGAGCCTAAACTTCCCCTGGTGCAGCTTGAGACTGTGTCCTCTTGTTCTGGTGCTGGTTGCCCGGGAGAAGAGACCAACTCCCTCCTGGCTGCAACCTCCCTTCAGGTAGTTGTAGAGAGCAATAAGGTCTCCCCTGAGCCTCCTTTTCTCCAGGCAAAACAACCCCAGCTCCCTCAGCCTCTCCTCGTAGGGCTTGTGCTCGAGGCCTCTCACCAGCCTCGTTGCCCTTCTCTGGACACGTTCAAGAGTCTCAATGTCCTTCTTAAACTGAGGGGCCCAGAACTGGGCAGAGGACTCCAGGTGTGGCCTAACCAGCACTGAGTACAGGGCACAGTGACTTCCTTACTCCTTCTGGCCACACTATTCTTGATGCATGCCAGGATGCCATCGGCCTTCTTGGTCACCTGGGCACACTGCTGGCTCATGTTCAGCCGGCAGTCAATCAGCACCCCTGGGTTCCTTTCTGTTTGGCTGCTCTCCAGCCACTCTGACCCCAGCCTGTAGCTCTGCCTGGTGTTATTGTGGCCAAAGTGCAGCACCCAGCACTTGGATTTGTTAAATGTCCTCTTGTTGGACTCTGCCCATCTGCCCAGTTGGTTGAGGTCCCTCTGCACAGCCCCTCTGCCCTCTGTACTCGCTGCACTGCCATGGATATGCCTGGAAACAGCAAGGAGGAAATTGTATAGGCTGCAGTGTCCTACAGAGGTGCCGGGCAAGGTGTGAGTTTTCTTCTGCATCTTCTTGAGAGAATCTTGCCCATTTTTCTCTTCCTATTTGTGTGGAACAATTCAGAGTCTCTGCAGTTGCTCAGAGCTGGTCACACCTAGGCATCAACTGATGCATATTCAATACATTAAAGGTTTGGCTTAAGCACTGAGACCACGAATGGAAGAATCTTAAAGAGCTGGGTGAAAGTAAGGGAATATTAGGAAAAAAATGACAAAAGGTAGCTTGTAAGCTGACAACAGGCAGCTGAATGGCCAGCAGAAGCTCTTTCCCTGTGTGAGACTTCTGTCACAACATGTCACATTTTTTTTCACAGACAAAAGCTGAGAAATTTGAGGTCTTCCTTAAGCTTGTTTATCTGGCTGTGACCAACCCTTTTTCTTAGTTAAAAGTACAGAATTTCAGAGTAAAGGCCTTTGGTGATGCTGCTTATGCCCTGATATCAAGCTCTCCTTCCAGTGTCACAGACTATCCTGTCCTTATATCCCTGCAGTCTGAGCATGTTCCATCCTCCAAGCTAATTTAGCAGAAGAGGAACACACCATGAGTCCCGCTGAGCTCAAGAATAAGAGATGCCTTACTCCCAGCAACTGTGAAGGGTAGATGATTGAATACCTGTGTTTACACTGGGTAATTTTAGATGTAGATTGGCTTAAGAAATGTGAATGACAAACTTTGCTGGCAACAAGCAGAGTCTTTCTTACTCCACTCGTGGACCATTCATTTTGATTTTTGGTAGCTGATATTGCACCTGTTTTTATTAACTTTCATGGGACATATGAGTCACACACTGTTGATTCCTTTGCCCAGCTGGATTATCATAGTGACTAAACCAGGTATTCATTGCTAGTCCTTGCCATTGCAAACTGAGAACTTAATAATAAGTAGTGCTCAATATTCAGTTAAAAATCTGCTGTTCCCATGAGCTGCTTTTGTTACCAGCTAATTTATTTGCTAGAATATTTACAGTGGTGGCTATAGCTCCCAGAAAGTCAGAGATTCTTTACAATTGGGATTAAAAAGTGGAGATTTCAAATCTTATGAGCAACATGAGAACTGTAAAATGCTTTCATTATGATTTTTAGAAGTTTCTTTCTGAGCACTTCAAAGTGAGATGGAGCATGGCTGTCAGCTCTGCTTGGGTGGTGAGGGGGTTAGAGAAAGGGCATCAAGAAGGGGGACACAGTCTCAAGCTGTGCCAGGGGAAGTTTAGGCTCGAGGTGAGGAGAAAGTTCTTCACCAAAAGAGTCGTTTGCCATTGGAATGTGCTGCCCAGGGAGGTGGTGGATTCACCGTCCCTGGAGGTGTTCAAGAGGGGATTAGACGTGGCACTTGGTGCCATGGTCTAGTCATGAGGTCTGTGGTGACAGGTTGGACTCAATGATCTTCGAGGTCTCTTCCAACCTTAGTGATACTGTGATACTGTGAAGTGTTGACCAAGTGGAGCCAGGGTTTTAAGGACTCCTGGCAGAATATGAACTGGACCTTCCAGTCTCCACAGGAGATGGTCCAGGGAGGCTTCAATCCTTCAGCCTGAGGAGGTCACCAGGGAATGCGGTTGGAAAGCATGCAGAGCTGGACTCACCAGTGGGATTTGTCCAACAGTCTTCCCCAAATGCATATGGTGAGGTGAAATATCTGGCGTTTAATGAGACTGGTGTGTTGCCTCAAAAACCCTATGTTTGGCTCCCCTTGGAGCCACTGTCAGTCCATGCTTTAATCTCTGAGCATCTCACCTGAGCTATTGGTTTGCTGGCCAGGGTGCTGGTTGTAATAATTGCTCAGTACTCATGTCCATCACTCACTGTTATTGTGTGAGGCTGGGCTCCCCACTCATGGGGTCTGAATGGAATAGGTGGTGTCACTGGGGACTGTTTACAGCTTTGAATAGAGAGGGAATGGGAAATCAGTCTTGCAAGCACTGCCAGAGGAGAGTGGATATTATTTATTTAGTGCAGTAATACAACAGCAGTGGGTTAGTCAAATGGTAATTAGCAACAAGTCATGCCATAATTAGAGTCTGTTGCAGTTAGCTACCTCTTACATCAAGTATCTGGAGTAAGTGGAGGATTCGTTTGGAAAGCAAATGCTTTCAGGCACAGTTAGGACTGTTTGAGAGCATGCAGATCTTTTTTCTTTGCCTCCCTTTATCCTAGCAATTAACGTAACACAAGGCTCTGGAAGTGGCACTTGCTTCTCTCTTGGTTGCATGAAATCTTAAACAAAATCTCCAAACAGCTCTCTTGAGTGATTAAGCCTCATCTGAAAGGGCTTGAAATCTCAGGGAGTACAAAGGAGTAATTATTCTCTCTCCTCTTACAGAAGGGGAGAAAGGAAAGTTCTGATGTTTATATTTTACATATGTCATTTCTTCTTCTTCTTCTTCTTTTCCTCCTCCTTCTTCTTCTCCTCCCCCCCCCCCCCCCCCCATCTTCTTCTCCTTTCTTTGTTTTCCTTCTTCTTGCTATTTTAAGAATCAAGTTTCAATAGCTCTATTGTCTGAACATGAGAAGTTTCTCTTGCTTAGACAGTCAGTGAGATTCTGGCACCTCATATGTGAGAGGAAAGAAAAATCAATCAGTTAACTGCATTCACAGGTTTTTGCTGAATCTTCCCTCCACTGAATGATTTACTGCGTTTAAAGAATGAAGGACTGAAACCAGTGACTGGCACTGGCAAATAGCTACTAGGTAAATGCCACACATCAGTCTGGATACATCACTCTGTCTTCATACCCTTGGATGCTCCTGCAGTGCTTTCAGTTTGTAATTTCATCTTCTCAGTCATAGCTTTCCCCTCCATTAGCCTGTCTGTCTGGAGCTGCTCCCATGTCTGCTTTCTGTTCATCAGCTTGTTCACAGATTTTGCCTTGCCATTATCTGCAGAGATTTGCCTCCCAACAGGAGCGCGTTCGGTCACGCTGCACTGCTTGACTGCCGCAGTTGTCATCACTACAAGTCAAATAAAGGCATCTTCTTGCTTGTCTGAATTTGCCTGGTTTCAACTTTCATCCCCCAGAACGTCTCTTCTGCCACCTATCAGCATCACCATATTCTGTCCTGTTTCTTGAGTACCTACTTGCAGGACATACTCAAGTCCTTCTTCAGCCTCTGCTTGGATAGACAAAATGTTTTACTCTCCAGAGGCATGCTATGGTAAAAACATCTCTTCCAGTTCTTTCACAAGGCTCATGGCTTTTCTCCTAGGTGTGTCCAGCTATCCAGCATCTTTCTTGTGTGTTAACATCAGCATGGAGTAAGGTACTGTAGCAGCCACATACCTGCTTTCTCATTTCAAAATCCTCCTGAGAATTATGTTAGCCAAGACAAATAGCAGTAGGCCCTTACACTGAGCTGACAATGTAGTAAGGACCTAATTTCTTTTTCAGAGTCATCTTTCCAAGGCCACATCTTCCCTACCCTGTAAATACTGCTTTTATTTTGCCTTTAAAATACGTTGCCTCCCCTGGGCTATACTCAAATGCATGTCGCCTTCCTGCAAAACCTATCCATGCAACAGCTTGCTCTGTGTGCTGCCTGGTGAATTTATCAGTCCTCCTTGATCTGAGTCACCACCAAACTCTTAAAGGGATGATTTAAAGGGATTTTTCCTTGGCATGGGTGAAATAATGAGTAGCAGAAGACTTAGAAACTGTTAGGCAGCATTTCCATGTTTGCATGAACATTTGGGACCTCTTGCTAATCTGGGTGTAGCTCTCCATGGAGTCTTGTACAGTGTTGTCCTCATTGCTTTGTCAAAACCAATACCAAGCCACTGCTTTTCAGAAACCAGAGAATACAGCAACTTACTATGGCAATATTGTTGTTGATTATCGCTGCAACAGAGAGAGGGCAAATTAGTTCTCCTCTAATCCACACTGATTTGCCAAACTCTATTGCCCGTGTTTAATTCTTGCTGAATTGTATTCTTTATGAGCCGTTTTATTGTTGTGCTGAAGAGCAATCTTGGATTGATAGGCTTATAATTACCTAGATTATCCACTTTATCCTTTCAAAATATTGGTACTTTTTTTTTTGTTGTTGTTAACTCTGATTGTCCAAATGGACTGGAAATCAAGATCAACTATGTGTAAAGTTCCTTACTCAGCTCTCTAAAACAGTCTTTTCTTTTAAAAGATGCCATTATCTGGACCTGCTAATTTTGAAGTGTCTAGCTAGTGGATGAGAAGCTCAACCTGAGCCACCAGTGTGCACTTGCAGCCCAGAAAGCCAATCACATCCTGGGATGCATCAAGAGAAGCATATCCAGCAGGTGAAGGGAGATGATTTTCCCCTCTACCCTGCTCTGGTGAGACCCCACCTAGAGTACTGTGTCCAGTTCTGGAGCTGCTATTACAGGAAGGATCTGGAGGTGCTGGAATGTGTCCAGAGAAGAGATGAGCAGAGGGCTGGAGCTCCTCTCCTATGAGGACAGACTGAGGGAGTTGGGGCTGTTCAGTCTGGGGAAGAGAAGGCTCCAAGGAAACCTAATTGTGGCTTTCCAGTATCTGAAGGGCGCCTCCAAGAAAGCTGGGGAGGGACTTTGTAGGGTGTCAGGTAGTGATAGGAATAGGGGGAATGGGAAAAAAAAATAGAAATGGGTAGATTCAGATTGGATGTTAGGAAGAAGTTCTTCACCATGAGGGTGGTGAGATGTTGGAACAGGTTGCCCAGGGAGGTGGTAGAAGCTTCATCCCTGGAGGTTTTTAAGGCCAGGCTGGATGTGGCTGTGAGCAACGTGATCTAGTGTGAGGTGTCCCTGCCCATGGCAGGGGGATTGGAACTGTGTGATCCTTGAGGTCCCTTCCAGCCCTAACATTTCTATGATTCTAATAGTAACTGCTGCTGAACATTCTGTTTAATATCAGTGAGGATGGAAAAGTTCACCACCATATAATATGGCTCCCCAAAATAGAGCAGAAATATTGTTGTCAGTGTCTGCTTTTCCTGAATCCTGGTCAACAACTCCACTGTTTTCCAGCTCATCAACCTAATTTTGATGTTTCTTTACGCTCAAAACCAACCTCTTCTGCAGCCTACAGATTTATCCAGTGCTCTTACCACTTTCTGACCATTCCCAAGCCTTTACCATGTGCCCACAGCTACCAGCTTCCCCTTTCTTCTGATTATAGTGTGGGTTTTTTTGAAGATACTACAGAGCTGTGACATCTGAACTGGGCTGTTGGCACAGAGGCTTCTCTGTGCTGCAGGTCTCTAACCTGGTGGTTATCACTCTCTTCTGCCTACATCCTCCCTTCTGCTGTTTTAGCTCACTGTTTTCAGCTGTGTTAAAAACATTAGATATTGTCTAAAGTCTCTAATGCACACATCTGCCTCTTCTTATATTCCTGCCTGTTTGTTTTCTGTTTGCTTCTCAGAAACAAAGAGCTGCTGTGATCACCATTTCTTGATCCAGTAAACATTTCCTCTTCGTGTAGAACCCTTGGCCAAATGCACTCATGCTCCTCCTTTCTTCCACGTGGTACATCAGGATAAGGAAATGACCCACAGAGCTGATGCTTGGCCCAGGGTGCCTGTAGGCTGAAGAAGCACATCTCATTCTCACTGCGATGTGCATCCAAGAATACCCCCAGTATCACCAGAAATGAGGGGTGAAGCCTTCTGCACTCAGTCCTGTTAGCTTTTCAGTTCTTTCCTTTGGAGATCTGCTGGTTCCCTGCACAGCTGAAGTAAGTGTGGGGATTAGGAAGGCTGCATGATGCTATTATTCCCTTGAGGGAAGCAATGACACAGGGTACACCGTGGAGAGCCAGACAGAAACCAGCCTGAAGTGAGCAGAATTTGAAAAATGCACTTGGTCAAAGTATGTGTGCTGGTAGAAATAACTTCCTCTGTAAAACCATTGAAAATGAGCCACATGACATCTCATAGCTGCCAGGTGTCTGGTGCCAGACACAATTAGTGTCTGGACAGCTTGTTTTACCTGGCGAGTCTGGCTGATGAGAACCCACAGCCCAACTAAAGCATGCCCTGTCATTCTTGCTTTAGAAATAACCATTTGAAAGCAGCTTGCTCCATGAGCTCATTTATCCTTTCCCCCTTGCCCATCAGGACTGTCAGAAGTCTCACGGATTTAGCCCTCCACAAAACATGACCTTCAGGGTCAAGCCTCATGGTCTCGTAGCTCCAAGTTTATTTCACTTTCTTCACTTTTAATGACCTGAGAAGGATTCAGTAATTTAATTTTAAAGAAGCTGAAAAACATCAGCAGCATCTTGGAAGGCACTCATAGCTCAGCATGGTTTGGCAAGGAAGGACACCTTCCTAAACAGGAGCACTGGGCTCAATTTCTGCTCAGCTCCTACCAGTACATCTCTTGATCCCATACTGGCCCCAGGAGGCCTGATCCTGACTTATAAATACCTGCTCTGTGATCACCTGTTGCTTCCAGCTGGGATGATGACCTGGTTAAAGCCTGCAGCTGGAACACAGGCTTTTGTTTGAGTCCCCTTGCCCTAGCAGTGCATGAGCTCACAGTGATTGTATTAACTGTGTTCACTCAAGAAAAATTGCACAGTTCAGGTCTTCCTCTCTGACCACCACCAGAGAAGGTCACTGCTTTGCTGCTGCAGTAGGTAAGTACACACAATCATCTCCAAGTAGTTACTGCTGTGAAATACTTGGAGCAAACTCTTTGGTTGGTAACATCAGAGCCTGTGTGCTGGGAATGTAGTATAGCACCATGCTTCTGGCATCATCTTGGTCTTCTAAAAAAGTAATTAAGTAACCTTTTGACTTACCCTGATGGTATCAGCTTCTTAACCCGAGAAGACAATGTCTGTGCACTTCATATGTTTTGTACAGAACTGGAGAATCACACAGGCTCTTGGGGACTGTGATTGTTTTAGCTTGCTGCTCAACTAATTTTTCAAAGGGAGCCAGAGGCAGATCAAGTTTAAGATGAATGTACTCAGCTGGTTTTATCTCCAGAAGCTGTCATCCTTTAATGGAGTGTGAAGAAATGGCGGCAGAGGCATGAGTCAGTTGGGTTGGTTACATGAATCTGCAGTTCAGAGCCCTGGGGATTTTGTCTTTGCTTCATTTTCTAAACTGTCCTGTGGAGTCATGGCATTCCCACCCCTGTGCAGGAGCAGCAGAAACCTCCTGGCTCTGGTCTGCCTGTGGCAATCAAAGAGTTGATGAGAAAATGTCAATGTGATGCAGTGGCTTAAATTGTGGGCTCAGTGTCTTGCCCTGCAAGACGTCTTTTGATGATGGCTTTGCACTTGCATTAGTTTTTTGTCTTAACCCCTTGTGTGCAGAGAGCTTTAGGAGGTGGGGTTGGTTGGTTGGATTGTTTGTTTTGATTTTGTTGTTTTTTTTCCCCTCTGAGGGCAGAGCTTTTATCAGTGCAGGTCTGTTGGCACCCTTGGGCAAGAGAGGGTAAGGTCTGTGCCTACCAGAGGTTATAAATGTCCAGGTTTCATACCAAGGGTTATAAATTTGCAGCTAAGCCTCTGTGAGGTGTCCTGCTACAAAGGTATTTACAGAATCACAGAATTGTCTGGGTTGGAAAAGACCTCAAGGAGCACCTAGTTCCACCCCCTGCCACGGGCAGGGACCCCTCACACTAGATCAGGTTGCTCAGAGCCACATCCAGCCTGGCCTTAAAAACATCCTGGGATGAAGCTAATCCACCACCTCCCTGGGCAACCTGTTCCAGTGTCTCGCCACCCTTATGATGAAGAACTTCTTCCTAATATCTAATCTAAATCTACCCTTTTCTAGCTTGGATCCATTCAGGCAGATGCACCCCGGTGCTCCCCACCAATAGTCTGTTTGGGCGGACAGAAGTAACAGGGAGTATTTAATGCCTGAGATTTAATGCTTTGCCTTTGCACAGCTGAAATCACAGAAGATGTAATTCAGCACAACCCTACTGATTTCTTAGAATTACGCAGGAGTAATTACAACAAAGATACCTAGGCCAGGAAATACTCGTGTTTCTGCTGAAGTCCAGGGGTTGCAGAACCATAAACACAGCAACTGGCTTGTCTTGGCGCTGGGGTTCAAAGCAGGAGGCTATTTCCTGCTTGCCTTTCACAAGCTACAAAACCATCTTATGGCAGCTATAAAAATAAAGCAGAGGAATTTTATCCCAACACTATAAAGTTGGAGTCAAGCATGACCTCCAGGTGAGGAGTGGAACGTGTTCACCATACAGTGACCCATGTAGAAAGTTGGGCAGGGGTTGAAGGTAGTGCAAAAGCCAAGTTAAGCTCTAGTCCCTCTTGCTGTGCTCCAAATGAATCACGGTGCCCACAGGGCAGTGGCAGCCTCAGAGGGCTCCTCTCTGCAGAGCACAATGAGGAATCTTTCATGGTTTGCTCACCTGCTCTGAGTCACGGTTCTCCTCCTTGGCCTGGGTGACTCAGTGCTACCCAAGTGGGTTTGCAGGCAGGACAGGAAACAAGGACCAGGAGCAGGTGGAAAAAGGCTTGTCTGCATGGCTGGCAGAGCACAGAACAGTGCTGTGTATTAAAACATAGCAGCTAGGAGTGACTCGAGGCTTTCTCTGTGACATTTCAGTAGTTGGTGGCAGGAGGGATGTAGTTCAGTTCACTGCTCTTTCCTTTGCTGTCTTGAAGTGGCAGCTGCTGGTGTGTGCTCTTAGCAGAGCATCACAGCAGTGTATCTCTCATGAAATGAATGCCCACGATGATGTGCGTTTCCCATGGATCCTTTTCTATTTGCTTTGGAGCAGAGCAGCCTTTTTAACAAGTGGCTGGAGCCTTAGGCTGCTGTAAACCAGAGGATTGCCAGTGAGTGACATGGTCACTGCCCATCACTGCCTGCGATGCTCTTGCTGGGGTATGAGTTAACCTCTGCCATGAGACCACCAGCACTTGTCTCTAAAGTTTGTTTGCAGTAGGAGGGCACTATGCTGGCTAATAATCTATTAGAGAATTGGTAAAGCAAGGATCTGAGGTAAAATATGGAGCTGCTCTCAACTGCAGTGAGCACCATGGTGGTCACTGTGTGTGTGTGCAGCCATCTGTAGAGGCAGAGATGAGTTAGTGGTGGTGCTGGGCTTCCTGCAGCTCATCCAGCAAGCCCTCAGTTACCTTCATTAATATCACCCCATGTCAGAGCTGAAGGATTTCCATATTTCCTTTATAGTGTGCAGTTCTCTACTGTATAAACAAAGTAAGTTTACTTCTGGAGGTGTTTAGGAAGAAACTGGATGGGGTGCTTGGTGCCATGGTTTAGTTGATTAGATAGTGTTGGATGATAGGTTGGACTTGATGACCTCAAAGGTCTCTTTCAACCTGGTCTGGTCTATTCTGGTCTATTCTGGTCTATTCTGGTCTATTCTGGTCTATTCTGGTCTATTCTGGTCTATTCTGGTCTATTCTGGTCTATTCTGGTCTATTCTGGTCTATTCTGGTCTATTCTGGTCTATTCTGGTCTATTCTATTCTGGTCTATTCTATTCTGGTCTATTCTATTCTGGTCTATTCTATTCTGGTCTATTCTATTCTGGTCTATTCTATTCTGGTCTATTCTATTCTGGTCTATTCTATTCTGGTCTATTCTATTCTGGTCTATTCTATTCTGGTCTATTCTATTCTGGTCTATTCTATTCTGGTCTATTCTATTCTGGTCTATTCTATTCTGGTCTATTCTATTCTATTCTATTCTATTCTATTCTATTCTATTCTATTCTACTGCAGGCACAGAAAGCACAGCTGGTGCCTTTCTGGTTTCCATACCCTGGGTTTGTGCTGGTGTGAGAACAGAGATAGCTGGATGTGTGTTTTCTAGGGAGGGAAAGTTTACAGTAAATTATGGGGGAAGTTTTATGACATGAGAGCATGTCATAAAGGAAATCCAGAAGCCTTGCACAAATCCCTGTCAAGCACAGATGGTTTCTAGCCCTTTGTGGTGATGAGGAGCACCACCGTTGTGACTTGTCCTTATAAACACAAACCCTGTCATGACACTGTCATGACACATGGAAATCATGTCTGTCTGTGTTGCCACCCATGGTTCTGATGCACCTGCTGAACTCAGCCACGCTGGTTGCCTTCATCTGTTGATTGGTCTCCCTTACTGTATCTTGGTCTTTTTAAGAAACCCACAGTCTCATGCTGGGTGTTTCTCTTAATGCTGAGGATTTGATACTGCAGTCAAAACCTTGGAGCATTTTGGTTACCAGCTGATGGTGATAGCTAAAGGTGAGATCAGTCAGTTGTGAAATTTCATATTGCTACTGTCAGAGTAAATAAGGTTTTATAGCTGCTTTCTTTCCTCATACCTCTTACATAAACATAGCATGGTATAGACAAGGTTGTCATACCAATGGCTTTGCAGTGGAACAAAGCACCCCATAGAAAGTTTACTGTGTAAATATTTAGTCCAAGAGAACAGGTAGGAACAATTGCTTCCACATGCCCTTTCCAAGGGAACAGCCCTTATGCTCTGCTGTCTCTTAGTATTTTCTTGGTACTCAGATGTGGAATTTAAACTCTGATTTTTCAAAAGTGCCTTGGAGTAAGGTTGCAAAAGACAGAAGTTACAGCTGAGCAACCCTGAAGGCCAGACTGCCATAGAGAGAAGCCATTTGTCTGCAAACAGGCAAGCATAAGGTGCTGGCTTCTGCCATGACCTGTGTGCTACCTGCAACTCCAGCATCCCTTGGGGACACGAGCTTGTGAAACTATGTCTGTGGTATGGGTTGTCAAGGCAGAGGCTCTCTCTGTGAGTTTAAAGAGCTGTTTTGAAAAATAACCCTTCAGACATTTCTTGTGTCTTTTTCTGTTTAAAGCTGGACTCTTCTTTTCAGATGACATTGTCATGTCTCTGTTTAAGCAGAGTGCTGCTTTTTAACCTGCCGGAATGACATTTGATTAAAATCAGTCCGGCAATCTCTCTGCTGACAACTGAGGGATTTCTTATCAGCTTTGCCCTTCATGGGGAGAAGAGACAGCAATGGCAGAGAAGGCAAGATGTGCTGTGGGAGGGGGCAGTGCCTCTATCAGAAGCGGGTGGTAGAAATGGAGCTACTTTATCTGGGAGCAATCTGGATCACTCCGGTATTTCCTACTCCTCGAGTGTTGTCATGGGCAGGATATTCTCTTGCAACACTTGGAGGGTTTTGGAATGCTCTGCAGTGATGAGCAAGAAATTATCTTGGGATTGCAGTGACAGTCACTCTGCAGCATCAGTGGGAAGGTCTTGTCCACATAGGCTCTGCTAACATCTTCTCTTTCTCTAGGAAGGATGTCAGTGGAGCTACATTAACAACCACAACCCCAAACGTGAAATGTGGTGGGAATCCAGCTACAGTGTTTTGTGGGGTTTTTTGGTTTGTTTTTTTAATTCAATCACAGCTTTAATTTGGCAGATGCTCACTACTGAAAGTAAGGAGCCTCTTGAAATCACAGATTCAGTAGTAGTAGGAATCTATATTTATGTTAGTGATTCATCTGGCCTCAGTCAGGAATCACAAATGCTGGAGGAAAGATAAATGACTCCCTGTGCTTCTTAGAACTTACATTCTGAGATGTGGAGGACAGCAATTTCTATGGGAAGGCTTCCTAAATAGCTGCAACATCTTTTTTCCCCTTTCCCCTCCTCCCCCCACTAGTCCACTGTTCTGTGTTAGTCTGGAGTGATGGGTGTCGTGTCTGCAGGACATCTATGCTGAAGTTGGAGGCTAAATCACAGTCATTGTCACTGCACATCACAGTGGATTCTGAGAAGACATAGCTGGGAATGGATGGTGGGGGGGGAAAGGCAGTTTTACTTTGTATTTATAAAGAGAAATGTGATGTTGTAAAGCTGCAGAGATAAGTCCTTTTCTTCACAGGGTTTTTACATTCTTCTTCCATTTGCTGCACCAGAGCAGAAGGAAGAGTACAATATTCATCTGTAGGTAAAGTGAAATGGCTTTTTCAGGCTCCTTGGTCCACCCCAGATGCAGCTTCATTTAAGGTGTCACAATGATGAAGCAGCACAATCCAGCAGTGCAGGAAATGGGGGTGTAAGTTTTTCAGAATGACTCAAGTCTTCTGGTGTTATCCCCTCCACAGTGACAGAAGTGGAACTAGATGGGGATTGAGTGGGATGGAAATAAATTGGATGAAGACAGTATCAGTGCCTCAGTTAATCAATGCCTTACAAAGAAAATGTCTTGCAAGTCTTGTGTGGCTGTTGCTGTCCTTTGGTGGGACATTCATCTCCACTGGGGAGACCAGGACTACAATGTAGAGTGGGTGAGATTTTTGTCATGTAAAAGGCAGGATTAGCTGTTGGCCACCAGCTAATTCCTCACAGTCTTGTTTAATACTTAAAGCCACTGAGTAAAGCTTCTGTCAGAGTCATTGGGAAAGACGTGTCAGTTTATCCATCTTCTTTTTGGGTTTTCTCTTTCCTACACCCCCACCACTATGGAGGTGGGGAGGAGAAGGGACAGGTGAAGGGGAGCATCTTCTTTGGAACATGTTCAGAGAAGGGCAATAAAGTTGGTGAAGGGTTTGGAGCACAAGCCCTATGAGGAGAGGCTGAGGGAGCTGGGGTTGCTTAGCCTGGAGGAGGCTCAGGGGAGACCTTATTGCTCTCTACAACTACCTGAAGGGAGGTTGTAGCCAGGCAGGGAATGGTCTCTGCTCCCAGGCAACCAGCACGAGAACAAGAGGACACAGTCTCAAGCTGCACCAGGGGAGGTTTAGGCTGGATGTTAAGAAGAAGCTCTTCATAGAGAGAGTGATTGCCCATTGGAATGGGCTGCCTGGGGAGGTGGTGGAGTCACCATCACTGGAGGTGTTTAGGAGGAGACTTGATGGGGTGCTTGGTGCCATGGTTTAGTTGATTAGATGGTGTTGGATGATGGGTTGGATGCAATGATCTTGAAGGTCTCTTCTGGTCTGGTCTGGTCTGGTCTGGTCTGGTCTATTCTATTCTATTCTATTCTATTCTATTCTATTCTATTCTATTCGCTAAAGCGACTTGGTGGTGTCAGGTGTGTCAGTGAGGCACAAGTATGCAGCTGATCTCCTCTTGACAGGTGGATGGTTTCTATTTTCCCTGAGTGCCATCAGTGCAGCCTTGTCAAGGCCTATTACTGGATTGCCTTTCCCAAAGCCATATCCAGTCTCCTGCACAGTGATGACTAGCAGTAGTCATGCACAGGGCGTATCTGTCTTGCTCTTGGTGGCAGTGATTAGTGGAGAATAAAATAAAATGAGGTACTCTTGCCTCACAAGGGAAGTCTGTGCAGCTTTCTTGTCAAGCCTGCTGGAGATGCTGTGCCTGCATTTCTTTTTCCATTAAAAAAAAAGAAAGTAAATTGTGCTTTGCTGAAGTGAAAACACTGCCAAGAGTACTGACTTTCGTTAGGTTTCTCTGGGTGACCATTTCTTCATGAAGGCCTTTTATTTTCCCCTCTTGTTTGTTTGTTTGCTTGTCTTGGGGTTGTTTCTTTTTCTCTGTGTGTGTGTTTTGTTTTGTTTGAGTTCTGTGTTTGTGTTTTTTATTTATGGTGTTCTGGCTTTTTAAAACGTGTTTACTTTTATTCTAATCTAGACAGTTTCAGCTGCTGTAGAGGTTTCTGTGATAGCCTGATGACACAGATACTGCGCAGCTTCAGTGCCCGTTAAAATCACAAAATTTGGCAGAAAAGTAAAGCAAACAAGAGGACTTTAGACTAGAATTTTTACACATAAGAATCACTGAGAAGGTTTTCTTCCATTTTGCAGGAGCTGTCAAAACTAACTTCGTGCTGACACCTAAAAGGGCGAAAGCATTTCACTTCACTGCCTGTATTTAGTCCCTCACGGTACCCAAAGTCCTTAGGTAGGTTACTGTCATGAGCTTTTCATTGCACTCCCTGGTACCAAATCTGAAGAGGACACATGAGAAGACTCATTTTGAAATGTAGTTGGAGTGCAAAGGCTCAGTCTGACTTGCCATCCTAGCCAGCAGAGCAGACCCAGGCCTGAGCAGGAGCTTGTGGCCACCAGTCCCAGGGCACCACTCAGGTTCCCTGGCAGGCTGTGTGCGGGGCTGCTCTCAAACCCAACATGGAATGGCTGCGGAGCCCAGGAGGGGCAGACTATGGGTTTGCAGGACTGTTGTCGTCATCCCATGCTATAGAGCAGGGACTGACTGCTTGTGAGCTGTGTAATGCTGGATGCTTAGGAGGGCATGACCTGGCTGTGGTGATGTGTGCGGCTCTGTGTGTCTGTAATCACTGTCACGCACAGCAGCAGAGAGGCTCTGCTGTGCTGAAGAAGCCAGCCCATTTTGCATATATATATAAGGATTGGGTTAGGAAGTCAATGTTATCTTTCTGCAGCAGAAAACAGCTTTTTAACTGAGTGTGAGTAATCACTTGAATAACAAAGAATAGCACCAGGCCTCCTCTATCAGTCAGATATAGTGACGGCATAACTTGTGGAGAGAGATTTGATTTCTTTCTTTTTCATTACATGGTATTGACGTCACTTTTTGTTGGGACTCCAGTGACTACAAGCCTAACCACTGTGGTGTCATGGGAGAGCAAAAGGGAAGGAAGATTCCTCCCCCACATCGTATTTCCCTTGTAACTCAGAACAGTAACAGATGTGACCTGCAGCAAAGCAGTTTGATAACCACCCACTGTAGAATGAAGTAGTAAAAGCCTCTCTCCTGCACAGCAAAGGAACAATTTCCCCTGAACTGGTGTCAACAAAATTTGACCAGATTTTCCTCGTGGCATATCTGTGCTATTTCAACACTAAGATCAGTTTAATATTTATAACTTATGTCCACAGGCTGCTTGTGCCCTGCTCTGCTCTGAATCTTCTCTGTGGGGTTCAGTCAACCTCTTTGTGCCTCTCTGGTAAACCAAGGTGACAACTTGCTTCTGAAGGATGCTGTAAGGCAGCAGTTAACCAGTGCTCACAAACTGCACTGGCAGGCAGAAGAGATAGGTCAGAGTCTCGTGTTTTGACTGCAGTTTATAGAGTGTTCTCTTAGGTTCATGTTTATCCTTTCTGCTGGTACAGGACAGGGAAGAACAGATTCTTGTACTCAGTGAAACTAAGCACAGTGCCACATCTATTCTATTGTATCTGTGGTTGAATTAGATGAACTTCATTTGACCTATATGCCAGACAAATATTTTGAAGTAGGTGGTTACTTAAACATCTTTGGAGATGAAATAATTAGGTTTCTTCTTGTCCGTTTGAGCTCAGAGACTATTGGTTGTCTTTTTACATCCCCAAGACCATTTTCCAGGATATTCTTCCTGTCTCAGCAGCTTACAGGGCATTTTGTTCTATGAAAGAACTCCAGATCAGAAGCACATCAGAGATATTTCTCCCACCAAGTTAAAGTTGGAGGTCAGCTCTCAGGAACACAGAGGTGACTTGATCAGAAACTGCAGACTCCTCACCCTTACATCTGTAAAATAACAGCAGTAGTTTTTTAAGTCTCCAGATTCCATGGAGCCCTTAGAAGCACCAGTTGAAGGCTTACATTGTAAATGGTGGCCAAATTCTGAAGCTTTCCACCTTCCACCCTTTTGCCTTGAGTAAGTATTGCTTGCAAAACTGTCTACTCTGTACCTACTGGAGTAGTAGTTCTGTTAAACACTGAACCAGGCCTGGAGAGTGGGTGTTCATTTGCAGTACAAACCTGGCATCAGATCTAGGAAGACTGAATCAGAGTTCACAGAATCAGCCAGGTTGAAAAAGACCTCAGAGATCATAAAGTCCAACCTATTACCTAATACCCAACACCTCATGACAACTAAACCATGGCTCCAAGTGCCACATCCAGTCTTTTTTTGAACACCTCCAGGGACGGTGACTCCACCACCTCCCTGGGTAGCACATTTCCAATGACCAACAACTCTTTCTGGGAAGAACTTTCTCCTCACCTCAAGCCTAAACTTCCCCTGGCACAGCTTGAGACTGTGCCCTCTTGTTCTGGTGCTGGTTGCCTGGGAGAAGAGACCAACCCCCACCTGTCTACAGCCACCTTTCAGGTAGTTGCAGAGAGCAATAAGGTCTCCTCTGAGCCTCCTCTTCTCCAGGCTGAACAACCCCAGCTCCCTCAGCCTCTCCTCACAGCTTGTGCTCCAGACCTCTCCCCAGCCTCGTTGCCATTCTCTGGATGCATTCAAGTATCTCAACATTCTTCTTAATTTGAGGAGCCCAGAACTGGACAGAGTCTTACAGTCTTTTCTTTGGAGCCAAATAACCACAGTGGCATTAGTTGCAATTGAGTTGTCATTAATAGTGCCATGGGAGTGACCTTATCCTTGGCTCTCTAGAGACACAACATGAGGGGCAATCAACAGCCTGAAGTGCTCAGAAACTTATCCTGTTTTCTTGACTAGGTTAAACAGCAGTAAATTCACAAACTCTCTATTAAGATGGTGCCTTCATTTCTTTGGAGTCCTGATGGAATTTTGATTGAATTAACAATCCCATTAATATTTATATCTCTTAGTGTTACTGGGAGTAAGTACATTTATTTTAACTTGAGCTGCAAATCACTTGGTTCTTTGTAATTACAGTTCTGCTATTAAGTATTCATAAGGCTGTACAATATAGTGTCACAGGAAACCTGTTTTAATTTAGTGGTAAGTCAATGTTTTAATTTTGTGTAAAAGCAGAAGCTAATTTACCAAGTATTCTTGCTTGTGTTTTCTCTGCCAGGTTTTACAAGACTTATTCAGTTGACTGTATTTAAAATACTCTTTTTTAATAGCTTTGAAAAGTTACCCTGAAAAGTCTTAGGTTCAGTGCAGCTTGGATGTGTACCTGCTGTCACATGCAATGTTGAACACAAGCCTAGCTTTTCACCTTAGCTTCCAGGTAAAGACATGGAAGCTCTTAAAAAGGGGATTTTGGGGTTGTTTTCAGTAGAGACAGCATTCCCCTGGGACCTTGAAGCGCTGTTAGCCCTGGGTTATGCATGAATGGGTGGTGTGTTCACAACCACAAAGGGTTGTCTATCACTTCAGCTTGATTTCATGTCTCCCTGCATGCTCCTTAGCATTTTGAGATACAAATATCTCAGGGCAGATAACAGAAAATTGTGTTTTGACAGCTCTGTGCTGTGCTATGATTTTTGGCATGTCTGTGTAAGTTTGGCTTTCAAGAAAAGCCAGGCCAGAGGGGCGAAATGCAGTGTATGGATGTCTTCACTGGGGAAAATGTGCACCCACCTGAGAAATCTTTTAACCACCTTTTCTATCTCTCTACTGCAGGACATGGTCTCTTCTATGGACATTGAACTCCCAGCTACCTATGCCTATTGCCTGTGATGGAAGAACTTGATGTTAATGTGAGGTAGGATGAACTGCACAGCTCCTCCTATACCATGTCTCATCCAGTTGGTGAACTGCAAGGGCCATCCTGTGTGTTTGCAAAGCTGCAGGATGGTATTTTCTGTTTGCCTGTAGGTAAGGGTCCCTGCTCATGCAGCAATGCCTGGTCTGGGGTTTCCTGGAGCTTCTGTGATGTGGTGATGTCACCCTGTTATTTGTATAAATATCAACTGTGGCACAGCCAAGGCAAGGACTTCCTTTTAGTAGGATGGAGAAGACCCCATCAAAGAGCAGACACAGGCCCATCTGTGCCTTCAGAAGTCTGATATAAGTTTTGGTTTTTTTCTTCTTGGTGCAATGGTATAAAAAACCTACAATCTCCTCTCTGCTGCCTTATACTGGGGTGAGCAAAACAACCAGGCATCTCTGAGGTTGTTTCAACCCCTAGGCACACTACTGGGATCAGTAAGAGGTAAATTTCAGTCGGGATTATTTTGATCTTGGGAATGTGATGCCAACAGAAACTGGTCAAAAAGGCTGGAACTCCCGTTTGTGTTTGCAGTTGTCATCAGGACACAGGGCTGGCTATCCACTCTTGCCATTCTTCCTCAGGTGTGATCTGCAGAGGTTTCTGTAGGACTAGGATTTGTCCCTTTTGATTCTTGGCTGGCCACTCTGTGTGAAGCGGAACTAAGACCCACAAAATCCATTTCACACAGGGGCATCAAACTTCTGACCAAACTCATGTTGCTGGTCCAGGAGGAAGCAGTATTCCAGGTGCAGTGAAGGGTGTGAATTTCCACAAAGAGTTCTATAAAAATCCACTTGGGGACCATCTGTTTGATGTCTCAGGTTTTTATTTGGGGGATTAATTTTTCACCCTGCTTCTGCCTGGACAGTCAAGTGGCAAGGTCATGGGGAAATGTCTTGGAGAAAATTGTTTGCTGGAGACAGATCAAATGTATGTACTCTGATCTTCCAGGGAAATCTTTCCCTAAGGAGTTGAGTTAATGAATAGTGATAAGGAGGAAAGGCAGGACAGAAGAGGGAGGGAACGGGCTGTTGCACCTCAAAGGGGTTCCTGCTGTGCCACTGTTCTTGAAGCTTTCTAGCTCTTGGGCTTTCAAGCTGGGATGTACCTTCATGCAAGCCACAACCCACTCTCTCCAGCTGCATGCACAGAGCAAGATCATACATTTTTGGAGATGATTTCTGTTCTTAATGAGCCATCTCAAAGTGCTGCACTATCTGAGAGAACAACTCTGGCCTTTATTCAGCTACTCAAGTGTCAGGGAAGTCACCAGCTACTCCAGGTTGCTGCTTTAGTGCACACTTAGCAGGTCACATTTATAACCCAGTAATCAATGCTGAGAGGTAATGCATTTTGCTTAATGAAATTTGTCTTGCCTTTTTAATACCTGAAGTGTAGGTAAATGCCTAGGCTGCTGCTGCTTCTCTGTAAAGGGAATTAAGGTGCTGACACCAGGCAATTTTCCCCACTAACTTTTTGTTCCTCTAAAGACACTAGGGGAAAAAAAATAAAAATCTGTTTTCCATTATGGTGGAAAAAAAAAAAAATCCCCAACTATACATCTCCTCATAAAAGGAAAATCTGCCGGTTTGTAAACACCAAGAGACACAGAAACTGGCTCAGTGAGTGTCTGGGCACAGGAGGCTATCCTGGGAGGGATGTGTGAAGTTTTCTTTCCCTCCCATTCCTTCCAGTCATGCTCTATTTGCCACCAGTACAGACAAATGTGTAGTAGGTCTGCCCCAGCATGGATGTTCTGAAGAGGTCTATTGGAGTTTTGTAGTTCCTTCTTTGTAGGAACTAAGTTGGTGAGGGGTTTGGAACACAAGCCCTATGAGGAGAGGCTGAGGGAGCTGGGGTTGTTTAGCCTGGAGAAGAGGAGACTCAGGGGTGACCTTATTGCTCTCTACAACTACCTGAAGGGAGGTTGTGGGCAGGTGGGGGTTGGCCTCTTCTCCCAGGCAGCCAGTACCAGAGCAAGAGGACACAGTCTCAAGCTGTGCCAGGGGAGGTTTAGACTGGATGTTAGGAAGAAGTTCTATACAGAGAGAGTGATTGCCCATTGGAATGGGCTGCCCAGGAGGTGGTGGAGTCACCATCATTGGAGGTGTTCAGGAGGAGACTTGATGGGGTGCTTGGTGCCACGGTCTAGTTGTTTAGGTGGGTTGGATTGGTTGATGGGTTGGACGCGATGATCTTGAAGGTCTCTTCCAACCTGGTGTATTGTATTGTATTGTATTATCTGCTGCTTCCCACTTTCAAATTTTACTAGAACTTGAATCAGCCCTACTCCTGCTCAAAAGTCCTCTAAACAAAAACCCCAAACCCAGCCAAAACCCCCCCAACACCCAACCCAAAATCCAGGTGAAACCGATTGCAATCAGAATTAGACTTTCTCTCTTTGTCATACTTTCCAATACGTGATGAAGCCTGGATACGAGAAGTGCTTGGGAGAAAAGGGCTCAAGTGTGCATTTTATTTCTGTGTGTGGAAAAAAACACACCAATTGGTTATGAATTTTAAAAAGGCTGCAGTGTGAGGTGAGAGACATCCCTGGAAATTTTAGACAGCCTGCTTTGGGACTTGTATTCATCACAGCTGAGGCAGGTGGCAGACCTCATTTTCTCTAATTCTAGAGTAGAGAAAAAAGTAATAAATGACCTTGTCAGTAGTTTTGATTTATATTTCACAGAATTCTTTAATTTTGTGTGACTTGGTGATTGTTATTGGACACATTTATTATAGGCAGTAGGTTAATGAGATACTGTCAAGTGGTTTGGAATGAAAACTCAAACTCCTTAATTGGTTGGAATATGGCGGGGGGGAGGGGGCTGGGGAGGAAAACTCTTCTCTTCATTCTCTTAATTTCAATCAACTTTATAAAAATCCTAGCTGGGCACAGTACAGATGAGTGCAGTGGTCCTCACTGACCTGCTCTGGCACAGGAGGTAGGAAATGAACTGTAAGCGGCTGCCCTCCAGCTGAACACCAGGAACTCCTGCGGACTCCTTCACTACTACCCTCGCTGGCACTAATGTCTTCCTCCATTCGGAGGTTGTGGTGTACCACTTTGAATCTTCTCTTTGAAGCTGGACCTGGTGCAGTAGCTTTAGCAAGCAGCAAGCTGCTGCCCTGCCTGATTTAGGAAGAAATTCTTCACAGAGAGTGTGATTACCCATTGGAATGGGCTGCCTGGGGAGCTGGAAGAAGGACATTGAGACACTTGAACGTGTCCAGAGAAGGGCAACAAGGCTGGGGAGAGGCCTTGAGCACAAGCCCTATGAGGAGAGGCTGAGGGAGCTGGGGCTGTTTAGCCTGGAGAAGAGGAGGCTCAGGGGCGACCTCATTGCTGTCTACAACTACCTGAAGGGTGGTTGTAGCCAGGAAGGGGTTGGCCTCTTCTCCCTAGCAACCAGCACCAGAACAAGGGGACACAGTCTCAAGCTGCACCAGGGGAGGTTTAGGCTGGAGGTGAGGAGAAAGCTCTTCACCGAGAGAGTGATTCGTCATTGGAATGGGCTGCCCGGGAGGTGGTGGAGTCTCCGTCCCTGGAGGCGTTCAGGAGGGGACTGGATGTGGCACTTGGTGCCATGGTCTAGTTGTGAGGTTATGGTTACAGGTTGGACTCGATGATCTTCAAGGTCTCTTCCAACCTTGGTTATTCTATTCTATTCTATTCTATTCTATTCTATTCTATTCTATTCTATTCTATTCTATTCTATTCTATTCTGGTGGAGTCACCATCATTGGAGGTGTTTAGGAGGAGACTTGATAGGGTGCTTGGTTGCATGGTTTAGTTGATTAGGTGGGTTGGGCATGATGATCTTGAAGGTCTGGTCTATTCTATTCTATTCTGACAACGTGTTTGCCTGTGGCTCTTCTAAATTTCTACAAACCTTCAAAACAAGTTTGCACTTTTTCAGTTTTTCTGCTTTTTGAGGTTTGATACAAACACAATTATTGTGATGGCCTTGGAGATAGTGGAGAAGGGCTGAATCTCTTTAGGCACAAAAAGGAAATTTGCACAGAGGTGGTTTGGGTGCAGTTTGTTTTACCGTGCCTGTGCTTGCCATTTGGTGCAGAATAGCAGTAAGGTGCATCCCCTGGTTGCCCCCACGTGTGGTGTTATCAGTTCAGATCATAAAGCACTTAGAAAGGGGACTTGGGAGCTGCATTCCTGTTGGAAGACATTAAATGAGCAGCTCTGCACCATACACTCTGTGCTCCACAGGGATTACAGGTATGCCCATAGGCAAACCTTCAAGACTGACTGATTCTCCCCACTGTGACAACTGGAGTCCCATACAAGCTCCAGCATTAGCAGCTCTGGTTACTCTTCAAGTCTGTAGCTCAGAGGGGAGAAGTGGAAGAGCAGCTGCCTGGCATTAACATCCAGGTCTGGTGAGGAGAGCTGTGATTCTGCTGGCTGGAGCTCTTCTCATGCTCTCAGGCAAAAAGGAGAAACCTCTGCTGCTGGAATGGGTACTTCTGGGTGTGTTTAGGGTTGTTCTGTGTACTTCTCACTGTAAAAGTTTGTTGTTTCCTTAGGTGGTGGGGAGAGGCTTGAGATAAAAGCTTTGGGGAAAAAAAATACCACGAGAAGGTTCAGTGCAAGTAAATAGCTTTTAGGTAAGCCTTTTATTGTTGCTGTGGTGAGGGCAGACTCCCTTTGCTAAATCAACTC
Organism: Picus viridis; assembly: GCA_033816785.1. Taxonomy (NCBI): domain Eukaryota; kingdom Metazoa; phylum Chordata; class Aves; order Piciformes; family Picidae; genus Picus; species Picus viridis. The sequence continues at coordinate 12,316,153 of CM066593.1, read as the reverse complement.
TGGAGAAATGATGTGGTATTTGAGTTTGTCACAATAGTAATAGTTTTTTTTTAATTTTCAAACTGAGCCCCCCAAACAGATGAATTTTAGATTGATGCTGATTGCTTCCAAACTTGGCTTTCTGTCTTTAGCTTTCTCAGTTTTTCTTGCTGAAGGTATTTTTTGTGGCTTAAACTACTCTGAAAAATTCAGAGTCCTCCAGCAGTGTTCTGTGGGGTTCATTAATCTTGTCTTGACTTTGAGAAATGAGAAGCAAGGTGAGGGAACAAGGAATCAAATTGGTTAAATTAGTTGTGTTTGTTTGGAAGCAAGCACAAAAATATTTCATTGTTTAACCCAGCTGCCGTTCCAAATGTCCTCATACATACAATCAACAAGGTTGGAAAAGACCTCAAAGATCATTAAGTCCAACCTGTCACCCAAGACCTCATGACTACTAGACCATGGCACCACGTGCCACGTCCAATCCCCTCTTGAACACCTCCAGGGATGGTGACTCCACCACCAGAGGCATACTGAAAATTAATTCTGACAACAGACCTCACAGGTATACCCTCTCGAATCAAGTTGCATGTTTGAGTGAGTCCCAAATATGGAGCCTTGCTGTGCTAGTCCCAGAAGCTGCTTTCTCCATCGACTACAAGAAGTGGTGCTGTTGATGGCTGGATCTACCCAGGTTCATTTCCTGAAGCTGGTACAATGGCAGATGGCTGACTGCAGAAAGATGCAGGGAAAGCCTTGTGTCTTCTCTTCCCATCCTGACTTTGGGGAAAGTTGGAGCAACAGTCAGTAGTGGAAGAGAGAAAGACACAAAGAGGTCCATCTCTGTAGCTAAAGGAAGATTGGGGAGGAGGGAAATTGGTGTGTGTGCCTTTGTGCTCTCCTTGTTTAGGATGCTGGCAGCCAGCAGTGAGGGGGCCAAGAACTGAGCTGTGAGGCAGGACAGGCTAAAAATTGGGCTGAAAGCAGAGGTGGCTATTTGGGCAAGCAGGAGGCTGTGCTGAGTGGTTAGAACAAAATAAGTGTCTGATGTAACGACTCAAAGTGTATAAAATGGAGGAGTTTTAAGAAAGGGTTTGTGTGCTCTGAGTGTCTTGCCAGCAGGGATTCATGAAAAGCAAATAGCTCAGGATTTCTCCACAGGTTGAAATAAAAGTGTTTATTCTTATGTATACACAAGCTCTTTTCAGAACCTCCCCAGCTTCTACATTTAGAGTCATTAAATCATTGTTTATCCTCACTTCTTTGATCACATTTCTGTTTAGGTGAGAAGTACCAGGCTAAAATGTCATTAACAGGCCAGCAGCAGCCTAGAGTGCTCTTCTTTTCCTAGTACCCTTTCTGAGGGCAGATCAACTCTAATCCTTCTGTAATACCTGCAGCACCCATCCAGAAAGGTATTTCTTGTGCATTTCTGTGGAGACAGACATGCTGATTGAGATTTTCTACAGAGTCTGCACTGCACGGGCAGGAATGGTGCAGCCATGAGAGGAGCACGCAGATGGGAGCTGAGTGTTTTCATCCCTTAGTGTGTAAGAGATATAATGTTCTGTTTCCCTTGTGGAGCTGATGGGGATGAGTGCATGTGGTGGTTTGAGCCTTAACTGGGAGTTAAGAGCTCAGGTCGGGGCAAGGCTGAGAATATCTCCCCCACTCCCCCTCCTCCCTCCCAACAGAGAGAGGAGAAAAGGAAGGAGCAAATTCACCAAACAACAATTTGGAGTTGGCTTGGAAGTAGAGAGGTAAAGAGTTGTCTTTAAACAATATATATATAACAATAACAGGAAAAGGTTCACAAGGGCAAGGAACAAGGATGGTTGGGAAGGGGACAAAAAACAAGAGAATAATACAAAACCAGCTTTTCTCTGAGGAAGCGTGGAGGCAGCAGGGAGAAGGATCAGGTCTGACCATGTGGCAGAGGAGCAGGAGGGCAGCTGCAGTAGCTCTCATCCAGCAGAGGCAGGAGCCAGAGAAGAAGCGCCAACAGCTACGATGTCCTGCTTTTTATACCCTAGCTGGGCAGGGAGGGGGGAGTGGAACAGACTCAGCTTCCCAGGTGAAAAATGCCCTGGAGGGAGTGAAAAGTACCTGTAAGTCCTCCACCCTGCTTTGTTCTTTTGTTTTCAGAACAGGGTGCTAACCCACCACAGTGCACTTTCTCGTGAGGATAATGACTGGCAGGGGACACAGTGTCAGAAAAGAGCAAAGTAAGACCCTACAGATCCATTGATTTACATCAGCTGTAGATATGACCATATATGAGGAGCTGTGCTCCTGAACAAAGTGATCCATTTACCAGGAGCCATTTGAAAGTTGAGGACTTTGTAGGGTTTGACCTCTGCATGTCTGAGGGTGCTGGGGTGGTTGGGCACAGCGAGGACACTTGGCGTGCAGCAGAGGGCACAGGGAAGCAGGGCATGGCATAGGTGTTCGCTTTCATAGTTTTGTGCTACCAGCCAAGCATCCTCGGTAGCCAAAAGAGCCCTGCAAAGGAAGTTCTCTCTGGTCCCTTCAGCACAGGCACCACTCAGCAGGAGGGATAGCTGTTATCAGCCTGGGTACTTTTCACATTGTTCAAGTTTTTCCTCAGTTTCTAGGGAAACACTTTATGGCACTGTTATTTGTCGGAATGGCTTTCCAAACACCTCTGCCAGCACTTAATTAATGGAATTTTTAAGCCTGGCTCTGGCTTCTGCAAATTAATAGTGTGCTCCCTTACGGCAGTGGTGGAGCAAGTGAGACATATGGGCTCTTTGAGATAAGTTAGTGGGTGTAGAGGCAGAGGGGCAGCTCCACCATTTGTCTGCGTGTGCTGAGTCCTCCCCGGGCGGTGAGGCTGTCACGCGCCTCTGCGCTGTCTCACTCTGCTTTTATGAGCGTGCCCTGAGGAATCTGCACCCATGAAAATGCCCCTGACAAACTACTGGGACGTGAAAATGAACCTTTCAGTGCATCCTTTCTTTAGCCTGAGTGACTGCTGCTGAAGATCTAGGTAAGGCTGTTCAAAACAGTCCCAAAGCCTGGGATATCCTGAGGCAGACCTGGCTTTAGAGCTTGGCAATAATGTGCAGCTGCCCTAGAAAGTAGCAGATTGCCCAGGGTGGGAAAATAGGCTGGACCTTATTGCCAGCTTTTGCCCATGTTGGCTGCCTGGGAAGGCAAGGCTTGGCAGCTGCAGTGCCAGATTCTTTCCAGGACACCCACTTGGACTTTTCAGGGCTGACCTTCAGCATTAGGCTGGCAAGATTCGATTGATCTCCATGTTTGGTATTTCTTGAGCCAGCTGTGCTCAGAGATTTTGAGTAAGGAAGCTGGGAGAGAGTATTAGGATGTCTTGAGAGGCAAGGGACCAGATTAGCTGTGACAGGGTTAATAGGACACTGTGAGTCATAGTCACAGAGCTGTAATTCCCTTTAGAACAGAGATGATGTTGTGTCTCAGAACCAAAGAGTATTGGCTGTAGGTGGAAATCTAACGGGTTCTACTTTCCTCTCAGTGAGTTGAATTTCCTTTAGTTGCTTTTGGAGAAGCACAGAAAGACAGTCCCAAGGTCCCAGGTAGACATCTCTTCTGGGAATGCTGTCTGGGGAGTAGGGCTGTAATGCTGAGAGCTGCAGTGAGCTGTTAGCTACTCCAGATCCTGCTGCAATAGTGTGCAGCTGTGGAGTGAGCTCTTTGCTGCGTGGGAAAGAGCATTTCTACCATCTCAGTTATGAAAGATGCCACAGCAAAACATTCTGTGCTATGTGCTTGGCCATGTGTCTAGGACCTGCTATTGGGTACTATAAATGGCTGTTGATAGACTATTACCCTGGAACAGAGTACATCTGCAGAGCAGATAAGAAATGTGCTCCTCTTACCTAGTTCAATCTTCCCACTACTTCTTTTGCCCTTACTGTACCGTGGCGATGAGTCAGTAGTGATGTGACTCCCTGACCTGGCAAACCGTCAGAGGTCTGGACCTCAGTAGGTGGTTGAACTTGCTGTCTTCCCCCATCTGTTAACTGATGACTTGCTGTGGCATGTCCTCCAAGCAGCTGCCTCTGCCTCCAAAGTCAGAACATTAGGTAAAAGCAGCAGTTGTTCTGAACACAAGCTGATGGACAGGAACCTTATGGAGACGAAAGAGTCTTTGGCAGTTTGGGGTCAATCTGTTGTAGGGCAGGTCATTTTAGAAAAAGAGAGCTCGGGTCCTTCCTAGATGTGACACTTGGACTGTAGGGATGATTTCACGGAATGTTAGGGGTTGGAAGGGACTTCCAGAGATCCTCTAGTCCAACCCACCTGCCTAAACAGGATCACCCAGGGCACAGGAACACATCCAGGCAGGTTTTGAAAGCCTTCAGAGAAAGAGACTCCACAGCCTCTCTGGCAGCCTGTTCCAGTGTTCCATCACTCTCACCATAAAGAATTTCCTCCTGGTATTGAGGTGGAACCTTCTGTGTTCCAGCTCATACCCATTGTTCCTTGTGCTATCACTGGGCACCACCAAAAAGAAACTATCACCTTCATCTTGATACTCACCTCTCAGATGTTTAACAGTCCCAGTTCTTTCAGTCTTTCTTCATAGAAGAGATGCTGAAGCCCCTCAGTGATCCTTGTAGCTCTCCATTTGACTCTCTCCAGCAGATTCCTGTCTCTCTCAGCCCAAAACTGGGCACAGTATTCCAGGTGTGGTCTCACCAGGACAGAGTAGAGGGAGAGGAGAACCTCCCTAGACCTGCTGGACACACTTTTCTTGATGCACCCCAGGATGCCTTTGGCCTTCTTGGCCATGTGGGCATATTGCTGTTGATCAACTAGTCTGGAGACCTGTCCAGGGCTTGTTCTTCTCATTAACTTCCTGAGAGCTCTGAGTACTCGTCTGAGAACAAACTGTTGTCTATTCAGCAGGGTGTATAATAGGAGGATAAATAAATACAGCAAAAGAAGATAAGGCAGGAAAGACCTAGTTCATGTCAATTTAAGAAGTTCTCAGGACTAAGACCTGAGTGGTGAGGAAGCTGTTAAAGAGCTGCAACGTGTTTCTGAATAGCCTAAGGGGAGCTCAGGTGTTTGAAGCACAAGGGCAAGTAGAAGATAACACAGGAGCCCCAAACAGATTTTGAGTTTCTCTGGGGAAAGGAGATGGTGGAAGGCATGGGCTGGTAGACACCTCTGTAAAATAAGCAGACCATCTTACTTCTTTGGGAATTAAAGTGCTTATATGGTATTTTTGGGCCATGCTAGAATGGAAAAATACCTTTTTTTCCCCCTCCTTTATTTTTTTCTCTCTCTTTCCCCCCCCCCCAAGCAGCTGGAATAGAATTGGTCCCACTACTGCCATTATTTGCAATTTCTGTTTTTATGAGCCATAATGGGGCTGTGATTCTTGGGCAGAGCTGGCAGCTACAATGAAACATGGGGAGTGTTTCTTGCAATTCAGCTGCTGTTCAGTAGGCTTTCCTGAGCCCAGGAGGTCTGTGGCTAGTCCAATGCCAGCACCTGCTGGTCTTGTATTGCATATACTTTTCCCTCCAAACCACACTTGAAGCCCTTGTTGATGCTGTTGTTGATGTCTTCTTGCATCACCACGAAGATCTGTTTAGAATCACTCTGTGACATCACAGTATTACTAAGGTTGGAAGAGACCTCGAAGATCATCGAGTCCAACCTGTCACCACAGACCTCATGACTAAACCATGGCACCAAGTGCCACGTCCAATCCCCTCTTGAACACTTGCAGGGATGGTGACTCCACCACCTCCCTGGGCAGCCCATTCCACTGGAACTCAAAGCTGTTAAAGCAATTCAGATAACAGTGTCCTTCACCTGAAATACCTGTTGACATTAGTAACAAAGTTTAAATGGCCAGAAAACTAATCACAAATCAAATGAGAGTCCCATCTCTGGAGGTGTTCAAAAACATGTAGACATGGTAATTTGGTTTAATGGTTTGGTAATGGTTTAATGGTCCTGGTGTTCTTAGGCCAAAAGTTGGACTTGATGATCTTAAAGGTCTCTTCGAACTAAAATCATTCTATGAGTCTTCTTTTCCCCACCTCACTGTTCTCAGTTTCCTCAGTCAGCAGTGGGGAAATACATAGACCTGTGGCCCCCAGAATACCAGGGTGTAATTAATTTCCAGTGGTCAATTATCAAATGGAAAGGGATTTTTTCAATCAGCCTCCATTGAGACAGCTGGGAGAGGCAGCAGCTAGCTCCCAAACTTGAGCTTTGTAGAATATGTCAAGAATTCATATCTGGTGCCACTAAAAAACCTGGAGGCCATTTCACTCCTTTGTGGGGAAGTAAGGTCTGTCCCTTTGCATTGCTCTCCAGGAATGACTGCTTTTAGGAATCTTTGTCAAAGGCTTCTGCAGATTATCACAATGAGACATCTCTCCTGGGAGCTCCTTCACTTATTAGCCAAAGGAAATCACAATTGAGCAAGCTCTTTCAGTGCTGGCCTGAGTGGGTTCTGGGTTGCATAGGAGCTGAATGAAGATTTCAGGTTGGTGCTTCTGGAATTATGAGACCTTATTGCTGTCTATAACTACCTGACAGGAGGTTGTAGCCAGGTGGGGGTTGATCTCTTTTTCCCAGGCAACCAGCACTTGAACAAGAGGACACAGTCTCAAGCTGTGCCAGGGGAGGTTTAGGCTGGAGGTTAGGAAGAAGTTCTTCATAGAAGGAGTGATTGGCCATTGGAATGGGCTGCCCAGGGAGGTGGTGGAGTCACCATCCCTGGAGGTGTTTAGGAAGAGACTGGATGGGGTGCTTGGTGCCATGGTTTAGTTGATTAGATGGTGTTGGATGATAGGTTGGACTCGATCTCAAAGGTCTTTTCCAACCTGGTCTGGTCTGGTCTGGTCTATTCTATTCTATTCTAGTCCTCAGAATGGGGAATGCACGATCTCTCAAAGATTTTTATCACAGTCAGCTAAAGTGTCTTGGGTACAGCAAGCTGATTGGGCAGCTCAGAAGCTGTGTCACAGAAGGTGGTCTCAAGGAGATGTACCATTGCTTGGGGATGCAAGGCAATCACTCACTCAGACACTTCAAGGCACACACACCTTGGGTGCTGAACAGATGAACTCCACTGTGCTGTGCCTTAAGCTCATTGTTGTCCTATGAATGAGCTGGAAAGTAGTTTAGTGTGGCTCAGAACCACATGGGGTGTCTGGGGGTGTCTCAAGTAGAATGATTCCAGAAATCAATGTGCTGTCTTGTCTGTGCCAAGCCTTCCATTAGCAGGGATAACAACAAGAAATTCTTTCATTCCTCTGTATTCTTGAAACTGGGAAGCTATCCAGGAAATATTAGAAATTAGACAGCAAATAGTGGTATTTGTCTTTTATTGTCTGAGGTGTAAACAAGCAGAGGGAAAAGTGCACAGCCTGGATGTTTTAATATACTGCCTGATGCCAGCACTCTTCCACCAGCTCTGACTAAATGCCTCTCATTTAACAATATTTCCCTGACTGCAAATATTGTTTGCAAAAGCAGAGCAGAACCTTCATGCTTTTTGATTTGAAAGTCTTCCAACTTCCAGGGTTTTTGGCAAAGATGGGAACAAAGGTTTTCCCTGGGTTGCGAATGAGAACTCTGTACAACGATACACATAAAGACTAAGAACTAAGCATTATGGTGTTTTGCTGGAGTTATCCTTGGGGAAATGTGGGCACAGGGCAGCACTTAACTTTTTCTTGTTTGTTTGTTTATGGGAAAAGTTATAATGAGATAGGGAAACCCTTGAAGAGTAGCAGGCTCTGCTTAATCAGTCTCAATGCACCCCAGTTTTGGATCTGGTAATTGCAGTCATCACATGGATTTCTGTGAGAAATCTGAGCACTCAGAGTGTGTTTAGCATGAGTCTAAACCTTGGGGTTTTCTTGTTGTTGTTTCTCTTTTTCTTGAAGCTCACTCCTGTGCCAGGGGAATTTATGTCTGCATCAAGTTGCTCCCTGTTTCTAAACTGCTGGGATAAAGCTTGAGGTGGTTGTACGTGTGTGTGTGTGTGATGGTGATGTTGCTTATGCCTTTGTAAAGTAAAATTCTTCTCTACAGTAAATGAATTACAAGCATTCTTGCTTGAAAGTACATGCTAGGCTCTGTCTTCAACATTTATGGAATAAGGAAGTGAAATTAATTACATTTAATGGGAATGCTGCTGGGAAATAAAGTGCTTCCTTCAACCAGCTCTCTTGAGCGTGGCTGTGTTGCATTTGTCATTTGAGCACACTGCCTGCTCTGGTTAAGGCTTCTGTGTGACGTGAGATAGGCAAGAGTCACTTATCTGGAAAACAGAGGATAATCACATTATTAATATGGCATCCACACTGAAAGTCAAGTTTATTTTTTGTGTTTCTTTCATCATCTTCTGTTCTCCATTAAACTGACATATAATTTGGTAGATGCAATTGTCTTGCTTCCGAGGAGCAATTCTAATTAGGAACTGATCAAGCCGTTTCTGATTAAAGGCATGTTTGATCTCTGGTTTTATTCAGCATTTACAAAGCAGACATGATTGTTACAACATCTCTGCTGCACTTTGTAGTGTGCCTAAATTTCTACCTATGCCTAGGCCAGAGATTTGATTCTTCCATAGACTATGACAGTATAGAGTATTTGGTAACCTCATTAAATAAAGTAGACCTTTCATATCCGAAGGGTGTTGTTGTGTTTATGTGGAAATAAAAGGGGAATATTCATCATCTGAAGTAAGTTTTGGAGTAAATTCTAAAGACCTCGAAGTATATTATAAGGAGTAAAACCTAGTGCCAAGGAGCTGGGCTTGATGATCTTTATGGGTCCCTTCCCAAAAAGAGATCTTCTATGACTGTGATTTGTGATTGCACAGGGCTTTGCACAGGAGTTCTCCCACAGTATTTGTAAGGAGATCCCCAACAAAGTAATTGCAGCAGCTGTCCTTCCTGCATGTAAATACCACGGTCTTGATCTAATGCTAGTTTCTAAGTTAATTCTAGCTTACATTTTCGGTGTCAGTCTAATGGTTTTTAAGGATTATACTTACATGCATCAGCCTTGCAGCAATATCCGTTCATATGTGGGTGTCAATTATGTAACACTCGATCTGCTGCCTGGGAAAGAGCAGAGCAAGTGTTTCATCCTTCATTGTATGGCAACTAGACATTGATATGGCTGCTGAACTAACTTCCTTGAAAGGGGAGAGACCCAAAGGCTTAGGCAGTGCCCGGAGACTCGATGGGTCTTGAGACCTCAGACCTTCATCTGTGTGAAGATAGTGATAAAGCATTGAATTGTTCAAGATCAATGTTCAGACCCGGATTTGATTTCCATCCAGAAAAGGCAAGAGCTTCTGACCATCAAAAGGCTCTTTTTTTTTTTTTTTTCTCCTGGATTGGTTCCTTGAATCCCCTGGTACCTTGCCTGTCAGACCAAATCTGGGCAGTCTCAAAGCCTGAGGTACGTGCCCTTGCTCTGGCCCAAATATCCTACTGCGTCTGGCAGCTCCAGCACGCATCCACTCCCAAACAAGAAAGCAGTTCTAGCACTGATTGACTGCACAGCCCACACATGGCAATTTTAAAAACATTTAAATAGCCTGTCTTCTTTGCTTCATCTTGACAATTGATTTTAATCAGTGTTATCAGCTGCTTAAAATACTTAGTTCTTTGAAACAATACAGCATTCAACCTCCAGGAGATACCTGGAGTGGAGGTACAATAGAATAGAATAGGTGCAGGATCAATGATGTTATCACTAGTTTTAGCCAGGAAGGGGTGGCCTGAAGTTCTTGTTTCATCTTTCATGATCCTACTTTTGTGATCTTTGCAGTAGTGTGGTACATTCTGAGACTCGCCCCATCAGTGGAAGCAAGCAGAACATCTCTGAGGTTCAAACAACCATAAAAGGAGAAAGCCTCATTCCCTCCCACCTGCCCCACTGCCATGAATTAGTTGGTTAACAAAAATAATCCATCACTCAAACGAGTCATATGACTGAGCTATTTTGATATGTGGAATGATGTTTATTTCTGGATTGTCAATACATTAATTAATTTCAATCTGTTTCTAAAACACAAGTGAGGTACATAAATTGATTTGAATCTGTTAGAAGTTGTCCTGCCATCTGCACAGTTGGAAGTGAAGTGGCACAAGCAGTGTAGCATGTGAAGGCATTAAAAGGAATGGTGTGATTCTGGATTAATGCTGATTTCTCATTAATATTTTTGGGTGGCACTAGAAAAGAATACAGTAACAGCTGGAAAGCCATAGATCAAATAATATCTTCCCTGTTGTCATGTTTCTGTACTGAGACAGTCATTGTTACGTTTACTCATAACATATCTTGATTTTTTTTAAGGATTTAATGCACAGCCTTGGATTCTGTGCTTAGGAATAGTTGGGGGGAGTAGAAAGGAGGAGAGGCAAATGACAGCTATTTGTAGTAAAAGACATACCTGCAATACATGATCGGCTGGAGTTACAGAGGGAAACGCCATGGCTTTGTAGAAGACAAACCAGACTGATCTTTATCATTTTTCCCATGGATTCCCCATACACTGAGGCCACTGATAAATCAAACACAAAGCTCTTTCCTAGGCTACCCCTGTCCTGAGCTTTTAATCTTCTTCAACAAGAATTACACCTGTCCCTTCTTATGAAGTGTTCACTGTGGTCCCTGGCTGCCTCCAGGAGATGCTCCAGGTTAACTCTGCAGGCAGAGTTACTACCCACCACTTTGGGCTATCCAGATTCCTTTCATCAGCTGTGCTCCTCTGGCCCCAGCAGCAAAGTCTTTTTTTTTTTATTCAACCTTCACTTTCTTGCATCTCTCTCCCTCTCACAGGATTGTCTGTGCAGTGCCCAGGGTGCTCTCAGCACCGAGCTATTTATTAGTGATCTCCCCCCCACACACACTGTGGTGGCAGGGAGGTCAGAGTGTGACATGTGTAATGAAAACCAGAGGAGCCACGTGCGTGCTCTTACCAGCATAACTGATCTATGTATTTTAATTGCTGCATAAAATATGCAAAAGCACTTGAGGTCATTTAGAAAAGTTGAGGTGTTTACAGGAAAGTAGAAATTGAGCTTGAAAAAATAATTACACCTTTTTGTTTTACCCTTTCCCCCCCCAACATTGATGACTATAGAGAAGAGCTTTCTAAATGTGTCCATATATGGGCTTTAAGCATTCATTCCACATCAGTATTTCACCTTTTTCCTTAAGTGATTTCTATATTCCTACTAACCAGCAATCATTTTGTCTGAATCTCATTTCTTCATAATAGCAAACCCATCAATCTCTGCTTTATTAAACAGGGAAGCATGCTTGGAAGCCAGAGCACTCAGATTTGATCAAAGATGTTATGCAAACCATTGATTTTAATTTACAGCAATATCCACTTCTTCCATTATTAACAGCTTTGAATTACTGAGACTGAATAATTAACAAATATTCCTGCTTGATGATAGATGATTCAAAAGGCAGATGTAGAGAAACGTTGCCCAGATAAATATCCTTCCTGCACCCCCAGTGATGCATATGTCTATTTAATGATTCCCAGGGGAGCAATGCAACATGGCTTGAAAGAAATACTCTGCAGAGGTCTCCCAAATGCTTCCAAAACTATTAGCACAGCAAATGCTCCACAGATAAATGTGCCAGTCTGTGTTTCTGACCTGCTGGTCTCTGTTCAGAATCCTGGGCTGTGGCCAGCCAAGTCAAATTATGCAGACCAGGATGCCACAAATTCCAGGGCAAGGTTGCCTGTGTATACTGGGTGGGAAATGTGGGCTTTAATCATTGCCCTGCTCCCTGGCTGAAACTGAAGCACCTCTCAGTCTTCGCCAGATGTTGCTCTGCTTGAAATGTGACTCAGTGCTGATCTCCTTTAGCATTTCTAGAGGTTGTTTTTGAGTAAAATTCAAAATCTCTATGCACCAAAAAAGACCCGAGGTGGCCAGTTCACTTCAATGCCTGTTCACTTGCATGGCCCTTGGCAGCTGATGAGGCCAGAAGGGTTGGGGCATTTTGTATTGGGCAATAAGCTTGTTCCCTGAGGAAAATGGGAGAACACAGAGCAGATCTAAGTCTTCACCTGCTATTATGGTCCCTGTCTTTCTTCATGAGCACTACTCCTGCTGGCCACGCTGCTACTCAGTTGAGTACACTGCTGCAATGATGTGGGAGGAGTTGGAAAAGGAAAGCAACTCTAATTTGCAATTGAACCATTCCCCATCGGGGAATGGTGTAGGGCTATCTGGTTACCAGTGTCTCAGAGCTGCTTTCACTAGCACCAGCCTTGACCAGTTTTAACTTCTGAGGTGACACTTCAGAGTTTGAACTTCCTTGTAGCTGTAGGAGTTTTCTCTTCAAAACAGAAAATCCTGCTGCTCAGAAAGAACACAGGAGTGTCTGCAGCTATTTCTGGCCCATCTGCATGGTGAAAACCCTTTTCTCCAGTATCCCTTGAGCTCCTTCCTCCCCCTAGTTCTGCAGAGCCACCTGTGCCCATCCTTAGGGGAGCTGCATGTGCTGAGGAGTCTGCAGCCCATTAGGGCCCCTGGCTGGTCGCCACTGTGCTGCCTTGTCCAGCTGTGTGGCAGAAGGTCCACCTTGACAGAAGAGTTGTGCTCCTGAGGAGCAGATGTGGTGTGAAGAGCCTGCCATGGAGCCTAGGGACAGGGACATCCTTTCAGTGGTGTTAGCAGGCAGCAACCTTGACACTTGCCAGGGTTTCCTGTACAGGCACAGCTGCTTTCCAGGGGAGGGGGTGGGCAGTACAGTTCACCTGGGCATTTAATGCCTGTCGTATTGAGCACTGTGTGGTCTTTGTGCCCAAGTGCAAGCCCATCGCCTTTAGGATCAGGGCAGCTCATTCATGGAACAAGAAAAAGCAAAATTCTTCACTCCTCTCTACCTCACTCTGTGGGTTGAGGCCCCAGGGCAGACTGGAACCAAGTGCCATTCCCTGGGCAGCACAGCCACCAGGCTGAATGCCAGCATGCATGTGGCAGGGAGGGGACAGAGCCAACAGACTTGGTCACCAGCCCCCCTCCCAGGGCACTGCATAGTGGAGTGGGAAGCCACATCCACAGCCAACGTCCTGCTCCCTATCCCAGCAGGACTCAAGAATGAGGGAGGTGTCTGTCCCTCTCTGCACATGCTGCAGAGTGCAGATGTGAGGTGCTGAAATAACACAGCCATGAGAATTGTTTAGGAACAGCAGAAGGACAGGCAAAGCTAGATAAGACAAAATATAAATCTAACACAGCCTGGCTCTGTACAAACTAAACCATCATCATCCTCTTTATCCCTGTGCCAGCATGTGTGTGCTGCCATGCTCGTTCAGGAAGAAAAGGAACATCTTTTGTATGGTGCTATTCAGTGGGGTTTGACTTTTTGTTTCACAGATGGAGCCACAGAGCAATGTTAGCCTATGGTGAAGGATTGTTTAGACAGGTACAATTACTTCTCAGCAGTGAAGGAGCCTTTGATTCTGGCCTCCCCATTGTTCCTGAGGCTTTTCATTCCATCCAGTACCCAGCTAGAAGGCCTGTGGCTGACACCTGCCTTGGAAATTGCTTCCTTTCCATTTCCCTTTAATTTCCATAGTGTCGTCTTCTGCTGATGAAAGTTACTAATGAAGGCTCTGATATTCAGTCATGCTCAAAACAGTGGTGCTTGGCAGGCATCTGACCTTCCCCATCTGTGCAGCAGCCCTCTTGCAGGAGGGCAAATGGTGGGCCCAGGGTGGTCTGTGCAGCTCCTGCAGAGCATGATCTCTTTGTGCATCCTGCTGTGCATGGTGACCATGGGGAGGGACCCACTCCCAGCTGCTCATCCTTTTCCAGAGGATATTGCTGATGTTTCACATGTCAGCAGCTCCCAGCTTCCTGCCTCCCAAAATATCCAATGCAGGACTTTTCTTTTGAGGGAAACAAGTTCTTTCAGATCACATGTATGTGAAGATGGATGCGAGATATGTGTGACCGGTGACTGGTTCTGTAGGGCGGCTTGGGATTTTAGTATTAGGATAAGGAATTAGATGTCAATCATCTTTTGCTTTGAGGAAAGTATCTCTGTATGGAATTTGTGATGGTCAGTGGTGAAGGAGAAGCATGGAAACTGCTTCCATTTGCTTGATTTTTACATTTAGCATGGTGATACAAGACCAAGCAGGAAAGCTATCCAGAGACAGTACTGAGAGTTCAAAAGTCAGACCGGGGAAAGGAATCCACCAAGAGCTGTTAAACACAAGCCTGCTGTGACACAGGCCTTTGTGGCATGTGAGAGCATCCAAGGGAGGCACTTCTCTATGCATGGAGGAATTTTGTCTCCTGCATGCCACTGCCATACAGAATGATGGACGAGACACATTCTTTTGATTTTCTTGTGTCAGGTGGGAGGAAGCATGACTGGATCAGCATAGGCAAATTGCAGGCAGCAATGGCAGGGTAACTGCAAGAACTGCAGGCACAAAATCTACTTGTTGCAAGCATTGTCCAAGAACTAATGACCCAAGGTGTCAGGAAGCAATGCCCTCCAATAAAAACTAGAAGAGCCACGTTTATTTTTGGCAGAGCCTTGTCAACATTTCTGAATGCACCAAAGGATTTGCCCAGAGCTACTGGCTTCTTGGAGCCTTAATTGCCCTGATTAAGGTTGTGCTACATTCAGTAGACAACTCTTCCTCATTAAGCACAGTCTTCAGATGCTAAATAAAAACTCCTCTTGACTTTTCCTTTCTCTTGTCTTAGCATCTATAATTGGCCTGCACAAAAGCGAGTGTCTTGCTGGATGCAAACCTATGGCTATGTCTGACCTCTTCAGCATAACGCCAGGGAGCTTCATACATTAAGCAGGAGTTTGATTTAGTATTAGCACTGCAAACCAGCAGGGCAAAAGAAGCAGAAGAAAGCCTTTGCCTCTGGTCTGGGATAGCTTATTTCAATACAGGACATAACCTGCTTCCTTACCAGGTACCCTTCACCCTGAGCCACCCATATCCCCTCTCTTGGTATACTTGTACTTGAACAATCCAACTCCAGAAACACACGTGCCTGACGGCGCTCAGGGACTTCTTGCCTAGCAACTTTGTAGAGAGGTGGGATACACCCAATTGTCTACTCTATATTTATTAACCTCTTAGTTTCAACAGAGGATATCTGGATTTAAAAGCTACCTGTGCTCTTGCAGCAGAGAAAGCACTACTAGGCATATGGACTTACGTTTATGAAGCTAGGATATGCAGTTACCTTGGACTTTTCCAACCTGGTCTGGTCTGGTCTGGTCTGGTCTGGTCTGGTCTGGTCTGGTCTGGTCTCTTCTATTCTGGTCTATTCTATTCTATTCTATTCTATTCTATTCTATTCTATTCTATTCTATTCTATTCTATTCTATTCTATTCTATTCTATTCTATTCTATTCTTTCTTCTTATAGCCATATAATGCCACTTATTTTTTGAACTTGCACATACCTCCCTGGTGCTGTGCTTGTCTGTGAAGCTAGTGTGTTGTTAAAACATCTCTTTTGCTCTAGTTTATTTGATTATAAACGTCCTCACCTATCTGGATGAACCTCTACCCAGTGATATATTTCTCTGTAAAACATTGAAAACCAAGGAGTTTCTATATGGAGAGCCCAACTCAGGCAAGATGTCATCTGACCCACTGGTGCAACTGGCAGGGGGCAAAAGGGTCACACTCAAAGCAGCATTGCTTGTAGGGACAACAATGGAGCTCGTGGTTAAGCGGATGCTCTGCAATGCGGGCTCAGGGTGAAGTCAGTTGCTAGAAGCTCGTTAACGTGGCACAGCTAGTAGAGGCAGGGCCTCAGCAGTTTCTAATCTCTTTTAGCTTTGCCAAAAGCAGAAGAATTCAGTGAGATAAAAAAGTAAAAGCCTGGAATGTGTTTAGTAAATGAAAAAGTAACCCCAGAGGAAGTCAGAGTAAAGCAGAATAACAGTTTGATTTTTCAATTAACGGAATAATGTCCCAGCATTAATCCTGGGTGCCCAATACCAGCTCTGTATGCTGGGAAGAAATTTCCCTCCTGAATTAGTGTCAGGTGCTGCTCTAAATGCCAGTTTATTTCCAGCCACACTTGATAACATGGAGAAACCCCACCTCTCAGCCCTGTAGTGAAACAGGGGAGGTTACAGAAGCAGGCAAAGGTTTAGGATGCATTTTGTTGTTCTGGATGCATAATTAGAAATGTCTGTAAAGGAAAAATGGCTCAACATGTAGAAGTGAAGCAAATTTTCTGAGGACTTGGATGCTATTGATTGCACACTGTGCACTACCTTCTTGCTTTGCAGCCTCCCCAGCAGAACTCCAGCACCATTTTGGAAACGTTTAACAAGATGTTTGTAGAAATGCAGACTTAAAAGATGTCCAACATTTTGTTTGCACGTTATCCTTCCTTTCTCTTTTCTTTCTCTTCATTAACTGAAAGAAGTTATGCATGGCAGGGGAAAATTTGGAACATCCTTTACAAAAAAAATAAATATATTCTTTTCCCTACTTCTGGAAAAAACACCAAGTGAAAAATTCAAGAAGAAGGCAGTCTGCCACTTGTTCTGTGACAGAGTGTAAAGGGAAGGGGGGAAAAAAAGGGAAACAATTATGTAGAAGATTTAAAAGATTCAAGATATAAAATGCTCTTCTTGAGGAAAATCTTGGGGAGAAAAACAAAAGATAGAAAACTAAAATGCTTCTGCCTAAGAAATAATGTTATTTGTTGGGGTGAAAAGAGAAGGCAAATGTTTTTGGCCAGAGTCTGAATGGGAAGGAATACTCAGGAAGCAGTCACAACAGGCTCCAGATCTTGGGAATGGGCTCCTCTACCACACATGGGCTTCTTCCCTATTTGGAGAGCTGGGCAGCTGCAGGCATTGTGGGTGTCCTCTGCCTGTAGCCTTTCTGCTGATGGACACAAGCCGCCTGACAAATATGAGTTGCTCTTTGTCTAGTCTTGGTGGGAAGGCTGCCTTGCTGAGTCAGGCGTGGGGATGCTGCTGTTGTGCTCTCCAAGAGCAGTGCCCATGCCTGGTGCCACAGCACTGCCTGGGCCATCCCCTCCCAGTGCCACTGCAGCTTCTTTCCTTCTCTTTTTCTCTTTTTCCCTGTGTGCTTCCCAGTTCGAGTGAGGGCTTCGGCGTAGTGGAGAAGATCGTGCTGCTCACCTTCATCTCTGCCGTTATATTGATGGCCATCCTGGGGAACCTGCTGGTGATGGTGGCTGTGTGCCGGGACAGGCAGCTCAGGTGAGCCCTCCCAGCTGGCCACCACCTGCCCTTCCTTCCATGGAGCGGCACAGGGGACAAGTCCTGCCTAAAGAGCCCCATGCCCATAGCTGAGGGCAGCAGCCGCTGTGATGAAGGGTGTCTCTGGCCACATGTATTGCACTGTGGTAAGGTCAGACTCCCACACTGACCTCAGTGCATCTGCACTTGGATTGACACCAAGGTGATGGGATCTTTTTAGTATCCATCCTCTGTGCACTCTCAGTGTGAAAAACGAGGTAAATCAGTGAAAAAACAGCTAAGAGGAATTCCTTGGAGAAGCAGGTTGACCTCTACCTATTTTCCATCTCCCATTTCTTAACAAGGTCCTGTTACAGTTGTGCTGCTCTACTGCAGCTTGGCAAATGCTGCCAGTGATTGGGGGGGTATTACAGGCAAAACTCCTTGAGGTTTGCTGCTACCCCCAGGAGTTGTCAGACTAGCCCCAGGAACAGAGTGAGACATTCAACAGCCTCTATTCATATTCTGCGTGGGATTTTTAATGGATTTAATTCTATTTTATTGTTATGATTTAAAAAGTGCTCTTCAGGTTGAAATTACAGCTTCAATCTAGATTCTTCTCAGTTCTTTCTGGAAGGATTTTCTCAATTTACAAGTTAAAATAAAGTTTCTCTCCACCTCAAGCACTCCAATGCAAGCTGCAGAGGACTGTGAGCATCTATTGGCCTCTTCTCTCTGAGCAGAAAGCTGTGTTGGTGCAAGAAACATAGTGGGTTTTAGCTCTGAAAACCAGAAACAAGCTAAGGCTCACCATAGAAAGTGGGAAGTTAAGTTAGGGAGGACCTTTTAGTGTGATTGAGCATGCTAGACTCAAATGCAAGCTGAAATATCTATCCACGTGTAGAGGATGCTGCACTGAAAGTCTTCCACTCTAATTTTGTGATCTGTCTTGCAGGAAAATCAAGACCAATTATTTCATTGTTTCCCTTGCCTTTGCGGACCTGCTGGTGTCAGTGCTGGTGATGCCATTTGGAGCCATTGAGTTGGTTCAGGACAACTGGATCTATGGAGAGATGTTCTGCCTGGTCCGAACATCCCTCGATGTCCTGCTCACCACAGCATCAATTCTGCACCTGTGCTGTATTTCGCTGGACAGGTATGAACAGAAGAGCAGAGAGAATCATTAGAGTTGCTTTGAAGTGGTTTTTTTTTTTTGCTGTTGTTGCTTGTCAGCAGTAGCCAAAGGTCAAATCACAAACCTGCTAGGAGCCACAGAGCAATCATTTTCTTTCAGTAGCTCATTTTGGGGAGAGCTCTCTGAGTCCTCATCAGTGTAGGAAAACTTTGAAAGGAATGAGATTTCTGTTGAGAGAGCAAGACAGGTTCTCAGCTCTGTTTGCATCACTGATCAGATGTAGCACAGTTTCTTCTTTGAAGTGAAGGAAAGGCACCTTCAAGATGTATCTGAAGGAAAGACCTGCAGCTGCTGCAGACCAGAGGTGTGTTGTTACAAGGGAACATTGCTCTTGTTACTATGTCAGGTGTTGATCCCTGCCAGGGGTTGCAGGGAGGCTGAACTGAACTGAACCTCTGAACTCTCTCTTGTGCACATAGTCTTAGTGGGAGATCCTAAAAACTTCTTTTTCTTTCAAACTGTTCTTGCAAAACCAAAATTAATCCAAAATCTGGAGCAAT
This sequence comes from Picus viridis, assembly GCA_033816785.1. Taxonomy (NCBI): domain Eukaryota; kingdom Metazoa; phylum Chordata; class Aves; order Piciformes; family Picidae; genus Picus; species Picus viridis. Next base: position 12,297,242 of record CM066593.1, on the reverse strand, counting down.
TTATGACAGACAATTCTGGTTTATTCCATTCAGAACAGCAAGGATTTTTCATGGGATAAATACCTGGAAGAAAATGCTTTGACCAGCTATTCTAACAAACAATGTTTAGGGCTTTTATTTGAGTTCTCTGCAAAGGTTTCAATACTTTTGAAGAAAGTATTACTTAGTATTACTAATGTGGCCAAAATAACCATAATTATTCTTGTCATCATGACAATTGATATTTAAATGGCATCTTTCATCTGAAGAGTCTGTATGAAGCTAGACTTCAAAAGATACTTGATAAACTTCTCCATTGATGTGTAGGACTCCCTTTTTGTGGGGGAGTGGCACAGGCACATGCAGTATTGTATCCAGCAAGGAGCTGATGTGTAATAGTTACAGCACACTTCTTTATCTGGAAGCTTAAATGGCTGGAACACAAATAGGAAGCTCATTATCTCAAAAAACGTTGACAAATTGCCACTTTGAGCCAATTACCAGTAGAGCAGCTGTTAGGCACTGTGGTCTGGATAGGCCCTTGTTATATGAAATGTTGGGGTTTGATTCTCTGGGCTCTTAATTAAATGTAGCAGGTTGTGTAGAGAAGGGGACAGGAAGGGAAAACATGGTTTTCCCCCTACCCCCTGATCTCTGACACTTGCAGGGGATGGGAAGCCCCTGTGTGGGGTGCATAGAAGGGAAACTGCTCCGTTCTCCTGCCTATGCCACTCTTTGCCATGTCCTGAGCTCTTTCTGCTGACACAGAACCCCATCTGTCCCCATGTTCCTGGAACAGCCTTGCTTGGGGCTGGCGAAGAGTTTGGGGCAGACTTGTGACTACAGATGTCAAAATGTGGGGCTGAGAGTTAATCTTTAAGGGATACAGAACAGAGATCACAGTTTTGTACAGGAGGGTTTTATTTATGAAAACATACCTGAGGCAGAGATTGCAAACACCCAGCTCAGTAGAAGGAACTGGAAATCATAAAAACAAACCCAAAGAAACCAAAACCCTACAATGAGATGGATTGGATTAATCTGTACTAAATGAAACATTCAGAGCAGAGTGTGAACACCTGGAATGGACTACAGCTCTGCTCTTCCTTCTGTGCTCTACTATTCTCTTCCCAGGGAGCCCTGAATTCATTCTACCAGACACAGAACTGCTGTAGCAAAGGGTGAGCATTGCTGCCCAATATAGATGCTTCTCATTGTTGTGGGCAAATGGAACTGGGGAACTGAGTCTGGACACACATACTCCAACCCCCCACTCCAAACCAGTGCTTTAATCACTAGAATAGAATGGCTGTCTTGAAAGAAAGTAGGGGATGTAGCCAGGTTTTGGAGAAGACTAACTCTCTAACCTTGTTCCATGAGTGTTCTGAAAAGCTTTTGGGGAGGTGCAGCACTCCCTGCATGGGGTTCTGAGGGTCCTGAGCTCTGTAATTGAATGAATCCAGTATCAGCATCACTCCTAAGTAGCTCAGAATTCTGTGATAGAATTATCCTGCTTCTAAAGATTTTTGCTAACTGAGTGTGTATTTGAAGCTATGGCTGGTACAGCAACATCTTCCCATTTCTTCAGGATTATAAAGATTCTTGCAAGTAGAAGGAATTGAGCAAAAGTATTTAGAGCTTTGAATTAGGAGGAGCTGGAGATCATCTGAAAGTTCTCAGAAACTGCCTGTAAAGCTTTGCTTCATGAATGCACTGGCAGAGAGGAATCCACAAATATTTGCTATCCTCTTAGTATTGGCCAGGTTTGACTAAACAGTGGTGAAATTGCTCAAAAAGAAGCAGAGGGTGAATTCATTTCTGAGTGATGAGTGTGCTAAAAACCTTTGCCAGTTTAGGGCTGGGAGAGCAGACTTTCACTGACTGGGATACAGAAAGAGAGTGGTGAATTTGGGGAACTGACAGATCTGAAATTGCCAGATGTCAGGGAATTATTTCAGGACACACAAGTGCTCTTTGTCTTCCACATGTGTGTTTACCATACATGTGCTGTTCACTGCTTTTAGGCAGAGAGGCTGGTGGCTGGGTGCAGCATGACTTGGATGACTATTGCAGCCTTTATTGTTTGCTTGCTGCTTTCATGTGAAGAATGATGCCCCCGCAGACTAGCTGCAGAGCTGATCCAAATTTTGAGTAGTTCTCTGGTACTGTGTTTTTCTTGTTTCTGTTCTCAAAATGCCTTTGTTTGGTGCTTGTTAGAGCGATGGCTACCACACAAAACACCATTAGTGGAGCAGTACAATCCTTGAGGCAGGCTGCTCTTCTCCAAAGGCATGTTAATTTTCCATGGAAACTTTTCTGTGTCATCTAATCTCTGCAGGGCATATATATAGCTCTCCAAGCTATTCAGTCTTGCTGTAGAAGTTCATCTTGGATGCTATTTTGACTATACAGGTAATCATGACATGAAAAAAGCCAGGATTTCATCTTAGACACCTTAAAAGGTCTATTTCTTCTCCCAGTACAAGAAGACACAATTATGTCTATGTTTGCTGACAGTAACAGCTGAAAGAGAAAGCCCAAGATCTTCCTTTCTTCTGTGAAGAGGAGAATCCCAAGTCAGCTACGTGGTTTTCATAATTTCTGTTTGCTCAGGCATCTCAGTGTGAATCTGACTGAGTCCCAAGATCAGGAGCTTCTGGATTCCTCCAGGACCAAATGCCAAGTCAAGGCCAAAGTGTCTCTTGCCCACAGGAACAGCTCTCCGGAACTGCTGTAAATGAAATGATAGTCAACTTCTTCTCTTAAAGCTGTACTATTTCCTCTGATTGACTGACTGATGATTAACATGATTTTCAGAATACAACTTGGTAGGACACCCTAGAGTACTGTAACCATTGCTGAAGCTATTTGACATCCACCTGGACATGCCCTTCAGCACAGAAACAATCCTAACCTGACCAGGAATTCCTGTGCTTATTCATGAACTCATCCAAGTCCCAAACAATCTACTTAAACCACTTTTTTCCTGAGTGACCACAGTGTATGTTATGTCATATTTCTGCAGTGCTTGCTCACTGGCATGGTCTAGTGGCCTGATTAGGTAAATCAGAAACCATGTTGTATGAAAGCAGTCCACCACACAAGCAGCAGACCCTGATGCTTGCAGGTCCAACACCTGATATTCCTTCCTTAATAGCACTGGCAGATCTAAACTGTCACAAAGACTAAGGATATGAAATATTTTGCCTGCTGGGGCTGTTTAATAAACCATTTTCTGACTGAAATGAAACTTTAGGTATTTCACTTCATTTCTCAGAGGAGGCATTTGAGTGGAAGAACACAGGGAGAACCTGAACATTTTGGTTTGGATCTTGCCACATCTCTAAGGGTAAGCCATGGTGCCTTTCTTGCTGCATTGATAGAGACAATCCACTTGTGCCATGTCATGCTGCAGATCACCTGGTACCAGTGACAGTCCCACATCACTCCTGTGTCCTTATTGAAGAGACTGATGCGCTTGTGCTGCCATGAAGGAGGTTCCAAACCTCCTTGGCTAGCAGGGCAACAGGGATTTTCAACACAGCTTGGATGGAGTGATGGATACAGAATAATTAATTTTCCATACCAAAAGAAGGCTAACCCCCACCTTTTAGATCTGCCTCCTTCTCCTTCCCAGTGTATCAGCCCCTTGCTGTGTGTCTCCTTGGAGCATCACTTCCAGGTGTGTTTTGGTCTTTGATCATCTTGAGAATGGCAGGGAGAAAATTTTTGACCTCACTTCATGTCAGATCTAGAGATGAAAAGAGAGAATATTTAGATTTCAGTCGCATTTGATACCAGTACAAAAATTTTCTACATTCCACCTATTTCTTGAGCACTTTGCCCATTTTTAAATTCCTTTTGCAAATTAAACTCAAAGGGTTGTGCTATTCCTGGTGCATATTAGTTAAAATGTTGGTGCCTGGCAATGAGGTCTAATAGTGACTCATGGCTTGACAGAGTAACCATCCTCTAACCTGAATGAGCAGTGTACTCTCACATGGTGTTCGCTGCTGGTATTTCACAGGCTAGCCAAGTCTGCTGATTTACAACTGCTGCACCTCATTTTCCTTTTGGGACTTGGACTTCAGGCTTGTCCCACACAAACATTAGTGAAGATTTGAAAAGACTTCCAGGCAGTTTAATTTTTGCAGTATTTTGCTGTCATCTCCAAGTAATTCTCAGGTCAGCTCAAAATACTCACCGTGATATGAATGAGAACAACAAGTCTGTCTTTTCCCTCAGACTTAGGCTTTAAAGGTTGCTGGCAGAAACTTCAGTTTCTGTGACAGTGTTTGGTTGTTTTGTTTTGGTTTTTCCACAGTGAGAACTGACTCCCAAACACTGTTAAGAGGACAGAACAGATGAGGAGATAATGGTGGATGGCCCTGAGAAAATCTGAGCAGGTAGATGAATGCCTGGGTTCCTGTGTAGGGAAGGATGACTCAGCCCGTTGTCAGCCTGCTCTCCATTAGCACTGCTTCACCTGTCCTGGCAGCTGGAGCACTGACAGCACAGCTTCCTTCACGGTTTTATTTCATTTTTGGTAGCTGTCAGCCTTCATTGTGAGTGTGCTGCTTCTAGCTGGTGTTTTCTCTGTGATTCATGTGTTTCCTGCCTTCAGTTTTATGGCAGGGCATGCAACTGTGGGTTGTTTTTTTGGTTTTTTTTTGTTTTTCTCAGAAAACAGAGTGATTAATCTAATCCTCAGGACCCAGCTGGGGAAGTAATTCCCTTCAACATTTTCAGGAGGAGTTGCTTGAAAAGACTTCTATCTGATAATATCTTGTGTCTGTTTCCGTTACTACCTCTAAAAAGAAGGAAGAAAAGGCTTTAGTTCTCAAAGAGAACTTCTCAGAGAAAGTCTGGATAAATCACCACAGGATAAATTGCTCTTACCAAGTCAGGCACAGGGAACACAGCACAGCAGAGATTTAGAGACACCTTCAGTCTCATCTGAAAAAGTGTTTTCCCGAGGTATCGGAGGTACCGCAGGCCTCACCGAATCCAAATCTTACCGTCGTTGGGCTACGATTTTTTCCTCATCTCTTTGGTATTCTAATATAAAAGGAAGATTTAGCCTTGAATTATTTATGCATCGCATGTTTTATGCATACAGATCCATTCTTTGTGCCTGTGCAATAAAAATAATTGCACCGCATATAAATAGACCAAGAAGCGATGATAGAGTCTCCAAATACAGTTAACCTGTCAGGAAAGGCAATTTTCTTCCCCAATATTTGTAGTGCAATTTACAATACAGTTATTTCTCAAATTCTTGGGGAAAGAAAGAAAGAAAGAAAGAAAGAAACCACAGAGAAACAAACCAAAACCAGAGAAACCTTCACTGAAAGGGTTGTCAAGGCCTGGAACAGGCTGCCCAGGGAAGTGGTGGAGTAACTATCTGTGGAAGTATTTTAAAGACTTGTAGATGTGGTGCTGAGGGGCGTGGGTTAGTGGTGACTTGGCAGTGCTGGGCTAACAGCTGAACTTTGGTGAGGTTGAACATCTCTTCCAACCAAAACAATTCTATAATTCCATGCTTCTATTCTACACAGGTCCTAAACAAGAGGACACAGTCTCAAGCTCCCCTCAAGGGGAGGTTTAGGCTGGGTGTTAGGAAGAAGTTCTTCATAAAGAAGGTGATTGCCCAGTGGAATGGGCTGCCTGGGGAGGTGGTGGAGTCACCATCACTGGAGGTGTTTAGGAGGAGACTTGATGGGGTGCTTGGTGCCATGGTTTGGTTGATTAGATGGTGTTGGAGGATAGGTTGGACATGATGATCTCGAAGGTCTCTTCTAACCTGCTCTGCTCTGCTCTGTATGTCTGTATTCTTGGGCTTAGATGTACATCTGCTCTTCATGCAATCAAAGCGTCTTGCACCCTCTTCCTGCTTCCTCCAGCTCTCCTGGCTGTGTCCCAGCATATGAAACTTTCTCCAAGTCCACATCTCTGCTGGGCACTTGGTAGCCTTTGCCTGGCATGTTTGAAACATTTGCAGATTTGCTACGTACCGCGCAACAAAACAGACCTCACTGTGTGTTTGTGTATTCAACACTGATCTTGCTGGAATTTAAACAGACCACATAATCACTGCTAAATGAAGGCTAAAGCAAAGCAGATGTATCTGAAGAGTGTTGGAGCACCAAAGTGACAGCTGCTCATTCCGCCATTTACAAACATTAATTAACATTAGTGTACTGTTCAGGCATCAAATTAGTACAATCCCTTGAGAGTGATGATGTTTTAGAGGCTCCCAACCCCCAGTTGCTCTGCAGTAGCAGTCCCTCTGGAGAAGCCCTCTCCCTGCATAGGTGGGAGAGCACAGTGTGAGGGGCAGAGTGTTGGTGAGGCTTGAGTGGTTGCTTCCTCTGCCCACCCTGCTCACTGCCTCTGGTTTTCGGTGTGAGGTTGCTTTCCATGCTTGGCTCTTTTGCACAGCTGAGGCAGAAGGGGGGTTGACTGGCTTGCTAAAGGATGCCTAGACCACAGTGGGGCTCAAGGTCGGGAGCATGATGTCTTTTTCAAGGATGGGGAGAAAGCAGCTGTGCTCAGTGATGCTCTGTGAAACCTCTGCTGGCTGGTCAGGGACAGGGGGAGGTTAATAGCGGGGAGACTTACTATGTTTTAAATAGCTATCGGTAAGTAATGATTAGGCAGTCGGCAATCTGATTATATGACACAAATTCCAGCTACAGTTTTGAACCAGGCCATATATCCTCCTGCCCTTTTCAACTGGGAAAGCATCTCCTTCTTGTACAGCTCTCAGGTGCTTAGGTGGAGGATCAGAGAGGCAGCAAGGGAAGGGGCTGAGCAAGGGCAAATGGAGACCATCCCCAAGGGCTGCAGGATGTGAAACGTAACCACAGAGTTATCTCTGCCGGCATGCGGCTCGGCAAGAAAACCAGCGCAGGATTTGCAGAATTCAGTTCTGAGAGCATTAAGAAAAATAACAGAGCAGATGGCCATGGCACAGCCTGAGGGATGCACTGTCCTTATTAATCTTTACAAACCCTCTAGAACTATGGTAATTTATTTTGCCGCTGTTGCTGCCAATAACCCTCCACGCACCCCGACCCACCAGGGGCCCATGAAGAAGTCCTCTATCTCCATTTGGCAACATACGTTTGTTTGTATTACTAGCTAAATTTATCCAGTTCCAATTAACTGTTCTCTTTAGCATTTTTCTCAGTGTAATTATCTCAACACCAGCAGGCCGTTATTTTTCTAATAAGAATTTAATTTTGTTAGATAGAATCATTTTAGGGACATTTCTTTTTCTGGGCCAGCAATGCAGAACTTTGTTGTATTTGGCACAGAGACCACAGCTTATTTACTCAGTGGGAAAAGGGAAGGGAGAGAAAGAGCTGTTCTTTCCCCAAAAATAAATAATTAAAAATAAATGTAAAACTATGGTTATGCAGAGGTCAGAATCTGATTTCACCGGAATAGCAGCATAGCCACTAGCACTGTTTTAATTTCACACAGGCACAAGTGAATTGAGATCCTAGCTGAGGTCTAAAACTTCATCGCTTGGTCAGGGTTCAGCTGAAGACTCTGGCCCACTCAGGGTTCACTGATGGAGAGAAGCAATGTGAAAAACCACGCTCAGATCTGTGGAGTGTGCCAGAGTAGAGCTCCAGAAAAGACAAAGAAGGGGATTTCCCAAACTAGCCAAATCCTTTTTTTAATATCACTTGTGTCCCATGAGGAGAAGCAGTCTCCTGTTGCTTTGCTTTGGCCTCTCTTCCCTTGGGAACTCACAAACAAATCGTTCCCACTTTGGTGTATAAGGCATGGTTCAGTAGACACATAGGCATGGTTGTTGCACCCTAAGTTTGGGAGACAGCTTGTAGCACCCACAGTTTCCCCCACCCTTTTGTCTTCATTTTTTAAGGCTATTTAAGGAGGGTAAAACAATTATTCACTGTGAGTATTCAGTGCGTTTTCTCTGGCTCATTTTGGCCCTGGTGATGATAAAGCATATGGTATGCATATAATTTTATACATGCACATGACACCAAATGGTTTTAAATGTGGGCCACCCACAGAACCAGTCTGTTTAGTAAAGGTGGGTGTGTATTTGTCTGTCTGTGAGAGCTAAGAAGCTCCTTGCAAGGTAGTTTCTGCATACCCATAGCTCAAACAAAATTGTACTGCAGACCAGGGAGATAATTCCTTGCCCTTGGAGAAAAATTGATCTAATGCAACTCAGCAACTGCCCAGAGGGCAAGGAAAGAGCAGTGGTGTGGTTAGAATATCACTGATTCTGAAGCAGGACCAGCATCTCCATATGCTCTCTGGAGATGTGCCCAGGACAGCTTTTCTGCTGCCATGGGCTTGAGGAGGCCCTTTGATCTCTAGACCGATGAATGGCCATGTGCTGACTACTCTGTCACTGCTTGCTTCTCTTCAACCACAGAAACCAATGTATGTTAACCTTGTTGGCCCAGCTGGTTTTCATCTAGATAGCCTTGCCCCTTCAATTTCAGTCTTGACTACAGATCCCAGTCACTAATGGTGTCTCACTGTGTTGGTGCTTGATGAGTACACAGACAGTCACTACCACAAATAACAACCCTTCTGTGGACCACAGCTAAATCATGCTGCTGTCAGATCCAGGTCACTAGTGTGTTGAAGTGCAGTGTTGTTTCTCAGCCTTTCCTTTCTTGACTACAGGAACAGAGCAGCTCTCACTTCAAAGTCAATGTGCTTTTCAAGGATCTCTTTTGCTATTTTATTTTCCCTGGAGGAAAGGCAGGATATGATATGAGGAGTGTGCATACCTCTGTGTGCAGGTTGTGGTTCCTCACACGGGCAAAATGGCAACAGCAAACACCCATGATTTACAATGTTTATATTTCTGTGAAAGCCTTGGGCCAGCACTTCAGATTCAGCATTCAGTTGTACAAGGCAAGAGAATAACTGAGATTCTTTTTCTGTCTGTTTTCTCTTTGGCTTCACAGCTTCCCTTATATCTGCCATCTCCTGTCTTCACATATCAACAAGTTTAACATTAGGCAAGCTGTCCTTGATCCTACTGCTGAGGAATGGGATATTATGTCTTCTCCACTCAAAGTGCTGAGGGCTGTTAGGTACAAATGTGCTGCTGATGCAGAGTTCATCAGGCATTTGCATGTATTTTCTGGTTTTATGTGTAGCACTGGCTGTGAAGAGGAGCTTGCTGGCAGACAATGCACCAGTCCTGCTGGGAAAGGGTAAAATATTTTGCTCTTACAGCTTGTGGACATTGTGTATATGAGCTCCTGTTGGTGGTACCTGTAGGAATGTGAAGGAAATTGCCCCACAGACTGGGACACTGATTCACTGAACCTTGATTGGTTTTTATAGCTTTAGTGAACACAACAGAGATGCACCTGAATCCCCTTGGAGGTGCTGGGAGAGTGTTCACGACATCTGGGGTCTGCTTTTGGGAATTAATCCACTTGGTGTTAATCAGTAGCCCCTCATTCATATCACTGCAGCTTCCGTGGGAAAACCAGGAATCACCATGTTCATGTTCCCTGAGACAGAGCCTGGCCATTGCATTGTTTCATGGAGCCACCAAGTGGTGCTGGGAAGGTCAGAAATCCTCAGTAGCTGGACATATCTGCAGGGGCCATACGAGCCATGTGTAAAGGCCATAGAGAGCTATGGATTTCTTCTTCTGAGCTATGTGTAAATTGTTAGCATTTGATACATTCGTGTGACAAATGTCTGATAGGGGAAAGAAAAAGTATTTTAATAACCTTTGCTTTATGGAGCTAGAGATCTACAACACCAGGGAGGGATTCTTGTAGTTCCCCTTCAGTGAAGAATGTCGTAACAGAGGCAGATGAGAAGTGTTTTGCCTCATCTGCTCTGCAGTGTGTGAGAGGGAAGTTAGCATTTTCAAGGAACTGCAGAACTGTGGGGCTTGACTGATAATACCAAGAATGACTATTTAATTAAGTGTGGACATCACATTAATCATGTGTATGTATTGCATTTTTTATTCATCCATCCCACTGTCAAACCAGTATGTAATAGTTATTCTGTATGAGCACAGAAAAACAGCTTTACCTTGAAAGGAAGCAGAAATGTAGAGTAAGTAAATGTTTTTATTTCAGCTTTTGACTAAAACTATTGATAATCTCAGAGGTATAATTACTTTTCTCTCTCTGAATAAATAGCTGCTTAAATGCCCAAACCTTCACATACAGTAAATCACCAGATGTTGGGAAATTGGTGTGACTTAAATGGCTTCTGTTAGCATACACAGATTTCTATTATCTGATCCTCAAGGCCATTGAGTAGGAGTGCTGCTGAGCTGTGGGAGGTGGACACTGTGGTTCTCTGCCTCTCTCGTCAGCAGCAAAATTGTCACCCCCACTCTGATTGTGGGACTTTGTCACTGATAGCAGTGTGTGGGGCAGGATGAGCCCAGCTCAACTAGCTGAATGCAAGGGAAATTGTAGGAGCAGCAGTTAGGTAAAAATAAATAAATATATAAACACACACATATATAAAATCTTTTGACATGTAAGTGGAGGAAAATTGCTGCTGAATCACCAGGAGGGAAGAAATATGAGAGCTTGAGATGTCATTTTTACAGACATAATTTTTACTCTAATGGCCTTTAATAGCAAACTATTTCCAGTGTAATGCTGTCAGCTGCAGCAGAGAGAGACATACAGAAATGTAGTAACTCAAACTGCTTGGAAGAGTAATTGTCCTGCTGTAGTTAATTAGCAATGTATTGTGGTTTTCCTCTTCAGTTTCCTTATTCATTTTGTGAAATGGTAGCTGTCTCTTGGTTGTTCCTTCCCATTTATTTATTGAATTTCTTCTTTTGCCCTTTCTGCAAATCAATCTCTTTATTTAGAGTCTCTTGTGACTTGCAGCAGCTTGCCATCAGGTCTGCCATGGGAATCCTTCGATGTCCAGCACTGGGCAGCACTTTCCAGCAGGTGTCTGTCAGATAGTAAGCAATTAAATATGCCAGATATCACTCCTGTGTGTTTAGTGTCGGAAGAGCAGTTGCCTGTAACTCCAAGAGAAGCGCCATCTGTCCCAATAAGCAGTCAGAAACATTACTGAAAATACCTGTTTGAATTCAAAGGTCAGTTTATCTTCTGGGGGAAGGAAATCTGGAGAGCAGAAATAAGCTCTAGCAACATAGAACAAGGTTGCACAAACACACAGTGCCTGTCACGAGGAGGATAATTATCCTAGGAACACAGGAAATATTTATTCTGTCCTCTGAAATTATTATGATATTAAAATCTGAGCATGGTAGTCCCCATTGTCTGATAGACTCAGAACAGTGCAGGTTGGAAAGGACCGCTGGAGGTCTTGGATGCAGTCCTCCTCTCAAAACATGGCCAAGCTCAAACCTCTCTTACTTTAACAAGGTCACTCAGGATTCATTGAATTTTGCATGTCTTCAAGGCTGGATACCCTCACTTGTTCAAGGTGTGATCCAGTAAAGGCAAGCTCCAAAACTAAGCAAATCCTGTTCCTGTAAATGGTTCAGTTTCTCCTTCTCCCTCGTGGGAGGGATGTGAGGGCCAGGCTGGTGGGGACAGGAGTCAGACCCAGTGAGTGCTGTGGCTGTTAGCGTGGGCACCACAAGAGGAACATTTCACCCTCTGCCCTGAAACAACAGTTGCTGCCAAAGACACCATTTCTTTGCAGGTGAGACCTTTCAGAGGAACAGGCTGATTTTCATGCACACATGAAAGCAGGAGAGAAGGTAGAAATGATCCAATTGAAACAGCTGAATGCTTGTTTCAACAGGTGTTTTTTTTTTTTTTTTCCCTGTGACATTTTGAATCTTGTTTCAGAGAGACTTTAAAAACCTGCTTTCTTTTGACACTTTGATATCATTTCAACCCTTTGTGTGGAATATATCATCTGATTTTATCAAAATAAAGCCATTCAGTTGACTCCACATGGCTTTTTTTTTTTTTAACAAAAGAAGTCTTTAAAAATTAGGAAATTTGCAGATTTCTTTATTTTTCCCCCCTTGTTTAGCACAAAACTTTTGGTTCCCACTCAAATCTTCATGAAATAAATTGTGTGCCTCAAGGACATCTCTCTAATGCACACACGTAAACTGTGTGTAGGTGTGCATATGTCTTATTTTAATGTGCATATGTCTCATTTTTATGTGCTGCTGCAGTCTAGAAATTCTCACAAGCACCTCCTCGGGGTAGTGATCCAACTTTAGTGTGTGTTTGCTGGCTTAATGTCTCTAATTCATGATTCTGCTGACCTCATAAAATCAACTTTTATAGGCAGATAGGAGTGAAGCTGTCTCTGCATACACGTTATACCTTGAGGTTGAGGCTTGACTCTGTCAGAGATAATTCATTCCCTTTATAAATAGCTGTTAAAACTGTGCCTCTCCTTCCAATGCAGTGCTGATATCCTGTGTGGGGTATCATATTGCATCATTTCTGTGCTTACCAAATCTGGAAACCACAGCTACCAGATGCTCGTTATTCATTCACTAAGAAAATGTATTCATCAGGCACATGGCTGAATGATATATTGAGTTATTTAGCAGACCTGGGAATTTATGGGCACTTCTTGCGTTTCTGGCTCCTGGTTCCCTTTTGCAGCTGTGAGGACATCAGTACTGGCCTATTTCTGCAAAGTGTGCTGAAATCCACACATCTAAAAGTCAAAAATATTCCCCTGGGAACCTGAGACAGACTGTCAGGTCAGGACCACCAAAAATCTGCAATAGGATGATACTGCTTACTACAACTCCATGAAAGGAGGTTATAGCGAGGTGGGTGTTGGTCTCTTCTCCCTAGGAACAAGCAATAGAATGAGAGGAAATGGCCTCAGATTGCGCCAGGAGATGTTTAGATTGGATATTAGAAACAATGTCTTTACTGAAAGGGTTGTCACGCAGTGGAATATATTGCTGAGGGAGGTGGTGGAGTCACCCTCCTTGAAGATGTTCAAGAAATAGGTAGACATGGCTCTTTGGGACAATGGCCATTGGTGCTGTTAGGTTGATGGTTGGACTTGATGACCTTAGAGATCTTTCCCAAGTAAACAGTTTGAAGACACAGCTTCCACTCTGCTATGTTTATGGACATATCTTAATTTCAGAGCATCAAGATTTCCAGTTTTGGATTCATAGAATCAATAAGGTTGGGAAAGACCGCAAAGATCATCAAGTCCAGCCTGTCACCACAGACCTCATGACCATTAAACCATGGCACCAAGTGCCGCATCCAATCCCCTCTTGAACACCTCCAGGATAAGTGACTCCACCACCTCCCTGGGCAGCCCATTCCAATGGCTAACAACTCTCTCTGTGAAGAACTTTCTCCTCACCTCAAGCCTAAACTTCCCCTGGCACAGCTTGAGTTGCATGCACCTACCTGATGCAGCAGTTTGCTAGCAAGTGGGCAGCACAGGGACCAAGCAAACAGAGGAGTTAATTTCTTACCTTTTTGAGAAGGCATTTTAAATTCATAGGTACTTATTTTAAGAGCAAGGACCTGATGTACTATGAATATGTTGGATGGATCAGGAGGGAAACAGAAGATGCAGGACATGGTCCCTTGATGGTGGAAAGACTAGAAGCCTCTTGCAGACTGTCCTTGTTACAGAAGGTTAAAGCCTAGCCAGACGAGAGGCTGATTCCTGAGAGGTAGAAAGGGAGCTTGGTTATGGAAAAAAACACTTCACTGATGTTTTCACAGCTTTGAAACACATCGTTAATTTGCAACAGCAGCTTTTGCAGTCTTGTCAAAATAAATGTCCATTGCAGTTAGGAACCCCCCAACATTTACACAGCTAAGTGGAAGGACAGCACACTCATTCATCGTGGTGAGGAGGGCACAGGCAGCTTTGTGGCTAAGGGCAGGTGGCAAGGAAAGCTGAATGTGAAGTCCCTCCCTTGCTCTACAAGCTCAGACAAACCATAGCATTAATCTGTGCCTCCTTTTCCCTAGCTGGAAAACAGCAAATGCTGGCTTCCCAGTATGAGGCACTAGGAAACCTTATTTCTCTCATGTCCTGAAAAAATCCTGCGCTCCCTGTGAGAGGCAGTCAATGGAAATAGGCTGTAGACTCTTTTTTTATCTCTATTTTGAAAGACAGGAGAAACAACCTGTAGAAATTGCTTTATGGTGAGACACTGGAACAGGTTGCCCAGGGAGGTGGTAGAAGCCTCATCCCTGGAGGTTTTAAGGCCAGGCTGGATGTGGCTGTGAGCAACCTGATCTAGTGTGAGGGGTCCCTGCCCATGGCAGAGGTGTTGGAACTGCATGATCCTTGAGGTCCCTTCCAACCCTAACAATTCTATGATTCTATAGAGTTGCTTAGAAGGTTTGGAAGTCTCCTTACATGATGATTGTTCCCCTGCTTTGCTCCTTGCAGGTACTATGCTATCTGTTGCCAGCCTCTGGTTTACAGGAACAAGATGACTCCGCTGCGTATTGCTGTGATGCTTGGAGGCTGCTGGGTGATCCCAACGTTTATTTCTTTCCTCCCTATCATGCAAGGCTGGAACAGCATTGGGATCATTGATCTGGTGAGTGGCTGAGCAGGCACACCAACCTGCCATCAAATACATTTGGGGCTGTATGTTCATCCCAAAAAAGCATTCTTCAGAGGAAAGAAGGCAAGAGAGGCTGAAGGAGAAGCTTCTTGTCGGTGCAGAGGGGCTGGGGAATTTCTGGAAATGGGTTTTGGAATTTCTCTGTCCTGGAAGGTTTGACACAAAGACAGTGGTGGCTCTGGGAGAGAATTTTACCCATATCTACTAATCAGTTCAGAATTTGAAAGCATGCCAAGACCTGGTTGGCTCCTGACAGGCACCTCAGGAGTCCTTGGTTGCCCTGGCCTCTGCAGCTCTCAGGGAAGTGCTGGCCACCGCTGGCTCACTTGCCCTGCCCGCGGTGGTTTGGAGAGCCAGGAAACCCAGATTTCCCCAGCAGGGATAGGACTGCTTTGGGCCAGCGCCATCAATATCTCCTGTCTTGGTGTGAGCCTTGAAGAGGGGGAAAAGGTGCAATTTCTCCGTTTAAGTCATTTCAGCAGGAGAAAATTTTCCCCACCACAGCCTGGCTTCGCTGGCAGAATCCTGTCTACAGGGAAGGAGTTAAGAGCTGCAGATCTGCTCTGCTTACGTTGTAGAGATGCAGGGATTGAAAAAGGCAAACTGTGAAAACACCTTCTTTAGAAGAGCTTATTTAAAGAGATGTGGCATCTTCTATGCCAAGTCTCAGCCAAGGAGCTATGAATACTTTGTCTTATGGAAAATAACAGGTGCAAGCTGCCACCTCTACAGGCTAGGTGCTAAAGCCAAAATTGCTTCCAGACAAACACCTTTAGGATGTGCAGCTGATAGATGAGGGAGGTGCATTCTGTTTGTTTAACAAACCATGTCAGGCATCTGATTTCTTCCCCTGATTTCTTGCCTCTACCTTTTCAGAAGAGACTCAATGCCCAGCTGTCTGTACCAGTTTTTTCTAATCATCAGTGCAAGCCCTGCCCTTCCTTGTGGCTTTGCTGGCATTTACTGATGCATGCTGAGAGGTAGTGCAGGGTTCTAACACCACTGAGTCAAAGTACTTCAGAGTTTACTCTAGAGGTGATTTTTCTTACATGCTCAATTAGATAATTTTGATATTACAGTTTGAAATAGGAGATGAAGTTATTCTCTTGCTGGAGTAAACATCAGAAATTATGGGGCTGATGGACCTGCAGTGACATTGTTTTGTAGCAAGAGTAGTCTCAGAGACATTCTGTCTGTCCCATGTCCCCTGCTCCCCAAAATCATGTGCAGGACCCCTTTCTTCAGCTGCTGTCTCTGTTTTTATCAGAAGTCATTGATCAGGTCCCAGTCTATGAACTCAGCCTGCAGACTTCTCCTACTCAGGCTGCTGCTCATAGCCCCTGTGCCTGGGAGGCTCAGTATCAGCTGCACCCTAGATACTGCAGCCCAATCCTTTCCCTGTCCATCTAGTCCTTCTCTAATAACCCTGTGGATCTCAGATGGGTGAAACCTGTGAATCCCTGGTGTCAAACCATGCCCTGATGAACAGACCCATGAATGCTGAAAAAAGCATGGCACAAAGTGAAGTTATTCCCCCTTGCTGTGTTGGAACTGGGAAGTTGGGCTGATTTTCACCATCCAGCTTGAGGAATGCTCTAGGATACCAACACTGCCACACAGACTGGTCCTGAGCTGAGGACCGGCAGGGCCAGAGAGCCCATAGCGTGAGCATAGGCAGGAGAGGCAGCAGTGGGTAAGGCAGGTACCACAGATGGGAGAGGGGAGGGAGGAGACAGAACTGGTGAAGTGTCCTGGCAAAAGGATTGCTGGTACAGGAGAAGCAGTGCTGAGCTGCTTTCCTTCTTTGTCCTTGTCCTTCCTCCCCTTGCTCCAGATTCAGCAAAGGCAGTTCAACAAGGCTTCCAATTCCACTTACTGCATATTCATGGTCAACAAGCCATATGCCATTACCTGCTCCGTGGTGGCCTTCTACATCCCCTTCCTCCTGATGGTGCTGGCTTACTACCGCATCTACGTGACGGCCAGGGAGCACGCCCGCCAGATCCAGGTGCTGCAGCGCGCCGGGGCCCCCGCCGACGGCCGGCAGCACCACCCCGACCAGCACAGCACCCACCGCATGAAGACTGAGACCAAAGCTGCCAAGACCCTGTGCATCATCATGGGGTGCTTCTGCCTGTGCTGGGCTCCTTCTTTATCACAAACATAGTGGACCCTTTCATAAACTACACGGTGCCGGGAAAGCTGTGGACGGCTTTCCTGTGGCTGGGCTACATCAATTCAGGGTTGAACCCTTTCCTCTACGCCTTCCTGAACAAGTCTTTCAGACGTGCCTTCCTCATCATCCTCTGCTGTGGTGATGAGCGATACCGAAGGCCTTCCATCCTGGGCCAGACGGTCCCCTGTTCTACCACCACAATAAACGGATCGACTCATGTACTAAGGTGAGCCTTTCTTGGATGCTGGGCGCTGCCTGGAGTCACTAGAAGGCGTACTTTGGAGATTTGGTTAAAGGATTGGGCTTGCTCTGCACCTGAAATATCTGATGGATGAACTGTTTCAAAAGGGATTGGGCAAGAGAAGCGTCCAGAAATCTGTAGGGTGCTCAAAACAACCTCAGTCTGTAGATGACAGATGAGTGTTGGCATCCACAGTTTCTCCACAGGTGCATTCAGGAGAGAGTTGGGAGAATGCAGAAGTTGTGTGTGCATTTTGGCGAGCCCTGCTGTTTGGTCTGAGGGGACCCCACAGGGAGCACCTTGAGAGAGGCTGTCTTCTCTCCCATTACTCCTTCTAAGGTTCTGCTGAGAACCAGACATGTCTGCATCTTCTGAACCAGTGAAAGGCAAAGTATGAACTTCCTCAAACACCTTGACCCTGCCAGTTGACTTCTATGGCTGTGTGGGAGGAGGGATAGTGCTATTGGGTTTTAGCAGCCCAGTAAATACTGAGGTGTCTGTCTTCTACTGCAACCCAGTCAAAGCCTGTCCCTGTGCAAAGCAGAGATGCCCAGCTCTGTGTGAGCCCTGGGAGCTGAGCATGCCTCTCATGGGCTACATGGCATAGTCCTGCTGGTTGGCAGCTTGGGGCCCAGTGAATTTGAGCCCCATACCTCACACCCCACCTTTCACTGAATACCACCATGTGCTCATTGCAGAGAGAATGTGTAGGCTGCGCACTCTGGGGGTACAGTGGCTGTTGGAGGGCTCTGTGGTATCAGACACCCTCTGAGAAGTGGGAGACAGAACACAGGGAGGGAGGGAAGGGAAGTGGTGTGTAGTATCAGAACAAACTGCAGTCTGGATAAAACCATACATGATTCTTTGCAGCTGTCTAGAGGAGATTTGGTTCTTTTGGTAGATGGATTCATCGCTCTTCACAGGCAGATAAGGACTTGGTAACTGTATTTGTATTCAGGGCTGAACCCATCCAGAGACTAAATCAGACACTGAGCTCTTCCCAGCTAAGGCTGATCTGCTGGTTTGCCCTAAACTCCCTTCTGCAATGATTTCTGAAGCTTTGGAAGAGTCCTGAGCTGTATAATGGATGGGAGATGGGGCAAGGCTTGTTGCAACCTTGAGACAGACCTCTCAAGCTTTTCCTAGTCACAAAGGACATGATGATGTATTTATGTTCTCCTGATTAAAAGCTGTTTGCAGGCCACGGTCCCAGAGCTTTCTGTGATGGATGCATGGCACTGTGCCATGCTCAGCCTGTATTTCTATTGGAGCTGTGCTCCTGGGGACAAGCCAGAAGCTGTGGTTAGGAGGATTGAGAGAACAGCCCTCGCTGGACAAAGTACATCATCCCACGGTGACCCAGCCAGTGCCTCTGTCTGGGGAGCTGCAGGAGTGAGCACTGGAAAGGTGTCCCTGTGTGCATGGGAGGGCAGGGAGAGCTTGCTCCCATCCCTGGTTAACTGGGATTGTCTCACAACTGCTCCCAGCAGGTGCAGGAGCCAGCCTGGTGGCTTAAACACAGAGTGGCATCTGCTTTGGCTAGAAAGCATGGCAACCAGATACCTTTTGTTAAGTACACAAGGCAGAGAGATGATGCAGAGGCTTTCTAAGGTGTGTATTTGGAATGTGGAGGGCAGAGAACTCGTCAGTCCAGAAGGTGAATTGTTTCAGTGCATGCTGATGCTTGATCTCCAAGTGTTGCCGGTAGTAGTGCCAGTGCCTCCAGACTGTCTTGCTGCTTTTGCACTAAGTTATCTTGCTGTGACACCTCATTGTTCTGGGTGAGCTCTTGAGAGTACAAGCAGCCAAGGAGGCTGTGCATGGCTCCAGAAGGGCTGAGCTGCTGGGGGTTTCCTTCATTCTGTGCTGAGTGTCCCTGAGCTAACAAACTCCTCATTTTGAGACTCTTCTTAAACATATCAATGTCCCTGGGGTAGCCAATACAAATGTGAAGAGTTACCTCACCTCTAAAGCTAGAGGTGGTTATGGTCTTGACTTCTTTGGCCAGCTGTGGGGTTTCTAGTGGGCCACAGCAAATGGTGGATCCCACCATGGAGTTGAGATTAGGCTTTCCTCATTTTCTCCCTCCCACTTGCACCACTCTGCTCCCACACACAGGTTATCCTTGGAAATGTCTAACAATCCTATCAATCTAGATGTGACAACCACTCCCAAAGGCCCCCTGAGTACCAAACTTGTACAGGGCATCTTGTATACATCTGGCTTTTGTGTACTTTTATGGATGAGTGTATTGCCTTTCCTCAAGATACTGCATGTGCAGGTCAGACTATTTCCTGCCTTTCCATCTTGTCCCAGCTCTGTAGAAGACCTTTGCTTCCCTCTGCTGCATCCCCTCCTCCCTCCACATGCCAGAGGGACATGGCTCTCCACATCAGCACTTCAGAGAGCAATTACTTTCTGTTTTTCCCAGCTTTGTAACTGATGAGAAAAGTGTGACTTCTTTCCCTGGTGCAGATTATGTGCTGCTGATGAAGGTGTGGGGATTAAAGGGAAACCAACTAATTGTAGTCTGTGGGTAGTTAATCTCCCTTGAGGAATTTTTATTTTATTTCTTCAGTACTTCTCTCTTAAATGCTAAAAAGCTTGGTCCCAGCACAGATGGAAGAGAAACACAGTGAGGCAGGTTCTCTTGAGGTGTAATGTTCATTTCTTTACTAGCTTGGAAAGAGAAGTGGTTTGTGCCTAGCTGCTGAAATACTGAAACCTTCCTGTGTGACTTGGCTCCACAACAGCCCAACTGAGAAGCTGCCCAGGGGCTTGACCAGGTTCACAGAGTTCTTTTCCAACCTCAACGTTATTTCTTCCCAACCAAGAGCTTCTGCAGATGGGGAAGTTGCACATGTGGGATTTTACAGCTGCGTTTTACACCCTGGTAGGTAGAGCAGTGAAGAGGACAAGACTTTGTGCTGAATCCAGGCCCCAGAACATGCAGAGATTTGCAGTTTTGTACTAAATTGACTTGAGTCATTGAGCCTTAAATGGAGTCAGAAGTGGTTGACAACAGGTCTGGAATTTCTGACTCCACTTCCGGTCTTAAGAAGATCTGAACTTTAGCTCAACCTGTCCAAACCATTCTGTCCTTGCTCAAAATCATTTCTCTGGGGTGTTTGCAAGTGCAAGAATGTGTTTGCCACTGTGAGAATCCAGGCTCATGCTCTTTGATGTGTCTGACCTGGGAGGGAGGGAAGGCAATTTTTTCTTTTTTTTTGCTTCTGATAACTTTAGTGACAAAATGTTCTGATATTCCCACTTGGAGATTTTTCACTATCCTATTAGGAATGGGGGAAAAAAAAAAGAAGGTGGCAGAGCAGAGTGCAGTAAAACATGGCAGTGAGAAGAGGCAGATGCCCTCACCACACACAAACTGAGACCTCTTGGGAGACAGTTCTCATTCTCAAGTACTGTGTCCAGTTCTGGGCCCCTCAGTTTAGGAAGGATGTTGACTTGCTGGAGCGTGTCCAGAGAAGGGCAACAAAGTTGGTGAAGGGTTTGGAACACAAGCCCTGTGAGGAGAGACTGAGGGAGCTGGGGCTGCTTAGCCTGGAGAAGAGGAGGCTCAGGGGTGACCTTATTGCTCTCTACAACTACCTTAAGGGAGGTTGTAGCCAGGCAGGGGTTGGTCTCTTATCCCAGGTAGCCAGTACCAGAACAAGAGGACACAGTCTCAAGCTGCACCAGGGAGGTTTAGGCTGGAGGTTAGGAGGAAGTTCTACACAGAGACAGTGATTAGCCATTGGAATGGGCTGCCTGGGGAGGTGGTGGAGTCACCATCATTGGAGGTGTTTAGGAGGAGACTTGATAGGGTGCTTGGTTGCATGGTTTAGTTGATTAGGTGGTGTTGGATGATAGGTTGGACATGATGATCTTGAAGGTCTCTTCCAGCCTGGTCTGGTCTGGTCTGGTCTGGTCTGGTCTGGTCTATTCTATTCTATTCTATTCTATTCTATTCTATTCTATTCTATTCTATTCTATTCTATTCTATTCTCTCCCCCCCCTTTAATTTATCTGTGAAGACTGTGATGCTCTGGGTGACCCAGGCAAGGAGACACTTTTTACAGCACAGATGGGACCAGATGCAACCACAGCTGCAATGGGCAAGGGAGCAGACTGCACAGTATCTCGGCATTGGTATGAGGGTGATCACAGCTTTCTTAATTCCCTGGCAACCACCCCATTTTATCCCTGAAGTATGAAGTAGAAGATGGAAAAAGATTTTCTGTTGCCCTTTTTGTTCTTGAACGCTCCATCAGCTGGTGTGAGAGAGGTGAGGAGCAAGTTCTTCACAGAGAGAGTTATTTGCCATTGGAATGTGCTGCCCAGGGAGGTGGTGGAGTCACCGTCCCTGGAGGTGTTCAAAAAAGGATTGGATGTGGCACTTGAAGCCATGGTTTAGTTAGTCATGAGGTGTTGGGTGATAGGTTGGACTTGATCTCTGAGGTCCTTTCCATCCTTATTGATTCTATGATTCTGTATCTGTTCCTTGGGCAGGGTAAGATAGGGTGAAAAAAGTGTTTTGAAGATATGAACAGCCAGAAGACAGGATTTGGTTAGAACTGGATCTGTGTATGTGATGGGAAAGAGTATTAGAATTAAATGTTCAGCTTTGAAAGAACATTTTGATTTTGTTGTTGTTGTTGTTGTCCAATTTGCTTTCTGCAAGTGTAGGAATTGCCAGCACCCCAGGCTATCTACCTGTTTAAATTCTGATGTGTACCATTTACTGCAAAATTCAGGCAGGACTCTAGCAAATGGTGAATGGAGATCTGCAGGTGTGGCTACAACCCAATATTCACAGCCTGTTCATTTCTCAGTGGCTGAAATTGCAACTCACAGGTCGTATGCAAAGGTTTGTTTCTGTGGCTGAGGCACAAATTGTGTGATTCATTATAAACATTTGCAATTTGTAGCTCTAACAACCTATAGTTTGGAACATTATTCACTGAAAGGACTTGGGAATCATTCTGAATGATGAGTGGATAGGAGGCTATACAATGAGCACTCGGCTAACATATGGTAAAAATGAGTACAAATAACTGCAGTAGACGAGGGTGTCTGGATGGCTGTGGCATGTGTCAGGAGTTCTGTGCACCATGAAACTGAAAGCAAAATGCCATAATCATCTGTAAAATGCTGTCCTCCCCTTTATTGCTTTTGTCAGGCATAGCTATTTACTCAACAGAAACCAACAAACTCATGCCTTCGTGAATCCTTAAACTCTTGTACTGCACAAGTGGCTTGGAGCCCAAATCAGAGTTGCTTGGATTCTTGGATAAAACAAGCTCTGAATTTTTTCCACAGCAAAGGAGATGACTTTGGGTAAAATGTTTTGGTCCATTATGAGAGTAGTCAAGTTCTGGAACATCTGGGTCAAGGAGGTCGCTTTGGTGTATTCCCCATTTCCTCTCACAAGTGCGCTGTTCAGCACACTACAATGTATTAGTCTCTCCATGGAAAGCTATAGTGAGTGCTTTATTTACTCATTTTCCATTGCAGAGAGGTCTTCTCACATAGGGCTGATGCCAATTTTTATTTCTCCAAAGTATAACACATCCTGATTTTCATTTTTGAAGAGCCAAGAGAAACAAAGTGTGAAAAAAAGTGGGAGCAGCAGCAGTGTGCACCACGGGGGCTGGAAGTTCCTCATCTTCCTAAATAGAAAATTAAACAAATGACCCAATCAGCCCACACTCATGTCAGCACTCTGAAGGTGCACACAACGCTGGGGGAAGCAGGCAGTAAATCATTGTGTGCTGCCAGCACTCAGCACCAGAGCGCTGCTGCAGAGTCTTACTGGTCCCTATAGGGAACCTGAGTAATTGTGGCAGTAAATCTCCTGAACTGCTGTGAGCCTCGGTGCTTCCTTGCTGCTCTTGGAAAAGGTGACTCAGGTCTCCCATTTTCAGAAGTTTAGCAACTCCACAGCTTTCAGATCTGGTGGAACAAAAATAAATCCACTTTGGTTGTAGGGAAGAGAAGGTCAGAGCTGCCATGCAGTGAAGGAAGAAGTGGTGTTTGCCAACTGGCAATTCTTCCCCAAGGACAGTGCACAGCGGTGGTCCTGCCCCACAGCTCAGTCCCTCCCACAGAGCTGCCCCAACTCGAAGCTGGGAGCCCCTCCTGGCACTTGTACACTGTGGAATGTCTGATGTAGTTCAAGGGGAGACCTGTTGTGGCTCTGGTGGTGTCTGCACAGTGAGGAGAGTTCCATGGGTGCCTGTGCACCCACTGCCCCTGCTCTGCATAGCCAGATCCTCCTGTTGTGTAGGTTTGACGTGGGGTTGGCAGCAGGGCTTCAGGGCAAATTTGCACCCACGTTTAGCTTTGTATTGCCACTTCCAGTCCATAAAGACAAAGGTAGGATCTCTTCCTTTTTTTCTCACCTTTTCGTGGACTGGAACAGAGGAGCCTTTGGGGTAAAGGCCACTACATACAAGTGGACTGATGACATTCTATTGCTTTCTGCAGCTTTGAAACTGTGAATGAGTTAGACTTTCCCCTTCTGTTTATGAGGCAGCTTTTCGTAAATACAACCAACCATCATGAAACCCTCCTGGCTTTGCAAGGCTGCCAGATCAGAGCTCCACCTCCCTTTGCACCTGGGGTGTCCCCAACACCCTGACAAAAGGGCCCCACTGCCTGGGTGCTGCCTGCAGCAAATACACATCAGGATGTCCACATGACCACTGCTGTGGAAGCAAAGCAATTTTCAAAGCTGATTTGGAATGACCATGCCTTTTTGACAGATTTAATCTCACAAGGTCATTAACTCCATCAGTGTCACCTCCTCACAGGTCAAATCCTAGTTGGCCAGGTGACCCTGTACCACCATGCACTGTCTCCTTTTCCTACAAAGTCACCCTCAGGAGAATGGGCACATTTGATGGCCATAGCATTACTCTTTTGGCTATTTCTGAGCTCAGAAATAACTTCATGAGGTATGTCAAAGAGGGCTGTGGTGTCCCTGCATGCCCAGGTAGTGAGTATGGGCTAAATCATGCAGCAAGATCAGTGCCCAGCCTGGGTCATTTCACTTGTGTTCATAGGGCATCACAGGCGTCCCATCTGTGATGGGATTTCATGGGCAGCAGCTGTGGCTTGACTCAAAACACAGAGGTTACTCACTCGGAGCTGATTCCACTCAGTTCCACTCTGATGGATCTGGCAGGTCTCTCTCTCGGATCTGAATTTACAAGTAAAGTATCTCCTCCTGTTCTGCCTCCTGCTCTGTTCCTCTTATCTCTTATCCTTCCTTAGGCACTAAGACAGCCACAGAGACCGCAGAGCTTCCCGGGGCAGGATAACAGCCCATGTGCCGCGGGTGGGAAAGCCCCGGGAATCTCCCACCACTCCTCCACAGCAGCAGTGGCAGCGGGCTGGTACCAGCAGTGGGGCTTTCCCACCGCAGCCCTGCCAACCTCCAGCTGACAGCCTGCCCAGCACAGTCTCCATAGCCTCTGCTCCTGCACCTCTTCTCCAGCTCTCCCGAGGCAGAGCCACTCCTCGGCGTTTGGCAAGCCGAAAGCTCTCCCGGCGCAGGCGCTTCACCGGCCGAGGTGCCTTTAGCCTCCGAGCGGGGCTATGAGCCTTCGCTATCGCATCTTCCCACGGGACGGAGCGGCCGCTGCTGGCACTGGCACAGAGGTTTTGCAGAAAGGAGGGACCACAGCAGCGAGCGCAGAGAGCCAGGTCTGGCACAGCCAGGACAACATCGTAGCCTTCCCTGATGAAGTCCCTAAGAAAACTTTTCAGTAGCAGCGGGGAGGAGTCTGAGCCCAGGTCTGCTGCTGATGCTACATGACGCTGAAAGTTTGTCTTCCCTGCTTCCTTTCTCTCTCACGTGTGCACGCATTTGGAAACGTCCAATTCTGTAACCCAGAGGGAATTTATTTCTGAAAAGGAGGAGATGTTTACAGGCTGTGTGATCTGGGGATGTTATATACCCTGCCCTGTTTGTGATGGTGGAAATAGGGCGGTGCATGAGGGCTGCAGCAAGAACCTGGAATTCAGCTCCAGGCTGCAGCAGCAACCAGCCAGGCTGGGCAAGGAAGGGCTTCAGTGCTGCTTTTAAAACACAGCAAAGAAAATGAGATAGTAAAGTACATGCACAGCTTTGCTTGGATAAACTCACAAAAGGCTCTGATCTGCAGCTGGCCAGGAGGTGAAAGATGAAGGTTTGGATTCAAACTGAGAGTGCTGTGACCGCCTTCAGCTTCAAAGCCAGCTATTTGCATTCCTCACTCAGCTAGGCCGCATGGAGGCTCCACCAAATTAGCTGAAAGGGTAAAAGCCAACATTTGTTGTTTCTCTCAGAGTTTCTGAAAAGGTTTGTTTTGTTTTGTTATGTTTTGGTGGGGTTTTTTTTGTAGCTTTTGCTGTTAAGAAATAGGCAAGTGGCAGGTAAGCACTTGGTCACACAAAATTCACAAGCATCCCCAGGCAGGGAACAAAACCCATCAATTACAACATGTTGGTTTAACTTGGTTTGACCAAAATTGAAATTGATGTGGAAGTGAAGCTTCCCTGTGAGTTTTTAAACACAGAAGATGCAGATCTGATGCAGATTTGAATTTGATTTTTCTTTTAGCACTAGCCATTCTAAAAGGTTCCCCCCCCTTTACACACACCAAACAGATTTTTCTGTAGATGTTCATTGGGTTTTTCCCCGATTGCTTAAAGTGTCATGTGGTAAAGAACTCCAGTAGCAGGATGCTACAATTATTTAGAGCAAAATCAGATCATTTGGGTTTAAATTCCTGACTGGCAGGAACTGCCTGGGAATTTTAAGGCTCCTGCAAGAGGAATCAGAGCGTTGCCATGTGTTATCATATTCACTACAAAGTCATTAGCCTCAGGATGGATCATTCAAACTTGGTCAGCTCTTTCCTTCATTGCCTCATTGCTTGCTGTGTCACACTGGATTTCCACAGGTGATTTTGGAGGCACAGTGGAGGTAGTGTATACTTTGCTGTGCTTGTGAGACTTGGAGTAATTACAGGTTACTGAGCCTTAGGGCATGTGTTGTAATGTCTCCAGCAGTCACCTTACTAATGGGACCAATATGCAAGAACTTCATCCCTCAGGGAATATGCTAATAAAGCACATTCCCACTAAGCTCTTTTTAGGAAGTTTCTGAGCAAAAGATTAACAAACACAGCAAATGTTGACAGGCCCCTGACATCTCCATCCCCTGCAAATTTTGCTTTTCATCTCTTTTAGACAGGAGTTCAATGGAAACTCCCTTGTTAAGAGAGACAAATGATTTTTGTCTTCAGAGAACTTGATGAAATACTGCTATGTGCAGCTAATACCTTTGTGCATGTTTGAGCTGGGATTTCGATTCTTGTCCTTGATAGCAGGGATTTATTTTTGCTTCATCCTGGCAAATAGATTCAAACATTGTGTTTGCATGCAAACCATCAGGATCTGTGTGATTAAATCACTCTGACGAGCAGGGCTGTGGGCAGCCACCCCCAGCTGACTCTACCCTGCAGGTGCCTTACTGCATTGCTCTGTGGTGGCTGGAGGACTGGAGGAATGTCCTCTTCTGCAGCTGGGAGGGCTCTGTCCTTAGGGATCCTCCAGCGCTTAGCAAAGGCACAAGAGAAGCTAATGAAATTGTTCATTAAAGGGACATAAATAATTGCAGTAGTGTAATTTTTTCATCAGTTGCTGGTGCCTGGATAAGCAGTGCTGACATCCTTGGGTGCTGTCAGGCAGCTCTTTTCACCAGCCCTGTATGCTTGCCCTGTCACAAGTCTGTAAGAACAGCATTAGGCAAGGCCAAAAGCATACCCTATGAAGCATGAGCACTGCTGGGAGGGTATTGGGCAGGTGACTGCTTGGATCACTCTGGAGGCTGCTCATTCCACTGTAGGACAGAGCCATGCCAAGAAGAGGAAACCTCCTAAGACTTCTCTGTCCCAAAGCATGAAATATTACATCAACATTTTAAAATGGTGACTTCAGAGGTGACAAAGAGTATAGTGCCTTCATTTTGGCACAGCCCCAGCACTGCAACCGGAGATTGCTCAAGATGTGTTTTCCTCTCTGATAATGTCAAGTATCAGTTCCTGGTGCTGGTAGAAGCGGCACCATGTGGCTCCATACCACAGCCAAAGCATGGCTGTGTGGTTTTTGTCTGGTAATATGGAGGCTGAGAGGGGATCTGATTGTTGTAGAGACTGGGAAGGGAGAAGAATTGCTGGAACTAAGTAATAATACTGACACAAGAACAAATGGACATGAAGTAGCCAGGAATAAGTTTACGCGTGAAATTCAATGAAAGGTTCCACCGATAGGATAGGATAGGATAGGATAGGATAGGATAGGATAGGATAGGATAGGATAGGATAGGATAGGATAGGATAGGATAGGATAGGATAGACCAGGTTGGAAAAGACCTCAAAGATCATCAAGTCCAACCTCTCACCCAACACCATCTAATCAACTAAACCATGGCACCAAGTGCCTGACCCAGTCTCCTCCTAAACACCTCCAGTGACGGTGACTCTGCCACCTCCCTGGGCAGCCCATTCCAATGACCAATAACTCTTTCTGTGAAGAACTTCTTCCTAACATCCAGCCTAAACCTCCCCTGGTGCAGCTTGAGACTGTGTCCTCTTGTTCTGGTGCTGGTTGCCTGGGAGAAGAGACCAACCCTCACCTGTCTACAACCTCCTTTCAGGTAATTGCAGAGAGCAATAAGGTCTCCTCTGAGCCTCCTCTTCTCCAGGCTAAACAACCCCAGCCCCCCTCAGCCTCTCCTCATCATGGCAGTGACAGTTTAAAACAACCTCTTAGAAGGACTAGAGGGAGGAAAAATTAATTTTTAACAATCTGGAGCTCGATGAGCTTACACACATCTTCTCATTATATGGTATGACTGTGATTGCAGGAAACTGCCTCAGGAGCCTGCAAAGCCTCAGTGATAACGGTCAGACTGTTGGATCTAGAACATAATGTAAAAAAAGTCATAAATCTCAAAAGAGAGAGTAATGTCTGTACCACTGGTAAACATGAGATTATGAAAAGTAGCTCTCAATTCTCCAAACTAATTATATTTTATGAGGTTGCAATTTGCAAGGTTTGTGACACGTTTGACTCGGTGCTTACATCAGCAGGGCACATATTAACTAGCTCAGCCCCATCATTTGTAAATCCTAATAAACTTACCATCTTCTAGTGGGTGTATTCCTAGTCAAGACTCTCAAGGAACAAGTCATAGCCAGAAGCTGTTTACTTTTAATCTCCTCTCTGGAGGAAAACAAATAATTGATGATAAGATTGCAGATATCACAAGAGCAGAGGACTAACAGTAATAAGAGCAAGCAGCACAGGGCTGTTCTGTGCTCTGAATTATTTGGTTAACTGAGCACAGGGAAAATGTTTCCACAGGTTACAGAAACATGATCTTTATGGCTGTGCCTCCCAGCATACTGAACAGAGACCATAGGCTAATCAAATAAACAGCCTGTGTGAAACAGGCTTCCATGCTGAAGACTTCATACTGAGCCTGACAGGCGATGGGACCAGTGCTGCCCCTGCCCAGGCAGGGCTGGCAGTGGGGGATCACACTCTAAAAAGAGGCTGGGTAAAAAAGGGCTGTGATTGAAGGCTTTCAAAAGGTGTAATAAAGTAGTCCTGCCACAACAACTGTTGATCTTATACCAGAGAAGGTAGAGAGATCAGTGTCTGTTATAGTACAGAAGTCTAATGCACAGCTGTGCGGCAAGGGAAAGACCTGCAAGTTTAAAGGGGACAAACTTGCTTTAGATACGCAGTGCTCATTTTTAATGATGCAAATCATAAGCCATGAAAAGAGATGCAGCTTTCTTCCACTAGAAATTTAAGACTGAAGATTGCCTTTCTTTGTAACAACCTCTCTAGTTCAAGAAAGGGTATTGAACACAAAGCAAGAAGGGAAGACCTGCAGCCTGTTGTGTTCAGGACATAGTGGGTGATGAAAGGGCTTCTGCTAGGTGAGTGACCTGATCTCCAGGGCAGGGATGTCCTCAGCTGTTTTACTTTCAGTCCATTGCTTTGTTGTACTGGCAACTTCCAGCCAGGAGCAAGTTGACCATCTTGCTAGGCACTGCATGATTTTGGAGGATAAAGACAGCCCAAATGCCCGGCCGCTGTGCCCAGGACAAGCAAAGGACAGGTGGTAGCAATTGGAGAGCAGAAGGACACTGCATGGCAGAGAACTGGCAGGCTAGACTACAGCCTGAGCTGACCAGCTGTCAGCAGTGTGTGGCTTTGTAAGTAGCTGGAGTATTTTATTGCATCCCAGTGTGGAGTGATAAGAGCAAGAAAGGCAAATCAACTTCCACCTCTGTCCTTGAAGTATTAGCAGAGGTAGCACAGTTCGAGTTCAGTTTGGCACAAGGGTTCTCAGTGACCCTGAAATAACTTCTGTTACTTCTCTAAGTACATTTATTTTGTACCTTTGCTCTTTTTTCCCAGTTTATTATTCAGAGTTTGTATTTATTCCCATGTACAAAATAGTTTAAAATAATACAGGGGGACAATCTTGTACCAGGGAAAAGGCTCAGACTGGGGGAATTAGAGTATAGCACTTACTCAGGCTCCCCTTTGCTACTGTTGTTAATCTTAGTCAAGGGATAATTTGATTTTCACTGAAATGTGATTAGCTGCAAACCTGAAAAGGTATTCTGTAAAAATATAGATCATTAGTAACAACTCAAACAAGGAGGTCTGTAATTTCTTGGAGGAGCATTCTTGTAATTCTTTTTCATGAAGCTTTGCCAATATTTACAATCAAACTTATGTTCCAGCTTCCCCGGCGTGATTTTATGATTTGGCATCAGTCTTTTGCACAGTAACAGCCTTCTAGAGTAACAGTCACAAATACTGTGACTGTGTGAAGGATTACAAGCAGGACACAGCTATAAATATCAGGAGGTACATGATAGCTCAAACAGGAGATACAGGCTGAGTCAGGAAGTGCAAGGTGAGATTGCACACTGCTATTCAGGATAGAGGAGCAGAGAAGCCCTCAGGCCTGCAAGTTTAGCTGTTCCACAGCAGCAGAAGCTAGCACCATAAAAACAGAGCTGCACATACGACAAAGGGCTTGGCCATGTGCTGTCCTGTGCAGCATCAAGTAACCTACACAATGAAAGGTGAGACATCACCATCTGCACAGCTGTCTTGTCCCTCCTTTCTCCTCTCCTGCGTCTGAAGAAAGATGTGTGTGCTTTGTATCTCCCGACTTCTAAAAGAGGGTGACTGCTCGGGGCACCCTGTGTCCTACTCTAGCACCATGTGCAAAAGCATGTGCACTGGCCAGGACACACATCCAGCATGGTAGCACACACAGGGATGTGTTCAGGCCAAAGCAGCCACAGCCATGGCCGGGCTGGTGCAAAGGTGCAGCAAAGGCCCCTTCTCATCTCTGTTCACCTGCCGCTGATGCTCCCATCACTGAACCCTCAACCACTTGGCCTTCTTAGCTCTTCTCCAGCAGCTGCCTTCTCACTGTTGACATGCAATGGTTAAAAATGGGAACTGGGGACAAGGGGTGGAGAGCCAAGGCCAGTGCTACAGCTGGGCTGTTAGTGAAACGCTCACCCACTTGCAGCGTGCATCAACAGGAGTGGGCGTCAGGGGGTGTTTTGGCCCCTTTTACTTACCTGTGACACACACACATCTCCATGTTGCCTCTGTTGTAGTGTAATGTCACTCCAAGGGGAAGGGAGCAGGAGCTGCCCAGAGGTCCTGGTGTTTGTCGTAGCATTGCCTTTGGGCTCTCACTGCATGAACACACTTGGGCAGGTAGCTCTGCTTGCCCTGTCACTTAAAATCCAATCATCAGGAAAAAGAGTGCCACAGGCCAACTGCTGCAAAACAGGGAGACTCCAGAACAGTTTGAAAAATAAAGAGCAGAATTTGCACCATTAATTGACGCCAGAAAAGCTGTGTGTGGGTGGGAGCTTATAGCAAGGCATGATAGTGGGGAGTATCTGGAAAGCTGAGCTCACTGTCTGAGGTACAGCCCCTGCTCTGCCCTGCCGTGGTTTTGGGAAGGCAAAGCACGTCTGTGCTTACTGAAGCCACCAGCAGCCTCACCACATACAGTGCACCTCCAGCTTGCCTGGGGGTGGACTTTTTTATTGTGGGTGTTCTCTGAAGTTTTTGCTGAAGCCTTTCTTTGTATGTGTAACTGCAACAGGCTTCTACTGAGGTTGGGTTATCCCCAGGGTAGGAAGCCAAGACGCTAATTTCTTTTCTCTCAGCTGTCATCTGTGAAGTCTGGGGTAAGGTTCCTCCTCCCACCCCTTCCCTGCTTTTTCTTTCCTAGAGATCTGTGCTAAATTTAAAAGCTGAACAGTTTTAAGATTTTGTAGGTTGGTTGGGGTTTTTTGACACTTCAAAATCCTTCTGCAAAAAGGTTGAAGTCTAGGGAGGTCATGGGGTGACCTTGGCTCCCCCGCCGTGCTTGGCATTACATCAGCTCCCTGGGATGATGAAGCTCTGCCAGTGTCATGCATGTGCGTGCATCACCCTTTCCCCAGTCCTTATTGGCTTCACATTGGTCCCACCTGCCAGCCAACCCCCCAAAACGTGCTGCCAAAGCAAATTGCCTCTCTCAGTACAAACCAGCTCCTGTAGGGACTCCTCTCCTGGGGCAAGGTGATACTGGCTTCTGCACTGCACCCTGTGTCAGAGGAGGCTCATACCTTTCTTCATCCCAAAACCACTTATCTTGCCAATAATCAGGACACTGCTGAAGCCTGATACACAGCTCAGAGAATGTCTCACCAGAGGAAATGGAGAACTTTCGATAAGAGAAAAGCTTCTTGTAATTTTACTGAGTGAAATCAAGATTTTTATCTTCTTTCCTAGAGAAAGAGGGGATTAGGGTTTTAAAGCACCACATTTTCCTTCCATTTTAGTAAGGTAATCTCTTTCAATATGCCTGTATATTGGAAAAAGAGATTAGTGGTAAGATAAACCCCTTTTTGTTATTTGGCCTAGTACAAGGCTCAAGATGAGAACTTCTGCATTGGTTTGTTTCTGGTAGGAAGCCAAGGCACTGAAGGGCACCTTGAGCTTGGAAATGACTGAAAGAACTCTTTTTTGGCTATTTTTAATTGCATGACTTGTGCTTTGGGTAACAAAGGCCATTGATGTACTCGGGTGGGCCAGGATCCCAGGTGAGGCTTTCCTTCTAATCTGAGATACGCTGTTTGCTGCCCTGGTTTGTATCTCTTCAGAGAATGCCTAACCTGGTTCAGTACCTCCCCCTTTGTGGTATAATCCATATACTTTGGAAGTTTCTGGGAGAGCCCTTTCTGCAGGAAGTAGTGGGGAATTTGTACTCCGTGGGCCATGCAGGGAAGCTGAGCTCAGTCCAGTGACTCCAGGAGCTGCCTGCCTGCCCATGCCACCCTGAGTCCTGCTCAGCCTTCACCAGCAGAGCCTCCACAGCCAAACCCGTGGCTCAGCCCCATGGCTCTCTACAAAGCCTCTTTTAATCTGTTTATTGTCTATGAAAAATGGAAAGCAATCTGGTTTACAGAAGTTTGAGGCCATCCAGGTGATGATAGCCCCTTCAGCACTGTTGGAGGATGGTAATGGAAGGAAGAGTGCTGTCAGGAAAAGCAGAAGAGGGAAGAAGCCACAGGGATTGCTAGTCCTGCTGCAGGTCAACATTTCTTCTCTGTGCAATTGTTGTTTGGATTTCACTTTACTGTCTCTCTGATTCAGATGGAAACTTTAAAGCAACTGAAATTAGTTGTTGTGTTTTCTAATTAAACCTCTCTGGTCTTTGACATGCATGACTGTTTCTTATTTCTCTCCACTTTCTCAGCCAGTTTGCATAATGAACAGAATGTCCCCGGTATTTTGCAACTACTAGCCTGGAACAGGCACACAGTTTCCACAGGGAGCCTTGGAGAGCTCTGACTCTGCTCTCCCAAGGGCTTCAGAAATGCCTTCCTCGCTGTGAAGCCTTGACAGCTGCTGCTGCTCTCCTGTCCACTTCCCTCCTGTGCAGCATTTGCAGCTTTCCTCGAAGTTTCCTTCCTCCTCTCCTGCAAAGGCAGTGCAGGGAAACAGCACGGGAACGCACGACACCAATAGGGAAGTCACTGGTCTAGTGGACCTCACTCAGTAATGATGGGCTAGATTTCCATGTAGGTCTCCTGACAGTAAAAACAAGCATCTCCAGTTCTGCACAATGTTATTTGAATGGTAACTTTAATTGATGATAAAGCTGGACACTATCTGTTGAAAAAACCTCTAATCTGATTTTGAGTCCTTACCAACAGAGAGCAGCATGAGTGGACTGTCTAATTTAATGCCAGCTCTGCTTCCTGAATCAATGATATGACACTGGATATTTATTCAAGTTTATAGCCCTAAAGTGGAAGCTTCTCCTGAAAAATTGAATGAATTCTCTCTCATGTAATGATATTTTCCTGAGCTTCTGAACAGCAATGTGTACTGTGCTGGGAATAGAGGGCAGGCTGAATAGCTGCTGCTGGGAATGGACAACGATGTGCACAGATTATCCACCTTAGAGCTGTAATTAGAAGCCCACTACCCTGAGAGCTGGGACCCATTGCCCAGAGAGGAGCACTGCTGGCCATAGCACTTTGCTGCCTTCAGCCAGGCTGCTTAGCCTCTGCCACACAGCAAAGCCCAGATCTATTGATAACATATCACTTGCACAATTGAATGCAATTTAACCAATTGCATTTAGGTAACTACATACATCCCTCATAATATGTGCCAGCATACTGAATGTGACTGCAAGTCCCTCTGGGAGTTTCTCCATGCATTCCAGAGGGCCAGAACAAGGTTTAAAACTCATTTTAGTACCTCAATGAATTCTGCTCTATGCATAGCAACTTACTATCCACCTACTTCTTTTCTGTTTGCATAGCTCCCAGCCAAGACCTTTGCACATCTATGCCGAATGTTTTGGGCTGTTTCCTTCCTCTCCAGAGATTAATGTGCTTTACCAGTCAGAGTGTTTTTAGACAATGCCTATCAGCATTTTCAAAGAGCTTCACATGCCTCAGGGCTAGAAATGCTATCTAAATCTAAGCAATTATTATATTCTATGATTCATGGTGGCAGCAGACACTCTCAAACTCAGAGCTAATTGTTTAAGTGCATTTTAATTTTAGGTTAACCTCTTTTTTCTTTTCCATTTTTCAATAACCCCCTCTCTTTCTGATAGCTGTAAGAGAATTATTTAAGCATTATATGCAGCACCTCTTTCTCTGTAAAGTGACACTGTGGAATAGCTTCCCTGTTGCTGTAGTTCAGATTTCTTCTAGGGTTTTTGGTGTGTTTCTGGGAGAGAAGAGCTCTGTTATTGTGAAGACGTTTTTGGTGTCTCCAGGAAGGTGTCAAGGACTTTGAGTGCATCTGCTGTGATTTGATTGCCTTTTACCATTTTGTTACTTGATGGATCCTTAACTGTTGCCTGTGTTTCTGATTGCTGGGTGGCTGCTCCTGCCAGCCTGCTTCCTTCACATGTTTCATCAAATTCAGGTATCTGCTAAGCCTGCTATGAGCCTGTCGGCAGTGCTCATCCAGCTGTGATTTCAGTTCCTAGTGAGCTGTAACCATCTTCCCATCTTAAACTGCACATTTCGAAACAATAAATTGGCCTTTTGGATGAGTTTATTGATTTATTTGCCATAGCAAAGATTAGAGCTGTTTACATCCTATGCTCAGTGTGCGTTTGCACCTTGAAGAGATGACCTGACCTATGAATTGATGCATCAGCCTGCATATTGCCCTCTCCTGGAAGAAGGCAGGCTAAAGTAGCTTGGGTAACTGTAAAGAACAACCCTTACTGAACTGCTTTCCACATCATGCAACAAAAATATGTGAATAGTAGATTGAATTTAGCTTATCTTCACCCACAGCCACCTGTATGAAGGCAAAAATGAAAAGGTTTTCCACCTGCCCTTCCACTCAACCTTTTTTTTTTTTTTTTGTCCATTTTCATGGCCTTGGTATTAAGTCACAAACTGTATAAAGCAACATCCTCATAGGAACATTATACTGCTCTGAAATCCTTACCTCTCTCCAAATGAGGTATAGAAATTCCTGTAGCCTCCAAGTCTTCAAAAGCCTGGGTCCTGGCAGCACTTCTTCCACCACTGAAGTGAAGCCACACCTGGAAAGTAATGTAACAGCTGTTTAAGTGCACACCACAGTGACGTTTTCGTTTGGCTGGGGTTTATTTTGTTATTGTTGTTGTGTTTTATTTGCAGTTGGTTTGTTTGTTTCATGTGTTTGGTTTATGTCTTGGGATTAAGTTTTTGTGTTGGGGTGTTGTTTGTTTTGGGTTTGGGGTTTTTAAGAAATGAAGGGAACAGGATAAAGATTTGTCACTTGGGGAGGAATGGAAGGGTGCAGCATTGCTACATGAAATGGAGTGCAGCCAGACAGGCAAACTGGAGTGCTAGCATGAAGAAAAAACCCAAAACATCAAGAAGCTGGTTGTGTCTTATGCTAGTGTTATGCATGAATAATTTTACCATTAATTAATATGTCATCTGCCTGGTGGTGCACAGAAACAGTTACAGTTTACATGAATGTACTAAAAGCACATATAATTTATTCAGTGAGATTCATGCCCTGTGGTGGTTTTTTGACAAGGTTTTATAGCACTGTAGTTAGTATTTACTAGCAATGAAAGCACTTCATAACACTTTGATGCAATATTTGAGACGAGAACTGCACAGAGCAACTACTTCATAGGCATGAAAGCAGCTATGAATGACACTTCAAGAAGTGTTACCAAGAGATCTTCAAAGAGTTCAGTTTCATGCCATCGACAGCACAGCACCCAGCACAGTGCTGCTAGCATGGAAGATGGAAACATTTGCTCAGCTTCACCCCAGCAGGGGTGTCACATCCACCTCCCCACCAAGGAGATTCACCTTCTGCAATGCCTCGGCATCCCTGGAACAACCTTGTTAGGCACAGTCCCAGTCATCTTCTGTCTTCACATGGGAGCGAAGAAAATGGGACCTAAGAGAGGGGTCCATGAAAAAACCAACCCAAAACTTAAGGAAATGATGCATGGCAGTCACACTGGTGGGTTTTTTTTCAAAGAATATTTGTTCTTAATAATTTTTAAAACAAGCCCATCAAATCCTTTAAAATAAGCTACAGGTGAAATTAATTTCCTTTAAAATCTCTTTCCCTTATGCATGAGCTTACATGGGTTCGTTGTGGAAGATTCAGAAGGGCAACAAAGTTGGTGAAGGGTTTGGAGCACAAGCCCTGTGAGGAGAGGCTGAGGGAGCTGGGGTTGCTTAGCCTGGAGAGGAGGAGGCTCAGGGGAGACCTATATTGCTCTCTACAACTACCTGAAGGGAGGTTGTAGCCAGGTGGGAATTGGTCTCTTCTCCCAGGCAAGCAGCACCAGAACAAGAGGACACAGTCTCAAGCTGCACCAGGGGAGGTTTAGGCTGGATGTTAGGAAGAAGTTCTTCATAGAGAGAGTGATTGGCTGCCCAGGGAGGTGGTGGAGTCACCATCACTGGAGGTGTTTAGGAAGAGACTGGATGGGGCGCTTGGTGCCATGGTTTAGTTGATTAGCTGGTGTTAGGTGATAGGTTGGACTCGATCTCAAAGGTCTTTTCCAACCTGGTTCATTCTATTCTATGCTAGTCTATTTGGCTGTAAAACTGGCTGTGCTTACCTTGGACTTCTTATTGTCAGGAGAGCCAAAGGTTCTCTCCTGTCCACAAATGAAGAAATCAAAGTAGAAAGAAACAATGAAGTGACTGCTGTTTGATACAGTGTGGTCACAGGCTATGCCATAGCCTGTTCTGATGTTCAGGGGGAACAAACCACAAAGTAACCGAAATACTGCCTTACAGTGGGAAATTCACAGATGATCTCCTCTTTGGTGCCTAAAGGAGAAGCTGGTCTTTAATCAAAGCTTCCAGAAGACAATCAAAGACAATCTTTAGTATAAAAGGCAGTGAAAAGAGGATCCTGTGACTGAAAGCTGAAACTGCAACATTTGTACAGAAAATAAGGCACAAATTGTTAGCAGGATGGGTATTCAGTAGAGAAAACTACCAACTGCAGCATTGCTTTTCTTCTACTTATATTTTAAGAAATTAAAGTTTTCTCCTCCAAAGATACAACCAATTGAAATATTTAGCAAGGCCCTGTGCTATACACAGGCACTAGGGTGTTTGTCATCACTAGGGCAGCCCAGTTAAAGAGAACAGTGATATCAAAAGTCTACAAAGGGACCAAGGCCTGCCTGTAAGTTTCCAGTCACCTTGACAATGGGGAAAAACCCCAAACAAATCCATCAAATCCAAGGAAACCCCCATTTATGAAAAGCTCTAAGAAGCTCTCAACTTCTCTGCATCTGCTCTTTATATAGGAAATTTTTCTTCTCTGTTTGGACATTATCAGGCTCTTGTTGGCCAGTCAGGGAAAAAGCACCAGACTGGGAACAGGAATTACAGCTCTTTAGTGCATTAAGGGATGCTGGTAATTCTTTGTTACACTTCAGAGCACTGGTGAGGGACCAGTAAGTACCTTGTTCACAGCCAGCAGCAGCATATTTTTAAAGCCAGTACCTGGTGCTGGCCAGCAGCCAGGTACAGCTCTAACTTGACTAAAAATTAACTGCAGTATTCCTGCACTGCAGTCTGACAGAATCAAGAAGCTCAAATACTACTCCCCCGTTTGTACTTAAAAAAGCAGATCAGCATTTCCAGCATAGTAGAGCTGTCAAAGGGCTCAAGGATCACCAGCCAGGGACCTGTGGCAGGTCTGCATTGCCTCCATAAATCAAATTACTTAGCAGTGAACCTGTCACTTATCATGTGTAGGAATTAAGTAACCTAGTTACTACTCCCCAGACTTTCAAGAGATACAGGTGGCTTCCTCAGACAAGGATTCTTCAAGCAGACAAATTGGGCCAGTGGTACTCATGAAGTTAGCAGGAGGAAGACAGTATGTAGCTATTAAACCCTCTTAGAGCAACACTGAGCTTTTGGCAAATGGTCTCAGCACAGAGCATTCCTGAGGCAGAAAAAGGGGAAAAGGGTATTCTTGAAAAACTGAGGGATTCCCAGAATGGTTTATGGAATAAAAATAAATAAACAAAGGCCCCACCTGATGAGTTCCTACAGTTCTAACCCAGTCACCACCACCGCTGTAAAAATCAGGTTTCCCCAGGAGTGGGTGTATTGGGGATGCAGCTCCAACCAGCAGAATATAAATCCTTGGTGTTTAATCTGGGGCTAGCTGGAAAGCACTTTCCTATTAACAATCTCTGTTTTTTCCTTTCTCCCTTTACTACCTCATTGTGTCTGTCTTTCCTCCTCTCTGCACTAAAAGTGGCTGTTCCACTGTCTCCGAGCTCCTCCTGTTCTTCTGCAGTAGACCAGCTCCTGTCTAACCATGAACATACCCTGTAAGTCCTTTGTTTTATTACTGCAGCTCTGTGTGTGTCTGTTCTATTTGTTTTGACATAATTTCAAGCCTCATTTTGCTTAAGCTTTGTGGAGCAAGAGGCAGA
This sequence comes from Picus viridis, assembly GCA_033816785.1. Classification (NCBI taxonomy): domain Eukaryota; kingdom Metazoa; phylum Chordata; class Aves; order Piciformes; family Picidae; genus Picus; species Picus viridis. The sequence goes on along the minus strand of CM066593.1, from coordinate 12,258,715 downwards.
AACCCCAGTTAAAGGGGGATGTTTCACCTCAGGTTGTTGAGGGTGGGCTCCTGGCTGCAGAGTGCTGTGGCAGGAATGCTGCCCTTGGTGATGGTTGTTCTCACCCAAAGGAACTGTGCTATAGTAGTGCAGAATCTCACCACACAAAGAATAAGAGACAGAGGACAGTAACAAGCTAGGATTAATTTCACATTAGAGCTACACAACACCATATATGACAGACTGCCAAGGGCAGAACTCGTCTGTGGCTTTGGGTGGACCAAGCCCGACCCATCCCTAAAGTACACAAGACTTGTAATAAGTCTTAGATACAGCCATGAGAAGTTCTCATGGGGTTGTGAAAAACTCCAGTACCTGTCTTATGTCAGTTAAGCTTTCTGACAGCTCTGAGACTTCCCCTTCCCTCAGATGGTGTGTAAGGTTCCAGCTGGATTCCTGCTGCAGTAGGACAAGCATGGGAATACTACAGGGGCCAGACACTTCCATACAAGCAGCTCCAATTAGCTCAATGTTAATAAGAAAAAGGGAATAAGTGTGAAACTGGCTTCTTGCTCAAGATGGTTCTGAAAAGAAGGTAGGAAAAAGGTGCAGAGCTCATGTGGGGACCAAGAAAATCCTACCTAGAAACTGGGATGACGAGTCACAAAACCTGATGCCAGACTAGCCTTTGGCATCTTCCATCAGGAGACACACAGTGCATCTTGCCCTTCCGTGTGTCACACCTGCAACTGCTCCACATCTCAGCATTACTGATCCCTCTACCTACTCTCTAGACCATGTCCTCTGTAGTCAGCCAATGAAGCCACATACTCCTGAGAGATTGTACCTCCCAGTACCCACAAAATCTCCAATTACCCCAACAGATTTGTGGTAGGCGGGGGATTTCTCTCCTTTGCCTTCCATACTTTTGTTTATTCCTCATTAGGACACTCAGATACTGAGGAAATGCAGCAGATTTCAACAGTTGCTTTAAGACAGCAGAGTTCAAAGTGGAGAACTCAGTTTCTGTTTCTGCCATCTGTAACTTTGCGAAGCCAGGCTCCCTGGATAGGATGCAGCATATGCAGAGTCAGAGCTGTGATTAGGCTGCAATCTGCTTCCTGTACCAGTGTTCAACCTGCTTTTGAAGTTTTTGCACTGTTGTTCCTTCAATTCTTTGTGTTAGCTGTTTATGAAATGTCCTCATGTGAGTTTTTGTGTCTGCTTTCCTCCCTTTGGCAGTTTCTCCATTCTCATTATCCATCATATGGCCACGTGCTCCAATCCCTACACAAACACAGCTTTGCATGTCCATCACTTAATTCTAATCCATTTTGGTTTCATTTCTTCCAAAAAGCTCAGCTGAAGAGAGCAAGCAAAAGGTGATCTACAGTTTCCAGCTCTGTGTGCTGCTATCTCTGCTTTCCAGTGAAATAATTAACTTTGCCTGAAAAAATCCAAGCTAACCGAGGTGCTGCCAAATCTTGCGAGCCACTAGCACTTGAACTTAACAGCTCTCCACTTGTTCTGCTAGTCACAGCAAAGTAAATCTTGTTTTTCCATAGTATAGTCAATTGTACTTATGCTAAATAGTTACAAAACCTGGTCTAGTAGGCTTCCACAATTTCCTGGTCAAAGTGAAAAAATACTTCCCTAGAGGTCAGTTTTGGAAAGCAACAAGAAACAAAGATGAGAAAAGCAAAACATTGCTGGCATAATCCAGGTTATGCTTGTGTGAATCAGCACCTTCCACTGCTTCTGGCATTGCTCTACCTAACTGGCAATAACCAAGGAGCTGACCCCAAGGCTTGGCAGGCTTCTTCACAGGATGAACTCCTGCTGTCCTGACTGTGAGATGGGCAGAGCTGTATTGCACAATTTGACCTTGATAAGACCAGTCCTTATTTATCACAGTCTTTGAAGTCACCACAGTAATGAGGATCTGCAAAAAAGCCCACACAAGGCTGCCAAGGTAATCTCTGAACCACACAACTGATTCAGAAGTGAATTTAGCCATTCCAAAACATGGAATTGTGATGAATTGAGAAGTTGGCAGGTTGCAATAATAGTGTTAGTTAAGAGCAGGACTTTGGTTGGGGCTGCCTCCCCATTTAATGTGAATTGCTCCTTTTGTTAAGGAGACACTGCCTTGGTGTCACTGGTGAAAGACAATGAGAGGTTCACTTTGCAAATCAAAGCAGAGGGATGGAGCATTGGGGTAGAATAAACCTGCACTGCAGTATGCTGGTACCGCGTAACTGCAGTTAAAACCTCCCACTTGTTAGCTCCTTTGGCCAGGAAGCTACACTTTATGGAGTTCCCACATGGAACTCCATGGGGATGGGAAAAGTTTTTCAACACTCATGAAATCATTGCTGAGCTTTGGTGATGACCTACAAAGCCAGGGCAATTGCATTGACCTTGCTCTAAAAACCCGAGTTACTTGCTATGCAGAATTGTTAAACTGTCAGTAAAACCCACAAATGATAGGGATGCTTTATGCAGACAAGGATGCAGAGCTCAGGCAGGGCAAGCAGCTACCGCTAATGAAAAGCATTGGAGGCAGTGAGGTCCTCCAGTCAGTCCCTAAGGGATGTGGGACGTGCCTCAGAGCTGGCTGGAGCTGTCATGTCCATTCCAGCTGGCCTGAAAGCCAAAGTCAATACCCAGAAGGCTGTCCCAGCTGAGTGTGTTTGCTTTCTTTCTCACAGCCATGGTACAGGCAGCTCTGCCAGAACATGGCAGTAGTCTCCGGGCCAACCCCACAGGTATTAGCAGCTCTGGACCAATTTAGCATGGGATAGAGACAGAATTGGGATGATATAACTGCTTCTGTTGTTCTGCTTCTCTTTTTGTCCTCATTTATGTCCCCCAGTTAATTTTGTGACAGTTGTTATCGATGAGATACTTGACAAGGCTGCAGAAAAGTTATTTGAGATCCTGCTGTGGGTTTTTTGAGGCTTAAAAGCACTGTGAGGAAAGCTGTCAGCACCTGTCATAGGAACACAGCTGACTCAACTGCTGCAGACATCAGAAAGTTTTTTTCAGCTTGTAACACAAACCTTCTCCTATAATCTTCCTTGGAGACTGCAGGTAGGACACCACTGACACCACCAGGAAAAGCTGCTTTTTGTCTTTCTTCCTGCTTTTACAATGCATCAGTGTGATAAGGATAATCTCTAGCAGGAGATACGGCTCTAGTCATACAGCAGTTATCTTGGACAGATGTTTCAGCAGCACAGATGAGGGCTTGTACCATTTTCCAAGGTACAGATCTTTCTGTTTTGAAGACTGGTCTCAAAAAGCAATTGGAAATACCCAGCCTAGAACTGGCCTCCAGCTGGAAAGGGCAATAATAATGATCAGTGCTTCACTGCAAGCAGCATGCTGGCATCACTTGGAAAGTGGATATCTGGCAGTTGGCTGGATGGGTGCAGTGTGTGCACTGTGTCCTGTGAAGGCCACCTGCTTGTTCTCTAGGGAACGTTAACATCCAGTGTTGTGCAGCATTCACCAACTCTTCCAGGAGGGGAGTGCAGTCTGCTTCTGTGGCAGTGTCTTCAATCAAAAGTGAAGGAAAGAAGATGTGCCATTTTGGGTGGGGGAATCAGGAAAGACAGAAAGGCTTTCCTTTTTTCCGCCCTGTTAAATCATAGGGTAGAAGAGGAACCTGGCACATGATTGCTTGTGTCACTGTATTCTGCTTGAACCACTGCAACAGACTCTTCAGGATTTGCAAGGAATAGTGTGAAGGAGGGCAGTGCTTCCCTGGCTGCCAACTGCAGCAACAGCAGCAAAAGACTTGCAGTCAGCACCTCCTTGTCTTTTCCTCCAGACAACCACAACAGGATCCTCAAGGATGCCTTTCCTTAAGATGGCAGGGTTTTCCTCAACTGAAAACACGCTCCCATTCTCATGATTTCAACCAATGACCTGGGAATTGCACTGTGTTTTAGCAGAACACTTGAGCATGTAGAAGAGCAGGGCATGGGAAGGGTCCTGCTGCAGAGTCACGTCCTGGGGATGAGAGCCGCAGCACCATGGTGCAGATGGCAGCGCCATTTTCAGAGCTATAAACAGTATCATTGTCATAGCTCTTTGAATGGTACTGCCATATGTACTGGAAAATCAGCATTTATGCTTGTAAGGGCTGTGGGCCAGCTGGATTTTCTCCCCTTTGGATGAAGCTGATGCCTGAAGTATGAATGAAAGCTTTGGAATGATTTCCTCTCAGTAGATATTTTTGAGTCTCCAAGGATCATCATGTTCTCATCAGCCTCCTAACCTGCAAAACTCAAGTGTCCTGCATGTGGAGAAACTGCTGAACCTCCCTGCTTGGTTCAAGAAGAAGCAGAAATTTGATGGAAGTTTTGATAGTGAACCACTCAGGCTCTGTGCGTTTTCCTTCAGCAAGTATTGCACTTATATGGTAACGTGTATTTGCCTGTGTATGTGTCTGGGTGGGTGGAGAGAAAGTGCTCATCTTAACCAACCAGTCTTCAGGGGCTGCATACCTTGCCTGGTTGCCAGTGCAGATCACATTGTGCTTCCTTCCACTTGTATTGCTGAAGGAATAAGAGCCACGTGCAGCAGAGTGAGAAAAGCACGATGACAAATGGTGCTACAGGATAAGATGATGAGCAGAATAAAACCCAGGGCTCCACTGCCTGCAAGCTTGGGAGCTACAATCTGCTCAGAGCAATCTCCTGCCTTTGCTGAGCTTTGTCTTTGACACAAGAGATTTGCTGTAGTCTTCTCTTTTATTTTTCTGAATGAGCTTCTTTTTGGCAAGAGATGGGGGAGGTCAGCAGGTCTGGGTTTGGTTGAGAAGAGAGATTAGTATGGCTCTAGAAAGACACGCAAGCAAGTGGTAGGGAAGAAAAAGTTCTGTTTGCCATAAAGCCACCCCAAACACTGAGATGCTTTTCCAGGAGCAGAAGTTTGCTGTGGGGTTCTTCCAGATTTCCCTGAGCAGCCTATCCCTGGAGAGAGTTGGCTTGGACCACAGACCATAGCTAGGGATGCAGAGACAGGCCAGTTCACAGGGAGTAAATATTTATGGAACAAGAGCAAAACTGTAAACTCTCCTGGGCTGTGGCCAAGCGCTTCAGCTGACAAGTACCAGATATCTCTGTTTAACATTAGCCTGATTCCTACTTCAGAAGGGCCTGCAGAGATATGGGAGCCATGAAAGAAACCAGGCAATGTGTTTCTGATGCTGTGTGTATAATATCAGCAATAGATTAGGATGACTAACAAGTCCAGGCATTTGTTACAAACATGCTGTTTACTTGGCCACTTGTTTAGAGACGTATTTTAAGAACTAATTAATTGTTTCAGCTTTTGGATTAAACTATTGTGCAAAACATCCCATCAAACAGAGAACATTATATGGTACGTTACCGTAATTAAAGAGATAACTGAGCTCAAGAGATGCCTGCAACACTTCATTAAGATTAATTAAGCAACATGATTTACAGCTGGAGAAGATGAAACCAAGCCATGCAAAACTGGCTAGACACAGTGGCTGTGACATGCTGAATTCATGAAGGCACATACCAGGGGCACGTTTTTCAGTAACACTGCTGTGGCAGCCTCACCAACTAGGTTTATTTAATGAGGCTGTGTTCAGCCCCTGGAACACACCCCTTTTTTTCCTGCCAAACACAGGAATGCCTGTTAAACAGCTGGGAGTTAAGGACTTGACAGCTGGAGGCTTGGTAGCACAGATAAAGCACCACCAATATATACACATGATTTCCTTTACAAGCCTTCTCTGAGACAGCAGCTAGATTAGTGTGTTCTTAATTTCTCTGATCTTTTACTCTGATAGCAACACAGTTTATCTGTGTAACAGAATTATCACACTCCAGGCACACCAGCTGTTGGGAGAAATTAGCATTTCTTAGCCCATTCAGAATGAAAGGATAATCCCAGTAACTGATGTCATCAGTTCTTACTTCAGGAGAGAAATCCTAAGTTGTCTCTCCCATACAAGTCAAGCAAGGAGCTTAGTTGTTCCGAGTCAATATTATTTAAGGGGGGAAAAAGAAAGGGGGGGGGGGGAATAGGAAATCAAGCTAGAGATTTTTCTTCCCAGAGCTGGGGAATCCCTGCTCAGAAATCCCCATTTCACCTATTACATTGTCCCAACTTCTGTGCCTCAGCTGTGGTGTTCTCTTGCCGTGCATGTGCTCAGGGTATGCCTGTGTCCCAGGCAAAAATCTGCAGCTATGCTTGGATCTCCCAATACATTTGGTTTTTTTCCTCAGCTCCTGGTTTTGCAAAGCTAATGGCTATATAATAGATGTTCTCAACACATAGCCTCTCTCCATATTTTATTTCCCAGCCATGACAACCTCAATTATTTTTTTTGTTTCTTTAAATATCTGTCTTGCTAAGCTGTGCATCCTCTGATTGTCTGTGATCTCAGAACTTCAATGTCCTCAGTTTGCACCCTCTTGGAGTGTTCACAGCCAGCTTGGGAATTCCCATCAGAGTTAAGTGGCAGTATTTTACCAAGCTTTCTAGTTGCAACCATCTATTTCAGACTGTTTTAATCATTGTGAGATCTTGCTTAGTGCTTTTCAAACACTCAAAAAATCTGTAGAGCGCAGCAAGAAAAACACTGTGCCAACATAGTCAGCTGAAATGACTTCCATGTTGGTAACTGAATTGCTCTCTGGGTTTTGATAGTTATCTGAAGTGACAAGTCAATGTGGAGCCATCAGATCTGTGCTCCTGTTGGACAGTAGTTTCCTGACTGCATTAGAAGGGTGAACTAAGGAAGTATTACAGTACAGTATTACCAAGGTTGGAAGAGACCTCGAAGATCATCAAGTCCAACCTGTAACCACAAACCTCACGACTAGACCATGGCACCAAGTGCCACATCCAGTCCCCTCTTGAACGCCTCCAGGGACGGCGACTCAACCACCTCCTTGGGCAGCCCATTCCAATGGCCAATCACTCTCTCGGTGAAGAACTTTCTCCTCACCTAGAGCCTAAACTTCCCTGGTGCAGCTTGAGACTGTGTCCCCTTGTTCTGGTGCTGGCTGCCAGGGAGAAGAGGCCAACCCCTTCCTAGCGACAACCACCCTTCAGGTAGCTGTAGAGAGCAATGAGGTCTCCCCTGAGCCTCCTCTTCTCCAGGCTAAACAGCCCCAGCTCCCTCAGCCTCTCCTCATAGGGCTTGTGCTCAAGGCCTCTCACCAGCCTTGTTGCCCTTCTCTGGACACGTTCAAGTGTCTCGATGTCCTTCTTAAACTGAGGGGCCCAGAACTGGACACAGTACTCAAGGTGCGGCCATACCAATGCAGAGTACAGGGGCACAATGACCTCCCTGCTCCTGCTGGCCATACTATTCCTAACGCAGGCCAGGATGCGGTTGGCCCTCTTGGCTGCCTGGGCACACTGCAGGCTCATGTTCAGCCTCCCATCAACCAGCACCCCCAGGTCCCTCTCTGCTTGGCTGCTCTCCAGCCACTCTGACCCCAGCCTGTAGCACTGCATGGGGTTGCTGTGGCCAATGTGCAGGCTGTTACAGGAACGAGCCTTCTGATAATAATAATTTAAAATAAAAAGAAGTAGTCATTCTAAGGTGTCTGATTTTCACTTGGGAGGGAATTATTCTTCTTCCCATTCTATTCTTTCAGTCAGAGTAGCTGAGATAGAAACTCAGAGCTCTCAGGGTCACATCCAGCTATGAAACAGGCACCTTTAACCGGGAGCCCAGTGCTGATATTCTCAGTATGACAGGGCATGTTTGGAAACTTTTGATTTCCTTGCTCTGCATGGTTGGAATCACACTTATCAAATGTGCACATTAGCCAAGGGTGTGACAGTGTCTTCTCCAGATAATACTGTTCTCAGATATAAGATAGCACAGTTCTGGGTGGAAACAGTGCTATAATTTAAATAAATATTTAGGTTTCCTCACTTGTAATTAAGAAGTGATTACTAGCACAAGCAAAAGGCTTAGAGGTGCAGTGTGTGAAAGCTACATGCTGTGGCCAAATCAAAGATCTCTGCTCTAGACCAAATCATTTCACTTTCAAAAAGAATTAGCACTCTGAGAACTTTCCAAGAACTGCAAGCAGAGGGTTTAGGTTGAACATTGATAAAATAAAGAGCAAATGTCTGCAGAGTCCAGCACACTTATTTCTCTTGTAAGAGCTAATACCCCCTCAGGTTTTTATATAAACAGAGATGAATTTGCATCAAAAGTAGGGCAAAACCTTGTTGTATTTCATGCATGTAGCAAGGATCATGCAAGTGTGCAAGCTTTTGTGTACTTACTGGGCAAAGCACATCTTAAATTGCTTTGATGTAACATGTAGAGTTGTAAGTACAAACTCGGGTTTATTTTATTACAGGACGGACAGGTAATTGTTGTAGTTGAGCCAAAACCTAAGTCAGTTACATTTGAAACTTACTGGCTAAAAGGCAATTTTCTGTTCTATTTGCTACATGTTTCATTGCATTTATTTCCTTCAAGAAAGGGAACAGACAGAAACCTGAGCAACATTTTATTTACCAAAGCAGAGGCTAAGGCAAAGATTTATAGACTGTGTCATCTCTCCTGAAGCAGAAAATACAGAAACCCAGGAGCAACCAAGGAAGAGGCTATCACAACCTTCAGAAGTTTGAACTTGATTGCCTCTGCACTTTAAATTTGAAGGCAATACATAAAGCAGTGGAAGGGTAGGGTCTGCCAGTTTTGTGAGCCCTGAAAGATACTCATGCCTGCATGACTAAAAGAAACCCCCAAACAGCAAGAGCAGCTGACGTTAACAGCAGGTGTATGCAAATAAAGTATTTACAGACACAGGTATAGAAACAAAGGGAGAGAGGATTATATGCCACCAGTTTATGCCAAGGTTCAGAAAAGCTGCAGTTTGTTAGATTCATTGTTGTCTCTGAATTACTGCGTAGCACAGAACTGTGGTGCTCTGGACATCAGGTCCATATGTGAAGGGCTGGTCCCAGCACTGAGAGATTCATTATGCGAGAGTGGAAAGAAATTGCCGCTGCAATTAGCCTGGCTAAGGAAAACCAGCTCTGCCCAAAGGAATCAGCCTCCAAGGCAGCATGTGCAGATATTCTCATTGTGCTGGCAAACAGCATGAAAAGGCATGATCTGATCTCTCAAAAAATCTTTAAGTCCTTGCTGAACATTCCCAGCATGTTTTCATAGCTGTGTAGGCCTGCCAGAGCAGAGTTTTCTCTTTAAACATCCTCCTTCAGCCTGGGAATCCCTTGAGCAGTAAGAGCCTCCAAGATGCCATTAGTTAGAAAGATGGGGTAGGGCTCAGCCAGGTAAGCAGATGTCGTTAAGGAAAACACTGCAAGCACATGGTCAAAGTCCCAACCTGTTAAGGTAAGCCTGACCAATACAACCTCATTGGCTCAGGCTGAAGGTCTTAAACCAGCATAAACTGAGGAAAACCACAGATGGGATTTTGCTTACTCTGTTTCTGGTCTGGGTTTTACTGGCTTTTACATTTTAAACCCGATTTAAATAAAATACTGGGGTTTGTTGCACCAGATAGACTATAGAGAAATTCTGTAAGTGAGCTAATACCACTTCACATGTAGACAGAAGTTTCATCTGTGGACTGAAGGGAGATTGTGCACCTCAGGCTTGCAGGGATATCCACTCTTCCTCCTTGGGACCTGTGCTTGGGTTCTTGTGCTTTCTGAACTGCTTGTGCTGTGGAGAATGGTTTTACCTGTGCTAAGAAGTGATGGGACTTTGGAAAGGCTAATCTTGCATAACAGAATTTGCCACAAGATTTGGCGACTTTGGGCTGATCAGTCCCATCTGACACAAATAATTGTCTTGATTCTGAAGCTTTATGATATTTAAAACATATAATGACTATTACCACAGCACAAATGACAAGAGTGTTTATGATCTGTCTTGCCAGTGTTCAGATTTAGGTACCACATACTGTTGTGGTTGGTCTCTGTCATTTGCAGGTGTAACTGTGATGTGTGACTTGAATGCCAGTGAGAAATACATATTCCACAGACCCATTCCAACAAACTCCAGAGCTTTATATATGCTTAAAGACCTCAAACTTGGCTAAGTCAATCCAAAGACTTGATATTCATAAGATACTTTTGGATTGTTTTCTGCCAGCATTTCACTTTATGTTACGGAGAATGAATGACTGGTCTCACCTGAAGCCTAATTTCCCCACCTTGTACTTCTGCAGTGAAACTGAAAACTTACTTCTGTCAGCAGCAGAAGGAATCTGACTTATCAGTGATTAGTGTGTGCATTTCTAGCAGCTGATTGCCAGATATGTTGATTGCATTACTTCCTCCTATGATCAGAATCAACACATTGATCAATACAGACAGCTCTTCAGTGCCAGGCTCCAATCTACAAGGCATTTGTGTAACAGAGGGTCTCAAAAGGGAATGCCTAGGGAACTTTTCCTTAGGTCTTGCTTGCACACAGAAGTTCTGAGGGTCCTTTAGCTTGGAGAGGAGCAATACCTGGCATCACTCTCATGAGATCCTCCCTAGCAGTTGTCCAGGAACTACTGGTGTTGAGATTGGAAAGGTTGGAGTCAGACACAGGCAATCATCACAGGATGTTTGGGGATATAGCTAACAGAAAAGGGGGCTTAGCAACCTCTGAATCATAGTGAAATGAAGAAGCTGTCAAAGGCACCTCCTGTCCTCCCCAGCATACTCCTGAAGACGATCTAACCTAGCTGTGAAAAAGCTCTTGGCAGGGGAGGCAGATGAGCAAAGGAAGCATCATCCTTCCTGAAGAACAAGAGGGGAATGACAACACAGCCTCCGAGCAATATGTACTTATTGGCATATTTTGGTATTGGTTTAACCAAGCTAAAAACGAGGAGCAAATGTCTATGAAAGTGGTGCACAAAAGTAATCCTTGCAAGTGGGGCATATGTAGGGGGACAGTGTAGGGTGAGGAGTATGAAGGGTCTGCTGCTGCCCTCAGTGCAGTGAGTGAAAACGCTGTGTCCTGTTATCACACCAAGGCTGTATGGAGGAGAACATGGAGATTTTACTTAATTTAAGCACCCACTTCCAATATGACCATCTGTGGTATGACACTTAATCCTAATAAAATGCTTATAAATTTAAGACCAGTTATGAGCACAGCTCAAAACTTTGCCAAGGTATTATTTTGCAGAACATGACATGCATAATTTTATGACTACATATGCGGTGGGCTGTAAGCAAAGAGTGGCCTCGAGACAGGAGTGTGCTAGCTAGTGCATATCATAGAAATAATAATCTAAAAACCTTGAGGAAGAAGAAAAAGAGGACAGACAACTCCCATCCAACACATATGGTGAAACATGGTGTTTTCTCTCTCACTTGTCCTCCCCTGGGAGCAGGTTGGATAGCTGAGAAAATGCAGTAGCTACTATAGCTAAAGAAACACTGTGCAGCACTGCAGGCTAGAGTCAGAGTGGCTGGAGAGCAGCCAAACAGAAAGGGACCTGGGGGTACTGATTGACAGCTGTCTGAACATGAGCCAGCAGCGTGGTCAAGGTGGCCAGGAAGGCCAATGGCATCCTGGCCTGCATCAAGAATAGTGTGGCCAGCAGGAACAGGGAAGTCATTGTGCCCCTGTACTCAGCACTGGTTGGGCCACACCTTGAGCACTGTGTCCAGTTCTGGGCCCCTCAGTTTAAGAAGGACATTGAGACTCTTGAACGTGTCCAGAGAAGGGCAGCAAGGCTGGGGAGAGGACTCAAGCACAAGCCCTATGAGGAGAGGCTGAGGAAGCTGGGGCTGTTTAGCCTGGAGAAGAGGAGGCTCAGGGGAGATCTTATTGCTCTCTGCAACTACCTGAAGGGAGGTTGCAGACAGGTGGATGTTGGTCTCTTCTCCCAGGCAACCAGCACCAGAACAAGAGGACACAGTCTCAAGCTGCGCCAGGGGAGGTTTAGGCTCGAGGTGAGGAGAAAGTTCTTCCCAGAAAGAGTGATTGGCCATTGAAATGGGCTGCCCAGGGACCATCCCTGGAGGTGTTCAAGAGGGGTTTGGATGTGGCACTTGGTGCCCTGGTTTAGTAGTCACGAGGTCTGTGGTGACAGGTTGGACTTGATGATCTTTGAGGTCTTTTCCAACCTTATTGATTCTATGAAACTTTACCTTAAGTTAGTAAGACTTACTACAACCTAAGCTAAACCAAAGTAGATACTAGTTGAGACGTGAAAGGTACCAACAAGGATCTTCACTATTAATTTTGATCTTAATACTGGGGTTTGTTATTTAATTTTTGTCATCCTTCCACTGCCAGAAAATAAAATGTTCAGATCTTACCACTAGGAGCCTCAAGATCTGTATGGCTTCACAGCACCACAAGTTAGCAGGGTATAAACCCACAGACACTGCCTGGGCATGTGTGTGACATGGCCCTGTTGACAGGAAAGGATAATGTGTACCCTGGTGACCAGAAAACTTAGAAGCAGGCTGTGGAGTAGGAGGGAACATGCATGAGCCCCAGATGCCACGAGGGAGTTTATGTTCCTTTCTGCAGAGCAAACTATCACAAACTGGTGACTGCCATTAGCAATATGCACATGCCAGCCTTTTGTTATAAAACAATTCTTTATAGCAAGTCTTGTTTTGACACATACATAAAGTTCTGCTGTTGCACACACAAAGTAAACGCATAAAATGATGAAGAATTTTTTGTCAGGAGATGTCAACAAACTGCAATTGTTATTTCTTGACTGGTTATTTCACTACATTTCCCACCACTTTCCAGACAGCTGCAATTCTAACACTGTGGCACATGTCTGAAGCCTGACAAGCAAAAATCAGTCTTAGGGCTGCTGGTCTGCAGTACATTTGGAAATTGTGGTGTCTCCATTGATTAAGGAAACAGCTCCAAGTGCCACTACTTCATTCCACAGCTTTGACAAATGGCTTGTGGCTTTTTCCTAGCAGATGAAAGGTCTAATTATGCCAGCTATGAGATCTCCATTTATTAATAAAGCCATTCATTACCTTCTATGTGAATATTCCTAATTGATCCTTCAGTAATTGAAGCATCTTACTTAAAACCCAGAAGCCTATTATGAGTTATCCCATCTGTAGGTAGTAATAAACTGCTCTTAATGTGATGCTATCTAAGCAAGCTCTTCCAAGTACTCTCCTAATTATCAGATTTGGGCCTCTTCTGAATGCTGCATTAATTATGGTGCAGAATTGAACTATAGGCCAAAATTTGCAGGTAATTAGAGCATATAGTGTAGAGCCAAACTTAACATTAATGGAGAGACATGGAAAAAACAGAGTTAATGTGAGAAACAGAGGGAAGCGCCTGCCTTCTGCAGTATGGCATTGAATGGCACGACACATTTGCTTACTTGTTTACCCTGGTGTTTACAATCAGGAAGTGGATGTAGATGACTGAAAGAAATAGCTCCTTCATTGATTTTAAAGTCAGCTTAGTTTTGGTTTGGTCCCTCAGTGCTCAAGTTTCTCTTGCAGAAACGTCAGCTATCATAACATTTACAAGCTGTAAATCTGTGGTGGAAAAACGCAACATCTCTGAACTGGCTTCATCATCTTGGCTGCTGTGTGAAACCCATGGGTTTCATCACCAGTCACTGCCACATTTATGTTCATCATATCATCCAAAGTAGCCTCTTGCTACAGTTGAGCAAAACATCCTGCACTGGAAAACAGGGAAACCTATAAACACCATTCAAGTCAAGCAGCTGAAGGATGGAAGTGTTAAGGAGGCTGGAAAAGACAAAAGTCCAGGCTGGGAGGTAGGACAAGCATAATTAAGACAACTGTCTGCAAAGTCAATCATCAGTGATATCTACTAGCAAATGAAGCAGTCTCTTGAGGGAACCACTGTAGGAACCACCTTTGGATGACCAAAGGTCATGATCTGTATCAGCAGAGCTATCTGATATATCTCTAATGCCTCCACTGCACTTGATAGAATGAGGAAAAATTACCTTTCAACTCAGGGTTTTGAGGACTTTCCTGCTGATGTCTTCTTCATCTTCTAGTTTACTCTAACATGAAAGTCAAGGCTGCTTCTCCAGATATTGTCCCAGCAGCTCTAAACACAAAAAAAATTGGAGCAGGGTTATTTTTAAATACCTGTACTGTATGCTGGTATTTTACAGTAGTCAAGCTCAGCAGTCAAGGTGAGAAGGGTTCTAAACCCCTCCATCAGGGTCAGGAGGGGCATTAGCTAGCATAATTTTTCTGTTTAAGATCCACAGCACTGCTCAGCACCCCTGGAGCTGCAGGTAGAAGTTAGGGTTGCCAGCACCCCAGCAAATCTCATGAGTGGAGTGGAATGAGAGGTGGCATCCCTCACACATTCCAAGTTGGGTGGTTTTCTGCATAGCAGCACCTGGGTTCCCATCCTTACAGCCAGAAAGAGGTGAGACACAAACTGCTATTCTTTCTAATGAGGACAGAGAGATGCATTTGGGATGTGCTGGAGAAATGTGGCAGCTATTGTTCTGACAGGATCAAAACTGCTAATGGTATAATGAGGCCGATTGTTTCCTAAGTGAGACTTGCTATTTGAAAGCTGCCACATTTGACAGCTCTGGAAGGCACAGGCACCTGCTTGAGCATGAAAGGGCAAATGCAACCAGGCCTCAAGAGCATAGGGACAACAGCAGTGAGGGTTTATTAGATGCCTGGGAAAGAGAAACTTCATTCTCAGTTTAGAAATGGTGTTTGGGCCAGGCTGACAGCAGAGAACAACTTTCGCAACAAGAGGACAGAGTCTCAAGCTGTGCCAGGGGAGGTTTAGGCTGGATGTTAGGAAGTTCTTAATAGAAAGAGCAATTGGCCATTGGAATGGGCTGTCCAGGGAGGTGGTGGAGTCACCATCACTAGAGGTGTTTAGGAAGAGACTGAATGGGGTACTTGGTGCCATGGTTTAGTTGATTAAATAGTGTTGGATGATAGGTTGGACATGATGATCTCAAAGGTCTCTTCCAACCTGGTTAATTCTATTCTAACAGTGGTGGCATGTTTTAGGTATGTGATTATTCGATTTATTTAAGGCTCTGCTGAGCCCTGTTGGCTCATATCCCCAAAGCCACCAAGCTATCAGTGATTTTGGCTCATGGAGGAGATGTGGTACCCATCTCCTAAAGGAGGTCCAAACCTAACTAAATCCTCCCTGTCTCTATATCACCAGCCCAAGATCATCTTTACATTCAGTGACTCAGAGGCAGGATATTCCCAGCCCCTGAGGGTGTTAAAGAATTTAGTGGAGGAAAGAAGTTCTTCAAGAAAAAAAAACAAACCCCACCTTTCCTACAGCTGTAAATTGTTCTGTGGTGGATAACATTCCTGACATTTTAAAATGGAAACAAACTATTTTTCTCTAAGTGATTGATTAACTGCTACTGGAGCACCACAACCCTGAACCAAACTATGATTTAGTTGCACCAGACACTAGTTGTATCTGAAATGACACCAATGCTTGTTGCAGAGAGACTAAAATTTAAAGGAAAGGCATGCAAAGGAAACATTATGGCTTTTATGTTATCCATAATGAAAGAAGGCTAAGAGAAATGGCATGGGTTTTCCACAATCAGCAGGAACTCTTGGAAAAGCCATCTCTGCAGTCTTGAGGTATCCCTCAGTCCCTGGTAGTCTTCTGTCAACTATTTCTTAAAACAGCTCACTGAAGAGCTTAGCTGATTTGTATTCTTATTAGCACATTTAGCATTTGTCTATTTTTTAAGCATCAAAGCATCTGCAAGCATGTTGTTGGTTTATTATTTTTCAGAAGGCAGTTATCATCTCAAGAAGTTATTATTCAACACAATGAGACTTTATAACTTTAGGCAAGAAGGTTTAGCCAGATCCCAGAGATAAAGACATCAAAAAAAGTGCTCCTTCATCCTATTTTGTACTGAATTCAACTCTTTGCTGACCTTTGTGAAATACCTCTCCTTCTCTGGAGATTTTCAAAACCCACCTGGATGCATTTCTGTGTGGACCACCCTAAGTGATTCTGCTTTGGCAGAGGGTTGGACCCAATGATCTCTTGAGGTCCCTTCCAACCTCTAGTGTACTGTGATACCCTGGCTGACTCAGGACAGGCTCCTAACCAGTTATCTTCATTAGTCAATCTCTATCCAATCTATTTCCTGTACCAAGGGAAGGTTTGTATTCTGCACTCCACCAGAGAGACCAACATGATTCAACACGAACAAGAATCTTCAGAGCAAGGGACCACAGAGCTGGGATTAGCTGCTGACATTAAAGCAGCTTGAATGGGTCCCTATAATTGATATTCTATGTAGCTATCATTAATAGAGCCTGGCAATAAAAAGAATTAAAGGAGGAAGATATAATGAGCATTTACAGTCCCAGGGAAACAAACTGATGGGGTCAAATTCAGCAAATGTTTTCAGCAGGAGGAAAAGAAAAGGAAAGGAGATGCTGAAAATTCAGCGTTTTGACATTTTTTTGACTTCAGAAATCATATTTCAGTCTATTTTTTGCCTGCACTTTTAAAAGGTGTTAAACATCCTCCTTTAAAAAGATAGGCTTCTACTGTAAACACGAAAATAAATGAACTGGAATGGATTTTGGTCTTGTTTTGCCAGGAAGAAAAAAAAAAAAAAAGTTACAGAAATTCCATTTCTCTTGTACATCAACCTAAAGCAGTAGTGCCTGTGTGTCAGTGCAGTCACATATCCACTAAAAATTAACTGCATACCTGCTTTTGAAGACAAAGCCACCCCTTGTGGATCTGCAGTGGCTTCCCTGGTACTGCAGAAGAATGCCTTGGCCCACATCTGAATGAAGCTGCAGGTCGTTAGAGCAATCAGCAGCCAGAGCTGGCTTTTAAGAGTGAGAGAACAGATGAGCTTCAGCTGTGGAAAGTATCTTCAGGAATGATGGAACAGAGGTAAAAAGAAAGGAGAGAAACAAACTTATTGAGAGATGCTTTCTTTGTTTTCAAATATAAAGGAAGTAATATTATTATTTTTTTTTTCCCCAGCAGCATGTTTCTCTCACTTGAGAACTGTTTACTTGGAGAACTGTCTGCTAATTTTAAATCTGAGGAGGCATGCAGAAGTCTTACAAAATGTACCGAAGGCTGAATTATGTGGGCTGGAGACAGCTGTTTTTAAAACCTATAACTAAAATTCAGTAAAGAATGATGAGTGCTTAATTCCAGCTCATGAGGTCTGAACAGCATTATTATATTTAAAAGTAATTAAGGTGTTCAGAGTAACTGGTCAGGAGTGGAAAAAAATAAGCGCTTGCCATGAGACAGAGACAAATTGGTATTTACATTAGACTACAAAGGACTGTCATATCCATATAAATAATTTAGCAATCCAAATGTTTTCCTGAGATCTGGAACTTCTGATGAGCTTTCTGTGGATTTTTCCTACGTTTTTCCTAAAGGACTGCATCATCTCTAAGGAGAAATGGTTCACCGATATCTGCTCCTCTTTATTTACAAATAAATAGCTCAGCAGCAAGACTAGGACAGAATTAAAGTCTCGCCAGGACATTTTAAGAATTTAGGAATATTACCTTTTTGGTATTGATGCTGCTTGAGACATCAAATCCACTGGCTAGGTTGGTTTTCATAGAAGTTTCATAGAATCAATAAGGTTGGAAAAGACCTGAGATCATCGAGACCAACCTGTCACTACAGACCTCATGGCTGCTAAACCATGGCACCAAGTGCCACATCCAAACCCCTCTTGAACATCTCCAGCAATGGTGACTCCACCACCTCCCTGGGCAGCCCATTCCAATGGCCAATCACTCTTTCTATGAAGAACTTCTTCCTAGCATCCAGCCTAAACCTCCCCTGGCGCAGCTTGAGACTGTGTCCCCTTGTTCCGGTGCTGGTTGCCTGGGAGAAGAGACCAAGATCCACCTGTCTGCAACCTCCCTTCAGGTAGTTGCAGAGAGCAATAAGATCTCCCCTGAGCCTCCTCTTCTCCAGGCTAAGCAACCCCACACAGATAAATGATGATCCCTCCCTAAGACTGACTTAAAGGACACTGAAGGCGAAGGAAGGTCCCTGTTGCAAGGCCTGTTGTAGAGGATGGATTTCATTTTCTTTGCCACATCACCGTGCTTTCCCGAGCCTGCTGCAAACAGACAGATATACCAAACATGTCTGGCCAGCTGTTTCTTCACCAGAAATCTAATAGTGGATTTAGCAAATCATGTGTTCCAGCCACTTCACTCAGATAATCACACTGGATCTTTATGGGTTCTGCAGGCTGCCAGCTTGCAATGAAGAGAAATAGGCACAGGAGAGGTGGATGGAGACGGTTGTCTGACATGCGGCTCTCAAGCAGAAGCAGCAGCCAGACATAATGATGGCTTCACCATCCCCAGGCCTGGGTTCATTTGGTTTGAAATCCAGCTTCCTGCAGGCCACTTGGGTTGGAGCCCTGTGCTTGAATACATATTAGATAAAAACATTAGGTGTACCTCTGCAGAGTTAAAGGATATCTGCTATTTGAGGGAGTTGGCTTGGAGCAGTTCCCTTTGTCTTTTCTGAGCTCATGCACTCTTTATATATTTATTGGCTTCCCATACAGTTAGAAGAGAAATTCCCTCCTTAAACTGTCTTCTCTTCACAGAATCACAGAATGTTAGGGGTTGGAAAGGGGACCTCAAAAGATCATCCAGTCCAGCCCCCCTGCCAGAGAAGGAACACATCCAGGTGGGTTTTGCATATCTCCAGAGAGGGACACTCCACACACACCCCTGGGCAGACTGGTCCAGTGTTGTGTTGCACTCATAGTGAAAAATTTTTTCCTCATGTTTACACGGAAATTCCTATGTCTCAACTTCTACCCACTGTCCCTTATCCTGTCATTGGGCATCACTGAGAAGAGCCTGGCTCTATCCTCTTAGCACTCACCTTTTACATATTTATAAACATTAATGAGGTGACCCCTTAGTCTCCTGTTCTCCAAATTAAAGAGGCCCAGCTCCCTTGATCTCTCCTCATAATGGAGCTGTTCCACTCCCTTAATCATTTTTGTGGCTCTGCACTGGACTCTTTCAAGCAGGTCTCGTTGTCTCTTGGACAAAGCAGGTCATAGGTAGTCATGCACAGGTGCAGTGAGAGACCTACCTTTAGTAAACTCACCTTTGATAACACTCTGGATTGCAGGATAGTCAGATGCAGCACGAGGATGATACACAACCAGCTTAAACCTTATTGCGAGGAAATCGTCCAAGTACCTCGCTTGTCTCAGAAACAGGAAGAAATAAGAACCCCCCAGAGAAACAACAGGAGCTATTAATCCTACACGTATGAGATATTCAGCTGGTTTTGCAGCATTGAGTATTAAATTGATTTAGATTGTTCTGCAGCACTGATACATATCAACACAAAGATAGAATGAGTTTGTAATTTCCGGCTCCATTTTGCCCCAGGAACTGTGTTGAGAAGGGAGAGGATACTCTTCCTATACTGTTACAATGATTGTCTACTGATGGCCAAACATGGAAGTTCACTTTAGTGGCTGGAAGCATGAGTCATCCAGCCCTGAGATGACAGAATTACTAGAAAGCTTTTAATTTTCTGGAGTCTGTGACCCTGTCTGTTTTGAGACCAGGGCAACTATGCACTGACATCTTGAACGCTAAACATGCAGCTGTGTTAAAAATCAAACATTCAACAGAAATGTTAAATGAGGAATGGAATGAAGCTGGAGGTGGGGAGATTCAGGCTGGACGTGAGGAGGAGGTTCTTCCCCATGAGAGTGGTGAAGCCCTGGAATGGGTTGTCCAGGGAGGTGATTGAGGCCCCGTCCCTGGAGGTATTTAAGACCAGACTGCATGAGGCTCTGGCCGGCCTGATCTAGTGTGGGGTGTCCCTGCCCATGGCAGGGGTTGGACAGATGGGCAGAGTCCAATGGGATGGCATTCAACAAGTCCAAGTGCCGGGTGCTGCACTTTGGTCACAGCAACCCCATGCAGAGCTACAGGCTGGGGTCAGAGTGGCTGGAGAGTTGCCAAACAGAAAGGGACCTGGGGTTACTGATTGACAGCTGTCTGAACATGAGCCAGCAGTGTGCCCAGGTGGCCAAGAAGGCCAATGGCATCCTGGCCTGCATTAGGAATGGTGTGGCCAGCAGGAGCAGGGAGGTCATTGTGCCCCTGTACTCTGCATTGGTTAGGCCACACCTTGAGTCCTGTGTCCAGTTCTGGGCCCCTCAGTTTAAGAAGGACATTGAGACACTTGAATGTGTCCAGAGAAGGGCAACAAGGCTGGTAAGAGGCCTTGAGCACAAGCCCTGTGAGGAGAGGCTGAGGGAGCTGGGGTTGTTTAGCCTGGAGAAGAGGAGGCTCAAGGGCGACCTC
Source organism: Picus viridis (assembly GCA_033816785.1). Taxonomy (NCBI): domain Eukaryota; kingdom Metazoa; phylum Chordata; class Aves; order Piciformes; family Picidae; genus Picus; species Picus viridis. Next base: position 12,238,381 of record CM066593.1, on the reverse strand, counting down.
ATTGCTCTCTACAACTACCTGAAGGGTGGTTGTAGCCAGGAAGGGGTTGGCCTCTTCTCTCAGGCAACCAGCACCAGAACAAGGGGACACAGTCTCAAGCTGCACCAGGGGAAGTTTAGGCTGGAGGTGAGGAGAAAGTTCTTCACCGAGAGAGTGATTGGCCATTGGAATGTGCTGCCCAGGGAGGTGGTGGAGTCACCATCCTTGGAGGTGTTCAAGAGGGGATTGGATGTGGCACTTGGTGCCATGGTTTAATTATGGGGTCTGTGGTGACAGGTTGGACTCGATGATCTTCGAGGTCTCTTCCAACCTTAGCGATACTGTGATACTGATCCTTGTGGTCCCTTCCAACCCTGACTGATACTATGATACTATGATGCTAGAAGCACATTTAATTTGCATTATGTGTATTCATACTTTACAACCAAAAATGAGAACGCAACACCACATTCTGGTCACGTTTCATTTTGACATATTTTGCATTTCAAATTTCAATCTATTTTATTTTGTTGTCTCTTTCAACATGAAAAATGTCACAGATTAAATAGCAGCACCTAGAAATTCTTAGTTTTTATGTTTACAGTCTTCTCAACTTTCTGACTCATTCCTGAGATTCCCCAGTTTTCCAGAATGTCAAAAGCATCTTTCCAGGCAGACAATACCACTGACAGCTTTACCCTTAGCACTCCAATGCCACAGGCCCTATGCTGCTGTTCTGCAAAACATGCTCTGAGTTTATTCCTGCACCACTAAGATTCAGGATAGTCTCTGATATCTTTCTTGGGCGCTTCCATCATAGGCATGGCCAAATAATGCCAACCAGAAATCATCCTACGCTTAACAACATCTCTACCATCTACAGACAATCATTTACTGTGAGTTAGTGACTGCTATAAAACACAGAATTGAAAGACTGCTTTCTACCTGCTCCTGAAACAGGATAAAGCAGGCAGATGCATCACTGTCTGGAATAACTAAGTGTCATCTTAAGCTGTTATCTCCTTCCCTCTCTTTTATAGTGCATTTATGAATTATGTTGTTTGCCTTTGTAATTATGGGACTGAGCAGATGGTGGAAAGCTTATTTCAGAATGATGTGTTCATTAAAATAACCTACTCTGCTCTGCCAAGTGATTGTTAACTGCAATCCCAGCTTGATACTGAAGAGAGTTATTTATTCTTTCCCTGTAAGTCCATCGGAAAGAAATGGAGCTTTGAGAAATGGACACTACATTGAGTGTGAAGTTACAATAACAGTGCTGTGTATATTCTGGATGTGAAGCCACCCAAGTTCTGTGGCTGTCAAAGAAAAATGCAGGGAAAGCTAAACTGTGGACCAACACAGCTTTCAAACCAAAGAAAGGTTTCAGTTCTTTATTCAATTTGGAAGCCCAGTTCCACCCAAACTGTGGCTCCAGCCAGCTTCTACCTATGTACAAAGGCTTTATATGGCCTACTGCCTTAGGTATCTGAGTTCAATAATGGTAGATTCCACTCAACTGTGGCTCCAGCCAGCTTCTACCTATGTACAAAGGCTTTATATGGCCTACTGCCTCGGGTATCTGAGTTCAATAATGGTAGATTTCATTACTTAAAATGAGATTCTCTGCTCAAGCAAAATGTAAATCTTCACAGTTTATCACATCTTACATAGTAACATCTTGTCTTCCTCTAGTCCCAGCAAGTCTTGACTGAGTGCTTCTGCAAATAACAGGAGGTTTTGGGGTGTAATTGGGAGCAATCATCACCTATTTGCTTTCTTTCTTATTTTACCAGCTTCATAATCATAGAATCAATAAGGTTGGAAAAGACCTCAAAGATCATCAAGTCCAACCTGTCACCACAGACCTCATGATTACTAGACTATGGCACCAAGTGCCAAGTCCAATCCCCTCTTGAACACCTCCAGGGATGGTGACTCCACCACCTCCCTGGGCAGCAAATTCCAATGGTTAACAACTCTCTCTGTGAAGAACTTTCTCCTCACCTCGAGCCTAAACCTCCCCTGATGCAGCTTGAGACTGTGTCCTCTTGTTCTGGTGCTGGTTTCCTGGGAGAAGAGACCAACCCCCTCTTGCAAGGCAGGTGATGTATCTGGAGACAAAATTCTTTGCACTTGGGCTCCTTTGCAGTATTTTGTTTCTAAGATCTCCTGCACCCTTACTTTCATATCAAGACTTCAGGACCTGGTCTGAACATGGGTGAATGTAGAGACAATGTGTCAAGCTTGCTTTGTTGAGTTTGAAGGCATCGCTATTTCTCCAGCTCTGGGCATTATCTAGGTTCTGATTCTTGGCCTTCACATCTCCTTGTGTGTATGTCCTACCCAGGCTACCTCAAGATGCCACTTGCGGCAGGTCTTTATTCAGCGGGCACTCAGAGGGCTGTGCTGTTAGTGAATGCCCAGAAGCATAGATTCTTGCTCGCCGGTGACTGAAAGGTTTTCTTTTCCGCACAAAAGCAAACTCAGCATGACTGTGAGGTCACTGGAGCCTTGCAGGCAAAACTCAGAGAAATTAAGGGAGAATGAGATGCAGAAGTGCAGACCCTTGTCTGGCTGAGCCCACCGGGAGCAGAACCAAAAGTGGGAGGAATGGAAGAGCAGTGGAAAAGTTGAATGTGTTCACTAATAACCAGAAATAGTCATGTTTTCTGGGTTCTCTCTGCAACAGTTGTCACAGCCTTCAAAGATGCAAATTTGCCATACAAAAGCTGTTACTGTTAAGTTTTCTGAGGCCCTGGGGGAGTTTCTTGCTGCAGACGAAGGGAAAAAAAAAGTATTTTGAGATGTTTTACTTGGAGCACTGGCAATCAACAACTGGGAAAAGGAGAAAATGAGAGACAGGCAGAGGGGTGCTCACTCATACAAAACTGGCAGTATCACAGTGGTTAGATCTGTCACCTTGATGAAAGGCCTTGAACATGAGTATGTGCCTGCTTCCTTTGCTTCTCCCCCTGCTCTGCCTCATGAGAAGTTGCAGTCTTGATCCAGATCAGCAACAGGGTAAATATTTAAAACTGTAAAAACTTTTGGAGAATGGGAAAAGGCATTTTCTGTACCACTCTGATTTCAGCTTGAAACTCATCATTTTTGACCTAGCAAGGAAGTCTTTATAATTGCATGTTTCTCAGCTGCTCTGACCCCTGTCAAACATCCACTCCAACTTGTTAAATCTCCCAGTTGAAAACTAAATTAGCCTGTGCTACTGTCAGGAAATCATGACTAGATTTGGACTTTTCAGAGTTTGGGGTTTGTTCAAATTGAATGTTTGGCTTAATTTGAAATCTTTCATTTGGAAAGCAACCATTTGGAAAAAAAAAAAATAATTAAAAAAATTACACTTCCTTCCTCTCCCCCAAAAAAACCCCAATGACAAATTGCAATGCTTTTAAATGACAAGTTTTACTAACAGTTTTTACAGAATTATTGCTTCTCTACCTGGTGACAATGTGTCCTTATTTTCTGGGCAGAGGGAGAGTGCATTTAAGTAGCAAAACTCCTGGGGAGCAGAGTTAGCATCTCCAAGTATCCCCCCACAACAAAAGCAAACCCTTCCCAACCCAGTCCAGGGACAGCTGCAAAACCTTACCTGAGCCTCTAGTGAATGTCAGCACAACAGGAACCACCTTCTGCCAGTTCAAAAATGGAAGCAATTAATAATATAAGCAGGTGTATTGGAACAGGATTACTAAACAGAGAACAAAGTCAGCTGTGCACCTACCGTGGGTTTAGAATGGCTGTGGCTTCCCCATTAATTTGCCTTCAGCCCAGCTGAGAGCTTCATGGTGCTTGGATAGTTGTTTGCTTTCACTCATTTTTGTTATTCTGCTGTTATTATGATCTTTTAATTAACTGTTTCTCCTGACAGAGTTAAAGGGACAGAGGCTGCTGAGGGAGCACTAAACCGAGTGTTGGTTCAGAGGCTTTGGAAAGTGCAGGAGATGCTGCCACACAAGTCCTTTAGCCCACTAGTGATTCAGCTGTAGCTGGGAAAGGCTGTCTTTGCCTTCTCTTTGTCAGGCTGTTAAAAATGAGCAGCAGGTATCAATATGATCCAAACCCTTGCAGAGTTTCTGTACCTGCAAGGGACCTCTTGCCCTTCACAGCAGCCAGCAGGATTAACTGACTGCAGGCTGATGAACTCCAGTTCCAGGTAGCTTAGGGAAGAAGGATGGATATGAGTGTTCAGAGCAAGGACTATGGGAAAAAAAAACAGGGGAATAATTAATAGGCAAAATAGCTGCAGAACTGCAGCTGTGCTTCCTAGGCATTTCTGCTGGTACAGAGGAGTTGTGGGTATGTGTAACCAGTATAGGCAGCTCTACACAGATACTGCAAACATGAAGCATTGGTAGGGGGAGACATTTTTGTGTGAGAAAGCAGATACCTTCCAATTCCTGCCCATTCCCTGCTGTTCAAAGGACCCCAGACAGAGGCTCCCTTCTAGAAACTGCACTGATCTCTGTGAGCATTGATGGAGGGGTGGCACACACACCATCAGGTATTGCTTCCACTCCTCCTGGGTCATGGTCTGCCAATGAAATAGATGCAGGTAGCTTTTGTGTTCCGAGTCAGAAGCTCCACTTCAAAAGTACACTGCTTTCTGCTTTTCAGCAAGACAAGCATCATCCTGAGGGACACCTGTGTCCAAGGGGCTTCCATGTCAAGAGAGGACTAAGCAGGCTCTGTGAAAACAGTGACTGGTTTTCATTATGGTTGAGAAGGCCAAAGACCAGCATGTGCGTGTGCTGCTTCTTTAATAAATTGTAGAAGTTAGTGTTTTCTCTCTGCCTCTTGCCATGTTCCCAGAATCATACTGGAGCAACTTGTTCTGGTCGTGGGCTTACAGAGGGTAAAACCACATAGCTCCCCTCCACAGTGATGAAAGCTAATCCAACTGGTTAATTAAAGAGTCCGTTGGACTGTCAGAAGCAGCAAGAGATGCCGAAGCAATTATCTCCAAATTGGTCATCATCACAATTAAAGTACCATTTGGCAAGTTTGTGAATAGCCTGCAGCAGGGCCTCTTTACAGGTGGTAAAGCCGTTTCATTACTGGGCTTTATTGCTGGGTGGTGGTGTTTATGATCTGAGTAAAGCTGTCAGGTGAAATGACAGTAACATTCGCCCCCAGTTCTGGGAGGAGTTGGATGCAGAGGGCAGAGGCAGCCGGTGATGCTACTTGTAATTGAGCTGGGTAGCTTAATGTGCCAGTGTATACAAATCCCACGGAAGGAACTCATTATAGGCAGGAATGCTGAACAAATAATTTGCTGCAGATAATTTATTTAATGCATTTAAACCTTTTAATTCCACACCCCCCTCCCCCTGCTCACATATTATGGCTTCCTCAGATGTATTCATTACTTGAGCCTACTTGATACATTTCTCTTGAACATTCATCCCACACCTGCAGGGCCTGAGTGCTGTTTTCTTCTGTTGGTCTATAAGACAAATCCCACAGTGGTTGGCTTCTCAGGTGGGTGAGAGCTGAGGCACATTAGGTGTTCCTGTAGGTGAGGCAAAAATGAGTTTCAGGTGCAGCTGTGCCTTCTCTTTGAAACTTCCTTCCCATGGATACTGATGCCCAAAAAATTATTTGTGTTTTTAGAACAGCAGACCAGTTAAGATGTGGTGGTGTGGAAAAAAAGTAGGGCTGTTATAATCCTGTCTTTTGTCCAACACTGGGTTGGTGCCCTCTAACAGGCAGGTAGCTGTGAACTTTTATCTGAGGGAAAGAACTACAGCATGTGCAAACAGTCCTGGTAGAAAAAAGCCCAGTGGAGAAGGACTCCTTTAACAGCTTCCTGGAGCTGTTGGTAAGATTTTTAGACTGATGTGCCAGTATGAGAGCCATCACCCCTGCACTGCAGCTTTTGCACCCTGCATGCCAATGCTCTTTCCTCTTCTCCTACAGTCCTCTTTCCCAACAGGGTAAACAGCTGGAAGTGTTGAGCTAACTGCCAGAGGCTTCAGACAGACACTTTGTGCCACAAGAAATCCTGGGACACCTTAATGACTTCTCTTTAGATTAATGCATCTTTGTAACAAACAGCATCACCTGCTAAATTGATGATCTTGCACAACTGTTTTCTGACTACTGCAGAAGAAGAAGAAAGGTTTGGCTCTCTGGATATCCTGTATGAAGTCATCTATCAATGCCTGTCTGTTGTGCTTCTGAGCAAGTCCTGAGCTGCTCTGGACTATGTCTGCCTTGTTCACAGAGCAAGGTGGGGGTCTCCTGGCCCTCATCCTCTGTATCACCATTTGTAGCACAGACTTCGCCATGTTAGAGGTCTCCTTGGTGGAATGTCTCACACAATGTGCCATGTCTAACTTGGGATATAAAAGTACATTCTGATTTGTATGCTTTGTGGTCATCTAATTGGAGTCACTCTGTTCAGTGTTAGATGCAAAATGTCTTGTTTCTCACATCAAGTCTGTATCTTGTTGGTAGACCTAGCACAGATTTTTAAATGTCTGATCATGATTTAAAGTGACAGAGAACTAAGGGAGTATGTTTGATGGATACACCTGTACATACAGCATTAAGGCAACCAAGCCTGACCGTGCTGAAAAGCAGAATCTAGGACATTAGAGGGTAAATTCCTCTAGGAATATTCCTCAGGGCAAGCAGTAAAGTTTATATCCTGGCTTTCATTTTGAGTCCATGGCTGATCTGCTGGGACTAATAGGTACATCATTTGCAGGATATGTAGATCCTCTACTCCAGACATTTCAGTGGCATTGTAAGCAACTTAATGGAGAGCCTAAGTCCCAGGCAGTGAAGAAATAGATGCAGATAAATAATGCCAACTAAACTCATGTCATAATATAAGTTTTTGAATATGTAGGCAAAGAGAAGGTCCTGACTTTTTTTCCCCAAGATTATTCAAACAAATCCTGAGGCTGACAATACTTTTCCCCCCTTCTGCTAACAGCAGGAGAAATGATATATTCATCTGTTTTCCTAGGCTTTTTTCTTCTCTTAATCTTCATTGGGCTGTGGATATTTCAGGTATGTCTTGGATGTCTGCTGTGAAGAAAAATAATATACAGAATCATAGAATTTTTTCATTGGAAAAGAGGCCAACTGTCAACCTAACACCACCGTGGCCATTAAACCACGTCCTCAGGTGCCATGTCTACACATTTCTTGAACACCTCCAGGGATGGTGACTCCACTATCTCCCTGGGCAGCCTGTTCCAATGCCTGGCCACTCTTTCAGTAAAGAATGTTTTCCTAATATCTAGCCTAAACCTCCCCTGGCACAGTTCAGGCCATTTACTCTCATTCTATCACCTGATACTAAGGAGAAGAGATCAACTCCCACCTCACTGCAACTTCCTTTCAGGCAGCTGTAGAGAGCAGTAAGCTTTCCCCTTAGCCTCATCTTCTCCAGGCTAAGCAACCCCAGTTCCCTCAGCTGCTCCTCACCAGACCTATTCTCCAGGCCCTTCATCAGTTTTGTTGCCCTTCGCTGGACACACTCCAGCACCTCAGTGCCCTTCTTACAGCAAGGGGTCCAAAACTGAACACAGTATTTGAGATGCAGCCTCACCAGGGCTGAGTACAGGTGCATGGTTACTTCCCTCCTCCTGTTGGCCACACTATTTGTGATCCAGGCCAGGATGCTGTCAACCTTCTCGGCCACCTGGGTACACCACTAGCTCATGTTCAGCAGGCTGTCAAACAGCAGCCCCAGGTGTTTTTTATGCTGGACAGCTTTCCAGCCACTCTTCCCCATGAGGTGGTTGTGACTCAAGCGCAGCACCTGACACCTGGCCTTGTTAAACCTCATACAACTGATCTCAGCCCAGCCAGCCTGTCCAGATCCCTCTGCAGAGCCTTCCTACCTTGGAGAAAATCAACACTCCTATCCAATTCAGTATCATCTGCAGACTTACTGAGGGTCCACTCAATCTGCTCATGCACGTCCATCTACGTCTCTAAAGACTTAGAAAGTCTTAACAGAGACCTGATTTCCCCAATGTGCATTTGGACTAGGGAAAACCATGTTTTCACAGTCATTTTTGCAGATTTTAGACCTACTTGAAAGATGGCTTAGTTCAGCTGCAGTCTAAATCAAACAGACTGCTAAGGGAAGATATCTGGATTGCTCTGTACCCTTCAGGGGGTTGCAAACAAGAGTGATTAGATTTGAAATTCTAGAAAGATGTGCTAAATCAGGTTTACTCTGGTTAGCCAACATTTTTGCTATCATCTCAGATCTGCTTATTCCTGCTAAGCATGGTATGCCATTTAGGGAAAAGAGCTGCATGTCATCAGCAAACTAAATCAACAGTTCTGCTCAGAAAGTCACGATGAGATGGGCAGCAGGAAATGAGCTGGTAGCTGAGGCACAGTGTAAGGCAATGTGGAATTCCTTACAACTGAATTCTGTTGTTCTGCAGCTAGCCCAAAGCCTGCAAAAAGTTGTATGCAAATGACAAGATACCTCCAAAGGATGTAAGCCCTGAGCAGCACTGGTTTGATAAGATACACTAGAACTGGCACTAAACCAAACTTTGCAAAAGACAGAGACTACTTTATTTTGTAAGTGGAAATGCCATCCTGGTTTCATCTCAAACTGCATTCACTTCCCAAGCTAGTGTCAAGTAATTCTTCAAATGCTCACATTGAAGACATTAACTGAAGTGCCTTCAGCTTAGTCTATCCACAGATGACTGTTTCATAGTTCTTTGGCATGGTTTCCTCTCATTACCAGCCACACTTCAGATACATAAAACCCAACAGTTTCCTGGTTTTCAGGGACTGCTTTGACTGCATCGAACTGACAATTTGGTTTCCTGTCATGGAGCAAAGTAGGGCTTCACATTTGCTTAATGTGGGATCTGGATATTTGGAAGATGCACTGTCTTAACATGTACTTTGGGGGTTTCAAGAACACATTTTACCTAATCTTGTCCTTTTAACTTGCACTAACAAATCTTTGTGTTTCTCCACTCCAAGGTACACTGTTTTACGTAACGGGCATCATCAGGAACATGAGAAGCTTCCCATCCACAATGACCCTGAATCCCAAGAGTCCTGTTTCTAGCCACAGTCCTGTAAGAGGAATGGCTCAGCTGAAGGAATAGATTCCTTTTAGGAAACCCAAAGGAGAGCAGGACTTTATGAAAACTCATTCATCTGCACTGTCATGGTACACCTCCTTCATTGACTTCATAGGAATGTCCAGCTCTATGCATGGAGATGGATGGGGGTGTGGGAAGGTACGTGAGCAGAACAGCTGAGGGGACTTTCCTGTATCTGTTAAGGACAGCTGAAGTGACTGCATCAGAACCGTACTCCAGGAGTGGGACAACTTCCATCAGTGTAAGGAAACACATAGATACAAAGCACCCAGTGCAGAGACTTCTGTTATTCCTGTCCAGCTGCCACCTGTCTACAAGCCAGCTCTCTGCCCTGTGGTATCATCGTCTTAAAGATGACAAACCCTGGCTAAAGCCCTAACATGGCATGAGACTAAATGCCTGCCTCATCTGCACAAGATCCTGCTCATAGGTGACTGGATGCTGTAGAGAGAGAAACAGTACTGTGTTTTCTTTAGCCACAGAAGAGGAGCTGCTTGCCCTTTGGTTAGTTACTGTGAATGGTCAGCACGAGCTGCTGATTCACCCTACCCTGCAGAGCTTTCTTTGTAAATGCTTTTATTGTGTTTCCTGGTCAGGTTCATGGGTAGAAGCCTCACAGGGTGTACACAGTGCCTGACAAGCTGGAGTGGGACCCACAGAGATATTATACTGCTAACAGAAGGCCCTGCAAGCACTGTTTCAATCCAGCCCAACTGCGAAAAGACAGCGGCCCTCAAACCCCTGTGCTGTCCTGATCTGAGCAAACTTTGGGCTTTCTTACCAAGAAGAAAGGTTGACTAAGAGACAGAGTCAGTCCAACAGATCACTAAGTGCCATCTTAAAAAATAGACCATCTAAAAAACTTTCCTAGCTCCATTAGGAAGAGGACTTCTACAAACATTTTCCATCTTTGTTTTTTCTGTTTGTTTCTGTTCTTTTCCGAGTTCAGGCAAGAAGTTTCAAGACTTTCAAATATCACCACATGCACATCTCTGTTTGCAAAGATCTCGGTCCTTACAGCTGCTTCCTGCATGTAGATGTTGAGATGTTCCTTGTGAGCTGCTTCCACTTTTGCATGGAAAGGGTAGGCAAAGGCTGTAGACTCTGCAACGCTGGGAAAAAGAGTTTTCATGCAGTGGGAAATACGCAGGACCAAGCCTCCACCCTTTTTAGATGAAGATCTAACCCAGAGGTGCCACCCTGAGCCTAGGAAATAAACCTGTCCTTTGTTACATTGTACATGTACAGATATTTTTAATGTAAAAAGAAAAGGTGACATTATTTATTATTTTTTATCAGGAATGTGTTTGTTTTTTCATTAAAAGCTTCTTGACTGAGGAGCTTAACATGATATGTATTATTATTTAGTAATATTTCTGTTGCTATGTGACAGGTATTTACTGTAAACAAACAAACCCTGCTTTGAACAAACAAAAATGCTGCTCAGTAGGGGAAAAAAAAAACCCCACAGTTGTGCATGTTAAGAACCACCAGCTTCCTTGCCATGGGGTCTGACTTCTTTAAATACTTCTTCCACATAAAAGTCACTGATGAAGCTTCATATCATTTTCCCCCTTAGGGCTCAAGAGGACACTGGGCAGAAAGAGCCCTAATTAGAAACAGCCAGACACTTAGCAATGTAGCAAATTGCTAGCAGCAAGAAAGAGACAAACTATTGGTGTCTGTGGCAATGGGTGCTGATGGAAAGAACCTGAGCTGCTTGTTATGAGAGGATGAGGGAGCTTGAGCCAGTTCCTGGTTCATCATTAAGGACAGCTCAGCAATGACCTGTTTTCATGGGGCTTCCCAACAAACTTGGCATTAGTTCAGCTCCATTGTTAAAATCAAAACAGAGCAGTGGGGGAAAAAAATAGGCCATTATGGAAAGCCTGGGGGGAAAAAGTCCATCCAGGGCTGCTTCAGTCCCGATTTACAGCTCTGCTGGGTTTGGTCCACATTTGGGTATACAAGACTGCAGAAGAGGTTGTTTTGGTTTCACCTAAAGTATTACATTTCTTAGAAGAAATCCTAGAAAAAAGAAATCCTAGAAAAAAAGAAATCCTAGAAAAGCTTTTCTCCCCAGTAAAAAGCATCAAAATATGGGTGTGAAAACTTCTAGGAGTGATACAGAACCAGCAGCATGGGGGTACTATAGTGGTGATGTTCTTTGTTTCTGTTGTTGTCCTTGAAGTGTTTCTCCTATATTTTTATGTGCTTTAGTAATATTTCTCTTCTTAATTTATAATTAACTTCTTAACACTGAATTTTACTTATGGGCAATGTTCAGAAGGCTCTGTCAATGGGATCAATAGCTCACTAGCCAAAATGGTCAGAGGTCAGACTGGATAAAAAACCCACTCCACTACCAAGCTGTATTTGAATGAAATGCCAAACAACGTCTATGTTCCGAGTCATCTCCGGCTAATTGATCATTGGACTCATTAAACCTGTCACGAACCACTTGGCAGCTCCTAATAATCAATGATCCCAGCAATGCTTCTGTGGGCCCAGCAAATGACACTGTCCATCTACAGTAATGTTAGAATTTCTATGGGAAAAAAGCTGTCTTCTGGAAAGGACCTGCACTTGACCGCCTTTGGTAAAAGCAGTCCTGTAGCCTCCGAGTTCATCTTCCCCTTGGCCATTTTGGCTAGTGCTGTCAGAGTCTTTGTCTGTGATGAATAATGTGTAATGCATTGGCTGTTTCTAAAAATAAAGGATCCTCTGTGTACATTGCAGTAAACTCCTGCTCATGCTCATTTCTTGCACTGCTCTCACTTGAAACATACGATGCTGCTAAATAAGACTTTCCTCTGCCTTGCAATACATTCAAATAGCTAGAGCAGTGAGGGAGAATTTGGCCCTGTTGCTGATAAGCTCTTGGGTTATAACACAAGTTCCTCATGTTTATCTAGCAGAACAATCCTGCCTCCTGCACCACATTCTCATGCACCAGCTCTTTTTCTCTGCACTTTTGCTTTGACTGTTACTGAGCCCTCTTTCTTCTATACCTGCGGTGCATCCACCTCATTTCTCACTACCTACACTGAAAGATGTCACTGCTATGGCCTTTGCAAATGGAGAGTGAGATATAATTTTGCAGAGCTCTGTTTCCCTGAGTTTCCCACTGAATATGACTGAAAAAGGATGCTTTTTCCTTCCTTTCCAGTTCTTTCCCACCATCTCTCACAGACACACTCTAATAACCATGTATTTATTTCTTCATATAAATATGCTACTAATAATCAGCAGATTATCACATCACCACATTTATGGTCTGGGAACACTTTACCTTTTTTTTTTGGTTTTGCATGCAGTAAGCCTCAGAAGTGTTAAGCACATTGCCTGCTGCTGTAGCTGAGTTTTGTTGGATTAGAACTAATAACACTTTTCCTTGCCAGAGGCAATGTACTAGCAGAACAGCTAGCTAGTAGGAAATTGGCTGCCTGGGCCTTTGCTAAACTGCCTTCTATCAACACAGTTGTACCTCCATATTTCTGTATTTTTCTAGGCTCCAGAAGAATTCCTGAGAACCTGTATGGCATATGATATAGCAAGACATGTGCCCAGACAAGCAGATCCAAGGATGCATTGAGGTTACTTGTGCTGAAAGAGGAAAGCAGAGCAACAGGTTGACCACTTCCAAAGGCAGATTGAAAACCTAGCCTAACATTAAAACTGCAGGCCACCTGGCTGTAAGTGGGCCCTGGACAGTGTCAGGGTACACATCACCATGAGGTGAGGCATCCTTTCTACTGAGCAGCTTTATCTCTGATACTCACTTTACTCAGGTAGAAACTAAGTCACAGTCACGCTGCAAAGGAGAATTCGGGGGCATAATAAACACATCACCAATGGGAAGCTGTGCTCACAAAACAGTAGATACAAGGAGAAGTGCAGGAGAGGCCATACACTTTAATTAGCTGATGATCAAGAATGTCTGGAGGGACATGAAGCAATAACTGGATGATACATACTCTGTAAACATTGGTGCTTGAGGCAGTCAGCAGCTCTGTTCTTTAGTGAGATGTATGGAGAAATGGCTGCAGCCCAAGTGGTCTAGCAGGTCATGCTCATAAACACCATGCAGTCAAATGCATTCTTATGGGGAAGTGTCCCTTCCACATTTATCCCTCACAGTTCTTTCAACACTGAGTATACTTTCAGTTTTCAGTCTTGGAGATGGCAATGAAGGAAAAAAAAAAAAAAGATAAATAGCATCTCAGCAGAGCAATTAGAAAAAACACTCTCAATATTGATTCTCAAAACCCTTTTAATTCTCAGGAATGTAATATGTGAACTACTTCTACTACAGGATCTGATGTCTGGCTAAGCACAGCAAGAAATTAAAACATTTATCACAGTGGCTTAAAAATTAAGACAATAGTTTCCATTTGCATGACTGCAGTCATTGCCTTTGTGCCTGCACTCCAGTTGCAGAGCTGAGAAGAGGCTTGCAGCCCCTCTGTTTCCAGAGGGACTGACACTGTGGGAGCTGAGAGGGTGTTTATAGAGGTGTTTGAGAATCCTTTATTCACCTCTCACCCACGTGGCTCCAATCTACATTTTTCACATTGAACTTGTTTGAAGGCTAACATCCCCCTGACCTCACTACAGAAGAGTACTCCTCAAAGAGGCCATGCACAGAGTAAGCACTTGTGGGACTCGAGTGGAAAAAACCAAACTCGGCACTCTCAGAACTTCTCTCAGTGCTCTGCTCTCTGCACACTTCTAGTCACAAATAGAGCATGGGGCACATACAAACACCATTTACTTACAGAGATACTACCATATAATAAGCTTAATTACTTTGTGGTTATGATTTAATCATAGCAGCCCACACCTTGGCCTAGCACACCTACCTGAAGGAGTCCCAGGTTCAAGGGTCACGGGGATGCAGGTGTAGCTTGCACAATGAGCGCAGTTAAACTGGGCTCACGTGAGCAATGCAAACTCTTTGTTTGGGTAATTTTGATGTTGAGCAGTGTGAATCCCTGGCCCCAGAGAGTCTCTTCCTTTTTGCAGGCTCTGGTGTTTCACAAGTCTGTTATAACAAAAGACACATTGGAAACACATCAGAAATGTGTCAGACAACCACTGGAACCTGAGTACGAGAGCTGAGAGGGATATATGATACCAACCTTTGCCTTAGGCATGCTTCAAGATGGCTTTTATTTTACCCCACCTTCTCCTGCTGTCCCCTAAATGGGATTGAGAACCCTATGAATAATCAGTAATAGTGTATTAGTTGTACTTAAATGCATTTATGCATCTGAAAATAGCTCTCTTAGGTACTACTAGCAAACTACTCCTACCTAAAGACCACCTGACGAAAGGACTGCGGCTTTTAGAATGGAATGCACTTTCAAACGGCTCTGCTCAGCAAAGATGTAGAAGAATCAAAAGGTACTTAAGGTATTTATTGGCGTCAGCATGACTTAATAGTGTGCAACAGAACTAACCATTTGGGTCCAAACTGTGTCCATTTAATTCCTAGCATAGATCAAAACACGTAGCCCTGCCAGTAAAATAATTGTTTCTTGGAGCAGGAAGCCTGCATACAGCAGACTCTGAGTCATTCTGAAGAGTCTTCCTCACCCATCTTTGTAAATGCTAAAGCCAAGGAAAGCATTTTCATTCTGAAACTGTCAACTGTAAATCTTTCAGTAATTCAGGACACAGTCTTCTTCTCTGCATTTGATTTCTTGAGTACTATCATGCCAAAAGGCAATAAATCTGTTGTGGTTTTTTTCTCCCCCCAAATATGAAGTCAATAAAAAGCTTTTATTTCTTTCTGAATCCAAAATAATCACATATTTGTGGTCCTGCTCTAGCAGTGGGGGTTGGGCTAGATGATTTTTCAAGGTCCCTTCCTCTAGGAGTGGGGATTGGACTAGATGATCTTTCGAGGTCCCTTTCAACCCCATTCTGTGACTATCAAAGGTGCTCTGTCACCTAATTAAATAACAAAATGAAACAAACCAGATATAATTTAACTAGAATTTACCCAATATTTTGAATTCCACTGGTGGGTCTTAAAATGAACTGAAATTGTCTATGCTATTAGGAAATTCTGTCAAGTATATGCTTACTACTTAAAGGATTTCAAAGATTTAGCAGATAAGCTTAATGCTATTTTAGCACACAGTATTTGACAATTTACGGAATTCTCTAATTCTCAAATGATTTTCACTGATCTTTTAAAGTTCTTGAAACCAATTGTTAAAAAAAAAAATCCAGAAAAGCCTTGAATGCCTTCCCTGAAACACAACAGAACGGTAACATAACGCTAGCTGTTGTGCCTTACACAACAGCTGTACTGCCAAGGTGTCTGTATTTAAGGGATACTCTCAAGGGGGCTTCTCAGTCTTCCAGGACAAGAGGGTAATTTATTTCCTTCCTAAGTAGCACACTTCACTTCTTTGAAGTTTTGTGCCAAGTCAAGATTAAGGATGCCTCAAATGAGAACCCCCAGCTGCCATGGGGTGTGCCTTAGGCAGGCAATGATCCAGAAGGAGTATCAGAACTAAATCCCTTTCCAGCAGCCTTAGTAATTAATCTGTTTTCATATTCCAAACAAGTCATCTCAGACTCACTTTCCAGTTCGTGGAGAGCAACACATAACATTGGTCATCTGAATTAGGCCCTGGAAGCACTTCTTTCTCTTCACTAACTGTAAAAGAGACCCCCTGACTTGTGGATCTGCGTTACAGGCATACAACTATAAGCAACTAAGCTCACCCAAAAAGTGTATTGCTGAGCAAGGACTGTTCAGTTAGAGCTGACCTAGGGAAGATAATCCTTCTTGTTTAATTACTTCCTTGAAGCAACACACATGCAAAGCACATGAAGGAAGCAGGGGACAGAAATGAGAAATCATATCAGAGTTTACTTAGGCATTTTCCTTACCTATCAGATTTAATGTTTGCAAAGCTGCCTTTGAACTCCAGCAAACAACTTGCTTTGATATCCAGATGCAAATATCCCTGTTTGTTAAGTGGGCTGTAAATGTATTTCATAGTTCATTCCAAAGCTGCCACACATGAGCACAGCAAAGCTAAAAACCCCAGCTGGAGTTTTTCTCTGTTGTAGAAAGATGAACAGCAGGATCGTTCAGCCATCTTACTTGCAGTGACAGCAGCCTGCTCTTACTGCCAGATGCCAAGAGAGAGGTGTCAGACTGGACTTCAGCATGAAGAGGGAAGCCTGTCACATACTCAGGACAGAAGTTATCTTGGCTGCTTCCTAAGGAAAGTTTAAACAACTATGCAGACAAATTGCAACCCTTTCTTGCCCTCCAGGATTTGATATGGCAATTGAGTAACAGACTGCCCTAAAAGGAAAAAAACTGAGAAACAGGGAAAAACTCAGACACAAAAGACCTCTTAAACTAGAAGCTGCAAACCAGTATTTATCAAGCCTAGCACTTCAGTAAATGTGGTGAGAGATTTCCAAATGGTGTATAGGATCCTTTGGAGATATACCTAGGACTTAGAAAAAAATAAGTGAAGTATCACCTTTTCTAGATACTACATCAAACTTCCTGAATCTTCAGAGATTGTTAAAACCTTCAGTGGCACGCAAGAGATTTAGCATGGTATAATATGTAATGCTTTTAAATGTCTAAATATAGTCTCTTGTACCTTTTGTGACCTCTGAGAATCGAGTTGTTTAAGCACCAGAGAAGAGATTGATTTCTACTTGGTTTACCTAAAGCCCTAATAGAAGTGTGTTTATTTATTTATATCAGCTGTTCTTCACTGATCTTCGCTCAAGAAGAGGTTATGAACCCATGGCATGAAAAGGACTTGCATCCCACACAAGGAAATCAGAAGTGTTTCTGGGGGGGGAAAAAAAAAAAAAAAAAAAAGACAAGATCCATTTAAAGTACAAACAAAAGGACAATTCCTGGCCACAAACGACTTCATTCTCAGCCTTAGGTTCCTCTAAATGGTCACAAAAATGTATGCCACAGGTGCTGTGTTACATAGAAAGTTCTCCTGAAACAGCCTTAGCACATGAACCTGCCTTCCAAGAACCTGGATTTAAGCCGGGACCCAGTTACACAAAGACAAGTTAACGTGACAAAACCAGCTATACACCGCATAGCGCTACCCGAGCCCGCCGAGGTGACCCCGGACACCCGCCAGCTCCTCTCCTCCCAGGCCGGGTCCGCGGGCAGCAGGGAGAGGCGGGCGGGCTGAGGAGGGAGGTGGGCAGCGAGAGGCGGTGCTGCGCTGCGCCCCAGCGCGGGCAGCCTTGTCGGGCAGCGCCCCCTGGCGCCCGCTTGGGAGCCTCAGGCTCCGCCGTTCAGGGCCAGCGGTTGCCGCCACCAGCCAAGCAAGCAACGACGGGCTGCAAATCCACGCCGCAGTGAACAGGAACCCGAAACCAGCTCAACTGTTTCAGCTGGCTTTGATAAGCAAAGTAGCGAGCTCCAACCCACAACACCGGTCAGGCTGCAGGTCCTGCAAAGGAGAAGTTACTTCTTGGGAAAGCTGCAGAATAGCGTAAAAATGCCATGGACTGCCTTGCACATGAATGAAGGGTGCATGAATCAAGACCATGCCTGTTACATTTCAGATGCCTTGCTCTTGCAGAGAGTTGATAAATGTAGTGAAGCTGCTTCAGGAGACAAATTAAAAGCAACACCCCACCAGCAAGTTTGCTCTGACATCAGCCCAGCCCTTACTATAAACTCAAGTCCCTCTAGTGCAGTGACTCAGGGACCCACAGAAGAAATCAGAAACTCAAATGGCAACTGTAACTTTTTGTTCTTCATGGTGGAAAACGAATCGGGACGTTTTCAGCTCTTACTACTGGGGCAGCTTGTCAAGTGGCAGCTGATGGAGTTCTTAGTGTACGCCTGTGATGAGCAGAACACCAAAGCCAGAGAATGGTCAAGCACAAAGTTTGTACAGCATCTCCTGCTGACACAAACTATGCCCATTCATGTACTATCAAAGATTTTTTATTTTGACTTATTAAGGTTGATCAGGAAAATAATTCCTCTCATCTTTTTCGCTCCTTTCCTCAATTTCAGATACTGAACTCAGGCAAAAGCAGGTTTCCTGGCCAGATCCCTGATACAATTGCAAAACAATCACCAACACTCACAGCTCTCATGACACGGACACAATGAATTTAGTCACTTCATTACTGCTGCATGTAAAATGGGTCTAATGTTTAAGAAGTTAAAACTACTGTAAGGTTCAACTGCTTAGAGAAAGAAATATTGACTATAAATAAGTACATTATTTGTATAAATACTTCTTTAAAAGGCTAAAGTGAGAGATCCCAGATGGAGATCTGGTGCAGTAGTCTCAAAATGCAGTAACATTTCCCTGTACATGCTGTATTAAAATGGTAAGCATCTGAATCGATGACTCAGATTATTTGAAACACTTCTACCAAGGGCCACATTTACATTTTGTCTGAACATCACTGAATATATTCTCTATGGGTAAATATATTTGTTAGAACTAAACCATTAACTTTGATCCTGCATTGAAGTGAATTTAACAGCATTCACATCATCATCTGGTATTTATAACTCCTCCTCCAGTCAGAGTAGAGAAAATATATGTGGAAAAAATGCTGCGGTACCAAATCTGTTCCTGCTTCCATTAGGCATCATTCTCTTCCTCTTATGTATTTCTAGTTCCACATTACCTCAGGAACTTCCACAGAGGGATAGATACAAAGCAAACTAAAGCTGGCTTTTCTGCATTGAACAGTTTTTGCCTCTTCTGCTCTACAAAGCTGAATGCCATACAAATTCCCATTAGTCACACTCACTCAGAGGTTCAAAGAATTAAAATCACTAGCAATGATGTGCAAAATTGTGTAAGGGCATGAACTAATCTGCTCTATGGCTTTCACCACAAGAAATCAGAAAACTGCCATTTGTTGGGTTGGTAACACTGCAGCTTTAAAGAATGGCATGAAGGACAGATCAGGCACATCTAAAGGTGCATCTCTGCAGTCAGAGCTGGGCAGGCATGCAGATACTTAACAGCACAGCAAATTAGCCTTTACAAGTCCTCCCACCCCCACAAAGCACATTACCAATGGTACACAAGCCAGCTAGTTTAATACTAACTTGTGCTTTGTTATATTTGCATATTGGACTTGCAAATTCTGGACATACACAAAGTATCTATAGATACTGTGGCAACCAGAGACGTTTTCTATATACAATAAAAACAAGTATTTAAGGGCAAAGAGCAGCAGTATTTACTGATGGTATGGAAAAATCTGCATTCACAAGTGAGCATGAATCAGCCTGAAAACTCACTGGTTGAGTCAGACAGATCCTGTACTGACACAGCTGTAACTAAGCAATTACACATCCCTCTTCCTGCCTGTCTTAAGGGAAAATTCAGCCTTCACCCAGTTAGTACGTGCAGACTTATGTTAAAAGAGTGGAAGTAACAATTAACAACTTATGTTTTTATATTACAAACACACTATTAGAATAAAATGCAACGGTACAAAGTGCTTTAGAACACACCTTCTGTTTCCAAAGTGCTAAATTTCGGGGCTTTTCTTCCCCAAAACAGTTTCTAATGAAGTGTAGAAAATACCACAGATTACCAATTTTGCTACTTTTTCCTCTTCTTTTGGCTTTCTCTGTGACAGCTGCAGAGTAATCCCCTCCTTTGAAAAATACACACAAGACACAAAGATTGTACTCAACAGGTTTACTCAGACTGGACTGTTAAATGCTCAAGAAAAAGGCACAGATTAAAAGAGACTCTGATGACTCTTTTGAACACAGCAAATGGGATTTTGTTTATAAGAAAAAAAAAAATACTGCTATGAATTGTATGAGCTGAAAATTCAAATATTCTTCCCTGTTCCTAATTATTGGCCTTCATTAAAATGAAATTTAAATTATATTGTATAAACATATGAAATAAAGTCTCAGTATTAGGAAGCTTTTCTTTTGTTTCCTCTATTTACAAATCTTAGTATACAATTTTTTACTTTTCATTATACATTTACTACATACTCTTATCCAAACTGCGTGAGAGCAACTGCAAAGTGTGTGTTTTAAGAAAATGCTTTGCATTCAGAAAGAATCCACCTGCTTTCTTGGCCAGCAGTGCCAATCAGAATTTAGGGAGAGTTGAGAGATGAGGGAGAGCATCCAACTCAAATGTAATCGTCCTCCACCGGTTCGCCGTTGACATCGCAGTAGTGGATGAAGATAGCCACCACGCGCTGGAATACGCCTTTTTTCATCTGGCGCAGCTCAGAGATCTCTTCTCCTATCGTTTCCATGCAGATGTCTGCAGACAGCTGTCCTTTCCTTCGGGGTGCATAAATAGTAGCTGTGGAAGGCATACAAGAACACACTAGAATCTTTCCTATAAGGAAATCCACAAGCAAATCTGTTCTGCATTCAATGAGGTACATCTTGGAAAACAAAACAAAACAAACAGAAGTCTTCCACCGAGCAACCATGTGTAAGAAATATCATAAAAGCAGAAAAGGTGCTCTGCCTTCCCCATATTGAAACCTTTTGATGACTCCAGTAATTATTTAATGTACACAAAGTCCATATGTCTGTGAATAAAGGGAATCCCAGCACATAACAAATGCTGCCCTCTGAGACTTATCTGACATGCTTTCAGATTATCCGTTTCAGTGATCACATAAATGTTTTATAGACAAGAGCAATTAAGAATAAAGCAGCAGTCTTTTCTTTATGGCTTTAACGTTATGATTTAAAAGAGTAATTAGATTAAACAAGTACATACCCATTTTTTATACGTCAGACTACATACTGAGCCACCAAGCATTAAGTCTATGAATCACTTTCAAATAAAATAGAGAGAAAGAAAGGTATAGCCATAAAAAGATTTCTCCCTCATCCTTTTGAGCTTTATCCCCTTGAACTGGAGCTAAGTAAAAATATCCAAAATGATGCCAATTAAAAATATCCCTAATGAAGGAGATTCCAAGGTTTTCCTAATTAAGTACTGGAAGAATGTATTTTCCCTGCTACCAAGCATGGTTCTTAACTGAGCCCTAGGAACTGCCCATTATCATGTTGAAGACAAGCTCCTAAAGAGAAAGAGGCTTATCTATCTTAACTCTAAACCACATAATATTTCTTTCCAGAGCTTTCAAGTCCAGTTCTTCCCTCTTTTCTCCCAGGTTTCTGAGAGTCCCTCTTCTCCTTGGTGAACTCTTCAGCCTACCTTAACAACCTTTCATAATGCACAGCCAGAGGTCCATACACTGTCGTAGTACTATGGCCCTCTTCTCTGCTGCAGCCCCTCCTCATCCAGCTCCCAACACTGCTACAAGTAGATATTTGTAGGCTACCAAAAATAACATAAAAACGAAAGCTGAAAAATAAAGGCAGGCATTGCCAGCTTGGGACCAAATGACAAGTTAAAGTTCTTTGAACATTAAAAAGAAGATTACTCACTTCTCTCATCATCCTCAAAGTCATATCTAGCATAGCTGTTTGGCTCTGCTGTTCTCAGTGATCTCAACCATGGGAAGTCAGTAATCATGGAGTAAGGGGCACCATCCACAATGCCTAAAAGACAGACAGGATGGGGATATGAAGAGGACATTGCTGCTGCAGCATCAGCACTCTTCATCAAGTAAAATTCACCAATATCACACAGGTTGGTCACTCTAGTGCAGAAAAGCACCACCTCACTTCAATTTCTCCACTCTGTGTCAAAGTTCATCCCACTTCCCTCACAAGAATTATTATTCACATCACTTTTAACTTGATACAAAGGTAGTTCTCTTCCAAAGAGGCTGACTATCAGCTTTCAGCTCTCTATAAACACTCACCTTCTAGAGTGTAAATATCTCGTCCCCAAGGGTACTTGGTGTGTTTCTTCAGGTCTTCCTCAGTTCGTGTAGCTTCAGGGAAGAACTCATATTTAATAAGCTCTCTAGGGAGGAGGAGGAAGAGATTAAAGTCAGCAGTGATAGGAAACATGAAGGTAGCAGGGAGAAAAAGCAGTGGGAAATCTTATTACACAAGCTTTGCTTTAATGAGTCTGAATCCATAGAAACAGTCCAAGACCCTCACGCAAACCCAGTATACAATTCCTTCACTTTTGACCCAGAATATGCACAGTTCAGATGAGAAACAAATTAAGCTCACTTTTAAACATGACTTGCTATCTGTGAGGAACAATCCAACATAGCTGTGACTAAATAACCTCAAAAGTAAGTTTGTCGTCTTAGCCATTTTAGTGAAAAATCAGGACAAAACTGCTGCTTTAAAACAATTAAATGAGAGTCACTGTTTACAATTCCCTACTGCTGGGAATTTTTGCTCTTGGGGTAACTCACTCTTTTTTATTGAAAGAGTCTTGTTTACAGATTGAATGTTATTCCTCAGCCATCCTCACTGCTTCAATGTTCAGTTGCATTACTGGATGGAAGAGAACTGGCAGAATTCAACAGCATTTTTCATACTGTTAGGTTTATTTAATCTATGTTCTGTGTTAGATACATCTTGACATCAACATTCTACACTGACTAGTGAAGGTTGAATCCTAGATGGAGCAGTCAACAAACCATCTGCTTCTCAAATTGGGCTAACAGAATCCAGCAACTCTGCAGCTTGCCTGAAGCTGTAGCTGCTGAATCAGGACTGAAGAGCAAGTACTCACTGGTTGATATTTGCTATGGTGTCCATCCAGCTGCGAACGCGCACCTTATTGCGGACATTAGGTGGGTTACTGAATTCATGAATGATGCAAATGTGGTATGGATAAGGGCCACTAAATATCTTTTGCTCGAGGGTCAACGTGTCAACCTGTAAGAGACAGCAAAGACTTGTCATCAAGAGAAACGAAGAGAGGTCATTTTAGAGTCAAGAGTAGACATCTACTGAATTCCCCAAATTTGGGAGCAGCGGGAAGAAATTTTAACAGCACATAATCAAACATACGGTAGAGTAAAGCTTTCCTAAGGCAGCTTTGCTAATCAATTCTCTTCAGTATTGGAATTTGAGGGGAATTGTATTTTCTGATGTGTTTCACAACTCCAACATGTAAATAAACTTTCACTAAATTAAATAATACTCTAAACCACATTTGCTTTCACAGAATTTGTATTTGCCTTGGCTGGAGGTGGGGTTTTTTTTGGTCAGCTGTGGGTTTTTCCTTCTCCCCCACCCCTCTTTTCCTCTAGCTGTCTTACCACTGCCCTCTAAGAGCTAAAGCAAGAGATATTGTTTCAAAGGAAACCTGGTTTTTACATCAAATGAGCCTTTTCTTTTTCAGGCAAATCAAACCTGAAAAAAAATTACTCAGAATGATAGAAACAGCATCACAGTGTAATACAGAATGTTCTGGCTAGAGTGATAAATTGAAAAGAACCCAATAAATTAAAAATAAAACCACCAAACAACCACATTCCAGAACTTAAATTCTCCTAATTACTCGTCAAATGCCCTCAGTTCACTAAATGTCAGTGCTTACATCTCCTACACAATCTGGGGGAGGAAAGGATGGCTTCCAGTATAACAATTGTCCTGCAACCCTGTTTAGCATCGAAAGATGATGCAGACTTTAGCAAAGCCCTGTTCAAAACCTAACTGCTGTTACTGTATCTAACAGAACATGGGTTAAAGATTTCAGACACCTATGCCTATGTCACACTCCTGCTTATAACTAACTACAAGCTGACTCAGTAGTACCTGGGTTATTACTGTTACTTTTAGTTATTCAATTTGGAAGGAATTCAATGCATGGTGATTTTTTTACAGTATCTTCTAATGCAATGAATACTGGAGATGGTAACAGTAAATATTAAAACTGAGTATCATTCAAGTTCCAGATTCTGTACGAAAAGCCTTGAGGGGATAAAGCTTTGATAAACAAGTTTCTTAAACTGTGTTACTGTAACATTCACATTTCTGGTGTTAATTGAAAAATACATGAAGCCAGACATGGGGAAAGAATACAGACAGAACTTCAGATCTGTTCATGATGAAATGGAAGTTTGTGTACCTGCTGCATTGGACGAAGATAAATGATTCGGTTCCTTTCTGGTGGCATCCTGAGAATCTGATCCAGAATCTGATCCATGTTTAACTTCTTGCACTGGGCATAGTCAAACCGATTGACAACTGGTGCATTTTCTACTTTTAAGTGCTTCAATACACGACACCTTGTAGCTATGAAATCAGCAATCAAAATTATTAAAAGGCCTTGGGAGTCTCCTGTCAGATTTTCAAAGCTCAGTCTTTCAAAACAAGGCACACAAGTAACATAACAGACAACCATCAAACTAGTTTGGATAGCTGGCAATTTAACAATACTGCAAAAATAGACTAGCTGTTCATGTCTTCCACATTAGGATCCAACTTTCAATTTGTGAACTTGTATGAAAGGTCTTTTTAAAAGCTATGTCAAATTTAATCTAAAACCATTTTTCTACCTTTGTTTCCTTTCACAAAGTCACCTGAAATGGTCTAAGGATTGCCACAGCTGAAAAACACTGACTTAAAAATGAGATGAAACATGGTTATGTGAAGCCACACAATGTAAAATGAGGATTATTTTTTTTCTAGCAATGCTGCTCATGTAATCAAAATTTAGGTCAAAATTAATCTATGTTCTGAGAAGTACTATGGAATACAGAAATAATTTCTTCATTCTCTGCTAAACAGAGATGCCTCATTTCAGAAGAATTGTTATTTAATGTACATGCTGGAGAAAACAATAAATGACTCAATGCTTAATAGAGTACTAACAACACACCCTGGCATGTGAATCTAATGCAACCTAAGTGCCACTAATTTAAAACAGATTTTTATCATGTCAAGGAGGAAAGGATCATCATGTCAGCTATCTACGGAAGCAGAAAGAAACAAGAGGGAAAACCAAGGTGCTCAAACTCGTTTTATCAACTTCCAATTATTGCATTATCACTCTTCAATAAACATCTCATCTTCCTGAGTGGCATATAATTTCATCTGTTGATTTTCAGATACTAATCTTTATTAAATCTGTCACAACTTAGAAGGAAAGACATTCAAGCTGAGAAACAGAAACACTTGGTGTTCTAAGCATCAGTCTGACTTGTAGCAAAGCAGCTGATGAATACATAATAAGCAGTTGACTGACTTCAAGTATTTCTAATAATGCCAGACGGAGGAGGAACGCACGACACTAACTACATACCATGTATGAACATCATTTTAGGGCAGTCTTTCAGTACCAAATCTGTTATTCCACAATTGGTCAAGGTGATTCCAACAAGATTTTTGGATTTCAAAGTCAGTACCTGGTAAAAAGAATAATAATAATTACACACAAAAAAAAGTCTGATCGGGCAAACCCAACGAAAGCAATCAAAATAAACTCAATTTTAAAAGATACTGCTAGATACAGAATGTATTAACTGCATATGGAGCAATATAATACAGCTACCTGTTCACAACAAATTTGAGGCAACAAGGCTATTCAAGGTCTACTGAGAAAAAAAGACGACTTCCTGCTGATCAGCATTACAAAACAGAAAAACAACTTTACAAGATGAAAAGAAAAATCCTATCAGAAAGCAAAATTTCTATCAGAAAAATCTAAAAAACCCCCAAACCAAACCCACCAACCCCCAATCTCTCAAGAGCTGTAGAGCATCACTAAACAGAATTATATAATGGGGCACATTCACAAAATACCTTAAATCAGTGGGGCTAAGTTATTCACCTGACAGAGAGAAGAAAATAAATACAAGTTTCTCTCCAGCAGAGATCAGAAGTAATCTCACGCTCGTCTGGAATATGAGCCTTGAGTAAGGAGCCTCAATATAGTGAGGCCAGACCTTGTAATTTCTCCTCCCATGACTGATCTTTACTGCAGAAGTATTAGCTCATGTTACTTCTATGCTAAAAGTTCCTATAAAGTAACGGCTGAGTTGCTATGTCCAGAGGTAATTATACATCAAATATTAACCACAGTAGCCTATGTTGTCACTTAAAAAAAAGAATAAATGCCAAAGAATAATTTTTCCCCTGCAGATAAGGAGGGACACTGGGGGAAGGCAGGATTTCATGTAGCATTATAATCATGCTTAGTTTTAGCTTCTTCTCAAGCCAGAGTATCAACGCACCTAACAGAAATTTCCTGTACGTAGTTAAGACCAAAGAGATCAGCAACATCAGTTAGAACTCATCTGGCCTTACACAGGAGTCAAGCTTGCACAATTCCCCAAGCACCTCAGCTGATAAACCAGTAGCAAATGAAGAAAAGGCCCTTACTTGAACATGATCATCTTCAATAACTGGGTCACTTGTACTCGTGGACTTGTCAGCTGTCCTTTTCCGCTTTGTGGTTTGCCGTGGCTTTGGCTTAGCCACCTCTGGAAACACAAAACCAAAGGGAAAAAAATGATAAAAAAATATCTTTCCTCTGTTTACATATCAGGATAACAACAGAGGCATTCCCTAGCTGAAAACATCCAATAAGAACATGCATTGCTTACAAAAGCAGATGAAAATACCTGTCTGACTTGAAAACAACTTTTTCTCTTTTCCTTCTCTTTCAGGTTTGTTGCTCAGAATCATTCATACTAAATAATCTGGGGCAGAGGGGTGAGCTGTTTATAGATGAAAACAGGAATGCTGAACCTACAAGTTCAACATCACAAAGATGTGGAGCCAAGAAAATAACAGAAGACGAATTGTTAGGTCACATTGGTTCTCTGCAGCAAATTGAACATTCTTGACAAATACGAGCACCAAAACAGCGTACAAATAATCTCAAACTACTCGAAAGTCTGCTCTTTACAACTGTCACTAAGTTTTTCCTAACACTGCAAAGGATGCCCAGGTATAAAATATTTTGAAGTTCCCAAGCTGTTTCTTATTCTATTTTATGCACCAGTGACCCTGAATTCCTGCTTGACTTTGGAAAGAAATGGATAGATGACCGCCTTTACTTCCTACAGTAGGAGGAAGAACACAAAAAAGCCCTAGAATTAATGTTCTGTGATTAACAGATCAAAATAGGGAATTTTACAAAAGCTAAGCTTCCTTTGACTTCTTATAAGAATGTACTCATAGAGATTAAAAATCAAGATAGAAATGCAAAATAGTGATGACTATTTATGAATTTCACTGTACATTACCATTAACGAAAAATAAATCTATTTTCCTACTTAACATTAAACATCACCAATAAATGTAAGCTATTAATATGTGACATTCTGTGGGTCTGTGAGCTCCAGAACACAGGCTACTGTAATCCACAAGTTGAAAGGTATAATATTAAATACCCAACTTGTAGCACCCATGAATCATCATCATGCCTATGAATACTTTGTTCACACAGCTCCTAGAGTAGCTACAGATACTGAAATACTTCCTTGCTATATTATAAACTTTCCAATTTTATGTTGAACTGTTCAAGGTCAAGTCCAAGGCCAAGAGATCTTAACAGAAGGTTTAGCATAACATGCACTTTAAAATGTGAAAAGCTTGCTTCGCTATAAATGCCAACCAAAACAAGTGTAAAAAACCCCAAACCAACAAACCCCACCATCACTGAAAGTGCAGCTTACATTTTTACTAAAATAAAATGAAAATTACATATTTCAGTTTGTCTTTGAGCCAGCTAGTCTGTAGTGATAATGCCTTTAAAGCTTTACTGTCTTTAATATTTGACTTGTTCCACTGTTAAATCTCAGCAAGCAGCTTCTACTATCAAACAGTTTCCTCTACAGATGCCAAAACCCCCAGTGTCATTATGGTAGAATAGCAGAAAATGGTCATATTCAAGACACAATTTTAGACTATTTATGGAAAAGCATTTCCAGCTCCATAACAAAGCATTCAGGTTATACACTAAAGAGCTGTATAACCTATTATGATGAAGAAAATCACTGTAACAGCCATGCAGAAGCAGCCTATGTGTTAAACAGATTTAAAAGATAGAAAAATTGCACATGAAGTCTCACACTCTGCCTCAAGTACCAGCCGCTATCTAATGCTTCCAAGAGCACAGTAAGTGCATAAAAACACAGGCATAACTGTATGGAGCTGGGAAAACAGTTTTGACTTGTGTAGGCAAAATAAAGGAAATACTGAGATTTTTCTTCATGAGCAGAACAGATCTTTTCCCCGACTAACAACTGAAACATGAAAACAGATACCTTCAGAAAGAAACCCTTATTTAATACCTAGATCTGACTCACTTCATTTCATGTTTTGGTTATGAGTAGGGATAGACAGGAGAAATTGCTTTGATTTTCAAAGACTATTTACTAGTCAGAGCATGGTAGAACATAGACATTTTATAATTATGCATCTGGGAGCACATCCTAGGTGATTTAAGTTAATACTTGGGAATGTTGAGATAAGCTGTAAAAACACCAAGACATACAGTGTTTGAATTGTTCCATGTTAACAGAGCAATCTAGTATGAATATTGTTTTACCTCCAACTTGCACAGTTCTGTAACTAGCATGGTTCATGTTTCAGTTTCATTTTTCCTGCCAGATATTCTCAGCAAAGAATCCTGGATATATGAAGTAATTATAAGGTGTGTTATGCCAGACTTAGATGCTTTTGAGAACCAAGTATATATGGAAGAAACAGCAAGTTCCCCTCTCACATTTTTCTCCCAGCATTTCTGGCTTCATTCCAGCCTTTCAGGATTTTCTTCTTATTTTATTGTTTTGTTTGGTTTACATGATGTGAAGCATGAATCTATTCAATAAAAAAAACAGTTTTCAACAAGTTTGATCATCATGTCTTATACACTTGGAAGATGCAGGTGTACAAGCTTGGCTCAGTCATATTTATAGCTTTCTTTATTGGTTGATAAAGTATCAGTTATTAACTTTTTGCCTTCTCGCTAAGATCTAGCATATCTGTTGTCTTCTTCCTTTTAAAGGGAGAATTTTAATGTGGGAGACAGTCTTATATTTCAATGAATAACAGCCTCCACAGGAAGAGAGAAGCTGTCAAAGGAAGCTGCATTTGGTTTTCAAATGAGGAAAAGAAACACTGTTTAGTATGTATGGATAACACATAAATACTTGCATGGAGAAAGAAGTCACTGGCACTCTCAGAGAGATCTGTTATTTTACCTAGCTATGACAGTGAAGTCAGACATTTCTCTTCCATCAATATTCTTTTTCTTTGACAAACCACTTAGTTTTAAATTATTAACCAATAAACTTGCTGTTTAACTTCAGTGTTACCTGTGCGTGTTGTAGTTGTTCAGTACTGTTTTATGCCAGCACGGTAGTTTACTCAGAAATTAATATATGCTTAGAGGTCATACCTGACTCTGACACCAGAGGGACACGGGACAGCCTGCTTCTAGCTCTTGTAAGTGGTCGGCGAGGATACTCTTCTTTATCCTCCATCTCACAGCTCCTTCGCTGTGAACCCATGCTCTCCTCACTGGCAGGCCCACAGGCATTCCCACTAGTCCTCTCATCACTTGTGTCTCCTGGAGGCTTACAGTTTGGCAGAGTTCTAAGTGCAAAATCTGACGCTGTGCTATTTGGTCCATTCCTGCAGGCTCCACTCGTGGATGGGCAGTCCCCATCGCAATACCCACTAGTCCTCTGTTGTGCGTCCTGTGCCTTGTAGCAGGAACACCTGGAACAAACAGAGCTCTCCTCAGTCTCTCTTTCACTGGAACCTTCACTTTTACAAGGCAAGCAGACACACTGCCTGGATTCATCTCCATTTGTTGGACTGGCGCCCACAGAGTGGCTA
Source organism: Picus viridis (assembly GCA_033816785.1). Taxonomy (NCBI): domain Eukaryota; kingdom Metazoa; phylum Chordata; class Aves; order Piciformes; family Picidae; genus Picus; species Picus viridis. Next base: position 12,208,558 of record CM066593.1, on the reverse strand, counting down.
TTAGCTGTCTGTGAACAGTCTGGGCTAGGAGAAACAGCATTGCAGGAGCTGGATGTTCCCGTTGATCCTGAAGCATTACTGCAACCTGGGTAAGAATCTTTGCTTTTGTTCCTTTCAGGCATGTCACTTGCTGCTTTCATGTCTGCTTTAATCTGCTCGCTTGTTACTTGACAGCCTTTCTCACAGCTGCTCTCCTCACTATGGAGGTGCTTTGTCTGACCCACTTGGCTGGCACTGCATCTCTTCCTCAGGGGCGTCTTGCCTTTACCGCTCACTGTAGGAGTTAAGTGACAGAGAACAATGAGACAACCTAATACACAGTTTAAATAACTGCTGAGTACTACTCTGTTAGAGACCACTTAAAACAGAAGGCGGTCTAGAGGCCAGTGACAAATCTTGTCAGGACCATTTTGCTATTGACATGTTACAGGAATCAATATTTCTAGCAGTTGCTGAATCTCTGCAACGTCTTGCAGCAGCTTTTACAGGGCTGTGCAGAGGTATTTGTCACCTATTTGCAGCAGAGGTTAATACTTCCACAGAGCGACTAACTAATTAAAAAGACTAAAGCACAAAAACATGAAAAACATACTGATAATAGGCTTTTGTTTTCTTAAACGTGAGGAATAAAACCTGAGGAATTAAATAGTAACATAGATAGGACTGAACCTTATGCTTTCAATAGATAGGACTGAACCTTATGCTTTCAGTAACGCTCCTTAGCTCCCCCTCCTGGCTATAAGAAGTGGTGCCAGCAGGTAACAGTCTCAGTTTAGAGATGCATTAATCTGTTTAGCTAATTACACTATATCAAGCCTCCAAAAACATTACTGGCACTAAAAGTTTGTGCAAATTGTGTCCAAACAGGTAATTTTAATTCTCAAAGCACAACTGACAATGACACTACAAGCACAGCACTCTAGTGGTTTCCTAGTTGAAACACACAAGGAGTATGCTAGTTACAGTAGAAAGATACCAATCTGTTACAGCTTTGGTATGTCCCAGGCTTTGCAGAAATTAAACCACCAGTGCATTTATTAGTCCTTCACAACACAGGATTTTTATGCTAACTGCTTAGCTAAATCTTCATTACAGCTTAATGCTGTTAATTACTTACAGGTCACTACCTGACTTCAACTTCCTCTTTTCTTGTGTACACATGAAACTACTTCACGCAGAACACAAACTACAGGAAACAGCATCTTACTTCTACTGCTGGAAAGGCTTTGTGTCATATGATACTGGACCTAGGACTTGGACTTAAGGGCACAGATGGGCCAGGGAATGGCCCTTTTCTCTGTCTCTCTATAGCTGTCATACTACCACAAAGTTCTAGGCCTGACTCTGAATAACTCATAACAACATGCATACTACTACTAATAAATATACACATGCTAAAATACTAAGTCTTGTTCCAAACTGTAGACACCACCTGAGAATTCTAATTAACCTCCAAAGCTCCAATCAAAGTAAAGCTGATCATGAAGTGTCCCTTCAGGGCTCCCATGAACTGAGGACGGCTACACCTCCACTGCATTTGCCCCAACAGTCATACTGTTTCAGCGGCAATGCCTTGGCAGATGAGACAAACAGTATAGCTGCAAGCTTGTCTTCACAACATGATGGGAGCTGTGTCCCTACACCTTCATTCTGAGTATTTAACAGGAAGAAAAGAGCAAGGGATAAGCAAACAAGCACACCTATTACAAATCTAGAAATAAAACTAAATAGGATGGAAAGAGTGAAGCTTAGAATAAATTTTGCTTAAAATTGTCCAGGAACTCATCTGTTCCACACCTGAAGGTTCTCTTGTTTCCACTGGATCTCTGACTTTTTCTTCTCCATCTGAGTAATTCTGTGCAATGCTGTTAGAGATGCAAGCTCTTGAAGTCCCCATGTTTTCTTCCTCATCCTCACTGTCTGAATCATGGACAGTAATAGGTGCTGCTTTCACAACAGGCTGAATGCCACTTGGTCCTGAAAACAGTGGAAGGAGGCCAACAGTTCATGTAAAAATTAAAGTCAAGCATGAATTAAAGGGCTGAAGAACTTTTAGAAGTGCTTGAAAAAAATGACAAGAGATTAATTTGATTCAATTTAGCCATCCGTTTTCTGGCTACCTCATTAAAATCCAAATACAAGAAGAGGAAAACACTGCATTTCAGCATTAAGGCATTCTAGTTTGGAAGGGCAAGTGTGTCACAATGTAAGACAAGACACAGGTTTTCTGTAATGTTCCCCTGCTTCACAACAGCTTAAGTAACTGCACAACTATGCATTACAAGCAGTCCCTGAAACCTCCACCACAAAGACTTCTAGAAATGTCAGTCAGAGCAATTATCCTTCTAAATCCCACCACTAGAAGTGAAAGGAAAAGCACAAATTATCAAGCTTCAGTATACACGTGCTTTGTAAGCCACCTCTCTTGGCTACTAACCAAAGGCGTTAGCCAACCACAATGACATATTTGCCTGTGAGTAACACAAGAAATGAACATGAAGTTAAATAACCTTTTCAGGAGTTATCTTGAAAAAGTGAACAGATCCACCATACGTGTATGCTACTTCATGGTGTTGGCATATTTAGTAGAAAATTATGTTGTCCAGCAAATAGTGGCTATAAAAGAAATCAAGATTGCCTTATGTCACTAATGTGTGTCACTAATGATGGTACTAATACAAATTAAATTAAGACTGGAACAAGTTGTTCCAGCTTGGAGGAAGAAAAAAAAATAAAAGGAAAAAAATAATCCATGTTGCAGTGAAAGAAGTAAAGAAGTAAGGCCATTAACACCACCACAATAACATGGCAAGATCATTTAGCCCTTCTTGAGTCTTTTACTGGGCACAAAATAAGGCTTTCAGATCAAGCTATTTTACTCCATATGCAAAAGCAAACTGGGGACTGTAAAATAGAATAAATTTCTTCACAGCAGAAAGCTGTGCCAGCATCATTATTCCAAACACACCAGACAATCAAGATGAATAAAACCATCCAAAACCAGATTTAGACTGAAAAATTTAACCCCTCAAATAGGGAATAGCAAAAGGTAATTTACTTCCAAAACCAGAGTTACCTGCTTGCTCTTCATCAATCTCCATAGTAACAACAGCCTGGCTGTGAGTTGGGAGCTCATTTGGGCCCTGCCCAGCAGCCATCCCATCTTCCTGTGCTACCTCCTCCATCTCATTCAGTGCTGAAAAGATTAAGAGGAGGTCAAGACGAAACACAAGGTACACAGCTCATAAGCACAGGGGAATTCAACCAGCACACAGAATCAGAGAATCAAGAAATAAGCAGTAGATGCCTTGATTCCTTCAGTGAGTCTCCAGATTGCACAAAGTCTCTCAGGTTTGTTCTACATCTCTTTACCCAAGGCCCCAACCCTCAAACTCTTAAGGCTTACTTCTCTCAAATGTTCCACTCCTTTCCAAAAGTCTCGTTCTACTGCAGCAAGCAGCATAACCGGGTTTTTTGTATTCATTCCCTCCCATGACTTCTGCCTTTGCTGGGAAAGTTTTAAAATAGACTGACACTGTGATGTGCTCCCAGTTCTGACCAGAGGAGCCTAGAAAACACTTCACAGCTCCACAGATGAGTATCACACCGGAACGCTACACTGCTAACCACTGTACTGATGTATATCCTCAAACTCTAAGGTGCCTCTAAGCTAGATAGAAACTATTAAAGTTTCTATCACACAGGTATCAGAGACATGCAGACAGTCCTCAGAAAAAAAGTTAAATACCATGAAATGAAAGAACAACTAGCTTTTGATGCATCATATTATTATCCCCTCTAGGTCTCTGCATAAGTGGTAATGCAAGTAAAATTAACTCTCTACAAAGGTTCACAAAGATCAGAGATTACCCTCAGCTGCAATCTGCTGCTCTTCAGCCTGACCATCCTGCCGCAGCTCATTCTCCTCATTCTGGTCATTTGGCTGTTGGTGATTGTTGTGGTGCATGTTTGGATTATTGTTATTCTGGTGGTTATTGTTGTTGTCATTGTCATTGTTAGAGTTCTGATTGCTGACTAGGGCAGAAGAGACACCAATCCCTGTGCCTGCACTTAGGCCCACACGAGCACACCCCTGAAAGCAAACAGCAGCTATTAAGATTTGAAAACACAGAGACATTATCTCAATAACATACTCCAATGCCAACAGTAGCACCCAAGATAGGACAATGATACACACATGAAGAACAGGGAAATTGCTGCCAGTACTTCCTTATGTTACTACATTACAAAGGTCCATCTCAAGTTTGGCAACCCAGAAAACTTTGTTAAAGGTGACTCCAGAAAGCATATAATCTTACTTCATTAAATTGTATTTCATTTGCTGTGAGATCAAATTACATCAATACAATCAGCAGATTATATAGTCCTACCAGAACATAGAAGCTTCAAAATAGAATTAATGATCAAAGAAAGCTTTTTTTCCACTTTTTATGTAGGCAGTTTTCATTAAGTTGCAACAGTTGTTAGAAAGATTTGTTACAGTGCGGGAGAGGTGACAACATGAAGAAATTAAATTCCTAAACAATGAAAACACTCCAAACAAGGAACAGTACCTCCATTTCAGCCACTGCAAAATCATAATAACTACTTAGCATTGTAAACAGATCCTTAAGTGTGAAGCAATTTAAATTAGCAGCAAAATGAAGTAGCAGCAGAGACCTCAACAGAAACACAGAATCAATGTGAGACTTATTTCCCAGTCACATATTCATAGAACATCACACCTTGCCACTGTTCCCCTCTGCAGAAGGATTATTCTCCTTAACATATCACGAGTAGCAACTGCAAAGCAAAGTTACATACTCACCAAGCTATTTAACAAATTACAGCTTCTAAAAGAACACAAAACAGGTGGAGCTCACCATACTTCTAATGAGCTGGTAACAATAAAAAGCAAACCCATTCACTGAAAGACTCACCTTAGGAGGTTCACGGAACATCTGATCCAGAGAAATAAATTCTAAGCTGGGCAGTAACTCAATGAACTGACTGAAAGAATCGAGCTTTATGGCATGGCACCGCACTAGGGTGAGGTCAACCAGGCGAGTCCACCTTGAATGATCTGTGGAAGAGAAGAAATGCATTTCCTGAAGGATTCCTCTCTTGCTTATTTTTCTTTATACCCTTTTTCAGATATGAGAGCAGGCATCTTCTGTATCTCCATTCTGACTGTTACCAGCATCATTATGATTCCAAACCAAGGATGATCTACTTACTAAGAAACAGAACAAGCACCACTATGAGCAGAAAAATTCTGTTCTAATATCACAGTAATTCATATAATATCCCTAAAATTTCAAAGGTGTGCAATACCTGTGATCCAATTATTTGGGTTATGTAGATGTGGGCAGTTGTAAATGACCAGATACTTGATGCAAGAAAAAACTTCATTTACAGCTTTCATACCAATATCTGTAATAATTCCTGGATTTTCAACCACATCAGCCAAGCCATACTTCACCAAGTCTCCATTCGTCATTTTACCTATCAAAAAAGATAGTAGCAAACACAGCAGTAAATTTCAGAAAGTCACCTTCGATAGCATGATTTTCTAACCCCTATTTTAGTCCAGTCTCACAAAAATTACTTCAGTTCAATAAAGCTAAGACTTTTTCTTCTCTAAGGAAGAAAAATGTATTTGGCTCCCTGACATCAGCAGCCTCAATGGGGGTATGTTAATATTTCTTCATCACTTAGAAGATTAGTGGAAAACAGATTGACTTATTTAAACCTTGTCTATGTCAAATAATTTATGTATATAAAAAATGCCATACACTGTAGTAAAAACTCGTCAACATATCCTAGATGAAGAGTTTCAAACTGTGGAAATTCCAGTTCAGCCATCTTCAAAGCAGAAAAAACACCATCTTTGGTCAAGGAAGGCTGGATCCGCACTTCATGCAACCTGAATGTGATTAAGAATTGTTCCCATTAAAAGGCATGCCAAAACAATTGCCATAGAAACCACTCAAGAAGATGCACTCTCTTAATAAAATGTAAGTATTCTCTCAATAATGGCAGGATTAAGAATGTATTTGTGTAGCTTTATCTTTTTGACAGTTACATAGCTATATAGTTGAGGTGCACAACACCACACTTTTCAGATACAGGTCTAGGAAGAAGGCTAATGATACAAAGCAATTCAGAAACAAATAACTCCAATTATTTTAGTCACAGAACACTCCTGAAATAGAAAGCTTTAATGCCTATTCCTGAAATTTGTGAAGGCTGTTCTGCTTTTTCATGTTCTTGGACTTCATTAGCTAGATACTATTTTGAAAAGAAGGGGACTGAAAAACCAAAATCTAAAAGTCCATACCTTCGTGCAGCAGTTATGATGAGGTAGCCAAGATCCACTTCAAGTGCATTCTTGCAAGCTCCCAGAACTATAGTGTGCAAATTCCTAAAACCACCTGATAAACATTTAAAAAAAATATTATTGCTTTCAGTTACAGAACATCACCTTAAGACTTACACATTTCCACCAGTGCTGTGCTGACAAGTGAGTTAAAATACACCTTTTTCAGGCAATCAATAAAAGACATCTGCACTCCACTCCCCTCCAATTCTACTAGTTATCACCAACAAATGCAACTGGGAAGTTAGCTTATCAGGCAGGAGTTAACTGTAGCTAAAAGACCAAACCAATACTAGTACAGAGCTACAGTTAGCACCACAACAATACTTTGAAACTTGATACCTGTAAAACAGTGATCAAGAGAGGCTATGCTACAGACAAAAAAGCTAAGCTTCACATGCCTCCAGTACTTGCTACAATTTTTGTTTGGTTTAGATATGAGAGATAAGAAGCTTCATACCTGATCTCCAGCTATCTTCTACCACATGCTGGATAAGTCCTCCAAGAAACGGAACACGAACCAGTTCTAAATGCTCCAAATTTCGAGCAGAAGCCAGGCCCGTCACTAGGGAACATACTTCAAGGAATTTGTGGGTCCTACATCATACAAACCAATACAGACAAAGAAGGTTGTTCACTTAACATCGAATGCACCATGTTAAAGAATTTAAAAATGTCCATAGATATAGATCAGGAAATCAACAGAACTACACAGCATCAAATAATCTACGGGACAAGGATACATTCCTATCCAAGGTAATGAATAAAATGACTGTTTTCAGATCTTGCATTCTTAGGTTTCCATTTACAGTTGGTGCCTATGCAACTTTAACAATTAAGACTTCCTCCATGCTAAAACCTCCCCTCCACATATGAATCCCTCTTACCGGCACAGTTCCTCATGACAAAAGCGCGTAAGCTGATACAAAGGAAATCTTTAAAAGGCTGTGGTTTGGTGAGTCTCACCCACTTCAAATAAAGGTGCCTCAGCATTGGGATACAAGGGATCTCAGGGACATTCACCCCTAAGAATACATAAACAAAACATTTTAAACAAGCTTTAAACTATCAACTCCAGGATAAATTTCTTTGGATGAATATTCTGGCTTTTAAAAGGAAGTCTATTTTTGCTATGTGGCATGTGAGAAAAGCTGCAAACATTTCAAACACAAGTTCTTCACCTCAGTTTGTCAACACAGTATTTTAGCATTTGCCCTTTGGACCTGCTGTCCTGTACACAGCAAGTCATATTTCAAAAATGCCATGTGCCAAATTCCCTCTCCTAAAGTGAATTACAACTCTGCAGAGTTTCAAAGCCTTTAAATTCACCTGTGTCGAAGCAAACTACTTCACCATTACCACACTCACCTACTAAGTGCAAAGTCTGGATTTTAGCTCCTATAGGAATTTTCAGCTTGTTTTCAGGAGGAATTGGAAAAGCACCATTACGGTTACGAAACTTCCCTAAAATGTGAACTTGTGGCATGTATGTCCAAATAGCTTCCACCAGTTCTAAATGAGAGGTCTCAACACCCTGGATAAAAAGAAGCAAAGCAAGCACTAACACCAGTTCAAGCAACATCATCCTCTTAACCGTGTACATTCCTCAGTAACATGCTATGCACAATGCAATATGATATTTCACTTTCAATTTGTAGCAAGACATGTCTTTTCAGAAGCAGAGGGATCAGTGTTTTAATTAATCTCTGGACTTCAGAGCACCCACTGGTGCAATTGAAAATAGCACGCATTGCAAATACAGTCACAACTAACTGCTGCTCTGTACAGCTAGACCTGAATACAAAAGCCAGGTCTGAACACAGGGCTCTGTAAGCAATGAAACCCTGAGACACGTTTCTTTAGCAGCTGAGATGATGCATGTTAACAGAGCAGAAGGAAATTCTCTTGTATAACAACTTACCAGCAGATTTGGACAGGCCTGCAAAGCCTCTAAAACTCCAGGAATGCTGAAAGCTTCGTGGCCACGGACTCTGCGTCTTTCAAGATACCTGGGATGAAGACCATAAAGTTGTTCAATGTCTGGCATCTTCCTCAGCAGTGTTAGGAAGCTGGAATCAGTGAAACCTAAGATGACAACAACAGATTTGGTATTTGTGGGACAGCATACACCTAGCTGCAAAGGGAAAACCAAAAATAGTGTTCTCTTCATATGGCAGAGTAAATTCTACACTGTTGAAAGATGTACTCAGTGAAGCAATAGCTTATTTTCTACTTCTGGATTCCAGAAATCATGACCTACATACTCTTCTGCCTTGAATTTTACAGGCCTACTACAGATTTCCTTCAGTGTCGCTTCATGGCTATAGGATTAACTATGCTTTTTCCCTTCTCAGATGAAGGACCTCTGAAGACTACCAGGCTTTGTGCCAATCTTTTCTGGTATTCTATTTATCAACTATGTGGCTCAAAAATGCCCAGCTGGATGAGCTGCATGCAATTCATCACTATTCACCATAGCTCATAATTCTCAAACAAATATGACAGTTTCTTAAAGCAAAGGATTATTTTTCTCTGACATAAACTAAAACATAGAAGCAGATTTTGAACTAGTTAAGTTATCTGTATTTACATCTATCTCAGGTTAGGTCTAACCATCTACCTGATATCAGTGCTAATAAAGCTAACTTCACTTCCAGCATTCACTCAGTTTAGATCTCTCCCCAAGAAATCCCAGCAGTGTAACTTAAATCCAACAGAAATCCTAATACTCACAGGGTTGACCTAGGCTGCCCAATTTATTTATTGATCTGAAGATGGCTTGAGATGTGACATCAAAACTTATTTATTCTTACATTAAGTGTTGGCAGATGAGTTGCTCTCTCATTCCATTGTATTTTTTCCTGCCTGCATGCAAACAGCCTCTTCTTGGATTAACCCTTGGATTAACTCCCTTACAATAATCAGATAAACACAGATTGTATTTATAGGTTGCTACAGAGAATCCCCATTTCTGCTACAGTAATATCTAGTATATACACACACATGCACACCCACACAGACACAGATCATTTTGCAAACCATGTACTCTAGGAAGCCACTCAAATGTCAGAAGTCAAAAGAAAATTAACTCCTTTACTGCTTTTGAAAATTCACCCTGCATATGCCATTATAAATATTAGGCTAGCACAGTCAGTTTTGCTCAATACCACTTTAATGTCATGTCTGAGTGAGGGTGTTACTCACCAGTGGGCATGTATTCCCACCAACGGCCTGCACAGAGATCCACAACCTTCACTACTCGCAGGTAAAGAGTCACTGCTTCCTTCAGCTTCCGGGACAGGCATTCCATGCACATGATATCCTGCAAGGGAAGGTACCTTTGGGAGAGGAAAAAACACCCCTCTGATTTATCAAAAGTGGATCCTTTTTAGCTTTTTCCAAACTAAAGAAAATTCCAAGCATGACTACACAAATTCATGTATTTCTAACACTTAAGATTAATACAGACAGAATTTTCCAACTATACCTTAAGAAAGTGTGAAATTTTGCTAAGCAGAATGACTCATCAATTCTTGACACTGGATATTTGGATACTTACGGGTATCAATTTAATATTGAAATTTAGACACACTTGAGTTCTGCCGACCCATAGTTGGCACAACAGTTTCTATAGGGCTTAATTAATGGCATTTTCATTTTCTAGCACATGCTGGCATGCTCAGTTTGCAATGTGTTGGAGAGCTAGTTTTCAAATAACTTGTAAGACATTGTGTTTTGAATATAAAATGCATATGTGGACATCACAGAGAAGATCTGTGTTGCAGGGAAGGTTACAGAATCACCCAAGTTCCCTTCCACACACTGATTCAGATGGAACAATTTCAAAACATCATAGAATAGTTTGGGTTGGAATGGACCTCCAAAGGTCATCTAAGTGAATCCCCCAACAGTAAGCAGGGGCATCCTCCATCAGATCAGGTTGCTCAAAGCCTTGTTGAGCCTGACCTTGAATATATCCAGGTATGGGGCCTCAATTACCTCCTGGGCAACCTGTTCTAGTGTTCTACCACTCTCACGGCAAAGAAACTTGTTCCTACCATCCAGTCTCTGATTCAATCCACTGCCCCTCATCCTATCACTACAGGCCTTTGCAAACAGTCCCTCTGCAACCTTCCTGAAAGTCCCCTTCAGGCTCCTATTAGGTCTCCCTGGAACCTTCTCTTCTCCAGGCTGAAAAACCCCAGGTCCCCCAGCCTGTCCTTGTAGAAGTGCTCCCAGCCCTCTGAACTATGCACTACCATTTCTGCCCTAAAAAACAATATAAAACCCACTTGTTATCGCATTCTGGTGAACAGAATTAAATAATTTCATTTCTTCTTTGTTCTATCAATTCACAACCTTGATATAAATTCATTTTTTGAAGTAATCAAATGAATTCTGAGACTGAAAAAAAATCATTTAGCACCCCTTTTCATCCAGTTTTTATCCATCTGTTCTCTCAAAGTGCATTTGTACTTTTTGAATACTTTGTGACACAAGCAGGAAAAAAAAAAGAAAACAATGTAGTAATAAAGAAGAGCCTTCTGACAAACTGCTCACCTAAAAATGTGGCAAAGCACTTCATGAGAGAGTTGGTTCATGTAATCTTTTGGCTCATCAGCTTTGGTAGACTCAGAGCTTTCCCTGTTCGCTGAGCATGGTTTCACATTTTTCCGCTCGGGGACCCATATTTGCAAAGATTTCTGATGAAAGGAAATGTTCACAGTGTTACGCAAACTCAGTACAACTGAAAGAGAAAAATGACAGAGGGCAGAGGAGGGTACACCAAGTAAGCTGCACTTACTAAAAAACACCAGCAAAATCTGATAATAAGGACAAGATCCAGTATATGTGAACCAAGCTTACTAAATTCTAGCACGACGTCAAAATAATTCCTTTTTTCCTAGTACACTAAGTCTGAGAAATAACCTCAGGGAAATTGACAAAGAGGAAAAACACCACAGGTATAAATCAGAGATCAGCTCTTCTGCATGAATGTCTTCACAGGCATCAGCCACACACTAATTGAAGATAAATCACAGGGAAAAAATGTGCAGAGTACTGAGGTTAGCAAGCAAACGCCAACTAGAACATCTTCCAGTGAAGAAGAAAGGCCAAAGCCTCTGTCTAGCAGAAAAATAGTTTTCCCTGTAGAAAAAAAAGTGAGCTGCTACAGATTATTCCCCCCCAAAAATCTATTAAAGGTCTTCAAATTAGCTTTTCTTAAAGAATACCAAACAACATATTCAGGTCATATAGTTAAAAGAACAAAACCCCAGAAAAACCTGACAGACCTCAGCAGCATTGTGCAGGATATCTTCTCCTCTTTCCCCTTACTGAACTAATGTGCTCATGTCTACGTTGCTCCTGCAGCACACATACAGGCACAGGAGGACTGAAGCAGCAAGAATGTATGTTTCATTTTAAATCATATAAATTGATTACAAGAAGTAATAAGTAAGTAACTAAAATAAATATGAACTTGATGTTAACAGAGTAACCGAGCTAACAGCTCAAGCAGATGGAGCAGCATGAGAAATGTCTTCACTACTGCTATTTTGCTGAGGAATGCTTTCTGGTAAGTAGGGTAAAGCATCATTAACTCAGTAAACCTGTTTAACAGGCTGAATACCAAAATTCAGTGGATGAGCAAAACAACTTAAAAAAAAAAAAAAAAAAAAAAAAGAGACAGATTTTGGAAAACACAGGAGAAATGCATCTCTCGCTGCCCTCACTGAAACGCAAATACCCTGCACATTATGTTTCACATTATATGGAAGTGGCAACTGAGAAGGCAAGCAAAGCACCTCACACAAATGAAAAACAAAAATTTTGCCTTCTCCACAGAAATTTATATGCTGGCATAAAATCTGAAGTATTGATAGATTCACTGTGATCCAATTATTGAAAAACGTGTGCTTTCACACATTTTTCATATGCATTTTAAACTAGCAACTCTACACTGTCATAATTAATTTTATATAAAATGGTGTTATTCAAACAGCTGAATGGGCATCTCCTGCCTGTGAATAGCATGAAATGTATCTCTGCTCCTTTGGATTGTCTGGGACTTCTCTGGCCAAAGCTAGAGAAGTACTGTGCTGCCTGTACATACATGACCCTTCTTTTTGGTGCATACTGGAAGGATTTAGTATGTTTGTAATCCTGCACTGTAATGGTCAATTTCACAAAGCTCAAAACTGACTTAGCATTACTCGTGAGACTGGATTCTGACAAAAACGAGTATTACATGGATTCCCATCGAATGTCAACTGATGACTTAATTTGAACAGAGAGCAGGATACAATGTAAAAAATTCGAGACTGATGGAGACACATGACGGAGTACGACACAGCAGTATTTAAACGACAGCACTGAAAGGATTGTGATATAATGTAAGAGGAAAAAACAGTAATAGATGAGTAGAAAGGAAAAAAAGTCTGAAAGAATCCTGTAAGATTTAAATGCAATGAGAACAGACCTGCCCTCTGAGTCTGGACTGTAGCTTACTTTAGCTCCTGCCATTACGACGAAAACAAATGACCTAGTCTCTTATGAGGCAGCATTTTCTGCAGAATACATGCTTCTCTTGATACTATTTTATGCTAACACAAGCAGCTTTAACATCTCATTGTACATGAGGAAGTCGACCCCATTAAAAAATACCCCAACAACACAAAAAAACACCAACACCCAACCCACCAACCCACAAAACCACTCCCCCCAAAAAACCCCTTCAGATATTAACAAAACTGAAAAAAAAAATAGAGTTTTGCCTTCCTCGACCCAATTAATACACGAGTCTTTGCATGAAACAACTCGATGTGTCACCTTCTTGATTAGTAACTACTACACTAAGAAGGCTGAAAGCTTAAAAAGCGCCGGGGAGGGCCGTTCCATCCCGCAGAAACGTCAGCTGAGAGAAGAATGTGGAGAGCACAGCCACGGACAGTCTGACACGCTCTAATTTAAGAAATGTGTTTTCTTATTGAGAGAAGGGAGGGGAGGGGGAGTAAGAAAGAGAGGAAGAAAGAGGGGGGAGTGGGGGTGGAGAACGAACAAGTTTATTTTTGCTTAGCCAAGCTATTCAGAAGCAGGTTTCCCCACAGCCCTCTCGCTGCAGCTTCCTCAGCGAGGATAGGGGGAGGGAGGGTGGCGGGGCGGTGACGGCAGCCGCCCCTAACGCAGTGTCTCAGGGCTTCCCCCTCACTCCCGCAGCAGCAGGACGGACAACAGTTTTCCTTAGGGCCTGTCACACGGGGGAAACGGCCCTCAACGGCCCCAGGCCGGGGCGCCCCGAGGCCCTGCTCCTGGACAACGACACCCCAGCCGGCGAATAGGGACAGCGGTAGTAATCTGCCGCACCAGGCCTATCCTCCGCGAGAGGCTAGGAGGGCAACAGCCTCCAGCTCGCCGATGCCCATCGGCTCAACCCTCCCACACCGCGCCGCTGGCCCGCAACTCCTTGCCGGCCCGCAGCTCCTTACCTGCCCCTCAGTGCCGCCCTGTTATTGTGGCCGCGGGGGAGGGTTAACCCCGGCAGCCGCTTCCTGCGCGGCCCCTTCCGCCAGCGCCGCCGCGCTTCCGGTCCCACTTCCGGTGCCAGTCTGGGGCGGGATCCGGGACTCTGCAGCCATCTTGAGGGCAGCGAAGGGCGGGGCTCTACTGCCGACATCTTGAGTGCGGCGGCGCGTCCATCATCTGTAATGTGTGGCCCAGGGGGCCGCCATCTCTGTGGTGGCTACAGTGCGGGGCGTGGGTCCCGCCATAGCCTCTGCTGCGCTGGGCTCACCTCACCTAGCGGCAGCTGTCGGAATGCTTGTCCACAGCCCCGTGACAGGGCAGAGACCGCCAGGTCAGACCCCTGAGAGCATTAAATGCCATGTGACGTACAAAGACATAAGTTGAGAATTTAAAGAACTGAAGTAGCCCTGAAAGTTTGGCGAGGATTTCTATCACAGCAGCATAAACCACACACGTGTGGCACTGTACCTCTGTCGTTGTGGATTGAACACAGTTAAACAGGCTACAGTGTGACTGAGGTCACATTGCACACACAGGGAGAGGAAAGTAGATTACAAAAATCATACCCCGGCCCAGAGCTGTGCACGAACTGACAAGTGATAGCTATACGATAGCTATACAGCTGCAGAGGCTTTAGCCTGGCACCAGGTGTCCTGCTGGCTGCCTTTGCCAGTGTATTTGCAACATTTCGTGAGCCTTTATTGAAGCCATGTTTTAATCAGGGGATTTGGATTGATCCCAGGAAAAATTTTTAAAAAAATTTAAAAAAGAAAAAGAGGGAATTTACTAAACGTCTTGGAGGCATATTTCATGCAAACCCCAAGGAACTGAGTAACAAAGCCCATTTATTACTGAGCAGACTGACTGTGGCCGACATGCAGAAGCAGTTACTGGGTTAATAATAATGATCCCAGAATAATCCACAAAGTGCTGTGGTAAAATGTGAAAAAACAAAATACATTTTTAGTTCAACTTCGCAGAACAAGCAGAGTGAGTTACAGAGAAGCTATTAGGAAAAAAATAAATCAAAAAAGGTGTAGAAAGAAGCACCAAAACCACCCCTTTGGAAGCACTGCACAGCGAATATGTGCAGTAGCATTCATGTTTAGCCATACGCTACTCTTTATCTGTTCAGCTGTGAGATGGCTTCAGGAAGTGTTCTTGTTTAGCTTTCCTTCTGGCATATTGGAAGCAATTCTCATGACTACAAAATCAAATAACTGCTCTGAGTCTTGTTTCTCTTCATCCCTCAGCCACCTTCTCACGTCGTCGCTGCTATGTTACGTGAAAGACAACAGGAGCGTCTGTTGGCCAATACCTTGTACAATCTTCCCACAGCCTGGCACATTATATTCCTGTAAGATTCTTTCAGTACTGAGCAAAAGCAGAAGGTGGCCACATAGAACAGAAAAAGAATGACCCAGTGATAGAATGAGGAAATTAATACAGTCCTGTATGCTTTAAAGAAAAGAGTCTCTCAATACTTACCAGTCCCTCAAAGAGATTTTTCTAAGCTTTAGCCTTCCAAGAGAGGGAATGCTCTCCATCCCAATCAAACTAGGCACTAACTCCATATAAAATGGCTAGGAAAATCTCATCAACACTCTAAAAGTTAAAGGTTCTAAGGGAACACTTTATTAAGTACCCATTTATCTCCAAACTGAAACTTTACTATAGCACTTTGTGAAAAATTTATGCATGAATTTTCATGTGTCTGCTCCTACTCCAGCAACATAGTGCTTAGAAAAAAAAATCTCTTAGCATTACCAAAACTCCCAACACATCACCATTGTCTTCCAAGGATAGTCTTTCTCTCCATATTTATAAGAAATGGGTACTAGTGTGTCTCACCTGCATCACTGAGTCAGCAGTTAGTCTTTTGATCCTTTCTCCACAGCTGATACCTGAGAAAAGTGAATCAAAGGGATTCTGACATACAGGATGCCTCTTCCACATCAGTAGTGTTTTCACCAAGGTTTAAATATCTAGCCTCAAGATTTTGTGTCTTCTTCACTTAGAAATACTCTCTTTTTACAAAAGGTGAGTTCTGTTTTCTTAACCCTGAAAAATTGTTCAATAGCATTTTACAAAACTTTTGCCATTAGCATAGCATTGATACTGTAAAAAGATTTAATTCATATTGCTAATACCTGGTGTTGCTTGCCTGTTTGATTGAAATGCCACCATAGTATTGGTATCCATACCTGGATGTTACAACTTGCAATCACAGAATGGTAGGGGTTTGAGAGAACCTCCAGAGATCATCTAGTCTAACCCCCCTGCTAACACAGATTCACCTTGATCAGGTTGCACAGGATCACGTCCAGGTGGGTTTTGAAAGTCTTCAGTCTCCACAGCCTCTCTGGGCAGCCTGATCCAGTGCAGTGTAACCCTCAAAGTAAAGAAATTTTCCCATAAGTTCAAGTGAAATCTCCGGTGTTTGAGTTTGTAGCCATTGCCTCTTGTCCTAACTTAAGCACCACTGAGAAGAACCCAGCCCCATCCTCATGGGCTCCACCCTTTAGATATTTATATGAATTTACAAGATCCCCTCCTCAGGCTTCTCTTTTCCAGCTGGCCACGTGTTTGGCCATGAGACCTAATTTAAATATAGAGGGTTCTGGAACTACATGTCTCTTCCAGTTAAGGAAGGTAGTCTTAGCTTGGACTGTTACCTGTTTGCAATAGTGCAGTTACAGGAACCATAGTGCTCTTGGCAGTCATGAAAGTTTACAAAGTCATATAATCACTGCTCACTAATTCTTTAATTATGGAAGGGTTATGAAGAAATGATGCATAGATTTGTAGAACAGATTTGGTGCTGAGAACTTGAATTCACAGGAGAAGGTACCTTTCTAGCGTCATCTGGACTCTTCTGAATTGTATTCCCCAGTGAGAGACAGTTCAGATGCTCAGTGAGTGCATTCAGAAGAGCCGTGTAACATTCTTTGGTTTCTTGCAAAGATAGAGGCATTGCTTAGAAACTCACATGAACTACTGGCTGTTTAATTTCACACACAGGTGACAAGGAGTATCAGTTTTTGTCAGCTTGTGGGAAGGTTACAAGGAGCCCTTTGTGGCAGAATGTGCTGGTACCGCTGAGAGATGCAATCTGCTAACAGTCACCGCAGGCACCTCTCCTCTCCCTTTACGAGGGTGCGGTGTCTGGTAAAACAGCAGGCCTAAGAGACTGTGCTGCAAGACAATTAAGAAATAAAAACAGATTCCAGAAATGCTACCCAAGAAAGTGGATGAATCATCATCCCTGGAGGTATTTAAAAGATGTATAGACATGATGTTTAAGGACGTGGTTTAGCAGTGAGCTTGATAGTGGTACGTTAATGCTTGGACTCAATGGTCTTGAAGGTCTTTTTCAGCCTGAACAATTCTCTGATTCTAAACACAATAAATTCTTAGCAATGTAGGTAACAAAAAGCCCAAACAGTATAGCACCTTAGTGTCTGCACTCTCCCCTCAGGGCTGGCATGGGGTGAAGGGCAATAGATAGGGACAGAGATATATTCTGTGATTTCACATGTTTACAAAGGGAGCACTGGAAGGTGTTCTCCCTTGAGGTTCAGGATGTTATGAGCTTAAGATCAAATAGTCAAAAATGTCTTCTGCTTGTATTATCAAATTGTGACACTAAAGGGCTGGGTTTGGTTTGTTGTATTGTGTTGTATTGGTTTGTTTGTTTGTTTAAAAATATTTAGTATTATTATAAGATTCAGAAGCACTGAATAACTGTAATTACTGAAAATGCTCTACAAGCATGAGATAACCTTTGAACTATTTGAGTGTGAGCAGCCTGATCATTATCACACTGGTTTTAGAGCAGGGTTAGAATGCAGCTCTCCAAGCTGTCCAGACACTGATGCACTATAATGAAGCCAGTAGAATGTGAATTCTGTTCCATTAGAATTCATCAGTCAGTCACCTGGTATTATTTTGAATCCAGAGATATGGGATTCTGGTCTGATCTAAAGAATGATTTATGTGATAGGGACTGTAGAGCATAGTTGGTAATTTTTCATCTTGTCCTTGATGTCTTTAAGAAGGTAATTGCTAGTGTAAGAGTCAGGAGATCTGGGTGTTGGTTCTGCCTCACCCATACACCTCTGATATATAAGAGGCTTTAATCAAAGTGGCTACACCCCTCCTCAACGGCTTGCTTTCCAGGTCAGTCTCTGAGGTCTTAGTGATTGGGTCCATCTCATTGAGCACATGGAGCAACAGTGCTCTTCGTATGCTTTTAATTACCATGCTAGAACAATGCCAGTAACAACAGTAACAGAAAATGTCAATAACAACAGTATGAAAATACAATGCAGGCTGTATGGAGAAGTGAAGTACCTTTGTTATAGCAGTGGAATTTTCTTTTGCAGGAATCCACCTCATCTGATTTTCAGGCCTGTATTTCATTACCTCGTGTCATAGAAATGAAAATGTCATAAGACCTTACTGTGAAAGCCTTTCCTTCTCCTCCAGGTTTAAACATGTACACCAATGATGTATGAGTACCTTTTCAGTGCAGAGGTTTGAAAGCTTTGATGCTCAATGAGTTCTGTTTTTTCATTCAATGCCAGTATCTGGCTACCTCTATTTTGTTTTCTAGCAAACAGATTTGGAACATGTTTCATCAGCTCACTCAAGCTACATACATTTTTCCTACCCCATATTTCTGTGTTGTTGCTCCATCACATGAACTTGACTGTCCAGATTGTCCAGCCACTTCAGCATTTTCTTCAGTCATTTACAGCAATTTGCAAATCATGTTCTTTGTTCTGGTATGCGGCAAATGCTGGTGTGCTTCTCCGCAGCTCTGGGCCAGCACATGATGCTAGCCCAAGCTGATAAAAAGCACAAGCACCCTGTGTTGGAAAGTATTGCTCTCCAGCTGCCATTGTCTACTGTTTCATGTCTGAAATTACCAGAAACAAGTAAGAATCCCAGGAGCCTGTGGTAGATGTGAGGGTGTATGGTGTATGATTTTAGACCTCTACCTTACAGGGCTCTAAGTCACCCTGGTGGGTATGCATTGGCTGCATGGAAAATCTAGTGTCTTAGGTTTGGTGCACAATCAGTTCACGATCTCAATATACTAAAGCAGTTGGTGTGAGAATACACTTAAGCTACAACAAGCCAAGCTAGAAGGCAGAAAATATCCCCAAATTGCCTGCTGAATTTTCTGACATCATGGTGAAACATCAGAGTTGGACTTTTCTTTCTCAGATTGATCTTTGTTTTCTTATTTTGATCTTTCTCAGTCAAGACACATCCAGGGCATGAAGACATGTTGTGAGAATCTTCTTAGGTTGACTGTCCAGAGCCACAAGCCTTTGAACAGAATAATGATCACCTTTAAATGGCAGGATTTAACAGGGACGCTACTCTGAAGCATACATAGTCTTATGGTTTACCAGGCTTGTTTCAATTGCAGGCGGCCAAGAAGGCCAATGGCATCCTGGCCTGCATCAGAAATAGTGTGGCCAGCAGGATCAGGGAGGTCATTGTGCCCCTGTACTCAGCACTGGTTAGGCCACACCTAGAGTTCTGTGTCCAGTTCTGAGCCTCTCAATTTAAGAAGGACATTGAGACACTTGAAAGTGTCCAGAGAAGGGCAACGAGGCTGGGGAGAGGCCTCAAGCACAAGCCCTGTGAGGAGAGGCTGAGGGAGCTGGGGTTGTTTAGCTGGAGGAGAGGAGGCTCAGGGGAGACCCTATTGCTGTCTACAACTACCTGAAGGGAGGTTGTATCCAAGTGGGGGTTGGTCTCTTCTCCCAGGCAACCAGCACCAGAACAAGAGGACACAGTCTCAAGCTGCACCAGGGGAAGTTTAGGCTTGAGGTGAGGAGAAAGTTCTTCCCAGAGAGAGTTGTTTGCCATTGGAATGTGCTGCCCAGGGAGGTGGAGGAGTCACCATCCCTGGAGGTGTTCGAGAGGGGATTGGACGTGGCACTTGAAGCCATGGTTTAGTCATGAGGTGTTGGGTTGGACTCGATGATCTCTGAGGTCTTTTCCAACCTTATTGATTTTATGATTCTATGATTTCAAGGCGGGGAAAAAAACAAGAGACCCATATTGTAGGGTAAATTCCAATAAGGTGAGGCCATCTAGTGCTCTATATCAGTGTTACAACTTCTGTCTTCCAGTCTGTTTTACTTCTGCCCCTAGCTTGTGCTCTGTGATTATTTTCCTGCACCTTGGGAAATACCTCATTTGTGAACAATGGCTGCAGTAAACTTATTCTCTAGATAAAAGTCACCATGGACACACAAAAAAAGAGGCAACTTTTATTTAATAAACATGCAAACTACAACATATGTGAGTCAGAATTGTACAAAGTTAGAAATAAAAATGAGAATTTAAAATATAGCTACAAAACTGGAAGAGTCAAAGCACTGCCTAGGAAGGCTGAGGCCTTTGAAAAGTGTCTGCAGAGTTTCTGGATAAATGAAAGCAAGCACTTCACCAACAAGGAGAGCAGAGGCAATGCCTGCACTGACTTGTGTCCACTACAATCAGGTGGCATTGCCACAAGATTTGAACTTTAACTGTGGAGAAAAATGCATCAGGAAGGGCTTATGTGAAAATGAGCTTGTTACAGAAACAGGAAAGTCCTGAGCTGAGAAACTCAGCTGACAATCCTGAAGAAGTGCTTTGCAGGGTGGACAGGAGGTTCAGTCCCAACGCTGATGTAGAGAGAAGCAGCAAACGACAAGAGCTCTGCTGAAAAGCCTGCTTTGTGCTTTGTTCCCCATCATCAGAACAGGCAGGATGAATGAAATTAAATTAAGATCTTGTGATAAAGGCAGTGTGAAGCTGTTCTCAGCGCTCTTCTCTGTCATGCAGAATTCAGCATGCCCCTGCTTGCTTCATAAATAAGGTACCTCTGCTTTTCCTGCAAAGGAAAGGAGGGACATGGACATTGCAGACAGTGAATGACATTATGAACTAAGACTTCTTTGAAGTCTTCAACCAGCAACTTGCTAAGAGAGGAGACACTACAAACATTTGTAGCAGACAAGAAGTTAGCCATTTATGAATAATTTTCTTTTTCAAATTACATATTTTATCCCTAAGAAGCAAGATATTTCCAGTGCCTCCGTTGAATTTTTATGTGGCCTGATTTGGGTCTGGGTGCCTGTGTTGCTCATTGAACTCTTTACTGTATGAATTCTATAGCTTCTGCTGGGCTAGGAAGTTGCTAACACAAATATCAAGGTCATTCATTTAGATCAATTTGACTTTATTGGTGGGAGAAGCAATTTGTCTATAAGGGTTAATCAAAGAAACAGAGGAGTAGCAAACCTTAAAAAAATGATAGCATTTAAGTGCAATGTCAATACCAGACAAATCAGCTAATCCCAGGTTTTGACTTAATCAGGAGTAATTATGAGGTGTTGTACTTACAGGACTGCCTTGCAGAAGGAGCATTTGTTGTTGTATGTCTTCCCGTCAGAGCCACAAAAGGGTTGGTAGAGTCTTTCACAGTAAATAGGTCTTCCTCTCTCTAACCTCCTGTATTCACTGCAGTCTACCTGCAAAGACATGATCATTTTTCTTTGCATCCCTCTTTCTCACACTCTCCATTCACCTACAGAAATAATGGATGTGCAAAACTTTTGGACAAGCTTGTCGGCTGCTCCAGAGCAGCACAATCAGTGGGGCTCCAGATTACCTGAACCTAGGCCTCAAAAAAAGAGAAACCTTCCTTCTGACTGAGGTGTGTGATGCTACCCTTGTCAGGTGCTGAGCACCTCCAAGGACCTTGCTGTTTGTCAGAATAAGAATAGAATCACTAGAAAAAAATACAGCCCTTTTCCATCTACAGAAGAGTTGAGGCTTAATAAATTTTTTTTTCTGCCTGATTGCAGTTGCTGCTAAATTCTAGTTTTCAGGGATGTGAAGGGCTTCTGTCTCTATTGCACAAGTACCAGCTCTTGATGCTGGAAGGATCTGCCCAGGCAGAATTAAGCCAAGTCCTGTTTAGCACATATCTCAAACACAGGATTTCTCTTTAAAACTTCAATCCTTTGGCAGCACATGGTTTTGTTAAATTAATTATGTTTAATTTGTCTTTCCTAAACCTCATGATGTCACAAACTGCTTATTTTTATCTAGAAAAAAAGGAGAAAATCACTCACCTCATTCTCTTTGTCAGCATCTGCAATATAAACAGAATCACAAAAGATTAGATAAAAAACACTGTTGAACACTGAATTTGCAGCTGGGAGGTGTTCATTAGTAGCAGCCCTTCCAGCAAAACCAAGACGCCTTGAAAGTCAATATTGACATAGGTTTTCAGTGTTTAATAGGAGCCAGGTGTCAGGACCTATTAAACAAGTAGACCTTATTGTATTGTTTAGCTTAGAAACCTGTCAGCAACTGGAACAGCCTCTGCCATGGGAGGGGATGAAAGATACTGTTCCCTTTTCACCAGCAAAAGATTGAAGACCCAAGAGTCTATGATCAATGGCCAGTCTGTTTGGGATGAGCCAGCTCCTGAGCATGACTGGGGTTTAACTCCCAAGCTTATTAAAAAAACCCAAAAGAATCAGATGTGGCTATAGGAGAGTCACAAGGTCCTTTTATATTTGGCTTTTCTGTCAGTAACAAGGATCGTATCTTCACTAAAATATAGCACTGAATAGATATACTTATGATAATGCAATTTGGATCATAATGCCACTTTTGAAAGTGTTCTCCCATGCCTGTTGGTATGGATTCTAAACTATTTGGCAGAAGGATTGGCTCCTATTTTGTATACCCATGGTATCTAATATAATGGGGCCCTGTTCTCAGGTGGGGCTTCAAGCAGCTTCTTCAAAACAATGATAATTACACCTCCCAGAAAGCAATCAGGTAAGATTGGCATGGCTCTGCTAGGGTGACACATGTGTTGCTTTCTTTAGGAATGTATTTTGTTCTTCTCCTGTCCTTCAGTTGTCGTTTTGCTGCTTCCAGGGCTTAAAAGGTATCAAGTAGAGGCTTTTGTACAGAAGGAGCAGGAAGAAAGTGCATTATGATCTAAAAGACAGTACAGTTCTAGCACTTTTCTCTCTGACTACATGTAGTTTTCTTTGGTCTTTAAAGCCATTGGGCTTTCCACTGAAACTTCCTTTCATGGAGCTGCTTACATCTTCCCATCAAATAAAGCTGTCCTAGATAGAGAAACCTGGCATAAATAATGCTCCATGTCAAGCTGCAGTCTATGTCACCAGAGGCTTGGATGAATTTTCATTATTCTGGCATTGGCTCAGATCTGGCCCTCTTCCATAAACCCAGTGCTTTTTCTCAGGTAACCTTTTAGTATCCACTGTGTATTTGGGAATGAATGGTAAAACAACAACAAAAAGTGGCTCAGAAAGTATTGATCCACAAAGTTTTAGTGCAGACAAGATGAAGCAGAAAGTTGAAGGAAGGGATTTGCTGGAATTCTAACGAAAGCAACATTCCTTTAGTTTTCTGCAGTTAATGAAACCCTGACAGAGCAGGTTCCATCAAACCCCTGCCGCTTCATTGACATTGGCATTTTTCACAAGAGACCTGCTTTTGGAGACAGTTCTCAAAGCAAACTTTTCAGAGCTGTTCAAAATGGATTATCTTGTTTCAGAATTTTTCTTTTAACATGTGCATCGCTTTTCTTTCACATTCAGAATGCTGTTGAACTGCTGTAGTGCAAGCAGAGAAGCTTTGGACTCTCAAGTCTAAATGTATTTATTTTTCAGTTTAGTTGTGGTTGGTTTCGTTTTTGGTGTTTGGTTTGTTGGTTTTTTTTTTAATTGCAATTTTTTCTTAAAACCCCCAAACTGCACTAAGTGAAGGCTCATGGAATTCCTCCCAGCTCCCTGTTTTGCCATAGAGCAGCTTGTGCCTCAAAGCTCTCTTCAGCCTGGCAAGCTAACATTATGAGGTTATTCACAGCCATGTTATGTGGCCTGTGCATAATCAACTGTCTACAGCTTGCTCAGTTTGACCTCATCAAGTTTGACAGGACAAGGACCTCATCAGCTCCAAGCTCTCTGCTCAGATGGAAAAAAAAACCCAAAAGGTTAAGAAATAGGTAAAACTCTGCTTTGGTTGTGAGGATTTACAGCTCAGTCTTTAGCTGCAATGCAGCCTGCATCCCTGATTCACAGCACTGTTGCCGTGTTGCTTGCTAATAGCACACAAGCATAACATTTCACTCTCTGCCACCCAAGTCCAGAAACCATTGCAGCAGATTGAGAAGCTTGCAGTGTTTGAACACTGCAGCTGCAATATATCAAGAAGTAAAAAATGTTACTCACTTGCTAGGCAAAGAACTGCCAGGGCGAGAAGCACAAAGGCGCCTGTTATCTTCATGGCAGACATGGGTTCTGGAGCTGCTCCCCAGCCAGGCTGTGCTCTGGGTATTCCAGTACACTTAGCTTAGATGTGCACTTGTGTGTGTGAGAGAGCAGATATATATATACACACACACACAGCTGGAACCCTGATGATGAAATCCCTCTTCTGGAGAGGCTAATTAGAAGAAGGTGTTGTCCATGGGTAGTATCAATAAGAATGTCTTCTGTATAGCATGAAGGTCAGCAAAGACGAACGTCACAGCATGGATTGTGTTGATAAAGGAGATGTATTGTACTGTGCCTAATCCCCTTGCCTAATTAACTGTTTCATCTCCATTAGCGAGCTCAAGGAGTGACTCAGTAAGGTGGTTCTGTTATTGCCATATTGACTCTTGGAGCTGAGCAAAATTCCCAGGGAAAAAAACACAGAACAATTCTTACTGAATGTAGGCCAAAAGCAGAGCTGGAGTACTTAATTCCTCTTATCTTGACATTTTGGAGACCCTTGTCTGTGGGTAGAGGTGATGCTGATTACGGACCCCTTCAGACTGTGCTGTGGTAGTAATTTCTGCTTGGAAAATTCTATCTTCTATGTGCATACTCTCACCTCCAAAGCCCAGAAGATCCTCCAATGTGTCAGTGTTGTTCTGCCTTTAGAGTACCACTGGTTTAGAGCTCAGAATCAATGCTTTATGACAGAAGGAGCAAATACACTGCACCACACTGCCTAGCAAAGAGAAGTGAGGAGTTCCCAGGCATTGTGCATCCTATGAGTTATTGCCTAGTGTGCTGTCATGGACATAGGGAGCAGATCCTGCTACCTGCCTGTCTTTTTTGTTGCTATTTCCAGCAAAAGAGGTGTGGTTTTGTATGGGATTCCTTAAACAAATCCATCATACCAATGTGTTAGTGACTTAATCAATAGGCACAATTTTCTGGCTTTTGTAATACAGACCACAGATAGAGTCACAATAGGAAGATCAGATCTGGATCTTAGTTTCATAGAGTTCAAAGCAACATGAAGTTTTGAGCCCCCATAGCTTTGTTTGAGTTCATCCTTCCAGAACGGCCTTCTCTGTACTGATTTACAATGTAGATGTGCAAATGATCTCAGTTTGAAAGATCCCTACACGTTGTCACAATTCACAGTATTTCAGTGATGACCTTCCCTACTTTGCAAGGTAGCCTGGGCCTTTTTCCCCATGCAGGAGTTAGGGTCATATGTGGTGATTTCACTAAGGCAGAGGGACTGAAAGTTCATACAGAAAAGGTTACAGTATGTCAAGAGACCTTGGGCACCACTAACTCATCCCAAGAGGGATTCAGATCATCTTGTCTATAAAGAATATAGGAAATTAATAAATGGTTAATTTCTTATCAGTTAAAAGGGAAAAGGAAAAGATAGGGGGGAAGCCATCCAGTTCCAGGACAGGAAAGGATTTGTTTGAAGATTTAAAATGTTTTAAATGCACTAACTTCAGTGATTTCATCTTACATTTTCCTTTGTTCTTAACTTGGATGTTTGTGCATATTCCTCTGAGGTACAGATCACAAAAGAGAGGATGTGATTTAAATTGGTACTGGTCTGGATTCTGCTGCTTTGGGATGTCAGTGAAATTTTTGTTCTGCAACGTTTGTTCTGCCCAGCATAAAGTGTGTGTAAACTCATGGAGAGTATTCAGCACATTCATTCATCCACTGATGGACAATTACCAGTGTTAGGCAACAAGAGAAAATCCTGAACCAACCCAGAAGGTACTCCTAATCTGAATATGAGCAAACAAGACTCTTGAGGATACCTTGAAACTGTAAAACTGCAGCTTGACAGAACATGCAAGTTCCTTGACAGTGGTATGAGGAAATTTGTCTCATTTGGTTGCACTCTCTTGCCTAACGTGGTGCTACAGATTCTGATGCAACCTCAGTATCCATCCCATCTCTTCAGTGGAAGAATATAAACGATTTTCTAAGGACTAATGTAGAAAGGAAGAGAGGACTTTGGGTGGTTGGAGGGGCCTAATGAGGAAGGCAGATTTTGGATCAGATTTTTCTTGGTGTTTGAAAATAAGCTTGCTGTTGAAAGGATTCATGATGCTTATTCTATGCCTCATAGCAGGAAAGACATGGTATGAATGTTTTCTTTCTTGTAATGTTTAGGTGGTTTGATTAGGGCTTTTGAATCAAATTAAGATTAATTTTCTGAGGAGTGAACCTTAAGCTTTGTAGGGCTTGGCCAGACCACTCAGATAGGAGGGATACAGTTCTAATGAGAAGCTGTGACATATTGTAGGGTGTGCAAATAGCAGCTCACTACAAGCAGGGCACAGCAGGCGGGCAGCCTGAAGCTTTGGAGTTCTGGTGAGTTTTGCATTTTTAAATACCAAAGCTTTCAGAGAAATGCCATCCCTGGAAAGCAGCAGCAGTCTCTTTGACTTTCTGCTGTGAGATAACACTCTCATGCAAAAACTCAAAATGAAATTTGGTAAAAAGCATTGCCACAAAGCTGTTGCCACTCCAGTATCTCTGTATCTATCTGACTAGCTTTAGGAATGGACAGAATTTACCTTTGCCCACTGGGTAAAAGAGTCACTGACCGAAAAAAATACTTCTCTGAGGAGCTTTTCTATCAAGACTTGTGGAGACTTGTTGTTTGCCCTAATGCTTTTCATACAGAGCTGGTCTGACAACCTTAAGACCTGTCATCCTCAGGCAGGCCACAGGTCAGAGTGCTGTGTTCAAGAACATTCAGTGGCAGACTGAAAAGAGAATGGAGCAGTTCTTCTCTTGATGGACAAGTTGAACACGAGCCAGTGGTTTGCCCCTATAGCGAACAAGTCCAGCTCTGCATACTTGACTGTGTTAATAGGAATGTAATTGTCAAGACAAAAAACAGCCCCCACCCCATTCAGCACTTACAAGGCTGCATCTGGAGTTCTTGTATATGGTTCTGGCCTCCCCAGAACAAGAAAGGCAGTGAAATATTTGATTAAATCCATGGAAGGGCCACCAAGGTGTTTAGACAGATGAAGAGCATGTCATGCACTAGGAAAGACTGAAAGAAGTTACTTGTTCACTTTGAAGAAAGAAGGCAAATTATGGTGGTTGTCTTCATCTACATTACAGGGTTTACAAAGACAAGATCCAGAGTCTTCTCAGAAGCACTCAGTGAAAGGAAAAGAGAGAATAGTGCGAACTGCAGAAGAGAAATTGCAATTAGACGTGAGGAAAACAAATTTCACAATGAGAGCACTCAACCACAGGTTGCCCAGAGAGATTATTTGAGGTATTAAAAAGTGGATCTGTTTCAAACTGCTCATGGTCTGGTGATGGGGCAGGGATGTGGGAAATCAGATTACTTCCAGTGGTCCATGCCAACTTGAACCGATTCTGCGATTCTCCTAGGTGAACGTGAACTGTGTCTGGCAGTCAGCTGCCACGGGACTTTGTGGCACATTGGACTTGCCCTTACGTGTTAGCATTTCTAGGTCCGAAGCACACATGGACAATGGAGTAGCACATGGAATTGATTTTAGCTATTAACAACACCAACAAAAAAGTTGTTTGTT
Source organism: Picus viridis (assembly GCA_033816785.1). Classification (NCBI taxonomy): domain Eukaryota; kingdom Metazoa; phylum Chordata; class Aves; order Piciformes; family Picidae; genus Picus; species Picus viridis. The sequence continues at coordinate 12,180,758 of CM066593.1, read as the reverse complement.
GGAAATCCAATCCTCAGATCTGTTTAGTAATAGCTAGTTCCCAGGGCTGGATAAGGCTGTTTGGACTGAAAAAATATGAGTGAAATTCAGACCTTATCAGCAAACTCCTGCTGGTTACCAGTGGGCTGGGAGGTATTGTTTGGACCTCTGATAGTTTTCTGCTTTTACCATTATCTTTTCCCAGCTTCTTACCTCTCCAAGTTGTCATTTTGCAGAGGAAAAAGCATTTGCCCGTTGAACAAATGTTTATTCACTTTATTGGGCCTGCTACATTTGAGAAAACGTTAGTGCCTTTTTATTTTGAGAGAGACAGCAAGAACATTTGTTACAGCTATTGATATATTGCTTTTATTTTTGGCAAATATGCTGCTGCTGCTACATGTCATTAGTTAAGTGTCTGCTGTATTCTGCATGGCAGAATGTTATCTGGCTGCATTCCGGAAAGCATTGATGCACAGTAGCTTGTTCCCATTTGGATGATGGAGTGTCTCACGCTGAGGACATCAACTATGCTCAAAAAATGGCACATCCAGTGATGAAAAATCCCATTCTCACATACCAGCTATGCCTGGGAAGAATGTACAAGTCAAGACAGATATTGACAGGGTCCCGAGTGGGAATTCAGGTCTCATAGTGATTTCAGCGTGTGTTTATACCCAACCCAGAACACAGGCTCCTTCAGTTTTATTGAGTGTGGGTGGTTAGGGTTGTCCACCCATGTGGAAATTAATGTATCAGACTTTTAAAGGCTTGCTCAATGGGAAATTTGAGAACCAAGTGATGTATTTCTTAAGGCATCAAACCGTGCGGAAACCTTTGGGTATTTGCCTGAAGGAAGGTGAGTTTCCCATTTCCCACACCTTAAGAAAGATCAAAGGAGCCTCCCTGTAAAATGGCAAGTGCCAGCCAAGCTGGGACAGATCCCACCTGAAGATTTCATGTGTCATTTTAGAAAGTATAAAACAAACCAACACCACAGCTTCCTGCAAAGGCTGGAGCTGATCTTTCTTCTTCTTTGTATCTTCTGATCTCTTTGAGAGAAATGACAAGGCTGTGATCCCTATTATTATGCAACCAGCTTGTGAATCCTTTGAGTTAGTACCAAAGCAGTGATGTTTCTGAATTACTTCATTTTCACAGAGAGATGCAAAACAGCCAAGCCATAAAGTGCTTAACACAGCACAGAATGAATTAGGGAGTGGGCATTGAATAGGACTTTTTAAACTGCCTTCTATTTTGTATTTTAAGATGTAATTTCCAGGTGCTCATCACTTTGAAGCTCTGCCACTGAAGTCAGTTAAAATGAAATATTTGAGGAAAGGTTTCTTAGCTTTTTTTCATGTCTCAGAGCAAGATTAGGGGACATGCATTGGCTTTGCCTCTATTCCATATATATAACTTAGAAAAGGAAGCTACAACTTATGAAGAATTGAGGAAAGGTGAAGGTCAACATGGAAAAGGGGGATGAATACGAAGCATTTGGAACTGAAAACTTAATATGTGTTTGAACACAGAAACCATAATTAGACTTAAAATTTCACCTCCCCCCTTTGCTAGTAGCAGGTACCTGCTTACCCTGGCAGAGGAGTTTAGAGGGTAGCAAGCTCCTACTACAATCTGTTAGTGCCTCATCAAGTACACCAACTATTTGTAAAGCATTTTTAAGATGAGGAACACCCACAAAAAGCCCTGGAGGGAATTAGTCAGTCTCTGTTCAGTGCAGATTTAGGTAGGTGTGGTAGGCAAAAGCTAAAGCCACATCTTGAATGATGAGTATGAATAGAAAGCTGGAGGAGCTGCCCTTTCTCAGAGAATGATGGGTCACCAAGTAAGACAGGGCTCCAAAAGAACACCTATCAGGTGTCTACATGATTAGTGGTTCTCATACCATAGGGCCCTTAGGAATAAATTTGGTTCTATCATTATGTTATTTCAGAAGCTTTGGTTTTGCAACCTGAAGTTTAGGTTGGGGGTTTTGTGCACTGTGCAGCCTGACTGAGTCCATGCATTGAGACACTTATGAGAAGGTTTCCAGATTATTTGCAAGGCAACTGGGAGAGGAATTAAGAAAGAAAAGTACAAGGACCAACTGGCACATCAAACTATTAATATTTCCTTGAGTGGATGGAGTCAGTTAGGAAGTAATCTCCAGTGTATGGAGCCACTGTAGTGAATATTTGTGCTATGGTATTAACACCTTTTTATACAGTGTAGAGAGTGTCTCAGATGAAGCTGTCTCATGATTTGTAGAACAGATGTTTAGAAGTACTTCAATCTCTTTAAGGCCCAGGAATTGGATAATCAAGGACCAAAGGCAACTTTATGTCCTAGAGAGCAGCCATCTTACAACAAATTTGATTTCTGCAGATAGAGGGGCAATTTCAAGCTGTGCTTTGCTGGTTTTCTGAAGAGTCTTAGACAATGCTTTCCTCACTACTGATTCCCCATCACCTCATGATGAATGCCAGAAAAGCTTCCTTGAGGAAGGTTTCACTCAGCTCAAGGGGATCCTGACACAGAAAGACATAGTCCTCTAAAGCTCTGTGTCAGGGTATGTATGAATTTAGCCTGAGCATTTCTAAAAGAGAAAACCAGGCTGAATCAAACTTAAGGAGAGGTTTCAATGATTGGTTTCAATGGTACCAGGGTTTCAACCCAGATTATCTGAAGAACAGGAAGGTCTTAATAATTGTGAACACTGTACCAACAGTATTAGAGAAAACCTCAAAGACAATACAATACAATACACCCGGTTGAAAGAGACCTTCAAGATCATCGTGTCCAACCCATCAAACAATCCAACTCATCTAAGCAACTAAACCATGCAACCAAGCTCCCCATCAAGCCTCTTCCTGAACACCTCCAATGAAGGTGACTCCACCACCTCCACAGGCAGCCAATTCCAGTGGGCAATCACTCTCTCTGTATAGAACTTCTTCCTAACATCCAGCCTAAACCTGCCCTGGCCCAGCCTGAGACTGTGAGACCTCACGATCTGTGTTGGCCTGGTTTTAGTTGCAAACCTCCTGACCACAAAGGCCTGTGAATTTTGATGTGCTCTTAGACTGCAAAAGAAACAATCATTTCTTAGCCTGCAGAAGAGGGTCTAGAAAAGAATGTTGAGTAACAGTCATTACTTCTCTGTGTTGTCCCATGCAATTTTAGAAGCCATGAAGTTGGCAGAGTTAATCAGTAATGTTACTTCTCCCCAGAGACTTTACCCCAGAAGCAGTGTATAATATTCTGGTAGGAACATGAAGAGGGATATTAACCATTCTTCTTGACAGACCAGAAGTAAAGCAGGTTTCCTTTTTTTTTTTTGAGAAGCACTTTTTATTAGCTCCTTTGTAAAACAAGCACAGTAAATTGCATTTATAGCAGACGTGTACAGTAAATAAATACTGACAGCACTTGTAGCTAGATTATTTCAGTTTTCTGAAGTATCAGTACTTTCCATGTTCCAATGTTTAAATATCTTAAATTACCATCCAGTGCCACATTCTTTCTTTAACTGAGGTGATTTTGTATCAGGGCATAAGGCTTAAATCCTCAGAAATGTTTACATGTCTTCTGCCCTCCTGAAAGTCAGGAATTAGGTGATTTGACAAAAATGCAAGCTTCTGCTTCTGCTTCTTCCCAGGCCTGGAGGCTTACACTATGAGCAGTTCAGAACCAGGACCTGAGGGTTTTTACCCTAAGGTTCTGTGAAGACACCTAGCACATGTTGCAATAGTAGGGAAATGCTTTCAAAGTGAACTATGAGAGTCTGTATTCCAAAACTCGTAAATTTATTTAGATGTTTAACATCTACATATAAACCCAATTGCTCTCTGACATATCAGATACACTGCAGTTAGGCTTTTAAATTAATTAATATGCCTTGGTGTCAGTTGCAGATTCTTGACAACTTGTGCCCTGTGGTTTTGCCCGTGACACAGTATGTCTGAGTTAATTTTATTGTCAGGACACAGCAAGATATATGCTGGGTACACATGGGCCACTGAATACAGGACCTCTAATGATCACAAGCATGAAAGAAAGGGAGTTAGTTTTGTTTAGGAGGTGTTATATTCAGCTACTCACTCCCATTTCCTTTCATGGTCATGCAAGGTGGTAACAAAACTCTTTCAAGCACAGTGCTCCCATTGCTGCTGATGCACCTTGGGTTCAGCTGCAAGTGTAGGGCTTCACAACAGCCACGTGCAGTGTTCACTAGCTGGCCATCAACATGATGTAGGCACAAACAGCTGACAAAATGCAGCAGATAGCATTTCCAGGACTCTAAACTTGCAATGCCTTCTCTTGCTAAAACATCTGCCCTCAGACTGGATGAGGAGGATGGCCCTGACATGACACAGAGCTACCTCATGCAGCCCAAGGCTTTCTATGCTGATACCTTTCAACTAAATAAATAAACAAATAAACAAGACCAGATAAATAAATAAATAGATAAATAAATAACTAGATAAATAAATAACTAGATAAATAAATACTCCAATAATTAAACTGTTAAATAATGGAATACTAAACCTGTTCTTTCAGCAGGTTACTTTCCAAATAAATTAACACATCATAGTATCACAGTACATTAGAAGTTGGAAGGGACTTCAAGAGATCATTGACTCCAACCCCCATGACACAGTTTGAATAGCAATTGCCATCATCTGGAAGCAAGTCAACTAAATAAATACTACTAATAAATAAACAAACAAATAAATAATTGCAACAGAATTAGATGCAGTACCTACAGTAACAGCTGCCAGCAATGTATCAAAACACCATATATGTTAATATCACATGGTGTTACTCAAGTCTGAGGAATTCAAAAGAGCTGCCAGAATTAGGACCATATTAGCCTATTACAAGAAATACCTGGTATGGCTTCTTAACCATCTCAAATGCAATTCCCACCCCCACCCCCCAACTTATGCTTGTGTTCTTTTGTTCATCCATTCTTTGTTTTCTTTAGGAGTGCCGTGCCCTCTTAGGATCTCTCACTCATTATCTGTAAAATAAGAAAGGAGATTTGCATGAGAATGATTTCATTTTTTTCTCAGCTCTAGATTTAGTCTGTTTCTCAAGAAAGCTTTGCTGGTCTGAGCCATTTAGTGAAATGCCACCACTCAATTTCGCTAAAGGCCTCAGGCCCACATAATACAAGTGGTTCCCATGTCCGATGAGGCTTAGGGATTCAGCTTCAGCTGAACAGAGTCCAGCTATAGGCCTTCTGAAGATGTCCTCCAGCTGGTGTTGGTATCTATAAATGTTCCTGTACCAGTGAAGGCTGAATCCACAGAACAGTGTGATCTCATTTCTAGTGTTTCAGTAGGGCTACAAGATAACAACTTTTCAGCAGTGTGGCTCAGGAAATTTGGAGGTCAAATTGGAGAATAACTACCCCAAAACTGCAGAATAAAAGCAAGGAAGAAGATTTTAAACAAATATAAATCTCCATCATGCTTTTTGGTGTTGATGCAAAGGAGACTATTTCTTTATTTTCCTTGTTTCCATTATGGTTAGACTTGATGATCTTAATGGTATTTTTCAGCCTCAGCAATTTTATGTTCTGACCTGGAGAGCTGGGTTGAGAGCAATTTAGAGCTGTCAGAGAACACTAATCAATTCACAGTGTACAGAAAGAGCTATTCCTAGGACCAGCAGGAGCTGCTAATAGCTCTGCTTTCCCACAGCAAGTATCTCTCTCTCACTGCCTTTCTCATTTTACTGGTAGAACATGGCTCTGTATGGATTGTCTGCTGTATGTGGACACTGGATATTGATTCATAAGCTGCTGATGAATAGAAAGTATAAAAATCAACATGAGTCATACTAGCAATGGCCTAGGTAGAACCTAATTCCTGACCATGCACCTACATCCATTGTTTGCTCTGTGATTTAAAGGGATTCTAATTGTTTCTCAATTCTTTTTAAAACAGAATTATCATTTAGAGAGCCCAATATATTTACATCTTTGTTCTCTTCCAGATATTTCATCAAAGAACATTCAGGAGACAAAAGAAGTTATGAGGAAATGTGAAATGAGTGTTTAAGAAGCAGAAGTTAATTGCCTCCTTACTCTCCTAGGTAAGGAATCATCCCTCCTCTTCCAGTAAAAGGTTCTTCAAGTCTTACCTGCAAAGTGAAGACCACTCACTCCAGGATGAATTGTAATAGCGATCCTTGGCCCGCACTGAGATCTTGTCTTTTGGCCCAGCCATTGGGATCTGAATAGACTGCTCATCAGCATCATAGACCTGGGAACAGGGCACAGCTCCATCAACAGGTTGTAAAAATCAAGCAGAACATACAATAAGCAAGCACGTGTAGCTCAAACCCCCAGCTGGTAGTCTGTTGTTTCAAAGGCCTCAGTCTTCACCCACAGCTACCAAAGTCATGAGGACAGGTGAGAACTTCAGCCTCAGTAGAAAGAAACTGATAAGCTCACTTTCCACTGAAGCTGGTGTTGTAAAGTGATACAAACCCCAGACTCAAAGAGTCAGTCATTAAAGCAGAGGGTTTATTTGTTTATAGAATGATTGAATGCACTGGGATGGAAGTGACCTCTAGAGGTCACCTCGTTCAACCCCTGCAGTGTGCAGGGACATCCCCAATTAGATTAGACTGCTCAGTGCCCCATCAAGCCTGACCTTGAATGTCTCCAAGGATGGGGCCTCCACCACCTCCCTGGGCAACCTGTTCCAGTGTTCCACCACCCTCACAGTAAAGAACTTACTCCTAATGTCTAATCCAATCCTACCCTTCTCTAGTTGAAAATCATTGCCCCTTCTCCAAGTGCTACCTGCCCTTGTAAAATAGTTTTTATCTTCTTTTCTCCTGTCAGAATGAGAACCCTAAAAGCCAGAAGTTGCTGCTTTTCAGTACTGCTGAGATTTCCACGGAGGATTTGTGGCTGATACAGGAAGAGCTCTGTACTCTTTGTACATGGGACAGTTTCTCTACCTAAGGAGCTCTACTCATATCGAGAAGTCAGCCCAGGGGAAGGGCCCCATCTGCTGGTACAAGATTGCTTTTATTGTCACATAGAAAAATATCACCAACTGACAAACTGGTGACATTTGTTTATTTTTCTGACTGCTGGACCAAGGAAGAACAGCACTGCGGTTAAGGACCTGCACTTGTGGTCAACTGGTTTATATATTTCTTTCCAGTTCTGGTGTTGACTTCTTTGCCAGCCTAGGCAAATTGCCATACAGCTGCTGCATACCTCAGGAGCTTCCTTAGCAAAGGAAGCAAAAACATGTTGTGATTTAAAGCTAAAACAGAGGGGCAATGCTTAGCTAACGGTTAACTAATAACTGGAAGGTGAGTGACAAAGACTGTAGCCTACACCAGTCTCCACAGACACACTACCAAATGACTCAATGATGCCTTATTTGCCAATTCACCTATAAAGAAAGTCTGAGCTACCCAGGTACAAACCACATACAAGGAAATGAGTGCCTGAGATCCTGAACTTCTTGATTTGGAAAGTGGGGTTTTCCCACATTAGGACCCACACAGCCTACTAATGAATTAGTAAATGTTTTTCTCACAGCTAGGTAATGCTGGGCACAATTTTATCTTCCCAGTTACATCAGGGTTGCATCCACCCCAGAGTGTGTTGTTGGGATCATACAGCTCATAGAGCTGTGAAGGAAGTCTCTTTCTGCTAAGATAGAACCTTGTCACATTTGGGTAGCAGTACCCTTTAGAAAAACCAACCAACCAACCAAAAACCCCAACAATATATTCTATACCATGATTCTTGCATACTATGTTGATATTATTTATACTGTCAGTTCAAGCAAGAAAATTGCATTTCAGATGATGTAGCTCTACCTGGATTTTGCGTTTCTTTGGACTTTCAACTTTGACCCTGAAAGTCAAAGGGAAGTAGGAATTTGGTGTGCTCCATGTGCTGGGATATGTCCAGGTGACTGTTCCATTTGCAGCTGTATAGTGACATTGGGGTGGGTCAGGTTTTACTGCAAGAGAAAATACAGAAGGAATTGATTCAAATTAGCAGCATAATATTGGATGTTGCTGTGCTACTTTTGGTAGTTTTATAGGAATCATCTTTGGGAGCCTTTGTGAGATCAAGAAGGGAGTAAGAAATGGACATGAGCAGGCAGTGTGTAATTGCAGCTCAGAAGGCTGCATCAGAAGATGTGTTGCCAGCAGATCTAGAGAGCTGATTCTGCCACTTTACTCTGCTCTGGTGAGACCTCACCTGGAGTACTGTGTACAGGTCGGGAACCCTCAATGTAGGAAGGACATGGACCTGATGGAGAGGGTCCGGAGGAGGGCCATGAGAATGATCAGGGGGTGGAGCAGCTCTGCTACAAGGACAGGCTGAGGGAGCTGGGGTTGTTCAGCCTGGAGCAGAGGCGGCTCCAGGAAGACCTAATAGCAGCCTTCCAATACCTGAAAGGGGCCTACAGGAAGGATGGGGAGAGACTTTTTACAAAGGCTTGCAGTGAAAGGACAAGGGGCAATGGCTTCAAAGTAGACAAGGGCAGATTTAGATTGGATATCAGGAAGAAGTTCTTCACTGTGAGGGTGGTGGAACACTGGGATGGGTTGCCTAGGGAGGTGGATGAGGCCTCTTCCCTGGAGATATTCAAGGTAAGGCACGATGAGGCCCTGGGCACCCTGATCTAGTCGGGGATGTCCCTGCTGACTGCAGGGAGGTCAGACTGGATGACCTTTGGAGGTCCCTTACAGCCTGGACCATTCTATGATTCTATTCTATGAAATGGCTTATATTGCTTCTTATGAAAAATTAAGCCTGGAGGGCTTTGTTGAACACAGAGGAATATCTTCCCTGACCATTAGGGCATGCAGCAAAGCATCTGTTTCTTCAGGATGCTGCTTTGGTTGCCAGTGCCCAGTGGCACTGTTGTTACAACTGCCAATTTCTATTAACCTGTCCTGGATGCCCCTCAGAAAGAAGAGATCAGGAGGAAAGCATTAATTATTATCTGAGTGAATCTGCAGTTCTCAGAGAAAGAGACTGATGTGTTATTGGTGATTCTCTGACTTCTCCCACATAACCTCCCAGACACTTCTGGGAGATGTGGGAGTGAGAGGGTTGGTGGTCACAAGCTATGGAGATGTTGCTTCTTCACTTCCTCATCCTCTTCCGGACTGCTGCTCCCCTATTCCTGTAACTGGGGGCTTGATGCAGATTTACAGTAGGGACAGGGATTCCCAAGCTACTGTTATTAGTTCCACTAGCAGCAGCAAGGAAGAGGCTAAAAATTGATCATGGTTCCTGGTCTACTCACTGATATCTCTGATGAAGAAGCTGCTAGTGTAGTTCTCATATTCCAGCTCGTCAATGACCTCCAGGAACATCTCAATTGGCTGATGCTCTTCAGCAAATGGACAGTAGTTTTCCTTCTGGCACTGGGCTGTGTATTCAGTGCCTGATTTACCAGTGTGAGCTACAGGGCTGTTGCAGGTTACATCTCCTTGAGAGCTGAGTACAGAACAAAGAAAAGTATTGGGAAAGTGTGGGTGTGCTCTGGGAGTTTGTTACCCCAACAATAAGATATAGTCGGTAAGGTAGTGTTCTGGTGTTGCCTGTCTCACTTTATGGCTGTGCTTCAACAGCTGTGGAAACAGTTCAGTGGGAGTTCTGGCATTTTCTCTGCTGCACTACACATCCATATGTGGCACAAACGCTCCTCTGCCTTAGCAGAAGGAATTAATGTTTCAGCCTAAACTAGGATATCTCATTTTGTGTTACCACTGTCCCAGGACAAGCTCTAGTATCTTTGTTCCATAGCCCTTTCTAAAAGCTTACTGGACAAACCAAAGTGACCTTGCTCAAGCACTCTATGTTTTGGAGAAACCCCAAAGAGTAGTGGGAGGTAGGAAATCCCCACAAGGTTTCCCTCATATTTCCCTCATAGGTTTCTTCAGTATTCCTCAACAGACTTGTCAGTGGACATTTGGCTTTTGCAGTGGGTGCAGCCTCCCACTCCCTTAATTCCACAAGAGCTGCTGCAAAGTGACTTGGTGCTGTGATTGTTTCTGCTTCTGGCCCAGCTTCCTCTCTCTGCCCTGCATGAACCATTTTTGCTATTGCTTAAGTTACTCTGTGGCTGTATGGCAGCTGCTGTAATGATCCCGTGGGCGATGATCCATTTTCAAGCCTTTACTAGTTTCTGAGCAACTTCCATGCCCTTAGAAGTTGTTAGTCCCAGTGACAGCTCAAAACATTTTGCAGATGTTCAGACTTTGGAAGTGGGATTCCTTGCCTTCTGCATGTCCTCAATAGCCTAAAATCTAGGATCTCCTACACAGAATAGCACAAAGAGCTGTTCCAGCCTTACTATGAGATTGCTAAGGAAAGTACAAGCTTTTACCCTTTCAGACTTCTGATTGTGAACTTCACATCTGGACTCTCAATTTCTGTCATCCATGAACACATGAAAATTCCAGAGTAGCTCTTTGCCTCGCATTTTAAAAATGTCCTCTTTGGCTCTAGATAGAAAAAGGAAGAAAATGTGATTTATTTACTCTTTTTGCCCAAATGGTTGAAGCAGAGAGAGAGCAGAATTCAATGGACTGCTTTGGCCCATGCTGGGTACATAGGAAGACAGTCTCATGTAGTTAAAAAGCTATATAACCATAACTGGTGGCTGAAGGCTGGTTTACATGGCACCACATTAACCACAGCCACATGGCTATTGACAGGAGTTAAGAGCCCACCCAAGAGGCTGCAGATAGCTGTCAGCAAGATTTTTATATGGAGAAATCCATTGCTCTTGTCAGAATGAAGCACTGCAGCTATTCAGGTGGCAAACCTCTGTATTTGTTACCCTGCTCATGAGAGGGCACACAGTGGATAATCTCATTTCTACAGAGAGCTCCCTCTGGTCCTCACAAAGCTCCAGTGCACAAAGCTGAGCAAGATACATCACATCATCTTATGACCATACCTTCATAGCTTTTCAGAATTGACCTTAGCATTTCCCCATTGGAGTCTACTTTAGTTATGAGGAAGAAATCATAGCTGATGATTTCATGGGTATTAGCTGTCAGACAGGTGTAGTTGCCAGCATCTGGGAACTCTTTCACTTCAACAATGAGAGTCTTTCCAGTTCCTTTCAGTTCATTGTCCTTTTCCCAGTAAACTGGCAGTGCATCATCAGATGTGTCACAGGTGAGCTCCACTCTTTTAGCTGGTGTCTCATCGTTCCACTCAGATTCTATGACATACACTGGACATTGTGGAGAAAGACATATTAGCTGCTACTCATACTTAACAGTGTGAAGACTGAGCCAAGACCTTTCTCTACCTCTGTTCTCCAGGAAAACTGCTAACAAATCTCTGGCTTTCTTTCCCAAAGCCTCACCATCACCTGGAAATCTTTACTACAAAAAGGTTTGACTTAGAAATTTGTAGTGTATCCAGAACCTGCTGATCAATAAGGATGAGATATTCATGGAAGAAGTGACGTTTTCCCATGTTCCCTGAGATTCTTATAGTGGTTCATAACTGTGGGGATTAGGCAGGTACCTTTGTTTTGAAAGTGAGGATGCAAGGGTCCACTGAGCCCAGGCATTCCTCCTGCACACAGCCTGTGGCCTTTGCTCACAGAACGGTTCATGACTTTCTGTACTATGGTGCTTTACTATGGTGCAAAGCTCTGGCACTTTGCCCTCTTCACCATGAAAGGTCTGTGAGTGAGCAGTGGGAGGGGAGTTCCAGGTAAGTGGTTTGTATTTGCCTGTATCTAATTCTGTTTTCTGCAGGGAACAATCTCTAGTCCTATCACCCTGGTCTCAGTGGAGCAATTACTGGGAGACAGAGGATTGCTGAGCTGTAGCAGAGCTACATGGACTGCAACAGGGACATGTGGTCTTCTAAATGCCATCTTCTAACTTTGAAGTGCCCTGCTGGTCTTTCCAAATTAGAAGACACACCACATAACAAAATAATTTAGAACAGTTCCATTAAAGAAACATCTTGTCTCTTGGCAGCGATTGGCTGAAGAACTTCAGCTACCCTTCTGTGAGGCCACAGTTCTCAAATTTCACTGTAGTTGCTCTGATGTACTGCTGCTGTCACGAGCTCCCCAACCATGTTCAGTGCCCTCAGAGACTCTGCTACATGCAAGAAGTGGCAAAAATTTGTTTCTTAGCGTGCCCACACCACAGCAAGCACTCAGCGCAAGAAATCAGATTGCCAGTGAGCTCTTAGACCTTTTCACCAGGCCATTTCAATACCAGAATGAGAACATTAAGACTTTATCACAGAGAAGAAATGCTAAGAAATACGTGGCAGACACTGAATCTGAAATGGCAGAAAACATGTGGCTCAGGAAGCTTGGAACCTTAACAAACTGCCTGTGGATAGTTGAAGCACAGGCAAGGTAAATCTTACAGGCTTGAAACACAAATTCTGTTCTCAACAGTGACAAGCATCAGCTTTCTGCACCATGGTATTGCCCAGGGAACCCACAGGATGAATCATTTCTTAGTGCAAAGATATGGGGGAAAGTAATGGAATTACTTCCTACAAATGAAACCATTAGATTGAGTATGCTTTTCTCGTGTTGATTAGGGTTCTTGTTTGGGATAATCACATGGAAGACCCAGCCTGGAGTATGGAGCTACACTGAGTGAATGAGAGCAGCAAACTTGATGACCTGAATTTAGCCCTAGTTTCTAGTAAGCTATTAAAAGATTTGATTATTACTGACCCTGTATTTTCACAAACATATTTGCATTTAAGTTATTTACTAGCAAAGTTGCATAAACTATTTCTGTGTTATAGGTTTTACTGTGCAGTATTCTTTTTCTTACAATTAATGCTTCTGGGATTTTTTGTTGTTGTTTGTGGGCTGTTACTCAAGTCACAAGATACTGATTCTGCTTCCAGACTGCTGCGTGACCAAAACTTTTGAAACAGGAGAACATGGAGTAGGACATAAGATAGTTTCTAATGCAAATAGTCAGAATGGCTTTTGTATGACATTTTAGGACTTCTAAATATTTCTTCCCTTAACACCAATTACTTGGCTGGTTATTCACAAACAAATAGAAAGAAAAAACTTTGGCCTAAGGTGATAGAGTTAACAAATTCTGTGCTTGTGGACACAAGTTTTATTCTGAACTACCCTTGTGTCCTACAGTCAGCTGATAGGCCTCAGTAAGTGAAGACTGCTTACCATTTTCCCTGAGTTTCCACTGTGCTTCCAGAAGGGCAGCAAAGGAAAATAAAGTAAGGCAGGCTAATAGTAGGTGAGACATCTGTAGGGAAAAAAGAAATTAGTTAATATCAGTGAGGATTATTGAGTGTTCTGAAATCAAACTCAGTGGTAGACAGGATAATAAGACAGAATCTGTTCCAGTGAACTCAGAAATATTCTCCCATTCTAAAAAGTCTCAAAGGACATAGAAATGTGAGGTTTGTACTGGAACTCAAGCCAAGATTTTAATCCACTTGTTATTCACACTGCAAAGCAGTTTAGAGAAGAAATTATGGAACTTAGGGGACATTGTTGTGCACATAATTCTGATATGGTCAGCATCTCAGAAGCACTCCCAGGTTCTCTCAGTTAAGTGTTCCTCATGCAAACAAAGTCCTGCTGGTGCCAGTGAGGCTAGTTGCATGAACAAGGCATTTGACTAAAGGATCAATGGACATTAAATTCCAGGCATACAAGGCTTTTAAGTATATTCCCTTGTTAAAGCATGTCAGTATTCCTATTAAAATAAAGGATTGGAATGAAGGACCTGATGAAGTGTTTTGTTAAGCTGCAGTCTTCACCATCTCTGTACAAACAAGTGATAGCAGTGTCAATAATGCGGCATAGAGCTGGTGTTAACTCTGCCACTTAGCTGACTGGCACTAGTACCAGTATCCACCCGAGGTTAGTCTAATTAGTTTTGCTAGCAATTTCAGGCAAAATTCCTGCTGGATTTTTTGCAGAAGTGGCTGGGTATATGTGCATCATTGTTGCTATGTTCATTTGAGACATACATATAGCTCCCTTGAGAGTGCATAGCTATATGTACAACATACATATGTATATTTGTCCTGAATTCAAAATACAGCTAGACCTCTTCATGAAACACAAACCACATTTGTCTAATATTGTAGTAGCTACTGGCTGTATAAAAAATTGCAATGACTTATTTGGATACACTTTCTGACCTTTTTCAGCTGGCCATTAAGCCAAATGAATAGGAGTATGACCTAGAAAAAGACTGGTGAATATATCTTGCAAAGTCTATTCAACTACTATTCTTCCACAGTGGAAGTCTGAATGCCCAAGAAAAGCACCAAAATAAGTAGTATGAGTTTTGTTTCCCTCCCAGACTGGTCCTTTCCAGTGAAAGGGGAGCAGTCCTCCCAATTTCCTCTCATGTGCTACAAATCATTTTCATTTGGGTTTATGAAGAGTGCATGTTTGTATGTACCCCAAATCTGTTACTCATTGGCAGCTCCTACTGTTATCAGTCCTTTATCTTAGCCAGCAGTATCTGGAGCAATGCCAGGAATCATTGATTTTGTGCACTGCACAGCACAGCCATTAATAGGACCAGAAGCTAGTAGTATCTGAAGAGAGTATCTGTGAGTGGAACCAGCTCACATTGCATCTGTACTCAGAGAGGCACAGGCCTCAGTGAAAAGCCAGATACTATCAGGCAACCTATCAATGGTGTCTTGCTTCATTAAAAGACAAACACTCTTAGCTCCTGTTGATTTCTGCTGCAGGCAGGATTAGCTGCAATTTGGATCAGAAAATGCCTTTTGCAGCTTTCTGAAAGATGCTGCTTTCTTTCATTGTAATATGGCATTCCTTGAAAACAGAAAAATTCCTCCTGGTTTTAATGAAAACCTTCACAATTCAGGTTTGTGATGAAAAAGGTTAAGAATTTTCATGAGACAATTTTTCATACTGGGGTGAAGAGGATAACCCCAACCCCCCATCTCAGAACTTCTTTTCAGTGCAGTTGTCTGAGCACTTCAGAGATGAGGAGAGTGTATCTACATATGTTCCCTGTGATCTGGAGCATAAGCTGCTGTAAATCAGCCCAGATTCCTTCGCTGACAATCACCAAGTTCATGACAACAAGGACCTCTGGATGCCAACTGAGCCAGACCCAGCTCAAGGCAGAGCCAAGTCAGTGTTGACTGTTCTTTGAAGCAGAGCACAGTCTAACCATAAGTACACGTTTGTCTATGCACACAATTCAGCAACACAGTTACAGGTAAACCACAAAAGTTAATTACCTCATAACATGATGTGTTCTGTCCATTAGGTAACAATTCTATGAGCTATATGCAAATACACTCAACATACACATAAGCATATAAATACTGTCCTGAGAAAAATGTCATAACTACATAAATATATTTATAAGTAAATAATTTTAAGCTCTCATTAATTTCATCAAGCAGCTGATACCAGACTTCTGCTGCCCCAGTATTAGAGAAGAAAGGAATTCTCACCTTTTGCTGTGATGCCTTTGCCAAAGTTGCCAGGCAGGTTGGATTTGTGATCTGAAGCAAGCAGAGTGCTGGCTCCCCTATAAATAGTTCTAAACCCCGAAAGAAGAGGGATGCTCCGTTTCACCACAATGCCACAGAATTGCAACACGTGGCTTGAGTTCCTTTTTTACATAGTGGCAGAGCTAAAGGAAAAAGAAAAAAAAAGTTTGGGACTCTCAGGTAAACTTTAAAGGGGAAATGAGATGATGAGATTGTTACAATGACCTTTATGGTATGCCAGAGGCATTTCCTTTCCTGCCTGATTTTCCGTCTCTCTCATACTGCCTGTTCATCATCTGAGAAAGAGTAAATGCAGAATAAATAAACTCCCAAAATTGTCTAATGGGAAATATATTGTGAAGACAGAAAGAGAAAGTGAACCAAACCATATCTCTTTCTACCTGATAAGCAGAAAAGAGATAACTACATGAAATAAAACCCCAGCTGCCACATCAATCAGAAGTAAAAAAGGATAATTCATTTTTAATTGCCTTTTTAGAAACGTATTTGTTCTAAAGACTGAGACTTAGGTCAAAGCCAAAGCAAACCAAAACAATGAGTTCTGGGTAAAGGATCAAAACCTGATATTGTCACATTATTTTATATGGCAGTTTTAAAATATAAGGTATTGCTTTTTCCTTGATACACTGGTGTTACTTTTAGACCTATACTCAAGCATAGGAAAAGCCCCATACAGAACATCCACTTTGAAAGTGAGGAAGAACTTTCTATTGATTTTTTTATTATTATTTGTGAAATAACAGGAAACAACTCACCTTGTTAGCCAACCCAACTTAGTTGATCTTCTTGCCCTGTTCCAAACCTGAATGAGATGATTGAGAAGTTACAAGCAAGAACAAAGACATTGCCCATAAAGGGGAAAAAAAAAAAAAGGTTTGAAATTCAGCCTGGCATGCTTTAGGAGTTCATAGTGACACAAGTCTATCCTGTGTGGTTTCTAGTGACAGGACTATTCCTGCAGCTCTGAAATCTAAGATATAATGAAGTAATTAATGAATGAAAAGATGTGCCTGACCCTTCTGCTGGATGTTAGGAAGAAATTCTTCATAGTGAGAGTGATTGGCCATTGGAATGGGCTGCCTGGGGAGGTGGTGGAGTCACCATCACTGGAGGTGTTTAGGAGGAGATTTGATGGGGTGCTTGGTGCCATGGTTTAGTTGATTAGATGGTGTTGAGTGATGGGTTGGACATGACAATCTTGAAGGTCTCTTCCAACCTGGTTTATTCTATTCTATTCTATTCTAGACAGTGGTCATTCAGAAATCCTTCACACATATAAAACAACACAAGCATCTGCAATGTGTTGCATATTTGGTGCCCTCAAATGTGGCAAGAACAAAAACCATAAGGAGGAAGAACCCAAATGAGCAGTGAGATAATCTGATTATGAACCCCAGCTTGAGGCTTCTGTTTATTGTCACACGTCTGGGAGGCAAACAGCAGAGAGGGTTGCATGCTCTGATTTGAAAGAGGGTAGTTGCACAATTCTGGACTATTGCCAGTGGAATCTCTTTCTCTCCTTAGCTGTCCTCTTCAAAGAAGCATGGCTTGGGTAGGACCACATGCACCTTTGGCAGCTGAGCTTTAACTGTCCCCCATCTGACAAAACACAAAACTGGAGCACTGCAATCTCAGATGGGCCTAACTTCCAGTGTACCCAACCTGTCACCCAGCATCAGCCCCAGACTTCCCTTTACTAGAGTTCACAGCCAGAGCTGGGCAAGAGTAGAATGAAAGGGTGCAGGCTGTGAATGCAGCTTGCTGAAGCAGGTTTGAAATGGTGGCTCTGTCATGGGTGAAAACTGCTCCCTTCACATACTAGATCAAAATGGTTTATGGATTTACTCATGACACAAAATTGATCAGCAACCAGTGAACTATTCATTTGAGGTCCATATCAATAATGTAACAGAAAAGCAAGAGTACTAGACTTCCAAATTGTTAATGCCTATGCATCCACGTGTCCCAAAAAGCTCTAACATGTACACAGTCTTATACACATTGAGAGGATGTCTTTACTGTCTACATCAAGACTGATGTTTGTCTTCCTCACTTACTTGATCATTTTGGACAAATGTCTTCTCAGACAGCTTTGGGTCCTCCATTCACATACCCTGTTTATGTTCTCACTCCTGTCTTAGTAACCATTGTTATTCCAGGCCATTTTGCCAAAGGTGGGCCATGCAGACACTGACACTTCTGCCACTGTTGTTTCACTGTTCAGGAAAAATCACAATCTGAGAAAGCCCATTGAGAAAGCTGTGGCATAAGCAGCTGGGGTACAGGCAAGTGAAAGGTATCCAATATATTCCAGGTGACAAAAATCTCTCCTTCTGATTCTGGTCCCTGACTACCTTTGAAATGTGTGTCAGAAAGAGGCTGGGCTGTGCACCCTATTCCCATTCATTCATTTTCCTCCCAGGGGAGCCTCTGTTACTTGGGCAGGGAAGAAGCCTCAGGGAGCTGTGTCAGCTCCTCTCCTCTTGTAATCTCAGCCCGTTCTGATTGCAGCCTCCAGGAAGCACTTTGGGCAGCTCTCCTTTCACAAATGAGAAAGAGCCCAGGCTGAATCAAGGCTAGAAAACAATTTGTTCCCATATAATTGAATTTCCAGTTTCCAGAATTCCCTGCTGTCCCAACACACAAGTTTGACAGCAAGCCAGCAATGACCAGGAAAACTTGAGAGCAACATTCACCCCCTGAGCAGATAAGTAAGGGCACAAGTGACTTTGCATACACGTTGCCTACTTCTTTCTCAACCCATCTTAGCTTGCCTCTTTGTTTATGTGTGCCTTGTATCATGGTGGGGAGTTTGTGACTGTAATGTCACTAAGGCACAGCTTTAACATCTGCCCAACATGATGGCGGCCTTTAAATACCCGTTCAGGTCAGAAACGTGAACAGTTAATGATGAATACAAATATTAATAGAAAATACATATAAAAATAGATATTTTCAGAGTGTATGCTTGCACACACATGCAGAAAGCCTACCTAATTGCCTTAACTTCTCTTAGGGCACAAATGGAGCAATACACTACCTAAGCATTACATCAAGAACTTTAGATGCCGGTTCTGGAGCACAGACACAGCTGTCTGGAACTTCCATGATGGGATAGTTTGCTATGATCCCTCAGAGGAATTTTTAAATATTAAAACACAGAGATTGTGAAAATATCATTTGATGATGGTCTGGTTTTCCATTATGAGCTCATATATTCTTAAGGGGAAATTTGGAGACGAGCAGCTTCTCTCCCATAATTTTCATCCTACTTCCCCTATGACTCGGAAAGAGAATGCTGGAAACTCTGTGTCCATGTTTTGCTTTCTTCTAATGCAATGGAAAGACTCCTTTCTGACAGAAACAGCCTGCTTGAAAATGGTTTTCCTTTCTTTTGAAGGACAGAAGATTTTTGCTCTGTGGAACAACACAGTTATTTCGCCTCAGTCCATGAAAAAAATCTGCCTAATGTCAGTATAAGGATGATTTATACAGAGTGTATAACCACTATGATTCCTCTATGTGGAATTCCTTTCAGATGTTGATTTGCCAAAGATCAAGTTTTATTGCTGCTATTATTAATGTAGTAGCAATGAGAAGGGGACTCTGATTTTATATATCATTAACTCAGCTGTGATTTGTGTCACACTATCAGGAAATACTGTGTAACATTAGAGTATTAATGACCTTGCCTAAAAGAATTCCAGTTGCAAGCTACTATGTGGACTCAGTGAACCAAGATCAAACCTTGAGAGAAATGCAAAACCATGGAAGAGAAGAAGTTACCCCACTTATAGTAAAAATAAAAAAGATCTAAGCTTTATACAACAGTAATGCATTTGCATTCTAGAAGAGCTACCCAAGATGGGGACTTTGGGTATTTCTCTTGCCAGTAGTTCCATTGACTAAGCTACATTTACATGTGTTTCACAAGCAGAATTGAACCTTTCTTCAGAGGGCACCTAGTTCAGACTTGACACTGTGCTAACTGCTGCCATGCAACTGCTGATCAGGCTCAGGATTCTAACAAGGTAAGCTGACATCTGTGTATGAACTGCATTGACAGAATTTCATAGACTCATAGAATCAATAAGGTTGGAAAAGACCTCAAGGATCATCAAGTCCAACCTGTCACCCAAGACCTCATAACTACTAAACCATGGCACCAAGTGCCACGTCCAATCCCCTCTTAAACACCTCCAGGGACAGTGATTCCACCACCCCCTGGGCAGCAAATTCACTCTTAGTTAATCTGTGTCAATACAAAGTGTAATCATTATGAAAAATATTTCTTTTATCTGCTTCTTATTGCTGTTTGGAAGGGACATAAATTAAAGCACTCAGGGTTATGGCTGGAAGAAAAGGGAAACCATGACAGCTTCCTATTTTTCTATGCAATTATTAATGTGACTGTTGGGTTTTTTATGCTAAAGTCCAGAGACTCAAGCTGAGAAAGCAACCCTATCTTATATGGGATACCAGGAGCTGATAGTAAGATTCAGTGCCCAGTCAGTAGGCATCTTGTTGCATCATTGTCAGAAAATTCCAGGTTCCTGGAGGTGGAGAAAAGACATTTTAAATTAGGTAATAAGAGTTTTAACACCTCTGACTGTTGATGAATGAGGTCATGAATGAGCTCACACAAAGCCTGTTTAGAAAGCAAAGAGGTTTCACAAATGAACCACTGAAACATCCCTCAGCTTCTGAAAGACAAAGAAAATTTCTGAAATGACACCAGTGGTTGCTTTGTGATACAACATTTGTTTATGAAACTTCTGTGAGAGTTACCTTTGCTGAAGTTGTGTGGTACTAGGCGAGACCACAGTATTACCAACCCTAAGTGGTTAAAACTGAGGAGCTTTGACGTGATGATTTTTAAGAACCACAGTAGAATGGGGGAAAGAGAGGGACTGTGGACTGGCAAATCCTCCCTGCTGTTACATACTAGATAACACATTTGGAAGAGATGTGCCTTGGAGGGGCTACAGCCTGGACTCTGGACTTCCAGAGTCCTCAGGTATTACTACTCCAGGGAGTTACTTTTTAAACACTATTTTATCTTCTGATGGTATTGTGTTGAGGATTCAGGGTGGAACCAAGTTACACTCAGCTGATCTTTGCAATCACAACAGCTAGAATCTGATATAGTGGAAAATGAAAGATGAGCATTCAATCTCGTATGTTATCAGGTAAATTTGAGATTTAAGATTAAGAATCTAAGATTGGGAGTTATTAACACTCTAATTAGAGAAATAACAAGATTGCTTGGTACTCATTTAGGACTAATTAAAACTTGATGTGGCAGCATGGGCAGCCTGAGCTACTTGGAGGTGTTTCTGCTCACCACAGGGAGGGTGGGACAAGATGACCTTTGAGGGTTCCTTCTAACCCAATGGAATCTGTAAAACTATGTATTTCAAGATTTTACATAGCTTTAACGTTAGTAAACTGCAAAAGGTAAGGTAATCTGTGAGCGGTTTCTGGAGTTTTGTAGCACGCTCTTTAAAGAAAGCTGAAGGAAAAGCTTCTCCCCCCCCCCCTTTTTTTTTGTCTTTTATTTTCTATTCTTTGTAAAAGACAAATATGCATTAATGTGAATTTATACAGACTTTATACAGGAGAAAAAGGAATATTCTGTATTTAAGGACAAAACAGCTCAGGCTTAATCCTTCTCCCTATAACAGGAAGTCTCAGTGTGGAAGTGAGCGAAAACAGCTTCTGTGCCAGTGTTCACAAAAACCCTTTTTGAGTACAGAAACTACAATGCTTAGACAGAAAAAGTATCTCAGACTTCCCTGCATCTGATCAACGTGCCTGCAGAAATGTCCCATATGGGCAGGCTTTGGCTGAAACACTGGACTTGAGGATGGGAAAAATTTCCAATATGTTTAAATGGATCATGATCAAAGTGTGCTGCATGCCTTCACAAAGTGGATCAGGAGATCTAGATGTCTCCTTTGGCTTATTGATTGAATGAGCTCCCATGTTAGGATTTTTTAATCTATTCTGTGCAGCAGAGGTGTGCAAGCTGGCCCACAGCATGTTCTAAGCTGCTTATAAATGAGTTCTTAAAAGAGTAAGGTCCCCACAGTAGTCTAAAGCTCTCAACAGACATTTGAAATTACAATGGGAAATGTGAAGAAAGAAACCCCCTTGGTTTTCAATATCCACCATATCCAGCATGGAATTTCAAGGACAGAAAACGACTATGTTCTGTTCTCTCTGTGGAATTAGTTTCATGTAGTTAAGCATACAGCAACCATGAGGGAGTTTCACTTGGAAGCATGCAGTAGAATTCATGCTCCTTAAAATTGTCCATTAAAAAGGTGTTCAGAGTAGATCTGATCTGACTTTCAAAACCTGCCTGGATGTGTTCCTGTATGGCCCGCCCTAGGTGACCCTGCTCTGGCAGTGGGTTGGACTCGATGAGCTCTGGAGGTTCCTTCCAACCCCTGACATTCAGTGACTCCGATTCCCAGCTGCAGTGACATGCAGTCTCTTGCAAGGCTAATGGGAATTAGATTGTTTCATACTTAACCACAGCAACTCCACTTCTCGCCACCACACATTTCTGAATGAAATCTTAGCAAAAGGCTTCTTGTTTAAGACACAGACAGGGGTAGGTGCTGATATGCCAGCTGTGAAAGTGGAATAATAATGACAATTTGAAGTTGCATCTCTGTACAGTCCTTGTCCTGAGCTTTCACAATGTTTGCCACCTACATTCCTGACCAGGAATATGTTGTTTCTGTTCATGCCTACTAAATGGTGGCATGAACAGCAGGAGGTGACTGCTTACATTTCTTCTTTGAGCAAGCCAAAAGTGATCATGTAGCTGTTCATGTCATTGTGGGGTGTCTTTTGAGTTTGGGATGTGAACCTATTGACTGTTCCTTATTCAAGTAAGATTACTGGTTGGTCAGTAGCTCAGCAAATGATTTAGGGATCAAAATGAGAAGAAAGCCTTGCATGAGGGAACTTCCACTAAGTACTTTCCCAAAAGAATGATGAAACTGTTTGCATGGAGTGAACACGTTGGTTTCTGCTTACCATCATGCCATGGAGTATGAGGATGTGCCTGGAGTTGCTCATATTGGGAATTGTGGTGTCTTGCTCCTCCCTTGGCTCTGACATCATCCTGAGTAAATGCACCACCACAAGTCCATAGAAAAAGCATCTGTCACATAGATGAATTTGTTGACCAAAGCCAGTAAATTCCTGGATTTAAGCAGGAATGAGATCACTTTTAAATTTGTCTGAGGAGAACCTATACGCAGGAGTCTTCAGAATTGTGACCAGAATATCAATGCTCAACTCAAGTTAAAACTGACTGCTTCTTGCACATATGAGAGCTCACTTGGTCCTGTGCCAAAAGAGGAGAGTCTTTACCGAGTTCTGCTTTCATAGAGGCAGCAAGTAAGAAGGACCTGGTTTTATTTCCTTCAAGTTTATGGGGAGAAGAGGATACTATCCTGTAAGTAAATAAGCTGACATGTGGCTATTGATGACTGTCCTGGTCATTTCCTAACTCTGCTTTTCCCTGAAGCTTAACTTTGTTTTGGAGGGGTGCAGTCTTTACTCTGTCTAGAGAATGAATGAACAGGGTGGAAATTACAGTTAGTCTCCATCCCCACAGCGCAGAGCTGTGAAGCATAAAGATTCATTGGCCTCTACATTCCACTTGACATTATAAGCTATTTGATCCAAAAGTGCATCACTGCATTTTTAACTTCATATCTTTAATTGGCTTTCTCTGTGGCCTCTTTCTGTAGGCAAAATCCCCCAGGACACCCCTCAGGGTACTCAAAAGAAAAATTCAATTCCTCTCTGCAAAGCTAAATGAAGTTACACAGTAAGTATTGACGTAATGAACACACCATGGAGTTTCTTCCTACCTCCACCAAACTTTTGCCTGGCACTAGAAAGTCAATTGAATGTGGGCTCCAGCCACAAATGACATTACTTCCTTTCTGTGGTAACAGCTACTGCTAGGAACACCATATGAAAACTGTATACCTACTGTGACTATTTCTCTGACAGGAGAAAGCCCTGCATTGTGGAATCTTCTTCCATAAGCAGACACCTGACTACCTCAGAAGTTAATCATAGCATCCCTAAAGCAGGAAAAGACCTTTAAGGCTGGGTCCAGCCATAAGCCAACTACCATGACCGCTAAACTGTGTCTTGAAGCATCATGGCTACAGCTTCTTGAACACCTCCAGGGATGGCGACTCCACCACCTCCCTGGGCAGCCTGTCCCAATATCTCACCACTCTGTCAGTAATGAATTTTGTTCATAATGTCCAATCTAAACCTTCCCTGGCACAGCTTAAATCCATTTCCTTACATCCAGTCTCTAGTTACTTGGGAGAAGAAACCAATGTCAGCTTCACTACAAACTTCTTTCAGGTAGTTGTAGGAGCAATAAGATCTCCCTTAGCTATCTCTTCTCCAGCTCCCTCAGCTGTACCTCATATGCCATGCCCCTCAAACCTCTCACCAGCCTCATTGTCTTTCTCTGGATATGATCTAGGATCTCAATGTCTTTTCTACACTGTGGCACCCAGAAGTGAACACAGTACCCAAGGTGTGGCCTCACCAGGGATGAGTATAGGGGCACAGTCACTTCCCTACTCTTGCTGGACACACTGTGATACAGGCCAGAATGTCATTTGCCTTCTTGGCCAGTTGGGCACACTGCTGGCTGATGTTCAGCCTGCCATCCACCAGCACTCCCAGATGCTTTTCCACCAGGCTGCTTTCCAGACACCCTAACCCAAGCCTGTGGTGTTGGAGTTGTTGTAACAAAGTGCAAGACCCAGCACATGGTCTTGTTATTCTGTTGACCTCAGCCCCTCCGTTTCAATTCCTTCCACCTATAATTAATATCTGAGTGTAAGAATCACTTGAGAAAGCTTTAGTCTGACAACTGTACCAATAAATCCCATTGTCAAAGGAATCATTGTTTGCCCAAAGAAACAAGACTTCAATCATATTTAAAGAGTTCAGCAGAAAGCCACTTTTATCAGAGAATGCAGTTCAGTAGAGACAGCTTAACATTCTAGATGGATTGGAAGGAACAGAGATGTAGTAGTAGAACAATATATACCAAACAGAACCCTTCATATGTGAATCTTCTGCTTTTTTGTGTTTGCCTTTTTTTTTTTTTTTCTCCTTCCCCTCAACCAAATAAATTTAATGAGCAAACTACTTAACTACTGTATGCATCCTCATAGAAGGACAATTCCATCTGGATCTGCAGGGAACTTCATACTGGCTGAAAGGGCCAGTCACATTGTAGGCTGTGGTCACCATCATGAGCCTGGCACTGCTCCATTAGCCAGCTGACAGAAGCAGCGCAGATGCAGGATGTGGTATGAAAACAGTCATATTCATGGAGTCACCATACAGCTTCCCACAGAAGTCAATTCTGCACTGAAGTGTGGTGGTTTAAGAAAACAGGAACCTTCCAATTTGCAGTAGAGTTATAAATAACTGAGGGTGAACTTTATTCACAGCTGCCTAATGGGAGGAGACTGGGCACAGCTGTGGGTTTGTGAACAGCATTGGCAGAGCTAAAATCCCTAGCAGTCATGAATTTCCATTGTGACAATACTATGATTACCATGTCACTACATGAGTCCACATTTACATTGCCTTATCCTTACAGTTAATTGTTCATGAAAATGAAGACTGGAAACAAGGACAGCCCCAGAACCCCAGAAACTCTCAGAGACTCTACTGTCTTACATATAAATGTCTCTTTTGAAGGCCTGTGATTGAGCAGGTGGGATAGATCTTCATTCACTTTGTGCTCCAGCTTTATCTACATATAGCAAATCTATGGAAATGGAAAAATGGGGAGAGAAACACAGATTCTACTAAACAGCCTTGATTTTTGTCAAGGCAGTGAAAGTTACATAATCTCACAGAGCACTGCTGTTGTACGTTGTGTCTGCATTCATAAGTGAGCCAGAGACAGCTTTGTTGAGAAAGGTCCCATTTGGCATGTTCAGTAGCATGCTGAGTTTAGGTACAGTTTACAGCTTCAGTCAGAGTCCCTAACAAGTGAGCAGAAAGGGGGTAGAAAAGATATAGGTGCCTTTCCATTAACAGCACATATAGAACCATATAATGTAGGCAAAGCATCAGTAGATTACACTGTATATAGTTGCATACAGGTTCTGTCATCACTATTCATTGTTCAAATACTCATCCATGAGTCCAAGAGACCCTTTACACCCATTTCTCAGTTTCTACACTGTAATAAAAAGTGTATTTTTATGTATTTTATAATCAATATTTCCTGGTGGTGGTATCTTCACACTGCTGTCACTTATTTACAAAGTATATTTACAGGTTCTATTTGGTTGTGGGTATTACATTCCACATATAAAGACAATTTTAAGTAGAGATTTAGTAGAGATCTCACATTTCCAATACAGTGATTCAAATTGGAAATACAGGTGCTGTGATCTATGGTTTTCCCACAAATGGGATCCTGTAGCAGATTAGCTGGGTACTCACAACTTGCTCCTCCGTCCTGTACCTTCCCAGATGCTGTGGCTATAATTCAAGCAGTCCTTGACTTGCAGAGGGCTAGGAGGCCTCTCTATTGTGTGCTCCATTGCCAGGCTGTAGCCTCTTCTGGGAATCAATTCTCTTGGAGCTTTTCCCTTTTCTGCCTTGGTCCAGATGCAAGGCCTGGGTGTAGTTATTGCCTGTTGGGACAAGTTCTTCAGCTGCTACTCAGGCACATTTAGCTCTTTTTTGGGGTAAGAACAAGGCCCAGGTGTAGATGGTCTGCTAGAGCAGGCCCTTCAGCTGCTACTCAGGCAGCATTTGGCTTTTATTGCTTGCTGGGTGAGAACAAGGCAAGTTGCCTAACTTCTTGGCTGGTTTAAATACTGTCCCAAGACAATTAATGCCCTTTGGTAACACAGAACCCTGATAACTGGACCTATAAGATGGGGCATATCCAAATACTACCAGGGGCACACACAGTTCACAGCTGTGTCACAAAGGTAATTACACGTGCTACATGTTTATCTGGACCCCAGGAAGTGTCCAGGTTTGCACATTCAGGGGTACTTACAATGTTAATCACACGTGCTATACATTTGCCTTGACCTTCTGGACCCCGGGAACTGTCCAGGTTAGCACATTTGCAGGTGCTTAGCCCATTGTCTGGGCTAGTGTGGGCTAGGGCATGTTTTGGGGTTTGACCCTTCAGGGCATATACCAACGATTATTTCAGAATAGTGACAATTCCCCCCCACAACAGTTGTTATTTTCAGTTTTGAAATACTAAGACAGTTTTGCTATGTTAGAACCTTAGCTGTTTCCTTCTGAGAGCAGCCAGAGGTGGAGTACACAGCCACTGATTTGCATAGCCTCCTTGGTTATAGTACAGCTTCCAGTTGCTGAGTGGTTATCTAGGGATGTAATAACCAGCTCCAGTCAAAACAGCTTTGTGGTTTCATTTACATGTTAGGGGAAACAGACCAAAACGGTGAGTCAGAAGTGGAGCTCTCTTTATTATGTAATAAAATAGTAAGCTTTTCAAAGAAGACAGAGGTCTGCATTCGCTCTAGTACTTCCCCCAGAACTGCAGGGGGAAGGTCAGTAAGACCTAACTTGGCCTCAAACCCCAGAAGACTGAAATCGGCTTCTTATTGTCACAAGACAGTGAGCTGTTGTAGCAGGCGCGAATGTGAAGCACAGCACCATCATTACACTTAACAAAGTGATAGGTTCAAACAGCCTGTGTGGGTTCACACAGAGACACACACAGTGTGCTTATGCGCACACACACACATTTTCACCTCCCCTGCAGTGTCTCTGATAAAGTTCATGTGATGCAAACTCCCAAGGAAGAACTCCAAAAAACTTGGAATTGTCTCCCTGAAATTCCTCCTCCAGGTATACCTGCCACGTTTCTCTCACTGACAGAAATTTTGTTGTAGGGGGAAAAGTATGTGAAATCGACAGCTTTTCTTACTTCCAAATCACCTGCAGAGACAGAATTGTCCTTTATTTCTGCCAAAAACCTGCTCTTACAACTGTGGTCTTGGCTGGCATCATTCCTTCTCATGCTTCTCCCCTACACTGCACAGCCTGTCCCCATCCTCTCTCCTCCACAGTGTCCCAGATGCCTTCCTTATGTGATAGTCCCTGTCACTGGCTCTCAGTATCTTCACAAGGTCCTTCTCATTACAGACAACCTGGGTTTCATTCTGCAGACCTACTGCAGGCTTGAACTTTCCCAGTAAGAGTCTTATTCCAACAGCCACATGGTAGCCTGACAACCTGAGTTTCATTCTTACTCTGAATTTCTGAGATTCCCACTCTTCTTATCCCTCTTCCCCCCTTCACACTCATTTCTCTCAAGTGCATTTCAACAGAACCTCTTCTGCTTTGAAGGTAATAAAAATAAAGTTGCATGAAATGCTTGACTTGAATCATGTGTTGACTAGGGTTTGTACATTCCAGTTTGCATTTGATACCCATCTTTATCCTTTCTTTGTATTTACCTCTAGGCTTTTGTTCAAGCCCCTTTTTAATCTGTGGTGTTTAAACCAGAATTCTCAGAGCTCAGTGATTTTAAACAAACAAACAAACAAAGCAACAGACAACAACAATGGCCAACAGAAACTGCAGCTTATTTGACCTGTCTGGACATTTTCACTAAACCCAGACCTCATTAACATTTTTGACACCACTACTGGCATCAGACTGCTGAAACCAGAAACTTCAAATGCATTTGTGACATTCAAATTGGGCAACTAATGTGTTTTCCAATCTGACTACAAGTATCACTTCTGATGTGCCAGCTAAGTCATTATGACCAATGCAAGTAGGCAATGATATAAAATGTCATCAAAACCAAATCTTGCCAATGGTTTTTACAAAAAGATCTGATTATGGGAAATGAAGAATTGTTCAAGTTGAAAGCTAGGCTGGCATAAGAACAACAGAACTAAAGTAAATTGAACTGATATAACCAAAATCAGGAACCTGTCCTAAGCAAATGACTTCACTTTGGACAGCCCAGCAAAGGGCACACAGGAGTCTGTACTGCTGTCTGTACCACCCTGCCTTTCTGCCTACGATTCAGTGACAATAATGCTACCTGTTAGTGTAGTGGGTTTCTGTGGCAAGATTTTCATAGTGGTGGGGCTATAGGGGTGGTTTCAGGTTGGATGGGGCTCTGAGCAACCTGCTGCAGTTGCAGATGTCCCTGCTGATGGCAGGGGTGTGGGACTTGATAACCTTTAAAGAAAGAAAAAGGGGGGGGAAAGGAAAAGGAAAGGAAAAGAAGGATTGTGAACAAGAGCCATGTGGCAGGTATTATAAGCAGAAAAAAATACAAGGTAATGTGATTTTGAGCTGTGTTAGGTAATGTGAAAGCAAATTATAGTATGAAAGTAAATTTTTTAAAGTGAAATATAGTGCTGGAATCCACATTCTTTAAAAATGGAGCATGACACTCAGCTATGCCCAAAGCAAAAATTCAATCTACCAAGAACTAGTCCACAGCAGAAACTGTTACCTGACACAACTTCCCCATTCAACATCTTATTTTGCAACTGCCTTCATTGTTTTAATATTATTATTTAAGCATTTGTACCTTCCTTCTGATAATTTCACATTGATAGACTTGGCTGTTCCTATGGAACTCACAAGGTCTCAGTGTGGATTATGAGGGTTGGTAGTGAGAAAATAATACACTGAAAGATTAATTTACCTGACTAAAGTAACACAATCACACCTGTGTTGCTTGTCATGTAGGCAAATGACTTAAAAGTGGGAAAGAAAGAAATTGTATAAAGAATTTCCAACATAAGGATGACAACAAGTCCAAAATTTACTTCCAACTTTATCCTACAGTGAATGAAAGGCACTGATCTTTAATGTATAGCTTCATAGAAAGTTTGAGTAGTTTCAGTCTACTTTCTGGCAGATAAGCCCCTGATAAAGACTCATATCAAGGATGATCTCACTTGCAAGACTAATGTTCACAATTCATCTCAGAATTAATGAACTCCAAAAAGATTCCTAGAAAATGTACAGTCAGTTCTTCTCTTCAGTCTACTTCCCTTTTGTTATTTCTCCCTATACTCAGTTCATGTTTTTGGCTGAATCAGACACCTCTAGTCAGCTGTGCCAATTCCCAAGGCACATGTCCCCAGGGCAGTGCTGCGCTACCACCATGGGGCTCTTCTATGGCACAGGGAGTTGCCCCGAGTCAGAGGGCTTCCAGGATCCAGAGCTAAAACATGATGTACTCCAGATGTACTGACAAGTCTCGACTGATGATCATCCAGTTCCTTTACCTTCAGCAGAGGTGTGTGAGCTCTTGGCTCAGCACCAAGAACATGTGGTTGGGAATCAGAGGCAAACATGGAGAGAAGCAGGACTGTTCCATTTTGCAGCACTGTGCTCCTAGGTGGGCTGAAGCAATCTCACAAATTTACCAGAAGGCTCCAGGAGGCAGCAATGTGGCTCTCCATAGAATCATAGAATGGTCCTAGATAAAAAACTGGCAGTCTCAGACCTCTGGGTTACACCTTGGTGTTGGTTGTCCTGACATGAAAGTGTGTCCCATGAATACAGTCTTTCCATAATCTTTGATTTTACTTTTGTTTTTTTCCTGCTGCAAGGGCATGTTCTAAAAGTGCTAAAGTACTAGCAGAGTCTCCCTATATCACAGAATCACCAAGGTTGGAAGAGACCTCAAAGATCATCAAGTCCAACCTGTCACCACAGACCCCATGATTAAACCATGGCACCAAGTGCCACATCCAATCCCCTTTTGAACACCTCCAGGGATGGTAACTCCACCACCTCCCTGGGCAGCACATTCCAATGGTGAACAACTCTCTCAGTGAAGAACTTTCTCCTCACCTCCAGCCTAAACTTCCCCTGGCACAGTTTGAGACTGTGTCCTCTTGTTCTGGTGCTGGTTGCTTGAGATAAGAGACCAACTCCCTCCTGGCTACAACCACCCTTCAGGTAGTTGTAGACAGCAATAAGGTCTCCCCTGAGCGTCCTCTTCTCCAGGCTAAACAATCCCAGCTCCCTCAGCCTCTCTTTGTAGGGCTTGTGCTCAAGCCTCTCACCAACCTTGTTGCCCTTCTCTGTACTGTCGGGTCACAGATCGTTTACTTCTGTGGTTAAAGAATCAAAAAAGGAAAAATCAACCCTTATTTGCTTTCCAAACCACTATGTTGCACTATGTTCAAAGTTGTTTGATTTTTTTAATCACCCAAGCAACAAGAGCAGTGCTTCACAAACAAGCATGCCACAAGTATATTACAAATTCTACAAACTTCTTACCGTGACTCTCAACCTTTATCTCTCATCTTGGCAAACGCATACCCACAAGTTTCACTGCTGCTAGAGAGGAGCTGTTTTGTGGATCCCCTTGTTAAAACACTGTCAGAACACCACTGACATCGTATTCCCAAATCAGGTTCTCAGTTCTGCAATATTTTCTCTGTAGTCCTTGGGAGTTGGGCAATTTTGACAGCATCGGTGTGGCTTCAGAAAAAAACCGAAACACAAACACATACACATGCAAACCCATATTCAGAAGTGAGGAACAGTATCATCTTCTTGAGGTAAACAAAAATTCCACCTTTTCTTTTATGAATGATGAGAAAGGCACACTTTTCACTGAAAGAAAAGCCTCTTTTTTTTTCTTTTCTTTTTTTTTTTTTTTTGAGACTTGTTTCAGATACAGATAATGAAATAAGCTCTCAGCTTCTTAGCCCCCAGAAGTCAGGCTTTGTTTCATAAAATTTCCCACTGTAGAGATGATTCTTCAATGTAGTGTGTCCTGAATCACAGTCTCCTTTCTCAATATTGCTTTCTATGTGGGTCTCATTCCGATGCTGGCATTATGCACCTTCACTACCCCTGGCAACCTTTGATTAGTGGGTGTCATGACCCAAAGTAGCTTTAAAATATCAGCATTGTTTATTTAAGAGGGTTATTGTTACAGCCTGATTTATTTCACATTATTGGCATGGCTGTCTTGCCATGATGTAGATAAGGGAGGCAAGACAGCATTACCAATGTGTGTATCTGCTCCCTCAAGTCTCTTGCTTCTTACCATGTCTAAATCCAACCAGGCTTACCTGTATGCAATACCCAGTTTGGAAGGTACAGCCTTAAGACAAACCAAAGCAAAACAACTTGGTGCCCTTTCCAAACCCTGAATGAAACAAACCCTACTATTGCTTCTTATCATGTCTAAATCCAACCAGGCTTACCTGTATGCACATACCCAGTTTGGAAGGTACAGCCTTAAGACAAACCAAACCAAACCAAACCAAACCAAATCGGTGCCCTTTCCAAACCCAGAATGAAACAAACCCTACTATTGCCCCAGTTTCTTATGGATTTCTCAAAGGGATGAGGGACAGTCCTATCTCTAGGAAACGCTCTGCTTTCCTGTATTTTTCACAGTAGCTCTAACAATTTAGTCCAAGATTGTCTTAAGCAGAAATTAGAGTGTCATGTTCAACATTTTTATAGGTAACTCCAAATCTGCCCAACCACCAGTTCACAAAATCACAGAATTTCAGGGGCTGGAAGGGACCTCAAAAGATCATCCATTCCAACCCCCAGCCAGAGCAGGATCCCTACACCAGATCACACAGGAATGCATCCAGGTGAGTTTTATGGAGGGAGACTCCACAACCTCCCTGGGCAGCCTTTTCCAGTGCTCAGTCATCCTCACAGTGAAAAAATTTTCCCTCATATTTATGTGAAACTTTCTATGCCTCAACTTCCACCCATTGCCCTCCTGTCCTATTGAGCTTTAACATCTGAAACTTTGTCTAAATTACTAAAATGTTGTTAGGAACTCAACTGTAGAAGGATTTGTACCGTGATTATATTTCAGCAGGCACTCAGATACAGCAGCTGGCACAGGAGAATCTCTCTGCAGCTTGTACAAGCACTGAATTTTGATCAAGGTGTCAGGCAGGCATAGATGCTTGAATGTGACTTCTGGATTCTCTTCATGTTCTGTTGTTTCTGAAACTACTAGGCAGCAAGAAAACAATCCACATTCTGTTGTGTAAGATGTTACTCACACAGTACCCATCTTTTTGAAATTAAGGCTCTGGCTCTGCTGTGTGAGAGTATCTTATTCCACCATTCCATGGATACAGAGAAGTACTAACATTTCGATAGTGAAAGAAAAGCTGCACTTTTACATTGCTTTCTAATACTCTTCCTGTGAGCCCCTAAAGCAAATCCTTCTTAATGTCTGCTTTTCCTTCCAACAGCCTGAGATGGTTTGCTTTGTTTTGTTTTGTATTTTGAAGGATGGACAACTCCATTGTTAATCTTGCTGCATTCACATTAAAAAGGCAAAAGAGTAGAGCTGATGTGATGGGTCTCCCTCACTCAGCATGGTAGTACTTCAGCTGTACACCACCTCACCACTGACACACGGTATGCTGGAGTGTGATATGGTTGCAAGCTGGCAGAGCATGCCACTTGAAGAAATATTCACCTGCAGACCTTCCCCTTGAAGTGACTCCTTAGGCTGGACCCTCAGCTTGTCACATTCAGTTTCCAGCAACAAGAAACTGGGCATGTTTCATCACAGCATATCATGCTGTGATGATATTTGGGCATGATTTCTTTTCTCTGAGTTTTGCAGTACAGACAGAAGGCTTTTTGGGGCAGCTGCCTTCATTTTGAGAGCAGCAAAAAAGTTCCAGCAACTTGGTCTTTAGGACTGCTGCGTGTACTAGGCCTGAGTGGTGGGGGCAAGCATTCTGTACATTTTGTTCCAATTAGGAAGAAATGTTGATCTGATCATATTTTGGGGATGGTTTTGTGATTCATAAATGATCATATGCTTGAAGTTCCAAGCTCCAATGTATCCTGAGTGAATTCCTAATGATATTATACGCTTATTTGAACAGACATCATTGAAGAGGCATTCTTATGCCTGCTGAGTTTGCTTTGCTATGTAATTCCTATGGAAAGATTTGCTACAGGAAAATAAGTGCCATTAAATATATCATGTGAAATGCTTAACTATTGGGCAGTTATGCATATGTGATTGAATTGTTTCTGTTAGTTATCAAAAGGAGCAGAATAACTTGACAGAACTCTGAAACAATGCCATTTCAAATTGAATGTTCTGTTCCTATAGTCAGAACTAGAATCATGTTGGTTATTTGTGCAAGTCATTCTGCTAGTGCAGAGCTAACACCACACAGCTCATTAGCAAGACAGAACAAACAGCACATCCTGAGTACTTGCTGAACATTTCTAATGTAACCAGCATTAGATAAATATGGAATTTAATGTAATTGTTATGAAGGAAATGTGAATCTGAATTATTCTATTCCTTTGTGAATTACAGAAGTGTGAAAAGTTATCTAATAGCTCTGAGATTTATTTTATTGATTTAACTGGAATTAAGCTAATGAGAGTCTGTTATTTTGTTAATAATAGGCACATTGTTCTGACTCTTTCATAAATGAACAAACTAAACAATGCAAAACATTCCAGTCATTACATTGGCAAATCCCTCCAGATAAACATATTGGTGAATTTATGTTATATGAATCACTCTAAACCCTTTGAAAAAAATTGAAATTAGTAAGGGAAGCTGAAATTTAAAACAGTTTTATTCCCTAGGAACCTCAAATGATTGTTTCTTCATGAAAACCACAAGTGATAATGGAAGGTTTTAAGATACACATCCTTTCCTAAGTATTTAGTACTTAAAATTGTTGCTTTTTTGCCCTTGCTATTTTTACCTATTCCAGAAAGATGTCCTTTATGATGACCTTTGTGAATTTTTAGGGTCTATTTTTATCTTCCTGCTTTGGTTCTCTATTGTTCAGTGTTGAAGGCCACTTTTTTCTGCTTCAGCAAGAAAACACTGTTTCTCACATTCACTTTCTTCAAAGTTAAATTGATTGGGACTGGCACTGCAAGTTTTCTATTATTTTGAGGAAAGAGGTCATGTATGGTCAGTTAAAGAACAACTTAGGAAAACCTTCAGTTTATGTCTTTATTTCAGATGCTGATGCTCAAGGACTCACCCACTAGAGGGTAGTAGAAGATAAAAAAAACAGAACTTAGAATTCATAGAATCATGGAATTGTTAGGGTTGGAAGGAACCTCAAGGATCATCCAGTTCCAAGCCCCCTGCCATGGGCAGGGACCCCTCACACTAGATCAGATTGCTCACAGCCACATCCAGCCTGGCCTTAAAAACCTCCAGGGAGGAGGCTTCTACCACCTCCCTGGGCAACCTGTTCCAGTGTCTCACCACCCTCATGGTGATGAACTTCTTCCTAACATCAAGTCTTGATGTCCTCCGAT
Source organism: Picus viridis (assembly GCA_033816785.1). Classification (NCBI taxonomy): domain Eukaryota; kingdom Metazoa; phylum Chordata; class Aves; order Piciformes; family Picidae; genus Picus; species Picus viridis. The sequence goes on along the minus strand of CM066593.1, from coordinate 12,145,858 downwards.
GTGAGCTGTGGCTCATTTCCACCACTTTGAAAAAGTTCAGCTGGTTTTGTGACAAAGTTCATTCAGTTTTTTTCTAAGAGTGCCTGGTCACAGTAAATACACTAAGGTGACACACTGGTGCTACATGTACAAAGGAGGTGCATGTCAGAGAATTATGACCTGTCAGAATCTCAACTTCAAAAGCTATGCTGACAAAGGAAATGCTTTGGAAACTCCAGTGAATGTAGAAACCTTGAGGAACAACTGCAGAAAGTGATTGTCAATGTTGCTTTCAGGCAGGTAGGTGAGCCCACATCCTGAAGCTGCTATTTTCAAAAGTGGAAGTGAAATTTAGCCTAGTGGAAATTTGGTTTTCTGAATGAGGAATGATGTTTTCTAATGGAATCATGGAACACAGAGTGAGAAAAGACTGTTCTATATGGGCCTAAACAAATGCAACAAAAGGCTTACTAACTTTTCAGTGACTTTCCCAGGCTGGAGGGAAGGGCCACTGAATGCTTCCTACACACCAAAGACTGGTTCAAGGCTACAGACCACAGTACCTGGCTAACTTACAGTTTATAATCTCAAGTGCATTGGCATTGTGAAGTGATGGCTTTGTGATGAGCTCAGGAAGATGTACGAATACAGGGAGAGGAAGAAGGTCTTTCATATTGCCTGTCTCTAAGAGCCCTAACAACTTAATCTCTGTTTGGAGTGTACAGAGGCAGTGTAGTGAGAGGGGGAGAGAGTCTGCTCCAGGTGCAGCCAAATCTGATGCTTGCTTTGAACCTTCCCTTGTATTCTATCTCCATTTTACTCTGAAATTTGGCACATAGGCATTTACAAGATCCCACCAGGAACCATACACATGCTGCCTTACCTTGTTACCCCGAGATCCATGGAAAATTCCACCATTTGGGCCTCTGGAGCTTGGTATGTGAAAGGTGCCTAAGGCTTTGCAGTAAAGCTGTGTACAGCCAATGTTAATTTGTCAAACAGCTCTGAAGCTTCACTGCATTGATCACACAGGTCCTTTTCTGGTAAAATCCTATAGGATTTCCTGTGAGGAAATAGACACAAATTAATAATAAGCTTTTCCTCTTTGGGAGCTGCTCCTCGATATACCATATGTAAGAGATACTCTGAGGAAGTGTGGAATCACACTGTGGTAAGAAATGCATGCTCAAAGCATGTGATTCTGATCTGCTACAATTGTTTAAAGAAGCTTGGTCAAGTCAAACTGCTCCCAAATGTAGACTTTAGCATCTAAGAGATGTATTCATCATATTAAAATACCCCCAGAAGTGCACCCAGAGCTTCTAAGTTTAATAAGTATGCATTCTCCTGTGGTGGTCACAGCTCACTCACTTCAACATCATTCCATCACAGAATTTGAAACACACCAGAAGATCTACTGGGATTCTCAGAGACACCTACTAGAAATAGTCCACATGTCTACATTATCTATCTCTATACCACTCTGATTTCTAAAGAAAATCTTTTTATAACTGGAAAAGAAAATGCTTTTATATTATTCAAGCTAAGGAAAATATATGCAGCACAAGCAACAGAGTAAAGTCTTTTTAAGCCTTTAATCAGGTATTATCTGGAATTATTTATTACTCTATTGTCTATATTAATAATTACAGTTTTCATTTATCCTTTTATTTAATCCCATTTTGGGGTGTTTCATGCAAAAGGAGAATGTTTTTGGTTTCAACTGAGTTGGTTTGGAGGACAAATTTCTGTTGTTTTATTTAGCATTGGCTCCTCCTCATTACAGAGTCACAGAGGACAAAAGCTGCTCACTGAACTGCCAACTAAAGCTTTCAAAGTCAAGAATGACAAGTGGGATGTCATGAATAAAGACCACCTGGTGCAGATATTTTTATATTTATGCTTGTATTTTAGAAGTCCTTAGGATCTGGGAATGTGTTCACAAAGGAAGCAGCCATGTCCTGACTATCCAAACAGTTTTTCTCCATAAATGACAGCAGAGCAGGTTTGTTACGTCTCTTGTGGGAACTGTGGACCCTTTTAGTGTTACACGGACAAGGAACTTTGCACCCTGCCTTTGGGAATGCAAAACCTTAAAATCCTGGTAAACTAGTCAGGATAGGGTGAGGGTTGTAAATATCTGAAAAGGCTGTAGAGCCATAAAGCCAAGGCACGGTGGTCTTTGTGGAGAACAAAGCAAATCTGAAGGCAGGTCTTTCCATAAAGCCAAGAAGAAGTGAGAAGTTGACTACTATAACAATCTCATGCAAAATATTCATTTTAACTCATTTCAACTTCCTCACCCACAAGCTTTTCAAAAAAAAAAGGCAAGACATTTCTAAACCAAAACCCTCAAAACTGAAAACCAAGCAACAAAATCCTCCTTCCCTCCAGTTTTGAATATTAATTTAAAAACTTCTGCTTAAGGGATGTGTGAATTATGAAACTGGTGGGTTTTTTATTCCAGAGAGCCATCAAACCCAGAGACAGGCAAAGAAATAAATCTTTTGATGCTTTTTCTAACTCCCATTAAAGTCTCTATTAGGTATAATACCTATTAAGTGGGCAGCACTGGAGCAGCCTCCCGGCATGGTTTTATAGCAGAAGTGTAGAACCCAGTGACAGCTTTGCTGCACAAGTAGAACTATCATGCCTACTTCATGGTTTTATGCTGCTAAAAATTATGTTGCTACAGAAAATGGATTTCTGTTAGAATACCTCAAAAACAGCCTTCACTCAATGTTACACCTCAGAAACAATGGCCTGGAGCAACATCAAATGAAATAAAATGAAATAATCTCTCTCTGAATATTTATTTATTTATAAACCAGAAAATTACAAAAACAAGAAAGAAAAACCAAGGCCCTTCTTGGCCAAAAAGTTAACTACATGTCTTCTGGTGTTGCTTACTGGGAAAGTAGGAAGTCCTTGGGACATGAGAGGGCAAGACAAATATGGTCTGCATCATGAGTCTGTTTTGGGGTAGGCTCGGTATCCTGCCTCTTGCCAGCTGCCATTTGCTAGAGGGGAGCTGCGATAATTCTGTGGTTTAGACTCAAGCTAGATTGGATGGATCTTCCTAAATGATCTGTTAAAAAACAAACTACATTTTATTACAGCAGCATCAAGCACTGCAGATCAGATGGATAGGTTTTGGGGTTTTTAATCCTGATTCCACTCGTCCACTAAACACCGAAGTCATTGTGGGGAAAACATCCTCAAAGGCATGGGAGTTGAAGTAGGAGTTAACTTGTCCTCAAGCAGCCAGCTAGAAAACTTGCAAAAGGCTGTTGCTGTCTGGGATGATTTAGGGGATGTAATAAACATACTGCTGATCTCATTTTTGGTGCAAGCATGAAGCAAAATAGATGTATTAACTCTTCAGGGCATATCTATTTCTCTGATTGCCTGATGCTGGGGACCCTAAAATCCAAATTCAGCTACATAGTTGGTACAAATGTGTCCTTAAATATCAACAGGTTAGTAATGCTGAGATTAAATATAGAATATCTTAGAAAGATTCTGCTTAGGTCATCTACTGAATGACTGAATCCGTTTACACACCTAAATTTAAGCATATAGTTAAGTATCTTGTGGGACAAACATGTTCCATGATACCAGCATGTGGATTTCCACTTAAACTTTTGTGACTGTCCTTTGCATGGACAGAATTTCTAGTAACAAGTCTTCTGGGGAACTGTGATGCACCCTGTACCTCCTATCTGTGTCAGGTATATTGCAGATTTACATCACCTCCTGCCTATAGATTCTTCAGTACAAGAATAGTGAGATTCTGGAACAGGCTGCCCAGGGAGGCTGCAGATGAGGCCTTATGCAGCTGTGTCTAGTTGAGAAGTTTCCCTGCCCATGGTGGGGATGTTGGAGTAGATGATCTCTAAGGTCCCTTCCAACCTAAGCCATTCTGTGATCCTATGATTTAGCAGAAAATGTTTAGCCTCCCAGCTGGCCATTTCACCTGACTGCCTTAGTCTCCCCATCTTTGCTGGGCAGAAGAATCAACTGGACAAGCATCGGCTCAAATGACCCTGCTGGTTCTGCTCCCTGAAGATGGCAATGAAATGTAATGCCTGCTCTGTATAGCTTTATAATAAAAGTTTAAAAAATAGGATGGTCATTTCCCAGCTATTTCCACGGGAGAGGCAACACTAAATCAAGTTCCAAGAGACATTTTTCCTCTCTATGGTATGATTCCATAAATACAATGTGCAGCTTTTAGTAACTACTTTTTAGCATCACTAATGACACTAACCTGGGAGCTTTGTGTCACTGGTGTTTATTTGCATAACAGACTTCCAGCTGAACCTGGCACAATTCCTGTTGCTCAGAGAAGACAAAAAGGAAAAAAAGAAAATGTGTGTGCTGATCAGGATGCACATTTCTGGGGTACCTTCAGCACAGTTCTCTTCTGTCCTCACCGCTGTATCAATAACACTCCATTTGTTCATGGCATAACACTAATCAGCATTCACTGCAGCTGTTCTTTGCCAGTACTGCTATAAAACATGTCGTGGTGCTGTGCATTAGAATATCTCAGCTGCCACAAAATTAGTGATACAACTAGCAACCACCTCTGGGGAGTTTGATTTCAGGTGACATGCTCAGCAGCTATCCCTTCTGTCCCTTCAGGCATATCACTGACTAACTCACTCCATGACTTTCTATGTAGCTGATTTATCACATAAAGTTCACCCCGAGCAGTGGTTGAAACAGGTCCTAAATTAACAGAGTATGCAATCAAGTAATTAAGGATTTTACTGTGATGCATAAACATAAGATGGCTGCTTTAATGCTCATCAGATGAGTAACTGCAGTATTGCTTTGCTTTTGACACATTTATGAATGATCCAGTAACATTACTTCCCATAGTTTCTTATACAATATACACACCCATCACAAATATTGTGATCCAGGGCTCCTGCAGAACCTTCTGTCTCCAGAAGCTGTCTTCCAGCACAGTTCTCGTTCTGAGAGTGGCCCATGACACCATTTTCAGCCTTGAGATGATTTCTGATGGATCACTGATGACTGCTCCTCCATCTGCTGCACTTCCACAAATGACAGCATGACATGATGATTCACCAGTCCTGTGTTAGGAGATTACAAAAGATATGTTTTAAAGGCCACAAAAATGTTATTTTTACATTTATTCAGAATAGTATCTCCTGTATATTGCAGCTGCCTGAGGAAAGACATTAACTATTCTTCCAGCTCCCCTTACTGGAGAACTGGTTTGGCTCTAAGTTTGGATTCCAGTATGTATCAGCCACAGAGGAATATCAGTTTTATGCTGGCTGCTGTCGTCCCTAAAAGCCATTATGCCAGGATCGTTGAAGTTCATTGTATTTTCTTTATTCCCTCCTAGAGATGTCACTTTCATATGCTGGAGCTAATAACACAAAGTGAGCATATGGGCAGCCCCTCCTTTCTGTCTGAGCAGCAGCAGTGATTCAGTCTCTACCATCACAAGCTGCTTTTGGCAGAGAAGGGTTTGTAAGCAAAAGCAGTTTACAGGTTGTCTCATCCAATGATGAGAAGTGAAGTATTACTGCCTGATTTTCCCCATAAAGCTAAATTTCCCCCAAAATATGTCTCCTCTTCCATGATCTTATTCTTTCCCCACTTCTTTCTCCCACTTCTTTCTCCCACTTCTGCCACTTAATTGTGTTCATCTTCTTCCTGAGACAGGAGCAACTCCCATTCCTGATTTTTACTGAACAAGGTGCAATGGTTTAAAGGAAGGGAAGAAATTCTCTGATGAGTCTACAATGTCCTTTCCTTGTACCTGGAACAGCTACTCTCAAAGGCTTCTGCCTAGCAGATGGATCATCAGTCTTATTTCCCATAGTTCCTACCCTCTTAGCATTTTTGCAGCAATTAGCAAAATGGTGTTGCTACCTACGGAAGAAAGAAGGAGATATGTTCATTAAATTGTACCATGCATCTGCTTGCATAATTGATTGCATTCTTCTGCCAAATCAACTAGTTTAATTATAAGCAGTGACTACATTCAACCCAGATTTCTGCCTGATTTCTACTATCTTTCAGCCTTTCCAGCATGTTAATTCCCTTACTGTACCTCTGAAGATGGCCTGGCAGTGTTCTTCAGACCTGCACAGCCTGGGTAGGTATGCCTCAAGAATTATAGGCATTCACAAGCAACAGTAATCTTGCCATCAAACTGAAACATCTCTGTTTCAGTGCTCCAAGTCCCCTCAGCTGTTAATTCTGGTGGTTCTGGTCTGGCCTCCTAAGACACTATCTTCATGGTTTTACTTTGTAGTACTCTCTGTGAGCATTTGGATTTGTAAGACATTATATCAAACAGAAATTGCTTAAGTCATTCCAGAGGCATGTTCAGATCCTGAAATGATTTCCCAGTTGTATCTCTCTTCAATGGATTTTAATACAGAAGAGGAGAGAGAAGCCTATTTTGAGCAGTGGGGCTAGTCCCCTTAGAAAGCCTAGTGGGAATTATTCAAGCATCTTGCACTCATTTTGCTTTTGTTTCCCACTGATAAATGCATTTGCAGCCATTCATTTAAGGAAGAGATAATGCCACCTTATTTAGGTAACATCTCTAACTATGATTAATGAAGATCTAATTGAAACACAGCATGTTCACCCAGTCAACACAGGCTTCCTTTCGTCTATAGCTTTCATTTACACTTCATATCGTTTAGAAAAAGCAATATACTGCTGAGTCAACAGCAATATCATGCAAATGGATGTTTTGACAGGGAAGTGTTCTTTCTTGCAGCAGATCAGCTTCTTTGACATTTATTTTGCTCTGGAAAAAAGTAAAGCAGTGATTGTTCAGTTGTGCTGAATTAAGTATGTGACACTATCTTGAAAATACACAGCTTTCTCAATTCTCCTTTTATCATGGTGCCAATCAGTGTACCATTTCTGCACAATTAAAGCCTTTTTGAGACGTAATTCCTACTATTTTCCTCTTGGGTTGTGAAAATCTGAGGTTTTTCGCTTAATGTAATTACTGGTAATACTGTTCACTTCTGAAGTGTCTGCTTCCCACATTGCTGTCTTTCCAAGCCCTGTTAGAAAAACTGTCTCTGAAACTGTGACTCATTCTCCACTCAGTGAGGGAGCAGAGAGCTGGTGTCCTCAGCTGCTGCAGCAGTTGTGGGTTGAGGAGCACTATAGGCTTGGTGGAAGCTCTAAGGTAACTTTTTTGTCCACAGCACCATCAGGGCCGCTCTTCCTCAGCAACAGATAAGGCAACAGGAATGGTGGGTTTAAGAAATGGAGAGAAGGAGGCTTCTCAGGCTCTCCAAGTTGTCTTAAAGAGGTCCTGTCTGTGGAGACAAACGTGAAAGCTTGTCACACTATTCAGCCATTTAAAGCATTTCACTTCCCAAAGTGCCTCCACCTAAAATCAGTATAGGAAACTCCCTACTGAATGGCATATTTTTTTCCAGCTGTTCTTCTTTTCAGGCTAATGTTTCTCTTCAGAAGTATCTGTAATCAAGTTTAGCTTATCTCTTGGAGAGTTGCAAAAGAAAATCTGGGAGCACGTTGTGTTTGCAGTGATCGCTGAAGAAAGTGCAATATCAGGATTCCCCCAGCAGAACTTTGTGAGCTCGCAGGATCTCTTCAGGAAGATTGCTTTGAATGTACCAACCCTAAACCAAGCAAAAGGCAAATCCTTACAGAAATGAACAGAAATTCCATGTAGTCAATTAGTGTGTGCCTCCAGAATGCAATGAAAATTCATCTTTAATGCTGTCATAATTAAAACCATAGGCACATTCTTGCTTACCTGGCTCAGCCCTCAACCTTGCAGTCTAAGTATTCCAGAATGGGAATCCACCATTTCAGCTCTTCCCTAGTCTGATGAAAGTCATGATTGAAACTCTGATCTTGGTGCTGTGGATGATGCTTAGTATCATACCGAGCCATACCAGAACTGCAGACCCTGTCAGATCTGATTGCAGCCTGTGCCACAGCCAGCTGCTGCAGCTCACACCATCACTGCTACAATCAGAAGCGGAAGCAAACTGGTATTTTTAGACTTTTAAACTGACATAAACAATTGCCACTTGCTTAGAATAACTGGGAAATTTCTGCTTCTCTCTGGACAGCATCCATCTCTCTGAATAAGATCATACACTGCTACTAAGGTGTAAGGAAGTTCCTTACACTAAGGTGTAAGGAACCAGCACCAGAACAAGGGGACACAGTCTCAAGCTGCAACAGGGGAAGTTTAGGCTCGAGGTGAGGAGAAAGTTCTTCACCGAGAGAGTGATTTGTCATTGGAATGGGCTGCCCGGGAGGTGGTGGAGTCGCTGTCCCTGGAGGCGTTCAAGGGGGGACCGGATGTGGCACTTGGTGCCATGGTCTAGTCGTGAGGTTTGTGGTTACGGGTTGGACTCGATGATCTTCGAGGTCTCTTCCAACCTTGGTAATACTGTGATACTGTGATACTGTGATTGATCTCTTTAAAGCTCAGAGCATCCCTGTAGATAATTGCTTAAGGTCAATATCTTCCCAGATGTCTCTCTTCCAGTCAGTAGTTTCAGTGTTTTCACCAATGTAGTTTCTTTCCATGTCACATTCTGCAGAGTTTAGTTCTCAGCAGGTAAAACAAAGTTATGAATTCCTTGCACATACTCGTGTTTAATAAAATTTATCCTACTGCCTGCAGATGCTCTGTGCTGTATTCCTACTCTTAAGAAATCTTTAGTAGTCAGGTTTCTTGCAGACAGATTCTGTTTATGAAAAAGAAATAATAGCCTGCAGCACAGAAGTCTGGACACATTAATTGCTCAGAAATGGCTTCAAACAGTAATTTGTTTCTAGGGTCACTTAATCATTTCAGAAGAAAAACAAGAGAAGTGGTGATGGCACTATAGCTGTGAATGGCTCATGAAGCTTCACCCCATACAAATAGCTTCTCTACTTGTGCATAGCAGGTATAGCCACCACTACCCCCATGGCCTTGCTGTGGTGAGTTCAGCAGTCCCAGATGATTGTAGCCATCAGAACCAGAGGCTAAAGCTGTGTAAGGGGGCTGGTGCATAGATAACAGTGGTTCATGTGTGTCTGGGAAGCAGGAATTCCTTCATTAGCTCCAGCCACTTAAAGCAGAGCTTGAGATTTAACACCAAATGTGCCATTTTCTCCCTGAGGTATGCAGTCCTTGGATGGTAAAACATCTCGGGCAGCAGTAGGATGCAGAGTATGCTGGAGATTAGTGTTTTTCTAGGAGGCTCTTTTCTCTACCACATGCTTACACTTGGAAGATGAGGCTTCAGGACCTATGTGGGAAATTTGCTTCTAATTTGTATGAAATACGTCTTTTCCCTGACACAGTCTCCTTTCCCCTTGGAATGGCAGTGAGGAGGGAATAAAGGCAAGTGGGACTTCATACATTGACACATCAAGGATATTATCCTCTTGTGGACCTGAGCTAGGGCTGATATGTGTTTGTTGGAATGAATATTGTATCTATTTTCCCTAGACATACCACACACATTTAACAAATAGAACTTGAAGCATCTATGAAGAAAATTGTCCAGATACCAGCATTGCCTCCATTAGGTACTTCAGAGCTAACTCCATCAGGAGTGTGTTGGGACAGATAAGAACTCATTTCCATATGTGTGCAATCCAGTCATACTGTGCTGCTGGGAGAAAAATAAGCCTAAAACCATTATGTCTTTCCTCAAAGAATTTCAATTGGAGGATGAAATTTGGGGCTGTAATTGGTGATTTTGTTTACTTTAAAGGGGCAGTTTTGTGCTTGCTTCCTCTCTCTCCAACACCAGGTCTCAAAGTGCTGCAGGGGGTTTGCGATGAATGAGATCACCCAGAACCTCTGCCCCAAAAGTCTGTCTGCCAGCACACAACTGGAAGTGCTGCTTAATGTATAATCCTGCTTGCCAGTGTCAGTTAGGAATTTCTTGACCTCTGGGACAACATTAATTAAAAGAATTTAAAATATCAATCTTCAGCACAAAATTGAAGGTCTGGGGAAATGGTCCATACTGGATTGCTATTAAGTCTCTCTTCCGCTCAGTTGTTTCTCAGCAATCTCAGAGGAGAGCTGCAATAATGTTACCTCAGTTTCACATCCCAGCAATTAACTCCTGACGAGCAGCAAAGATTGTTGCAGATCAAACGGTAGGGTTGCAACTGGCAAAGTAAAATCAAGCCCCTCCAACTCCACAGGCTGCTGCCCATCCCACAGCTTCTTTAGCCAAGCTGTTCACAATTTGGACTTTATAAATTTCTAAAATGGAATAACTACTTGAAGGAAATCAGCCAACAGGGCAGAAATCTGGATCATTTGTGCAGAAAATGTGAAGTCACTAGTCTGCCCCCGCCCCCTAAATTTTCAAAATGATCTGTTGGAAGGCTGAGAGTTGGGTTAAGATGTCAATTAATTCTCAGAAGAGGAAAGCTAAGCTTGTTGGTGAATGCAGGGATGTTGGATGCAAGAGGGGAGAAATCACAATACTCTGTTCATGCATTTTGGACCATGCCACCAAGCAGCAAAGGTTGTCATGTTATTGGAGAGGCAGGAACACATCCACGCTTGCGTTGGTACCTTCATCCTTTCTCCATGGGAGGTACCTTGATACTGTGTTTTCACCAAACTTTCCCTGGATCACCAATTGCTTAAGCTGAACAACATGGCCTTGTGGACCTGTTCTTCCTCTGAAAAGACAAGTTCTTCCTTTTAATACAATACAATACAATACAATACAATACAATACAATACAATACAATACAATACACCAGGTTGAAAGAGACCTTCAAGATCATTGCATCCAACCCATCAACCAATCCAACCCACCTAAACAACTAAACCATGGCACCAAGCACCCCATCAAGTCTCCTCCTGAACACCTCCAATGAAGGTGACTCCACCATCTCCACGGGTAGCCAATTCCAACGGGCAATCACTCTCTCTGTATAGAACTTCTTCCTAACATCCAGCCTAAACTTCCCCTGGCTATCTACCATTTTTACTTTGGGTATGGTATCTTTAGCTGATACTCAAAAACTCTTTTTCTTTTTTTCTTTCTCTTTTTTTTTTCCTGAAGAAGTTTTTTAAATCTTTGCACTTGCTTCTTCTTAGAAGGCCAGAAAAGGATGTGAATTTCTGGAAGAATTTTTTTCCATTGGTTAAAAGTGAGTAGGGATATGAGTCCTAAGTGTATTTCCCCAAATGAGGTCAGAAGAAAGGACAGGTTTCTACAATAAGAATAGAATAGAATAGAATAGAATAGAATAGAATAGAATAGAATAGAATAGAATAGAATAGAATAGAATTAACCAGGTTGGAAGAGACCTTTGAGATCATTGAGTCCAACCTATCATCTAACACCATCTAATCAACTAAACCATGGCACCAAGCACCCCATCCAGTCTCTTCCAAAACACCTCCAGTGAGGGTGACTCCACCCACCTACCTGGGCAGCACATTCCAACGGCCAATCACTCTCTCTATGAAAAACTTTTCCTAAGCCCAAGATCCTTTAAGTCCACCCTCAGCACTTTGTATCACAGGGCTGTAGCTCCACTGGGTGGAAATGTTTGGCTAAATATATTCTGGGGAGAAACCTGACCTTGTTTCTCCATATGCAAAACAGCTACAGCTTCAGCAGAGCCACCTCATGCCTCTGCCTACACTGCTTTAATTTGTGCTCTGCAGAGCCCATGTTAAGAGGGACTCTCGCAGTGGGTGGGAGTTGCTGCCACAGCACACTTTCTAAAAGAGAGGTGATGTCCACAAGCAGAGGGACCAGAAGGACTAGCCATCAGAAGGAAGGCAAAAGAGTATCCAAAAAAATGGTACTTGCTCCATGACAGTTTCTTCTTTGAAGGAAACTTCTCTTTGGCCAAATTGTGAGTGATCCATGACTTAGCAGAGTGGAATGAATTCCTTGTTTCCTCATGCTCCCTAGAGATGCTGTGTTCCAAACCAGTTTCTGCCAAAATATCACAGCCATCTGTTTTGTCTGTACATCTATTGCTGTATTTTTTAAGTCCCAGGAGTGGGGTGGACTGCTACAATTTGAGTTATCTTCAGTGCTCCCACTGGGAATGCCAAGGAGTCCTATGGTGCTCCACCTCTCTGAATTTCAGAGGGAATAAATATAAAATTCCCTTGGATACAATTAAAACTTCAGGTTTTAATAATGCAGAACTGGGTCTCTCACTTAATGACAGCTTATGCGTTGACACAGCCCCACAAAGTGTTTCAGAGGTAGCTCATCTCACTTTCCTTTCCATTCTTCTCCAGAAAGATAGAAACGAAACATCTCTGTGTTTCTCTGTGCCCTCATTGCTTTGCTTCACCCATGAAAGTAATAGGAGCAAGGAGGCTTCTTCTGTGGTTCCAGGTGTAAGACAGAGCAGCTTTGCTCTAGTTAGCACAAAGCTGGTCAGGAACAGGCAAAACAAGGCCTCAGCCTCCGCACTGAAACACACTGGAGTAGCACAAAATGCCACAGGGAAGATTTTCTGGCATTACTGTCTTGAGCAATAAGTCATTGTGGTGGTTTTAGGCCGTGCCTTTAAAATTTAGTTACAGATTTCGAGCAGAAGAGTAGAAAAATATAATTATTATTGGGTGTAAAAAGGAAAACAAAAGGTTAACTCTAAACAAATTCATTGGGTAAATATCTAGAATAAGAGGAGCTGTACCATAACAATTCTTCCCTTTTTGCTCTTCTGATCTCTGGCTGTTTTGCTTCACTTGGGAGAGATAACCTGCTTATCAGCTGGCTTTGGCTAAGTCTAACTTCTCTGCTGCTTTCTCTTGTCCCTTTTGTACAGGGGGTAAGGGGGTGTAGGGAGGGAGAAGCTAGTAGCTTCCCTGGTCCTTGGCCAGGGGGATCCTTGTGCTGTTTATTAATTGTAAATATCTGTGTACTATTGTAAATCCTGTATATTTTGTATATATTCATTGCATTGCATTCCATTGTAGAGTGTATTTTTTTGCTTGTAAATACAGCTTCATTTGCTTCTAACTGAGTTGGTCTGGCAAAAGTTAATGCTGGGGGAAACTTCAACCCACCACAGTCATCTTGTCCTGGGGCATTCCCTGGGAATAATTCCCACCAGGTTAGATGTCTTTTTCATGCAAATTAAGTGGTATAAAGGAATCAGGCTTCTACCATGTTTCCTCATTAATCTTCTGATAAATGCACAAAGCTATGATGATGACATCTGAAAGTATGTGTGTTTTCTCAATTGCTAGTAATGCTCAGTGATTAATTCCTCTAAGCAATGGACCTAAGTAGCAATGGCCTGTTTCCCTAGGAAGCATTACAAGCCCCAGAGAAAGCCTTTATTGGGTTAAAAGGCTCCCCATCATTTGAGTACTCTCTTCTCTTTTCTTGAAAATAAAGAGAGAACTAGTTCAGAATTCATAGCTAGCTCTGTAGGAAAGGGAGTGACATATAATAGGAAATAAGTAGGTTCCATTATCTGAACTAGAGCAATAATCTCAGATGGATTAGTAAAATCCAGCAGTTGCTATCCCCACAGGACAGAACTGCTGAAATGTCTCTCATCTGCTGGTGCCATGCCAAAGAGGAAGAAGTACTTTTCATGCAGTGCAGTTCAACAAAACTGACAGCCTGAAGCGAGGGAAGGCCAAAGATGAATGATAATGTCACAAGATCTAAAACCCACTTGGAGCTGTTTAATCCCCCCAAAGGAAACATTGAGAAGCTGTTTCTGCTTATTCCAGTTGATTTGGTTCTGTTCCTCATATTTATTTCTTTTTTCTTCCTCAAAAGCTGCATTTTACTTTAAGGCTAAATTGCAGGAATTGGAGGTGGTGATAAGCAATTCCTCTGTGCTCCTTCTCTTAGGCTCATTCCACTTGCTTATTTTTATCTCTCTTAGCTTGTGTCAGCCTCAAAAGGAGCAAATGCATTGTCCTTTTAAAATTTCCTCACGTGTATTCACAGGCAAATGGACTCACAGCCTGCCTCCAGACCAACAAAAAGCAGCTTGGGTTTTACTGACAGACTCTGCAATCAACTTAAAATGGTAGAAGCTGGCTTTCTGCTTGGGTATAGACCCCTAACGTATTGTGGTGTTCTGCTGTTCCACCATTTCTACAGTGACCTATTTCTGATTAGCAGTGATTATTACATGCTGGAACAGTCTTCCTACTCATTGCCTTATTCTTCACCCGTCCCTGCAGACTGTTTTTCCTCATCCGATTTTATTGGAAAGTCTTTATACTATTCCTAGTCACTTGAGAAAATAGTTGTCTGTGTATTTTGGGCATTGGAGTGAAGTCTACATTTTCCAACTCTACATTAACCCATACCCTCATCTTAGGGTCATACAAGGATTGCTGGCTCTGTCCCTTCTTCCTCTGCTGTTTATGGGGTAGTCTGAAATTGCTGTTTCAGTGAAGGCTTTGATACCACTTGGAAAGCATAACTGACACGTGATACTTCTCTGGTAGCAGATCTTGAGCTGATCTGCCACAGCCCCAGCAATACTTGTGCAGATCTGCCCTCTTACAGTCTCTGTACAGTCATGACTTAGTAAGAGCAGTCTGTAGTCAGAAGGCTTTACACGCAGGAGGATCATGAAACTGAAACGTATTGGGCTTTTGAGTATGGCACAGGAGAGGAGCATGTGTCTTGTCATGGCCAAGAAACGGTCCAGCTAAAGGCTTAGGGTGGTAAGTGGGATTTTGTCTAGCTTTGTGAATTTTATCTAGAAAGATTACTTCCATACTGGGTCCCAGTGAAACAATTCTCGCAGACATCTTGTAACATATGCAAATTATTATGCCTTCCTCTGCAGCCTTATTGTCTCTTTGTTTCATTTGCTCAGCATACACTTCTTGCTAACAACAAATGTCCAGAAATATCACTGTGCCAGGAAAACAAGTTTCATCAAAGCAACAGATATGAAAGTTTTCAAAATGCCAAGTCCTGCGTCCAGGGCAGTGCTTGGCACAGCTGGACAAAAGCACCAAGGGAAGGAAAATTAAATGCTGGCTGATGCCTGAGGATGGAGAAGGAACTGACAGCAGTTGGCTATGCCACTCTGAATGGATGGGAAGGCTATGCAAGGAGGTTAACGATAGAAGATGGTGTCCATTGAGCATATTTGCCAAAGCCAGTTATTGCTGGATGTATTCATATGCTCAGCAACAGTTACCATCTTTTGCAACTAGATTTCTTCTGAACAGACATACAGCTAGATGCAGACCTAGTTTTGAATGATGATTGTCTTCATTGCCTCAACGAGACTTTGCAGTCATATTACTTAAGTCCATTAATAACTCCTCCTCTTTCCCAGAAGCTGTCCTCTCCTGCTGTTAGTTAACATTTTGCTGTGAGGTTTTATGAAGCAAATGCCACTTTGGTCTGACAGTATGATTTATTTGCTCTGTTCATTCACAGCAAACACATGCAGTGCTTGCCTCTCCACAAGAAATACTTTTTCAAGGTATCTGTTGACTCTTCTCACTGATCAACCACAAGGTACTAAACACTTCATATTCAGGGAACTTTCTTCTTGGTGGAATCCTGGTTCCTCAGGGCTTTCTTGTGTCATCACCTCCACACAAAGGAGCACAGTTGAGCAAAAACTAAAGGAGTGATTTTCTGTCAAGAAATGAGACAGAACTGTAGTTTTTCCAGGCTTACTCAGAACTATAGCCTTTGTTGGGTTTTTTTGTTGTTGGGTTTTGGTTTGGTTTTGTATTTGTTTTTGGTTTTTAACTTTCCAGCTAAATAAAACCGTGTACAAATGATGTTAGAATAATTCATGTTCATCATTAATGTGCTATAAATAAAAAGAGCTGTACCCAGGGCTCTGGCCCCAGTGACATGGCTCTGCTACGGTTATTACGGTTCCTCCTGTGATCAGACCGGAATGGCTGGGATTGCACCAACTGGGGCAGAGACCATGGTTCAGTATAAATACAAAATACATCAGAAGGTCATGTTTAGGCTTGCTTAGCAGTTCTTATTGAATGGTTCTTGTGGGCCATAGGCAGAGCCACTCAGAAAATCATCACACTTGAAGTTTCTACAAAACTGTAAAGAAAGAAACAGATTTTACCTAATATTTTCCTCACCAAAATGACTGATTTATCCCTCTACAGGAACTAAAAAATACTGGAATGTTTTTATAAAACCTGCAGTGTTTGTTCTTGCTCTCAGAAATGCTGCTGGGTACCTTGTCCATGTAGCACACTTCTACACAGCTGCAAAAATCACCTTGCAGAGAAGTGGATCACGCACCTTGGCTCAGCTCGGACATCCTCAGTAAGAGGAGGGACAGCCTTATCTCAAAGTGCCTAACTTTCCACTCCAGAAATAACTCCACTTTAACACAGGGAATGTCATCCTTCACCCCTAAAGCCTGCTTATGTTTTTCTTCCAACCAGAATTAAAAGCAACACTCAAACAAATACACATTTAAATAAATAAATAAATATGTACTTAGACCACCAGGAATTAAAATTCTGTTCATGCTGCCTGAATCCTATTGCTGTGACCACCATGAAAGCACTGCTGCTGTATGGTAAAACACACTGAGGTCAGAAGCTAGTGTCATGTTGTTTTACTCATGTGTAAAAGCTCTCCGTGCTGAAGCACAGGTTGGATCTCTGCTGTCACTGCCCTCTGGTGATCTGAAGGTTGAAGGCTGTGAGTAACGTCCTGCTGCTGTCAGTTGGCATTACATTGTGTGGGGAACAATCTCACACTTCATTACTCCATCCTGCATGGGTGCAGTATTGGCAAAGGTTGAAGGACATGATTCAAAGTGCTATCTGAACAATCTGGTGCAGCCTGGCAAGCCCTGTATTCCTCATTCAGCAGCTAACTAAACCAGCATCTTCACTGGGATCTGGCAAGGCTGCTTTTTCCTGTTCTGATAAAGTGAGCTACAATTACCAAGAGAAAGAAACAAATTTTAAACCCAGTGTGTTTTCTTTGCACCGTTAGATGCAAGCCACATAGTTTAGAACAGAATGTTCTGCTAACCTGTGTGTTTCTGTAGCTCTAAATACTGTAGTGCTTCTTTCTCAATGACAGCAAGGTAAGAAGAACCAAACTGAACATTTCTGCTGCAAATTCACCAATAAATCATTTTTCAGTGGATGCTGTACTCTTTCTGTCTGCAATTGTGGATATTAAATTTCCACTCTGAGTGGAATTTATGCAAGTGCTCCTCTATGGGATCTGAGTTTCAAAGTAAAAGTAGGGAAATACCTGCCTTATTTTCCACCTTTAAGTATCTTGTCAAATCCAGTGTTATTTTTACGGGATGGAACTTCCTAGAGTCAAAGTGACACTTCCCCTTTCTTTGAATTTGCTTCATGAACTATTAACCCACAGAATGTGAAGAAGATGAAAGATGCTTTAAATACTGAAAGATGCTGAGCATTTGCTGAATGCTGAGGTCTCATAGTGGCAACTGAATTCACAGAAAATGAAGATGATCTGAAAATAAAGCCCATTAGCTTCCATTTGTTTCTTCTAGACCATCTTTCAATTCAGAAACAAAGAGTAGCACTGCTGCTAGGAGGGCTGTAACTATGACTAAAATACAAAGTACAGAATGCTAACTTAGAAGGGAAAGCTGCATTGCTTTGCCCATTCTGGGGGATTCACCCAATCACTTACAGCTTACTTTTCACAACAGTGACATTTTTGAAGGAGTGAATGTATTAAAAGAGAGTGTTAATGTCAGACAGACTTGGGTATTTCAGTACCCTCAGCATAACTGTGAAATGGACATGACAAGCTTGCATGCACCTGACTGCTGTGACAGAGATCACTTCTGTGAGGGACTTACCATTTCAGTAGTGTTTCTGAAAAATACAACCTGCCCTGTCCCCAGGAATCTGTTACCAGCACATTTGATAACAAAAAGTGAATTATGAAAACAATGAGTAGCACCAAACACCTTCACAGATTTGTCTTGAGTAAAACATTGAGACACAGAAGATCTGCCTCCATCCACTAGGCATTTTGGTTAACCTACAGCAGGACTTACTCTCTCACGGAGTTCAACACCAGCTCAGAAACAACTTTGATATCTGCCCAGCATACCCTCCATACACAGATACCATCTTGGGCCCAAAAACCAGTGTCGCCATATGATGTTATAGCTGAGAAAAATCTCAGAGCCAGCCAAACACCCTATCTGGAGACCTGATCTGCCACAGCTCTGAAACTTCCAGTTGTGGGCTTAATTAATACTGCTATTGAATAAATGGCAGTAAATGCCAAGTGAAGTTTAGTCATTCCAAATCAACTCACTTATTAAACAAACACACACAGCCCCAAAACAAAACAAGCCCAACCCACAAAACCAAACCAAACCAAACCAAAAAAAAAAACCCCACAAGCATGTAAAACCACAGGGGACAATATGTTTCACTTCATTACAAGTGAAACATATTTTCACATATGCAAAAATCAAATTAATCTCTGCTTCACCTCTTCTTTGTTTTTTTTTACTTGATCACTAGCATTCATAATTTCTGTAAACACTTACTGTTTCTTATTTTAAAGAGGGTAATTTCACACAGGTCTGGCTACAAATAAGATTACATCTGAAGATCCTTGAAATGGCTTATGTGCCACACAGAAATAAGAAATAGCTCTGAAGTCCTCGTAATGTAAAGTAGAGAATAGCAGATCATTAGAAACAGTGAGACTTGGAAAACTGCCAGGAAAACTCCACTCTGCCTTTTCTTCCTGCTGTAAGATTTATTTGGTGGCACTGGCCCTTCCATTAGCTTTGCCTGTTTTGCAGGCAGCAATTTTGTCAAAGGGAGTCTCCAGAGAATACTTTAGCCACATTGTTTAATCACAGCAAAAAAGTGCTTCAAAGAGAGAACACTGGGAAAGAACTTGCATCTATTGGAAAGCTGTGGGAAATGCACAAATATCTTTGCCAGTTTTTAAGAAGTCACAACAGACAGTGTTAATGTCAAATGTCTTAATTCTTCACTAATACGGGATAATGGATGAGGTACTGAAAAAATCTGAGCATCTGAATGTAGAAGTTACTGAGTTGGTTTCCTACAATGGCACTCCAAGAAACTGAACCAGAGGCATATTGAAAAGAAAAGAAAAAGATCATTAAAGAGAAAAAACACCATAAGGTACAACAAAAGGGTTGTGATGCTATTCAGTCCTCCTGTGGTGTCCTCCCAGTTCTGTCACACTGGCTCCTAGCTACTTGCCCTCAGTCTGCACCACTGACACACATCCAGTGATGATAATCTTACACAAGGAAAAGAACAGCTGTACCAATCCACCAGCTCAGTGTCTTGCCTCAACAGTGGACAATACCAAATAACTAGAGAACAGAATATGAGCAATCTGCAAGCTTATCTTTGCAACTTGCTATCTGCTTACATGTTTCAGACCACTCTTTGAGAGTAAGGAACTTGATCTGGAGCTGTGAGATGCTTAATCACTCCTCTTTACCTTAGGAACTCTTCATTTACAATGCAATGACCATTAGAGCCTGTTCAAGGTAGCTTCCTTACTCCTTGCTGTGATGTACAAAACAGGGCTGCTTGTGACCAATCTCATTGATAAGTCTGAAATAAAGTATTAAGGTATCCTCACTATTTACTCCCACCACTGTCTTGTGCTCACTGTAATAATAATGCTGTTAGCCAGTCCTTTTCTCCAGGGAAAACAAATGTCAACACAGAGAAGATAAGTTATAGGAGACAAATGAGAAAGGTTGAATAACTCTCTCATTTAGGACCTGATTGTGCTATTGTTTTTCATGAAGAACAGTTACTCACTCCCATTAGGACCTACCCTCAGATTGGCTTTGACATAGGTCTTGGCCTCAGTAAAGTCTGCAAAAAAGGCCTTTAAAAGTCATGGATTTGTGGTAACGTGTTAGCTGAACAGACGACCTCAGCATCGTGACCTATTCTGCAGCGTGGCAGAGAGCTTCCCTTGGCACTGCCAGCAGCTGTTGTACAAGACGTGTCTTAGCCGTTAGTCTTAGTTCAACCAACTGCTAGGCTAATAGCTTGCTCCACAGCCTGGCACCTCTAGAAGTAATGTAACAACTGAAAAAGTCAAAAGGAAAATGAGCCAAGTTGATCAGCCTAACACTTTTTCTAATGTGGCCTGAGTCATTATTGCAGTTAGTAAGCCATATCTTACTGCTTCAGTCAAGTGATTGCTACCATCAAATATTACCTTAAAATCTATCACTATTAATGGATGAATACTTGAAACTCAGGCTCCTCGTTATCCTCAAATGCCTCTGCATTAAGTCAAAAGAAAAACATTGGCTCTTTTTTTTTTTTTTTTTTTTTTAATCTGAGCCATGAAACTGGGGAAGTTTATCAAATAGCAAAGGCTGTTGCAGCAGCTCTCAGAGAGCCCAGCCAGATGTCCATTCTGTGACTCTCCTTCAGACAATGAGACTGCGAAATAAACAGGGAAATGCAAAGCCCACCTTGCAAGATGAGGCTAGTCCCAGTGTTAAAACAGCTTATGCACTTCAGCAAAGATGAAGAGGAGTTTCTATCAAACATAAGACCCCAGGCATATGGCCTGGAAAATGTGTGGGTATGTCATACCTTGTCCTATCACTGCACTGTGGGGCTCATCACTGGCTCGTCTCTAGTGACACTCTCATCTCTATCTTTAAACTGCCTTCCCCTCTATGTGGGATTGTGCTTTCCTTCCCTATCCCCCCAACCCCTCTCTCCCCCCCAGTTTCTGAAGCTTCCTTACTGTGATACTGCAATACTGTGATACTGTGATACTGTGATACTTACAGGTCTACTAAGAGAATTTTACTTTTCTCAAAAGTTTAGTTATTCACCTCCCTGACTACCACAACACAGACAAAATGATTTACTATGAGTGAAGTAGGCTCAGACAGGAATGTATATCTGCTAGAGGTAGACTCTTTGTCATGGTAAATGGAAAAGGATTTTGTTGTCTTATGCATATGGTGGGATCATATAAGACATGATCATGAGTTTGGGCAATTACTTACAGCTGCTCTGTGGAGATATTTGTTTATGCACAAGAAATCATTGACATGTCCATACCCACAGTTCTTCTATCTATGCTATGGAATTAATAGCTTTTACCCTCCTAGTACAGTGCTGGAGTACTAAAGCTCAGGCTACTGACTTCAGACCACCACAGTAATCTACTCTGTGAGTTTTCCAGTCTTGATGCTTACTTAATGCTATTTATGAATGTTTATGCCTGTATTTAATCTCCTGTGGTGCTTGAAGTCCTTCTCTGAGACTTGCAAAAAATGGCATCATATATTTCCCAGAGAACCTTTTGTTCAGCATAAATAAAACATTATGCAGCAGCTTCAATTTCCTGATGATTAAATGTAAAACTTTTCTAAAATGCTGTATCCTGGACAGCTACAGGAACAAAACATTGTGTTGCTGAGAAGACTTTAGTGTACAATTCGTGCACTGAGAGCACTTAAACACCTTGATGCTCAAGTCGTCCTTAAAGCTGCACATTTATGCACAGGCGAGGAAGTGAGAAGGTATATAAAGGAAAAGCTAGGAAAGAAAGCAATCAGATCAGTGGATTGTAAATGGGTGGGAGAAGCAAGCAACATAAGTGTTAGAAAGGAGAGACAGGGGTAAGTAGCCAAGATGTCATAAGTGGGGTTTTTTTTTTCTGCTTAGGTAAAAAGAAAGATACTCATCTCCAAAATGTTTTAGAGAAGATTTGAGCAGGTAGGACTCAAAAGAGACAGGGACCAAAGACTGAGTCAACAAGTTTAGGGGATTTCAATTTATCACAGTCTTAAAAAAGAAAACACAGCAGATTTTAATAGTGTGATTTCTTTGTTTCCTTGGCTGCTGCTGTGCTGTGACTAAAGAAGTTTGTAATCTCATTTTTTTTCAGTCTACTCAGAGCCACAGCTGTGGCCTGTGACAAAAACAGTCTGTCCTCATGAAAATACCTGTGACTGGAATGAGGAGTCAGTCCAGCCCCAGCAGAAATGAGGGAACACTCAACAAAGGCTGTGAGAGAAGGCCCTGGTTAATGCATTTGCTAATTCATTGCACTTTCATTTGCTAACTAGCAAGCATGATGGAAAGAATAAAAGCCAACAATACAGGCCACATCCTTGGCTTCTGTTAACACCAATTTACACCAGCTAAGATTCTGGCCCTTTGATGCTCCAAGGGAAAAGATGCTTGTTTGCTGGTTGGTTTGATATAAGTAGCAATTACTGTGTGGTTGCTGAGCTGAATTTTAGAGTTATGGGTCAAATTATTTGAGCAGGCACATTCTGAGTTATCCATTATGCAAAATCCTTTGTGCAGAGCTGCAAAGTTATCACTAACTGCATTAAAACAATCTCTTTTCATTTTAGCTATACTGTACTGACTGAATACATACTTTTCCTCTCAAGAGGCAATTCTGTTTTCCTGTAAAATGGGCTGCTCAAGAAACTATTCACCAAACTAGCACCAGCCCTAGGTAGGCCAAAGAGCACCATGAATCATTCTTTAAGGAGAAAAATATGCCAATTTGCAGATCAAAAAAGAGCACTGGTCACAAGTAATAATCTCTGTATATTAATAAGGAAATTTTACTCCTGTTCACATGAAGAGATGAGATAATAGGCTTCACATGAACTCAGATCCTTCCAAATAGAACCTTTGCTAAGTTGGACAAAATAAGCAGGATAGTAGTGCTTGTTTTTTCCCCATAACTGTTCTGTGCTTTGTGCAGTAGCTGTGAAAACCCACTGAATGGCTGAGCCATCTGGACATGTGTTTCAAAACTATCAGTTCAGAGAAACACTCATGCAAGTTTTGTTTTTCCAAATCTATCTAGAGCTTGTCCAAATGAACAAACTCTGTGTAGAGGAAGAGGCTGGACTGCAGATCAGAGCACCTTTGTTTACTGGTAAATCCTACACAAGGACCGGTGCAAGAATCTCTCTTTGAAGAATAAAAGCCTGAATCTTTTTCAGTACTCCTTGCCAATAAAATTAGGCAGAAGTTACTTATTGACACAGTCACTAAGCAGACTTCTTGAAATACTTTCCTACTCTTTGGTGGAAAGCACTTCATAAACACAAAATATTTTATACTTAGGGGACAAAATAGGCTTGCATAATAATTAATCCAGTAGAAATATCCTTATGCTATCATTCACCAAATAAAGACCAGTGACTTGAACCCTTCTTTAAAATGACTATGTCTAGAAAAGGAGAACATCTAAAGAGTTCAAAACTGTGTGTAATAACCCACATAATTCCAATCCTTTTAATCTAAAGGGATAAAAATACTGAAAATACTGGTGCATTAATGGAATTATGCTGGCGATGCCGTGGCAGATTGTGATTTGTGGTTGCATTTTTTATCCATTCATTTCCACTGTGCTTGTTTACTCATTAACTGTGGACTACTTTAGATAAAAATGCAGCTGAAACAGATAATGGAAGCAGCAGCCATTTTCTTAAACCCACCAGAATTCAGTCCTGAATGAGCTCTGTGGAGCTGACAGTCCTGCCTGGCACTCAAGATATGACACTAGTCATCAGAAAAGCAATTGTGTCCTTTGCATTGTGACTGAATGTAAAGGGGGAAAAGCATTATTAGAACAACTAATCACTAGATCACATTGCCCTGAGAGGTTATGAAGTCTCTGGCCTTGGAGGCTGCATTGCCTTGCCTGAACAAAACCATGATCTTAAGTCAACATTGATCCCACTATGAGCAGGAGACTGCCCTGAGACCTCGTGTGGTCTCTTCCCACCATAGTGATTCTCCAATGCTATCAGGCATGAACAATCTTTGCAGTTTATATTTGTGATCAAAAATAGAGCCGGAGAAGATGGACAACTCCTCCACTGAGAATGTAGAGTGTCTTAATATAGTTCTTAAAATTTGTATTCAACAATTTCAACATTTTTACCTAGATGAAAGCAAACACAGTGAGGCTATCCTATCATGAACTCATTTAAGGCTTTTTTCTTTTTCCCCGTAGGCTTTTGCCTTGAGGAAAAGAAACATCTGTTCTTTTGGCTCCCCTTAAGAGCTTAAGTCTTCTCAGTCCTGAGGAGTGCTTCATAAACAAAGTCTGAGATCAGTGGATGTTCCAACAAAACTGTTTGTGTAATCAGGCTAAGATGGTTGCAAAAGCAGCTACGCTGACGCTACCATGTGGCAGTAAGAAAACCTGCAGCCAGTTGTTTTAGAGAATTGCCTTTTAGATAATGAGGAGTCTGAGGACATTCAGGTTTATAAACAGATTAATTTTTGTTCTGAAAGTGGATTCCAAATTTCAGACACTCACAAATGCACAAGAACTGCCACTCTTCAGTCAGCAGTTATCCAGGTAGCAAGTAGGAATACAGACTGGTTAGCATTTGTATCTCATTCATCTTGTGGATGTTCCACGTCCATCTTGGTTACTCTGATGAAGATGAGTGACAGCAAAGCTGTATAAAATCTCCTCTTTCCTGCCCTGTGATGTAAAACACAGTGACTGATTGTACACAGGAGCCACTGCTCCATCCATCCCTTCCTGCCTCCTGCTACATGCCTGGCAGACTTGTCCCAGTCCTTGGCTCCTGCTGATGGGCTGCATCTACTGACTCTTTTGGAGTGGCCTGGTAGGATTTAAAGTGGCAGAGGCAGCTTCAACAAATGTATGTTTCCTTCAAATACTGGACACAGAAAATTCCAGCAATGCTTGCTAGATTCTCAATTCTGGAAATGGCTCTTAAAATTAAGTTACTGCCTGTTGTGACAGAGTCACTGCATTTTCTCATCTTCTCCAGATTCAGGCAGAGAATGTGACTATTTTTTCAACGTGGTTTAGGAAGAAAGCAGGACAGTGCAGAAGCAGCATATTGCCTTTGGAGTATTGGGAGGCTTTGCCTTCATTTGAGAGGCAGCCTGAGTCCCCTTCACAAGCAACTCAGGAAGAAAATACTCAGAACTCTGGCAAAGTTTCCTGCATTTCAAGAAATAATGACAAGACCACTGCTTTGTGTGTGTGCATGTGTGTGTGTGTGTGTGTGTGTTTGTGTGCAGTTAAGCACCTCAGAGCTAAGTACATCTGGCTCAGGACCAGCCACACCAGACTGGGGAATACCATTTCTGTTCCCTGAGATTTTAGATATCACAAGCAAGTTCACAGTAACAAAACCACATTTGACCACATAGGCACTAGCCAAAAAAAAAAAAAAAAAAAAAAAAAACATCAGATTTTTGTGATTTGTTTTATGACCACAAAGAGCTGTCCCATGAAATGACTGTAAACCCAACTGGTGCCAAACTCCCAGACTGGTTAAATTGCCAGCAACCTCATTCTCTATTTGCAGCTGTCTCATCTTGCCATGCTGTCACTGTCATCAGACACCTCTCTCACATCACTCCCCCAAATATACCCTTTCTTTTAATATAATTGCTGGGGTTTAATTGTTTAACACCAACTTTTGCAATCTGTATTTTGATGAGTAACTGAGGATTCCTTGGAAACCAAAATAGGGCTATTAAATACAGGGTAGACAAGACCTTTCCTCCACCTATGCTTTCATTTCCTACTGGCTCAAATGCAGCCAGGTTGCCACCTTTCGTGTTTGAGTTTTAAGTACCTACAAGGCTTTTTAAAATCTAGGTTGTTGATCCTAAGTGCAGCAAATCCATTGATATTCAAAACAGACCCTGTTTGAGCTGAAAATTCCTGAAAAGCAGTAACACTTGGAATTTTCTTCCTCATTAAAAAGACTATGACATCTTCTTCTAAGCCCTTACCAGGCAAATGCTGTGATTCCATTGTTCTAGGATTTCTAATCAATTTGGTGCATGGTCAGTTTAACCACTTGGTTTGGGATGGCTCATTCTGCATGTGCACAGATGCCCTAGAGCTATAGCAGTGCTGGTTTTCTTTCCTCAACTACGAAGAAGAAGCCACTGTCAGGATCTCCCAAATGACAGTGTCTGGAGAGTTTGAATGAAGCTTCTTCTATATGAAATTAAAGCCAGTGGTATTTTTTCTCATCAGGGAGCTATTTTGTGCATATCATGAATGTCAGGTAGATGCAACCCTGATCAGTTATCAGGAGAGGATAGGGACTGGAAATTAAAAAGCTGTCTTTCTTTGCTTCAAAGCTGTCAGGGATAAAAACTTAAAGGATGGAGAGAGTGATCAATCCTGGGAATGTGCTGTGTGGGCTTTGGAGAAATGTGAGTAATTACACTATCTAATCTTCCCCCTGAAGTCCCTTGCAGCATGTGGCCAGCTATTAAATGAGTAATTCAGAGAGAATATAAAGTAACCATATACACAAATAGTGGGTTTAGTGAGTTTTCTCTTCAAGTTCCTTACTTAGCAAACACCTAGCTACACACCGTCCAACCAGCACTGCCTAAGGCCTTGTTATACCTTATGCTGGAATCTCCAAAAGGGATTTTAGGTCCCAGCTTTCACCTTCAGTGCCTGTCTGTGAGGCACACAACTGCATCTGCCAGTGCTGCTGTTCAGCAGAGCCTGTAGACCCTCATTTGGACCTCTTGGGATGAACTGTGGTGGGTGAAGCTGGGACACAGGGGGCCCTGAGTGCTGGTGCTGCAGGTACTGGAGCCCCTGTGTTTACACTGGCTCCCATCTGGGTATGACCAGGCTGTGAGCCTGGGTGCTCTGGTTACTCTGATGTACACCCAAAACCAGCCACTGCCCTCACACTAAATTCATTAGAGATGAACTCAAGCTGAGTTCACAACTTGGGTGCCAGGAGAAGAAAATCTGTGGTTCAGCTACAGAAGTGTTTGAAATTGAGTTAACGGTTCTCCTGCTGTTCTAATTTTAAGTATTTCCTTTACACCAATGAAAAAAAATTCAAAACTTGCATTTAGTAAGTGTAGTATGTAAAACATCCTTTGGGCTGGTACTAAGACTTTTGAAGTTGCAGAAATCAGTCTGTGAAAAGACATTCACTAGGTCCATTAATGTGGAGTATATCTTCAAAAGGGAAATCTGACTTACTGGAAAGCAATTCCTTCTCTTGCTCATATGAGACTTTGATCTTTTTTAATCCAACCATGAACCTTACAAAACCATTTGTAGTAATTGCAATCCTTGAACAGTACACTGACCTTTCCTGTTTTAAATACACAGGTCTAAAAATAGCTTCATTTTTAGAAGCAGACTTAGCAGTGCTGTGGCAATATCAATGTGTTTTGTCACTTAGTTCAAAACGTTTTTAAGGTGAAGGTAGCTTCACTGAATATGATGAGAAAAAAACTTTTTCTTTTTCCTCTCCATAATTATTTCTGTGTACTACTCTGCGGCTTCTCTATCATTCCATCAAAAAGACCATGATCATTGTTTCTTTTCTTGAAAGGTACCCTGTGCTTGCAATTTGGGATGAGCATTAAGTGAAGGCTTTGAAAGCAGCTATTTTAGAAGAAAAACTATGCATAGAAAAGTTACTTAAAAACCAAAAGATAATAGGGTATGTCTTTGCCATTGTTAGCAGTGATAGAAGCTCTGCTTGCTCAAAGAGCTCTCAGATGATCTTGAGGGATATCAGAAGGATAACTGCTACACTGCTTCCAGTTTCACTCTGGGGGTGTCTCCTTTGCCAGTGAACGTCCAGTCATGGTGGAATTGAGCTCCTCCAAAGATCCTTCTTCCGACTTCTTTCCAATACACCCCAGATGTGAGCGAGTTGGGTGGTAAAGACTGAGATCAAGGCAGTGGCAGCTAGTGTAGCTGCTACACCAATTAATTTTATTTCTTTTCCACCATACCCTGTAATGCCCTATTCCACATGAACATCCCTACCATTGGGTCATGTTCACCTCTGAAGTCTAGGCACTGCCAGAATTCCTACCAGATTTTCAAGTCTCCCTGCTGTATTGATGGTTAAGATGAAAACAGAGAATGGGTAGTACAGAAATACAAGACTTCACTTGAAACTCAGATTAATTTCAGTCTTTGGAGTGTGGCTTAGTTTTTAGAAACTAAATCCCCATCATTTCAAAAACCTAAGTCACTTGTAAAATTGTATCAACGTCAACAGTTATTAGGAACTTGCAAACTGTGCAGATCCTGTTTGAACAGATATGATCAGTAAATGAGGTCTCAACTATTTTAAGTAAAATCCTGTAGGGTTTCCAAAAGGTTGTGAATAATTATAATTGTAAATGCTTCACAGTAATGGAAATGAACAGGCAATAAATTTAGTGTTGAATAAAAATGTTTGTTTCTGGAGGGAATCATACAGTCTGTTGTGTTTCGTTTGTGGTTTTTGTTTGGTGTGTTTTTTGTTGTTTGGTTGGGTTTGTGGTTTTCCTTGGTAGTAGCAAGCCTTTCTGTAGCTGACAAAATGAAGTGGTTATGTACAGGAAAACTGAGGAGATACAGTTTCGTGTCTCATGTAACCCTGAGTTTGCTAATGCAAAGCCAAGAGATATTTTGGCAAAAGCCTGTGTATTTGTGGAGAAAAAGCTTTCAGAAATAAGGTTTATATCAAATTCTCAAGGACTTTTTGCTCAGAGCTGATAATGGTTACATTTATGTCTATTTCTGCCAAGAAAGCTGCTTTAAAATCAAAATCATTTGAACATGAGGAGAAGAAGCTGAACTGAGTCCAGCTGTTTTCAGCAACAAGGTACAGTTGGTATCTGGACTGGAAGACTGAGAGCCTGACAGGGTGGGAATTCTGCGTGGACCTAATGGAGACAAATGGATGCTGGATGGAGATTTTTTTTTCTCAGGCTCCTACAAAAGGAAAAGCTTCACATCACTTGCCATACATTGTACATGTCAGAGCTATTAGTGACCTCCAGCTGTAGTTAGTTAGGGAGGACTGACTACCTTATGCTGCTACTGGATCTCTGCCATAACACACAGCCTGTCTTTTCTCACCCACTCCCCAGAAAACCTAAAAAATGTTCTCAGCTTGCTTTTTCTCTTCCTCTTTATAGCAGTCTTTGCTGAGGGCTAGACAACCCTGATAAATATTTGACATAAGTACAACTTGAAGAAAACAACTACTATACTTTCAAAAGCAGTAAAAGGACACATGGAGGGACGAGACAAAGGTGGAGAAAGCAGGGACATTTAAACCACCAGTTCACCTCCAGACTTAAGAGAACTGCTTGATATACCCTTTAAAGGCTGCATCCAGTTCTGCCAGCTGCTTTGGCCAGGCCTCAGGCAACCACCCCTCTGCCTGAGCCCTCCAGCCATAAATAACACTACTGCTTCTGGGAGGGATTTAACAAGACAGACATAACCCACTCCAATCAAAAAGCCACATAAGTGACACCCTGTGATCAGAAAAAGAGGATGTAAAAGAGAAAAACAGCACAAGCAAAGCTCCAGTGTCTGCTCTTTCTTCTGCATCAGAAACTGGGGAGAAGATAAATAAGCCACTTAAAGTATTTTTTAATGCCTTAAGTGGCTTAAACAGCCTTCCTTTATGCTTTAAAGCCTTGTCATCTAAATATCTATGGTGGTGTTGAAAAACTTCCTTTTACATGGTGTCTTTGGGTGCCCTGCTGTTTCATAGTGATGCCTGTATCATTAAGAATAGATGCCAATGAATCTGGAATGGTCTCTTTTTCTCCAGATAACTAGTTTTACTTGCTGTCTTGTAAAACAACCTCTAATAGTGAGACTTGAATTGCAGCTTTATCAGAATGATGATTTATTATTTTTCTAGATGTGTTTTGATATCCTCATTTGAAGTCTACCTAAGCTTTGGTGTTACAGGACTAAGCTATTCTTTCTATAGGAAATTATCTGCCTGCCTTCAGGCTAGTTCATATGCTGACTCAGTTGCCAAGGGCCAAGTGAGGCATAGTTGAGTAATACTGTAGAATACTATAGAAGTATCAATTAGAATTTTCATCATTAAATATTTGTTATGACTGTGTCTGAGTCTTACTGAAGAGTTCAGTCATAAACCACAGCCAAAATATTCCCTGTGTCTACAAAGAAACATCCTTTCTCCTGAACAGTTTTTCTGTTGCCACAGTGGAAACAATTCCTATTGAATTAACTGGCACTGATAGTGTGGAGTAAAGGCTGACCTGATTGTTATGTGTGGAAAGCCAAAATTTCATTTCCTTTGTTCATTTTCACCAGGCTTTTTTCTTGTCCTTTGTATGAACTAAATAACAATCAACAGTTCAGGGACATTGTAGAGTCCCCTGCTTTCATTCTACCTCCAGTGATAGATAGCTTTGAAGACTGTGATTTCAGCATACAAATAGTTATCTTAAAGCAAACAAATCTGTGAATTGAAAGAACAGGTAAGATTTGGACAAAAAGCTGCCTGTGAAAGAAATGCAGTAAACTAAACTGACTCTATGCAACAACAGAAGAGCCTTCACCCATAACTACAGCAAAAAGAAAATGCTATGCATGAAAAACAAGTTAAAGAAAGACAGAACATGGCACCATGTGGCTGGCAGGAATATACATTATCCCAAAACAGCAGTAAATCAGATGGAGACAGCAGCCTGTATGAATCAGGAAAGTTTTATCTGAATACATCTAAAATAGGGGAAAAACCAATTAAATACCAATAACAGGGAACTTGAGAGAGACTAAAATCACCTGCTAATATTCAAACTTTGGGGAAATTTAAAGCAGTTACAAATCTCTGAACTGAGTCCAGCTTCACAGTTAAATCATAAATGTTCACAGGAGCTAAAGGAGAAGAAAATTAAGACATTCTGAAATTTTGAGACAGAAAATAGAGGAAGAGATGTAATCTATTGAAGGAATAGTGCAAAATTCCAAATCTAAACTGGTAGCCAGGTTGGAAAATTATTATGGGTTAGCAGTTAACTGGAAATGATCAGAATTATAGAAATGTCTTTGTGAACAGATCTGCAGATGTGATCCTTTATCCTTTCACCAGAAGATCTGGACAAAAAGTATCATTGAACTATAATCCTAAAATGGCAAAAGCACTGCAAGTGAAAGATGCTTCTTGTTTACACACTTCAAGCATAAGAATAGAATCATGGAATCATAGCATCAATGAGGTTAGAAAAGACCTCAAAGATCATCAAGTCCAACCTGTCACCCAAAACCTCATGACTGCTAGACCATGGCACCAAGTGCCATGTCAAATCCCCTCTTGAACATCTCCATGGATGGTGACTCCACCACCTCCTGGGCAGCACATTCCAATGGCTAACAACTCTATGTGAAGTACTTTCTCCTCACCTTGAGCCTAAACTTCTCCTGGCACAGCTTGAGACTGTGTCCACTTGTTCTGGTGCTGGTTGCCTGGGAGAAGAGACCAACCCTCCTGGCTACAACCTCCCTTCAGGTAGCTGTAGACAGCAATAAGGTCTCCCCTGAGCCTCCTCTTCTCCAGGCTAAACAATCCCAGCTCCTTCAGCCTCTCCTCATAGGGTTTGTGCTCAAGGCCTCTCCCCAGCCTCGTTGCCCTTCTCTGGACACATTCAAGAGTCTCAATGTCCTTCTTAAACTGAGGGGCCCAGAACTGGACACTACTCAAGGTGTGGCCTAACCAGTGCTGAGTACAGGGGAACAAATAGTTTTAGTTTGCACAACCTCAGTGAAAGTCCTCATACAAACTTTGCACAAAGAAAGCATCAAGTGACACAGAAATGCTTCCTATCATATGTAGTAGAGGAATAACCAAAAATCTCAGAGAAAAAAAAAACAACCACCAAACATAAAAAAATCTTCCTTCTGTAATAGTTTCACTCCAAGCTGTTGCATTCTGGCAAGAAAAAGGAAGAGACTTAGTTATTTTTTACAAAATTGTATATCCAGATTTGTAGAGAACTGTCAGTAGCTGTGCCAGTTTGTTTGCTGTGCAACACACAGGAGCAATGCATCCTGGTGGCCATAAGTTCAGATGATGCTGCATGACACAGTGGTGTCCCTCAGTGCACACAAGTGTAAACAGGCACAGATGACACAAGAATGACAGCCTCAGCATGGGGGTGGGAAATGTGATACCACAAAGCTCTGAATGCGAGCTGATTTTGTTTGGTTGTGTTTCCTATGTGCAGATTCTCAGGTTTTATTTAGTTAGCTCTGCACATTGATTCACCATTACCATCTGCTCAAACTGCTGCAGAATAAATACTCCTGTGGCAGTGCAGCCAGGCAAATTAGGGAATATTGCACTGGTAACAAATATTTCGTTATTACAATCACTTACAGTAAACTGCAGTTTTACTGCAGTCCTATATACCAATGAAGAAGAGATGTAGCAAATATGAGGTAGGATGCATGAAGTATACTGCAGAAATATCACTCCCAAATGCCGATGAGTTTCTTGTGTGGGTTTGAGTCAGATATGCAAAGATTTAATGAAATATGACAGTTCCTTCCTAATGAGAGATCAGCTGACTTGGAGTATTGATCTAAATGACAGTGACACTTTCTCAGAGTAAACCAAGTTTCTTGGTTTCAGCTGTATCTGGAAAAAGAATTTACCAGAATCCTATTTAAAAAGGTTGTTTTCATCATATTTTTACCCTGACTAACTCAGGCTGTATCAGAAATTACAGAGAATGAGCCTCAAAGATATTCATGGCCTTATTGGCAATGGATTAAGGCTGACCCCATGGCCTACACCAGACAGCTGGAAGTGAGAGAGAAGGGTATCAGGCCATCAGTTGCTTTATCCTCTGTTCCTGCTACTGGGGGATCACTGATAGTGAGCTGTGTCTATAACTCTCCAGTTTGGCTGTCAGACAGGAAAGCAGTTATCTTAAAAGTTGCACGTGTAGCTCAGACTAGGAGCCCTCAGTGGTTATTTGCTTTGGAGTTATTCGCACACTTGCATTTTTAAATGCTGCTGCAACAGAAGATATTGAATGTCCTCATTCCTGAAATATTGAATGTCTCCATTCCTGATGTCAAAACAGGTTTTAGAAGATGGCAGCGATACTCGGTAAACACAGAAGATGTGGACTATACTTGGGGTAATAACAAAAGCACAGATGGAAGAAACTGCTCCCTTCAAACTTACCTCAGCATAGCCTCCTGTCTTTTGTCACTTGCATCTTTCTGGTCCTTTGTTTGCATAGCATTCTGTCTGATACATCCTTGGGCTTCATTCAAGCTTCTTGAGTTCAATGATATTGGTGGAAAACTGAGCCTTCCCATTGGAGCTGGCTCCCTTGGAGGTGGTTGAGTCGCTGTCCCTGGAGGCGTTCAAGAGGGGACTGGATGTGGCACTTGGTGCCATGGTCTAGTCGTGAGGTTTGTGGTTACAGGTTGGACTCGATGATCTTCGAGGTCTCTTCCAACCTTGGTAATACTGTACTGTATTCTGATATTATTATTCTGTATTCTTTCTCCAAAAGTTCCCCTCAGAAGTAGAAATCTTCAGCCAGCCCTTGCTTATTTATGAGGTTCTGCAATTGTCACCTGTAATTTTTTTTTCCTGGGATCCATCTCTGCATATCTGTAATAGGCATCTAGCCCCAGATATGTTGACCTGATTTTGTAAAGGACATGGCTGACTTTTCTGTTATTGGGTTGGGTCTCTTCTTGCCAAAGTGATTTACTCATGTAAACACAACCCGTCACATACAGAGGTATCCTGTTAACAGCTCAGCCATGAATGTGATGAAACTTTTTACCCAGCGAATCCTGCTGAATAAATTTGGTGAACTGCTCTGTAACTACTGAGTTCTCTGATTTCTTATCATCCTTGGTACATCATTTATTATCAGGAATTTTATACATTGTGACTTAAAAAAAAAGCCAGAAGAAATACTGCAAATGTGATTTACCTCTCCATATGCAACCTCTCACCAAGAACACGCTAGAGTGTTTGATCACAAACTAAGTGTGAACTACTCAGCATGACCACAATTCTGCCTATGCTGATCTTGAAAGGTGCCATTGGTCTTTTGTGATTTTCTAGAGTGAGCAAAGGCTTGGGTTCCTCCAGCTTGGATAAGATATGGCATGACAGCTTTCACAGACTGGGTTGAAGAATGTGTTTATAAACTGGCTATTCCTCCTTCCTCCTTGCTCCAAACTCTAGCCAAAAGTCCTGGGAAGAAAAGTAACACCATGTCCTTTGGGAATCCAATCCGTTCAGAACTTCTTACCAAGTTTCATATCAAGAAATTACTTTTGTAGAACAAAAGGCATCAGTGACTGCTTTCTTTCATGCTACATCAGTTCACAATGGCTGAAAATAGAAGAAGAAACATACATCTAAGGTGCCCCATCCAGACTATAAAGCTTCTTCCAGTTTCATAGATAAACTCCTGCCTTTTCCACTGGGTTGGCTAGCAGAGCCTGGTCAGAAATGGCAATCTCAGCTCGGCGAATAGTTTCCATTCAAAACCTGCTATCACTCTCTCTGTTCATGCTCTTGCAAAGACTGATCTGTTCTTTTGTCCCTAGAGGTCACTGCAAAACAGAGCTGAAGCGCAGTCGTGCTAAGGCAGCATAGGCAGCTGAGCTCGGTCTTTGTCCCTGTTCTTCCAGTTACCTGTTTTCTCTACTGATACTATGTGCTGCTTCTCACAATCAGTTTTTATTTTATCCTCTTTTATACTGCGTTTATCACAAGTAACATCAATTTAAAAACATGTATGTGTGGCCATATGCTTACAAGTAGCATGCCTGTCTGTGTGCACCTTCCATAGCTATCTTAAGGTAGCTACATGAGACATTTTGTTCAGAAGGGGGAGCAGGCTGCCCAGAGAGAGGCTGTGGAGTCTCGTTCTCTAGAGACTTTGAAGACTTGCCTGGATGCATTCTTGTGTGACCTGCATTAGATGATCCTGCATTGGCAGGGAGGTTGGACTTGACGATCTTCGTATCTCCCTTTCAACTCTTATGACTCCACAATTCTAAGTTTTGTTGACTGGGGGAGCTGCTCAAAGTCATCACCACTGCAGGGCTGGGGTGCCCTAGGTCACAGCACAGGATTAGAAAACCTGCTCTAGGTCAGTTAGGAAGTTATTAAATAATTAAAACTCATTTTAAGCTATTCGTATGAATGAAACCATCTGCAGGAGAGTCATCCTCACAAACCACAGACACAGCAGCAGAGAATTGTATTCAGCCTCACACTTCCAGAAAGCTATTGTTGGATGACAATTATAACAGATCTTTAAAGCCAAATAAATAGTAAGCATTTATTTCCAAACATTTAGAATTCTTCCAGGATTAGTGACAGCTTAAGAACTGATAGTGCAGCTGCCCATAAGCTGATCTCTTCTAGGGCAGTAGATCTGCATTGAGGTCGCCAATTATCCTCAACTGAGTTTCTTTTTTTTTTTAATCTTCTTTTGCTACACTCTTATCTGTTCTTTTGGCCCAAAGTCTGTGGCAGCTGGTTCTTATGACCACAGGGTGGTGACATCACGTCCCGTCTTAGACACAGCTGTTCACAGGGCAGCTAAACCAAAGCAGCCAGAGTCTTTGCTTAGTCCATTGGCCATGGATAAAACTCTGCTGGTTTCCAGCTAAAGCATATGGGACATTGGGCTGGATATGTAGAAAGCAATTAAAAGATGAACTTCTGGCAGCTTGAGAAGGAACCAAGTGTTCAGAGAAACGGCTAATTCATTCACATTTTAAATATTTAGTCAACAAAACCCAATTTCTAATGCTGCTCTCCTCAGGAAAGCAAGTATCTAGTCCCCCTCCCTCCCTTCTCCCCTACCCCCCATATTGCTGGAAGATGTTTACTTCTGTCCACCTATGGCACCAACCAACCACAGTCAGTTGCTGCAATTATACATGTTCCAGACAGAATGCAGACACCACTTCTTCATCAAATGGAGTGGCTTGTTAATGTAAACTGAGAGATAACCCAGCTATGAGGGCTTATATCCACATTATATTTAACAAAAGAAGGAATCTGCTTCTTCTGTTGTCTGCACTGGACTTCACTGATACATGGGAACATCAGTAGAAAGGGAAAAAAAAAAGGCAAGAAAAAAATCCCCAAAGAAAGAGACAGAAGAACCATGAGTGTCACATGCCGGGAGATAATGAAGAATTGAGCATCAGATCCATGAGAATTTGTGGCACCAGAAGTCTGAATAGGAGACAGAGAAATGAGCCAAAGCATGAAATAATTTTTGTATGCAAGAGGAGTCAGCACCAGAAAAATGTCTGAGGAAGGATACCACCCTGATTCAGTAGTGGCTAAGTAATGACTGAAAAATGAGTCAGGTGAACTTTTTTTCCTTCCCATTTCTCCTCAGCCTTTTTTCTTTTTTTAGCTGTAGGAGAGTATTATCAGGTAGCATTATGAAATCTTCACAGTTCCTCTTATCTCTGCCTGCATGTCCTACTAATGAAAATGGTGAGACTGATTTCAGTTCATAGAGGACTATGAAAATACCACAGAGAACTTTTGAAAGATTACTCACTGTGATGTTTGTCTGTAGGGATGGGTCCAACTGACTGGGGACTGTTACATTTTTTAATTACTGAATAATGAACATCATTGACAGATAATTTGTTTCATTCAAGTATAGTTCAAGACCCTTAAAAGCAGACAATTATTACCATACTGAAACAATACTGTAGGAGAAGGCTAGTGGGCCTTAACCTCTAATTGGAGACATCCTTTCCTGCTGTAAGATTCCTTCTCTGAGCTACGACAAACAACTTTCAATTTCTTTTTTCCCATTTGTAAGGAGAACATGACAGAACTTCCTTGCCTTATAAGGGTGCTGTAAGTATCTAAACATTAAATATTTGAGCCACACAGTAAGCATAATTAAGTGAATACTATCCACTTTATATTCCCATCCCTTATAAACATTGTAACTGCTATAAATTAAGAAGTTATAAATTCTCTCTGCAGAGAAGATTAGGCAATTTTGTGTCCATTATGTAGATTTAGTGTACTGTTTTCTGCTCTTCTAATATTGTCTTTTTTCCTATTAGACCAATACTGAAAAGAAGAAAAAAATATATTTGACTGCATGACCTTTCCATGGCTTGAGACCACAAGACAGATGAAAACAGAGCAATTTCCTGAAAGTGCTAGAAGAAATTTTCATCTTCACTTTCCAAGAAAAGAACACATCAAATATTGTCTTTTTTTGTACAAAAATCTCCGTGTGTAGTTTCAGTGAAAATGACTATTTCCTTTCAAGAGAGCAGAATAAAGGAAAACAAAACAATATAAGTTTTCATATGAGTGCAATGCAGGCTGTATTTCAGTGTATTTACTCAACTCTCTGATTAAATTATCTGTACTATAAATAACTTGAGAGAATGCTTTAAAAATGTAAGGGATAATACAGAGAAAACAAAACCTCAGACATAACAGCTATTTTTCCATCCTATAAAAGCAGCTGAAAGTCACAGCTTTCTGCAGTCAAGCTGCAGTCAAGTTGCCAAGATGATTGTAGCACTGTGCAGAAGCCTGAGGCAGTTCCTTACCTCAAGCCACATCCCTGCCCAAAATCTCACTTTACAGCACACATCTGTGGGAGTCCCCTCAGCCTAGGAATCAGAGAGCCAAAGGATCACAAGCAGTCACTAATGCCACGGCCTATTTTTGTAATCATCATCCAGTTTTGAACAACCTAATGGAGGATACAGAAAGACTGATTAGGTACAAACATGCATTTTTGAAACCCACCTTGGTCAGGATGGAGAACAGAACATCTAGTTCATTTTTCACTTCTTGTTCCCCGTTGCTTTTTAATGCCATAACCACACCTACCCACTCCCCTTACCAGCCGGGGACTCCAACCTACAATGTGCTGCACCACTTGCAGTGCTCTCTAATCTGGAATGGTCCCTGGCCACATGGGAGGTACCCCAGGACATCCTCAGACTTTAAGCAATTCCATGCATAGCTCAGTAACTGCTACCTCCACCCTTACTTTTTAACTCTTTGTTGCTTCTCCACATGAAGCTCTTAAAAACTAGGGGTATGCCCTGGCAATGAATCCTAAACCCAAGACTAGAGAGGTCAGCAGAGACAAAACCAGTTAGCCCAAAACAAAGATCCACTACAGTGCCTCTACACTGTTGTTCACTAACAGCTCAGGTATTCTGTGGTTAGTAAAGATGTTTCTTTATGAACATGAACAACAGTGCAGGATCAGTGAGATGTCATGCATGGAGATTTAACAATCAAAACTTAATATACTGGGGTCAGGAGTTTCGCCAGTAAGCATTTATTCATTACTGTTAAGTGAGCAGTCAGTTGGGGTAAGTGCACATGAATATCTGTAATGGCAGTCCGGTAACCTCCTTGCTCTTTAAAGCAATTTGTGCTACAATCCACGCTACCTCTACACTTGAATGGATATAATAAATCTTCCTGACAATGCTGCCTCACATATTTACTTGCTGTACAAGGAAAGAATGAAACAGATTTATGTAAATATTGTCAGGCTTTTAGTTTCCATCATATTGTTTGCAGTGAAGGAAGAAACATTGTCAAATGGCCTCACAGAGAGAGTCAGATATAATTGGGTATTTTAGCGCAAACTGTTCCATTCCAGTTGAGAATATTTTCTGAAAGAAAGCAGACTGAAAGGTCATATTTATTTCCCAATTTTGCCTAACAAAGCAAATGTTCTAGCAGATATTTTTCCCCAAAAAGTTTTAAGTAGAAAGGAATATTTTAGAAAAAGCAAATTAAATGTCAACATCACAGATTTTACTCTCTGTGCTATGCTGTGTGGAAACCAAACAGTGCTCTGAGCTGTGAAATCCCAACAGGAACCACTGAATTGTCTGGAAATTGTAGGTTTACTCAGCTCAGTGGTTCAGTGTCTGTTCATCAGAGAAAAAGAGGTTTGTGCCCAAAATATGGATGTGAACACAGCGGAGATGAAGGAAGACTGCAAATTAAAATTGGAATCTATGGATCCAGGGTTTGCTCATTGTAAAGGACTAGAATTTTCTTCTGTGAAAGTGCACTAGTAAGGATTTGCAGCCTGAGTGACAGAAGAAGGCTTATGAGGATGAGCTGTGGTGCACCTGCATCTCTGCCCCACCCAGGAACAGAGCATCCTCGTGAGACAAAGTCCCTCCTGACATTGTAAGAAACCCTGTGTGTATGGCCTTGATTTCACCATGGCCTGATACCAGGTTAAATCAAATGTGAGGTACTGGCACAGAATAAGACAATTCTTGAGTCTTCCTTAGGCCACCTTTGCAGCCGATAAATTCCTAAGGGTCTCTCCCAGGCAGAGCTGAGCTAGAATTCTCCTAGATGAGAGGCAGTAGAAAAGCAACACCCTTCATGCAGAATGCATTCATGGATTTCTTGTTCATTCTAAGAACAAGAAATGCTCAGTATAAACACAGAAATAGCATATTAAAATGTCATAGCTGTTTTGGACCACTATGAAAATACACTAAAAATAATTTTGAAATGTTCTACTTATTTTCTTTAGTTCTGACTTAGTAAAAATGTCTCAGCAACTCAAAAAACTAAATGCAGCTTAATGAAACAAGTCAGAGACAAGGAATTCTAGAGACAGTATAGACATAAATATCTACTTACTCTAACCAGAAGAAATGTGATTGTTTTAGTTTGATTGACTGGGTTTTTTTTTCCCTGATCACAATTAAAGTATAGAATATGGTCACTTGTAATTAGTATATATTAGCTCGAAATAGCCATCAGTTCACTTGTCAGTGAGTGAGACTGTTAGCCAGTTACTCAGATTGATGGTTTTGCAGCAGTTACTACTGCAGCAAGGATAGAAAGAGGGAAAGCAAGAAACAGTTTTAAGAGGGAAGAATTTCTTCTAAACAGCCCAGCAGACAAAATAGAAATAAATTAAATTGTTCCATAGTTTGGAATATGTACCTCCTTGTAACAGTATTAAGGGGGAAAAAAAGTCAAGAAGTGCTAAATCAATTTTAATTTCTAGAGCTTCCCTTTGAGGACATGGTCTTTGTAAAGCAAAGATGTTGGCTCACAGAAGTATCAGAGTCAGACATTGCCATGAGCCTTCAATGGCTGAGATAAACATGTTTGGAAAGTCAATCTTCCTGAGCCAAGTTTTTTTCCTAGTATCCCTCAGATTATTATTATTTATTTTAATATTTCTGATTCTCATCCCTGTGGATGATCACAAAGCAGCAATAAATTAAAAACAAAAATTACTCATGAGTACTTTCACACTCTGAGTCTTCAGCAGGCTTTGGACCAGACATTAGCTCCTTGGAGGAAGCTGTTTTGCTTTTTAGCCTTTGACATTTTTTCCTCCTATTTCAAATAATTTCCAAACTCCCATATTGCTTGAATTTAGGTCTCTCCTGGTTTTGTGTTGATTATTGTGCCAAATGAAAAACAAGTCACCATTTATTTGCATGAAATAAAGCAAAAGCACAGAAAATTCAGTAACGATGTGCATTATAATTGTGGATACGGGGACTGGAAATGTTCACCCACCTGGCTGCATTCAAATCACCTTTCCCTTCACCCTTTTGGCTTTCAATCATGAAAGCATTGGTATTGTTACTATCTGCATTTAGCAATTGTTTCACAACCAGCAATTACTATTATCTTACACTTTGTCTCTTGCACATAGTATTATCTCAGCTTCACTTAGAGAATAAAAAATGGAAAAGAAGTTGGAAGGTTTATTTGTAAGCCTCATTTTGTACTCATCTGAGATTCTGCACACAAATTGCTGTTTGGCAACTCTAAGACGCTTCAGGAGCAAGCCAGAAACCCTTGGGGGAGTTCAGAGGATGCGCAGGGTGCCTTTGTATGAGTCAAATTTCTTACATCCTTTCATTTATCCAGAGGTTATACCACCTCAGAGGACTTTAAAGACTCACAAGTTGGCATTTGGAATGTTTTTAACTGCAAAGAAAGTTAAGTTTTGGCAGGAATTATCTTCCATAAGTAAATATCTGCTTCTTCCTTACAAACTATCAGGCTTTTGGAAGAAAAGCAAAATGAAAGAGAAGGAGGGGTGAGCAGGACAAAGAAAAGAACGGCAACAAAGTAATTATTAACATTAAAAAAATGAAGCTATTAAACCAACATCAAATGTAAGGAGTTTTGTCAGTATTGATCAGTGTGCCTGTATACAGAGTATCCGAGTAGCCCTTTGTGCAGATCTCTTCCCTCTTTCTCAGTCCAGGCTTTGATCTTCCCTGAACTACTCCAGTTAACCTGGAGTGCTATCTCTCTCTGCAGTTATTGCTGAGGAATAGTGCTTCTGGTTTTCTTCTCTGATTATACAGTGCCATTCTATTCTGCAGAGTTCAATAACATACATTCTTTCAGGTCTTCAATTAGGTTCAGAAACTGATGCTTTGGTCTTTAAATCTTTGTTTGTTTTCCCTTTTCCAAGCCCACTGTATTCTATTTTAAATTCTTTCTTTGAAAGGTTTTGCTAATAGACCTACAGACATCTGATTTTTTTTTTTTTCTCCAAGAAAGCTCTCTGTAAAGTGGAATGTTGTTCAATTAATGCTTCCTGTACTCCTTCCAGTATTTCTTCACACTAGTGCAGTGCATGCAGTTCCATTTTATTTTGCTGCCTGAGTGAAAGAAATCACACTATGTGCCTCGTTTCCTCCTTTTCTCTTTCTTACACATGCTACTAATTGGGAAATCATACCTTCATCAGTCAGTGAGCAAAGGGGAGCAAGAAGACCATAAGCATCCCAGGCTGCTCGCTTGACGCTAAACAAAATGAGAAAGACTATGTTGTGGTACTCCACAGTCTATAACCAGAGGAAATATCACCCCAAAGGTTGTTAGCATGGCACGGGGTGTAAGTAAGATCAGTTGAACACAAGCTGTCCTTCTGCTGTCCTTAGCTAGGGAATAGATTTGCTATAGCTTGAAATTTCACTGAGTCATAATTTGATCAAGATTGAAAAGTCAGTCTTTTGGAAGTGAATTTGGACAGTGTTCAAGCAGCATGTACTCAGATTTAACTGCACACACCAATCAGTCTGGGTCTGAGAAGATAGCAGCATGCCTCAGAGTTGAAGAATTTGAGAAATATTACTACTTCAAGAAGAGCAAAATAAAAATTTGCAGGTAATCACTCATTCAGCTGTCAGACTCTCCTGTTCGACCACTACTATTCTCAGGCTGAAAGCGGAGTATCTGCAGTCAAAAAACTCTGTTCTTTCAGGAAAACAGAACTCTGTGCCTTGTTTTTTTTTCCCTTATGCAGACTACAGCCAAAAAAAAAAAAAAAAAAAAAAAAAAAAAAAAAAAAAAAAAAAAAAAAAAAAAAAAAGGGGTGGGGTGGGGGGGTTGGGAATCAATCCCCATGCAGGTCTGTGAGTTGTCTTAATTAACGACAGTGTTGATGTGTGAGAAATTGTGTACTGCATTTTTATCTCACATTCTGGCAGTGTCTTTCTCACACTGATATTCTCTGCAGTCAGGGCAAGGCTCAGACATCTGCCTTTGTCTGTCTGTGCATGTGATACTTGCAGTATGAAAACAGCAATGATATCCAGAAAGAGTAGAGGCATATTAAGCCAACACATACAGCCTGATGTCATTAATTCAGCATCATCCATTTAAAGGGCAAATATTCTTTCCCACACATAGTCTTGCGAATATTAAATAGCATTTACATTACAATTACAGACTCTCAAGATACATATTCTCTTTGCACATCCTTCACAGTGGAGCTGATATAAAACACAGAGTAAGTGAAAGATCAGGGTAGATGAGGTTTGAATTCGCATTAGCAGCTGGAAAGCAGAAGATTGAACTCAAACTAAGGCTGTGAAGATGCTCAAGTTTTACAAGATGATTTCATGAAGACTTTGGCCACCTGGGAAAACCTGTGGTATCAAACATTGATGGATTCCTTATGCTCATGTTTTAGGCCTTTCTACTTCTAAGATACATAGGAATTTTAAAAGCATCAGTACGCTTTCCATATTGTCTTCATCTAGGGAAACTAACACACTCTAAACAGCCACAGTAGAATAAGCAGTGTCTAACCCCCAGAGAAGGCAACACGTCAACTCCTCTTCAAGCTGTTGATTCAATATGGGTCCATTTTATATTTTCAATAAAAATAAATCTTCTGTGGCTTCTGGTAAAGGATAGCATGTTAGTGTTTTTCATGCTGAAAGATGGCCAGATAAGTGGTGGCTAGAGGTGGGAGATCTGAACTCAGCCTTCACATCACTTCTTAGTATTAATCTGTGCGTGTAATGAAAGGAGTTTCACAGCCCAACTAAATATTTGATGAATAAGCTGTCTGAGTGCAGTGCTAATGTGTGACCTGGCTCTGGTTTTGTATCCTCCTTGGTAAAAGGCCACACACAACTACCATTCCTTGTAAAATGCCACAGAAATCATCGAGTTGTAGGAACAATGAGTTTGTTTTAGCTAATTATATTATCCAGGTCACCGGATTATGTCATGTTTTGAAAGTACAATCTCCAAGCTAAATATCTCCTGGGAAATATTAAAAGCTATAATTTTCACTCTCTCACTGTGACACAGTGCTTCACTACTGAGAAACTGTGTGGTTGTTATTGTTGTTGCAGTTTGACCATATTTGGGGGTTGTTGTTTTTTAAACTTCCCTTGAAGTAGCAAAGAGAACAATTCCCCATCCAGGAAGATATATACCT
Source organism: Picus viridis (assembly GCA_033816785.1). NCBI lineage: Eukaryota > Metazoa > Chordata > Aves > Piciformes > Picidae > Picus > Picus viridis. Next base: position 12,102,300 of record CM066593.1, on the reverse strand, counting down.
AACATATTGAAGAGGGAAAGATAGCATCCATTATTTAATGTGTGCCTTCCCTGCATTCTCCTCTGCTCCCTGAAGAATCACTCCCAGTGGCATTTGATATATTTGTGCTGACATACTTTGAAAAATAAAGAAAAGCCCCAAACATCACAGGCCCTTGAGGCACATTAATTTTATACATTATTCCAGCTTGGTTACCTGGCAGGGAGAACTTCTGCTTTAGTGAGAAGGAACACACATGACCTGTATATATGTGTGGACTGGCAGTACTGGCTGCAATTGGACTAGAACCATCTTTGTTCTGGCTCGAATGATAACTAGGAGCTCACCAACCTTCAACAGCTTGCTTCATTGGCAAAGATCTTCTCTACTTCATAACAACAACCCCAATATATTACAGATCATACATGCAAAACCTGCAGTGGAACTGGGAGGAGGGGATGGAGAGGAAGCTCCAGGTCACTAACAATCACCAGCCAGCAAGTGTGTTGACAAGACCAACCTCTGAAGCTGCCTGAGCATGACAAAAACCAGCTGGCCTGTGTTTACATGTTTGTTTCTCCAAGAAATCAATAAGAAAAGCTTTTACAGAAATGAGTGAAAGGGCAACCCACATTACCAGCCATTAGACTGAGGGCAATGTGCTCTACGTACAGCCTGATCCGGAAAAAGGTGAAAAAAGAGAGGAAATCTGCACTGCAGGTCCAATAGTTCCTCACAGAGTATACTTGCTAGGCTGAGAAAATTCACAGCTTCTGACTACAGATATCAACACCACTGAAGGTCTGCCATACAGTACAGAGCCAGTGTGGCTATCTGTCAGCAGTATCAGTCCTCAGAATAAATAAAACCAATTTTATAAGAAATTATAATGCATAACAGCAAAATTAAATTGAAGGTACTAATTAGGCACATTTAGAGACATTTCTGGCAACAATGCCTGGTTTCTTTTTCTCTTTGAAACCAAACACTGTACATTGAAATGCTTTTTCAATCATGTGAGCCCTCAGTGCTCCACCCCTCTAGTACCTTTATAGCTTATTGTTAATGTCTTTATCACTTACTTTTGACAGTGTGCAGTGGATACCATTGCCAGACCTGTCTTTTGCAACTGAAGGGAAATGTCAGGTGTTACAGCATAGTTATTTCCATGTTTTTTTAGGCTAATGCTTATAAAATCCCAATTGCTGGCTTCACTGTACTGAACTTCATGTAGGTATTCTTATTTGCCTAGTTACTTTTGTCAGTTTTTATCAAGTGAACTACCTTTGGTCCTTGAGTCTTCTTAAACTGCAGTTGGCAGAGAGTGGATCTCTGTGAGAAGGCAGGCATTACATGCAGGCTAAAATATCCAAGTGGAGTAGGCTCCATATAGCTGAGAAAAGGATGTTCTTCTGTTTCTTGTAAGAAACAGCATATGAAGAAAGTTAGCTACCTCGTAACAATAAGCAAATAGTGGATAGGTAAACAGATCCTAGATTTTTCCTTGGTTTTGCTTCTTGTACAGTGTATGGACTAGATGGCATGCAAAGTTCCTTTCCAACTCAAACCATTCTATGATTACACAATTTACACCACAATAGCTGAGATTACAGTTCCTCTGTCAGCCCTCTGATATCAGCTCTTTCACCCAGATATTGTGTTCTTTCTACTGTGCAGCATTCAGGGCTCGCTCTTCACTGTCATCTTCACTGGCTTCAAAGCAGATTAGCCATTAGTATCTCTATGTTCTCTTATCATCCTTAAAACCTCCCTACCAAATTCTTCATGTTATTACTACTGCTCATTTACAGCACTTGCAGTATAAAAGTATCAGTCATGTTTTATCTGTGCTAAAAGAGTGATCAAAGCTGTTTGCACCCACTGTCATTGTTGCACTTACTCCAAAACCCAGCTAGTTATGGGAGGCAGAAGCAATTACATTGGCTGCTGGGTAGTCATGGAAAAGGTAATGCTGTATCTTGCCCTTGATATTAATAGTGGTGACAAAAGTGCTAATTTCTCTTTATCTCTCCTGCAGTACCTCAGAGACAGACACAAGGAGCAATAATCTTCTAAATCACTCATTTTGATCTACATAATCCATTAGAGTCAGTATTCTGAATGTCATCCTTCAAGGGCCTGGTTCAATTCCACCCCAGATGGCTTAGAATTTGACTTTGTAGAACTCATTTTACACTGAGGCTGAGAAAAGAGTAACTTCTAGGGGAGCAGGTAACATTTCCAGGTGTTTTTTCCTTCTGATTTACTCCCCTTTTTTATACAGTTCTGTGGAGCTCTGAGAGTGCTCCTTAGAAAATATTTCAGAAAAGCCTCTAATTTAATACAGAACTAAATCTACTGTATAGCTTAGTGGGGTTTTAGTTTAATCATTTTGGAGAATTCCAAAGCATTTTCCTGTACAAGAGAAGGCCATTCTAGAAATGGCTACTGATTACATGCTGTGCCTATGCCACAGAACTGCTCTCTGCTCACTTTGGGGATTAAAAGGACTGTAATTGTTTGTGGAATTAAAAACCCCATAACCATAAGCTGATGTTCCTTTGTGCTATTCACGGAAAAACATGTTTTCCTTGTTTTCTAAAACGACCTATGACCTCAACATATGGTTGGAAAGGCTATACTTGACATCCTGATGTAAGATCTGACCTGATTTATCATCTGATTTGATCTTGGACCAGAAAATATTATCTGATGAACTTTTACAAGATAGAATAATAAAGTGCAAGTTTTGTTTATTGGAATGGGAAAAGTCAACATTATACCAGTAAAATGAGGGATGACTGTCAGCAGTGACACTCAAACTCTCTTTATATCTCAATGCAAGCCCAAAGGAACTGGTAGGATACTCAAACACAAACTTATATCAAGTGGATCAATCACAGTGGAGAATAAATTCCTGGTAGTTCTACCAAATTGCTCCTCCAATTTCTCAGTGAACCTGAATATTATAAAGACAACCAACAAAAATACACACAAAGGGTTAATGAAAAACCTACTGTCAGCTGGTAAGAGGTCATTTATATCACACTAGGATTCCCCTAAGCCGTAACTGCCAAAGAAACAAACCACAGTGAGTGATTGATTCAGAAAAACCTGGACTGAGCTCCAGCTCCACATGGCTAAGCAGTTTGCAGCTTACCCTACTATGTAGTAATCTTTCCTCACCATTGCAAAAACACGTCCAAGAGTTTTGATAGAAGGAGGCAACATGGAGCAGATATAAAAAATGAGGAATGGAACTGTGGTCTCAGGATGTGAGAAATGCTGTTAAATATTTCCCAAAGTATGAGGCATTGGAACACAAGACCAAAACCCATTGAGGGTCAATTAAAACTTGGTTTGCAGCTCTCACTTTATGCATCTTAATTGTCTGGGACTAGGAACAAGAAATTCCTGAACTCTAACCCTGGGTATGTAATAGCATGTGATGTATAAAGCATACAGTTTGCTTAAACACTCTGTGACCATCTCTGCTAAGGATGGATGATGTAAGGATGTCTGTTCCAACGATTTCGTGAGGACAAACTTGTTAATGCCTGTAAAGCAGTTTGCCACTACAATGCAGTCCCTAGGTAAGGTCTAGGGAGAGAGAATGATATTTTATTTGTCAGTTCTGATCATCTTTATTGATATTTTGAGTTCTGAAAACATTTGAACAGCACTGATTATTTTCTTCTTACCTGAAGCCAGAAAATTAAAACAAAAAACCCCAAATAAAAGATAGCTATAAATGCATTAGGAAATCCTGTTTGAGAAATATTCTACCTTATGAAAGGTATTAAAAATTAATTTCTACAGTCATCACTAGTGTGTTTCAAAGGTATCACAAGAACTGTACTGCACAGGAAGTGCTCCAGCATGTGGTTCTGTATACACCTGTTTCAATGTACAGCCTATAGGGTAAGGGAAACAGCAGCAGAACATTTCCATGCTTAATTCTGGTTGTGGCACATGTCAGTGCAAGGTGTGGGGCATATTATCTTTTATTTCATTCTCTCAAGCTACCTTTAATGGATTCAAATAAAATAATTCTGACATCTGAAGTAAAAAATTGAAGGGTGAGTTGTTTATGCTGCTTTGTACTTCCTGATCCTATTTCTTCTTAAAACTACCAAAACTGATTGAAAAATCTGATCACTCTTTTTGTTTTTCCATCTGCACTTCCAGGGAATGTTATTAGCATGCTCTCCAGCAAAAATAACATGCCTAAGCTATCTGATACCACTGAAACTGCAAAACTACCTGCCAAAGTGTGAGCGCCAAATTTTGTACAGCTTTTGCAGCCCTGCTGGACCTGATGCTAGATATTGACCGTGTTTCAGTGCAATGGCATTGCCATGGCACTGGTGCTGGCATATAAACATAGCTTTAACTTCTGCAAAACCTGAGTACCACACAATAGCACAGAGGGGAACAGCTGACCTCAGCTCCCTCTCATCAACCCACTGCACAAACTGACTTCTGCATTCAGCTGGGATATGCAGATTGCCACATGTGGAATTGGACCCACTGATCACAGCTGATGAAAGGGTGGAGAAACTACCAGGAACGCAATACTGTGTGGGAAGTTACACAGAACTGCTCCAATCTGAGTTTGTCTAATTGAAGGCAGACTATTGATGACTCAGAATCGGGAGTTAAAAAGAAAATGTCGAAAATGTCTGTTCCAGTCAAAGGACAAAACTCAGTACCATTTTTGCTGTGAACTACAGGGAAAACAGAACTGAGGCCTCCTTTTTGCAGTGAGGAGGTGACATTAATGCTAGTGCATTATCAAAATTACAGTACCATTCATGCCCCTACTGTCCCATCCAATCCTAGCCACTGTTATCACTACAAAAATTGAGCAAGTCAGTGCATCCAAATATACTTTTCCAGGTTCCTAACCAATTCTGGCATAGTCTTGCAGACTTTTTTCACAAATGACAGATGTTTTGCCTTATATTTTGCTAATGGGAGGGGTAATTCCAGAACTATCTGGATGAATCTAGCAAAATCTTTTGAAAACACTGAAAGCCAAAATATTTGGCTCCATCTATTGGACCAAAGAATTAATCCAAATTTATTTGTTTTTTAAGAGCAATTTTTGTGTAGGCTCCTACCATTGAAAAAGTGGACTGGTATGCTTTGTGAGTAAAGCCTAAAAACTTTTGTAAAGTTAGGCTGGCAAATCTATACTTGCATGTCTATGTATGGATTAAAAAGCCAATTTCAGATCTCTTCAATGAATAAGAAGACAGAAACCTTCTAGAATAGAATGAGCAGCTTTGCTTATGGGCAGACACTATATCAGAGGTTTATGCATCCAGTTGTTCCCCCTCAGGAACGCACTCACTAGTGTTAATGAAAAGCCAGAAGAAGGGAAAAAATAGCCTTAGCCAAATAGTAAGGATCTGTTTTGCTTATTGCCTTAGCAATTATTATTAACATTACACAGTGACACACTTCCCAGGAAATTAAGATTTTAAATGCTTTGGTTCCTAATAGTCTTTTATTTTCCATGTAAACATTAAAGCCTAGTAAGTAAGTTCTTCTGAATGCAATTATTTATGTTAAGAGTTACTTAGACCTTTTGGTTGAGCAATATTTGCTGAAGTGAAAGGTCATCAAAATCCTGTGTTATCTGTGCTTATCTCTGCTAGAGGACCTGTGTTACAAGAGGCTCTTTGGCAGAATTATCCGTGGCAGACTGCAGTAAAGCTGCAAAGTTCTTCCTAGCAAGATCCAGTATTTTTCTTATTCCTTCCTAGCAAAGAGGCTCAGTATCATGCTGGGTGATCAGAGTTTATAATTTCTTTTGAAACTGTGATTATTTTAAAATAGTTTTCCTGATCTCTACCACAGCTAGGAGATGATCACAAAAATTAAAGCTATTTCTAAAAGGGAATTTTAGTACTTGGTAGCAAAGGGTGGGAGCAAACTGCTGGCACAGGTCCATACAGACCAGTTACCTTGTGAAAACACTCTGGAGCCAGTATTGCTCATGCTGTGGCTGAAGAAAGCTGCAACCATATTGCACCATTTTTCTTATTTGAGAGTTGCCAGTAGCATGTGATACATCTCTTCCAGCCTGTCAGGAGTCAAACATGTCTCTAAATCTAAGCCACTGCTGACCTTCAGCTTGACTACTTCTAGCAGAACTTTCCCTTCTTGGCTACCTCACAGTTTCCACATGACGATGCTGCTAACAGCTGTCAGTATTTTGCACTGACAAAATTATATGAGGACAGGCAAGGTGTCCCAAAATGCATCAGAAAGCAATTAATAAAAGCCTACTTTCAAATGCATAAGCTCTGAAAATCAAGCATCAAACAATTTTTTAAAGCTATGAGGTAGATAGAGGTACTCAGGGTCCCAGGTACTCTGGGGCTTCTCACAGAAAAGGATAGATGAAGCACAGTCATGTCACATGGCTGCCCACCTGTCAGTGTAGACATCTCCTAAACATTAGGAGAATTACTCAATCATTTGTCAAAAGAAAACAAACAAACAAACAAGGCAAGTTAGTTTTGTGAATTACTGATTATTGCATTCTTCTTCTGATCAACAGTGAAAGGGACTAATTAGAGATAGTGGACAGAATATATGACATAAATGCACTAAGTTTTGCCAAAGGCAGAATGGTTAATGTATTACACACAATGGCTCACCCTAATGATTTGTCTTACAAGATAAAATCCATGACTTAAATAATTTACCCTCTGTTTTTCATTCATTGCAGGAATCACACTAGTTAAACATTTCCCATTGCTTATAGATGTTTTGCTCCTATCCAGCTAAGCATATCCACTGAGTACAAGAATTACTTTGAACAGAGACAATAAAATGCAGTTTTCGTGCTGCATTATCTGCCACTCTCCTCACTCAATAGAGTTAGAGTTGGAAAGAACTTTCAAGCCAATGAGCTTCTCTCCTTTACATCAATTAATCCAGACTCTTGCCCTGGCAAGATTTTTTCCTATGTTATATTTACTACTATTTTATCCAAAATGAGATAAAGACATCATCAATTACAAAGTTCTAGCACTTAGTCTGGAAGATAATTTCTGATGTCTCCTGTTGTCGGGAAGCTTTTCACAGATACTCTGCCCAAATGTCTGTGGTATTAATCATTAATCAGAATAGCAAATACTAGAAATAGAAACATACCAAGCGAGGCTTTTCCCTTCTTTTACTATTTCTGTTGATATTGCAAATGAATCAAGATCAAACTATTTTTCAGACACTGATTCTTCCATAAGCACTTGATGGTTGTTATGAATCACAGTCAATAGCTCTAAAGACACCTATTAATGCTGGCTCTGTTAGTAAAGACTCTTACAGAGTCCCAGGACAGCTGGGTTTTCAGGTAGCCAGCACCTTTTATGCTTTGTTTATTACCATTCTCAAGTTATGGAGACACCTACAGATCATTTACATGTATAAGATGGAGCAGGCTGATGTGATGAATAGTCACTGGCATTTGCGATTAAATAGTGTGCATGTCTCTGCATGTCAGTACCTAAGATAGGTAAGGGCCACAGTGCTTACACCACCACACTGCCCAGGGTACAGGGTTCAGTGGACCAGGCAACAACTAGAGGGTACTGGAAGGAGACATAAAACAAATATGTCCTATAGCCTATAGTTGTTTCTTTTTGTCAGTTCTTCACCTAGATTGAGCACATAGATTGTGCCTGAGAGTTTCTCATAGGCAATTCAATTAGAGAAAACAAACACCACCCCTGCAACTATAGCAGTACAAGACAAAACTCTGGTTTGTTAATAGCTGAAACCGCAGATAGAGTTATGAATAGCAGTAAATTATTTGGTAGCATGGCCCTTGATACTTAGCAGTTAACCATATACTTAGTTGTTTCATGCAAGCCTGTGCAGCTATTTCTGTAGATCCACCAGCTTTCACTCCATGTGTTTGTTCTTTTCTTGTTGATAAACTCTCAGTCTGATAATCAGCCTTCCCACTTGCCTCTAGCTTCTCCCTATCCACAGGAGCAGTAAATGTATTAGATTGCCTTATTGCATGCTGAAAACAAACAAGCCTGGGATTTTAAAAGACCATTTGATATCTGGTTTTGATCCTAACATCCACTCTACTTAAAATCCCAGCGTACAAGAACTCCTTAATGATCCCATCTAAAGCAGAGGGGAAAAAAACCAAGGGAGAAATATTTAGCAGAAAATGAAAGTTAGAAAATGCCAGACGGCAGGTTTGTGAAAATTGCAATGAAGTTTATTTCCTAATGTTCCATTTAAATTCTTTGCTTTTTGCTAAGAAAAAAAATGGAAAAGAAAATTCTTTAGATGAAAGCTGGATGAGGATGATTCCACAGAAAGTAAAATTTTTTTGTTGTAGAAAAATTCAAGACCACTGTTGTATTTTGTTATGCACCTAAACAGTACTGACAGACACACAAATTATTCCCTTTACTATTCTGCCATCCCTGCAGTATGATCACAATTGCACTTGCTCAGAATGCTAAAATCTTACCATATCAAAACATGAAAGACTTTCAGGGCTTCCCTTTGCAGTGAAAGCACAGCATGGCCCAAATTGCTTCTGCTTTGAGCTCTTCCCGTTGGATCCTCAGCAGGCTTATGGCCTGAGGAGCAAGAGAGTCCATCTCTATCAGAAGACCTGCAGTAACTTCAGAAGATCATATTCAACCCAAACTGCACAGCGGCCCCCTACACTTCTGGTGGATCAAAGCAACACCCCCACCCGCCTTGAGCAGAGAAGACTCGCTGACTCGCGTGCATCCAAACATTTGGCCTAGCTTTATTCTTTTCTAAGCTGCTAAAACCTCGTGTTTGTCTCTTTCTATTGAAGTAGCAAAAGAAAGCTACCAAATGAAGGGCAGAAACCGATGGAAAGCTAGGGCTGGAAAGGGGACTTTCTGAAGAACATTGTTTATGTCTTTCAGTGCAGTTTGGCTTCATCTCTCTGAGACAAAGATTTCGCTGCTGTCCTGGCAACACAGTGACACCACTGGAACACTGAATAGAGGCCCACAGAAATACAGCTCTAAAGGAAAAGGCTCATCATAACATATAATATGTAATTATAACACTCTGAAAGAAAGCAGGTTTTTATATTTGAGTGAAATGCATATCCAACAATCAACAGGTTCTTTCAGCTTGCAGCTCTCCAGCTACACTGCACTACTGAATAACAATGTTTTTCATTCATTGCAGGAATCACACTAGTTAAACATTTCCCATTGCTTATAGATGTTTTGCTCCTATCCAGCTAAGCATATCCACTGAGTACAAGAATTACTTTGAACAGAGACACTAAAATGCAGTTTTCATGCTGCATTATCTGCCACTCTCCTCACTCAATAGAATTAGAAAGAACTTTCAAGCCAATGAGCTTATCTCCTTCACATCAATTAATCTAGACTCTTGCCCTTGCAAGATTTTTTCCTATGTTATATTTACTACTATTTTATCCAGCAACACTGCACAATTGAATGATGGCTTTATTCATTAGCTCCAGGCAGTTTGTTAACATAAATTCTTCTGTTTCTGAGGATTAATGTATTTTCAGGTTTGCCTCAAAATGGCATCAACTGTATTTATGCTCTGTACTCAGGTTTCATATACAGGGACTTCCCAAGTGTTAAATCTCGGAGCATTTATGCATGTAAAAATAGCAAAAACAGGGTACAAATTGTAACAAGTACTTGTCCTCTTTTGTACTAAGTGACATTAGTCATGATTCGTTCTCATAAACCCAGGATTATTTCAAAGCTAAGAAATTTAAACATCCCTTTTGTTAGTAGAAGCTCATTTATTTGCTGATTTTTCAAAGTAGATAATACCATTTAGAATAGAATAGAATAGAATAGAATAGAATAGAATAGAATAGAATAGAATAGACCAGGTTGGAAGAGACTTCTTTCCATCAATAAAAGAGATTTCTTTCCATCAGTAAAAGAATCAAAAGTTAAAATATGATCAGTCATAATGTTGACTGTTCCAACACAGCTAACACTGATTGGCATCAAGTGCCTGGAGAACTGCTGTACAGTTAAGTTGATTAAATACTAGATTCAGCACTGGCACTAGAGAGCACTTTTTGAAATTCACATTTTGTATTCTGTATATTCATTTCTCCAGTGTCCCAGGCATAAAGAGCTCTATATAACTGAATATGTAACTTTGGTATCTCTCCTGCTTTTTTGTATTTTTATAATTAATGTAGCAGCAAATAAAATTAAGATAAATTAAGCACTTCAAATAGTTTAAAACCAGTTGGAAGTTGTATGTTGTTTAATATAAAACAGATGCAGTATATGCATCCTACATGCATAAAAGGAGTAACATAAAAAAGATAATATATTTGTTCAAATAAATGCAAACCAGTACCCATTTACTGCAAATTTCTGTCAGGAACTCCCTGGGATTTATTGGGGTTTTATGTATTTGTCCTTGGAACTCAGAATGAGAACTCCTGACTTGGTAGTTCCACAACAGTTGATCTGTCTTTTTTATTGCGCCACTTTAGGAAATAAATTGCTTCAGTGCATGAGCAGTGTTACCTAGAAATTGACCAGAAGAATTCCTGCTTTGATTGCAAGGGAAGAAGCTTTTATATGTATGTATTCGTACATCTGCTCTTAGCAATTGCATAGCAATTTCCATCTGCAGATCACCATAGAGATTAGCAATTGAACTCGATCAATTTTCTCTGTCTTAGTATCCTCATGATTCACTGCCCCATGAAGAAGCGTCCTCAACTTTCACTGTGATCTCAGTCCAAGATATTTGGTTCAGAGGCTTCCCTCAGAGCAGCTACTGCATCAGGAGATGATTGGCATTCCCAGCACACTTCTCATCAGGTCTTCAGTGTTCTGAAATAAGACCCCACACTGAGCAAGTAAGTCACCTACTACTTACTGCCTGCCCCAAGTTTTGTGAATGTGAATCCTTTTTGCATTTCCCTGCACAATTTATACATAACCATACTGCACACGAAATAAAAAAGGCTCATATGAGTGCCTATGGTCTCATAATTCATAACAATATTAGTGTCAGATTTGGGGTTTGTGACCATTCATGCATGTAAGAAGCTCACTGACAATGAAGACTGGAACAACCAGTAAAAGGAGCTGAATCAGATTATTTTTGATGTATTGATGCAGGGTATTGGATTGAGTGGGCAAGCTTCCTTCACAAAAACATGCAGGGCAGCTCTACAAAGGGAGTATTATCCCAATCTATTCCCACAGTCCCCTCCACCTCATGCTTTACAGTTTTAACGCCGTATTAAATGTGTTACAAAGCATCACTGGTGATTGCAGAATGCAGGTAATCGCACCCTGCCTTGTGAAGCAGGGTGAAAGACCCCAGAACCAGCTGGGCTCTTAGCAATGGACTCTAGTCTAATGCCTCGGAATAAAATCCATACATATGATCTCAAGTCTAGGCTGAAACAAAAATCTAATGCATGAAGAGAATTCACATCTTTTTCTTTCTTTCTTTTTTCTTTTTTTTTTTTTTTTAAAGGTGCACATTCACTCTGTTAATTGAAGAGCAGACACTGGAAATAATCCGGTAATTGGTTCTCGCTGTAAATGATTTGGTGGGCATTGTAATAAACATCACAGCACTTTCTGTTCTCAGTCCACAGTTTTCCTCACCTAACTGCTACTGCTGGGCTAATTGTCCTTGCTTGCAAACATATTTGCATTATACAAGCCTTTCCATTAATGCTCTGAGATTAAATGTCATAAAATTAGATGTGTTTTTCAGTAACACTTGAAAATGTAGTACCTGAATTACAGCACTGGCTGCAGTGGTGCAGCTGTAAACATGATATGTTGCCCTGAAGAGGGAGTCTGGAATTTTTTATTGATCTTAAAAGCTTCCATGTAGTTTAAAGTTAGTGTTATGACGGCGATAGCAACATTCAACAAAGAATTTTGCCCCAAATCACTTCATCTTTTACAGCCAGTGCCAGAAGATTGCTACCTGTGGTTACCTAGCTCAAGAACCATAATGCATATATAAATACACATACAGACAAATGCACACGTATAACAACTTCAGGTTTTTAAATTGCTGGTCTTCGACTGGCCTATTTTATACCCTCTTAAGAAAACAAACAAGGGAGATGAAACAGTGTCATATCTCCAGGATGCATTTAGAAAACATCTTCTGCATCTGAACAAGTGCAGTGTTATCTGCTAAATTAAATGTGGCTTTTACCAGGAGACAGCTGACTTCTAGCTGCTGGAGAAAAGGAATATTTATTTATGAGAGAAAAGAATGGGTGAAAATATGTTTATTGTATTACCCAGGGCCTTTTTTACTCATCTTTTCATGTGCTGTTATGAAATTCTAATGAACTGTTAGGAAACAGGGCACTAGGTGAAATCAGCAGTCCACCCAGCCCAGGACAAAATGCCTCAGATTAAAACATGAAAGAGGAAACTGAGAGTATCAATAGGCCAGTGTTCCTTCCAGTCCTAAGGTATTTAACCAGGCTGGGGGTTTTGCTTCCTGTTTTACTGAGGGATATGAGTACCATCTGCAACAAAATTCATAGTGCCCATCATGAACTGAAGGACCCCAAGGCATGGACTCAGATGCTATCTGAACATGTTTGCCTATGTGGTGCCTCCCTGAGCCAGTTTGCCTGCTCACTGCCTGACAACAGTTCTCCAGCCATTGTTTTCCAGATGTTCTGACACTTTTTTTATTCTATAACTTCAGATACAAGAGCAACAGTTATTGCTGGAAAAGGAAAGAGTAGGAAAGTCACGCATACAATTATGAAACACTAATTCTGTTAAGAGCAGTCTGAATATTCAGCATTACCACCCATAAGCCTCAATCAGACCTCTGTTGGAATAGGACTCTCTTTCACAGCCCAGAAAACGGTATTTTTCATCAGCTGAATTACTTCACAGGAAACAGGAATGCAAACAGGACATTAGGTAGGGAAGCAAAGGTATTTGGTGACAGACTGGGAAAGAGTCATGTACTGTAACATTCTTTCAGTTGTTGCTTACATTACTGCTTCCAGATATTAAAAACTGCTGGTTTCAACCTGGAAAATAACCAAAGCTGGAAGACATCTCTATTAACATATTACCTCTTTTCTTCCCCTAATTTTTAGAATGGAATTAAGGACTTGGATCAGTCACAATGGAAGCCAAATCCTTGTGTGTCCCCCAAAAGCTACACATGTGGCAGCAAAAGTAGTCAAGGGCATATATGCACCCTGAGCAAAGTAAATACTTTACTCTGGTCTGTGAAGTCATGCTAATGAAGGCTCCTTCAAGATCCTTGAATGCTGCTCTGCTAATATTCCCAACAGAGGTACTATGGTCATCTTTCATGGACTGAATCACACTAATCACCTCTGCTTTCTTTGTCACCTGTAGAAAAATCTTTGAAGCCATCTATCCATAACCACATTGATTACAATTCTATTCCAAATTAATGAATATAAAACAATATCAAGACTGGAACAGGACAGAATGCTGGTCCAGAAAACTATAAATCTATGAAAAATAGCACTGTTCAACAGCTGTCCAGATTTAGTTTTAGGATAAACAGTAGAACACATCATCTCTTGTTCTGCCTAGCATTGATTTAATACTTACAACACTAATGTAAATCATTTCATTTGCAGAACTTTTAGGTCCATCATCTGTTCCCAAAGCTCAGTCAATACTGTGGTTCAGCTCATACAAGAAATTGATCTGCAGGTCAAGACAGATTCATTTTTGTCAATAGATTGACTGGCCTCTGCCCACTATACATACTCATTTTGGACCATTTAAAGCTCATAAGGCTCTATATTGAGAGTAATAAAATGATGAATGGGTGTTCAGCCAAGAACAGACAGCTGATGCAAGCTTCAGGAGGGACACCAAAATAATCCCCACAGAGCAGAAAGGGCAGAGTTGTAATACCCCTTCTGGTTCTGTTTGCATTTTCCTCAGGTGATTGGTGGTTCGTTCTTCCAACCCATGAAGACCAAAGCAATGCTTAGGGCTACTTCAGGCATTTTTACCAGGTCTGTGCCTCAGGGGCTGTACTGCTGCCTCCCAGTCCTAATTTTTTAGATCAAGATAGGCAGGTTTAAATACAGCTGGAAGAGCTAGAATGTCCCTGGCACTATCTTGGAGGATGACAGGGGACACACTATTTACAATCTTTGCTTGTGTCTCTTATGAATACTGGGGCATTCTGATGGTTTTGATCACTCGTTGTTAATGGTCTAAAATCACACATCCTTCCTGGAGAACAACTTAAGTATTGTCATTATTGGTCTATGATATCATACATAAAGGCAATACAAATGTTAAAGGTAACTAAAATAAAATGTTTTCCTGATAAAATGTTGTGCCTTTAAAACTGTTTTCATATGAAGAAATTAAGATGTTTTCTGACATTTGAAAGGGTTTTGTATTCATTCAGTTATCTCTCAAATTTCCCTCCTAAAGCTGACTCACCATCCAATTTTGTGTACTCAGCCCCCTCAAACGTATGCTCAGAAACACAAACCTGAACTTCTATGCAGTGCTTTTTCTAGGTGGGTTTTAAGGTGTTAATACAATACAATACAATACAATACAATACACCAGGTTGGAAGAGACCTTCAAGATCATCGCGTCCAACCCATCAAACAATCCAACCCACCCAACAACTAGACCATACAGCCAAGCACCCCATCAAGTCTTCTCCTGAACACCTCCTGTGAAGGTGACTCCACCACCTCCACGGGTAGCCGATTCCAATGGGCAATCACTCTCTCCGTGTAGAACTTCTTCCTAACATCCAGCCTAAACCTGCCCTGGCGCAGCCTGAGACTGTGTCCTCTTGTTCTGGTGCTGGATGCCTGGGAGAAGAGACCAACCTCTGCCTGGCTACAACCTCCCTTCAGGTAGTTGTAGAGAGCAATAAGGTCACCCCTCAGTCTCCTCTTCTCCAGGCTAAGCAACCCCAGCTCCCTCAGCCTTTCCTCATAGGGCTTGTGTTCCAAACCCCTCACCAGCTTTGTTGCCCTTCTCTGGACACGTTCCAGCAAGTCAACATCCTTCCTAAACTGAGGGGCCCAGAACTGGACACAGTACTCAAGGTGCGGCCTAACCAGTGCAGTGTACAGGGGCACAATGACCTCCCTGCTCCTGCTGGCCACACTGTTCCTGATGCAAGCCAGGATGCCATTAGCCTTCTTGGCTGCCTGGGCACACTGCAGGCTCATGTTCAGCCTACAATCAACCAGTACCCCCAGGTCCCTCTCTGCCTGGCCACTCTCCAGCCACTCTGACCCCAGCCTGTAGCACTGCCTGGGGTTGTTGTGGCCAATGTGCAGAATCCGGCACTTGGATGTGTTAAATCTCATGCCATTGGACTCTGCCCATCTGTCCAGCCTGTCGAGGTCCCTCTGCAAAGCCTCTCTGCCCTCCAGCAAATCAACTGCTGCCCCCAGCTTGGTGTCATCTGCAAATTTACTGATGATGGACTCAATGCCCTCATCCAGATCATCAATAAAGATGTTGAAGAGCATGGGGCCCAGTACTGATCCCTGGGGCACACCACTAGTGAGAGGCCGCCAGCTGGATGTGGTGCCATTCACCATTACTCTCTGGGCTCGGCCCTCCAGCCAGTTCCTAACCCAACGCAGTGTGCTCCTGTCCAAGCCACGGGCTGCCAGCTTGGCCAGGAGTTTGCTGTGGGGAACGGTGTCAAAGGCCTTGCTGAGGTCCAGGTAGACCACATCCACAGGCCTCCCCACATCCACCAGGCGGGTCAATGTCTAGTTTATATAGCACCATGAGGATTTAGTCACTGCAGGATGCCAGCCGGGACCACCTTTCTTCCTCAGCTGGAGTTCAGTTTTCCAGTACGGATAGAGGACTGCTTACAAGAGGTGGAACCTCATATGGATCTTGTTTCTCTTCTCTGTCTGCTGTATCAAGTGTCTTTCAGACTGTGATGTTGAGATGTGTGAATCATGTCTTCAGTTTGGTCTTTGTGGCTTGGCATCATTGAGTCTTATAAACTGAATGTTGTAATAACAATGATTCATTCTTCATCATTCAAAAGTATTTTATATTACAAAATCTGGATGCCTAGAAAATAAGCACCATCACAATTAAATAACAAGTATATGAAACTAGAATATCAACCAGCACTTGGACAGATGTCAACCACAGGAAAATTATCCAGCTCACTCTGTTGGAATCTGAAGAATTACCTTGGCTCAAGGAATCTGAACTGAAGCCTCTTTCTTTCTGCAGGTTATAGTGTCAGGATTTATTTTCAGCCTCATAAGCACTTTGTATGCTCCCCACAGAAATCTCCTTGGAAGGAGACTTCTCTCTATATATAGTTCTTATAAACATGACTGATTCATGCAGGTCCCCACAACATTTTGCTTCAATTTTATCTTGATGCCATACCATATGTTTGTTGAACTACCACTTCAGCCCACTCTAAATTCCATCAAATGGCTCCAAAGGAGATGATAAATGGCCAAGGAGGGAAGCACTTCAGGGCAAAGTCTGTTTGGAGCTACACTTCGTAAAGGAGCAGATTTCATTGCAATTACTCTGATTTCTACACCAGCATAAAGATCTGGCTCTTCATTTTCCTCTTCCATCAAAAAGACATGTATACATTCTCTATGTAGAGATTTTCTCCTGCTGAAACAATACATATTCCATACAACTTCTTGCTGGCTGGAATGAATTTGAAATTGAACTTATTAACTGGAATATCACTGGACTATAGACTTTCCAATTAGACAAACTTTGCAACTCTCCAACTAAACTGTTAATTGATATTCCTGCCCTCAAATTACCAGCTTCTCTTTAGATACAGATAAAAAGGAAACATACAGAAGATCCAGAATTAATTTAAAAAAAAAAAAATAGTAGCAGACTTTGATTTTCAGACTACTGTTTATATCCTTTTAGGACAACTACACTGCACTGGCTGAGTGCCCCAAAAATATATGCACTCATGTATTTTATTAATAATTACATTAACTTTGTGTGCCCTGAAATTAAGATACTTTGTCAAACAAAGGCTGAACAATGTAACACTAACAGGACTCTTGGGTCCCTCTCACAATCTGGAGCCAGAATTTCTTGAAGTCTCCCAAAAAGGAATGTTTCACAACCTTTTCCTATAAAAACCCTCTCTGAAGAAAAAAAAAAAAAAAAAAAAAAGAAAGAAAAAAAAAAAAACCACCAGAAAAAACCACCCCACAAATAAATAGAAAAAGATCTATCATCTATCATTTGTCATGTTCAGCATTAGCAGCACGGTGCTCATTTATAAACAAGTAAAATTAAACTTTCTGGTTTAGCTTATCAGGTTTATTTTTACCCATCTTGTTTATTTGCTGATTGCATACAAAGGAATGTGTACATGCTGTTGCATGTTTGCAAATATTCAGACTATTTTTTCATGTCTTGCAGAAACAGCCACAGCCAAAAGGCACTGAAGCCTGAGTGTAGAGACCTGGAAGTTCCACTGCTGCAGTGCCACTATGCAGATCCTCATTTATATGTACTTGGGAGGAGATCACGGAAGGTTGAAGGCAGCTGCTGCTTCCTTCAACAAACCAAAGGATTTTTGAATCCTGCCATCATATGTTACTAGACCTGTTCAGTTCTCTGTCATTGAGAAAGCTAAAAGTTAAGGTTGGGACCTAGCAGGATGAGCCCAGCAGGCTGACCTGCCTGCTCTTACTACCTCTTGCTCTGGAGCAATGCTTGCCCTGGGTGACAGGCTCCAAGCAGGCTGCAATATGCACAGGTGCCCACTCTGCCTTTGGTCTGCTTGGGTATGCTAGTCTTGAGCAGTGAGAGGCTTTGCCAAGATGCTATAATCATGCATTTACCCAGGTCTTTCCTGCTGTCTTCCATCTGACAGCTTCTAACTAGGAGAGGGAAGAGGTTATGAGCTGTATTTAGACCTCTTATGACTCACACCTAATTTAAGTGCAAGTACAGAATCTGCTAAAGTCCAAGGAGAGAAAATAGAGTGGTATCTAAATTGCACATTTCTAGCAGGTAATCTGCTTCTCACCAGGATATTTGTCAAATCCTTGAGAGAGAGACTGACATACACATAATGGACCCAAAGCATTAGCCTGGCTCAAGGTCCCATTGCAAGACCTTTTATCTTTCAACAAATCAAATGGTGAAGTTCTGCTGCACAAGGGCTGTGCTGTGCTTCCCCTGTCAGACAGCAGCAGTTACCACCAGCAGGGAAATCCCCTTATGCAGGGTGGCAGTCAAAGGAGGAATTCTGGGGTGCCCACTGCAAAGCATGAGGGAGCAGAGAACTCTGCAGAAACCAATCCCTTTTGCACAGGAGAAGAAAAAAAAAAAAAAGGCATCAACCACTGCATCAACCTTGGTATACAAGAGCCACAGGAGATAATAATTTAATCCCTCCTTCTTATATCAGTGAGAGAAAAGAGCAGGAGATGACTGCAGAGGGGTTGGACCAGATGACCTTTAAAGGTCCCTTCCAACACAAAAGATTATATGATTCTATGATCTAGGGAAAATCAAAAAGGAGGTAGACAGTGAATATGGGCCCTGAAAGAAGGTCCAAGATGGTGAAGACTTCTTTAATCACACAAACATGCTTTTAAATGAAGTTTATAGAATACATGAACATTAATTTAGCATATAGATTCTATTTGTGCATCAGGGTGTGTACAAATAGCTTAGTATTCTGATGGGAAACTATCTGAAGAGACTGGAGCAAAGGCAATATCGTGTTTCCCACCACAAGGTTCAGAAAGAGCTGTGCTCTCCCATCCTGGCTTTGCCTCTTGGCCTCTCCAATCCTGTGAATATAGTTCCCTACTTTGAAAGGAGGACATTTAATTATAGCTGGATATTTTAAGTTCAGGAGAAAGGAAGGAGGGGAGAAGCAAACAGTTTTAAACATAAAACAATGCCCCGTTGTTTATTTTTTCTTTTATATGGGAATTCTACTGCCTTGCTTTTATTTACTCTTACTCTAATTTAATGTGACATCTCTATTTAAAACAAACAAGCAAGAAAGAATCTGTATGTACTACCAAATACTGAGAAAGCAGAAAAAAATGTTGACTAATAAAACCTCCTCAAAATACTGTCACAGATTTGAGTAGTTGCCTGGGACTCAGAGATTCTGTGTTTTGCATCTGTTCCTATCACAGCTTTGCCACTGGCACACATGGAAGCTGAGGCAGTATTACTGGCGTGGTTCAGGAATTGTTTGGAGACCAGTGGATGAAAAGCAGATAAGAAGGTGGTAAGTCATTAAACAAACTCTAAATCCCTGGTTAGAATAAATCAGCAGCTGTAAGCCACATGATAAAGCCATGTTCCCTATCACAAGCACTGCCCTTGGGACAGATGAACGTTTCTGGTTGGAGATCCGCTGCACACAAGCAGGCTGAGTTGCCTTCAGTCCACTTGAGGCACCAATTACCAGCACATCCTTTGCAGAGGGCATCCTAGGAAAACCTCCAGGCTTGCCCATGCCATGGGAAATAATGTATTGAAATTGAGGCTGACAGAAAAATGCTGTATCATGTGCCATGCGCTGTGGGTTAGGTGCTGGTGATCATGGGTGTAGGATGTGTGGGATGGGAAGGACAGAGCAAATGCTTTGTGGGGAAAGCTCTCCTGTGTCAAAGCCAAGAGCATATGAGTCTGTGCTGCTCCACTGCATTAGTCTTTCATACAGCCATATGCAGAAAAACCTGCACTGGGGATGGGGATTTCCTTTGAGTAGGAACTGAAGTTCAGATTCAACATTTTAATTTCACAATCTGTAGAATTACTAGGAATGGAAATTATTATAGTGCAGTATAGTCAGCAAGTGGAATTTACACAGAAAAGTTAACTACTTTTTTCCTTTCTCTTTTTTTTTTCCTAATGAAATTGCTGTGAGTAGCTATGAAGCCTTCCTTAATCATGTCTGTTTGTACACTTGGATACTGCTCAATAAATAGCACCATCTGAAATCAGATTATTTTCAAAGTGGTAAAAATGTTTTTCTTGGGCACAAACCTGTTGCACTGGGGAGTTACAGGCTGAGAAAGTAACAGAGGCTTTTTCACAAGACTCATTGTATAGTTGCCGTGTCAGAATCATAAAGTCATATATTAAAAATTTATCTGGATGGCTTTATTGTACTTTCCTTTCACATTTCCTATAAATGCATCAGAAGCAGATACAATAAATGAGGAGGCATATTTATCACCCTCATTCTTTTAATAAGATCTGGACATCATCCTTTTCTAATAAAATCACAATACAAAGTGATTGAGTCTTGAGATATAAAATGCTGTAAACAGAGCAGACATTTAAAACTACGTCATTGAAGAGTGATATTTGGACAGTGCTGGACCAGATAAGGAGGGGAGAACTTAAGGCCTCAAAACTTAAACCTGCATTTCATTCAGAATTAATTTCCTCTAATCACATTCTCAGCAACTACATAGCTATTTCTCTACAGCTGAGAGGCTTTGATAGCCAAGATAAAAATGTCTCTTGTATTGAAAGAGGGGAAATAGGCAGATTTCTATACTAAGAGCATAGTAAAGAAGTGAAAAAAAAATGTAGATCTGGCTTTATATCATCAGAGGTGTTACTAGGCTAACATCAAAAGTTGAGCTAAAAGAAAATTACAGTTAAGGAAAGAGGAGAACCAACATACCTCTCCTTGAGGTGAGGAGAAAGTTCTTCACCGAGAGCATTGTTAGCCATTGGAATGTGCTGCCCAGGGAGGTGGTGGAGTTACCGTCTCTGGAGGTGTTCAAGAGGGGACTGGACGTGGCACTAGGTGCTATGGTCTAGTAGTCATGAGGTCTTGGATGACAGGTTGGGCTTGATGATCTTTGAGGTCTTTTCCAACCTTGTTGATTCTATGATTCTATACACTGTCACTGTATTAAGTACCTTCACTGATGCAAACTTCCAAGGTATTTACAAAGTATAGCCTATAACAAACCTCTGAATTTAAAGGAAGGTTAAATTCTTGGGTGTCTTTAGTTCCTCTAGTAACAGCTTGTATATCTCCACAGTAAAAGCCTGTCAATCTGGTTCCTATTTGGAAGTTAACAAACAGATGTCAACATCTGAGTTAGTTATCTAGACTCCCTTCAGTATCAGAGGGCAAAAACTGGCATTCCTAAAGGGCAATTCATTCAGTGGTTTAGATTTCTGCTTTAAGAGGAGAAGTATCATCCCATAAAGATGGTGCTTTGCCAGTGTGGATAACCTGGACAAAGAACTCAGAGCTAATGACAGAGACATGACAGGTATCTCAAGTTAGAGATTAATTCCACTGTATACCTCTATGTCCAACATCTCCCTAGTACAGAAGGCTCATGATTAATTCCTCAAGGGAACATTTGCAGCTGGCAAGAAGGCCAACACACAGTGTTTATGTACAGATACTATTCTCCCAGGGAGAGAAAAGTAAGCAGGTCAAAGATCAGCTATGTGCATTACACATTGTGCTGTACTGTGTTATTCCTATCTAACATTTCACAAAACTACTTTCAAGGTCTTCTGGGACTACAGTCTTCATTTTGGGCTGAAATAGCTGTTCAATAAAGATAGGAGGCATCTGTGATTCTAAGCAAATATATGCTTTGGCTCAGAGGCACCAGAGTTCTGGGATGATGAAAAGCTGCACGTCATTGACTTCTCGATCTGGCAGGTGTCACTCATGAAGGAAGCTAAAAGAAATGCTGAGAGGCTGCTGGCTTTGACAGGCAGATGTTCACAGGTACAGGAGTGTTCCCTCTTGGGTTCAGCTTATAGAAGGTGACAGACAGTGAAGTGTAGCCTAAGAAGAGAAAAGCCTCCTTTGGGAAAAGCTGCCTGAGAGAGCTTTCATCAATGCAGAGTGTGGCTCTTCTCTAAATTGCAATCCCAGTGCTTATTATTCTATGGAACTTTCTTGCCAAAAATAACCACAAAGGGGTCAGAAGCTAAGTCAAAGGTCTATCTAAGCACGGCTAACATTTACTTGTTCACAAAGTTTTTGAGAACGTGCACATTACCAGCCGGTCTCTGACAGCAGAACTGCAGCATATGGAAAAGAAAATCCACTTTTTCAAACTAAAAATAAATATGAGATGTTGAGCTGCTTAATTTCACTGCCAACATTTTTTATTCTTTCTTTTGCACTCTGTAAACCCTTATCTTAAATTTAGAGTAAGGGTGACAGACAAATCCAGCTGGAGAAAAGGGAGGTTTCACATCTCAGCCTGAACTTTACCTTACATAGTTTCAAGTAGCAGGCATCAGCCAGTGCTTTTCCTGTGCATAAATATGGGCTATAAGTGAATATGGTCCATTCCCTGCACTGTGAGGAAAGAGCTCAGATTACTCTAGCAAGTGCTAATAAAATAATGGATGATCCCTGAGCTTCTCCCTAGTAAAGCCCTGTTTTGTGAACACAGCTCATGACATGGGATCTTCTTAAACCTCACCTAAAGTACAGGGGATGAGTATGGTACAAGCCTTCTGTTACAATCGTTATCTTTGCAGCACACTCTCCCATCAGGAAAAAAAAAAGGCAATGTAGAAAGGCCGTAGAAAACACAAAAGCTGTTGATTTTGAAACAATCTGCGCCAGGAGAGGTTTAGACTGGATGTTAGGAAAAAGTTCTATACAGAGAGAGTGATGCCCATTGGAATGGACTGCCCTGGGAGGTGGTGGAGTCACCATCATTGGAGATGTTCAGGAGGAGACTTGATGGGGTGCTTGGTGCCATGATCTAGTTGTTTAGGTGGGTTGGATTGGTTGATAGGTTGGACACGATGATCTTGAAGGTGTCTTCCAACCTGGTTTATTATATTGTATTATTGTATTATTGTATTGTATTGAAAAGGACACTTTTCTCAAGTGTTACAGTTTGTTTCTATCAGAATGGGGTTTTTACAGATGGATGCACTTACAAAGCTGGACCACCCAGGAACTTGTGACAGATGACAGAAGACAAGCCAAAAGCTTCTCTGTGCTGACCACTATCACCACAAAATAGAGGTAGCACATTCACGAGGAGTGTCTAGCAATCAGTTTTCCCTCCAGAGGCTGCACAAGTCGTGCTCCAAAGGATTGTACAAATGTGGAGCTGAAGAACGTGACCAAGAAGACAGGATATTCCACATTGTTGCCCAACAAAGGACATACACTATTTATATTTCATTTCATTTCACTGCTTGGAAGATGAAAATAAGTCTTCTGATGTTTGAGCGGTGACATTTTTACCTAGTGAAGTCTGGAGCAGCACTGCCTATCATGAAATTACAGAATAGGAAAGTTTTGAGATATAAAATTCATTCCAGAGTATTAGTCAGATTTTATCAGCAAGAATAAAGTTGGGAAAAAAAAAAAGAAGTGATACTTTCTGAAACATGTTAGATAACACTCATCCCACTGCGAGGGGACTGTGGCCAAAGCATTTTTTCATAGCATCTCCTGTTGCCTCATACACACTAACATCAGGAAAGTAGAGTTAGAGACCTATAATGATTGTGGATTTTGAAACTTAGTCCCTTAAAACAAATGTCTATGAAAATAGCTGGAAAATATGTTTGTGTATTTTGACACTGTAATTACAATTATACTTAAAAGTTGCCATTAATAATGCTTCTGATTATGTCAAATGAAGAAACTACATTATAGCAATGTATTTCAGTTTTAACAAAAGGAATTAAGAAAAATGCAATATCTTTAAGAAGAAGTTCTGGAAATAATTTTTACAATTAAAAAAAAAAAAAGAAGAAAAAATTGTTTCCTTATCTATCCGAGATGTCCTTCCTTCAACTTTAAAGTAGGGTGCTTCTGTCATGCTAGATTGTTGTTCATTAGACTCACATGTATACACACACACACAACACTAACTCCAGCATAAAAATTATTTTTGGCCTTTCCCTGTATGCAGCTACTACATAATTTCTGCAGAAACATTTGAAGTAGCTAAAGAAAAGCAGGAGACAATTTGCTTTCATCCCAAACATTGTATAACTGTCATTTGCAAATGCTCAAAATCACTCGGAGTGGGAGGAGGAAATTCTTCCACTGGCTGTAATTGTGGATAGAAAATGGCATGTACTTCAGGAAAAAGGAAACAGTTCTAATATGAACTCAGGCATCTGAGGAAAGGGCAAGGGAGAGAAGGGGGCTGTTTGTTGTTGAACATATCCTAGAAGATGGCATCTCTAAACAAGCATTTTCTACTAATAAATAAAAACAGAGAAAGTGCAAAGTTAGAAAGAACGGAAAAAGCTCTTGAGTATTCAGATGCAGAGTTCATTGGGTAATTGGCAAAGACAATCAACTGTGATTTTGTGCCAGTGATATATTTTCTACAATGTAGCATTGCTTGCAGTGAATCCAGTCTCCTCAAAAGCTATAAAAGGCCTCTCTTCCAGACACAGACAAGGTATTTCAGAGAGATGAAACTGCCCAGAAGGAAATCCATTTTTTAAAGTAACAGTGCTTCATATGATAGAAGGGAATTCCCTGTGCCCAGAACAAATACACAAGTGCCACTGTTAGAGAATCACTAACTGGAAAGAAGCTCCGGATGTCTCCGATCCAAACCCCTCACTCAAAGAAGGATCAACCTTAATTGCTAGAACTGGCTTTGAGGTCAGAACATATCTCTCAGGGCGATGGCTGTTTCAGGTGTGAATATCACTGAGGATGAAAATTCTCCTTCTTCTCTGGGCAGACAGTTCTAATTTAAATGTCAATTATGTGGAACTGTATCTATGTGCACATCTCAGTTAAAAAGATAATACAAGGCTTCTGGAAGAGCAGAGCAGTACAGCAGTTACAGGTATAAACAGTGAGAAGCTCAGGTGCTGGGATGTCTTGGCAGGAAGCTGAATTGCCAGCTCTGGCTTACCTTGGTAATGCAAGCCTCCAGCTTTATTCACTCTTTTGCCTTTCCCAAGAGCAGTGCATGTTCCAGATATATCTGTGTTACGAGACCTGGGAAAATAGTCATCCATCAGAGGAGGAGGCTTAGCATTTAACAAGGGGGTTGGGGGGCAGCAACTTCCTTTTAATTAATATAATATAAATATGCAAATTAGTAAAGTACTTAACAGAAGAAAATCCAAATAAAGCTTAATCAGCTTGTGAATATAAGTAATTTCATATTATATGGTCTACTCAATCCTCCAAGGCTAATGTTAATGAAATGGGAGAGTTCTTTGCAGTATCTCTAATGTGACAGGAGCTTCTACCAGGTGCAACAGACTACTTGTTCTGTTATGCTCCCCCACTGTGTGGCAAGCCAGAGAGGTTAAACCAAAATGCAAATAGCAAGATTTATTAAGACAAGCCAAATAAAAACACTTTTGTCAGAAGAATATGTAATGAATCAAAGAATCATAGAATGGTGAGGGTTAGAAGGGACCACTGGAGATCATCTAGTCCAGCCCTCTTGTTAACATAGGATTGCCTAGATCAGGTTGCACAGGAACACATCAAGGCAGGTTTTGAAAGTTTCCAGAGGAGATTCCACAACCTCTCTGGACAACCTTTTCCAGGGCTCCCTCACCCTCAAAGTAACTAAGCTTCTCCTTAAGTTCGAGTGAAACCTCTTGTGTTCTAGTTTGTACCTGTTGCCTCCTGTCCTATCACTGGCCACTACTGAAAAGAGCCCAGCCCCTCACTCATGATCTCTGCCCAGAACTGGTCTCAGGACTCCCTGTGGCCTCCCTGTGGCAGAGTAGAGGGGTACAAGAACTTCCTTCAACCTGCTGCTGGCCACACTGTTCTTCATGCTCCCCAGGAGACCATTTGCCTTCTTAGCCACAAGGCCACATTCCATGGTAAACTTCTTGACCATCAGCACTCCCAGGTACTTCTCTTCAGAGATGCCTTCCAAAAGGTCAACCCCTAACCTGTACTGATGCATGGACTTATTCCTCCCCAGGTGAAGGACTCTAGACTTGGCATTGAAGAAATAGTTACAATGACTGGGAAGATCATTTCAACTGAAGTTGTTTTTTTTATTTCATCAGAAAATAAGGAAGCAGAGTAAATGTTGTGCAAATTAATTACATTGATTTTAGAAATTAATTACAAAAATCACTTTCAAATGGGACTTTACTTATGTGAAGGCTTTATCTGATTGAGATAGCAGAGACAGAAGCACTGGGATCATTCATGAATCCCATTAGATTTAATTAAACTGTCTGTGAACAAACATGCCAGGAAGAATGTAGAGATTCTGGCTTCTGTCCCAGTTATTTTCTTGGAGGCTTTCCTCCAAAGTAATGTTTATGCATCTCTTCTGTTGACTAGACTTTTCCAGAATCACGTTTTCTGGTGACCCTACGCCCTAATATTTACTACAAAAGAAAGACCAAGATGATGTGCAGCTGATAAAAACAATAAAGCTGCAACATTTATTTTTGTGGTCGACTTTAAAGGTTTACAGAAAATAGTTAACCTTGAGACAGATGGGAGGAGGATGAAAGAGGATGAGTTTTTTTCAGCTTTGCAGTGAAACACAATCTATGGTGACTCCTTTTTCCAGTGCCAATTATCTTTTATTCTGCCCTCTGAGGGTTACCTCCCAGTGGTTGTGAAACACCTCCAGAGGTAATTTTGTTAATATATAAACCTCCTTTGGGTACATATTGCCTCAGAAATTTTTAAACTAGGAAACACATTTCAGAGCATATATTTAGACTCCAGCACACTCAAGCTCATTATACTTTCTCCAGTAACCCCTGAATAGAACTCAACAGACTGGACCTAGAATTAAGACTATAGGTATTATTTGTCATTAACAGCCTACTAAGATGAAGAAAGTACCAGACCTCTCAAAAGCTGTTTCAGGGTCTCACTACTCTCACTGATAACATTATTTGCATTTCTTCACTTCTTGATGCTTTATTTATTACACAACTGAGTAGAGCAAAAACAACACTTTAGTTGAGCCAAAGGTTACACAAGTTGTTCTGGAATCACTGGTGAAGCTATATTTCAACTTTCTGTCATGCTTGTAAAGAGTGAATCATGGACTCTAAGACTTCAGTTAGCTTTGATTTTCAAGATTTTATTTCAAGCTTTGATTTTATCAATCCAAGAAGTGGTGAAGAATATTGCTTAGTTCTAAAACTATTGTTTTAAGAATATATGAGCTGATAAAACTCGCATGTTACTATAGAGAGAGGTGCAAGAAATCTTAAAGGGACAATTTTCTTCTTCTCAAGTTAGAATATGTATCATGAAGCATGAGGATTAACTGCTTTTTCAAACTCGTATTAATTTGGTTTAGTATGATAATTATTCATTTGAAATATAGTAATAAGTCAAACCTTTGGACATTGTGTCTGACAGTGCTAAAATCAACTCCAAACCTTTTCCATTAGATAACCAGAATAATATGCGCACAACACGCTTCCTTAATCAAAAATTCTGACGTGATGATTTTGCTTTTTAATTCTGTGTTAACCCAGATGTGAGCACACAATAAAGACTTATATGGAAAACTCTTTGTGTTCTCTTTTATGAGCTGAGCTTTGTATTTAATTGAGTGATGTCATCCCAGGGGTAACAAAGATACAAACATAATCTGACATCCTGAAGTTCCCAGAATGCAGTTGTTTGCTGGATAGCAGCTTATTTTGTTTTCACTAGCTTTAAAAAGATAACAGTACTTCCCAAGAGGCTGTCTGAATTAGGATTCATTGAGTTTCAGTTTAAATTAAGAAGAGTGAGCATCTCCTATTTTTCAGGTTTATTCTGAAAACAACTTTTGAATGAGCAACCTCTGCAGCTATGTATGTAAGGTATGTAAGAAGTATGCTTGGGATCTGTACCCTTCAGCAAACAGATTTACCCATTTCTTTTAACCTGTGCCTGCCCTGTTTTCTGTCTGACACTCAACAAAAATCACAGAATCACAGAATCAACCAGGTTGGAAAAGACCTCAAAGATCAAGTCCAGCCTATCACCTACACCTCCTGACAACTAAACCATGGCTCCAAGTGGCACATCCAATCTTTTTTTGAACACCTCCAGGGATGGTGACTCCACCATCTCCCTGAGCAGCACATTCCAATCCCCAATCTCTCTGTGAAGAACTTTCTCCTCACCTTGAGCATAATCTTCCCTTGACACAGTTTGACCCTGTGTCCTCTTGTTCTGTCACTGGTTGCCTGTGAGAAGAGACCAACCCCCTCCTGGCTACAACCTCCTTTCAGGTAGTTGTAGAGAGCAGTAAGGTCTCCCCTGAGCCTTCTCTTCTCCAGGCTAAACAACCCCAGCGCCCTCAACGTCTCCTCACAGGGCTTGTGCTTGAGACCTCTCACCAGTGTCATTGCCCTTCTCTGAATATGTTCAAGTGTCTCAATGTCCTTCTTAAACTGAGGAGCCCAGAACTGGAGACGGTACTCAAGGTACAGTCTACCTAGTGCTCAGTATAGGGGAAGAATGACTTCTCTGCTTCTGCTGGCCACACTATTTCTGATACAGGCCAGGATGCCATTGGCCTTCTTGGCCACCTGGGCACACTGCTGGCTCATGTTGGGCTGCTGTCAACCAGTACCCCCAGGTCCCTTTCTGCCTGGCTGCTCTCCAGCCACTCTGACCCCAGCCTGTAGTGCTGCATAGGGTTGCTGTGGCCACAGCACAGAACCCAGCACTTGGACTTGTTAAATGCCATCATGTTGGACTCTTCCCATCTGTCCAGCTTGTCAAGGTCCCTCTGCAGAGCTCTCCTACCTTCTAACAGATCGAATGCTGTCCCCATCTTGGTGTCATCTGCAACCTTACTAATGGTAGACTCTATCTCTTCATCCAGATCATCAATAGAGATATTGAACAGGATGGGGTCCAGCACTGATCTCTGGAGGACACCACTAGTGACTGGCCGCCAACTGGATGTAGCACCATTCACCACAACTCTCTGGGCTCGGCCACCCAGCCAGTTCTTAACCCAGTGCAGAATAATGCAGCACAGTGACCAAAAAGAGCTACTTAGCCCTGAGGGAGTGGTGGGAGTTATAAAAAGTGGAGATTGTCTTTGAAAATTTTTATATTAGAAATGGCAATGATGAGGTGAGAGAGGTTGCCACAACACCTGCTGTTACAAGCTAGTATCTTTAAAAATTGATTAGAACCACAATAAATATTTTATAACCCTTAATTTACAAAGGCATCTTCATGGAAATTGATCTTATTTGAGTATGTTCCCCTGTAGTTTTGTAAACAGTTCAAGGTACAATCAGATTAACTTGGTAGGATGCATGTAATTCAGCCTGTGCTCACACAGCAACTTTTGCCTTCAAAGTTGTTCTTTCTCTCTCATCGCTTGTTTTAGGGAAGCAATCTGGAATATTCCCAGAGTCATTCTTTGCCAGGAAGCATAAGTTTGCAATGAAAATTGATTTATTCATCCATCTCTGACCTATTTGTGTAGATCATCTTTCTGTCCTTGTTCTGTGGTCCTGACAGGAAAATAACTTGTTTGTATCTAATATGTTAGCAGAAGCTGGGGCAGTACAGACTCTGCACACTGTCAAACACACTAAGCAAAACAGCAGATTCAGAAGGTGTTTTGGTCAACATTGTCTTATATGGGTGGCTGGGAAACAAAAGTGAAGTATTAGACTAGGATTTAACTAGTGCTAGGCTCCAATATTTGAATACAGAATGTTTCTATTACATCAAACACCTGAGCTCAGGTGAGGATGGCATTTCACAAGGCAAACTTACTCTTGTCTTCTTTCCGCATGGGGCTGGCAGGATGGCAGGAGATAACTTGTGCAGGAATTCAACCTCCTGCCCCTTCATGCAGAGTCATGGGATCTTCTGTGGTATAGCTGACATTAAGAAATTGCAGTCACCACTTTCATTATGTTCGCAGTATGCTTTGAGCACAGAACTGGGAAAATGGTTTTTACCAGTGTCTTTCGAAATAACCAGTAAATTACTAGGTCCTTCTACACAGAGGCATCTTTCACACAAGTAGTTCCTGTCAGATGATGGACCATGTTTCTGACTCTGTAATATTTAGTGTCACAGTAAAAAACTGAAGCATAGATAGAGACTCTTCACAATATGCTTTTTCTCATGTTGCATTTTGATTTGAAGTCTACATATATAGTGGGGCAAGTTTAGTGTGCCATAAATGGCACAAAAATAGGTTCTTCTCATTTCCCTTAGAAAACATAGTATAGAGTGGAATTCACAAGTTTTATATTTCTGTGACTACAGAAGAAGATGCATTCAAGAAAACAGTGTTAGGGTTTCATAAAGATCAAGGTAATTTTAATAGCAGAAAATCCTTTCCCTGTCACCAGCAGAGGACTGAGCTCCAAATCTCCAAAACCTCTTCACAGGAAAGAAAAATGCCAGATGCTTCCTTACGAGCAGAACTTGAGTATTTTCCATTCACAACACTAAATATTTATGGTTTTTTGAAAGATTTGCTGGAAAATAACAGTTGTTGGCCTGAGCACGTTTCCATGTCAACTACTTGCATCACTGAGATGCTTCCTGTTTTATATTTTGGTCACTCGACTTTAAATAGAGGACTGTTCATAAATCAGTGATTTTTGCTTGAATCGTGTTGGTAAAGCATTAAACAACATGATTTGCCAGGAAATCTACATTTTCTAGTGATACAAGTCTGACTGAAGAGGTGTTGAAAGAAACTAAGAAGCAAAAAGTAGTGTTTGGTACTGTGTGTTCACAAGTTGTCAGTGAGCTGCTGTATTAGCACAAGAAGGTCTTACCCAAGAGAGAGGGCAGCATATGGTCCCTGCTGTTCTGTAATACAAGGTCTCTCAAGTTCCTGGTCTTACTGCTCCAGCATGGATTTGTCTGAAAACAGCAGTTAAAAAAAACCTCATGAGCCAGAAATATTTAACCTTCTTTTGCTTAGCATATTATTCCAAATGATCTTGTTTTAAAAGCAAGGAACTCACTCATCAGTGTTTTAGCACTAGACAGTGTGCTGGGTTTGGAGGGATAACCATTTTACAAATATATTATTAATGCTATAAATCTACATACTCACTACACTGGAATTAGAGTGGAAAAAGCACTCATTAATATTAAAACCCTGGGAATTAAAAGAGCTATTAATTTTCCATGAAATCACAAAATGTAATGCTACCTTTGGCATCTTTTAAAATAAAAGTGTGCTGAGACACCTAGTGACACTAATTTTAATGGGGAAAAATCAGCTTTACAAAATACAGCTTTGTTTTTCAGAACTGGATTGTGAATTTGGAGATATTAACAAGCTGAACTGTAGCTTTATGGATGCATTCTATGGTCACAGGTCATGAAGTATCTCCATTTCAATTCTGCAAACTTTTTCCTTTATTAAATGAGAAGCAGTGCTGTTTTCCAAAGCACTGCCTAACCAAGGAGTTCCTGGAAAAAACTTGTAGTCTATATGACTGCAAAAGGGTGTTGTGCCGCTTGAACTGAAACAAACACCACCAAAACACATCAGAGTCAAGCTCCTGTCCACACTGTCTTAGTATACTTGACTATTAACTCAGTTTACACAGTTCAGTGGCTTGGTATATAAACTAATCAACTTGAAAGAAGAAGTTGTGCTGTTAGGGTATTTTTCAGCCAGCAGTTATAAAAGGGGAAATGAACAGACATGGTTATCTTTTAAGATGTTTCATGAGTAAGCAGCATTCCTGTTTGCTTGCACTGCATACTTAATAGGTAACAGATCTGATAATTAAAATGTACTGTAAAAGTTGGGAAGCTTGCATCATTATTTCATATTGAAGAGCCAACTGTAAACATCACCCAAAAGAGCATCAGTGCATCCAGCCGACAAGACCCAAACTCCCTCAAGTTAGACACAGAAACAGTGTGGGTTTACCTCAGCCTTGTTTTAACTAGTCTAGTTAAAAAACTTAGAACAGAAGCCTGATTGCACTATTGATTCAGCGTGAACAAGTCTGGTAGCATTACACCACAAAGTATTTCTGCAATAATCACGTTTTCCAGGTGTCAGGTAGATTTATTATAGAATAGGAAATAAATTAGAGGATCTATGAGCATTTGAGCCATAACATTTCCAGCACACTTCCCAATACACAGAACTCAATTTGCCCAAGTTTTCTAACATTGGCACAGATTCCCAGATATTTTCATACAATAAATGTAATTAATATTACCCATTATGATGTTGTTTTGAAAGATATTTGCATGACAAGGTTAGGTTTTACTGCTTTTTGTTGTTCCATCATAGATACAAACAACATTTTCTTTGAAATGTGGACTGAATTTGCCATTATGAGCATCTGACATACCCGACTTAAAAATAGTTTACCTTGATATACAAATATTTGATATAGATGATAAAACTGTTTTTTTTTTCTGAATTCCCCACAAATGTTTGATAGGTTATGTGCTTGAAATAAGCTGCTAAGCTGTAATGCCCAGAAGTCACTAATTCTGCTCTGGAAAACGCCAATGTACTTAAAATTCTGCTCTTGAAAAATTCCTGGTGCTCATGGACAACTCTCCCAAGCATGTGCCAAAAACACATCATGTCAAACTTCCTAGCAGTGCCCTGAGCAGTATGTAAGTTGACTGGAACCTGAGTATTTTCTATTCTAATTAGGCCACCAAGTTGTTTTCGTTGTTTTCATTATTAAATATAATTCATTTGTTTCCCTACCCTTATGTCTGCATGTTTTCAAAATTCCAGTTTGTAAAATTCCATTTTCTTGAGTGAGTTATTTTGATCAGCGTCCCCATTCTCTACATCCTGCTGTGGATGTGCACAGAACTCTTTGTGTAATGTTAATTTTTAAATGAAGTAGATTGAACACATCTGGTTTCTCTTTTCAAAATGCATTCTCTGCCCATTATAGCTGAGATGAACTCACTTAGTGAAAGGAACATTTTTCCAAAATAACATTAAAGCAAGCTGCAGAAGTGCCACTGAAACCTCATTTTGAACATGCAGTTCTGTGCACTGACACTAAATCCAAAAGCTGTATCAGCCTTGCATGGGGCTGGCACCATGCTCCCAAGCCACAGGTACCAAGGCCTGAGGACAGGCAAACCAGCAACGATCAGCACACTTCTCCAAATGTATTCAGAGGACAGGAGAGGCGGGGGGGGGAGGAAATAGCCTAACACCTCTCTAATAGAGATAGAATTCTAAAGCAGCTATGGTCAGCAGGAAAATGAACTGAACAGAGTCCAACTGTTTTCATGTAGAGATTTTTTTGTGCTTAATAAAATATTTTAACAAAAGCATGCTGCTTTTTGACATAATGTACTGGCAGCTGAGAAGCAATTACTCACTGTACAATTCATGCTTTCTTCTTCATTATGTTAAAAAACTGCACATGTACACCATAACAGAACAAATATTACAGACAATATTAAAATAATTGTTTACCCTTGACCCAATACTAGCAAAGATAACTGGATAATTATACAACTACAGAAATTTCAGCAGTTATATTTCCTGATAAACTTCCGCTATCTTGGATGACTTTATAATCCCCATATCTACCCCTTGCTCAATATGAAACTTTAATGACATGTCTGTTTACATGCTCTGGTCTGCTGAAAAATGTGCATTTTCTCATAGGTTTTAGGAGTAGTTGTTTTCCTGAAAGAATGTGAAAGAAAGGACAGAAAAATTTTGTATACAGATACATTTTTGTATCTGTGTTAACGCTCAAGATTCATTAAACTTTGCATTTGCAAAGTCTTTCTCAAGTGCCTTGTAGTTCAAGCATCTCTGCTCTCCTGGCGCTTCAATCTCAAATCACAATGATGTTAGGTTCCTAGTCCTGCTTCATGGCAGACTCAGAGTAGTATAAGATTTACACACACACACACCAAGACCCCCACCCATAATTTATTCCGTGTCCTGAGAAATGCTCGAGGTGAGGAGGAAGTTCTTCACTGAGAGAGTCATTTGCCATTGGAGTGGGCTGCCCAGGGAGGTGGTGGAATCACCATCCCTGGAGGTGTTCAAGAGGGGATTGGATGTGGCACTTGGTGCCATGGTTTAGTCATGGGGTCTGTGGTGACAGGTTGGACTTGATGATCTTTGAGGTCTCTTCCAACCTTGGTGATTCTGTGAATCTGTGATTCTTAGAAGCACAAATAGGAAAACACACTAAGGGGAGCAAAGAGATTAATACATATTTTTTCCAAAGCTGCTTACTTATCAGTAATTATTGTATTTATACAATCACCCACACAAATCTGGGAATGAAAATTGAATTCTGGAGTGTCTGTCAGGCAAAACTGCTTTAAGAGGACAGGAATGCATTATAATTTGATCAGAAGTGTGTGCTGACTGATGTCATATACAACTACTCTTTACACCATCTCTAGGTCAGACTGACATTCTAAGCAACTACCCAAGTACTTCATGGGTTATTTTTCATCTCCCTTTCATTCAAATTTGTGCTTTCTCCAGCCTCCCCTCTGCCATGTCCTGGTACCTTGCAGTGTGTGCCCAAACCCTGTCGATGCCCTGTTAGCTAATGCTGGGGGCTGGGCTGTCTCCTAGTTTGGCAGCAGGCTATCACTTACAAAGCTGATTTCACAGCTGTCTTGTCTCCTTATCCCACCTCCTTTCTGCTCTCGTCCCATGATATTTAAAAGACAACTAAAAACAAGATAGCTGGGCTCCTAATGCTATTGACACAACCACTTCTCAGCTTCCTTGGATTAATGATGTATGTGTCTGCCTTCACTATGGTGCCAAATCCAGTTATTTTCTTGCAAGTTGGATAGTACCTCCTTAAGGCCCCAGCTGTGTAATTATGCAAGAAAGCCAGCAGCAGTTAAAAAGAAAGTTTCTAGGATACATGTTTGTGGTGAAAGGTTTGAAAACACAAGGAGCCTTATACCCTAAGACTCCAAAAAAGGCAAAGTGAAAAAGATCCTACGTTGTTTTCTTTCTTCTTCATGACTTACAAGTTCATTTCGTGAATTTTCTGGGCTCTGAACTCACTTTTCAGTGCATGGGTTTGGCATTGCTAATGTAAATACTCAGTAATTAGCACAAAGTGTCCCTTTATTTTGGGATCCAGTAAGTCACTTAGTTATGACAAGTATTTCCCAGTGTAAAAGAGTCTTTGTGTGTTACTACACTAGATGCTGTATCAGTATTGCAGGCTCTCAAATAACAAGATCAATCTTATATATTTTCAGGGCTAGGAGCTACATTATAATAATGAAGTCAGGTCAGGTAATGCTTGAAGATCCATTGTGGCTAAGTGGATTTTTCAGATGTCTAGAAACTAGTCTCAAACACTGATGCATTGTCATTTTTCATATTTATTTGTTATTTTGTATTAATACAGAGAGAAATTGCAATTCATATTGCCATGTAATTATAATTCCAAGATATTAACCACTATGCATTGTAGACTGAGGTGAAATAATCGAACTGATTCCTCTTAGGCCAGTCTTTTTCAAGCAGAAAAAAAGGTGGTTTTCTGCTTTATCTCCCCTGCATGGTAGGACAAATACTTCTGCAATTATCTAGGAAACCACAGATTTTTCATCATGCTCTCCTCTTCTGCCTGCTAGCTGATATCATACAAGTGAAGCCTTAGGGAGAAATCTCTCTTCTCAATTTATACTTCACATTATCTTACATCTCCCAACATTTTTCTTTGTAGAATTATCCTGAAAAAAATCATAATAATTCCCATCAAAATTTTTTCTCTGGCTTTTGATGTTGGGTACATATTTGTGTACATATATCTGAACCAAAATGTCAACCCTATGTGCATATTTGTGTCTAGAAGTTTCCCCTCCAGTTGGTGGGCACTGCTCTAACTGGGAATCCAGAAGTCTCCAAAAAGGAATCTGTTTTGTTGCATTTGATCCTATCAGTTCCTTTGTACACAGACACAGTTCCTTTGCCACTGAACTGTGGGCTAAAGTGCAGCTAGAGATGGGCATATATTAAGCACTGTCAGTACATGGAGACTTTCTAAGCAGGGATTCTGAACTATAGCCCATAATGACAGCTGAGATCCCAGTAACACACATCTGACTGACAGGAAAAATTATTGTTTTGGCCTGCTTGAATGTTTTTCACATGTTTCTCAAATCACAGAAGAACAAGGAAGTTAAACACAGCTTGCAAGTCACCACATCAAAACAGCCTGATTGTGACACACAAGAGCACACTGTGGACTCACTAAAATCATGCATCTCTAGGAATTTCCACATGGCACATCCTGGTCCTGTCCAGGAGATGTTCATCATAACAATATCCTATTTCAGCAACTACTTTGATTAGATTGTCTTAACTAATTATTGATTTGTTTACTATTCCTCTCCTAAGATACAGCTAATTATGGCTTTAATACTTGTCTTCCTATCAAATCTATTATGTTGAAATTTAAGGGTGTCTACTGCAACGTGACTGACCAACAACAGGAAACAGTCATGGTTAAAAGCCAGCCTACAGCTTTATACTTTGGAAGTCAGATTCATCCATCCAATGTTGGTTATCTTAAGTTACACAACTAGTGCATTATCTGGGCACTCCCTACAAGCAATGAGGACACAGACTGTACAAGAGACCTCCATTCCTGCAGGTCAGGGTGGGGCAACTCTCACCCCAGTCTTTAAGTGGGACTGCTCCCAGGGCATATGCTATGGATTTCAGGTAGCTGACTTCAGTCACATTGAGAGGTCACTCTTGGCTTCAGTTTAACTCTGTTCACATTTTGAAAAATAAAGAATTAATTGTGTGGTAATGTCAGTTTCTTGCACATATTAAAATGAAAAGAGATTTTAAATGAGAAGTACCAATCTCATCCATTTCAGCTGAGGCAGTAATGTGGGTTCAGTGTAGCACTTCATACTGAAATTTAAATCACTGTGCTTTCTCAGACACACAGCTGAATTACAAGCTGAAAGTTGATAGAAAGATTCCTTTGCATTCATAAGAGTGATTACATTTAATCCACTTACATCCAATTACACATTCACCAGCTATTCCCTTTCTTCAGGTGTCTTTCACTAAGGCACAATCACCAGCACAGTGCAGATGGAGGCCTGGCCAGGACGACAAACAGGTAGCACAAACTGTCTCAGCTGAGGGTACTAGAACTTCTTCTGGGATGTTTCAACATGCTAGTTGCAGGTCCAAGCCATAGCAATCAAGTTAGCAGTTATGTTCATGGCAGAAAGCAGGAATACACAGGGAAGGAAGTCTAGGCATACTGAACTCAGATGTGGGCAGTCAGTGTGCCATAAGGAAGATCTTTTATTCTGTCATTACATGGTACTTACAGAAGCTATTATGATTAATATAAGAATGCATAGAAGAAACCTATTCTTATTTATGGTATGTTTATATGAATAGTAGCTCTTCAGTTCCTGACCATCATTGCTATCAATTTCTTGCCTGGCTCTCTAGAATTTACAGAAAGGAAAATGTGCACCCATCTACATGTACAAAAGCAGACTAGTTGCCATCTTCTGCTTCTTAATGAAAATGTGACTCTGACAGTCATCCAAACCAAAATGTGACCCTCTGTATATTAAGAGCATTTACAAGGCACTAGTTAATTTCAAGATGAGACATGTTTGCTGAAACCTAAAATGATAAGCTGTCAGGAAAGGTTGGTGAACGTCTTCTGCACAATGTGGCATAACAGCACTCAGCAGTTTCAAAGCACTTTGCATCACTTTAAGAAGCCAATTTAAGTTGTTGTAAACAGAGCTTTTCCCTGCATTATTGGAGGCAGTAGATTAAGCCAGGCTGGCTCAAGACAGTTCCTCTAAAGTTTTGTCATCTCCCTGCTGTATGCCAACAACAGTAAAATATTTCACTCATTTCTAAGAGTCCTCCATTCTGATGCACCCTTCCTTCTTCCCTATGTCCAGCTGTCACTCAGTTCGAATGACATTGTTGTTAATGCTAGTTGTCAAGGTTTTAGAAGGACAATACCAAAAAAGGTATTGGGTTTGGAAAATATGTTATGTGTTCTTGGAACTGCATAGAATTGGTGACCTCATGACTTTAAATATAGACTCTGAAACTTAAGAATTTATCAGAAGAAATAGTAAGATTTCATGCACATTTTGTTAATCATGGTCATTTAGAGTGGCTTGAGATTTCTCGGTTTCTTCCTTTTTCCTTACAATTTGCTTTTCAGTAGTTGACAGCACTGACCAGTGCTGAAAGTGGTAGACAAGCACTCACATGCTCCCCTGCTGTGGATCTGACCCAGCCCCCCATGCTATCCAACCCTACCTCAGAGCAGCTCTGCCAGTATGCTTCAATCTCCACTTGTAGCTCCTAATTTCATCCCTGTCCTCTTCTACCTGTCTTTTATAGGCCTTGTCATTCAGTCTGCTATTGGAATCTTGTCCAAGACCACAAAATAGGTCTGTAACAGGGAAACAGATGACTTCTCTAAAGGACTGCCATAATGAATGAAACCAAAGGTCCACTGCATTCAGCATCTCCCAACCACAGATCATAGCAGATGCTTAGGAAAGGAATATTAGTACCAGGAAGAACAGAGAAAGACTCTTCCCAGTTGCAGGAACATTATCAGCATGTCTTTAGCTCATGCACAGCTACAGATATTCTTATTTGCATATATTCTTACAATTTGGTTCACAAACAAACAGTGACAGGGTGGCATTCTATTACACAATTAACATTGTGGTCTAGTAAAAATTGCTTCACAAATGCCGCTCTCATTCTCAAAGTCCTATTTATAGATTGGGCAGAACAGATCTCAGGATACTTACAGAGACACTAAGAAGTGGCACGTTCAAAGACTGAATCCATCATGTGTGTTTGGGAGTATACAAGATAGGACAGGACGAGTCTTTTCTTCTCAAGTCCTTTGGAAGAGGAGCTGCTGTTGCTGTCCCTGTGGGGACCCACACAGCAGAGGGGCCCTGTGTATGCACTCACCAAAGGAAAAGAGGCAAAAGAGTGGGTGCTGAGCAAAGCCTTCTTCTGCAGATACTTCCCCAGCAGCCTGCAGACAGGGAGAGTAAGAGATGAACCACTGCAGGGACAGCACTGCATGCAGAGGCAATAGCAGAGTTTAGGGAAAAGCTTCATCTGCTCCCAATTTGACTGCATCTTTTGCCTGACTGAAGCCCCGAGGAAGACTGTTACTGCTTGCATCAGCATACATGGGTACGAAGAGAAATGGATTTCACTTCAACTCTCAGTTTACTTGAACTGGGGAGGTTATCTTGTCTCATCAGCATTGGATGGAATAAATACCTTTTGTCACTGTGTCCACACACAGCACACTATACATATTACATGTCGGGATACACATTTTCCTACGTCTTCTAGTAACCCCTGTGTGGCTTTAGCTTTACGTAGTTAATAGCTTCTTGTCTTTCCTAACTGGACTATTACCTCTCTTTTCATTCTTCAAGGTTGCAGTTTAATATATGCAACATGCTTCCTTAAAAAACCTGTCTACTTATAGGCAAAATGTACACAGACACACACTTTATTTAATTGCTTTGTCTCTTTGTGTTATATATTTGAACTTGTAATTTCATTTCACATTTCTTATTCATGTTTAGTACACAGTTCCTGAACTGTGTTTTGCCTTCTGGTGAACATTCCCTGTGGTAAAAACAGCAGTACAACAGGCCAAACAGCCACTGTCAGCTGAGCTGATTCCTGCAGTTGGAAGCAGAGCCACTCTTATTAATGTAATTAAATTCTGTGGCTTAAAAGGACATGCATCCTCACTGATCTACAGTATGCAGCTGGTGATTAAATTCCAAAAAATTCATTTCACCAAGACACTGTGTTCTATTTCAGTTCTCCTGGGAGGATCACATGGTCACTCAAAAATTGTTGATATGCAGTATTCTTTCATTAAAAGGAGCTGAGAGAGCTCCTAACACAGAGACACAGATTATTTCTTTTGAATCAGACTGCAACAGATGTTCTAAAAATAGCTGAGGAGAAAACAACAGTGCTTAAAAGCCATTAAAGTAAACAATAGATAAACCTAGCCTAGAGGCAAAAATAACACACGCCAAAAAAAATACCAAATAACACCACACCCCCAGCCCCAATCAAAAAACCCAAGCAACAATTGGAAAGAAAAGTTGTAAAGTATCAGTGGAGACAGTCACAAGGGATGGTGAAGTCAGAAATGCACAACAACATGAACAGAATATTATCTTCAGCTGTCTGCAGAGTAGATGTTGGGGAAAGAGAAATTTGCCTGGGGATGACACATATCTCTGGGTATCCTTTGTGGGTACAGACACACCATTTAAAGCCAAATCCATGCCTGTAATTTCTGTACCTTGTGGGTACTGGATGTGCAATGGATGTTCAGGTATTTCTTTTTAAACTATCAAATAAGTGAGATTTTCCCTGACATTGCTGGACATATCACTGCTGCTTCACTGAACTGTATTCATTATACATTTCTTCAATGAAAGGAATAGTCACTAGCCTGAAGAAAAATACAGATCATTGTTAGGCATTTCTGTGTGATAATTAATAATTAGGAGGGACCCAAAACCTCATCTGATTGCTAAATAAAAAAGGAGAAAGGTAAGACTTTGGAAGGCTGTTGAAGCTTCAGTAGAGATAATGTAAAAATTGGTCCTTGAGGAAAATTATATTCTTGGGTAGTCAATACCCTAATAATTCATCTCCAAAAGCATCTGTTCTATATGGAAAATGTCATTTTTAATGCCACTGAAAAACTGCCTGAAAAGGCAAGCTGTATTTTTTTTTTCCTGAAAGCTGTTTTTGTCAAACAAGAGTCAGTACTTTTAACTTAGGATCATCACCAGCAGCACACTGCATCTTTAAGTTGTGTAGCATCCACTCATCCTCATGGATGCAGATTTTCTTCCTGGACATCTTGGGAGCAGGAAATCCACATACACACGGCTTTCTCTCAGCCAGGGACCCAGCTTGGGCAGCACAGTGCCACATGGAGATACTCAGACTGCACTTCCCTGAGATAATTCAGATAGCATTTCTAGCTTCTACTTTAGCTTGCTGCTTATAAGTCAGGTAAGCATCCAAATATAAATAGTTTCATTAGTGTCAAGGGCACACCAAAGACCAGTATCTTCATTTTGCACCATATGTGTCTGTGTTGTGCAAATTCCTCGCCATATTGTCATCCTATCCTTTCTGCTCTTCCCTCTTGACTATTAAAATAAAAAAATATAGAGCCCTTTGAATAACCTTACATTTCTTGTCTGACCAAGGATGCTGCTTCAGTCCCATAGACTTTGTTTTAGTTGTCTTTTGCTGCAGTTGACAGTTCACTCCAGGTCTCCTACTACAAATATTTGTTTTGTCTCCATGCCTCTTAGATGGCAAGTTTTCTTACTGCAAAGACTGACTCATTGTTTTACTGTTAAAGAACACTTACTATATTTCACCAATTGTAGATATGCATTTACTGTACATATAGATTTATGGCACAAAAATATTGAGCAAACGTAAATCTTAATGACAACTCATGGCATTTTCCCTGTTTCATAATCATATTATGTTAGCAGTTAAATAATATCTGCCTTACTGAAATTAAATAACACACACTTTTGGAACTTCTTACCTATAAGCCAAATGTCAGATATTGTGGAATACTTGCTTAGAAGAGGGAAAGACCACAGAAGCCAACAGAAATATTTTACCCATTGGTGAGAGGTAAAATAAAAGACTCAGTTGCCTTAAAACTGAAACAAGCAAATAAATTCTCTGCTGCCCCAAATACTGCCTAAACCTCAAAAAAATGTTAACATCTTACACATGTCAAGAGGGTTATTTATGAAACTATTTTCTTGTCAGCCACTGCAGTACATTCCGTCCCTTTGCTAAGATACTGTAAATTCACGAATGATGAGTAAAAGTCTTACTTTGGCAGAAATATTTATCTGAAAATTATCAGCTCGCTTCAATGCCGAGATAGTCTTCCACTGACTAGTGGTATGCAATTATACCACGCTCTCTCCTGTGCTAGGGCTCTGACTTGTAGCAGATAGCATTTGTTAGTTCACTAAAGGATTTCAGCTTGGTGAAGCAGATTTTCTTCCTTAACAGCTTCAAAGTTTTCTTCTAGTGTTACATTTTCAGGCTTTGTGTGCATGCCTTCTGGTGCTTCAGCTTGTGAACAACTGTTGATACCCTCCTGCAGGGAGACCTGGGCGCTAAAAGCAATGTGGTTGCCAGCCTGGATCACAGCTTTTGCACAGGGCTGCCTGAACTGGGGAGAGCAGTGCTCTGCTTGCAGAGCTGTGCTCCTAGCTCACCTGCTCCAGTCCCAGCTGAGCCACTCAAAGCTGAAACTTCTGACAAGTTCTCATGTAACAGCCAAATACACTCTCACCAGCTGAGATAAAAGAAGGCTTCCTGGCCAAAGTGGTAGTTTTTTGGTATAGAAGGACAATTTATGCCGAATTTATGCCTCTCTGTAGTATTATGGCTAGAAGGGGGCTGGTGTCTGGGAGGGGACGGGAAATGTGAATGGGCTCCATAAACAAGGCTAACAAACAAACCAGTCACACAGATGCTTTCACTAAAGCAAAGTATGTTTTGTTTGCTTCTTCAAGTTGTAAAACAAGCATTTTATTGTTTAACTGACTGATGATCTGAAGGCTGTAGGCTGGAGGTTGGGCTCCGTGATCTGATTGTCTATCTGCCCATTAAAGCTATGGTTCTGTGAATCATAAGCTTTTCAAAGAGAGCTGAACAACCACTGTTTGAAAACAGCTGTAAAGAGCTCTCCTTCTGTCACTCTGAAGAGGTCAAACAAATACAAGGGACAAGAGACTATGTTTTACATTGCATCCCAAACATCTCCCTAGGTGAAAAGGAGTCCAAAGATGACTTCCCTGAAGCTAATCTCCTCCAAAGTTCCAGGCTACCAGAACTGGACCCCAATTTTCACTGTTTAAGTTTTAAACCAGAGTATAGAAATAGTGTTTAGCTGTTAATAATAATAATAATAATAATAATAATAATAATAATAATAATAATAAAAAAACACCACAACACCAAATTGAAATAAGCTTTAGCAGTTTTTTGCAGTAATTTATCCTGACTGGTGGATGCTCCCAGGTTAGCACATACCCAGAAGCATTAGAAAAAGAGCCTTCCTCACAAAATTCAAATGCTCTCTGTTCCAGAAAGTGGGGTCCAAACAGGAATGGTGTTCTCCCTGAAAACTCTTGTGACCAAACTTGTATACACTTGAGAAAGGAATGGGAAGAGTTGATATAATTGATTTTCCATTAGTGGAATGTTAACCTCCTTGCTCATTAGAAAGAATGTGGATCATGACTTTATAAATACATGTCTGTAATCATAATCATAATGCTTTATAAAAAGCAACCACTATTCTGTCTGGAAATTAGCTGTAAATTTCCACACAAACTCAAAATCTATTTTAAGTAAAGTGCAGTTTGTGATCTGATAAATGTTAGTTTGGTGCATGCTCACAAGAAGTCAGATATAAATTTGGGTTATGCTTTCAAGCAGTCTGTTACTAGCATGAATAGAACATAAAAAAATGGGGGTTGAGGGGAGAACTTTCCCTGGGACTGACCACGTTTCCAGCCTCATTAAATCCTCCTACTCTTCTTTTTTTTTTTTTTTTTTTTTTCAATGCAATGTTTGTTCTCATTATTTATCTTCATTTCATAACAGAACACTTGTTCTCATGAAAACATAACTTTGTTCTCACACCCTTTCACAGTACATGCCAAACTTGGGTTCTGACATATTTGGTTTTGTTGGTATTCCACTACAACTTGGGAAAAGTAGTTACTGAATGACATGAGGGAGTCATAAAATTGAGCACAAGACGATTGCAATGCCAACAAATTATCTGTAGGATCTGCTACAAAGTTAGCTGAGCTTCTGACTGTTCAAAAAGAACTGATGAAACTCTAAGATGCATGCACCATACATTTACTGTTATCAGAAAATCTTCAATATTTAGACAGGAAAACAACCTCATATTTATGAGGCTGTTCTCACAGTGTAGACTTTCTATTTTACAAAATGCAGTAGTCAGATGAACTCATGTTTGTGACTTAGAACAAACATATTTGTATTCATAGTTCATACCAATCAGAACAGTTGTTCTTCTGTGGAACCACCACTAAAAAGATGACGTGATGTGGGAGAGAAGGGGTGGAAACCTAGCTGATGATTATCAAACCCAAAACTTCAGCTCTGCTTTGAAAGTCCTGAGTTCTGTAAATTAGTATGAAGAGCACAATTACAATACCTCCAAGGCCAAATGGTAAGAGGA
This sequence comes from Picus viridis, assembly GCA_033816785.1. Classification (NCBI taxonomy): domain Eukaryota; kingdom Metazoa; phylum Chordata; class Aves; order Piciformes; family Picidae; genus Picus; species Picus viridis. The sequence continues at coordinate 12,058,012 of CM066593.1, read as the reverse complement.
ATCTTTGAGAACCTCAGCTTTCACTACTTTTCCCAGTGTTGTGGGGTCTTCCCTTTCCTGTTTGATGAATTAGACTCCTTGTATTTATTTACAGATTTTAAACAAACAAAACTTTGCCCACGCAATATGCAATACCCCTGAGATACAGCTAAGGCTAGTGATTAAGATAAGCAAATCTAAACTGCATATCATTCTTGACCTCCCATACATTTAAAAAAAAAAAAAAAAAAAGAAAATCCAACCACAAACCAAAACAAACTCCTGCAACTTCCAGAGACTTTAACAGGAGCTTAGCTTGCCATTTTAGTGTTCTTTCCAAATACAGTTTTAGGTCATTTCATAGCACCGAAAGGATAAGCAGCAATGAAGGTACGTCAAGAAGTGATTTAATGTACACTTAAATACAGACAGGTACCCTGTGCTATGCTACTGATTTGAACAGCATAATGAGGCAGAACACTTGTGCAACTGGAGAAACATCAATCACGGGTTGTATTCAGAAACAAACAAAGGAGGTCTGAACCAAGCTCTCACTGCCAAGCACCACTAATCCATACCCAAAGTCAAATTCCTTGCTCTCCTTTCTCCTCCCCTCTTTCTCTGAATCTAATATATTAATAAAAAAATATTAATCTCCCTAAAACTTGATACATTTAAAATTCAAGTCTCATTCTTGTGTCTCAGCCCATTTCTCATTGATATCTGTTTTACTGTTTTCATGTTTTCCTTTTCACTGAGCAAAACAGATCGTTGATCTGCCCATCTTCTTCCTAAAACAGACATGAAGCTGAAGAACAATATGATCTTCTCATTTTTTCAATTACCCAAAATATTATGGACTTGCACCCTGTCTTTAAGATATCATTGAATTTTATTCTGGTTGGAACATTTTAATAATAACAAATACTGAGATTCCTATAATCAGTGTATATTCATTAATGCAAAATCACTTAGCAATTCCTTATAATTATATGAAGTGTCCAAAGCATTGACCACTGAAGGAAGTTATAATTAAAGTTATTAAAATGAATTAGGAAAGGAGACAGTAATTAAATCCCAGTTGCTGAAACATAAAACTGCTCTGAAATTAAACAATATGGATGGCTCCTCCAGAGAGGAGAATGCTGGTAACATTTCTTTCCTAATGAAAATACTTGAATAAAATTCTTTACCCGGTGAAGTTTTTCTAAGATGATTATCCTGATACTTTGCCTGTGAAAAATGCATATTGTTTGCCTTCCCTTTACAATAGAGACCTGGTAGCAGGCCTGGTAAACTCCACGGTCTTACCACGAGCTGCAAAAACACCATGGTGGTAGAGTTAATGCTGAAAGCAAAGCAGTTTCTCAGTGATCTTCTTTTTCAGCCCTTAGTGGTAATGACTAATACTCATCCTTATCTTCATCTTGCCAGACTTACTGCAGTGAAGATGTGTTTTCATTTCCCCAGTAAACATTCCCAGTAACAGGCTATCTCAGCCAGTCTCCCTCTGGTTCAATAAATAAGTTTTCTTGTAACACACACAAGCTCAGGCTGCCTCAGCAGACGGAAGGCCTTTCCACACAAAAGGGAGGGCAGGGCAGGCAGTTCTGACAGGAGGAAATCCAAGGGCAGCTCCCAGGCATGAGAGCAACTACAGCTAGATTTGCCTGTTTTGCTGAGAAAACAAGCTAAACTTCGCTGGCTTTTAGTGAACGACCTCAGTCCACTGATGCAGGTCTCTCACGTCCTCCTCCACACTGGGCACCATTTGCTTTCCTGAATGTTTTTCCAGGAAATAGTTTCATTTCTCAATTGAATCTGCTCAATGAAAGATTCAGTCCCATATACATATGAAAAGGAATTTCAGATCACTGTTTTTATAAAACATCAGTGTATCCTTATTTGTGTTACCTCCTGACAAGTTAATCCTAGCTATTAGAAAACTCAGTGCTCCAATCTGAACCTCTGAGAAGAAAGAGGTGTATATATAGAAGCCAAGGAAAACATTTTATTTTCCTAGTTATGACAAAGTCAACCTGTCATTTTTCAAGAAAAGTCATCCCAAAGCTGCATAGACTAAAAATGGTAAATTTCATATAAACCCAGGAATTAACTGTCTTCTAAGACTTTCCACATTAGTGTTAACCACCTGAAATATAAACACAAGAATGTGAAACTCTTTATGCTACAGGACCATGAGACTAGAATGCATCTTTATGAGTAATAAAATCACTTTAATGTTATTCTTGTGACTACTGATGGAAATATTGATTCACTGTCCATTGTTAAAATAATATTGACAAAATGTTCAGAGGAGGAAAAAAAAAAAAAACCCACACTTTTCCTCAACCTCTTTCTCAGACATGAATAAAAAAATCATAATAAATAATACAACCCCCAACTAACCATGCTGCACAAAGCTTAGGACTTGTGTTTAGCTTCTATATCAGTACACTAGATCTGGTCCATGCTGTGGATAATCAAGTTGAAAACACACTGAAGTGTGGCATGGATGGAGAAATTAGCCCAGGCTTGCTCTGAAGAGTTTTGTTGTGATTTCTTGAGGAATAAGATTCCTTTCAGTGATACAACTTTTGGAACAAACTGATGCAAACTTGTTTCAACTCCACTGTTTTTGCTTTAAAGCCAGCAAATCATGTTTAATAGTTTCAGTGGCAGATGACAATGGCATCCTTAATACTAAACTATTATGGAAAACTGTCTTATCACCATTACCAGTAGATATCCTATACTTTAATATTGAAAACAGCTTAGATACCAGAACCAAATGATTTCCAGTGCTAATACAAATATTTTGGAAGGATCTTTTCTCTCCTGGGAGAAGAGAGATTCTGTTAGCCATATTGTTGAAGACCACCTATATTTTCCTTTTGTGTAACTCAGTTTGTGGAAAAGATTCTCAGTGAAATTCAGTGTCTCCTACAATTGAAGAAGCATTCCTGATTGAAACAAGATGTGTCTGAGTGATAATATAACCTTACCAGAGACTAAGGACCCTAAAGCTGATATAACAATGCCATAACATTGGAACAGGTTGCACAGGGAAGAGGTTGGGGCCCCATACCTGGACATATACAAAGTGAGGCTTGACAGGGGGTCAGGGCAACATGATCTACTTGAGGATGCCTCTGCTTACTGCAGAGGGGTTTGGACTAGATGGCTTTTGGAGATCCCTTCCAATCCAGACCATTCTATGATTCTATAAAAAAGCAGTCTTACTAGTAATATGGCATAATAAACTCTCATGTTTTGAGCCCATTAACTTACATTGTTCCTATTGGCTTAGGCTGTTTCATACTCTTGGAGAAGATAAATTACCGTCTATGAAAACAAAAGCAAATAGATGTCCACGTGGTACTTTGCCAATAAATCGTTTCTACTATATTTTGTATTCTGTAAGTAGCTTATTTAGAAAATCTAGCACAGTCATAATACATCTGACTCATGATATTGAATAATACATCTTGATTAGTTTGAAAACCAAACTAATTCTTTCTGTGATGTTGTCCTCTGTCCAGTCCCATGACCTCATATTTTCCCACAGGTCAAGGGATACAAAAATAAATATATTTCCACAGACGCAAGCTGAAACCATTTCAATGACTGTACCTCACTTTAGAGACATGCTCCAAGAGAAGCTTGCACTGATCACCGAAACAAAGCAAAGACACTCTGGCGATTTCCAGTTCTTCCAAGAACAAATGCAAACTAAGGTTATCTGTAGCAGCAGATATAGTAATAGGGGAAAACACCTTGTAAAATGATGGCTTAAAGAAAGCTTTTCACTCTTTAGGTTTCTTCCTTATGTACCCAGAATTATTTCTGGCAGCTAACTCTCTGATACCTTATCTAAGTTTGGGTAAAGAAAAGGCTAAGATTACTCACTATTTCCTTGTAATGACCACAAATGTTTCAAGTACAGCTAAGTTTTAAAAGCAGGTATTTTACTTTTTGGCTTATTTGTTAGATACAAAATACTTTGCATGTGGTAAAACTGCAAAGTCTGTCTCTTAGTGACATTTGCATTTAATCCAACTGCTTTAACAAGCTAACAGATGATTTTCCTATTCAGCTCTGTCAAATGCACAGTGCTATGAATAATAAAATGAAATTATGTTGCCTATCATAAGCGGTAAGCCCTCTTTCTTTCCTGGGGTGAAGGTTCAGAAGCAGCAGTCCATAGAAACACATCATCAGCAAAGCTTTTGTAGGTTTATTGCTGCCACTGGGTCCGAGAAACAGTATTTAGCCAACAAACTTACACAAAGGTCATGAGATATCTGTGGGTTTACAGGCAAAAGCCAGCTTCTCTTCCTATTCAACAAGGGTCGAGCATATCCCAAAGGAAATGACAGACATGTGTTGCCTGGAGCTATTTACTTGTACTATTAATCCACCTCTAGTTGTACCCTTTCCCCCACACAGCCTCCCAATTTTATATACAATTTTTATAGTCTTTTAGTCTCTAGAGATTTCATTCATTCAAATAAAGCCAGCTTGCAGGCAGACAATTCTGCTGGATAAGGAAGAAACACCCAGTAACTGTTAGCCACAAACAAGAACAAAGTTAGAAGTTTTACTTTCTTCCACTTAAATTTCTTTTGACAATCCAGGCATGGGTCAAGCTTCTTCTGCAAACAATGGAGATACTATAAAACCTTTTAAAAAACAACAACAACAAAAAAATTCAATAATAATGAGAAGAAGAATCAGCACTGCCAGACACTTAGATTCTGAGAGCATGATGCAGCACTGCCTCAGGAAGATGGCTGGAGAGCACTGGTGAATAACTGTACAAGGATCCGTCATGCAGCCTGTCCTGAAAGAACCTTGGGATGCACATGAATATACACAATGGTGTAATCCACTCCACTGACTCTTGCACACGTAGTTACATGCTACAGGCACCACCTGGGGCCTCAGCAAAGAAGCCAGCACTGAAAAACTGGTAGGACACTGAAGGAATTTCCATGGGTTACTCTTTTTCCCATGCCCTCATCACAGGCCTGCTCTGGAAAGTCCTCAAGATGAAGGGCAGCCAGCAGCACAGCCGTCACTTGGCTCAGTTGCTTTGGGAGATCTAGCCCAGCTCAGACACTGGACAGAGTCAAGTATAACCCAGGCATCTCTGTTTAGAAAGAGACAAACATAACCTCTCTCCCAAACTACAGTTCTGCATCACCAATATGCTGTTTGCCCATAACACTGACTCTTACTTTTGTCATTTTCTGAAAGTCCCAAAATCTTGGAATAATTTTGACTTTTCCCAGATACTGTCTTGGCATCAGCACCAGATTTTGGGTGTGCTGAAACTTCATTATCATTCTTAACTGATCAACAGTAGATACCAAAAGTCATTCCTCACAACTGGCTACAATTCTGTACTATATTCTCACTTGTAAAACAAGTATTTAACTACATTTGTATCCTTCTAGCCTTATGTCATGGTGCTAAGAAAGAAGATCCTATTCTAGAAAAGGGAAACATGCAATGAACTTTAAGCTATCCTGACCACAAATTTGTCAAGAGTTACTGCTCCATACAACTACAAAACAGTAACTAAGTTTATTTTAATAAAATGTTCATTAAGCTGCTATTAAATATAACCCAGAACATACATACTTAAAATACCTGCCATAATTCTGATGAAATTGCATCTAAGTAAAAATCCATCATTCTCATTATTCAATCCATAAATGTCTAAATAAACAGTGAAGGAGAATGATGAGTCGGAAACAGAAGTCTGAAGTAGCAGTGCTCAAGCTGTGAGTTGCACCAGCAGCCTCCTCATCAGACGTAAATCACTGCTGTGTTAAACCAGCTTGAGGTAGCTATGGCTTGACTGAAGCAATAGGGGGAAAAAAGAGTCATTACAGCACAGAATGGGTAAAGCACATGAAAGAAACAATATCTGGAGAAGATCAACCTCGGGGGGGGGGTAATGAACTAATTTCAATAAACAGAGTTTGGAGCTTTAGGAAAGGGAGCAAGAGACAGTATATGTGTTACAAGAATAATCTCTTTTCTTTTGTTTTCTGGCACCAGCTCTCAGAGAACCTTAGTCATTGCCAGTCTTTCCACATGAGCTCAGAAAGCTCTCATGCCTCACGACTCCATACTTTAACACCAACACTTCCAGTTCTCCTAATTCTAGGATATGATGAGCCTCTGATGATTTCATTCAAAGTGCATCTGATTTTTCTGGCTTACACAGCATCAGTGTGCTTGCAGAGAGACTGAGAGGTCCAGGGCTCACATTTTTCCTCAGTAGCTGCAGAATTTGGTACATCCTTACGTGGCCTCAACATATCTATGCAGGTCATGGGAATGGGATCTACTCATGATGAGACAGAGGTGACATTTCAGAGGGTTATGTTTTTCAGGGCACTGACCTAGCCAGGTGCCAAGATTTTCTCTGTCCAGATGCTCTGTATCCGAAGTGCTACAATTATATCTTACAACCCCGTGAATTAGAAGTCCAAATGCCTTTGCAGGGTACCTCTCCCAGCAGCACTGGCAAAGCTCTTGAAAATACTTCTCATTTTTGGCTGGGCTTTCTCAGCAGCTCTGCTGGTCAGTCAGCTGAAATCCCTGGCCTGATTCAAGAAGCATGCTTAGCAAAACTCTGAAATGTGGGCAGCTCATAAGCAAAAGAAGCAAAAAGCAGTCTGCATCATATCCTTTGGATCAACACAAATGAAGCAGACCATTTTGAAGATATCCAGTCTAGTATAATTTCTGTTTCTATCAAACCAAGTAGGTCAAAAGCACATCTACAGATGACAGAGCATGTTGTCATTACTTAAACCTCCATAAAACGTGGGACAGCTGGCTCAATGCTTAAAAGAAATAAATATTATGACATGAAATGCTAACGTTGATTCTTATCTATGAACATGAGTAATGCTTTGCATATATTCATCCCAGTCTAGCAGGCAGGAAAGATATATGTATATCTATTAGAGGATAAAAGGATAAACTCAGTAACAAAAAAGAGCAGGCATGATAAAACAGACAGGACAGGGAACAGACTTCCTGTATTCATTGAATACTGCACTGCAAAATTAATCTGAAAGCATTCTGACATACAAAAAAGAAGCTACCCTATATTCAGTGTAGTATAACGTTACATCTGAATATCGCTTGCAAGTCTTTACACTTATTATCCTATCTACTTTCACACAGAGTAATCCCATTTCCTTGATGCTTATAAGAACAGGAGCATTGAGGTGCACTGGTTCACTCCTTCGTACTGTTTCTTTTTGGCTTGTAACCTACCTATGCAGTACTTAGAAGCAATACTGAAATCATCTTAAGCCAATAAAACACTACATATGCTTATTGAAGGTACTGGTTAAAGATGCTTCCTATTTAGGCAGCTGTAGAGAAAGTGACTCTAGTCAGAATGCAAGGTTTGCATGTAATAAAAATTATAGCATCGTGTTCTTTAATTTGTCTAACACAGCTTTTAAAAAATTTTATTGGTAGGGTCTGTTCCTCTTGTATTTAATAAACACTATTCCAGCTAGCCAATTGCACTCACATAGGTGGCAATAAAGAATAAAGGAATTAAGAAGACTTTGGTATGACATGAAAGATAGTCATATGAAAATAGGTTTACTATTTACTACCAGTTGTTAAATATTCTGTCATTTATGATTATTAATTTTATGGAGATTACCTTCATTCTACCAACTAAACATTATATTTAGATAAGGCAACAAGAAAAGCAGTTAACAAGCAACAGTCACACCTTTCTCCTGAAAATCTAGTTTACATGAAAGAGTTACACTAGAATATGTTTTGAGTATGGAGAGATAACATTTAGAAGTAGAGCAGTTACAAATGCAGGCCAGTTATTTTAGTTGAAGATACTGTGTTCAATTCACTAATTTCATATACACAAACCTAAATAAATGATTTTCAATAAATAGGCATAATCCATTTACTATAGAAAACTCTTTTCTTTCTAAGATGGTCTAGTCATGAGGTCTGTGGTGACAGGTTGGACTTGATGATCTTTGAGGTCTCTTCCAACCTTGGTGATACTGTGATACACTAATAAGATCCACTTTTCTTATGCAAGTGTTTCTAGTCAACATACAAAAGATTAAAGGTGTGCAAGATAGTTTCCTGTCTTCTGAAATAAAGGTTGAGTTTGACTGATGGAAAGCATGGCAATATATAAAAGAAAAAATGCCTGAAATGACAGCATCACAGCAAAAATTAAATGGCTGATAAAAAGGCTCTTCAATGAAACCTTTTCTTTTTGACCTGTTTAGTTCTCTTTTTTTTTTTTCCCAATAAATTCCATTAAATTACCATTTACTTACAGGGCAAATATTTCACCTGGAAAAGTGGAGTTAGATTATGCAGTTAAAAAGTCCTAAAGAAGACAAAGAATGTATTTTATGAAGAGTGTACATAATCCCAAGATTAAAGAATGTACAGGCTCTGGCATAAATTCTCTACAACTCTACATCTCAAAGCAAAATGAACCCTATGGAATTGTACTACTGTTTGTCAGAATGCCAAGAACTGAGACCTTGTCAGTTTTGAAGATTATTTGGAGCCAGGCTGCTTTAAATCATCACTGCCACAGCTCTGGACCTCCATGGCCGGCTAAGCAAACAGCTTCAGCCTTTCAGCTAAGCTTTCCCTCACCAAAGAGGGAAGAGCAGTAACTAGTCTGAGATCTCTAGCACTCACCTTAGCAGTTCTAATCAGTCTAACTCTGACTAAATGCCAAGAAGGAGAATTTTACAAGCATTGCTACTTTTACTTCTACCTGAATAAATAATAAGTCAATCAAAATAAATTCATTATGCTATCCCATGGGCCTCTCTGTTCCTGTCTGTGTCCCTGCATATTGCTTTCTAAGTCTGTAATAACTTCAGGCTCATGCATTCCTGTATGTTCAGAATATATTTCATCTGTCTTTTTTCACTTGTGTGTATAAGAAATCACTCTCAAAAATATTTATTGATGTTTTGTGAATATATTCTTATTAATATTTGCAAAATACTTTCAGACTCTTGGCTAATAATGACATATAAGAACTTGGAAAATGTGAAGCTTCAGGAAATTGGAATATGCCTTAAGTCATGAAGAATTAATGAGGTTCCTTATTACCACTTAGGAAAAGTCTCAAAATCAATAAGGCTCCTTGTACAGTTTTTAATGGTCTTTTATGTTACTTTTTTTAATGCAAGTTCAGACATAGATCTGTAAATTATATTCTGCTTTCTACTTCTCCCTTTATAATATGGAACTTTTTAGACAAATATCCCACCAATCTTAATTTGCTGAACACATGATCACAGTTCTCCCAGGTGGCCAGCACCAGAACAGGAGGACACAGTCTCAAGCTGCACCAGGCGGGGTTTGGACTGGATGTTAGGAGGAAGTTCTATACAGAGAGAGTGATTCCCCATTGGAGTGGGCTGCCTGGGGAGGTGGTGGAGTCGCCATCATTGGAGGTGTTCAGGAGGAGGCTTGATGGGGTACTTGGTGACATGATCTAGTTGTTTGGGTGGGTTGGATTGGTTGATGGGTTGGACGCGATGATCTTGAAGGTCTCTTCCAACCTGGTTTATTGTATTGTATTGTATTGTATTGTATTGTATTGTATTGTATTGTATTGTATTGTTGCTTCCTCTGGGACTTCCCTTGCTATTGCAGGAATGGTGCCTGAGACAACCTTTTAAGGATGACAGCAGAACACAGTGGAGATAGTAGAAGCTGTTAGACTTGCAGCAACAGCAAAACACATTAACTGTCCAGCTGAAGTTTCCCATCAAAAAAGTAAAGACTACTCTCAAACACTATCCTGTAGTGGGAGTTTCCAAGCCTCCGTCCCATAGACTTCACCCATTACAGTCTCCCCACACCCTGTTGCTTCCCATCTGTTGCTTGCCCTCCACAGCCCATGGCTTTGCCTCACTTGTAGAGAGCAGACACATCAGGGCAATCATGGCAACCTTATGGCAAATCTGTCTGTGCACTAGCAGTGACCTCTAACTCTTGCCATGATTACAGATCAGAAGCCTCCACCATCTCTGGAAGTCTCCAATAGCTCCCTTCTCGTACACACCTTCCCATATTCCTGGGGACACCTCGTTATCAAGCATGCTTTGTGATTTCTTCAGTCTAAACAGAAAAAAATAAATCCCTAGTTTTCACCTTGCTCCAGGTGAAGCTAAATGCTGAGCTACTTCTTACCTACTTGACACTTCAACATTTAGCCAGTCCTTCTGCAGGCATGCTAGAGAGTGCATCTACCAGCCAGGTATCACAGAATCACAGAATGTCAGGAGCTGGAAGGGACCTCAAAAGATCATCCAGTCCAATCCCCCTGCCAGAGAAGGATCACCCATACCAGATCACACAGGTACACATCCAGGCAGGTACTCAATTGAAAGCATCTAAAGAACAATGTCAGTGAAATATGAGAACCATACAGGTGAGCAGTTGTATGTTAAATTTGAGACAGGTAGAAGAGGAATTTGAATGCTGGCTTAGCATTCAGATAAATAATTGTCACAGAGCTATCTCATGATGGGTCTTTAACTCTCTGATACTGATCAGAATTTCCATGCTGTCTTACAAAAGTAAGTGAAGCTCCAGCAAAATCTCCATGTTCTTATGGAAACTTCAGATTGCAAAGAATTTAAAAGATCTCATAAAGATTTAGAAGAATTTATGATGAAAATCTGTTCCACTGGAAAATTCTGATCAGCATCTGTAAAATGCCTCTGCTTACCAGAGACACAGTTTAAGCTTCATATATATGGAAACCTCTTACAGTACAAACCAGTAATAAACAGAGTAAAAAAACCAGCTATTATCTCCTACGTGGGAGCCACCTTCATTTCTTCTAGTGGCAGTTTACATTCATCATGCAGCTGCTGCAAGCAAGATTTGCAGTTTGAGCCGCATCATATATTCGGCAGCACTGAGATCACAGTGACGTGCAAAGCAAGGCGAGAGAATCACCCCTTCATCCATTCCAAAAATACTCCTCTTACAGCCGGCAACAGCACGCCTGCAGCCGATCCATCCACCATCAAAAAGACCCAAGTTGTATTTCCACCTGCTCCATTTTTCCAAGGCTGAAGGACACCACAGAGACAGGTACTTCACTAAAGTTCCTAGCTGCTCATTTATTTTTAAACATTGATGTTATTTCTCTCTGTAATAGCCTCAGAGTCACACAACAGACGAACAGGCACTCACCCTGTTAGTATGCGTAAAAGGCTACAGAGGCTCTGTGAAAAAATCACTCTAGCAGAAGCAGAGACACAGGAATCATGATTGTAAGTATAACAGGAAGAAAATCACACTTGTGCTGAAGTTGATCTGAATATATACATATATCTTTATGCATGCGGGAAGGGGGAAAGCTTGGGTGTTCAGAGAATTGTATTTTCCTCCTAGCCAGCAATAGACTCTTTCTGCTACACTGCTTTTTAGCTAAATGTCTGAAAGTATTTTACCTAAAAGACAGGCATCATAATTTCCTTGGAAAAGACAGAGAAACTCAGCACTGACTGTCTAAATTCACTCAGCAGCCTGTTAGAAGACCTGGGACTACAATTACCATCTCCTCTTGCTCAGGCCAGTGCCCTACCTCGTAGCAACATTGCTTCTGCATACCAGACCCCATCAGTGTGGTGTCTCAGAGAATAAGTCTTGTCAGAAGAGACCACAGCCCAAAGGTGGAGGAATAGTGTTGTGACACTGTACTGCTATTAACTTGAAAGTACCTTTCTGTTACATATATGCACACACACACATATATATAGGCAAATAATTCCCATGGAGCCATGTGAGTCTTTGTTTTTACTAAACAGCATGCATTACAGGATCTTTTGTCTCCTTTATCAGCTCTGGAGAAGTCCAGAATCTATTTTCTGACTGCAGTTACTTTATGATCACAGTCAAGATGAGACTGACAAGCATGCTACATTTTATCCTTGCAATTGTAAATACTTTTATCCCTGAATATATTCCAATACATTTAGAGTGGTAGCACACCCTAAGGTGGTAGCATCAAAGACTGACAGACACAAATATGAGATGCAGACCATAGTAGTATTCTGAGAACTCTCCAGATGTGTGGTTGTTCCTATTTTAGACATCTGCTGCACTGCTTAGACAGAGATAAAGGCAACAAGTGAAATGCAACCTTTTCTCCAACATGTATTCCAAGAAGTCTTAAAGGACTCCACAGAATGAAAACTGGTTTAGCTCTTTTCCAGTTTTACTACCATAATGTGCTCATTTAATTTGTGACAGAAATAGCTGTTTCAGTTATCATTACTCATTACTTTAGCTTTTTCTACAGTTTCATTTGTCCTCCTGCAACTCTCCATTGAGATTGCTTAAGCTATAAATACAGATCCCCTGGGTTACTGGATCTTGCCTTTTGAACAAAAATTTCAGTGACTCATTCTCATACATATTTTCTCCCATTATCTTCATCATGGGCAAATGTTCATGCTCATTCCAAAAGGTCAGAAGAAAAGAAGCTGTTACAAGCTTCCTGTCAGAAGTAGGTCAGAATGCTCTTTCCTTAGATGTCCTTAAACAAAGGTGAGTTATTTATTAACCAGAGACTGTTTGAGTACTCTCTGGTTACAAGTAAATCTTCTGAAGCCACAGTGATATTGGGTGATTCCGGCCCAAAAAGGACAGTTGCTAATCAGAAGGGTGGTGCCAGACTGACTGACAAGTCTAATGACTTCATTTGGCATCACTTACTTGTAAGCTAGTTGACGCCTTATATCCAATTCATTGGATAAGTACAGTGATGAAGTCAAGAATGTCATTCTTAATTACAACAAATATTAACCTGAGTAATAGAATTGGAATGGACAAAGCCTGCAGAGGCACTGCCTCGTGGGACACACACTATCCAGAAAATATCCCATATCTCAGCTCATCAACACATTATTTCTAAAGGATAACTTCCTATTTGTCTGAAACTTAAATTTTGTACAATTAAAAAAGACACTGACCAGAAATCATTGACCATAACTCAAAGCACAAATTTCTGAGGCTGATATCAAGTGTCTGGTCTTTGTATCCATATGTTTCAGCGGGCCATATCCCTTGGTGCATTCAGCTTTTTCAAAAGACTCCTGTTGCATCTTTTCAACTACTTCTGACAGATTCACACAGATGGTGTCACTCACAGAGCTCTCAGGTATTTTACTCAGAGCTCTCAGGTACTACTCATGGTCTTCCTTTGTCATTTAGTTCTTTACACTGGCAAGATAATGAGATGTTCTCCAGAACAGGTGATTGTCTGTGGATCATGCACTGCCAGTGCGTGTAGAGTGATCTTGTGAAAACTCTGAAACCATTACTGATGGACCAAAACTGCTGCCTTTAGCTCCCTTTTATTTCTGACTCACAGTGACTTCTGACACTTTCAAGAATCTCTCTTGCAATGAGTCTGTAAAAAATGTGAATTCCATCAAAGTCCTGCTTATTATCTCAGTTAAGCAATATCACGAAGCAGCTGCATTCTGCAGCACCACACTGCTTTGCTTTTGGTAAATAAATCCAAGAGTAAATATTCCTGAGGTTATAGGCCTTTTTGGGAACAGGCCCTTATCTTATATGCCTGGTGTTACAACTACACTGTTTACGTAAGAAAACAACAAATCAGTCACTGTGTTTACCTCTAATAAATTATTGATAGCTCTGTGAGGAACCCAGAGTGGAGTGCTAGTGCTACTGAAATATGCAATCTCTGCTCTACACTGAGCTCTACACTGCTGCCAGTAACCCTCCAGGTTAGAGTCAAGATTCTGGTTACAGACTATAAAGTTCTTAACAGCTTGAATTCCATCAGCTTTCCTTCTCTGTCCTCCTGCACATTCAGCACTAAAATGTTTCAGGTAACTCTGCCAGTGATGAGACTTTAGAGGGTCAGCACATAGGGTCAGGCTGATCACAGAAGCCAGCCCTCTCTGCCTGGTGGCAGAGCTGGTGATAGGGAGTAGTGTTCATGCTTCTTGACAGTAATCAGATGGGTTTTCTCCTATCGGAGAGTATTTCTTATTGATGTCTGGTTTTAGTTGCTGATGATTACAGAGCATAAACTTCATATAATGGTGAATGCTTCAGACTCTAAATCACATGTAACAAACCTGGGCTCTGCATTGCTGGGCACAACATGCTTTTGCAATCCATAATAAGCTGCTTAGGCACCTGTCAGAGTAGTTAAATAATTGAAGTGGGACCTGCAAAGGTGATTTGTGGATTTTATTCTTTCTCCTCTTTGTATCTGGAAGGATCTGGCTTGAATCCATTCATGCAATGATTTTAAACCCATCTGCACTCAAATGACTTGTTCTGCCACATGACGTGTGGATAAGCAGCAGCCAGATGTTGCATGTCCCTCTGTTAAACCACAGGAATATAAAAGCAGTAGAGATTATTTCAATTCTAAAATATAAAGCTGTTCTCACTGTTCTCTTACACTACCATCAGCTATTAGACAATACTCAGTGTAGCTCACTTTTATATCTAATGCATACTTAATTAGAATTGAACGGAATTAGGTCTTTCCCAGTTGCTTTAATAGTCAATATAATTATTTCAAATCTTGACAGGAAAAAGGCAAGAAACAGATGCTTCCTTTCAACTAATTTTTCTCTGGAGAAATAAAGAGTGGTTATAGATTTTTATGGCTTCTCACAAGAACAAAATATGGGAAAAGCAGCAGATTCATGAATAATTAGCATCAGTTTAAAGAAGAGTTGAGTGTTCATTTTAACCGAACATACAAGCCCAACCCTAATTCTTTCCTTTGAAATGCTCACAGTTCCACCTTCAAGTACATGCTCTAACAACTGAGTGGTTGACTGTCACTGAGGCACTGAGTAACACTGAAAAAATAATTTATTTCTCCTCTTAAGCCACCTTTAAAAGATGGAGTAGCATGGACTTCTTTTATTTATTCTAAGTAGTGTGAAACCACTAGGGTATATTTTAAAGTATTATGAAATGTTTATATGCATTCAAAATAGTCTTGTGAAGGAGGAGAATCTGTAACAAACACCTGGCTCACAAGCTGAGGCTTAATAAAGTAATATGGAAGAGGGAATATCTTGGTTCACTGCTCAAGCAGCAGTCTCTAATTGTCCTTATTAAAAAAAGGCAGAGCTTCTCTCAGCAAGTTCCAGACTATGGCATGGTGCAAACTTTTCTTTCTTAGATGAACAGACTATCAGAAGTAGCACATTAGAAGATGCAACATAAGTCACTGTGTCAATTCTTTTTGCTATGTTTGCCAAGAAGTTCTCTTTCATTCAATCCCTCCTGCACACTAAAGAGGGCCCCTTTGTCCTTTACCTCTTTATTATCTTAATGTTTTCAACATGGACCAAATAAACTTTCTCTCCATATGCAATTCTCCTCCAAGCAATTACACCATTTAACATTGACATTTTCACTGCAATGAGTTTAGCAATGGAAAGACTGGATAATTACTGAGATATGGAGGAGAAATACTACTTCCAAGTTTTTCAGGGATTTTCTGCTAGAAAACAGGAAGCCTAGACTGGTTTTCTTTCCTCAGAGATATAGAATCACAGAATCAATAAGGTTGGAAGAGACCTCAAAGATCAAGTCCAACCTGTCACCCAAAACCTCATGACTACTAAACTATGGCACTGAGTGCCACATCCAATCCCATCTTGAACACCTCCAGGGATGGTGACTCCACCACCTCCCTGGGCAGCACATTCCAATGGCTAACAAGTCCCTCTATGAAGAGCTTTCTCCTCACCTCGAGCCTAAACTTCCCCTGGTGCAGCTTGAGACTGTGTCCTCTTGTTCTGGTTCTGGTTGCCTGGGAGAAAAGACCAACCCCTCCTGGCTACAACCATCCTTCAGGTAGTTGTAGACAGCAATAAAATATCCATATTTTGGAATATATCTAAATACTAATTTATGGAAAGGAACAGATCAAATTAGATTATAAATTGACATCCATTTCTTTGAAGGAAGATCCAGGATCTACATTTTAAGTCCTGTCATTGCTGCACATATAAAATTTAGCTACTGGCTCTCCCAGGCATTTTTATCAAGGCAAAACATCAGCATGGGTTGGTATATCACCACAGCAAAATGAATTTCAGTGTTTATCAGCAGTGGGTCCCTGCCCACTTACTGACAAAAAGATATTTATGCTGCAATTGCAAATTCTGAATGTCATAAAGATGTAATGAAGTACTGTGCACACCATGATCAGACCTTAATGAAATAGAGACATAGAATAAGTTTATGTCATTTATTTTAAAAAGGAAATACTGGTCTTTCACTAAAATGCCCCAGCTTGTACAATTCAAGTTTAGATTTTAAATGCCCCAGCACTCTGGACCCAAATTGCTATGATCTGCTAGAGGCAGAATAAACCATCTCGGTATTTAAAAACAAAGGGAGGGCTATCATCAGGCTCAGAAGCAATCCTAGCTCTGGTGCACAGATCAAGGGAAGCTTTCAGAAGTCTCCAAGGGCCATAAGGTATTCTGGTGCTTAAAGATGAAGGTCAAAAATATCAAGCAGCAGAATTCCCTTTTGGTGTAGCTAGAGCATTGAGCCAGCCTAGATATCTTCAAAGAACCTCTCTCCTAGCCACATTTCTGTTCTGTTAAAAATAGTACTTTAGGCTCAGCACAGAATTACTAGAATGAAGAAATGGCTCTGAAAAAGGCATAGAAATGAGACTAATTGCTTATGACATAATCTGCCAGTATGAGAAGCTTCTATCCAGCCTGCATTTACCTTCAAGTTTATTTCTGGAGGCGTGGAGATTTATAATGCTGCAGTCATCTTTGCTAGTTTATGAGTGATTGTTTCATTAGCCACATAAATGTGTAATCTACTTCTAATCTTGCACAGCTCTTGCCACAATGTTGTTTTATGACAGTGAGTAACATGAGTTATGTGTTGTGTTTAAAATGCTTTATTTTCTTTTTTCAGTATTTAATTACTGTCCTTTTAATGACACATTAAATATTTTAATAAACGAGGACTGGTTTATTGAATGTAAATAAATATATCCAGGCATGTGCCTTTCTTTTAAATGACTGTGCAATTTGTATTAATGTATGTTTATGATCTAGAACAGACTATAATATGAACATTAAAACCTCAAGTACATTTCACTGTAATTCTGTTTGAAAAGTGTCAAGTTTAAGAGGCAGCTTAAATGCATAAGAATAGAAAGGATTCTTTCAGGAGAGCCTCGTGTCTCCCTCCTGCCTCACCACCACAAGTTAACTGCTTTACTTAAGAAGCCCAGGCCAGCAGCTGACAAGCCCTCTTGCACACCAGTAAGACTTTAATGAGAGGTGAAGGTGCTCTGAGCCTTCCAGAACAGTTCAAATAAAGTGTGACACTTTCTAAATAAATCATGATGGCATTTAATATGGTGACTTCTGAGCAGTCATGGACAGACTTGTTTCACTCCACTCCTACTTCACATTGGCCAGGCTTTAGCCACATTTTGCCAGGAAGCCACACAGCCATCTCCTGGAGCTCAGTGGTCAGGGTCAGAAGGCTTCCTGGGAGGAGCAGTGGCCCAGTTCTGCTGCCACAGCTGTTCCGCTGCTGGGCTGAGCTAGCCAACAGTTAGCCCATGTGAAACGCAAACACTGAAACTCATCTGGTTCCCGTAAATTTCTCCTTATTGGATTAAAATTTAGAAAGACTGCCCATGTCAAAGATTTACCAAGGTTTAGGACTAACCTCCATCAGGTAGAAATCCTTTTTTTCCTCAGTGCAGTTTAGCACAGCATTGCAAGGGATTTAAACATTCTTTTGGGCAACTTCTGTCCAGGCTATCATGCAGATGGGATACAGGCCAGCCCAAGCCAACCGGCACACTTTTGCTGTCTATTTTATTACAGTCACTAAAGATAAAATCATTCTTTTTATAAAAATTTCCTCATAGAGTACTTATTGTCTGTTCTGCTGTGTTTTATTTAAAGTGTGAATATTTCAAATGGCCCAAGTTTTCAGTCACTTGCACACCAAGTGATGTCTGTCATGATCTGGTAACTGACTCACAGCCAGGGTTTTCTTTCAGGCATCTGAGCCATGTCAAATTCTGGAGTACATAATGGTTAGACTGCTGGAGCTCAGATTCATTCTTTGCTTACAAGTCAATAGGTTTATGAAAGAATCTAAATATACTTTAAAATGTTACAGTTAGGATGGAGGTCAAATCTGACTATTAAGAAATAATGAAAGATGAGATTAAATAAAACAGGAGTTCTGGTCATCTAAAGCATCAGCCACTGTTAGAAATTCTTTTCAGCGAGCACTGTGTACCCTGCATGGACAGTTAGCCAGTATTCACCATGGCAAGTCCATGGCCATAATTAAAGCCATTTAGCTTATGAACCCAAAAGTTTGATTCCTGTAGGAATGACTCCTGAAAATTAAGCTAACTCACTGCTACCTCCCACTGCCCAGTAGAGAATTCTTAGATTGTCTCAGTGCTTGGAGAAAGTGAATTAGGTCTTAACTAACTGAGTCTTGTGGAATTAAAGAGAGATTCCTAAATCTAACACACACTTTCCTTTCATAAATTCATAGATTCATTGAATGGTTTGGATTGAAAGACCTTAAAAGATATTCTAGTTCCAACTGGCTCCCGGCATTGTCAGGGACATCTTCCACTAAACTAGGGTGCCCAAGGCCTCATCCAACCTGGTTTACTTTCATCCCCTTTATTTTCAAAGCATAGTTAATAAGGACTGTGGTCTCTGAGACTGAATTTTCTACAATGGATACATATCTCAAGCAACAATCAAGAGGGCACAAGAAAACCCTTTGAAGAGTTTCCCTTTCTCCTCCTGTGTTTATGGCTTTAATCCATGTTGTTCTGGTTAGTCGCACTGCAGTGTAACAGCAACTAAGTGACCAAATTACTAGATAGAGACAAAAAGGATGGAGACTGCACATTTGCAACCAGGGCAGGCAGTGCAGGGGCACTTCCATCACACCAGCTCACCAAGAACAGGGCTATTTAGCAAGCTCCTTTACAATGATATTCCATGTTAGATTTTTCATTATTTCACATTCACACAAAAGATGAGCACAACTCCATAATCCTGCACATGTCAAACACAGCTTCATGGCTTTTCCTTATTCTCAGTAAAAATACTCTGCACTTTATATGAGTATCTTAGTAAGATTATTTTTTTACTGCATTATGTTTGTCAGAACATCTTGTCAGCTAACACTATCTTACAACAGCTCTGTGATCTCCAGTCTGTTTTAGACTAGACTAGACTAGACTAGACTAGAATAGAATAGAACTAACCAGGTTGGAAAAGACCTTTGAGATCATCAAGTCCAACCCATTACCCAACACTATCTAATCAACTAAACCATGGCACCAAGCGCCCCATCCAGTCTCTTCTAAAACACCTCCAGTGATGGTGACTCCACCACCTCCCTGGACAGCCCATTCCAATGGGAAATCACTCTTTCTGTGAAGAACTTCTTCCTAACATCCAGCCTAAACCTCTCCTGGTGCAGCTTGAGACTCTGTCCTCTTGTTCTGGTGCTGGTTGCCTGGGAGAAGAGACCAACTACGACAAATGTTCAATGCCAGTAGGTGGCAATGCTTAAGAAGAGATCTTTTCTTTTTTGGTGTTAGGCAATGTTACAGGATGGAACCATGTGTTGTTTCATCCCACTGATAGCCCCAGTATAACCACAAGCAGAAAATAAGCTGCCTGCATGAATTGATAAGAGGGTCATAAATAATAATAAAATTATAACATGTATGCTAGCCTGCCAGCAGACCATGAAGAAAAGTCAGAACTTCATGAGTTCTCACTTTTTAACTCATCCTCTGGTGATTTTGCCTGATATTTATCTAACTCTGTGATAGTTGCTTCTCCACTAGTTCTACTTTTCTCCTGGGAAGATGCTAACAATATTAGCTTGGAGCACAGAAAAGTGCTGAGCTTTTTTTTTAAAATATCAGCAATCCTTGTTCAAGCAGCAAACCTTGTTCAAGCAGCTTGAAGGAGCCTGTTTACAGCTGTTCCTTGGTGTTACTGTCTGGGGATGCTTTACGTTTGTAGCAAAGTGTGCAGGCTAAAGTCATTGCTGGAGCTTCAGGAAGGTGATGAGACTGTCTTATGAACAGTAGTGTTCTGCCCTCTCTTCACAGCTCCAGGAAGCAGAGGGCAGGTGGCAAAAGAGAGCAAATGGCCATGGATCATGTGATCAATGCAGAGGCAGATAAACAGAAAAAAATGCCTAGCTTAGATAAAATACAGAGAAAAGGCAGAGACTCAGATGTAACACCTCCATGCTCTTGTTTCTCTTGTTTTGGGAAGGGTGGACCAGCCTGCAATTGTCAGTGCCCCTCCTGGATGCTACTACGATGTTGTGATACACAAAGAAAGAAATAGAGCCTGCTAAGATTAGCAGGTCATGCCCCTATCTGCTCTTTGTGGGTCTGTTTAGTGCAGTGTTTGGTTCCAAAACGTGTACTTTGTGAAAGACAAGTAAGATTATTCAGAGCAGAAGACACAAAACAGCATCTGCCTAACTAAAGCTCCTCCCTTCGGTGCACCTGTGGAGTGACTGTGACAGGAGCCATGCAGGATGGCAACCTGAGGGGAACCTGTGCATCAAAGTGGCCCCATGGTTTTTGATAAGTGCAGTTTGCATTAGAAGAGCAGCATGTCCCAAAACTGTCCCAGACACCTAGGTTTGCCTTTAGAGAGGATGCAGTTTTCAGTACTGTCAGAAGTTGGTTTTGTTTTTTTACAATTCAATTGCTCAGTGACATTTTTGTAGAGAGACAGCATGAAGTGGGTCCATCTTCTTCTCAAGCATTTTTAAGCTGAGAACTACACACACACAAACATGCACTTCATGCACTTATTCCTCCCACTGCTGGAGACAGAAAGACTATGTTATTTTCTCTCTTTAAGGCAGGGACATACTTTTTCCAGATGTCCAAACACTGATTTTTAACAGACTTAAAACACATAGTCCATTAATCTCTACTCAAAAAAGTTTCATCAGTTCTGCTTTTGAGATGGGTATCAGTAACTGGTAATTCTGGCATTCTTCAGCATAGCTCTAGCAGAGCTGTATAGCCAAAGTAGTGTAAGAAAAAGCATGTTTTGTTGTGGGAAATGGGCCTGCAAAACTTAAGTCTGGAAGAGGGTTTAAGAGCCAATGACAACATAAAAAGCATAATATTTTAGTTCATTCACTACATTTGACTTAGAAAATGCTCTTTAAATTCTATTTACATAAAAATGACAAGCACTGAATCACAAGAGAAAAAAGATTGCACAAAACAGCAAATGTTTGCAACCTTCTTTTGGCAAGTTTAAGCTGACAGTCTTAGCTTTTAATCCAATCCTATGATACATTTATCTTACTCAAAAAAAAACCACTAGTTTTTAAATATCATCACTGGACAGCTGAAAATTAGCATTTTTAATGCATTTTTTCTTTTCTCATCATAGACATTGACTCTTTCCTGGGGTTCAGGGTTTGTGTTGGGCACACTCACAGGAAACTAGCTTCTGCCTAATTATGAAACTCTAACCTTGTGTATTTCCAAAGTCCATGGAAATTTTTCACAATTCTGCCTAAGTCAAATAGGTTTTCTATGAAGGACAAAATTCTGCTGATTAGCATTAATGGAAAAGAAAGGACAAAATTTTGCAGATCACATTGTCTCTGGATTTTAAGCATTGCCCAGTGGTCCTTAGAGAAAGAAAGAATAATTCAGAACAAATACTTGTGACAAAACCATAGTAACATTTTGCATCATCTGTAATTGGTAACAAAAGCAATAAAATAAGTGTAGCTATGTACCTAAGTTTCTTGCAAAACCAGACATGAATTTCATCATGTTATCAGTTTATTTTTAATGACTAACACTACCTACAAAATAGCTGTATTGAGAAGCAAATAATCTAGTACCAAAGAATCAGTCTCACATTTTTTCTGAGCTGCACATGCATTTTATGCACATGAGCCTACATATGCACCCATAATCATATGAAAACCTTCCCCTAGCCCACCTCCTCACTCTACTTGGGAATGTTTTAGTATCAGAGACAGTGTCAGAGAAGTTAAATGTTTCTATAGCTGCATCCAATGTCCTTTTCATTGATTCTTGCTTTTCATATTACTGTCATGGGAGGAAGGCTTACTGGTTTGTGCTGGTATGACAAGAACACTTGTATCAAGCATGATGACATGTTCATGATACTCTTCAAGTCAGAGGGAATAAGCTAAACCATTTCTGACACTATAGCCTTGTTTTAATTCAGTAATTTGTTTATTTCTGTGAGTTATCAGAGTTTCTAATTAAATCAAATAATTAAGAGGAATGATATAAAACTATATGCAGATAGACTCATTTAAATTCTATATTGGCTCATCCTCCCACACCCAATTAGGAGCAGGCTGTGCTGTTATTCACTGGTGTTGCAAAAGTGCTCTGGAAGTACTTGTGCTGTGTTTCTGAAATCATATCAAAATGCCAGTACATATTTTTAACATCACTTGGTAAAAGAATAAAAGGAATACAGCTCTGTACAAAACTGAGCCATGACAACAGGACTCCTTTTGTATCATTTCTATGATACAACAAAATACCTTATAAAAGTTCATTATATTTCAATTTTTTAACTAGTCTAAGAACACATGAAGATATTCTTCATGTCTCCTCAAATGTACAATCTGTGTCCAGTCTTCTGCTGCTTCAACCAGCTCCCAGCAGAAGTACACTAACTAGCTACAGGATATCCTATCTTGCTGTACATCATTATTGAAGTAATATGAAGTAGAATCTCCAGGCTATTAAATTTACTTTTTAATTGAAAATTGTTCATCTGAACAAAAGCAACTTTGCAATGAACACTATCTGCACTTCCCTGATGAGATGTTTTTGATTGCACTAACCTGAAGTGCTACCTTGAACTTGGCAGAAAAAGCAGCCTATTTTTCACAGTACGTACTCTCACTCATCCAAAGGTAGGTGAAGAGTTAACATTCATGTCTGGGTTTCAATACGCCCTGCTTTATTATAGCACCTGCCAGTGAAGAACTCAGAGCAATTTGTGAACATTAATCAGCTGAGCCTCATGACTATTCAGCCAGTATGTTATTACACAGACTGGTAAACAGAGATGTGAAAACACATCAGACTTCTTGGTATGGCTGTAAGAGATGAGCAGTACCTTTGTCTCCCTCTTTGTCCTCTAGCCTGAGGAATTCATGCTTTAGACAGACAAGGCAGAGGAACAAAATCAGAAATTACAAACAAAACTCAAGAGTGTTTATGTGGAGGACAGCAAGACTGCTAAGTGTGAAGGGTACACATCCAAAATCAAAGGCTGCTAACTGCTTTTATTAACAGTGAAAGCTCTGCCTTGAAGAGAGTGGAGGCAGAAAAGCTGAGACTAAGCTCATAAAGTCAGTGTTTGTTCCTCTTCCCTTCAGTGACTCCATGACATGGCATCATGTCATTCTTGTAAATGTTTCAAAGAAAAGTTTTTGAATTATAGTCCTTTGCTCTAGTCCCTGCTGGTAGAAAGGGCTATACAAACATCAGCCATACACTCCTCAAATAAAATTCAACCAGAGCTTTTGTTTACATGGTTTGTCCTTAAAACTTGCACTCAGCTGCAACTTCCAGCCATAGCTGCCTCATTAAAAGTGAACCTTTTATTTTAAACATAGTACATTTTGTAACAGGAAAATCAATATACAGTAACCCAGAGTCCTGTAGACAACAGCTGCAGGACATAATGTGATGACAAAAAGTTGAGAACAGTATTTTGGCAGTTATATGTTCAGCTGATCTTTCATTTTTGTTTTTAACGGCACTGAACTACAAAGACCTGAGATTTCTCCCTACCTGGTGACTCAAAGCTACACAAAATGAAGAAACTAAGAAACCTCTATTTTCAGCATGAAAGGCTATTCTCTGAAAAATAATTCAGTTGTTACTTATTTTTTCCATTATAGGATACTGTAAGAGGGGAGCTCTTCCCAGAGCTACAAGGAGATGTGTCTGCTGCACAGGAGAAGAAGACAAACATAAAGATCTTAACAGAGATTTTGATTTTGATCATCTGTTAATTTTTCTTTATTTACAATTAGAAACAAACTACTCCATATATGGCATCACTAAATACTGAATCTGTGAATAAACTATGGATTTTCAGAACCTATCTATTTGTCCTTAGAATGTGGGAGATGATCAGTTCTCTAAAATGCATGTGATTCACTTCAATTACAAAATAAATACATTTCTTTGGTGAGCAAGAGGCTAAGGGTACTAGGTCATTTTGTACTGAAATTGCTTTTTTCACCGTATCCCACCGAGTATATTTCTCTCAGATAATGAAATTGGGTTTTTAAAGGTTTCCAATCCAGATTTATGTGGCAAATGCTTTAATTAAGATTGATATATTCCATTTGTTTAGCTTTGAGATTTTGATACGGGAAGTTTTAACTTGAACTGCATTGCCCTCTAGCGCTGTGACGGGGCCGGCCGCAGTGATGTCACTAGCACATGCAGTGTGAGCACAGGCAGCCAGCTCATGCAGAGCTGCCTAAATGCTGACAAACCCTTCTTGGAGACGGCAGCTAGACAGGGGCACCCTTCCAACAGAACCACAAGTGCACAAGGGAAAACAGTAAACCTGTCTTCTGTTCCAGGGACGTCATGATCGAAACAGCTACTTTCGGACTCCAGCCAAGACTCCTGCCTGCTAATTTCTGTTTAAATGAGTTCGTATGAGAAATTAGACAAGTTTGCACAGCCTATTATTTCTGACAGGCTTCAGAGGACTTCACGCTGTGCAAGTTACACAAGCTCGTGGCTGACAGCTTGCTGGAGAGATGAGTTCTCAATCTAAACCTGTCCGGAGCTTTGCAGCAACTTCTTGGGTAGAGAGATAACTTTCAACAGAACTCAAACCATCTGTGTGCTGTGCAAGGGATCCAATCACAGCTTGCTATGGAGGATGATTTTTAAGATGACTACCTACCTTGGTGATAAATCGAATTCATCAATACCTGGATATTTGAAAGTGTCTGCACTAAATAATGGCAACCTCTCTGCAAACATCTCCAATGAGACAGCAAGCAATCTGGATTCACCTGCCTTGGATATCAGTAGGGCAATAATTGTGGGACTTATCCTAGGTGCCTTTATACTATTTGCTATTATAGGTAATATCTTGGTAATTCTCTCTGTTGCTTGCAATAGACATTTAAGAATCCCTACAAACTATTTCATAATTAACCTCGCAATAGCAGATTTGTTGCTGAGTTTTACTGTCCTTCCGTTCTCTGCCACACTGGAAATCCTTGGCTACTGGGTTTTGGGGAGGATATTTTGTGATATCTGGGCAGCAGTTGATGTGCTGTGCTGTACAGCTTCTATTTTAAGTCTGTGTGCAATTTCTATAGATAGATATATAGGGGTGCGGTATTCCCTCCAGTATCCAACTTTGGTAACGAGGAGAAGAGCAATTTTAGCTCTCATAGGTGTCTGGGTCCTTTCTATGGTAATTTCTATTGGGCCTCTTTTGGGCTGGAAAGAGCCAGCACCCAAGGATGATAAAGAGTGTCGTATCACCGAAGAACCATTCTATGCTTTATTTTCCTCCTTGGGGTCATTTTACATTCCTTTAATCGTCATCCTCGTGATGTACTGTCGGGTCTACATAGTGGCTAAAAGGACTACTAAAAACCTGGAAGCTGGGGTTATGAAAGAAATGTCCAACTCTAAGGAGCTGACTTTAAGGATTCATTACAAGAACATCCATGAGGATACACTAAACAGCACCAAACCCAAGGGTCACAATCCCAGGAGCTCCTTAGCTTTCAAACTTTTTAAATTCTCTAGAGAAAAAAAGGCAGCCAAGACGCTGGGAATCGTGGTTGGCATGTTTATCTTGTGCTGGCTACCTTTCTTCATTGTTCTGCCACTAGGTAAGTTGGTCATCCAGGGGTTATGAGGGGAGGGGGAGGAAGAAGGTTAGTTGTTTACTAAAGAAATATCACAGAAAAAAAAATGCTAAGTAGGTATCATTTTGAGAGCTGCAGTGAAAGGAAGGGAAGTGAAAGCAATTTACTTCTGATGTTGGCTTTTTCAAAGAGTCATGCTGAAACTTTGTAAAGTGTCCAGCTTGCAGAAAGCCTGTTCATCTGGTAGTCCTTCTATTCCTTATCAGTGACTGGGCAGATGTCAGTCAAATCAGGGGACAATTATCTTCAGATCTTTTATATATTACATCCTCCTTTGTGGTCTTTGAATTTAATTTGGTTTCAGAAGCACTTTAATAGAACACTTTAACAAAAATCTAGATAAGAACACAAAAATAGTTCCAGCACTGAAATGTTCTTGGCTTAGTTTACTGTTAAATATTTTATCTATAATATAGTAGGTCTTCTGGCATTATTAGGTGTCTTAAATGGAAGTGAATCTGCTCTAATGATGAGGTGTAAAACTCCCCTGAGCTTTGGGAAGATGAAAAAGTTATAATTCTCAGTTCAAACATCATTGATCAAATCCCAAAAGCAAACACAAGAATCCCACTGATCCCCTCAGAAAGGTTCTCATTGGTTTCAACAGGTTCAGGCATTTCAGGAGATTGCCATGTGAGTTTTTGGCAGCCACTTTGTTCACTTTCAAATTTAAAATACTATTGAAGCATTTGGTGTGGCTTTTTGTTTGCTTTTTTTAATTTGCTCTGTGTTCCCAAGTCCTTGTGAATTTTGTTTGTATTATCTTTAACAGCAGCACTACCTCTGAAGTGAAACAGCTAAAGACATTGAATTGCTAAGCTTTCAAAAATATGTGTTCAGACACAGAAAATCTGGAAACCTAAATTTGGAAAGAGGTGGGAAAAGGGAGGAAAAGCATCTACTAATTTTCTGTATTCTGTTTACTTAGTTACCCTACCAAAACATTTTTGAGTAGTAAACAAATATTTTTACAGACTGATGTAGAAAACAGAGTTCAGCAACCTGGTTACTGAAATGTGAATTTCATACTGAACTGTGATATTTAGATTAGACTCTTAACTGCAAGACAACTCCTTAAAGATATTGCAGGGTGACTTATGATATCAAACTATCATAAACTTCAAAACCTATATGATTCAAGATCTGCAAAAAGCTAATGTTAGGGATATGAAGAATTCCAAATGGAAGGAAAATTGTAAGCAAAGTTCTTTTCACCTATTAATGTTTAAAACCTTCTGCTGGCTCTTTAAGAAAGTTTATAACATAGAGCAAGTTTCCACCTGTTGCAAAAATACTTGTGGATATAAATATGTTTTCACCATGTGGTATCAGCAGTAGTACTGGATATGCAGCTAGTAGGTCACTATGCAACTGGGATCACCCTTGATAAGGGAGACTCTGTCCTCAATTTTGAGTTAAGAAGAGAACTTTGGGGGGAAAGGGAAAAAAAAAAAAAAAAAAAAGGCAAATGTGAATGAATGGGAATGCAGCAGAGAATATCTTTAGCTCACAGAAGCCAGTGTAGCTACTGACTATTGAACAAACAAGAGAGCAGACCAGACCTTTCAAAACATTATGGTCACAGGGCAGAAGCAATGTGAGAACCAATTAAGTTTCTTGAGTGAGTGTCAGAAGAAGAGAGTGTTTGAGAAGTTATTTCAAAATCCCTGGGTTTTTTGAGAGGTTTAATGAGTTGCTGCTCGAGACATGGAGTGGAGAATTTATTGCTTGTCACAATAAGATTTTGTCTCTCATATAAATTGTGTCGAAGGCAGTAGTGAGGTGACAGGCCGAGTGCCTTCACTACAGCATGTTGTCTGCTGGCAGAGGTCTTGGGTGGGCTGAGAGGCTAAACTACTGACCTGCATCTGAGTGCCTGTAACCCCCAAGATGCTCATTTCAGTGCTGTGAGTACTTGGTGACCCACAGAGATGAGGTTCAGAAAAAGTTGCCATTATGTGACTTAGAAGAGTGGGGAAAAAAACCACCTTGTCATTACACAGTCTGCTGGATCTCATGTTCTCTGTCTAGAAACCCTCCCAGGGCCCAACTCTTGATCAAGAAACAGCCTTTAGTCTAAAAAGGAGGAATATATATATATTGTACACAGTAGAGTATCCAAATGCCTCTAAATAGTAGGTACCTTCCCTTTGTGTTGCTGACAAGAAATAGAGCTGGGTTTGCTCCTTGTCCCTGATCTCTTTTTGAAATGTATTTAGCATGCTCCAAACCCTTGTGTATTTCACCTCTGGGCATCAGTATACAGTTAATTAATGATAGGGATGACTAAAGCATTGCTCACTAAAACAAGAGGGGAAAAGACCTTTTCCTGACATGCACAATGAAGCCGATCTTAACTGGAGAAGAGGGTGGATCAGTGAAGAAAGACTTCTTAAGGACCTTACTGTGTGCTGCATTACTCATACCAGAAATCATTTGCTTTGTTTCTTGAATCAAGTCACAAAGTTAAATGAAATGCTGTTAAAACCCCTTACAAAAAGCACACAATGGTATGAAATCCAAAGAGATTGATGATTTGCAAAACTCTGCATAGGTACCCTGAGCTGCTTTAGTCACAACCTACTCGCTCATTAGTGTAAGACTGCAAACTACAGTACCTTTTCTGTTACTGTGTGCAGACTAGATATTTCCCTTCACTATACTGGAAAGCTAGGCTTCTTCCTTAGTCTGTATTTTCCACACCTTCTATTTGCACCATTAACCCAAATCATACCTTCGTATCAGCATCTTTACCATTTTATTTTGCTCTGTGGTGTTTCACTCAGTAATACCATGACTCTGCAGAATGGAGTTAGCAGAGCAGTTCTGGATTTTTGAGGATGCAACCACAAAACATCTGACAAGTCAGTAAATGGTATTTCTGCAACACCTTGAAACTATGTCTTAGAAAATCTGCTCATATTTAGAGGAGCTTCCTTCACATTAGATGTGTTCTCAGCTCTTTTACCACTTTCCCAGACAAAATTGTAACTCTTCTACTCTGATATTTTAATATATTCCACATCTACTCATTTTGATATCCCAGACAAAGGTTTACTGCGTCAGGCAGCAGATATAGACTGGGAGCTGACGCAGTGCTGAAAGCAGGGATATTGCTTGAAGAAAAATTCCATGGCAAAGAAAAAGAAATAATACTGACACAGAGTGTTTTTCAAGCAAGAATCAAAAGGCTTTGCAAGGAAAGCTTTCTGACAGCACCCTGTATACAGCTGTAGAGAGGAATTACAGCACTGACACTATGACACACTGAGCACTGTGAAATGATCAGCAAAAAGAATATCCACAATCTCTTTTTGTAGGACTGAACCATGCTGCCTTTAGTGTTGAGCACCTGATGATGCAGCAAAACTTGCATCAAAGAGCCTCATGTGAGAAATTTGTTCTTCTTCCAGTAGTTACCAGATGCTCTTTCCAGACAGCAAAAGAGCTATAGAATATCCTTGTGCACATTTGTAAATGCTCCACAGGCTTTGTAAACAGTTGTGTTGCCACTCAGAATTATTTGTGGTGCAGCACAAAATATCAAATTAAGACATATGAGTCTTTGAGACAATTTCTTGTACCATAAATTCAGTGACTCAGCTTTGAAGAGTAAATATCTTGCTTCTTTAAAACAACTGCCCCCCTCACACAGATCCGTTCTTAGGCATCAGGACTATATAAAACATGCACTACTGAAAAATGCTGAGTGAAATAGAAAGAAGGGTCATATGTTTTCCCCTATCTTCTACGTACAAGTTTAGTCTCACTCCTGTTAGCTGAGATATCAGAGTGGGCTTACCAGTCTTCTCACACCCACAGACCCCCCCCCTCTGCAAAGAGAAAACTAGCCACCTCCAGTACTTTAAGCAAAGTGTATTAACTTCCCCAGGCTATTGCTTAGCTTCAGTGGAGATCTGTGGGGATTGAATCAGCAGAGCATTATTCACTTCCCAGTTTAGAGCATAAGTCCTTCTCTTCCAACAAAACCTGTGACCTTATACACTGAAGTCAGAAACAAAATTCTTGTAACTTAACTGGCAGTGGGATAAGGTCCCACAACTGTTTTGACTATCCTTAAATATATTAAGTTTTTGAAACCTCTCTAAAATAATTTAAAAAGGAACATAAAAATATTCTGCATGCTCTCGGTCTGGCAATACATAATTATTCTTAAAATAAAATGCTATTCAAGTACAGTATGTAGATTTATGTTACATCAGGCCAGCCCCTAAATCTCTGCACCAAACATACCAAATTAGGCCATTCAGTTTCCCATGGGAAACATTTGAAGGCATTAGGTCCAGTGCTGTCA
This sequence comes from Picus viridis, assembly GCA_033816785.1. NCBI lineage: Eukaryota > Metazoa > Chordata > Aves > Piciformes > Picidae > Picus > Picus viridis. The sequence continues at coordinate 12,027,636 of CM066593.1, read as the reverse complement.
ATGCTACTGGTTTCTGCTTTGTGCAAGGCTTTAGGTCTGGTTGTCTTTCATCTCATTTTGGTCTTGTCCCCTCTTCCCACCCTAACTAGCCTAGCTCACTAGAATTGATGCTCTCAGGTTAATAGTTATACAGAATTTGAACAAATTAATGATGTATGTGGCAATCTGACCCTTCGCCCACTTGCAGGTCAATCTTTTGTACAATGTTCAATTGCACAGGTGATAGCAAGAACCTTCTCCACCTATGTTCTAGCCAATTCCTACAAAATTAAACATCATAAGAGCATTTCATGACCAGTACAGCACATTTCATCACAAGTGGAGGACTAGATTATTTCAAGATTATTCTTTTGCAACTAAAATAGCCTTGCTTAAACCCTGGTTTAAACATTTTGGTTTGCAAAGAATGCCAGTGGTCAGCCACTTGCACACTTCTATTTGTTTGAACAAGAGTTGTTTGTTATTGAAGTAGATGAAACTGCACAAATTCTGGAGTACTGCCTATGGAGGTTTTTGATACGCAGGTCAGAGGAACAAAGGAAAATCTTAAAGTGTTCAGTATAAGAAAAACAAATATGTAGAGAAATACAGGGAAAATACAAAGGAATCAACTCATTGACTATTCAACCTTAGGGATGGGAGCAACTCCTATCTCAGGTCATCAGAAAGCTCCAAGGGAAAAAAAAAAAAACTCAGGACTGAGCCACTGGGCAGCAATAGGAAATCTCAAAACTACTGAAATCAAAGACAGGAGAGAAGTAATCATTTCAGAGGAAACACTGCAAACATGTGCTATTGCCCAGGTTGGTAATCTTGATGAAAGCACTGACTAAACTTGTACATGTGCATAGCATTCTGAAGCGCTGAGGCCATATCTCAGGAGCTCAGCTGCATATTCTTTAGTGTACTTACCTAAGAAATATAGACATGACCAAAGAAGTTACGAGATTTTTAATATCCTCACTAAAATACTCCTCCATAGCCCACTGCAAGATTTTGAGCTATTTTGATGGGCTTCCAAGTGACAACCAGAAATTAAAAGCTAAGTCTCTAAGTAACAAAAGAGGAAAAACACAACAGAAGTTCATACATCTTTGCTCTTTCTTTTTCTTTCGGGGCCCTATAAATAAAGATCCTATTTCTATTTTTTATAGCTCTTCTAAATAGCAATTTGCAAATGGTGTATTATGCCATAAGTTTTTAAAAATAATTTTAAACACTCAATAATTTAGAGCATTAAAATAATCTTTTCTATGATGCTACAAGAAGAAGAGTAATGGACTGCAGACCAGAGCAGGATCTCTGGAACTGACAGATTATCTCTTCTGTCTACAAATCAGAGACAATCTTACAGTGCCAGGAATGCTAAGGTTAGTAGTTCTGTGGTTTAATATGTAGGCACTTGTGGGAAATGGTGATGAATCTGTGGACCCTTTGATGGGCCAAGAAGAGATTGACCTCGAAAGTATTGCTGTGTATCCGAGAGAAAATATTGTTACGTACCCGTGAATGAATACATTGTCATGTACTTTAGAATATCTGGAAAGTCCCTGAAATGAATGTGTAGTTTGTTTGAGGTTGAGAAAACTGCAAGAAGAAGAAACCTGGACTTAGCTCTTTACAGCTATATTTGTCTATACTTGTCTTACTTGTCCCTATACAGTGAGAGGGTCTGTCTTTTGGAAAATACAAATATAGCTGTTCTGGTTTGCAATTGCTTGTAGTACATGGTGTAGCAGCTCTGGGGTTTAGTAAAAATGTCTAATACCTATGTGTACTACAACTACAACTTCCATCAGCAAAGTATCAAGATAGATAAAGTCTTGCTTTTATTTTGGACATTCTAGATAAGTGTCTATTTTTCAAGCCCTTAAAAGGTTCTCAGATTTGAGCCATTGCGTATGAAATTCATGTAGGTCTCAGAGAGTGATTTGTCCATCTGAAATGTGAGGCATCCTTTATCAGAGACAGAAAGTGAGAAATTATGAATCTTAATTAGGATAAGAAAATAGAAACAATAACCTTTCCCAGTCTATAAGATAGCAAGAAAAATGTTTTCCTTAGGCTTTTCTCTTTCTCATAACATAACCATACAGAGATGTACACTTTGTGGTCAGATTCTGCATTTATTTATGTCTGTTATTTTCATCTGACTGCTTAAGAAGTTGCTACACAGGGTCAGGTCTTAGACTGGTATGAGTTATTGAGTTTAGTTAATACCAATAGTGTATTGGTTTGCAGGCATTTACTTCACTCTTTGAATGGGTCAGGACAGTTAGAGGAGATTTCTCTGTATTACTTCCTTGACTCAAATGGAAAAGAGGGAAATGAAAAATTCAGGGGCTAAAGACTGGCTGAGTGACTCTTTACAAGTGTCTGCTCACCACAGGCTAGAAGGCTTCAGCAACAGAAATCAGTGATCCCTTCTAGGACTTCAGTTCCTTACCACCACCAGGACACTTTCCTTCACAGCTGGCCTAGATCCTTAGATATACATGTAACACACCCGTTAATACAATGAAGAATGAGAACTCGTCACTTGCAGCAGCGACATTTTTATATTTCTGTTTCACCCCCATTATTTTCTGCAATACCATTATCTAGCCATTTATTTCTTATTATGCATTTCTTCTTCCTCAACTGCAAAGTGCTCTTTCCCCAGCACACACACACACAAGTTGCTCCCAAACACAGAAGTGCAGATCTGCACTGTGTTGATGTCTGTGGGGTTACTGCGATTCCGACGGTGTGCTCTAGCCTGCAATATTACCACTGGAATATGCAGCCCTAGACATCCCACAGAGACAACATGCTCAAAAAACATAACCAAATGCTAGCTATCATTTAGTGTTTGTAGTAGTTATAATTTAACCATCTTTCCTTTAATTTTCTTTATTTAATTTTATCCTGTTGGTTTTGGAAGCTTTCCTATTTCTTGTTTTTTCACTGTTGTCTTAATTCTCTTCTCCAGAAAGCCTGCAGTCCCTCCTAGCTTGATCAACGCCTAGTTTTATAATCATAGTCTCTATTTCATCCTTTACTGTTTGTAAACTGTGGGGTTTTTTTCTGTATTAAATAAGTCCAGGGGAATGTAAACAAACATTGAATGCTGGAAGGAAAGAAATCAGAAGCTTTAGAAATCCAATTAGCTTTAAAACCTTGGCACGCTGACTTGGCTAAGCATGTAGTTAAAAGGACCGCAGAAAGCAAGCTTAAATAAAAGACAAACACATCCTTTCTGCATTCTGTAAACTCAACAGCTCAGGCCAGAGGCAGCTTATTACTTTTACAGGGAGAATTTTACTAACTATACACATCTAGGATTTGAGGTTTCCTTGCTGATAGGAAGTGGTCATAACTCAGCCATTAGCAGCTACCAGCAGTTACAGCTGCAGCAGAAATTACAGCATGGGCTGCAGGAGAGAAGTGCAGGTTTGAGGCCAGGCCATCAGCAGTTATCCACTGCCCAGCCCTGGGAAAGTCTCTCACTGCTCACATCACAAATCTGAAGTCATTTTTTACAGGAAGGATGAACTCCATCATTAAAAAAAAAAAAAGTCTCACAAAGCAATAATTGTTTTTACAAAAGCTGTCTTCTCAAGAACAAATGGAAAGACAGGGGTTGATATTGTTGAAGCTTCCTGTTTTCCATGTTGCAGCATTCATTTGTTAGCATTGTGTATTTTGCAGTGGTTTCCATCAGCACAATTTTAAAACACTGGAATTTTCTCTTGTGTGGAATGTTGAAAAGTTCCGGTTTAACTCCGGTCAGAATGACTCCAATCTGCACTAAAAGGGAATAATTATCTCCTCTGAATGAAAGATTTCACGTTTTTCTTCCAATGTGAACAGATTCTAAGAAACTTACAAATACTTAGAAATTCTCTATTTCTCATTGTTATGTATTCAAACTAGGTCTTCAAGGCCATGTTGGATGAGGCCTTGAGCAACCTGGTCTAGTGGAAGGTCTCCCTGCCCTTGTCAGGGAGGCTGGAACTATATGATCTTTAAGGTCCCTTCCAATCCAAACCATTCTATAAGTCTGTGAATCTATGAATACCCTCACTCAGTGTTGCAAGTTTTAAAACCATTCATTTTCTGCCTGTTGCATATAAAGACAAGTAAATTCAAATTCTATGGATTTTCTTTCATCTCAAGACAATGACAAAAATCTGTGCAGCAAAGCTCTCCTTCTACGCCATCACTGTTCCACAACGTAACTTATTCTAGCTAGATCATTATTACTAGAATATCAACTGACACATTGTGAAGTATTTAAGTAACTCCAGACCAATTTGTTTCAATAAAAAATAATGTTGTATTTGTCCCAGTAAAGAGGAACATACACTCACTCTAGGTTGGCTCTTGTCTAAGCAAGACTGAAATTGGAAGATTTTTTGGTAATGGGCAGAAAAACACACCACCTGTGAACCCAAAACTCATCCACTCAAAATTTTCCTCCATACTTCCAGGAAACTCACAGTACTTCTGCCCAACTATTATCTAATCTAAGTATCAAATACTCAATTCTGAACAGAAGTGGTGATTCTATGAGTAATTTAGATACTTAGCTAGTATCAAATACACAACTTATTACAAAATAATTGTTCATTAATAGGAAGTTAATGATAATAACAAAAATGACTAGAAAAGAGATTAGCAGTTGGAGTTAAAAAACAAAGAAGACATAAGGAGAGTAGAAATAAATATTTAAACATTATTAAGAAGAGAGGAAATGAGTAACTGCAAAGTGAACATGCTTGGCTGCAAAAAAAGGAAAAGCAGAGCTATTAGAAAGAAGGCAGACAGCAGAGAAGAATGCAATTAATTTTAGATTTTAAAAACAGTAATAGTGTATATTATTTTTCCACAGGGTACAAATAACAAATAAATGGCATTCTTGAAAATACATACATCCAAGATACCTTCACCCATGAAGATAGCTCACACAAACATTAACACAGGTTGTGAACCTATTCAAATGTCCCTACCAGATGTAAGCTGAAGCATCTTGGGCTGTATACCAGGAACAGAGCCAGCAGATGGAGTGAAGCCTTTATGCTGTTTTACTCAATACTCATTAGACTGTGTCTGATGCACTGCATACATGCAGGGAAAACAACAATAAACTGGAGTGTATTCAGTGGAGACAACCAAAATAATCAAGAGCAGTTAAGTTTTCTCTCTCCCTCCTCCTGAAAGTAGATTGGGAAGTCTGGTCCCGTTGGTTGGTTGTACTGGCAGATCTAAATTTGCTGATAAGTTCTTTCTTCCATAAAGTGGAAGTCAAAATTCAAACATGTCTTGTGTATTGCACTTTTGTTAATAAGCTTGCCAACTATTATATTAAGAATAATAACTAGGAGGTCCTAACTTTCCCATCCTTCCTTCCCCGCAAATACAGCAGTCAGTGATGAGAGGTAGCAAAGGAGCAGGTAATGAGATGGAAGAAAAATAAAAGAACAGAAAAGAATCTAAGAGTTTTGTGTGCTTCTCCTCTGCAGAGGGCTACATCAAAACTTTCTTCAGTGAAGAGTTTTTCTTAATTAAGAGTACTGGGATTAAGCCAGTCCAGAAGATTTTCCTGCTGCTCACCCTTCTATTTTAAGGACTCCCAAAATCCACTGAAGTCCTTATGAGGCTTTGTCCTTTACAAAGGCTTTCATAGACTCCCACTGACTCCACTGGACTCTGAATTTCAATGTCTCAGTGGTGTTCTGGCCAGATATTCTGCAGAATATGTGAAGACAATTAATATGGCAAATTGTTTCCCACAATGCTCCCTAATTTCACTGGGGGTGCTTTATCTACTTTCTGTGTAATTAAGCCTTCATTATAAAGAACCAGTCAGCCCCTAAATGAAATTAGCTTTTACTGAGTAAAAGACTGAATTTCTTTTTATGATATTTGCTGTTGCTCAGTGCATTTCCAAACTGAATAACTCCATGAGGTTTGGTAAGCATGGTCAAACACCAATCACAACTGATCAAGTTGATTGAGTTTCTGAAACATTTCCTCTTCTCCATTTGTGCTGGACATAGGCCTTCGAGAGCTTCATTAGTGTCAATGGTGCAATTAGGGGTAAGATTGTGGTGCTACATTTAATAAATCACAGTTTAGTGCAGAAAAATAAAAGAGAATAGAAAATACACATTCTCTTAGAGTGAAGCCATAAAGGATCAGCAGATGACCAGTTTGAGTAGGGAAGTCACTCTGGCTGCCCCCATCACAAGTAAATCACTGAGGAGATAATCACATGCAAAAAATTTCTAGCCATTTTGAAAGTCAATCTAAATCAGTACAGGGAAATATTTAATCTGTTTATCAGACTGCAATGGGAAAGTAGTCAGAGACAAGGGGAGGAAATATTAGTGTGATGTTTAGAGACTGTGTCTAGTAGGCTTTGCTTTATCATTTTGTCAAGGTACCAAAATAGACTGCAGCTGTGTGCTCCTGATGGGTTAATTATGGGGTAAAGCATGTGTGCATAAATAAAAGGTATTGTTAATTCAAAGAACAAGGTAGAGGAAAAGGTAATAATCTTAAAAATATTATCAATATATTTTTTATAACTTTATATAGTGAAACCTAGTTGGAGCTTTGCATAATAGTCATCAAGTTAAACTATACTTAGAAGTATGGGCAGGTATGGTGAGTTGGTGGCATCCATCTAAACCACCTTCTGGATAATAATTAACAGCTCTTTTCCCACTGTAGAAAACTTGAGCTGGGATTCCACCTAGTGAGGAAGGACTGAACACAAAAACTCAGAAACTTTCTAAAGATCTGAGAAGAATACCAAAATAAATATCTACCTTGAACATTGTATTTTGGTAAGAGTTAATCCTCAACCTACATAATAGATATACTTACCAAGGGACCTAAGACCATAGTGTCAGTGAGATTCCACTGTTGCAAATGTAAACCACTGCTGAGCTGCCAAAACTTAAGCCATAATGTTTTCCTGATGAACACAGTTAAATTATGCAGAGTTAATCAGAGAAAGGACTAGAAGGAATCTGAAGAGGTCATTCAGGCCATCCTCCAAGTCAAAGACTGGATTAGCTATACATAAATCAGTAGATGTGTGTCTACTCTGTTTGTAAGAGCCTCCAGGGTTGGATTTTTACACCCTTTCTTAGGCAGTATGTTCCATAATTCACATTTTAAAGGAGTTCCAGAAAACAAACCAAGAAAATTTTCAGTACAAGCTCTAAAATGTTCCTTATTGTACAGAATAATGTTTTGTATTTATTTTGTAATGTCACAAAGATTGCATTTTCCCTAAACTGAAGGATTATTAATTAGAAAATGAATCTTGAAAATGTTTGCAACTATGCATCTAGATTTTGGATCATCTTCCTCATCTTGGCTGCTGTTATAAACTTTTCCCTGAATGTTTATAGGAATTTGACACTTGTTCAACAGCTTATTATATAGAATCATATGAGCTGTCATCAAGCAGTATGCAACACTCACAAAACAGTTTTTAGTGCTGTTGGAAATTTATCAAATGCAATTCATAGTCAGACATTGTACTCTGTACTTCCTGCAGCATCAGTTAGGACAGACAAAGGATCTCCATCAGATGGACAGAACAGGCATCAGTCAAACCCTGCAAATCAGCAGCAGCAAAAAAGAATGAAGGGACATGGGAGCAAAGTACAAGAGTCCTGTGTATGGAGTAAAAGCCAGTAAAGTGCAGGAGTCATGAAAGAAACACTATGAGCCTTGTAACTTAAAAATCTCAAATTTAACCTTAAGGGGTTAGCTCCGAGATAATGGGTAGAGCTGTCTCTAGCTGGCAGCATCCCAAAACACTACTATGGAAATAAAGTCTACTGTTTTTCTGGATTCACAGGATCTTTCCAGATTCCTGTTGCCCAACTGAGAGGGAAGATGAATCTCTCCATATAGCTGATGCCATCTCAGAATCTTATTTTCTCTTCTAAGACACCTTTCACTTTCTTGTGATCTAAGGAGTCTCAGACTCCTACAGTCAGCACCAGTCCAGTACTGTCATCTAGATAAACAGCAGTATCTGCTGCATCCCATAAGAGCTATTTACCCAAGAACCTAGGACACCTTTTGCATAGTTTTCAGGCCCAAGCCATGCCCTCTACATTGCTATGGGATGGGAAATATGCCTAGAATGATATCCCTCCCCACTAAGGCATCCTAACAGTCACAACTGACTCAGCTGCTTTTACAGTCCAAAGAATCTGAAACCACTCCAATTAAAAAGGTTATTCTTCTCACAAATGTGACATTCAGGCTTGAGTGTCACTTTCCATTTGAAAAACCCTTCAAATCCCACCACAGTTCTTGACATAAGAATTATCTCCTGAATCCCTTCTCTGTGACTACTTGAGCCTGACACAAAGGTGTTTTCCCAGCTGGATAACTGTTGAATGCCTGCTTTGCTTTTAAAATGTCATACACTGTTTTATAAAGCCCATTTGCTAAATTTAGCTGATCAATTGCATGTTTATAATACTAAAAGTACAGGAAATGGATTTCCCAGTATGAGATTTTTATTTGGGCAGCCTCTTTAGGGAAATTATGTGGTTGTGAACAGAGGAGGAAGTATTCACAAAACAACCTGTTTGAGGAAGTATTCATAAAATAACCTGTCTGGGTTGCAGCACTTTTTTGAATGACTGAGATATGGGAAGTACCACAACTAACCTAGGTTTCAAGAGATTTGTTCTATCACAATAATTTAGATAGATGGGGTGATGTTTAGGAGCTGCCAAAGAATGTATTAGAAGTTATATGGTCTGTCTGAACATACCTCTTCCAAGTAGCCCAGGAACAGTTAGGTATTTTTCTTCCAAAATGACATTTGAAGGCTCTTTGAAGAAGGAACAACCTTACTCCATGTGTGCTTTGTGCAACAGATTGGGCAATGGAAGTTTGACTTTTCATTAGGATCAATACATGTTAATGCAGCAGCTATGTACATGTAGACACATGGATTGCCTTTTATTTTTTTAATTCTACATTATTTATGTGTTCCTTTAGCTTTCTTAGAAGGCATTTCCTTATTAGCTTTAAAAATAAAAAGACCAAAAGACCAACATGCACTAAACATTTTTAATAAACAGATTCTAACAGTGATCTGATGGGACATTTATTCTTCCTAAAGGAAGACATGCCAATTATCTCAGCTATTGTCTTTGCTTGTTTTTTTTCTGGACAGGATCTCTGTTCTCAGCTCTGAAGCCCCCTGAAACAATCTTCAAGGTGATTTTTTGGCTTGGCTACTTTAACAGCTGCTTGAATCCAATCATCTACCCTTGCTCAAGCAAAGAGTTCAAGAGGGCTTTTATACAGATCCTAAAATGCCAATGCCACCGTCGAAAGCAGTTTGGGTGCTGGACCTACAGCTACAGAAACTGGAATCGGTGTTCCTTTGAACACCATAGGAAAGACTCTCTGGAAGAGAGCGGGAGTTTCCTAAGTGGCAGTCAAAGAACATTGTCTTCAGCATCTCCCAGCCCTGGCTATCTGAGCAAAATCTCTCACCCACACATGGAGATGTGCACATTACAGGAATGGAAAAATTCCAGCTCTTTCTTGTCTCCCTTACAGGAAGGCAGCAGACAAAAGGACCCATGCCAGTTCTTTACTTTCAATCTCTTAACAGAGCGCAACGGCCATGTTCCTGCTGGCAGCCAGGCTTCCAGCAACGGGGACCCTGAAGCCATCTGTGACACACTGAATGGCAAAACCAACTGTAGAGCAAACGTGACACTGGAATGAACAGATGCTCAATGGTCTGCTCTCTTTGAACTGTTTGATGTTCAGCCCACTGGAAGAAATGGACTCTTGCACAGTTTCTCCATATGGCACTAGAAAGAGGCCACTGAGGAACAGGCAGATTTATGTCACATGAGTGTCAGTGTAGGGGCTAACCATGCTCCCAGACAATTGCCAGAGAGGTTCCTGAAGCAAAAACAGAATGCAGGGAAGGTGCTGCATAAACCCAGGGAAGTGTACATACAATTATTTAGCTGTTGTGGAAGAGCTGTGGACGCCAACCAATATGTATATAGACAGAGTGTATAAGCATGGGGGTGGGCAGGGGCACTGTGTATGGGTTCTATGTGTGTTCACATGTGCTAGACACATGTATGGATGCTGAGAATGGGAATGAGCAATGAAGTGTTGTTTGTACCTCTCCAGGATACTGGTTGCCATTGATTTTTCTTGTAAGCTCTTTCTGTTGTTGTACTTCACTGTACATTAGCACTTTAGAAATGGAAAACATCGTCAAAGATTAAAGTAATTTTGCAACAATTTAAACACTTGCACTTTTACTACAGGACTGGAATTCAGCTGCTTCCTTCACTGCAGTTTTCACTTCCAAATAAAACACTCACAGCAGTTAACTTAGCCATTGTAACTCCTAGGACACTCTTGTATCTCTCTGCAGTTTCTTCGCTTCCATGATCCTCATATCACCAACACCTGTAACTCCTCTATCCTTCACCATATTCTCTTTTTGAAAGTTCAGAAATACCAGCAATGGTGAGAGTTCATAATCTATGTTTCAAAACGTTAGTAAGTGCCCTGCAAACATACAGGCTACCAGAGGATCTGATTTCTGAAAGCAACAATAAATCACTCCAAATACCTCACAAACAGTGTTGTGGGCAGAGCACAAAAGAGCACTGACCCGTTGGAAGCCCAAAAGCCAGTGTTAGGACAAATAGGCTGAGCCTGTGGCTCTTTCAGCACAGTTTGAGCATTGTGTCACACATCTAAAGATTTTTTCTTTGCCACTCAGATGAGAGGAGAAAGTCAAAACAATGGAGTAGTGTAAGTTTCACTGTCATTACTACATTTTAGCTCAGTAATACAGCACTGAAACAGAATTACTAAGAATATCTTCTAGGACATTTTAGGTCATGTTTGGATGTTATTTTCATATCTTTCAATTAAGTGTGAATCATGAAACTAGTGACTGATTTTTTTTTTACATGAAGTGGTACAAACCGTGAAAATTGGTATTTTCTCCTTCCTCCAACTGAGACTTTCCTTATTAGGAATTTTATTGTCATTTTTTTAAAGCTTGAAAGACATCATGAGCCATAAACAGATGTACTAAAAACATGAGGGGACAATTTAACAATGCTAGGTCCCAAGGGAGAGCCACTTCCTCTCATTTCCCTTAAAGTGTATTCTCTCATTAAATTGACAGGGTGGATGTGACTTGTGGTTAGATGAACTATCCCCCAGCTCAGTGAGCAACAAGAGGAAAGTCATGTTCCAAGGTCTTCCCATGGTCCTATGCTATGGTATGAACCACATAAGCATATTTTAAGTCTTATCCTGATTGAAGTTACGGCCAATGTCCCTTTTTAATAATTGCACTTTGATTCTGGTACAGGCCATAATTTCCTCTTGAAAGGAAAATGCTTATAAAATGTAGTATTATAAAACAGATAAACAAGCTGTTGCTCATATATTGATGCTGCCATACAGAATATTTTATCTAACCGTGATATATCAGCATGAAGCGGTCCTCTTTGGGTCTCTAAATAGCAGAGAACCGTATTTCTAACCCATTGTTATAATTTTTGGAGGGAACCTACAGTGGCCTGTTTAGACACATTTGGGCTGAAGTGACCTATGAGTACTTACCTTCTTTGTACAGTTTTACACAGTTTACCAAAAACTGCAAAGAAAGTTTCCTTGCTGCTTTATCTTTAATCTACAGGAAGGAGTTGGTCTCTTCTCCCAAGCAATCAGCACCTGAACAAGAGGACATAGTCTCAAGCTGCACCAGGGGAAGTTCAGGCTCAAGGTGAGGAGAAACTTGACAGAGAGAGTTGTTAGCTCTTGGAATGTGCTGCCCAGGGAGGTGGTGGAGTCACCATCCCTGGAGTTGTTCAAGAGAGGATTGGACATGGCACTTGGTGCCATGGTTTAGTAGTCATGAGGTCTTGGGTGACAGGCTGGACTTGATGATCTTTGAGGTCTTTTTCAACCTTACTGATTCTATGATTCTATTCTATGATTCTATAATGTCAGCCTTTTTAGCACCGAAAAAGCAGCTTTCTCTAATCACTGTAACTGATCAGGAGGAGGAGATGAGCATTAGTATCAAGGTAGCACATGACATTTAGAATATCCAGTGCCTCTAACCTTATCAATCATATACCAAAATCCTTAGAGAGCCAAAATCCCCAAAACACGTGTCCCACAAGCCTTTAAGAGTAGAGAAGAGAAGGCATTCCACAGGCAGACAGTAATATTTTTCCCAGGAGTTACACTGATCTTCTGTGAGCTTGAACTGGAAAGGCTGCTGGACCCTGCAGGGACAGCAGCATGGACTTAACCCATCCATTCTAGCTTGATTTCCCTCACAGCCAGCCACAGCACTACAGTTCTTCCTGTGTCCTGCCTAGCATAGGAATCATGTTTGAACTGCATGCAAAACATATATGGCTCAAGAGCCACAGGATCTCTGTAGTTCTTCCCTTCCTCAAGCCCAAGTCCTGAAAGTATGTTAAAGGCAATCTCCCCAGGGACATGACTAGGTTACACTGCCTTGACAAGAAAACAGGAAACTAAGAGAAACTTTGTTTTGGGATTTCTGACACTAGGGAAAATAAGAAGGGGGAAAAGAGTTTATTCATAACATTGAAGTTGGAAAACAAAAAAGTTGGAAATAATCACAACCAATCAAAACAAATATACTCTGTTGTTTCTAAGACAGACACATCAGGCTCATTTCTCTTAGCATGTTCATTGAACTACATCCTAAGAGATCATCTCTTACAATCCCTTACATCAGAGAGATGAAGGAATGACAAACTGTAACAGACCAACCATAATAGAAAGAAGTGAGAACAACTTTGGGCAAAACCTGAGATATAATTCAGAAATAATTCTACCAAACCATGTCTCATTCTTAATCATTACTCAATAATACTCCTAATCATTACATTTTAAGACTGGAGAGCCTACAACTTGTACCTATTACAAATCCAAGATGGAAGGATTCCTAAAATTTCTCAAATATATATGTCTGTTGTCCAAGCTTTTTCTAGGTCATGTACATATCTTGTCATATTAGGCTCTTCATAGCCAGGGATGGTATTATAGACTAGACTAGACTAGACTAGACTAGACTAGACTAGAATAGAATAGAATAGAATTAACCAGGTTGGAAAAGATCATCAAGTCCAACCTATTACCCAACACTATCTAATCAACTAAACCATGGCACCAAGTGCCCCATCCAGTCTCTTCTTAAACACCTCCAGTGATGGTGACTCCACCACCCCTCTGGACAGCCCATTCCAATGGCAAATCACTCTTTATGTGAAGAACTTCTTCCTAACATCCAGCCTAAACTTCCCCTGATGCAGCTTGAGACTGTGTCCTCTTGTTCTGGTGCTGCTTGCCTGGGAGAAGAGACCAACCCCACCTGGCTACAACCTCCCTTCAGGTAGTTGTAGACAGCAATAAGATCTCCCCTGAGCCTCTTCTCCAGGCTAAGCAACCCCAGCTTCCTCAGCCTCTCCTCATAGGGTTTGTGCTCCCAACCCCTCACCAGCTTTGTTGCCCTTCTCTGGACACATTCCAGCAAGTCAACATCTTTCCTAAACTGAGGGGCCCAGAACTGGACACAGTGCTCAAGGTGTGGCCTAACCAGTGCTGAGTACAGGGGCAGACTGACTTCCCAAAACCAAACAGATGTCAGCTTCTCTTCTAATCTCTTTGGTTTTTGTTTCAGGAATTTCCAACTTTGTAAGATCCTATATATTCTGTTCTTATACTCAGCAATGCTGTCCTAGTGGGGGTCCCAAATATGTAAGACTTCAAAATTATCATGACCTACCTACTCATAAGCTGCCAAAAACACCTGCTTGACCTCCAGCCTCAGCTTCACTGAGGGGACAGACAATAATATTGATTGTTAAAATGAAGAGAAAAAAAAAAAACCCAAACAAACCCAAACAAAAAAGGATCTGAAGGAGGGTCTGCAAAGTTTACTGAGAAGGAAGTCTGATATGCCATTTAAAAATATTAAACCCTTTCAAGATCATCTGACTTCTCTAGAACTAATTCCATCTAAAAATCTTCTTTTTTATGACTAGAGTTTTCTTCAACCTCCACCAGACAAAGCTATCCCAAATGAGGTCATACAAATCCCCCTCTTCCCTTTGTTAGCCCTTCATTTGTTGCAGTGTTTCCCTTTAAAGGAAAAACTACTTGGGCAACAGCACCATCATCAAACCTTGTGGGACGAGCCCATATTAGCCCCTTTTTTTTTTAGTACAGCAAAAATGAATTTGACAGGCAGAACATCCACAATCCAGTGAAGCAGCAATTGGCAGATGATGGTGGACTACCAGAGGCAACAACACTCCATCATGCATATTTTTAATGCATATCAACAGACCTTCTGATTAACCCATTTTGTGGGCAAATAGATTTGCCTCCACAGTTGCTGCCATTTAGCACAGAAGGTGTTCATAAAGAACTGTGACTTTCTCCAGGTAAAGCTACTGTGCGGAGCTTAATCACTAACCAGAGGCTGTACAGAGCCGTTCAGTTGAGAGGCACAGCTGTAATGGTTCACAGAGTATTGTTACAGCCCAGCTGCACATAAATTAAACCCATTAGGCTTCAATGCACTCAGCTATCACAAAAGTGCTTCGTATTTTTTACAAGAGTTATGGCAAAATCAATCCAACTGAATCAGACTGAAACTCTAGTGCAATCCACATTCTTTACTCTTTGGAAATGCAGTTTTCTATTATCTTTCCAAATGTGACAGGGAGAGAAGAGGGGACATTAATATTGCAAAGAGCAGCTCTATTCAGAAAGTGTAAAAATAGCAACTTTCTATTCAACAGATGGGCTCTCTGCTCTCAGTTTCTGTGCGAGACTTTCACCTGATACAAACAAGCATAACATTGCTCAACACAATGGGGAGGAGAGGATAATCTGCAGCAGCAGCTATGGTATGATAGCAGTGGTATACTAACTGCTGATTCCTGTCAGTGGCCACAAACTAACCAGTTTCTTCTAACAAGAATAAACTGGGTTCTGTTTTGATAAACTCACCACTCAACAACAGATAAGCTTACCTTTCTTCCAAACCATCCTGGCAGTGCTATGGCTCACACGCTTTGTAGGCCAGAACACAGTATCTCAGGAATGATGCATCAGACAATGAAACATGATTTTCATCCTGACGTGGTCAAAAAAAAGAGAATACTTCAGAATATGAAGACACATCATGCTAGTTTAAGTCACTTTAACAGAACCAAAAGTTGTTTCTACCCAGCATGACTTTTTTGGACTGGATGGGGTACCAGTTACTTTCCTTATGAGGTTTGTTGTTTGTGCAAAAAGGTATGTCATGATTCCCAAGATTAGTAAAAACATCTGAAGTAGTAACCTGGTAGTCAGGGCACTAAACCATGAAAATTCCATAACAATGGTTTGCATGTTTCCTCTCTAGGCTGTGTAATAAGCCTGAAGAAATAGTGCAAGGAGCAGAGGATGGCTTTCAGATAGCTGTGCAAAGCACAATGGCATGACACTCCCTCCTCCTTGCACAATGCATCTTGAGGTCCAAGATGCACAGTGGAGTATGGCTTCTACAGGAAACATCCAGCAAAACTTTTTCTCTAGGCTTTAATGCAGTCACTGGAGTGAAAATGGAATCCACAAGTCCCTCTCACCGAATGACCGCTATGTCAGTTGCCATTCTGTGACTGCAGGTATATGTAATTGCTGGTTTGCCTAAGAACTGGAAGAGAAATTTCTCTCTGAACATATAGTGATCAAAGCACCATTAACCACGCTTTCTGTGGCAAAGTGTACAGAATTTTTTTACACCACATCTGTGTAGACATAGATGAGCCAACCAGCTGAGAACAAGCATGATTGATTTCTACCAAATTGAACAAGTTAAATTAAGAAAATCAATTCTGCATTATGAAAACTTGTGGCTGAATGCAGAAAAAGGACCCAAATTAGTGCCTCCTCTCAGGATCAGATCTTTGCAAGTTAGTCCCTTGACCAGTATCAAAGCCTGCTGGCTACTAAGCTTGTACATGCTGACTACCTGTATTAGTTAGCTGGCATCTAAGTCATGCACTCCCATTTGCCCAGTAAGAGAAGGCAATGTGGAGCAGGACAATGTGGGGGGACAACATGGAGGACAAATGAGGGTGAAAACACAACATAAAAGGAAGGCGTGTTACAAGATAAAGGTTGCAAATCTATACATCAGTTTTATTCATCCTAATGGTCACAGGAGAGCATGTTATAATGTATTTATCTGTTTGGTTCATAACTAAAGCAAGGAGATTAGCAAAGCCTCCATGTAGAGAAAATCAAGTCTATTATGTCAAATTATGGCACTACAACATGGGCAGATGCATCTGCTTTCCTCAATTCTCCTGCCTTGGTCATAAAAACAGAAGGTAAGGTTCAGTTTATACTCAGACTTCTCCCTAGAATATTTGTAATTTTCACATTCAAATTTGAGTATACAGTTCTAAGAATAGAATAGAATAGAATAGAATAGAATAGAATAGAATAGAATAGAATAGAATAGAATAGAATAGAATAGAATTAACCAGGTTGGAAGAGACCTTTGAGATCATCGAGTCTGACCTATCATCCAACACTAATCAACTAAACCATGGCACCAAGCGCCCCATCCAGTCTCTTCTTAAACACCGCCAGTGATGGTGACTCTACCACCTCCTTGGGCAGCACATTCCAATGGCAAATCACTCTTTCTATGAAGAACTTCTTCCTAACATCCAGTCTAAACCTCCCCAGGCACAGCTTGAGACTGTGTCCCCTTGTTCTGGTGCTGGTTGCCTGGGAGAAGAGACCAACCCCCACGTGGCTACAACCTCCCTTCAGGTAGTTGTAGAGAGCAAGAAGGTCTCCCCTGAGCCTCCTCTTCTCCAGGCTAAACAACCCCAGCTTCCTCAGCCTCTCCTCATAGGGTTTGTGCTCCAAACCCCTCCCCAGCTTTGTTGCCCTTCTCTGGACATGTTCCAGCAAGTCAATATCTTTCCTAAGCTGAGGGGCCCAGAACTGGACACAGGACTCAAGGTGTGGCCTAACCAGTGCTGAGTACCAGGGTAGAATGGCCTCCCTGCTCCTGCTGGCCACACTGCTCCTGGTACAGGCCAGGATGCCATTGGTCTTCTTGGCCACCTGGGCACACTGCTGGCTCATGTTCAGCCTGCTATCAATCAGCACCCCCAGGTCTCTCTCTGCCTGGCTGCTCTCCAGCCACTCTGACCCCAGCCTGTAGCACTGCATGGGGTTGCTGTGGCCAATGTGCAGAACCCAGCATTCAGATGTGTTCAATCTCATGCCATTGGACTCTGCCCATCTGTCCAGCCTGTCAAGGTCCCTCTGCAGACTAATCTGAAGCAGTTTTTTCATTAAACAATGATACACTTATTGTTGATTTTAATCAAGCACTGGCTTAGTGCTACAGATGAATTTTTTTAGGTACTCCTGTAACCAGTGAGCTCTACAGAGATTATGAACATGTCTCAAACACTTCACTTTCCCATTAGCATTGCTGAGGGTGTAAGTCTGAAGCCAGCAGAAAAAGTAGCATGCCCCAAATGAAAGTCACTGGTAGGGCACACAATCCCACTGGGTGAACTGGTAACTTTACAGAAATCCTGCTTCAGACACTCTAATGATATAGACTGGCATCATTGTGGGATCAAATGAGACATATTCATTTACATTGGCTGAACAATCTACAAAACATGTAAATAGTGAAAAAGACACAGAATAGTCTGAACTAACAGGCTGGACTTAGACCCCATGAACTTGAGTCAAACTGATGAAAATGAAAGCTTGAAAAAATACTGGAATAGGGTTGTTCAGATAAGTGGAAGGTGGCAGGGAAAGGAAATCTGGTGTTGTTACTGGAAATTCCTTATGTCAAAATATATTAGCTTGATCAATGAAGAACATGCTCCCTCTCTAGTAATTCCCATAATCTTTACAGGACTCCAGCCAAGACATGGGGAAGAGAATGAATGTTCAAAATAAGTAAGAATCTTTCACAAATTCTTTAGTAAATCAACATAAAAAGTGGAGGCAGTAAAACTTTAATTTATAGCTGTGATTAAAAAGCCTTTAATTGCCTATTTCACAATTTCCTTTAAAATGTTCTTTGGGAAGCACAATAATTTGATTCCACTGAGACTGTGCAAATGTTCAATTCTAGCAAGGAACTTGAACTTTATATAACCTCTGGAAAATAGTAAATTTTTTTTTTCTTTGCCTGATTTGTTGAGCTTTGGTTTATTCACATATCAAAAAAACTGTCCCAAAAAGTAATTTTAGCATGTGCTTTGGAGCCTGAGGTAACTATCCCTCTTCTAGTCAGCTTAGACTCCTACCCTGCACCACTGCAAGACAGAGGCATTTGAGCCTTGGTTTCAATAAGAACCAGAGCAATTTTATAAGGAAATGGATGGAGAACTAGCTTTGAAAATCCAACATCGCCATCTATTGGATTTCTATCCCGGATGAGATTCACAATTAAATAAACTAGCAAAGAGTTCCCTGGATTTTTACACACCACAAATTCAGCTTCTTTACTGGTAAATCAGGAAGACATTTTCTTAAGGCAGCAAGAGAACTTTTTAATATCCTAGCTTTAATTTCAATTAAGTCTCTTTCAGAAGTGATCTTTGTTTTGTTTAAGTGTTTGCTTTTTACAATAAAATCCATGCAGCAAAGCAGATTGGCAAGCTTAGAGCAAAAGAATTTAACTAAATTATGCAGGCACCTTTAAAAATCCCCTCCTTAAGCTGTTTGGTTTCCATAGAAATTCATGTGTCTGGAAGTTTTATTCTGGGTTTGGGGTTGGGTTTTTTGTTGTTGTTTTTAAAATAGAGGATGCTGTTCAGGCACCTCAGGTCTGAAAAAAAACAGGAAAACTGTGAAAAGCAACACTTCCTCTGAAAGTTTCCACATATAACATGTATGCTTTTAGTAGAAGCTCTTCCATTCAGTCTTCATCTCTAAAATAGTCCACCTCCTGTGCAATACAAGACAGTTTACTATAATGATAATAAAAAATAAAAGAGAAGCTCTTTTCCAGAATGCTGAGTTTTAGCAGCACAAGTTGCACTCAGCTGCAGTACATGCCAGTTGGCCTGTCTGCACCCTAGCTGTGTGCACAATAATGCACTGCCATTGCACCAGTGTTACACCCAAAAAGCCTGAAGCACCTTAACATCCCCGTCACCAAACTCCTCGTGAACTCCACCTGAAACGTGGTTGTAGCCAGGAAGGGGTTGGCCTCTTCTCCCTAGCAACCTGCACCAGAACAAGGGGACACAGTCTCAAGCTGCACCAGGGGAAGTTTAGGCTCGAGGTGAGGAGAAAGTTCTTCACCGAGAGAGTGATTCGTCATTGGAATGTGCTGCCCGGGGAGGTGGTTGAGTCGCCGTCCCTGGAGGCGTTCAAGAGGGGACTGGATGTGGCACTTGGTGCCATGGTCTAGTCGTGAGGTTTGTGGTTACAGGTTGGACTCGATGATCTTTGAGGTCTCTTCCAACCTTGGTAATACTGTGATACTGTGATACTGTGAATGCCTGCTCCTTTTCACTATTCCTGTCTTCAGCAGCACAAGCCTGATGTTTTTTCTCACAGAATGTATTCTTTTAAAAGGCATCAGGAGTTAGCAGCAGATACTTTATAAGCTCAAGTATAAATTAGTCATTTTCACCCAACAACAAAGATTCCAGGTTTCACATCTGGGTGAAAACATAGTCCAGCCCCAAGATCCTAGTGCAATACTTGAGAGGAGCTGCACTCAGGTGGGCAACAAAGCAAGTCCAAAACAGGCTACAGAGGAAAGATCTTTTTATTATGCAGAATTTATAGCTCAAATTTGTTCTAGCCCTGCCATGCTCCTCCTGCAAAACTTAGATGTTCCATGAAAAGCAAGAAACATGCTGAGTTTTGCTCAGCATTGCTCAGTTTGTGAGGCAAATTTTGGCTCTACCTTGCGAATCTTCTGCTGTAAATATTGGTTATTTAAGAATGTCTATAGACATCAAAATTTAAATGCTTATTCCTTTAGTCTATGACTGTTGGAATCCAGAGTTTTGGTTCTGTCTACTGGTAAAATTTAAAACTCCCTGGAGGCTTCGATTTGAAATACCTTAACACTTTTAACACTGTATGAAATCAGTGGTATGTGAGACTGAGTTTAGGATCATCTCCAAGTCACATGGGAAAATCTGTATTTTCCTGAGGTATATAAACATGAAATGCTCATCAGGGTAGCTCAGAACTGGAATAGCTCACAGTTCCTGAGGACATTTAGAAAAACAGAGAAACTTTCTGGAATGAAATGTTAGGAACTTGTTATCCACAAAGACAATTACGTGGGTATCACAAGGCTGCAGGAGGGAGAGCAAGCTTTAACAAGCAAAGAACTGCTTT
The DNA here is from genome assembly GCA_033816785.1 of Picus viridis. Taxonomy (NCBI): domain Eukaryota; kingdom Metazoa; phylum Chordata; class Aves; order Piciformes; family Picidae; genus Picus; species Picus viridis. The sequence goes on along the minus strand of CM066593.1, from coordinate 12,007,155 downwards.
TATTGTAACTAGAAGATCTTTAAGGTCCCTTCCAACCCAAACCATTCTGTTTCTCTGATATATTTATCACAAGACTCCTAAGGTTTGAAGGATTTTTTTTTTTTTAATGCAGATACGTAGTTTTTTTTTTTTATGCTCAGCTTTCTTGCTTTTTCATACAAATCAAGCAAATGACCAAACACATGAAATGCAGCAGTAAGGTGTCACCTACTATAGGACACAGTCTCAAGCTGTGCCAGGGGAAGTTTAGGCTCAAGGTGAGGAGAAAGTTCTTCACTGAGAGAGTCGTTCACCATTGGAATGTGCTGCCCAGGGAGGTGGTGGAGTCACCATCCCTGGAGGTGTTCAAGAGGGGATTGGATGTGGCACTTGGTGCCATGGTCTAGTCATGAGGTCTGTGGTGACAGGTTGGACTTATGATCTTTGAGGTCTCTTCCAACCTTGGTGATATATTGTGTTCCTGAAATTATTATCATTATGCACAGAGAGTAGGTGCTAATTACCTGCAAAGCCATCTTGAAAATGTGCCTGTAAATACCAGAGCTACAAACTGCCAGTGTGGGATTTAGCTGCCAGGTATTTTATGGTCAGCATAAAATCAGATGGCCTGTAGCAGTGGAATTATTGTATGCCTATTGTTACATTTTATGAACATTTTACATTTGGAAAGAGTAATTCTCATTGTCTTTGGTCTTGTTAGAAGAGGTTTTAGTGAACTCAGGGATATTAGGCTATCAACTACCATAACTTCAGTGAAAGCAGAGTCAGTTCACCAACTGCCAATTAGGCAGTGCTGCAAAACAGGGAGCAAGTATTAAAATTTTTTAAAATATCTGTTTTGAACAACCTGAACAAAATGCTCTGCTCCTCTCAGTTGCCTTCTTGTAATTCTATACTATTAATAGTTACAAAAAGTACATTACATTTATCTTGAAAGCAGTAAAAGTATTTCTGTACAATCTAGTAGACAATTTTCATGTCAGAAACAAAAGCATGCTAATGTTATCATTCTAGTTCTTTCAGTACCACTGAGAAAGCTGGAATCAACACAACATTCTTCACTTCCTGCAGCTTTCCTTTAGGCACAGTACATTGCACTTGAGTGTGTTCATCATGCCAGATAACATCACCATCATCACATTGTGCATTTCAGAATTTGGGAAGAAAGAGGAAAAAAATTGGAGGGTAAAGAAGTTGCTGGAGGCAAAGTATTGTCATATAGACTCTTGCTCCGACTTTCTCTCTTTAGCTTACACCTAGCCCAATAGAAATGTTGTAGTATGAGTGTTCCACTTGAGGTATTCTGCAACCCTGCTGCATGCTCATCCAGAGAGGTGAGAGACCATTAAAATCAAAGAGTAAATCTCAACAATAAAAGCTAAGGCTTCCAGCACTGAACTCTTATCCAAACACATCTACTTAATCAGGATTATGTGTTCTTGATTTTTTCAACAGGTGTTCGCTTAAACAAACATGAATGCTCTGAAAAATCTCTTAGCACCAAGAAGATTAAACAAATGATACTGAGTTTTCAGGTTTTGTATACACACTATCCTCATCTATTCATACACTTCCACTTACAGCAATGAATTAGAGCTCTAAAAGACTGACTAAAGCAGCAACATGTTCTGTGTTTATACAAGTAAGATTTAGTGATAAAAGCCAGCAACTGCCCTATAACCTCCAGAGTAAGTACCTCTTACTAAAATGTGTATGCTTGAAATTACTGCAAGGCAAATTGTTCTTCTATTTTCCAAACAAAGCAACACAGGAATCCAACACTCAGGCAAAGAGATTTAAATCATAAAGCAGGGAAAGTGACACAGACAATGAGTCAATACTTGGGAACCACAAAGACAGAATTCATATGCATTGACTATGCTGACACCTAATGAGGTATTAGAAAGTCTCTGCCTCTTCATTAGCAAGCTGTAGGACTGGTCCCCAGAGAGGACCAGACAGAAAGCCTACAGTTCTAATGGTGGGTGGTTATTCCCTGAAAACCAGCAAAGCCTTTGGGATTTTAATTCATAGTGGCACAGGAAAGAAATTCAAACCTTCACTGAGTTGACACTCAGAAGTCACCCTACTAAAAAGAACTCCCAGAGACATCCTGCCCTTAAATAAAATAGGACTATGGGAAAGCTTTCCATTCTTGCTAGATCTAGGATAGACATTCACTAAGGAATAATCTCTCCTAAATGAAAGCAAGGTACTGGGGTTCTAGACAGTTGCATCTTTCCCCCTATGTTGTGTCAAGAGAAAGAAAGTGCTGAGTAGGCTGCAGTTATAAAGTTCAGGAAGACCCAATGTGTCCCTAGATCTGAGAATATGCAGGCAGAAAATATATACAGCAAAACTGCTAGTTTTTTTCACCCTTCTTCGTGTGAAGTCAGTAAGACAGTATGCTTCATCAAAGTTGAGGAAATCTCATTTAAAAGTGATATGATAAGGAGAAATGGTCAGACATTTTGGAATTGTAACCTCGTGGGATAGGAGCCAAAGGCAGCAGATAGATGGTGCACAACGGGGCTGGCCAGGGACTGGAACTGGGAACCACAGTGTTCCTGACCCCCACTAAGCTTGAAGCTGTGTGGAAGTTAGAAACCTCTGTCTCAGAAGGAATAGTATCTTGTCACTGATCAGCAGAACCTCAAAAGTTCTAAGCAGGTCCATTTACTGTGGAGTTATTGATGGTAAATAAACTCTATTTGGAAAAATCAAAATGAAGGCTGGCACACCACCTTGGATGGGTTGCTGAACCCTGATATCCAATAATATTCTTAGCAGTTCACTTCCTTCTGGGGATGAAACACCGTAACTTATTCAAACCCCTGTGCTCTCTGCACAGCCAGAAGAACTTTAAATAGCATTTCAATGAATTCAAAACTGCATGGTTTGATTTTGAATCACAGCTGCAATTTCTTTCTCCCTTTCAGACAGCATGGTATTTAACAGGACAGTGTGAAGGTTCAAGAATATTTTCTGTAAGTCAGAATAAATTACACAGTGCTAGCAGAACAGCAGAAAGAGGCATTTTTGTGAGTTAAATCACTGCAGTTGTGTTATTGTAGAATGCTGAATCTAGACTTTTATCCAGAAAGAGTAATGGAAAAATCAACCATAGAACTCCTGATTGCATTAAACTGGCAAGAGTGTGGCTAGTTATAATGAAAGCAAAGTGTTCTTGTCTCAAATTAATACCCACACCCATCACTGGCACCAACAGACTCAGTCATAAGAAATGTTCATTTAGAAGCAGTGAAGAAACTGTTTAGCATCAAAATCTAATCTGGCATCTGAATCTGCTATTTCTATACTGATTTTGAAATGCCAAACATCCCACAGGCCCTCCACGCCTCAATCAAAGCTGGCAATGTCAGTTAGAAGTTCAGAAGCCAGGTCACATTTCAAAATATTTCTAAATATTTCAAAACTTTTGAAAATCCTGTTTGGTTTCAAAGCCTGGGGATTAAAATTTGCAGGATACATGAGGAATGCATGCAAGCAAGATGAAAGGGAGTTCTAGTGTAGTGCTTAATTTGATAGAACTCAGTTTTCATGTGTCACTGGAATAGAAAAACTGAAATTGAAGAGCATCCTGGAAGAAAACAATGTTTCATGCCTTGGAAGTGACACAGCGATTACTACCCTTCCTTCCTCCAGTCCCTGCCATTACCTTCTGTTATTCCAGGAGTGTGGCGGGAGCCCTTGCCAGTGAAGACTGAGGTAAAGAAGTCATTGAGAACCTCAGCCTTCCCTATGTCACTTGTCACCAGTTCACCCCTTTCTGAGGGGGCCCACACCATCCCTAGTCTTCTTTTTACCATTAATACACCTATAGAAATTTCTACAGTTCCCCTTGATCTCCCTGGCTAGATATAATGCTAACTGAGCTTTAGCTTTTCAAACCAGGTCTCTTGCTGCTCAGGCAGCTTCCTTACATGTCCCCCATTCCATTTCTTCCACTTGTAGAATTTCTTGTGCGCCAGCACGTTCAGGGGCTCCTTGCACATCCAGGCAGGTCTCATAGCATTCTTTCCTGCTTTCCTCTTTGTGGGCCCCTCTTCCCTCTTGGGCTTTGTCCCATGGTACTTTGGCTAGCAGATCCCTCCTTCTATCCCCCTAAGAGTTACGTTTATTTTCTTGTTTGTTTGGTTTTGGTTTTGTTTAGGGTTGTGTGTGTTTTTGTTTGTTTGGGGTTTTGTTGTTGTGGTGGTGGTTTGTTTTGTGTGTGTGTGTGTGTTTGTTTTGGTTTGTTTTGGGTTTTTTGTTTGTTTGTTTGTTTTTCTTGGTTTGGTTTGGTTTTCTCTTCCCTTTCCCTTTCCCAGTTGATGACGCTCATCTTTTTAAGTCAGGCGGTACCTGCCCTGGGCCACACCCCCACCCCCCAACTGACGGCCGGCACAATCCCTAGCTGGTCCCTCTTCATATAGTTACTACGCATGCCCCATCTCTCAATCGCTTCCTGCTGACTGAGCAGCGTGGATGAGAACTGGCGGCGCTCTACCATTCTACAGCCCTCTCATAGATTTACCCGCGCCTTACCCCTTTAGGGCCCTCTGAGAAGGTAGCCCCCAGGCACCCAGCGTCCTCAGAGCTACCCTGCACACAGCCTAATAGGGGCCTGTCCCAGTGCTACCACCACAGGGGCAGTTTCAAGGTAACAACATTGCAGTGAACCCAAACACCTACTTTCCTGGTGCGCGGAAGAGCTGCGCAAGAGGCTCGTGTTAAAAGCCTGAACATGGCGGCTGTGGGGCGGCAGTGGCTTGACCCCTCTGTGCCTCTCGCCCTCTGCCTGAAGCGAGCCCGCGCCCCAGCAGCGCGAGGCAGCCCCCAGCCCACCCCTACACTGCGCGCCCCGAGGAAACTGCAATTCCCAGCAGTCTGCGCGCGGCACCCCCTATTGGCTGACGGCTGCAGGAAGTGGTGGGTGGGGTGAAGGGTGAGGAGCGCGAGACTAGCTGCGGCCGGAAGCGAAGGCGCAGGTCGGGCTGGGGGTGCGCGGGGGTGGGCCCGGCTCTGGTGGGGGTGGAGGTGCCATGGGGTACGCTGGCCTAAGTCCGGCTCCTTATCTTGCGGGGGCGGGTTAGGATTGAGGACACAGAGCCGGGAACGGCTGCCTGGAGCCTGGCCCGGGGGCAGCGTGTGGGGGTTTCATGGTGGGGGCTGAAGGGGAACACAGTGCAAACGGGGGCTCGCTGCACGCAGTCTGCTGGGATCCAGGGTGGGTGAGAGGGTGCTGAGGCTCGTGGGTGGGCAAATGTGTGTGACTTCAGCTCCACTGTAAGGGAAAATCGGTAGCATGGTGGTGTTCTAGTGCTGGAAAATTGCATTTGTGAATTAACGTATTTGTGGAAATAGTGTACTGCCCCCGTGACGCTGTATAGTGCGTAAAGTATGTGTAAAGTGTTTCCCTTACGTGATGTCAAGAGTGCTTTTAAGTACTTCAGAGATTCATTTGCTGACACGACATATATGTTATACTTATTGAGGGTTATTTATTTGTCATTTCTAACACCCTAATTCCTCCAAGGAGTCCAACATGGAAGAGTTTAAAGATGCAAGCCTTCCTGAAAAATTTCTTGACCAATTAAAACTTTCTGATCAGAAGTCTTCAGAGACTGCCCCCAAAGATGCACAGACTTCCCAAAATACTGAAAGTGGATGTACATCATCTTCAGCCAAAGATCCCACAACAACAGATGAGAGTTTCCATGACTGTCATGACTCCTTTGAGGCAAAAGAACCCGTGCTGGATGATGATGGAAATTTACAGAATGACGAGAATAGCTCAAGGAAGCAGACAGAACTAGATGAAGAATACTTGCTAGAACTAGAAAAAGATATGCCAGAGGAAGAAAAACAGGTAATCCAAAATACCAGTGTTGAATATAAAAGGACACATTATCAGTGTCCGAATTCAGTTTCTGAATGGTTTGTGTGTGTCATAAAAATGGACCTTTAAAACTCTCTAGTTTCACTGTTCTTAATTTCTCCTTTTAGGTAACAAATATTTTTGTTAGATTGCTTTGCTGTTCTTAACCATTCCAGTGCAGGTTCTTGTCTTACTTTCACCAGTGTGTAAAGTTATGTGACTCAGATTATAAGAAACAAAAATCTTTCTGTTTCATGTTATTTAGTTTGTATGCAATCATTGTTTTCACCCAATTAGTTGCAAGGTGCTTTTCCAAAACTTGGAGCGGGTCTCAGGATAGCTTCCCTATCTGAAAGGCCAGTTTATGTAATACAAGTAATTGGGATTAAGTTTGAAAATGTCCCTATAAATTGCTTGGCTTTAATCAAACAAACACAGCAGATGTGTGGGCTTCTTTATTTTCAGTATAGTTTTGTTGAACAAAATGTTTTGTTAAGAAACTGGGTGGTGTCATTGGGTATAATGAAACAGGTCTTGGGTGGGTCCAAAGGTCTCTGTAAAGGTGTTTACACCCCTGTAAGTCGCTGTGAACCAGTTTTTTTGACCCTCAGTCAGTGACTTAACAGGAGATTGTTTCCAAGGTTCTGAGATACTATGGTCATCTAGTAGGTAGAAAAAGACCCTATTTTAGTTCTTGTTTTTTTGCTGACTTAGAGAAAACTTGTTAAAGTTGTGGCTTAAATAGTACCCTTGCTTGTAGTGAGGGATAACTGACAAGAATTCATCACTGAAGGCAAAAAGGTAATTTTTCATCTGTAGTGCAGATCATTATGTTAATGTACAAGTTCCTTGAGGTGGAAAAGCAATATGATACCAGTGGGGAAAAAAACATGAAATATTATCTCCCTGAAGTAGGAATGAGCCTGAATCTTAACACTTGTCTACTGCTTGACCTTGTGGAAATCACTGCATGTGTATGTCAATGCATGTGTATGTATCTCCCAGTTTTGACCTCTGTAAAAAGAGGATTATGACGCTTGCTGGTTGTAATACTTTGAGATCCAGTAATGAATAAGGTGGGGGGTGAGACTGCAAATTTGGAAGAGTTATCTAGTGCATCCTTTGCCCCAAAAGTGCCTCTGGAGTTCATCTAGTTCAGTTTCCTGCTCCAAGTTGAATCACATAGAACAGACTGCCCAGAGCCACACAAACATCTCAGAATCTGGCCCTTCTTTTTCTGCATGCCTATAAAAAGTCGAGTCAGTCTCTGTTTTCTCTTGCCATGAAGCCTCCTCTGAGCCACCTTTTCCTAAGGCTGAACAAACTTAGTTTTTCTAGGCTGCCTAGTTAAGTCATGGTCTCAAGCGTCCTAATCACCCTGGGAGCTGGACTCCCTCTGGGAAGTTGATAGCTTTTTGGACAGAGTGGAGAGGGCAAAAATCACTTTCCCTGACCTATATCACGTTGTCCTTGCATTTTTCCAGTTTAGACTAAATAGTCCCTATTCTCTTCTCGTATTTATTGTGTGTACAAGGAGCATTGTCATCCCGAGTCATAAGGAGGCTTTTGCAGCAGCCTATAACTAGAAAGCATCACGAGAGTTTCATAACCAGAATGATGAAAGCTATGAGAAAATTATGCCATAGAGTTACCTCTGGAAAGAGCAGCAGGCTGGGAAATTTGGTGTCTTTTTTTTTTTTGTCCTGCTCCTGTTTCTGTTGTATTGTTAGGTAATCATCTAAAGCTTGCCTTCTGTAAAATGAGCAAAAGAATCATGAATGTTGACTATGTGGACTTAGCTTTGTGGAACTCCATTGAAAGGTGCTCTGGGAGTGCAAAATAATAACCGTTTAAAGCCGCAAAGATTTCTTTAGCGGAAGTATGGAGACAGGTGCGGATCTCGTCTTTCTCTGTGTTTATTTCCAGTGGTCAGTTGTGCCTTTCAGTTTGGTTTGTGAGGATACCGAATGAAATGGAGGAGATCCTATCTCTTAGTATCACCGTGACTCTTAGGTTTGCAATACTTGCATCGTGAACTTCATGCTGCATAGAGAGCTATTTGAGTGGATTATAGAGACGGTCTTTAGATGGCAGGCTTTTCTCTAGCAAAACAGCTGCCTTAACATGAGCCAGCAGTGTGCCCAGGTGGCCAAGAAGGCCAACGGCATCCTGGCCTGCATTAGGAATGGTGTGGCCAGCAGGTGCAGGGAGGCAATTTTGCCCCTGTACTCTGCATTGGTTAGGCCGCACCTTGAGTCCTGTGTCCAGTTCTGGGCCCCTCAGTTTAAGAAGGACATCGAGACACTTGAACGTGTCCAGAGAAGGGCAACAAGGCTGGTGAGAGGCCTTGAGCACGAGCCCTATGAGGAGAGGCTGAGGGAGCTGGGGTTGTTTAGCCTGGAGAGGAGGAGGCTCAGGGGCGACCTCATTGCTCTCTACAACTCCCTGAAGGGTGGTTGTAGCCAGGAAGGGGTTGGCCTCTTCTCTCTAGCAACCTGCACCAGAACAAGGGGACACAGTCTCAAGCTGCACCAGGGGAAGTTTAGGCTCGAGGTGAGGAGAAAGTTCTTCACTGAGAGTGTCATTCGTCGTTGGAATGGGCTGCCCGGGGAGGTGGTGGAGTCACCGTCCCTGGAGGTGTTCAAGAGGGGACTGGACGTGGCACTTGGTGCCATGGTCTAGTCATGGGGTCTGTGGTGACAGGTTGGACTTGATGATCTTCAAGGTCTCTTCCAACCTTGGTGGCACTGTGATACTGTAAAACATTGCTGGTATCTCTTACAAGCAGAACTTGTGAAATTCAGAATCTCAAGAGAAATGGGAAAGCTTACAGCAGCTGTTACAACTACTGGAGTAGCCCATCTGCATGATCTTCCCCTGCATCACTTTATATTGTCTGTGTAGCAAAACCATGCAGATTGGTGGTTCCTGAATTCCTCAGCTTCCCTTATAGTGCTTGGAATTGATGGCTACAAGTGTTATTTTAGTTTTAAAAGTGAAAAATTCTTTACAGTTTGATTGTCAGAAGAATCTGTTAAATGATGCCACTTTTATGAAAAATTACTGCAGCTGTGGGCTGAAAACAGCTGCTGTACATCCATTTGTTCAGAGGTTTTAAAACACTTGAAACCTCCTTACAACTGCTCAAATGGATGGTTTTTAAGAGCAGTAATTAACTACTTATTTTATTTTTGTTGTTGTTGCAGCAGGAGAAGATGAGGCAGAAATATTCAGAGCTCATCTGTTGGACCGTTTAGGAGTGACCAGGCACTGCAGCAGTGCTATGTTTGCTACTTGGGCAGTCCTTGATCAGTTATGCTCAGCCCCCTGCTGTCTCCTTCATTGTGCTAGCACACCTCTCCCTGGGAGTGTGCAGTGAACCAGTTACGAGCAGCGATTCAGATGGAAAATAATGCTGCGTTTTTAGATCAAGGGCACTGCTGGTAAAAGTAGATCTCCAATGGCAGCCTCCTGATGGCACACAGGGTTAGATGGATTGTCTTCATTTAGACTATTTGCCTAAATAAGAAAAACTTGCTATGAACTGTGCTTGCTGCACCAATCATAAACTGTGTGCTCAAGTCATAAGGGAAGCTGGATGTTAGCCCTGCTCAAATGAGATTTATGGAGCTGCACTCAATAATTACTTGGGATTTTTAAACTAAGTCCATTGTTACGTTTTAACAGCTTTAATAAATGAGTTCTTTTGAGTGATGTCCTCCAGTAATTAATCTGTAGGAAAGTAAGTCTCTTATTTCTGCTGGAGATGTAAAGTGAGGTTCCAGTCCTTGCTCAGTGTATTTATGCAAACCCTGAGTGCAAGCCTTCGTGGTAGCAGTTCTGAGTAGAAATTCCCACCTCTGCTGCTGCAGAGATCAAGGTGAAGGAGCAAGTGGCTGTGTATTTTCCCTCGATTATATTTCTAGAGCTATGTAGAGTGAGATTTCTATTTAAGCAACAGGAATTACTCATAGGGAAAAGCTACCACTCTGCACAATGAGCCAAAGTAAGAACTTGAAGGGATATTAAGACACAAGAAATAGTCTTAAAAATAGATGTAGTATAGAGCCTGGTTACTTGCCTGGACTTGCAGCTCTGAGCTTTTTAAGAATTAAGCAGCCTGAAACAAAATTCACTTTTATAAGATGCTGTTTCCAATCCACGCTGATTACTGCCTTAGCAGAAGCACTGAGCAGTAAATTGCTTTTGATGCATTACAAACAGATTTTTCTGGTTAGTTGTCATTGACGGTGATGGCTTTGACGTTGGTCTGGTCTGCAGAATTAATCAGAAGACACTCAACAGCTGTTGCATGGTAATTGTTTCAGTCTGACCCAGTCCTCTTCTGGAGAGGCACCCATTAATTAGGAGTTTATCCAGCAACAAGATTTGAATCCCTCATGCTTTTCCATTGTGACAGATGTTGTCTTGGTTTTGGGGCCTTGTCTGGCAAAGACTTAAGCACCTGGCTTAGTAAGCTCTTATTTTGGTTGTAGGGTGCCCATTACTAGCTGCTATAAGACCCTGGAATAAACATCTAGTATTCCTCAAAAGCATTTCCTATCTTTGGGCTGTAGACTGTGCATTAGAGCCACATCTGGCTGGAATCATGCTCAGCAGCTCTTTTAACCCTAGGAAATGTGTCAGCAAGACAAGGAACACAGCTCTAGTAGTGAAGATTCTTGGTTAGCATCTTGTTTGCAACTCTGTAAGAATTAAGTGAAACTGATCTTTGAGAAAGAGTATTTTTGAGTCATACCTTTTTTCAGTTACTGGGTTAAACAGTAAAACTTCTTTTAATTTTCTGTTCCTGTTTTCTTCAGAAGTTCTAGGATGTGTTAGAAAACATTGTCTTAAGAAATTTATTTCAGCTGCTCCTCTCTGCACTCTTCCTCATGCTCCAGGTTGATCCCATTGTTCTTTCATAAATTATAGCTTCTGTGTAGAATTTGTTTTTCCAGGGGTTGAAGAATGGATCTGGGATTTCTTCTGAGACATCTGCCTGGGTGCAGTTGTTCATTTCAGCATGTGATGTTTTCCTAGTTCTACCTGTCCAGTAGTAGCCTCACCTCTGTCAAAGCTGCTGTTTTTTCTGTAGTATTTACAAAATAAAAGCTAAGGTACAAAATGGAAGATGGGACAGACAAAGTCCTCATGTGTTGATGCTTGGAGACAGCCTCAGAACGCTTTCCAGGAAGAACTATGTGCTTGGACCCAAAAAAATCAGATTATTAATACATCTGACAATACAACTGACTGTGCACTAGTAAAAGTTATTGCACAAATTACTGACAGATACCAGTAAGGAATTTATCTCCTGTGAACAATTCTCATCAGCATTCAGAATTTATTTATTTTTTCATAGCACTAAAATTTGCAAGACAGTTGGGTTTTGAAGGCATCACAATGGAATCTTTTGAAATGTAATGAAAGGTGATCGCCACCTTCAGATGACATCACTTATTAACCTGCATCCTGTACACAGTACAGCACAATACAAAAGGTGCTATTGTTTTGGATAAATCAGAGGAAAAGATGGATTGCTAGACTGAAACTGCCCTGTCTTACAGCTTGCAAAATGGGACAAACTGTTCTGTTACATTTTCTGATTTAATCAAACTTGGAGAAGAAAATTGGAGAAGTATATCTGTGTCTACTGGAGTAATTCTTTCCTAGTGCTGGTCAGAATAACTTGAATAAAATGTGGAGTTACAATCCTCCTGTAGTTCTTCAAATTTTTAAGCAGCCATAAGTCTTCTGCTGAATGGCAGTTTAAGAGAAAGAGTGAAAGAGTGTATTTTCATCTTCCTTTCAGTACCGCTGTCTGATTTTTAGTCTTATATTCACTTTTGCATTTCTCTGGATGCTGCTGGCAGTGCCAAACTGAGACCTTTTCGACTTGAGATGATGGATTAAGTGGTCGTCCCCTTTTCTTCTGCCTGAGGCTGTTGCTTGTGGAACAGGAATGACTGAATGGCACATATTGTCACTTAGGAATAGTCACAGTTAGTTTGACGTGTTAACTTAAACTGACTGTCAAGGATGGATGTGACCTGTTGTCTGTGGAAGTGCTGCTCACAATTTGAGCACAGGTAGTGATGTACCATAGAGTTACAGCAAGCCGAGATCAGCCACAGTCTGGCAATGTTTATTACTCTACCCCTTGAGCAGAGAGGGCAGATTTGGCAGTCTTTGCAGCTCTAGCTAGATTTGGAAAAGGCTTTTTTGAGTGACTACAACCTGAAGCTGAAATTAAACTCCTCTTAAGTGTGTGGTACAGCAATAGCATCACACAACTGCAGGGGGAAGCAGATGACTACTAATGGATGACTTAGAACTGGAATTTGAAACTGAAAAAATAATGCTCCTTATCTGTTCAAATTCCTTGCTTCTGTGCACCCTTTGAACTCTTGTAATTTTAAATTGGCTGCTGCTTGGTGACCTTACAAAAGGGTACATGAGATGCAGATGTGCATTGTCACACCGTATAAATAGCCTTGCAGGGCAGAGGGAATCTGCATTTGCTGCTCTTGACAAAACTGGAGCCAAGAACAGTTCCCCACCAATGTTAAATCAATTGATCAAATAAAATGCATAGGAGCAGCCAGAGGAAGCATAGTTGGAAGCATTACAAACTGAGGGGGTTTGTCCTTCACCTCTCAGCAGCTATTTTTAAGGATTTCACTTCCAGCATTTTTATTATATTGGTTGCTTCCAAAACAAAGAGTGAAAATGTGTAGGTTGCTTTTCTCTCTGATAGCAGAATAATGCTTCAGTGCTTTTATTTTTAACCCTGAGGTTTTTGGCACTGCAGCTAAGGTCTGGGGACTGCATTTGATGCCCTTTTGTTTGTTTGAATTATTGCACTTTATTGTCAGAAGACCAAGCACTCTTAGTTTCTTCAGAGTATGAAGGACTGCAATTCAGTAACCAAATCTGCAAATATTTTCCAATCAGCTTACTGGTTAAATGTAGTAACTCCTTTGGGACTTTTTGTTGTTGTTGTTACTTTATGCATCAAAGACTAGTGCCTGTCACTTGGTATTTGTCATCAATTTGCACAGAAAACGAACGTTAAGATTTTGCTGACTTTTGAATAGCAGAAAATCGTAGCGGAGCGTGAGTTAGGGAAGTTGTGCCTGACCTTAATGTCATATATGAGCAGCCTGAGGCAATGTAATGGGCCAAGATATCTTTAGGCAGAGTATTCTAGGAGTTCAGTCTGACCTACTTCCCTCACTGAGGAAAAGGAAACCTGCCCTGCAGCTGCTTGGATCTTTTGCTGAAAAATGAGTGGGTGGGGGCACTGGACTGACATTGTGCACAATTTGTCCCAAGGACAAGTCACTTGCAATTTTTTCAGTCTGGGCTGATATGATCACAGTAAACTGATGACCAGTCAATTTGCAGTCGTCTGTTGAAGCTGGAAATCTCGCACGCCGAGTGAAGAGGTTATGTCTCCTAGCAGTGGTTTGGTTTTGGCTGGTTTATGGGGGCTTTTTTACCCTGTATTTGAATAGAAGGCAGATTCTGAGGGCGTTCATTGGAGCAGTCCTTTCAGGTTTAAATATAAATCCATCCAAAATAGTTGACTTTCCACTGCTTTTGTGTTAGGACTTTCTGTAAAAGAAATGTATATGTGGAGGAATAGGTGATGTATTTGTTCCACAAGTAATTACTGTGCTTGTGAGGGCAGTACATTTGGGGCTTCAGGGCTGTGGTGTGTGGCAGCTGCTGTCCTTCTTCCCCCAGAGCTTCCCTAGCTCACACCTAACATCTAAGCATGAGGAGGAACTTCTTTACTGTAGGGGTGGTAGAGCACTGGAGCAGGCTGCCCAGGGAGCTTGTGGAGTCTCCAGCTCTGGATACTTTCAAAATCCACCTGGATGTGTTGCTGTGTGACCTTCTCTAGATGAACCTGCCTTGTCAGGGAGGTTGAACTAGACGGTCTCTAGAGGTCCCATCTGAACTCTACCTACCATTCTGTGGCATACCAAGGAAGTGGCTTTTGGGGGGGAGTTTTACTGAGCCATCAGCTACCCAGTGTCCCAGTGTGAGAGTTGTTAAACTCTTTGGTTGCTCAGAACATCTTTGCCTATTTTTGTCTGGTGATCAAAGCCATACCTTGGTCTTTTGTGCTGTTGAGACTTCAGGTCACAGTCCTTTTGGCTGCCTGAGAAAGAATCTCACAATTGAAGTTTCCTGTTGTTCCTTTTTCTTAAAAAAAAAAAAAAAAAAAAAATTAAACTTACTCAGCCCTATGAGGAGAGGCTGAGGGAGCTGGGGTTGCTTAGCCTGGACAAGAGGAGGCTCAGGGGAGACCTTATTGCTCTCTACAACTACCTGAAGGGAGGTTGTAGCCAGGTGGGGACTTGTCTCTTCTCCCAGGCAACCAGCACCAGAACAAGAGGACACAGTCTCAAGCTGGGCCAGGGGAGCTTTAGGCTAGATATTAGGAAGAAGTTCTTCATAGAAAGAGTGATTTGCCATTAGAATGGGCTGCCCAGGGAGGTGGTGGATTCACCATCCCTGGAGGTGTTTAGGAAGAGACTGGATGGGGTGCTTGGTGCCATGGTTTAGTGGATTAGATGGTGTTGGATGATAGATTGGACTCGGTGATCTCAAAGGTCTCTTCCAACCTGGCTAATTCTATTCTATATTCTCCTGAAGCCTTCTTGCTTTATAAATCACTTTACATTAGTGTTTAATACTTAACTGAGGTAACCATGTAAGATTTTGTAATAAATTCAATAAAATGAAACAAAGTAGTGATGATAATGCAGGCATATCTTTTAATCCAGTATGCCTTGATTTTAGTATTTCTGCATCAGGAGTACTGTAACTCTGCTGTAGTTCTCATTTTGCACAAAAAATTTCTTCCCTTACTGTAGAGGTTTGACTCTACCTTATGCAACAGTGAATCAGTGGCACTTAAAGGCCAATTCTAAATAGGTCATGAGCAATGAAGTCAGTAGGGCCAATGTCTCAAGGATTCTTGTTGCTGAAGGAGGGCTGTCTATGTAGATCTTTTATATTTTCCAGTAGATCTTCCATATTTTCCTAACCTGTTCTGTGCTGAAATTTGACTGCTTTGTCCACTGCTATGAAAAATTACTTCTGTGGTGCTAACCTTCATTCCATGACTTTCACTCAACTCAAGATGTTTTAAAAACTCCTTTCTGTGGAGGGCCAACTGTGTGTGGCTGTGACCTTGCTGGAGCTGTTCTCTGTGGCACTTTGACGACAGTTTGGGTACAGCTTTCAAATGCAATTATGTACTCCCTGTGCTGAACAACAAAATCCTGCATATGCACAATGAATTTGTGCTTTTAATTTGTGCTTTTTTGGCACACTTGTGTTTAGAAAGCACCAGCATCAGTGCAAGTGACGCTGTGGAAGGACTCATGTAGGTTTGTCAACCCACCCTAGGGGAAAGCCAGTTTCTAAGTAGTGGTGCCTATTTTGTCTGCCCTATGTTTTGTTGTATTTTTTTAAATATAAGGAGCAAAAAGTATTAGAAGACATATTTAATAGGCAGTAGGAAAAAAACATGAGTGATCTAGGCATGTTTCAAAAGGGTTGGATGGTCTTTCATTATGTAATTTTTGTGTGTCACAACTGAATGCCCTTCCCCAGTGCCTAGTTTTCAGACCATTGTGATCTGTTATTACTAAGAAGGTGACAAAGGTAAGGTGAATTACTTTCCAAAACCAATGAAAGCAAGAGGAGAGAACCTCTGATTTTGTATTGTTTGTCAGCTGCTTGGCATAGCTGTGAGATGGTGCAGTGCTCCACAAAGAGTACTATATTTAGCTGTTTCCAAGGAGATGTTCTGTGCGATATTGATAATTGCATTAATCCTTGATTTACACAATCTGCTGGAAAGGAAACTGCTCCTTTTCCTAGTGTTGGCTTTTTAATTGCTCAATGGTCTGTAATTTATAGACACCTTGGTTTAGGTCCTTTGTGTATGCATGCGTATTGGGGACAAAATCAGTGGTCAAATGATCATTTTTCTACCACAGAAATGATTCATGAACATGAGCATTGCTTCTTGATGTTACTGCTTTACACTTGCTTTGTTTATGTCTGTGTGAGGTATGTCTGCATGTGAAAGTCTTCCATTGTAAATAGGTTGAGGGGATGGCTTGATGTTTTCTATGTCAGAGGCTAAGAGCATTCGTGTCAACTTCACTTGTGCCAAGAGTACTGTTAAGATATTCATGGTTGAAAACACAACTCTGCTCAGCATGTGCAATTTTCACTGTATAACAGAACAATCTTCCTGTCTCCGAGTCTGATGGTTTAGTCACTCCCTGCATAAGAAATCTTTCAGGGCAGTATTATCCATGGAACTGTTTCTGTTTCAGGCAGCTCAAGATGCTGTGTATATCCCTGAAAGTAACTGAATTTCTGAGGTGGAATTACTTCAATCAAGACTTTTGAGACGTTACATCTAAAATACATTCTACATAGGTGACCTGCCCCAACTGAATTAAATTGAGTTGGAAAGAAGCAAAAAGCCAGCTAAAAAGCTAACATATAATCCACTCCTGCATATTGTTGTCACTGAACTGCAGATTTTTAATTGCCTTGCTGTTATACTCCAGTGTTTCATGGATGTGTAAAACCTCTCCTGTCACAATGACTACAAGCAAGTGATCTTGGTGCAAGTTAAAATTCTCAGGGTTATATTTTATTCTGATTTCCATTCATACTTTATTTGGAACTGCAGCTGACCTACTTGTTCATTTCAATTAAATACTTTGAGACATTGTCTTTTCTTTTGTAGAAAAGAAGAAAGGAGAGCACAACACTGAAGGAGAAAGGAAATGAGCAGTTCAAGAAAGGAGGTGGGTGGATAATCTTTTAACTCCGCATGGATTTAAGAGAATCTTAAATTCTTAGCCATCGTGGTGGTGGTGTAGAAAACCCATAGGAAGCTCTCACACCTAGCATTGTTCAAATTTATCATCAGTATCATTTTTCATCCAGGCCTAGAGAACAGAAAGAAGTAGCAGACCTCCTTAAAAGTTGTTTGAATCACAGACTTGGATTTCTAAAGCAAACTTCTCATGAAAGCTAAGTGTGTAAATCAGGAGCATGATGCACACACATCTAGACTATCTTCTGTTTGACGTGTATGTACATTGTAGCTTATGCCAGAATTGGTCATGTTCTGAACATGACCAGCATACATAACAGCAGGGTTGAGGTCAGTAACACATAGTTACAGCAGTGCTTTTAATTAAAAAAACACAAAGGAGGAAGTGATTTTTGACTCCTGGCTTTCATTTAAGGTCCTGGTGGGTAGAGGATTCACAAAGAAACCAGGAAATGCAGATTTATACTTTCCTCAGTCAGCAGGGACACAAACAAATAACTTCCCAGAAGTATACACTGATAACCAGACAGTGGCCTTCCTGTTGGAGGTGTCTTATTGTGTGCTGAGAGCAAGATTCCTGGGGAATGACTTATCAGTTCAGGCCAGCATCAGAGTAGGCAGAAGGGAATTGCTTGGGCCACGATAGCAGCAAGCCTGTAATGTTGGCTGAATCATCTTGTGAAGTCTCATCCCTAGCCTCCTGTTGACAGGTTCTCTGGCAGATCTTTCTAGTGTGTCTGTGCCTGCCAAAGTGCTTATTAATCAGAAATACAGAAACCTTTAAGCACCTGGATGGTCAACAGCTAATGTGCAAAGGGAGAATTGCTTTGCCTTGAGGACAATACACTTGTCAGCTGGCAGGGCATTGTTCAGAGTCAATACAGAGCCCATTCACTCTTGACTCTGCCTTCATCAGAAAATGAATAACTTCATAATCCCATGTGGTTTACCACTGGTCCTTGCTTTAGATCAGACTTGATGATGGATGACCTTCAGGTGATAATGGGTTTGTGGTGACTGACCTTTGAGTCATTGAAGGTTATGTGGCAAATAGAATATCTCTGTAGCCGATTCGAACAGGTATCAGTGCAGTGATGTGTTTCAGCGTGCGCTTTCTTTCAGAGCAAGGATCCACTCAAGGAGACTGGCATTGAAATAGAATGAAACTGTTTCGGGGATGATAATTATATGCACTTCATGCTGCATTTGTTACATTAAGCTCAGGACTGTATTTATGCTTTTACAAGGGTGTTGATATGAAAATAATTAATTGTCATTGATACATGTACTAAGTAATGTACTTTGAGAGCAGCTACTGATTCTGGTTTAATATTGCATCATGCATTGAGAAATGTTTCCAAAGTAATCTTAGCCATGTGGCTCACTGACTGTACTGGCATTTGAAATAAATGGTCTGTTTTGTTTTTCTGCTATTGCATCTGCAGACTATGGAGAGGCAGAAGACTCTTACACAAGGGCTCTGCAGATTTGTCCAGCGTGCTTCCAGAAAGACAGGGCTGTTTTATTTTCAAACAGAGCTGCTGCAAAAATGAAACAGGTGAATTTTCTCTTTATTTCATTCAACAGCAGGTATTGATTATATGACAAATGCAGTACTGAAGTCATTAGGGGTGCATAACGAAGAGCAAAGGAACAAAGCTGTTTGCACATTTTGCTGCTTGCTCAGTCTGTCATGCTCCTGGTAGAACTGCTGGTATGCATGGTTTTACTGAGGATAAATGCAAACACAAAAGTTATTGTGGGAACAGCTGTCCAAAGTTGCTCTGCTGCATTATGTTTAAAACACTGATTTTCCTTGGTTAGAATTGTTGTTAGTGTTTTTTCTAAGGGCCTGCATTGTCAGGCACTCGTCTTCATTTGGTGCTTAGAGACATAGGCAGGACATGCTAACTATGGCTTTATTAATTCAGTGAGTCCGCTTCCTTCACAGCTGCTGTGTAGCAGGACAGGCCTGCATTGTAGGGTATGGTCTGGATAGAACGTCTGCATCTTTCTTCATATGTTTTCTGTTCCTTGACCAGGGACAGGTGCCCAGATGTTACCAGGAAGAGCAATACACTCACCATGGAAGACATAGAAGACAATCTATCAGAACAGAAACTTTCACTCCTTTTGAAAGAGGAGATACTAAGAATTCAGGAGAAATTACTCCCTATTTTTGCCCTTTTTCAAAGGTTAAATTATTATAGAAAGATAGCACAGTAACTCCTATCCTCAGTTTACCCCCTTGCAAAAGGAACTTTCTTGCAGCTTTCCTCCAGTATTGAAGACAGATATAGTTCTATTTAGAAATGTACCTTGCAGCCATATTTACTCACACATAAATGAATTCTTACTCAGCACAGAGTATTCTTGGTCAGCTACAATTATCCAACTTGCTGTTGGGATACTAAGTTGTTTAAGCAGACAAGAAAAATATGGAATAAAATCTGTAATAATAGGTGCTGCAGCCTTTCATATGTGAAAGCTGTAAACAAAAGAACTTCCTCATAATCCAGTATTAACTATTCATGTCACTGAGAAACTAATCCAGTAGTCCCCAAGGGAGCCCAAGGTGATGAAAGACAGTAGTTTGTGCACAGTTATGTCACCAGTATAGATCCATGGAACCTGGCAGACCAATACATTACTCTGAAAATAGATTCATATTATTACTACCCCATTAAGTTTGTTCTTCCATACCTGCTCACCTATTTGTTTTGCACTACAATAAAAGCTTGTGAGGCGTTCTTCTCTGAGACAGCTTCTGTTTTATGGAGGAGAATGTCGTTCCTCAGGTGTAGAACAATTGCTACTACTTAGATCAACAATGCAAGCACAGAACAGCCTGGGTTTGGTTTTTTCATTGTTTCCTTTTTAATCCCTTTTAGTTTAGATGAAAATAGGATCTCTGTCTCCGCTCTTATGCTTCTTTTTTTGTTTCATTACAGGCAGATTGCATGGCTCTTGTCTTCTATCTCTGGTTGTCTGGCTCCACTAAAATGCTGTCCCTAACAGCTCTGAAAGTCTTGAAAGTCTCATGCATTGTCCTTTGTAGGGAAAGCTGTACTGGTGCTACAGGCAGTATCTGCTTTCTAAATGTCTTAGCTCTTACAGAAAATAATTTGTCCAGGACCCTTGGGAACCTATTCCAACCCCTTAATTAATTGACAAAGGTAGAAAAGCTGTAGCTGAGTTAAGCCAAGGCCTGCAGATTTGACTCAGCCTTTGACTGCAGCTTGCTGCTGAGTGCAGACCGATTAGCGGGGCAGCCATGCCATTTGAACACTGGCAGCCTTCACAGGGAGGAAGCTAATCACTGCTAAGGAGCTTTGCATCAGAAGCAAAGGTATGAAAAGCCTTGATTACATGGACATCTCAGTGCCTTGGAATGCCAGAGAAACCTTTTGGCTTGCAATTGTAAATCATGTTACCCAAGAAATATGACTTAAATATAACAAAGCTATTGTGTTCTAGGACAAGATAGAAGCTGCCCTAAGTGACTGCAGCAAAGGTATGTCTTGTTTCTATGCTGTTCTTGTGCCAGATCTTTCATGCATTAATTATGGCATTGAGTGCTTTACTGCAGAGCTGTACTTTTGGGCATAGGGTCTGTAAAGAATTCAGAGAAAAGCTGTGATGGGAGACACCTGAATCTAGAATTACTTCTATTACTTAATTTACAAAGTGTCTATCAAACCTTTCCTGCCTGTAATATTTTGCTTTCTATTCTCTTGGGACAATAAGGCTGCTGTTTGTGCTTCTTTCTAACAGGAAGGTCTTTTTATTATGGAAGCTGCTTCCTTACACCTATTACTTTAAACCTACTTCAACCTGCCATTTCCTCCAGATCTTGGTTTAATTTCCAATTCCAAAGAACCATAAGGCCTGACAGAATTAAAAGTATTATCAAGCCCCTTTTATGCAAGGCTTTTGCTTTGTCATAGGGCTTATACTCTCTCATTCTTGTCCTGCATAGTTTTTCTCTCTGCAACTTCTGCTGAAAACATTTCAGTTGTGCATTGCTTTATTGCATCCACCTACTCACCCATGCTTGAGTATTTGTTAAACTCCCCATGACAGCTGGGGAAAAAAGTCCAAATTACCAGTCAGAAAACTAATCTAATGGCTGCCTGCCAGTTCTGCTTGTACAGTAAATAAGAGTTTGTGCATGCTGAAAGCATTCTTGAAGGTAACAAATTCTAGCTGGCCTCTGTCACTTTTAGGTTTTGCCTTGTTTTGGTGGTGTTGCATTTTGAAAAATACTCCTGCTCATTTTGTTGTGGCTGAAAGGGAATCAGTCTGCTTTGCAGCACTGAGGCTTAAACCTACCATGGCTTGACACTCCCCAGGGACTTGGCTCACAAACTGCAATGCAACACTTGAAGCACAGCAGAGCAATTCACACTAACCTGCGACTTGCTGACTGTAGCATTGTCTTTGTCCTTCCAGAAGAAATAAGGTAGGACATTTAGCTAGAAAATGCTAGGCTTACTTGTCCCAAGAAACATTTTAATTCATAAAATGGGCAGTCCTTTATATTCCTTCTTTCTCTGTTGAAAAATGGATGAAGAAATTCTTAAGAAATTACCATTTGCAGGTTAAGTTTAGCATTCAGCCTTAACTGCATCTGTAAACATGGTCATGGCTACCAAGGGGATAAGGAGAGGAAAAGCTTAAATTCAGTCAGTATTTACCCCTCTGCTCACTTGCAGAGCTAATGTAACTGTTTGTGGATTCCCAACCCAATTTTGACTGCTTGATATTAAATTTAAAATAATACCAGTAGTTCTCTGGGAGTTTGTCTCAACTTGAACTGAGATAAGCAAGGAAATTCTTATTTTCCCTGTTATGTGTAGCTTTAGGTATATTTAACTTTAGCTGTATGCTTATTAAATATACAAAAGCTGAAAAACACAGGTCCTTCACATTTCTGAAGCATCTCTTAGAAGCTCTGCATAAACAGTGTTTCAAAATCAAGTGTCTGTGCATTATAAATCACTTCTGTGGCAGATTGTGGACAGTGAATGAAATATGATCCTTTGCTTTCACAGGCAGATGTATACCTTTTCTCAGTCATGACTTTTAAGCTGTGATTCTGCTTGATTCCAAACTACCTTTTTAAAGTTGACTATTAAGGATTTAACACACACTTACGAAGGGTCGTAGAAATGTTTCAAGTAAAATACTGTGCTTTGGGTTTCTTTTCTAGCAGTGGAATTGGATCCTAACTATATTAGAGCTTTGCTGAGGAGAGCAGAACTGTATGAAAAAACAGAAAAACTAGATGAAGCTCTGGAAGATTATAAGGCAATCCTAGAAAAAGACCCATCAGTTCATCAAGCCAGAGAAGCTTGCATGGTAAGCCTTTTTAGTATACTTTGGCCTAACTTTCAACCGAGGCATTTGCTTTGTTATTGTAAACATTCATGGCTGTTTATGCAAGCAGCTTCACATGCAGTGGTGATAGCTGTTTTCTTCTGTGTCTGGAAGTGTAGTGTTTTTCTCATCTCATTTTATGTAGGGAAGATGGCATGAAGTGCAACTTCCATGACAAGTCTCACGTCCTCTTTTTACCCTTTGTAAAAGGAGTGAATGTAAATTGTGTTTTGAGCTGTAAGCATCTAATTGCATGTTTAGCTATTGACTAGCAGAGGTGTGCACACACTCTTCTAGTTTTCTGGTTGAGGCTGTTAATTGTATTTATCCCTGTGCTAGGAGAGCTTTCCTGAACCATTGTTAGTAGCCATTGTTTCAATATACAATGAGGGTGGTGATACACTGAAACAGGTTGCTAAGGGAGGCTGTGGATGCTTCCAGCCCAGAGCTGTTCAAGGCCAGGTTGAAGGAGGCCTTGAGCAGCCTGGTCTAGATGAAGGTGTCCTTGCCCATGGCAGGGGGTTGGAGCTAGATGATCTTCAAGGTCCCTTCCAATCCAAACCATTCTATGAATCTATGAATATGCATCTGCAATTTGGAGATGAGAATGCAAGCACCCTATAATACAGTGCTTGGTAGCTGCTGAATTAATGGGAGCCTTGTTTCCTTTCAGTACTGTTTTTCTGATTGGTAAATTTGCAGTTGATTGCCTTTATGGCATGATTATAAAATAATCACTTTTTTTGAGTACTTGATTATGTAACTTTGAGAATGGCAGAGAGAGAGGATTCTGTCAGTCTGTATCTACTTTTGAAGAACCTACTTTTAATAGTTGATATTTTTGTTTCTGGATTTAGCTGTTTTCTGTTCTTGTTCTCTGCAGTGCCTTGTGTGTGTATTGGCCACTGAGTTATTTTACTAATAGTGGCTGAAGTCTGCTATTAATCTTCAGAAACTTAGCCTTTCACTTGGAGAAAAGGCACCTTGTGGTTGCTAACAGAACTCTCCTGATGCAGTTAGTTTCTTTGTTCTAAAAAAATAATAAATAATAATTCTGTGGCTTACTGTTTTCCAGTGTTCACTTTTCCTAGATTCATAGAATGGTTTAGGTTGGAAGGGGTCTTAAAGATCATCCAGTTCCACCCATCCTGCTCTGGGCAGGGACACTTTTCACTGGGCTAGGTTTCTCGAGGCCTTATCTAAGCTGGTCTCGAACACCTCCAGGGAGGGGGAATTCACGACCTCCACAGGCAACCTGTTCCAGTGTCTCACCACTCTCACTGTAAAGGAATTCACCATTTTTAAGCAAATTACAAGTTCTTCAGGAATAAATATTTCTTGCAAAACCTTTGCCATATCTCTGTAAGTGTAAGGAAATGCTTTGAAAGCTTCCTTGGGCTTTAGGATGTGTCAGCTTGGAAGAGAAAAGGTAAACCCCCAGCAGTTCCTGAAACCCCGGGTTGACATGTAAATAATCCCTGGTCAATGGGGATTTTAAGTCACTGACACAGCCTGCTGGTTTGAGGTTTTAAGTAACTCTTTGTGTAAAATACCAGCAGGAGTGATTTTTCTAGTGATATTTAGTATGTTAATGCTCACTGTGGAAAATAGCTGTGGATTTGACAAGTGCAGAGGGTCTTTTGACAGGGGTAGTAAGAAGAGAAATGTATTTTGTGCAGAAAGCTTCTCTTACAGGCTGCTTGCTGTTAGTATTTTTGAAAAGAGGTTATGAAGACTGTGTTGAAAGAACAAATGTGGTAAAGGTATAGCCAGACAGCCTGTGCTTTTGAGGGAACATGTGCCAAAGGAAGGTAGCCATTATAAAAAGTACAGAGGTGGTCACTCTATCACATTGGGAGCTTCAGGTTGTGGTAGGTGAGTGGTTTAAAAGCACTGGAGAGCTTGGAAATAGCTGACCATCTTCTGCAGGGAAAACAAGAGCTGAATTATTCCTTACTTCCATTTTAAGGTAAATCAATGCAAATTTCAAATGCAGTTCTTAGCAAATGGCAAATGCCCAGCTAAAATTTTTACTTTACTTATCTGACTAAATTTTCAAAGGGTGTCATTAGTTTAGCTTCACATCAGAGAATCTGCATCTTATTTTGCCCTGTTAAAGGAAAAAAACAATTATTTGCTTCACTCGCAGAATTAGCTCTAAAATCACTTTGAATATGTTGATGCAGGAATAGTTTTGAAGGGCTTAGGTTTTAATTGCTTCAACTCTGCATTTGGGAAAATAAATAATTAGCGATTTCCACCCCCTTCCCCCTTCCTATGGTGTTATAAATGACAGATTAGAAACTGCTTTTGTAGCGTATTAGAGAAGAAGCCTTGCCTGGAATTACTTCCTCTGGGACAGGATCAGTTGCACTGATAGCAGAAAAATATTCTGCTTAATGGTGTAGCTGCTGTTAGTGGTGAGGGTATGGTTTCACAAGGCAGCTTAACTGATCCACTAACTATGTGCTGTTGACAGCTGTCCAGTTGCTTTCCTTGTGCTAGCACTGGTACTAGCTGATGTCCAACCCTGGGGGTGGCTGATTCTATCTATGACTCTAGCAGACAACTAATTCTGCTAAAGAGGAGCACAGCAACAAGCAAGCAAAAGTCAGCAACCAAAATACTTTCATATTGCCTTAGCTTTTTGCAGTCAAAAAGTCCTACTGTAAATGCTAGTGAGGAGGAAGAAGATACAGTCAAGGCATTGCAGGAACTGGGGCCATCTCTTTTGGCAGCACCCACTGACAAGGTCAGTTCACTGTAACGTGAAACAACCCCCTGATGCTTGTTGCATGCATCTGGTTGAGAGCAGGAGAGCACTTCCATCACCTAGCTCTTGGCAATGGCTTAATGAATGACAAGCTTGTCAAACATCATTACTTCATGGGTAGTGAGTGTGATGGGTCCACCACAGCCTGGAAAAGAGTATTTGTGTTGGCCTTGTGTATAGTCTCCTAGCTGAGACTATGGCTTATTTGATTTAGGAATTCAGCCAAGGAGTCTGCTGACATTTCTAAAGGAAACAATGAGTTTGGTGTCTGTACCTTGTGGTCTTTTTGCATTAGGCTAGCTCCAGAGTGTGAGGCCCAGTGTAACCTAGCCAGTTACTTGGTGAAATGGAATTGGTGTATGAGGAGTGCATTTTAACAGCTCATCATACAAAGAACGGCGAAGATCAGGCAGATTGTTAATAAACACCAGTCAGGACTCCACAGGTACAGGTAATCATAGAATGATTTGGGTTGGAAAGGACCTTAAAGGTCATTCCTTTCCCCTGCCATGGGCACCTTCTACTAGACCAGATGGACCACTCATCCAGCCTGATCTTGAACACTTTCAAAGAAGGGACATCCACAACCTCTCTGAGCAACCTGTTCCAGTGCCTCACCACGCTTACAGTGAAGAATTTCTTCCTCATAGATGACTTGGGAACACTGTCAGTAGTTGGCACTAAATGGAAGGAGTTTAAAATATGTTTTGGCTGACTGAAACCTCCTGAAGGTATGGATACAATCCTTTGTCCCTCTTGCAAAACCACAGTTTTCTTTTGCTGAGGGTGCCTATAAATAATCTCACAAAAGAGCCCTTACTTAGTAACCAGTGGAGGTTTGGGCTAGAAGAGAACCACAAACAGCGCTGCTGTTCATCCTGGCTAATTTTCAGGAATGTTTTAGAAGCATCAGTAATTTATTCTTCATTTCTGTAGCTGGGAAGCACAGAGGTTGCCTGTTACATATACCTTCTGCTCCTTGACCTCATTTCACTCAGCAGAGGCTTTAGGCTCACATGTGGTGCAGAACACTTTGTACAAAATGCCCTCAATTTACACTGCAGTAGGATTTAGGACAGTATGCCCCAAGTTGCTCTTGTTCTTTGTCAGGTTTCCGAGTAGAAGCAATCTTAGGAGTCTGAAGCTTAAAACTCACCTCTCGAAAAGTTAAGGAAATACTGACAGCTAGTTTCATGCTCTTTAAAAATCATCATCATAAATCTCTACATTCTGTAGTAAAAAGCTAATTCCAGCTGTTAATACTGGCTTCACTTTGTGGTATAATTTGTAGGAGACAAGAAACGTTGCTTTATTGTAAGGTAAAGTGCACAACTCTTGGCAGAAATATGGCAGCATTTCCCCCCCCTCACTGGTAATGAAGTGATGCATCAAGAGAATCTCCAAATTAGCCTCATCCACTGTTAGAGCAAATCTTTCTCCTTCCTGCACATAGAAAATATTTCTCATACTGCTTTAGGGAATGTCATGATCTTGTTAAAGGACAGTTTGCAAATATTAAATACACAGTAGTTCATTGCTTTGATTCCTGATTGGATAGCTGCTTTAACATTTCAGCACTGTTCATACTTCAGAGTACAGTATTAGTGTTTTGATTTAAATCCTAGTGTCACACACTTCAGTTATTTTTGATGTCTTCAATGCCAAATGAAACAGTTTGAAACTGTGTTTTGTGGTCACATAGTCCCTGTTGATGCTTTCCCAGAAAGTGTTTAATTATATGGTATCAATCTGTAGGTTTTGGTTTTTAGCAGGTGTGTAATAGTGCTATGTGAATTTCAGCTTCAACACTGTTTTTCAGGGATTGGCAGGCCAGGTGAACTCAGTTATCAAAAGCAGCTGTACTTTGAGATAAGTATCATAGATACTGGATAAATACCTGTCCTTATGGACATCTTTCCATAGATTACTAATATCCCAAATATATTCCTGGAGTGAGAAATGCTAAGTTTCTGGAACAGTGGAGTCAGACAGACAAAACATGGATCCAGATCAAGGATTTGTGTCTTCATTTCCTACCAAAGCTTAATGTCCAAACGTGAACGACAGAGGCTCCACATGCCAAACTCATCCAAGACTCAGTACATCTCACAGCCACAAAGCAAACCAAATTTAGAGCCTGGGGATATCCACGCATGTTTTCATGCAGGCATAGGTCTAGATCTGCACCCAACTTAATAAGCCCCTCTGGGTCAGCAGGAGTCAGATGAGGTCTGACTGGACTAATTAGATCTGGCTCACTGGTGGTGATGCTGGGCCCAGGCAGGTTTCAAGCTTAGCCATCCATGTATCTGCATTTTATTCCTTAGTACTTGTTTTTCTGTATTCTTCTCCTGAGGTATCCCACCTCTCCTCCCTATCATTAGGGAAGATGAACTCTACTTGTCTGTGCTCACCAGCATGTCCTGTTTCAAAGAGGAGAGGAGTAGCCAGGCTTCTTCATGAGGTGAACATCTTACTTCCCTGTGGCAGTAGTATCAGGACAACAAACCTATCCATGATGACTGGAGTTGTGAATGACAGAAAAGAACAAGACTGGAAGATGAATTGTTTAACTATGTTGAAAAGCCAGTTTTTGAAAGGGAAGTGTGCAGTGAATCCCACACCTGTTACCACAGTCTGCAACTGTAATTAATTTCCTGGTAGCACTATTACAGCAGATCTGTTTTATTTGCTATGACCTCCACAGCAAAGAAGAGGTAGCATAATTATGCATATAACTGCATGCTGGACTGCCAGAATTACACATTACTAAGCACAGCATAGAAGCTTGAGATAGTACTTCTGAAAAATGTGACAAAAATGTGTCTAAAATGGGACTGTCATTTGTACTCTGGTTCTGTTAATGTTGTGCTTAAGTGATGACCAGAAAATGCAAAATTTAAATGATCCTATGGTAAATTGAGTTGTTGTGAATATAAAGTTCTGTGTAAGTATGGGAGAGGAGTCACAGCTCTTCAAGGTGCAAATGGGAGGCTCAGATGGTTAGGAATGCACAGAGACCATGCAGTTGTGCAGTGCTCAGTAGAAACTTGTGGTACATTTGTTCATGATGCTGCAACAGATTTTAACATTGGTGCCAGTTCTAAGAAGGGAAAAAGTTTGTCAATGAACTGTTGCTTGGACTATACCTTGCTCAGAATGAACTTCATGTGTTGAACTGCCCTTTCAAGGCCCTCCTGTACAATATCCTCTCCCCTCAGAACTTTGCTGTGTATTATATATAATATATATAAAGATGCTCATTAGACTATATTGTGAAGTTAATTCAGTGATCTTCTGATGAAACATTCTTGGTTAGAAGATCTTTGTGTTGTCATAGAGTGGATTCTGAAGTGCAGTGCCACCAAGAGCTGCCTTAATGGGTGTTTTCTTCATTACACCTTTCTTTATGTGCTTGCTCAGTCACTCTGGCCTCTCTTACCAAATTTAATGCATGCAGCAGAGGAATTAGGGCTAAAATATACATTAATTGTAAGTCTCTTAAATACCATAAGCTTTTCAGTTAGAATGCCAAGCAAACAGATCTGGTTTCCAGCAGTAAATGTGTGTGCCTATATGAAACCCACAAGTTTTGACTTACTGTTTCTGTCAGCTGGTGACACAGGATGAACTATGGGTTTCCAAAATAAGATGAAAGTGTGGTTTTGACATAAAGATTCCTTTTAAGCCATAAGGAATGTATCCTGGGTATGTGTATGAGGATTCCATTAGCTTAGCCTGCAGTTATTGGAAGCATGAGTCTGATTCCAGCTGTTAACCTCTCCCCACAGCGATTGCCTAGACAAATCGAAGAGCGGAATGAAAAATTGAAGAAAGAAATGTTAGGTAAGTAGCATGTACCTATAACACACCTAAAAATCTCCCTACTTTACTAGAAAAATGAAAAATGCATAAGAAGACTCTCTTGCATGGAATTTAAAGATGGATTCTTGAGTAAATAGTTCATAGAACGGCTGGGGTGGGAAAGGACCTTAGAGATCATCTACTCCCAACTTCCCTGTCATAGACATGACATGAACATGAGCCAGCAGTGTGCCCAGGTGACCAAGAAAGCCAATGGCATCCTGGCCTGCATTAGGAATGGTGTGGCCAGCAGGAGCAGGGAGGTCATTGTGCCCCTGTACTCTGCTTTGGTTAGGCCGCACCTTGAGTCCTGTGTCCAGTTCTGGGCCCCTCAGTTTAAGAAGGACATTGAGACACTTGAACGTGTCCAGAGAAGGGCAACAAGGCTGGGGAGAGGCCTTGAGCACAGCCCTGTGAGGAGAGGCTGAGGGAGCTGGGGTTGTTTAGCCTGGAGAAGAGGAGGCTCAGGGGTGACCTCATTGCTCTCTACAACTACCTGAAGGGTGGTTGTAGCCAGGAAGGGGTTGGCCTCTTCTCCCTAGCAACCAGCACCAGAACATGGGGACACAGTCTCAAGCTGCACCAGGGGAAGTTTAGGCTCGAGGTGAGGAGAAAGTTCTTCACCGAGAGAGTGATTTGCCATTGGAATGGGCTGCCCGGGGAGGTGGTGGAGTCGCCATCCCTGGAGGTGTTCAAGAGGGGACTGGACATGGCACTTGGTGCCATGGTCTAGTTGTGGGGTCTGTGATGACAGGTTGGACTTGATGATCTTCAAGGTCTCTTCCAACCTTAGTGACACTGTGACAGGGACATCTCACAGCTAGACTCAGTTGCTCAAGGCCACATCCAACCTGGACTTGAACACCCCCAGAAAGGAGGCATCCACGTCCTCCCTGGGCAACCTGTTCCAGAGAATTCTATGTTAAACAAAACTCCTGATTGCTTGGTTTCACCTAGAGTGCTTTCTGAGCCATGTAGTTCTCCCATACAGAAAACGCTATTAGTTTAAAAAAAAAAAAAAAAAGTACTCAAGACCTTATAAAACAATTTAATATTGATGCATGTAAAAGCAGGAGGAAGTGGTTTGAAACAGACCAACTACTCTGTCCTTTCCCTCTGCAAGCAGATTTTCCAAGGAAACATTCACATGAAAGGGATAAACCAGGGTTTTCACTAAACCTTTACGTAAAAGAAGTCAACCAGCTGTAATAACTGAGTATGTTTGATTCAGTGTCTGGAGAAATAGATTTGGTTCTTTTAGTAGGACTTCCAACTTAAAGACCTCCAAGTCTTTGTGTTTACCATGATTTATATAGGATTTCAGTTCTGTTTGTTTAGAGGCTGAATTATACCCACCTAGTGTTACAAACAGGCATCTTGTCTTGCTGGGAGTGAATTAGATTTCCTGACTGCATAGCTCATTGTCGTTTGCAGTTCTGTACCAAAGGAGGTTCTGACTGTACTTGTTGGTAGAAAAGTTTAATCAATGGAATGTATCTACCCTCATCATCATGTTGTATGGTATTGCTTGGGTAATCTATGTATTTCAAAGGCATAACTAGCTAAAGATTCCCCAGGTATAACTGATTCTCATGCATAATACTAAGTATAAAACACTTCCTTGCATTATGGCTAAAATAAGGGGTTTGGAAGAAACCTGCACCTAAAAAGACTGCTCTCCAACATTGCCTACTGTCTCTGGGCAAACAGGGTTTGATGGTATAGGTTCAGATACTGTATAAGCCAATCTGAGTGTAATTAGTATAATATCATATGACTAAATAGCTCCTGCTCCTCCACCACCATTTTTGCACCGATCCCAGAGCCAGGGGCATGACGCTCACCAGCCAAGATACACCACAGAGGAGCTCAGCCCCAGTAAGGAAGCCCAGCTAGCACCTGTGGATGACACTGGAGTGACCATCAATGTTCTTCCTACCTAACCGGGGGCCACCAGGCCCCCCGGCCTTTTGTCACCACCACCATCACCCAGTGTGTGCCATGGGGACTCACCAGAGATGAGAGGAAGATCCCTCAGCCCAGATGGGCTCAGCTTGGGGCTTCTGCCTTTCCTGGAGGGGATTAAAAAGGGGAGTGGGTGGGGAGGGCCAAGTGGCCACACCTGGGGTGGGAGGAGACTCCAACAGAGCCCAGGTGCTGTGGAATTTGAGGGGAAAATGAGGTGGATGAGGGACTTTCAGAGTGTTAGGTAATGATAGGACTAGGGGGAATGGAAAAAAAAATAGAAATGGGTAGATTCAGATTCTTCCCCATGAGGGTGGTGAGGCACTGAAATGGTTTGCCCAGGGAGGTGGCAGAAGCCTCATCCCTGGGAGATTTTAAGGCCAGGCTGGATGTGGCTCTGGGCAACCTGATCTAGTGTGAGGGGTCCCAGCCCATGGCAGGGAGGTTGGAACTAGATGATCCTTGAGGTCCCCTCCAATCCCAACAATTCTATGATTCTAAAACAATTTCGCAGTTCAGGCTGAATGTTAGGAAGAAATTCTCCACAGGAAGAGTGATTTGCCATTGGAATGTGCTACCCAGGGAGGTGGTGGAGTCACCGTCCCTGGGAGTGTTTAAAATAAGACTGGATGAGGCACTTAGTGCCATGGTTTAGCTGATTAGATGGTGTTGGGTGATAGGTTGGACTTGATGATCTTGAATTTCTTTTCCAACCTGGTTGATTCTGTGACATTCTGGTGGTGTTGGTTGGTTGGTTTGTTTTAATAGAATCTTTTAATTAGTTCTATTTAGAAGACCCACACAAAAGGGCAGAGACAAATGACACTATAAGATAAACTGGCTGTCCCTAACCTGCTTGAGAAACAGCTTTCAGTAGTTAATGTTACTCATTGTAGGTGTGACAAGTAGTAGAAGAAATGCTATTTTAGGATAAGCAAGCTTTGAAGGTTTGGGATGGGAGAGGGGAAGACAGTGTTGTGCTACTCTGAATAGAATCAGGTTAAATAAACTCAGTCTTGTCTTGCATGCTGTAATGCTAATCCTTAAAATATTTGGGAAGCAGAGACTGCTTCAAAGGCTTATGCTGAAACCGATGTTGTTTTTCTAACTTGCTGTGCAAGGAGTCTCATTTGCTCTTGCTTTGTACCTGTTTTGACCTAGTGAAGCTGCAATCAGGCTTTCTAGAGCTTTACATTATCAGAGTCCGTTTCCAGCATTGTACTTAGAACAAGGCATAAATAAAGAAAGGGTAAGTGTGATAGTGCTATAAATAGATGACAAATGCAGAAAATCTCCAGAAGGATCAAGCTCTCTTGTAGGACATGGGATGAATTTTAATACAAGGTAATATGAAAACAATTCCTCTCTTTTTTTATTGAGCTCTCCCTTTGTTACCAATGTCTAAAGGGCTTCACTAATCACAGGGGGCAATACTATAACAAGAAATCCAGCTTTTATACTGCTGGGTTTTGCCTAGGTTTCAGACAGGATGTGATCTTTTAAAAGGTGTTAATCCAGTCAGTGGCAGTTAGGATTTAAGAACTGAACTGGTCTTCTGGAATTCTTAAGACAGGCATCCCTCCTCAGTGACATCACACAGATGCAAGGAGATAACAGTGATGTTTACTGGTGTAAATAGCCAGGCAAACCAGACCAAGAGGGGGGTAGTACAGCTTGTAACCCTGTGTTCATTGCAGGCTTTGCATGTGACAGGATTCACATACATTCTCACAGAGATCATTACAGTTATGTGGTGTCACTTGGGCAGGTGACACTTCATTCTTAGCACTGCTTGTGATCATCACTATTGTACTACTTAGCCTGGAGAAGAGGAGGATCAGAGGAGACTATTGCTGTCTACCACTACCTGAAGGGAGGTTGTAGCCAGGTTGGGGCTGGTCTTTTCTCCCAGGCAACCAGCACCAGAACAAGAGGACACAGTCTCAAGCTGCACCAGGGGAGGTTTAGGCTGGATGTTAGGAAGAAGTTCTTCATAGAGAGAGTGACTGGCCATTGGAATGGGCTGCCCAGGGAGGTGGTAGAGCCACCATCACTGGAGGTGTTTAGGATGAGGCTGGATGGGGTGCTGGGTGCCATGGTTTAGTTGATTAGATAATGTTGGGTGATAGGTTGGACTTGATGATCTTGAAGGTCTTTTCCAACCTGGTTAATTCTATTATATTTTAATACCAGGTGAGGATTTTTTCTATAACACATTTTCTTGCTAGAACACTTGAAGTTAAGTTAGGAATATGGGCAGTAAGAAGGCTAATAATTTTTTGTTGGTGGGTTTTTTTGGTTTGGTTGGGTTTTTAAATAAAATTCCCTAATCTTCTTGTTAAGAGAGGTAGCAGTGACATGGATCAAATAATAAAGGCCTGGGAAGGAAATAACTTGACAAGGTTCACACAATGTTGCCAGTCTGAGGTCAAGTTAAAAATCATTTACAATGGAAGAAGGGGGATTAGATGGAAGTTCTGAAGGAGTCAAAGAGGATTAATGACGTAATGTGTTGGTTAGGAGAATTCTTTGGATTGTTTTTATTGTACAGTGTTTTTGTTTTAAGCTGTTTTTTCTTTTTCAATAACTTCATTAATGCTATTTGACAACTGAGTAGTGTCAGAATAGATAACTGCTTGTGGTAATCTGCTAGGAAGTTAATATGACTACTGGTTAAGCAATGCCAGATGTGCAAGGATTCATTCTTGCCTTCTCACAAGGGAGTCAGCTCAGGTGTCTGGCTTGTACCCCACATTTTCTGATTCCAGGAGAGGAGTAAGATGCATCCTAACAGTTGTAGGCTAGGCCTGCTTCTGGAGCACAGACACTAAAATCAATCACCAACAAAATCTTTAGAAAGAATGGCACAGTTCATTCTTTGGCTCCTTTGAAGCTTGGATACTGAATTCTTACCTCAGTCAATGAATCATCCAGTAATGTTGCTTTTCTAGGCCTTTATTCTTTAACTAAAACTAATCCCTAGTATACCAAACTAACTAACACTGGCATGGCAACTGCAGCTGTGTGCAGACTAACTAAACTAAATGGAGTGCATATTGCTTCTTCCCCAAGTGTGTTTCCTGTTTTCCAGTGCTACAGCTTATTACCACATAGTTTGTCAGAAGCTGAAACCACTTCTTAAGTGATTGTGTGTAAATAAATCAGAACACACATTCTTGGCTGGATTTTTCTTCCAGACTACCTAAGTATGAATTCTTCTCTGTGCATGCGGTTAATGAAGTTCATGTCACTAGAAAAAACATGCTTTGTTTCCAAACCAAGTCTATTTCTGCTGTGTGTTCTGCAAGGGTCTAACTTTTCCAAAGTTGCCATCTGTATTTAAAGTATTTTCATATTTTCCACTCAGCCTTTGCCAGGGTATTGTTGCCACTCACCACTGAGGTTTGCTAACCTCTGAGTTTCACCTTAAAGCAAGCTTGACTTTGGAAGCAGCTTTTACATCCATCTGGCTCTTCATGCTTTCATAACATAAGCATCCTCTGCCTTAGTGATTGGACATGAACATACATTGACCATTTTCTGTATTCTTGTTTTGTTTCTCTTCTGACTTTCAAGCCAGAGATTTCCAGCCATTGTGCAACAAGCTAGTCTTGTTTAGAGAAAGTGTAATTACTGTGGTAAGTAGGCCCAGCTCCTTTAGAGAGAGAGTGTGAGCAGAGGAGAAGTTGGAATAGTTTTAGCAAGGTTTAGCAGCTTGAGGGCTGTGACAACAGGTTTCTGCATGGCTAAGTATATTGGATACAAAGAAATGGGATGAAATATGCCAATCTGAGTCACCCATGTTACACACAGCTTTGTCATCTCTAAGAACTGTTGGGACTCTCAGCTTAAGTTATAAATGAGAGCATTGCAGAAAAGAGTGAAATGTACTTGATTGTCCATGTGATTCATGGGGAGAGCTATCAGTGTATCACCCTGGGCCCTTCTTCCACTAAGAGATTTTTCCAGCTACTTGAGACCACCAAAGAGGTTTATTAGGCTTAGTGTCTCAAGAATTTGGGGGTTGATACTGAAAGGTATGTTGTATTTGCTAAATTGCTGAACCCAAGTACTTTTTATAAGGAGGAGGTCACTTTAAATAGCTCAAACTGGAGCTAATACACAGTTGCTTCAGTTCAGCCCTCCCCATTTAGGGAAGGGAAAAGGAGTTGCCCTTGCTCTTTAAATTGCTTAAGAATTGGTGTTGGTAGTACAGAAAGTTAGAGAGAGATGAGACCTCATCATGAAAATTGCCCTATATAAAGCATAAAACTAAAAAAATCTTAAACAATACCTAGAGTTTCAACCTCCAAACACCCCCTTAACACTAGCAGCTGTATCAGAATTACTGCCAGCAAGACTAAATGGCAGTTAATTGTGGCTGTTACAGCTTACTGTAAACCATCACAAATCTTTTTGTGCATCTGCCTTTTGCAACAGGGTGTTACATTGCACTTCAGGTGAGTAATAAATCACAGACTTCTGAGCCCTAAATTGATTTTTTTACCAGTTAGTTTTCTTGTTAGCCTCCTGAATGGTGCTGGAGTTCCAGGTGAAAAGTAGACATAGGTGCTCTGAAATAGAAAGAACAAGATCAATGAAAGATACAGTCTTGAAAGGCAATGTGACCCTGCTCCAGGACAAGTGAGTCGTTTGATTGCTGGGAACTCATTGCAGCTGAGTCACAGCTCCACATGCCTTTCTCCTTCCTTCAAGCACAGTCTGTGTTTTAAGAGAGCTTTTCTTTGAGGCGAGGGGGAGGTTCGACTTAACTACAGATCTTAATTTAGGGATGAAAGGAGAGTGGGGGAGGAGGAAACAGTGCTTTCCTACAATGATGGGTTTATGTGTGCCAGGACAGCGGGAGCAATGCTTTGGGCTTGAGTTCCTGGAAAAGGCAAGGCTTTCTTCTGTTCCATTAACAAGTTCTTAAATGTGCCTGCACCTAAAGGCATTGCTCTGCGTGGATTTAAGTGGGAGAAGAGGAAGCTGACCTATGACTGTATTGTTTTAATTATTCGATCACAGTGAGATAAAGAATAAAGTACTAAATATATCATATGATCTTTAGCTTCTCCCAGAGAGCTGGCTTAGCTGCAAGAGAGAATACCAGGGCAGTTGTGTGTTTATTGGCGCTGGTGTGACCGGAAAAGAGCCATCGCACTAACTCCAGATAGAAAGGACCTTTTCACAGCTTCCTGAAACAGGCAAACTGCTCTGCCTGCTCCTGAGCCAGCTGCAGTGCCTGGATAACTTGTGAATGGCTTACAACTGACTCTAGCAATGCCAGACTATGTCAGGATTCTTCCACCAGCAGACAAAGACACTTCTCACTCCAAATCTGAAGCTAAGCAATGACCAGATGTTTTAAGTACAATAGCAAGCATTCATCCCAGTCATAGAGATGAATGCAAACAAGTTCATAGTTTAGTAATCAAAATGCTCTTAGGATGCACTATAAAATTATGAACTTAAAGCTACATCCTGTTAAAGTTAACTTTAAAAAAAAAAAAAACACAAACAACACACCACCAGTACAAAGGAGCTAATCCTAAACTGAGCCACTTACTGGAATGACTTTCACCAGCTCACTCAAGCACCTCACCTGTTAATGCACGCAGTAATAAAAGAAGACAAATTCTCTCTCTTCAACTCGCTGCTTTTGGAGGGTAAGGCTGTCTGGGTTTCTCCTGTGTAAGGCCATGCAATGTACATATTGACTCTCAAAGAGTAATGTTGCTTTAAATAATTACACACATCTTTGAAAAATACCCAGTTGTGACCCAGCTCGTTGATGCAGTCTCTTGACTGCTGTGGAATATTTAGCAGCGCTGTAGTAATGCTGGTAGTTTCTTCATGCAGGACTGAGTTGTTCCTCAGTATGAAATGTTAGTCTTTTTCCCCAGCTGTTACTGGTTTTTGTGTTTTCAGTGAATAGAAAAAAAGTTCCAGCTGAAATTTGGAAATGTGATTGAAAAAAACAGGGTATTTTGGTTTGTGGTGATGGTGTTTTAAGCTGTCTTGAGCTGTTGCTAGATTGTTGCTTCCGTGGGGTGAGTTCAGACTTGGGGACACATCTGCTGTGAGCAGGGTCACAGGGCTGCCAGGGTGTGCAAGGCAGGTCTCTTGATCTGTTTGTACTCCTTGCAACACAAATACTGCTTGGCTCTGTCTGTAAAGAACTTATATAGGGCTTTGTTCCTTACGTTTCTGTGCTTTATCACTGCTGTGAAGTTACTGCTTCTGTTTGGCTTAGCAACAAAGAGTGAATTAAACCCTGGCTGGTAACATTGTAGTGAGGAGACTGAGTAGCAGTAGCACTGCTGGACAGAAACAGGGTTTCAAACAAACCAAAGAACATAGGAGAAGCAAAGAAACTGAATGGTAAGTGTTCATACAACCTTGCAGTTGGATTCTGATAATGTTGGTTTAGAAATAGAAAGGCAGGT
The DNA here is from genome assembly GCA_033816785.1 of Picus viridis. Taxonomy (NCBI): domain Eukaryota; kingdom Metazoa; phylum Chordata; class Aves; order Piciformes; family Picidae; genus Picus; species Picus viridis. The sequence goes on along the minus strand of CM066593.1, from coordinate 11,969,959 downwards.
GAAGGTAACTGGAAGAACAGAACTAGAAGAAAGATGACTAGAAGAAGACTTGAGATGCCTTGCTGAACGTGCTCACATGAAAGAAGTAGGCATGGCATTTGCAGGGTTCATCTTGTCAAACTTCTGTTTGTTCTTTGGGAAATAAGTCTACAATTGAGCAAAGAAGCCAGGAGGAGAGCAATGTTTTACTTGAAAAACAAGACTATCTTCCTTCTTTGTCTAGTCTTGCCAGGGCTTGTGTTTAGCCAACATTGCAGTTGTTACTTCTGCTTCTTGTTTAATTTTATGTATTTTACCTATTCTGTCATCTCTATATACTTCAAAGGATATCCTGAAAGCATGTATGACACACATTGATGGAAGGCTTTAGATTTTATGAACTGTCATTCCCTATTACTATTTAACAAACATTGTTAAATGTAGTTGTTTAGAGAGTTAGTCCTGGAGAGCTGTCCTTTTGCAAATGAGTTAGTCATTTCACATGACCCCATGGTGAGTTTTCGTGCAGACAAAAGGGCAGGGAGTTGTGTTCTTCAGATGGAATTGCTTAGCTTGCAGGTGCAAACACAGGTGCAAGGGGTTCTTTTAAAATTATTTTTATCAACACAGAGATTATAGAAAGGGATTGTTAATAATTACAAATGAGCAGTCTGAACTTTGGCTGTCATTGTTATCTTTCAGTAGTCTAGGAAACTGGGTGGTTGTAATACCCCTGATTGTTTATGGAGCTGTGGCTGCATCAGAAATAACCAGAACTGAAAGCTTTGTGTTAGAAAATTGAAGGCTGGCAGCTATCAGAGTTGGATCCAAGTGTAAGCATAGGGAATACCAGTGCCTTGCTGTGAGCTGGGATGTTTCTGGCTAGCTGGAACCACATAGACGTCACTGTCAGCGGCCACTGGCCCATCGTTGGATGTGCCTGACAAGCCATTCAGAGCCACCTTGGTGATGTGTTTTCAACTCCAAAGCTAACAGTAACTGCAGCACAATTGGGATTTTGTGTATTAATTCCTCTTAAGAGCCTGGATAGTCGAACTGCACAGGTTTCCACAGCATGTAACTTAAATTAGGAGATAAATTAATTAGTAGAGCTGCACTGTGTAGTTGGGCATAATTCAATGGGAGCTTTCTCTGTACTTAATGTGTTCTCTCTCCTTTTCCTTGCAGGCAAACTGAAGGATCTTGGGAATTTGGTTCTCCGCCCCTTTGGCCTGTCAACAGAAAATTTCCAGATAAAACAGGATTCATCAACTGGTTCATACTCAATCAATTTTGTTCAAAATCCAAACAACAATAGATAATACTAATTTCAGTCTAGTTGTGCTGGCTTTCAGGTTTCATGACCATGTGCTTGCACGTACCAATAAAAGGATTCAGCAAACGTTCTTCGTGCTCCCCAAGTGAAGATAAGACCCAAGCACCTTCATTTTTCTGCTTGTGAAATTATTTACAGTGTGGATGTAAAGCAAGTCATTTGACTTCTCCTAGTGTGCCCAGTGTGTCATTTTATTTTGGTTTATTTTCATTTCTTCTCTTGCACTGTTTGGCTTATCCAAGAGTCTGGGCCATTCTTTTGGCCCAGTCAGTGCTGACAGGGAAATTCTAACAAGCAAGGCAGTTGAATCAAAATGCTGATGCAGCTGCAGCCAAGCAGGGTGGGTTAACTGCAGCCAGCAACCAAGCCCCACACAACTGCTTTCTCACACCCCTCTAGTGGGATGGAGAAGAGAAGCAGGAGAGTAGAAGTGGGTAAACTCATTGGTTGAAATAAAGACAGCTCAGCAAAAGCTGCACACAGAAGCAAAGCAATACAAGGAATTCATTCACCACTTTGCCCAGGCAGGTGTTCAGCCATGCCTGGGAAAGCAGAGCATCATCCCATGTTAGCTGGGGAGACAAATTCCATCACTCAACAGCCCTGACCCCTTCCTTCTTCCCCCAGCTTTCTATGCTGTGTGTGATGTCATATGGTATGGAATATTCCTTTGGTCAGTTGGGGGTCAGCTGTCCTGACTCTGTTCCCTCCCCATTTTTGTGCACCCCAGGCCTACTCGCTGGTGGAGTCATGTGAGGAGTAGAAGAGGTTTCAGTCCTGTGTAAGCACTGCTCAGACATAACTAAAACAGCTCTGTGTTATCAAGGCTGCTTTGAGCACAAATCCAAAACATAGCCCCATACCAGCTACGGTGAAGAAAATTAACTCTACTGCAGCCAAAGCCAGCACACAAAGAACAAAGCCTAATGGTGTCTTGGGGAATTAATGAATCTAGCAGAAGCACTTCTCCATGCTCAGCAGGTGGATAGAACTGACAGCATGCACGGAAGCAAGCCAGTGTCTTCTGTGGAATAATTTCTCTTTGTAATAAAGGCTTGGTATTTCTGTTGGTCTGTGACGTTCTTGCCTTACTTGTCTCCTTCCCATGGTGGTACTGTTGTATAAAATGCTTACAGCCACCCACAAATAGTACACTTGGCAGCCATTAATTTGATGTGTTTGATTATTTTTCTTTCCCTTGCTTATATCCATACCAGTACATTCACCTCAGGCCACCCTTACACCACACTTTGTTTATTTTGCAATTTTTCTGAAGGCGACAAGGAAACTTTGTGCCTATAGAACAGAACAGAATTAACCAGGTTGGAAGAGACCTTCAAGATCATCAAGTCCAACCTATCATCCAACACCATCTAATCAACTAACCATGGCACCAAGCACCCCATCCAGTCTCTTCCTGAACACCTCCACTGATGGTGACTCCACCACCTCCCCAGGCAGCCCATTCCAATAGGCAATCACTCTCTCTGTATAGAACTTCTTCCTAACATCCAGCCTAAACCTCCCCTGGTGCAGCTTGAGACTGTGTCCTCTTGTTCTGGCGCTGGTTGCCTGGGAGAAAAGACCAGCCCCAACCTGGCTACAACCTCCCTTCAGGTAGTTGCAGAGAGCAGTAAGGTCTCTCCTGAGCCTCCTCTTCTCCAGGCTAAGCAACCCCAGCTCCCTCAGCCTCTCCTCACAGGGCTGTGCTCCAAACCCCTCCCGAGCTTTGTTGCCCTTCTCTGGACACGTTCCAGCAAGTCAACATCTTTCCTAAACTGAGGGGCCCAGAACTGGGCACAGTACTAAAGGTGTATATATCTATATAGATATAAAGGTATATATATCTGTATATATAGAGATACAGAGTTACAGATACATGTAATGGTACTATAAAATTGCATTTGGTTGTCTGAAATGTGCTCATATTACAGAGCTCCCTAATGGCAAACAAATCAGTGATTAAAGTTGATTGATAATGACCTTCACAGTACACTAGAGCTTGAAGACTTTGATGTGTGTGTATATATATATATATATGTGTGTGTGTATATGTGTATATATATACACATATATATATGTATGTGTGTATATATGCGTGTGTGTGTGTGTGTGTGTGTGTATATATACACACTGTTGAAATAGTTCATTAGACCTTTTGGAGAAGGTGTCTTTTGTAATTAGTATTTGCTGGGTTTTCTATTGATGCTGAAATGTTTATATTGGAGGCAGATTTTTCAGTTGTCTCCATGCAGATTTCAATAGAGGATTCAATTAAATAATTAGTGGTGGCTAGCTGTAGGTCATTGGTTGTCATCTTGAATTTATTTCAGGAAGCATCTCTGTGTGTACTTAAGGACTGAAATTCTAGAGCTCCATGCCTACACTAACATGCCTGAAAGGAAGAGTCTCTCAAGCATTCTTGGTGCTTGTGCTTCATTTTTGTCTCTGCAGCTGTGGAAGGGGTTTCATTGTTGGTTAATTCTCTCTTGCTGCGTTTTCAGTTTTGACTTTGGGGTGACCTATTTGTAAACGATCTCAACTCTGCAGTGAGTGTGTATTAAATGTGTGGGAATTAAAATGTCATGGTCAAAAGAAGCGAGAAGCCCTAATTCACAAGGAGGCCTGTGCAGCCTGTAACATCTTCTGCATAATTAAAATGTCACTGAAGTAAATAAGAGCAAACAGCCTCCAGGATTTCCATGTGCTGAAACTGTAACTGGGCCCTGCTTTTGCTGGAGTAAAGTTTCTCATGTGCAGGGCTGAATTTCCTTTATTAATAAAGTTTGTGAGGTGTCTGGGAGGAAGGTTCTAAAGAAAGATTTTGCTCCTCCACAGCCATGGTGCTGCTGGGGAGGGGTTTGCCAGCCACAGACTGGGTGTGTCAGACTCCAGTGCTGGGCTGAGCTTATGCAGGCCAAGTGGGAATGTGCTGGGAGGAAAGGGTACTCACCCACGAGGTGCCGGTCCAGCTAGGATAATTAGCTGTGAAACCACTCTCCTTTCTGAGCCAAGCTCCTCAGATTCAGGGAAGCATTACTGGGCTGGGACTACTAGAAATGTAAATAATCTTTCCTGAAACCTGGAACGCTTTGGATCAAAGGTGTCCAGGCTGCTTCAGAGAAGCCCTGGACAGAGGCAGAGCTTGGAAGAAGCTGCTAAGATTGGTCATTGACTGTGAAGCAGCTTAGGTCTGTGCCCTGGGTTTCACTTGACTGCAACATCTGCACACACCCTTAAACCATACATCAATGGAACCACTTTGAAGCTACAATGGATCCCTTAAATTTTATATTATTGTTATGACCGACTGATTGCTCTCTTTACACACACACTGTGTGTATCTCTTATTTACCAGTGTATGACTGTTGTGCAGTTATAAGCAGAGGCTTTTGGTAACCTGCTGCTTGCCTTGCAAATTACTTCAGTGATAGATATGCTTTCTTCCATTCTGTTCCTGCTTCACATCTTACAAGGGCTGGAGGGCTGCAAATGTGCCTTCTTGAATGGAGGCTGCTTAACTTACTCTGGAAAATAAAAGCATAACAAAACTTTTGGAATCACACGTGTTGCACACAGTATGAAGTGTGCAGCTTCCCTGCTGAATGCCTAGTTTTAAAATGAAGGGAAGAACAAATGATGCTGAAAGGTTGCAGCTGCTTTGCTTTCCATCCTTGTGTTTGCAATTTAATCGCATTGTGTGAAAGAGGTGGGTCAGTGTCACTGGAAATTGGGCATGCTATTGCTGAGGATTCAAAGCTCTTAAGTCACCTCTTCTCACAGTGGCACTCCAGCTAAACTAGAGACCTCTGAAATGTCACCTGCCATTTCAGATGGCAACAAGTTCTTCAGCAGCTTCTCCTCCAGGTAAAATTCCATTCAATGGCCTGAAAGAGGTCCCTTTGCGTTGTGCAAATTCTGAACAAACTGCATTTATTTTGCCTTTTAAGGGACATTTTTGAAGGCTTTCGAAGTTAGTCATCCTAGCTAAGCACTTCCTCCTGGTGTAACTGGCCACAATTCCACTGCAGTGCCAGGGTGGTTTAAGTCACATGCGTTGAGCTTGCAGCCTCTAATAGGAAAGAATTATTGCACAAAACATAGTCTTCTAAGTGCTCTTACACCAAGTTCCTTGCTAATTTGCTCCAGTAGTTACTCACCATTAACAACCATGTGCCTTTTGTCCACTTCGAGTTGTCTGTCTTCAGCTCCCAGCCTTTGTTCCTTCTTATTCTGCCTGCGAAATTAAAAACCTTTTAGTACCTGGCCTCTTCTCCCTGAACGTGTCTGCACAGTAATAAAGGGCCCCGTTGGTCTTCTCCATGAGCTGAACAGACTGGACTGCTGCAAGTCTCTGCCCACAAAGAACTTACGATCTCCATAACGTTTGTGTTTCAAACCTTCCCTTTTTTGACATTTAGGAAGGGACATCAGAACTGACACTGAGATTTGTCACCCTTCTGCTGTATGCGGAAGGAATGACATTCTTCTTCTACTCTCAAAGGTGGTCTTAACCTTCTGGCAACAGGAGAGCTAAATTTTAGACCTCCCCTCAGCCTTTTCTGAGGTAACTGAGATACACACTCCCCTTTCTTGCAACTGTGGACATTTTCTTCCTTGTGATAATGCAGCTATAAGAAGAAGTCACGTTTTGCTTGGCAGGCCTGGCTTACTGAGCAATAGATCAATTTCTGTGTGTTTTCTCACTAGGCTATTGATTGCCAGCATCTTCAGGAGTGACTTTAGATTTGCTTCTCAGTCACTGATGAAAGTGTCAAGTAGTATGAGTTCTAGCAGTGATTTGTGCAGACTGTCAGCAGTGATTTGAGCAGAATGTCACAGGAAACATCCCTGTTTGAAGGACAGTGGGAAAGTGTTTGAGATCTGTCACCTGTCTAGGAGACCATCTTAACCCACATGTGCAGCACTTATATTGTAGATGGTTCTCTGTAAATGTTGCATTGACTGCAGAGTGCCATGCCACATGATGGCTTTATAATTAGACTTACTAAGCCTGGTTGAGTGACAAGGCCTATTTTTGATGGATTTTAATTGCACGTTTGCCTTTAATTCTTTATTAGTGGATTTCTGATCCTGTTTTCAGACTCCTGGCCCCGGTGTCAACCTGTATTTATCTGGGTTGCCATCTTTCCCCACTGTTGCTCCACTGACCAGACATTAAAGGCAAAGTGGGTGAACCAGCTGGCTGTTTTAAGTGAAATACCTGGATTTATTTTCAGCCCTGTCTGGTTGCAAACAGAACGGCAAATACATCATCCCACTGGCTTTAAACTGAGAAGCACCAAACAGCAGTACTTCAATGGTCAGCAACAGGCTGCCACTGCATTTTCACTACTGCTGTTGTTCCTAATACATTACAGTTTCTCTCCTATCAGCTTTGTTAGTCATGCTTTTCTTCAAGCTTTCCCTATCAAGACTGTATTCTCTTACATCAAGTTTATAGAGCTACCTGTTTTGTCTTTCTATGTGCATTTGTTGTTTGGTTTTGGGTTTTTTGTTGGGTTTGGTTGTTTTTTTTCAATTGCTGAGCAATTCAGTTTATTCTCCTTCCTGTGGTTATGCCCAGCAGCAGACCCTTGCTGGGTCTCTGTATCCCACCCAGCCTTCTAGCTGCAGCTTACATTTCTGATCTGCAGCACCACACTGCAGTGGCCGACCAGCAGGGCTTCCAAAATTGATGTTTCACAAAGCTCCTAGGTGGGTTGCTGAGAAAGCAAACACTCACTCATCCCCTGAGAAAGCTGGGGGGACTGACATATGCTATACCCTAAGCACAGCTATTCAGCAAGGATCTGAAATCTCTCTCACCTCATTGTGCTGGGATATTTAGGCTCTGATAAAGCACCAACCTTTGAAGCTGCATCTTCCCTTCCCCGATTAGCACAGTTCAGCACAAAACTTCCTTGAGATCTACCTACCCCTGATTAGCACAGACATAGCTGGAGAGAAAGAAGAAACTGCTGGTCACCAGTTCCTAGGCTTTAATTAGCTGTGTTATTCTCAAGGGATTATTTCAGCAGCCGAGCTCTGTTGCCGGCTGCTGCAGCCAAGAACCAATTATATCAAAGTGCCACGTCTTTTTAACAGTAGGTGAAGATGTGTAGGGACACATTTAATGTGCAGCATTAATACATTGCTCATTCACAAGCTTTCCCTCTTTGGAAGAATCCCAGCATTTTCTTGTTCAGCAACTTAATTTTTTTCAAGTCTGTGCAGCCTCCTGCTCAAAAGGATGTAATTGCTGGGGAGTATTTATCAGCAGAGGCTCTGGTCAGCCTGTTTGTCTGCCCAGACACAGTCAATTGTCAGGCTCTTGGCTACTGTGGCACTAAGCCAGGGTCATTACAGCCTACCCTAATAAAGCAAAGTCCTTTAAGGATTAAAGGTCCTAAAACAAGTGAAAAATACTAACTGCATTTTTTCTGGTCCTGCACATTCAGTGGTAATCCCCCAGCTAGAAGCTTCACCATCTGCAGCTGTGACTCCAGCCTGGATACTCATACCTGCCTCTTTCTCATCCACCGGTTCTTGATAAGGTGATTTACAAAGCCAGAGCCAGGTGGGTGCAGCAGATGCCTTTCCTACACCAGCTGAGACTAATACTCTGGTCCTGGCCCCAGGTACCACAGCTCCCTGCAATGACTCTGTGGGCACTGGTCTCTGGGTGCAAACGTGCGAGTCCCCCTGTGGCTGCTGACCAAGAACATGACCCTCCACCAGCCACAGAAACTGAGACTTCAGGTGCTGAGGCATTAGGCACAAGCACCTTTTTCTGATCCCTTTCTAACTCTGGCATGTGCAGTTCAGCCTGGCTGTGGCCCAGACCTGAGTGCAGTGGTGTGGGAGGTGCTCCTGGGCAGCACCCTCTCAGAGAATGACACATCAGTGAAGTGAGATGTCAGGAAGAGAGGGGTAAATGGTATTTTCTAGTCTAGGCAGTAGCTTTCTGCCTGGCTGCAGCAATAGCTTCCTAAATGTATTCCTGGAGTAGTGCTGGTGAGTGCCAAGTGAGAAAACAGGCCCTTGGAGAGGCAGCAGGGCTCTGGGCGCTGCTTGCCTAATTGCATTTGAGCACAGCTTCTCACAAGTGCATCTTTCTTTATCTCAGCAAAGACTGACACATTTCCATTAGCTTATCTGGCTTTGGTGCTCCATCTTGGTGCACTTTTCTACCTCATGAAGGAGGAACTGCAGTATTTGAAAATCCTGGAAAAGGAGAAGGCTGGAAGCTGACCAATTTACTACCAATAGCTACAGCCCCTGACCTGCCCTCGAAGCCACATTTCTTTCTCTGTCGAAATGTATTTGTGTGTCCCTGCTCCAAGCTCAAATACAGCTGAGGTCATGGTACTTGCAGCCAGCAGCAAGTTTTCTAAGCCAAGATGTGCCTTCTGGTATGATTTTGCAGTGCTGATGAAAAGTATATGATGTACAGCTACCCCAGCCCCTGTTCTCACAGCTCATTTGCAGTGTTGTCTTACTTAAGGCAAACAGAGCAAACGGAGTGACCCATGAGAGGATTTTCCACATCCATCTGTGCAGCATTGCTATTTCTGGGATCTTAGACTTGGTATGGTCCAGTATTCATCCTTTTACACCGTGGAGCCCCCAGCCCCTTGATCTGATAGCTCACAGTGCTTCAGTGTTTGAATGAGCCCTTCAGCAGGCACAGCCTTAGTTTAATATTTAATGACGAAGACAACTACACTTGGAAATTCCAGTCCCTTAGCTCTTAGGATGTGGAGCTCTCAGCTGAAAAATCTTCCATTCAAAAATAGAACTATCCCTCCTAGGTTTTGAATATTCACCCCAAATTCAGGACACCTCAAACACATCCACAGGGGTGTTCTGCCTACCCAGCGCGGAGCATCCACGGCAAGGGAGTGAAAACAAAGACCACAGAAACACTCAGGGGAAAAGCAGGAGCAGAATCATGAAAACAGGCTACAGAATGCAAATAAAAACCAGCTGCCAGCACTGCATGAACCAGCAAACAACGTGATCCTGTTCCTACTGCCACCCAGAACACACTGAAGCTCGCTGCGCAGAGCCTCTGGAAAGCCCTGACTCCAGTCGCCCTTCTGCCATGAAAGAGAAGGATGAATCCACCCACGAAGACCTGAGCAAGGACAAGTGAGCAAGAGCAAAAAAATGACGACAGTGAGTAGCAGTTGATAGCAAGGCCACATGCACGTTGGCTTGTTTCTGCCCTGGCAGTTGCTTAGAGACCTGCTGTACTGCTGTGTGATGCTGCTGACAGGCTCTCTGCACACTCATTAGCATTTGGCAGTTGGAGCCTTGCTTTACCTTTGGCTGAGCTGAGGGATGAGCTGCTTTGCACAACAGTTCAGGTTCTCTGCTGTGCTAGGGGTGCTCCCACAATGCAGAACCATGCCTCCCGCCTCAGAGCTCTGCTCCAGCCCGGTGACATTCCTGACTTTCCAGAACATGCGAAAGCACTGGAGATCACCATGCAAATCCCAGCAGCTCCTGACACTCTTGGCAGCCTTGGAAGATACTGTCAGTCAGGGAGACTGGCCAGGGGAGCACAAAGGTGATGTGAGAGAACCCCTTGTGTGATTTCCTCAGCTGCAGATGAGGCTTCAGGCAAGTGACTGCTTACATGCTCACACTGCACTCCTCACCACATAATGCTTCAATGAGTGTGTGGCAGTGCCTGAATTTACTGCTTCATCTGTTTCTGACCCACTCAGTTTCCTGATGAAATCTGCCCATTGGTCTCACCCTAAAAGAAATCATATTTCTCTGTACCCATCCCTCACGTTTTAGCTGCCAAGCTATCACAAAAGCCTCCTGCGCCAGGAGCTGCACTGAGCAGCTGCTCTGTGCACTTTTGCCCTCATTAAGTATCACCCTTTTGATGCTTCAGGGCAGCAGTAAACACTATTACTGCGTGGCATTGTGTAGGACTGGCTTCATCGCTGAAGGTTGGGTTACTTTTATACTTTTGTCACCGAACTACTGGAGTGAAGATTAATCAATAGAGTAATTGCAGAACTCTGAAATCTGTCTGGCTAACCTCTCTCGTGGGCTTCACAGTCACGCAGCAAATCCAACAGACTCCCACAGCGCGACGCTACCAACACAATGTCACAAAGGAAAAGCCATTAGTGAGCAATTACATTTCAGCAGGACTTCCCCTCTCCACCACGGGCTAATGAGGATAACCAATTCAAGAGGAACTGCCGCAAGAACGAACGAATAACGAGAGAAAGAGGGTGGGAGTTCCTGCAATGCGAGCAGAATAAGAAACAACCCTGGGAAGGAAAAGAACAACACATATGTTGGAGCTCAGCTCCAAGCAACAGACAGATGTGGACGTTTGCTCGCAGTTACAGGAGGCACCAACTGGTTTCAAAAGCAGCCCAGAGGCCCAGGGCCAAAACAACAGTTGCTACAGACAATGTACATACACAAGATCACTCCAGAAGTTAATTTGATTTTTAGGAAAGGCTATCAACACGAGGTCACTGCACCAAAACACCTTACCTGCTAAAATTAGGAAATCTTTACAGCAATAACAATTCAAGTGGAAAAAAACCCTCTCACTAAATGCTATCTTCTGTTTAATGGGCAAGGGCAACTCTGCAGATTCTGCCATTTGAAGCATTTGCCAAGTGGCCCTCATCTGACAGCAGTGCTGGCGATGGGAGAGCTCCAGTATGGGAGTCAGCTGCCACAGCACAACTTGCTGCCCCTCCATGGCAAGATAAAGCAGCTCAGTGCAAGGCATTTCTTCCCTAAATGGAGAAATACCCAATTACACTTACCTGCAATGGCCAGGCTTGTCTGAGACTGTGCTGCAGTAAAAAACAGCCAGCGCTCAGCAGGAGGCTGAGGCCCCAGAGCAAGTCAGGATAAAGCAGGAGCTTGCCATGGTTGATGAGGGCTGGGTTAGGGATCAATTAAGCAACCCAGGCAACCGTAAATCCATGGGTCCTGATGGGATGCATCCATGGGTGCAGAGCAAGCTGGTGGAAGTCATTGCTAGGCCGCTCTCCATCATCTAGGTAAATTATGGGGAATAGGAGAGGTACCTGAGGACTGGAGGAAAGCAAATGTCACTCCAGTCTTCAAAAAGAGCAAGGAGGACCTGGGTAACCATAGACCAGTCAGTTTCACCTCCATCCCTGGAAAGATGATGGAGTAACTTATTCTCAACACGGTCTTACCAGGAAGTCATGTTTAACCAACCTTACAGCTTTTGATGAGGACACAACCAGGTGGATAGATGATGGCAGAGCACTGGATGTGGTTTATCTTGATCTCAGTAAAGCATTTGACACCATCTCCCACAGCATTCTCACAGCTAAACTGAGGAAGGGGGCTCTGGATGATCAGGTAGCGAGGTGGATGTGAACTGATTAATGAAAAGAAGTTAGAGAGTTGTGGTCAATGAGACAGAGTCTAATTGGAGGCCTGTATCTAGCAGGGTAGGTACTGGGACCAGTATTATTCATACACTAATCAACAACCTGGACGAGGGAAGAGAGTGCACTGTCAGCAAGTTTGCTGATGACACCAAACTGGGAGGAGTGTCGGACACACAGGAAGGCTGTGCTGCCATTCAGCAGGACCTAGCCAGGCTGGAGAGCTGGGCAGGGAGAAATTCAATTCAATACAACCAAAGCAGGCGCAGAGTCCTGCATCTGGGGAAGAACAGCCCCATGGACCAGTATAGGCTGTGGACTGACCTGTTGGAGAGCAGCGTAGGGGAAAGGGACATGGGGGTCCTGGTGAATAGAAGGATGAGCCAGCAATGTGCTCTGGTGGCCAAAAAGGCCAATGGCATCCTGGGGTGTGGCTAGTAGGTCAAGAGAGGTTCTCCTCCCCTTCTACTCTGCCCTGGCAGGGCTACATCTGGAATATTGTGTCCATTTCTGGGCAGTTCAGTTCAAGGGCAGGGAACTGTTTGAAGGGTCCAGTGCAGAGCCACAAAGATGATTAAGGAAGTGGAACATCTCTCTTACGAGGAAAAGCTGAGGGAGCTGGGGCTCTTTAGCTTGGAGGAGACTGAGAGGTGACCTCATTCATGTGAAGGGTAAGTGTCAGGAGGACAGAGCCAGGCTCAGCTCAGTCCAGTGACAGGACAAGGGATAATGAGTGCAAGCTGAAGAACAGAAGCCATGTGAACATAAGGAAAAACTTTTTCACTGTGAGGGTGGCAAAACACTGGAACAGGCTGTGCAGAGAAGTTGTGAAGTCTCCTTCTCTGGAGACATTCAAAACCTGCCTGGATATGGTCGCATGTGACCCACTCTGGCTGGGGGTTAGACTAGGTGATCTTTGAAGGTCCCTTCCAACCACTAACATTCTGTGATTCTGTGATTATTTCCCTTTAAAAGAGCACTGAAAAAAATCAAGGCTTTATTTGAATAAATGTTACACAACATTCTTTATCATTTACTTCTCAGCAAACCTTAAAGGGTGAAGTATATTTTCCTCATTCAAGTCTACAAAATGAAAGAGGCATAGTGACCATTCAATATACAGACAAGAAGGTAGCACGGAGCAAAGCTTAAATATTAAGCAACTAAAGCAAAGAAGTGAAAAGCAATACATTACTGTAATTCTCTATCATTAGAATATCCCTGACAGTTTCATTTCAAAATGAAAATCTGGTTTCAAACAAAATGGCTGCAATACTTTCTGTGAAAACAAAGGCAAATACAATTAGCTACCTTGTCTATCTTTATGCTATTTGCTTATATACCCATATTCTCCCATGGAGAGACTTGCATCTCCCTTAAGCATATTTTTTCTATTTCAGCTGCTGTGCACAAGTGCTCATGAAGATGAGGAAATAAGAGCACTGGTTCAGAGTCAGGTGTCACACAGGCAGGCACTACTGGCTTCTACTTACAACATCAATCAGTTTTCAATCCAATGTGCAATAACCCTGCTATTACAGACCCGGGCCTTTTTCCTGAGCAGAAACTGGTTTGTGCCATGTCGTTTGGTGGCTTCCTTTTTGTTTTTGTGTTGGGGTTCTTTTTGTGTGGGGGGAAAAACCTGCAATTTATTAGGCCAAGATCCTTGTTGGTTGTCAATACAGTCGGGGTTTGGTCTCCAGAGGTGAAAGGCTAGCGCATACACAACAGCAAATCGCTCCCCAGGCCCTCGAATCGCATGTCTTAATGTTTCTAAGCTGTAGTCAAACCTCAGACCACTAACAGGGCCAGACTGCTGGTGATCCTCTTCAATTGGTGAAAAGGTAAAGCACTGCAGAACAAACATTATTCTAAAATTAAAAAAAAAACAACACAACCCAAACCTTTTCAGTTGATTATGAAAAATGCTACAATTCTGGACAGCATTAGGCAGCTAGCCTTTAAGAAGAAAGGAGTAAGTATGAAGTTTCTAGCTTTATAAATGAAGAATTTACCCTGGAAAAAGGAAACTGCCTCAGCCCGAGGCAGAAACTGCCTTAGCACGTCTGTATCACTGATACTCCTTTCCTGGGCCTGGATGTCTGTCACAGCCTCTCACTTTCCCCCTCTCTGATCATTTAACAAGGATAAACCTGTTTGCCAATATCGAAGCCAAACGATAGAGTTGTCCTGACTTCAGATGTGATGTGATTAATTCAGGCTCCACAGACAAAGGCTGTGGAACTGCCTTTGTGCTGATACAGATGCCTCTCAAGAAGGTGGCTCTGTTTTTAAAGGACCTAGATAAAGACACTCTGCTTTCTCCAATCGAATCAGGGTACTAGTAAGGAGGAAAAGAGTTTACCACAAGTCTTTTCACTTCTACAGAAACAAAAATTTGCCTTTTAGTAGATCATGTGCACGTTTTCATTTCTTCAAAACAAATACTTCTTTTTCCCAGGTTATATAATAAATCCCTTGCTAAGAACTTCGTAAGAAATGATACTGCTGAGAGAGTGTGCACACAATGTCAAATAATTAGTGACAAATAAATTAAGATTTAATAACTCAATATTTCAGTAGCGTGTCCAGCATTCACAAGCTCCACTGAAGTAAGTCTTAACCAAACACCTTTTGGGGGAGGGGAATAAAAATGAATAAAACCCACTGGGTTTCTTCTTCTTCTTTTTTTTTTTTTTTTTTTTTTTTTTTTTTTTTGATTTACAGCTATTCAAAGAAGTCAATGCAACTCAGATCAACAACCATCAGAAACACTAATAAAACCTTTGCTCTACTAGTTACCTATCTGAAACATATTTATGTCAAAAGGAAAAAAAATAAACCCATGATTTGAAATAGAAATGCCATTCCATTTAATCACTCTCCATCCATGATTCCCATCTTGTTATAGTAGTATAAGCAAAACACTGCTCTCTGCACTGTAACCCTTCTTAGCATCATTCCACAATCCTCAATTCCCTAAGTGTTACAACAGCACAAATAAAATGCAACCATATTCACAGAGAAGGAGCTTTCCCATAATACAGAGATATATGAAGTTTGTGGTCACTGTCCTTTCCATCACCTCTATGGGAAATATTGGTCTCGTTTAGCAGGACTGTTCATATTTTACAATACAATTGTTTCTGGACATGCTTTTGATCACAGATCACAGCTCTGCTAACACCTGCACTAAATACTAACTAAGCCTCATAGAATGGAAAACTGCAATGCTAAAGTTAAGAATCAAAAAGAAAAGTTCAGAAGTTACAGTCAGCTTCCCAGGCAATTGGCTCCATCACTGGCACCTATCAAAACATACAAACGTTGACTGTCACATTACAAAAAAACCCCAGTTATTTGCAGTGATTCTTCATACCAATAATTCAAGTGGTTCCTTGCATGTGAGTGTTGTAGAGTCTTTAATAATTTCATGCGTCATTTATTGCAAAAAAGTTTTATAAAATATTTCCTAACCTCTTTTTAACTTTCAAAGAAAATGTACATTAGGTACAGGTGCCCCTAAGGAGGGTGCAAGAGGGAGCTCTAACGTTTGCACCCCCTTTCCCCTGCAAAAAAAAAATAATGGTTTACTACTTGGTGAAGATTTCAGAGGAAAAATAGGACCATTCAGTCTCAGATTTCTTTCAGTCCTGATGAGCTGGTGCTCTTCGTGGCAGTGTAGTGAGGTTCCATAAAAACAGCAGTTGACTAGTGTCTCTGAGCTGAAAAGGGGAGAGAAAGGGAAAACGGTTAAATGCCTTCCAGGAAATATTGCAAAAGTAAGCAAGCAAAATCTGAGGTGGCCAGAAAAGTTACCAGTTCACCTGCTTTGGGCATTGTGTGCAGAAGGGGAAAAAAAAAAGGCAAGATTACTTATCACAAGATATACACAAGTGAGCAAACTCCTCAGTTCTGCAGGATTAAGAGGAGCTACTCTACCAGTCTAGGTTATGTCTCACCCCATTTCAGCATCCAGAGAGAATTTCAATTGTTAAAGACTTTGAAAGACAACTAATAAAAGGAGGGCAATTAATATACAAAGTCTGTGCAATTATCTGCAGTCCACAATACAAAGCTAAACCTGACACTGATGCCATTCCAAATGCAAGACCTGGGTGTACATGGGGGGTCTAAAATATCATAAGCCTGCTAATTGTGTTTCTTTTCCATTATTGCTCCATGTTTTCCTATTGGTTCCACAGAACTGGAATGAAATGATGCTAAAGCAGATAGAGGCAGTCCAAGTAATAACTACTGCATGAGACTGCTACCAGTCTGTAACCTTCTAGGGCAGTGAAGAATCAGCGCAGTCCACATTGGCCTGCCTCTTGTGCAGCGTGAAGAAAACATTGTTCCAGAATAAACTTACTTGGAGGAGACCTCTGGAAATCATCTGCTCCAACCCCTTTACTGAAAAAAACACACAGGAGAACAAAAAAAAAAGGTTCCAACAGAACCAGGCCAGTCTTGTTGATTCCATTCACCAATCTGTTGAGCTTTTGACCGCCAGGACTATTTGAGAGGTACGTGCCCATTTTCCAGTACTGACCACAACATTGTGAATGACACAGCTGAATTTTAAAAGAGACTGAGCATGGGCAGGAACATCCTAAAGTTATTTCTAACCAGACAACTCTTCTGGAAAAAAAAAATTCCAAAGAAATATATTTAAAAATAAATTAAAATTGAGAAACAGGAGAGGATTTTGTAGAAAAGGTCCTACCACAGCAGGAGGCAGGGAAGACAAAGGGGATAACTATGGAGTTTCTCAATGGCTCAGTTGTTGACTGTGCCACAACAGGACAATATAAACCACAGAAAATTCATTCATTTTACATCCTATACAATACAGTAAGATTAAAATAGGAATGAAACTTTGGGAAAGTTGGAACTTCACAGATTCAGACAAAGCAGTCCAGAGCTGCTATTTGCTGACAGTTAGCAGACACTCATCCCAACACCCAACAGGTCCTCATTCGAGTATGATACTCAGAACTGATACGTAATTAAACCTATTTTAGCTATGCTCCACTCCAAGATGTACAATATAAGCCTGTAGAACCTCTACAAAGAGAAGAAGGCTAGACAAAGTTCCACTGTGTTCAATAGTACTTACTGTTGGTGCAGGTAACTAAACACCACAGTATTCCAGGCTGCAAAACAACCAATATTGGGTATTAAAGCATACGATCAATGAGAAATTCTCCAAAACAAGATTAATAGTAAATTAGCATCATATGTCTGTAAGGTTTTGCAATGAGAAGCTTTAAGAGTATGTCAGAGAACCAGACTCCACTCAGAAATATCAAAAATCCCATAAAAAGCTGAATGACAGTTCAGCCACTACATCCCAACACCCACATTTCCAAGGGCAAGCCTCAGTGACACTATTAGTAGCCAGCAAACTTCCATGAGCTCCAAAGGAACTAACAAGAAAGAATCTGGTTCCTTTACCTGAGCACGCATATGATGGTACCAGCTCTAAGGAAATGGCCAGTTCACTTCAACATGGCTGTTCCCTTATTTTGAGGACAGGCAGTTTTTCTTTTCACACCCCACCTACCAACTTAGCAATCGATGCAGTTGCAGTGATTTTCAGAACCAATACTTGGCAAAGTCTGTTCCTTAGAAACAGGCACTCATTCTCCTGCTCAAGCCAGTTCTGGCAGCTTTTACTCTTCAGTTCTTACCATTGAGAGATTCCAGAATGCCCTTAGTGAGCACCAGGAGCTTCACTTCTCCACTGACATTTACACATCATTAGTAGTGACTCCAGAAACTTCACTTATTTGCTATAGTCCATTTTGCTGTTTCACCACCAGCAAACCTAAATTTATAAAACCTGAAACCCATGGATATCAAATACCTAATCTCAGATCTAATGCAATAACATAGTACTGGATCAAACTTCCTAATGTTCAAGACTTCATGCAAATTAAGCTCCCTTTACAGCAACTGCAAGTTCTCCTCACTGCTCTATCTCCTCTCCATGCCAAAAATCCCTACAAGACATGCATACATCTGTGACAGAGCTGAGTACTGTGTATATATTTGGGCTGGAATTTCCAACAATGCTCAGTATTTGCTGGCTTTCAACATGCACTTTAAATTTCCTTATGAACTTAGGTACACACTGAAAGTTTGGCATGCTTGTTAAGTGTCATTCCCTCAAATCTGGACTTTCAAAAGGGAGGGGAATAAACCAAACCAAATAAAAACCTCATTTTCCTAGAGGAGTGCCTTCCTAACTCTGGTCCATATGTTATCTGCAGGTTTCTCATGGGATCTTCCTACTTGTGTTTCTCATTCTTTTCCTTGTTTTAGGTACTAAAATCCTTTAAAAATACTAAACTGTTACTAAATTCTTTCCTGATTTTACTTTCACACATCAACAAAGGCAGGAAGATGAACTGCCCACATGGTACATCCTGCTAAGATGTGAGAGCCACACGGCAAAAAATGTTTGAGGATTGTTGGTTTAGGAGGCAAAAATATTTGATTTTTAATTTTCTATTATATTTTTACCTCTATATTATAACTGACAAGCTATTTAGTCTGATCATGTAATGCAAGCTTCAAGAAGCAAGCCTAAAGTGAAACTTAGTGTAGATCTTTTCAATAAAAGATGTATCAATCCTGACATTGGGTTGAGTCAGAGAGAACAGCTGGAGTGTTCAAAAGGAAGGAAATAAAATAACAAGTAGCTCATTACATCTGTCCTAACCTGCTTTGCATATGATTAGTTGACAGCATAGTGTACCCTTCACTTAAGGCAGGGCTTAAACCAGAGCAGACCTGCCAATTTCACTGAAAACTTCAGTGCCTCCAGTATGAATCCACAGTGGTCTGTCAGACACTGAAAGGGAGCAGCAGAACTTGTCAGACTGACAAAAAATGCTGTAAAATGTTGAGACCCATGATAGACAAAAATCCAGTTAATGGAAAAAAAGAATTGATGAAGGCTTGAAAAAAAGTGTAATAATTAACCTCCTTGCCTGTCTGAATTCTTACTGGGTGTGCTACTTTTGCTCTCCAGACAACAGCATACCATAAAAGGATGCTAAAACCTCACAAAGCCAGATGCTTTTTTCAAGCTTAAATTGGACTTTACTAGCAGAGTTCAAGGGACATTACACATCACTCGGTAAACAAACGAGTAGAGAGCAAAACAAAACATCTACCAGTACAAACACCTGTGCAAACACTGCACTGCTCAAAGCCAGAGTGATGCTGTGGAATTTTGCTGGACAAAGTAAATACTGAGAGCAAGTGGAAACTGAAGCAAAGGAGAATAATTCGTAGTGACCATGACCTTTCTGCATTTTGAGTAAAAAAAAAGGGCAAACTTAGGGCACTACCTATTCAATATTGATAGCACTGGAATAACCTCCCAAAGGGAGTAGTGGGCTCTCCTACACTGGATAGTCTTAAGATTCAGCTGGACATGGTGCTGGGCCATCTCATTTATTCTATATTATTACCTAGAAGGTTGGACCAGATGATCCTTGAGGTCCCTTCCAACCTGGCATTCTGTGATTTGATGATTCGTTTTACATCCATTATGCAATGCAGCCCGTGATAATCCAGATTGGTTTAATGTACTGAGAAACGCCAACAAGTGTGGCAGCAAGGCAGACAGCTTCCCATTGCAACAATACAAGCGGGAGCCAAATCCAGTTATTTGATACTTTCTTCCACATCTTAGATTTGTCTTGCTTTCTAAAATGTCAAAATCACCAGCTATCCTCCCCTTTTTAGGATGTGACTTAGATGAGACACCAATTTTGCATTCCAGGTCAAAGCCCTAAAGAAGAGATTGTACCTTCTTTTGGCTTCACATAAAACTGCTGTACACTGTGCTTGTTATGGCCAGCTATCAAGAATTGCTTCATTATAATAATTACATTTGCTTAATAGAGAAGCAGATGACTCACAGTTGTGAGGTGCATTGGAGTTTCTTTGTGTTTTGCTCCTCATTCTTTATTACAGCTATTATAAAAACTGTTTCCATTTGGTCACTCACACAGGTTTTTAAACTGAAATTCAAAGCTGCCTTGCCAGTGGCATTATAATCTTTGCTGATTATAGGAGGGAAGGAAACTGAGATGACAGAAAGTGAAAGAGCAAATGGATCAGTTTCTTTCATGTATGTTATGATTTGCAGGCAAAAATCCAGAGTGAAACAAAAAAAAAAAAAATCCAGGTCAAAAATTAAGAGGTTTCTTCATTTCAAGGCAGTGTTTCCAACTTGCAGAAACTCACTATTCCAATACGTACTAAACTTGTTACCTGCACATTGGCAAAATTAATGAATACGAAATATTTTGTATGGGAACCTTTGTACTGTCACAGTGATGCTGCCTTCAGAGTGCTGCATGTGAATGTAACTCAGACCAGTGAGAAATAACCTTGGACTGGATTGCTGTAAGGTATGAAAACTGATTAGAGAATGTTTCATCTGCCCAGTGAAAATATAACTGGTTTTGCACTATTTTATATGTATCAACAGCAGTGTTTTGTATAGAAAAGGTTTAAGGCAGGAGTATACAAGATTAGGCTCTCAGATATGGTGATGGTAAAATAAAGCCACACATGTGCAGTCACCTATCTTTTATTATTCATGTGTTGTGGAGGAACATTTCTTACCCTGCAGGTTTCCCTAATATAAACCATGTAGGAGCAGTGACTGGTCACCCAGAGAACAAAAGGTACAAAGAGTGGAATGGCCACAAAGGATGAAGTGTCCCTCGGTTCTCACAGCTTGCACTTCTAAACTTGCAAGTCTCACCTGCTTTGGCTCAATATCCCTGTCATCAAATTCCCTGACCCTCCTGACCACAGCAAGCTGCCACAGTGCACTCGTTCACTTCACTGTGTAATCCACAATTTATAGACAAGCGATAGCGAAGCCTAATTCTGAGAGCATGGCTCCCCAGCGATGTGCAGTCTGGACTGTTCTGAAGCAGTTTCATCCAACTGCTGGAGACTATGGAGTCATAAAAATCACCAGCAGTAACAAATGTAAGCATGTGGGTTAGAACAAGCACTGCCGTGGCTTATGGCCTGTCAGCGTTGACATCATGAACATCTGCCTCACTCAGCTGCACTTACACAGCCGCCTTCCTGGGAGTCAGCACTGCCATTTGCAGTCTGACTTCTCCAATGTGAACATTTCTCTGATCCTGTCAGTTCACTGATGTGCAAAGAGAAGCACTGCCTTTGAAAGTACTTGGGTTTCTCTTCAAAGGGAAAGTAGAAAGACAACAGGCAGCCATCAGAAGGGAGAAAAGGCAGCCCAGAAGGGCAGGAAAGTAAAAATAGCAGGATGCCCCATCACATACAATAAAGGAGACACACAGAGCTCTCAGAGAGCCCAAAGCTCAAAATAGGTGCAGTAAAATACATATGCAGTTCTTTAGGGGACTAATACTTTGTATGCAAAGCTACATAACTGAAGAACAGCACATGCTATTGAACTGCTGATTGAATTTAAAGCCAGTTAGGAAGAGTTAAAATAGGCTTCTTGCCCAGACCATGAATGACTAAAAATCAAGCAGAACTGTTGCATTTCTCTACAGACCAAGACAATCTTCAACAACAGGGCCTCAACTACAAGAAAAACCAAAAGCAGTAACACGTTCTTCAGTTTACATGACTCGTTCCCTGAAATATGTAATACAGCACCAGGAATTTCTAAAACCCAGCCAAATGCAGCTTTTTTTTTCATACAACAGTATCAGAAGAGATACACCTGAAAAATCTTAAGGAAAGATTTTTTTTCCCCCAAAATAAGGAAGTATTGCTAACAAGAAGAAAGAAAAAAAAAAATACACACATAGAGAGAACCCTAAACAAACAACAACAAAACACCCTCTTCAGTGTTCAAATCCTTCTGCTATGATTTTTAACATCAACTTGTAGAGGAGAAAAAAAAAAAACAAACAAACCTGTTTTTGGTATTGTTTTGTTTGGTTTGGTTTTGTTTTGCTATTTTCCCTAGCAAAACATACAGGAAAACAGGTTTACTTTCTTCTGGTTTTGGGAGCAAAGGTAGAGGAAGGAGCTATTTTTAGTATTCTCTTATCTTGCTTGAAGAATTCAAGGATTCAGAGTGACTTAGGAGCTTTCATAAACATATCTCAACATCTTTCATGATGCCCAAGTTAAATAAGCATCACGAAATCAGTAAGAGTAACCTCATAATTTCCTTCTCCTATTGCTCAGACTTCAGGCTTGCTATTACAACCCCTAGCAAACACACGTCTTGGTATTTTTACCAACATGAAAAACGTGTGTGTGCCAGAACGAAAATCTCTGCCTACTAAACACTACAGATGGCCAAAAGAACACAACTTTGTTTGTCAGTCACCTTCCAGTTGAGGTTCCACACGTTACCAACAGGAGAACAAAAATATCTGGACCATTCCTGGTACCAGCAAATGTAAGGACATGTTGCTTACCACACTCATCTGTGTTCCTGCATGAAGTACTAACTGATTTTAGGGCTTACTTTAGTGGCCACACCTTAGAAAAGCTGAGATAATATGTCCCTTACTAAAAGCAGTATCAAGATGCCTTCAGTTTGAGACTACTAAAGACCCAGATTCCATGAAATAGCTCACAATTATTTATGAAATGCTGTTCATAGATACCTGTGCCAGCTGAAGCATTTAATCAGGTCATACAGAGCAGCTTAGATTCTAACCCTAACTAAACTTCATTGAAAAGGTCTTACGGCTTTAGTTCCCTTTTCTCTAGAGCTAATAACCAAAACTGGCACCACTGTTTTAACATTCTGACCCACCACAGAAGTACAGTTAACACTGGTGTTTCCTAAAGCCAAATAAAAAAATCTTGAGTGTACTAAATAAAAAATGATGCAAAAGTAGCATGTAAGTAAATATTGGCTTGAAACAGTATCTGCTTACTTTACTGACAAGAGGAGTATGCTCTTCCCCTATAAGCACCTGTTCAAAGCAGGCAAGGACAATTCTGTCACCAAGAATTATGCTGTTCTCTGTTACAGAAAGTTTTAGTGATGGAAACAAGCTGGTGAGAAGACAGCTCACCTTCCAAATCACAAATTCATTGCACATAGCTAGCACATATTTCTTATTCATATGGCATATCTGACATCAAAACCATTACTAAGCAAACATGAAAACTGACCTAGATCTACTTTTTAAACAAACAAACCCAACCTCAACCCACACCCTAATTTAAAGCTGACATGTTACAGAAATGATACTGTCCAAACACGGTTTTGCATAGGAAGAGGCCCCTAGCAGGAGATGTAGCGCAGTTTTACTGCATGAGGAAGCTAAGACTCTATTGCTAGAGAGCGATACTTCCGTTCTCCCAAGCATGACTCCTGCAGGACTGTGGACAGGATGCATGAGGCAGAATCCTTCATGATATGCCTGTTTCTACAAAGATTCCAATTTTCAAAAGTCAGAATTCACAGTAACAAAATTAGAGAAAACAGAGACATGACAGGGTCAGATCATCTGTTCTCTCCCATACCCAAATGCAGGGTGAATGTAACCCTTTCCTGACAGAGGCTGGCCTAATCTATTGCTTCTACAAAATAGTACCTACAAAAACTAAGTAACTCTCCCAACAACACACAGATTCGCTGTAACAACTGGGATAGATATCCTAGTGCCTAATCTTAAGTCCCTGTCTTACAATTTTAAATATTATTTCTTGTTCTAGTTGCAACTGAAAGAACCATGTTTCCATGTTGCCTCTGCACCTATCCTCCAGGTATTCCCAGACCTCCAATACCCTCAGTTCCAATAGTGCTTTCATCCTTCTTTGGACTGAGGAATCAAATCATTGGCACAGACACTGAAAATAACCTCTCAAATATGTAGCCCACGTAAATCCTTCAGACCCATTTGTCTCCATGCACTGAATGAGCAAAGCCCAAACTTAAACTTGCAACACTAGATCCCGATTTGTTCCTGCAGCAACTTGTGCCTGCTGTCTGTGTTGCTGCTGTTTTGCCTCTGCCTGTGGGTACTTGGGTAAAGATCAGAGACTGTCTATCTCCATTGAAATAAGCACAGGAAATCTGTGTGTACAGAAACTATCTGGAAAGGTTATGCAGAAAGGCAAGACCATCTCGTACTCCCATTTATCTCCCTGTTGGGCACGCAATGTGGTTCAGGTCTTCTAAAGTATAAAAGCCCTGGTCTTCACAATGACATTAATTTTCCACACTGCTGCTTATCCTGTTTCACACCAAGAACACTGATTGCTTTTTCTTGGGGAACAGAAGTGGAGCCATGGATCCGAGTTCCCTTTGACAATCAATATCTGGCACTACGCTTGCCAGCGCTGCCCTGGGGAGGGTTATCCCCAGCTGGTGATCTGGTTGCAACAACAAAACTGTGCAGAGAAAAAGCACAATGGCAAGACAGTTACCAAATCACTGTCTCTGCAGCCACACCTGAGAACTGCTGTTTTTGCCTTGTCTTCAGAGAGGGGCAGTTGTGTCAGTTTCATTTAGGGGGAAAAAAAAAGTAAATGAAGTAAATAAAATTTACATTACAGCCTGGATTGGTATTACCAAAGAAAAACTGGAATGTATCTGTAAATCACAGGAAATTGCAAGTTACTGTTAGGACCTAACAACTAAAAAAATCAATAATCAGAGATATTTCTGATTTAGGGAAGAATCAGTGCTGCTCAATAAGAGTTTTGTAAAACCCCATCTAAAGTACTGTAAACAGTTCTTGCACTAATGTCCGAGAAAGAGGCCTTCAAAGTAGAAGAGGTGCACAGAAATATCAGTAAGATGAGAAGGAAAAGAAAAGTCACCTTAAAAGGTGATCTTTTTTAATCTAAATAGCCACACTATAAACACACTAACAGGATGACACCATAGGAGGAAACTATTTCAGCTAAAATATGAAGTTGTCACCAAGAACAGTAGCTGAAAGATTTTAAGTGATGAACAGGAACCTGTCACCACAATTGTTAAGAACAGAATAGAACACAACAGAATAAACCAGGTTGGAAGAGACCTTCAAGATCATTGCGTCCAACCAATCATCCAACCCACCTAATCAACTAAACCAAGCACCCTATCAAGTCTCCTCCTGAACACCTCCAATGATGGTGACTTCACCACCTCCCCCCATTACGGATTAAGAGTAATTTGAAGCTGAACCCTTATATCCACATCTCAGAAGCTTGGACCTTGTGGATCTTCAAAGAGCTTGACAGCTACTACAGGAGTGTACAATGCTACAGACCTCTACCTGTCCTGATGCTTAACATGGATGATCTCTGATCATGTCAGAAGAAGCTTTAAGGTAGTTATGCAAAACCTGTGTTGTTGTTCTTGATGTTTTGCTACTTAAAGGGATAATTTTACTATGGCATTGCATGTATAGCCTGTCTATATGCCCAAAAGGTATGCTACTATAGTCTATCCTGAAAGAACCAAAAAGACACATGCACTTCATGTAAGCATAGTTGAAACTGGCAAAATACTGCAGCAAGTCACTCCACTTCCATGAGTGAAGTAGATTCTAGATAACATTTGAACAGTAGGCTGTGGGACAATGACATACTTTACACCAAAATTCTCCTATAAGCTCTCTAAAAATAGAAGAGCCCTACTCCCTTTCTGCTGAACTTGCAGAAAAATGTATCATTCTCAAGCAGCCACCACATAGTTCCCCTTCCATTATCACATCCAGCCCAACACACCAATTTCTTCTCTTTTCCTTCAGGTTCCCTATGACCTTTATACCCTTAAAAAGTAAACTGAAAACAAGAAGAGAAAGCAGCTCAGCCTTTAACCACTATGAACTCTGGACTAGAAGACCACTTTCCATACTGTTTTTAGTGTACCTACACTTTTACCAAATGGCTTCTGACAAAATACTGCCATATGTTACTGCCCTTTTGAACATAAGCTCATTTTACTTAATGTCCAGTTCTCAGTCTTTAAGTCAGTGCAGTGATCCCACTGCGTTGACTGAAATTCCTTAATCGTATAGGCATTTATTAAAATACAATTAAAGAGGTGATCTGAAATAGCTTTTCACTGATTGTCAGCCTCCTCCTTTCCATAATTCTTCAGCCAAGAAGGAAGCTCTATTGTTTTATTTCACTGTACTTTGCAGAACATGCATGAAGACAGATGATAACGCTACTGAGGACTAGCTCCTAAGGTTTGTTTTCCAAAGTTCATGCTCCTAGTCTACTCGCATAACTTTAGCAAGACCTTATAAGAGATGCAAATGGAAATCAGTTTCAGGACTTAAGCGAGTTAGCTAGAAACAAACCTAAGGCTAGCAATACAAAAAGCAAGTCTTACTCCTTCCTCACTTCCACTGATGTGAAACCTAAACACATTTACAAACTATTTTTAAAACACAAATATTTTACAACATGCTGGAGAAAAAAAAAGTTGACTTAAATTACTCCCACTAAACACACCCTTCCTGGGGAGGTAGCTGTTAGTTATGCAGGTTTCAAACTAAAGATGTCAGTGTCTCAAATAAAATACCATATAATCAGAGTTGATTATCACATTTACATGTTGACATAAAATTACAACTCTGATTAGAAAAGTAACAACTCTTTGTTCGATTTCCTGTAGAACTCCACTTCAAAGACATACAGCATCTTATATTTACTTCTAGCTTCACTCATTAAGTGATTATGCCCTTCAAATGCTCCTGTTAAAGGAAATCAGATTTCTAAGTTTCTTTTCCAAAACACTGTAACAGAAGCTAAAGGTCTACAAAGGAAAAGTAGGCTGGTACTAGAAACTCATCACTATGAGTCATATTTTACCTCTAAACTGCAAGGCCATACATATTCAACAAGTACACTGAGGAATTTCATTAATTCAGAAAGACATAATTTGCTATTTACTAAAAAGCAGTCACTTCTACTGATATTTATGTCTTCTCAAGACACAGGCAGCTTGCCACAGCTGCACAGCCTTAATGACAGGGCTCTACTATCCTGGCAGTGTACAGGCCTGCTCCTGTCAGCAGTTATTGGAAAGTCCTTTATGCTGCCAAGCTAACTCAGAGGTGGGCACGTGTGCCCAGTTGTACAGTGCAGATACACAGAACTGTGGGGCTTTTGCAGTTTCTAGCTCAAATGACACTAAGCTTTGTCTAAGTCTTCAAAGCTCATCTCCATGCAGCACCCATATTGCCCTAAGCAAGGTTACTTCCTGTAACCAGGCTTTACATCAAGCCCAATTTTGTCTACTGTAAACTGTTACATCTAGAGTGTTAGCTACTTCAGAGTGAAAGGAAAATCGTGGCAAGGTGTGAATAGGGCATTTACATCCTAATGTAACATGGGGTAAAAGAAAACCCAACAAAATAAGCTGTTTTGGGACCTACCAGGTCTGAAGTGAGAAAACACTTTCACTGCAAAACTTAGGAAATTCTTAGAAAATTGATCAGCTATAAATCAACTCTAACTCTTTAAATATCTTTCATAAAGTTCTCTGAACACAGAACAATCTAAAGAAATCTCTCTCCATACTCGTTGCCCTCCCGTGTTACCACTGAACACCTAAGCACGCTATGTATGCTTTAGTAGTATTCTAACTGCAGACAATTGAAGAGGTAAGAGTACAAAGCTTCAAGCTCTTTTAAAGGAAAACTAACTATGTAAATACTGCTTTCACCACTACCTGGCTCAGAACAACTTGCAACCAGTTCACCTGAGCTTCTAAACCTCAAGGAACTAGTGTAGACATCTAAACCACGTTGGATGGGTTCTTGACTTCAAAAAGCAGTCTGCTTTAACAACAAAGTAAGGCTTATTTACTGAAATAGAGTAACTGTTTCTGTTTGCAGGTAAGAATACAGAGAAGCGAAACAGGATTTTTTTTTTTTTTTAAACATTATGAAATTTTTTTGGTGTGTTTATCACATTCAAAAAGCATTGACCAGTGGCTCAGTTTTTATTTTTTCTGGGGATTTTTTGGGTAACTGTTAGAATGTCAAGGTAAAGCTGGTATATTTGGAAGCTTAATTAGCACCTAACAGAGGTAGCCATAAACTTGAACATTTGAATGGCCATGTCTTTGACACTTTAGACTTCTAATTGTTCTGTGGGCACAGCAGAATAAGTTTAAAAGTAAGAAGAAATTGAATGCTTTGGAAAGACCAGAAAGTATCATCAACATAAATTTCACCTGTAAAATATTTTTAATTTAAAGGGCTTGGTGATTAAATCCTTACCCCCATTTTCATGTCTATTTAAAATGTAATTTCAGACTAAGCTTAAATTTCTTACATCTGTCAAGGTTGCCTACATGGGCAATTATGAAAAACCAAACCAAACCAAACCCAAAACGGGATGAAAACTGCTTTGGGATGAACACTGAAAGATTCTTCACAAGGCATTGCAAGGCTGAAACAGGAGTGGGCTGGAGAAGAGACAGTAATTCACATGGTCAGGTAAGGACCACAACTAGAAGGAAAAAAATGTCGAGTCAGTTGCATGAAAATGCCCCAACACTGAGCAAAAGACATGCAAGGAAAGCTGAAGTAGCAGTGGAAAGTGGGTCTGATTAGGTTTTGATAGATGGAGAAAACATTTCCCCACTGTACAACTGACGTTACCCACAGTCTTTACTCGAATATATGGAACAAAATCTAATTAAGGGAGAAATTTTATAAACCTCACAGAAATCCCTCTACAGAGCCAGTTTTGAAACAAAAGGGACAGATAATTGCTTCACCTCAAAATTAAGCCTGAGGTATACCAATAGTACTTTACATCAAGCAGTTATCTTTAAGAGTGCACGAAAAAGGACAATTTACTATTTTTAAGGGTGTCCTCTAAATATGGGATACATAGAAAGTACTCTAACATCCTGCATGGGTTTTTTTTTTCTAAAGCTTTTTGAGAAACACACACAAATAATTCAGCTTTAGTCAATTTTATTTACAGTTTGTTTTTCTTTACATTTCAGAGCATTACACAATTACATATTCTCATTTTCTGACCTGCAAACAGATACCTTAAATGGAAATATTAAAAAAAAAAGGAAAAAAAAAAGAAAGGAAAAAAAAAAAAAAAGAAGACGTTAGATACATCCAAAAATGCAACAATTACACATCTGACAATTCACAAAGTGTAATTTACTAGGACGTATCCTAAGAATTTAGGAACAACCAGTCAGGAGAAAATCTGACCAATTTCAGCAATCAATTATTTACACATTCAAAACAAAGCCTCTCTTAATCTAAACCTCCAGGCAAACGGCCTGAAAGATTTCTTCAGGAAGAAAGACCAGAAGTTATGATTCACACCTATGCAGCATTAACAGCCCTTGATCCCAAACACTGAGTGACTTCTCAGCTTTGTCTTAGAGCTACAGGCATCCCTCTCAGCTTCTCAAACCCTGAAGTGTTATATTTGTGCCCCCATGTGCATAGAAAGGCTGAGTGTTTTAAGTGGTCACTACGATAAAACCTCATTTAATCTGGTCTTTAAGTTACCCAAATTCTTCTTCCTTAAAAATTTCAGCAAGTCTTCTAATGCCATTTCCACTGGCCTGCATGGACCAGGGCCTGCCTCCATGAGATGTTTAAGTATGCTTTGAACCAATTTGCACTGGCCAGACTAAATACATTAGAGACTATTTAAAATAATCTTTAAAGACCATTTAGACAAGGCTTACATTTCTACACTTCCCTGATGGGCCACCTAACAACAACAAAAAAAAAAAAAAAAAAAAGAAAGGTCACAGCTACTACTTTCATCCCTTGTGTTAACCCTTTGCCACACAGCAACTAGTTATATACTGGGTAGAAACTACTAAAAAATTCCCTGCAAATAAGCTGCCTTTCAGCTGAGGCTATGGCTCCTATGCATTGGGTGCTTGAGGAGGTGTTTTTTTTTTTTCTTTAAAAACAAACAAACAAAAAAATTCTCACTTGAAAAATACTGAAGTTCTCACTTTAGGCTAATTTTGATTGCATGTTCAATTCTTTTAACTGTCAAGAAACCACTACAAATGGAACAACTTTCGTATAAAAAGCAGTAAACCGAGTGCAACTTCTGACCTGGCAAGTCCTTCATGGTAGTTCTCTAACTAGACTATGAATTTTGTGGAGCCTCCAGATTTCTTGCCTACCTTACTTCCCATGTTCACGTTTCAAACTGTGTCAGCAGGGCCCGAACTTCGGGAGTCAGCTGCTTAGCAGCCTTAGCTGCCTCTGTGACGGCCTTGCGGTAAAGACCCTTTCTCTTCTTATTAAAGCGCAACTGGAAGCTTTCTAAAAAGGGGGAGAGTTGTGCAAGAGCAAGAAAAGATGTTGTTGTGGAGCCAAACCATGAGATACGAGCCTCCTGTCGAACTAAAAGGCCGTTATCTTTCCGGCTCACAGTTATGGTAAGGATACGGGCTGGCCACCAAGGGAAGCCATAAATCTTGGCCCAAACAATGTCCCCTACACATACGGTCCTGCCATCTGGAGTGACACATTTAGAGACGTTTTTGGAAAAGACTTCCGTTTTCAAGGAATTACTGAGCTTTTTCTCTTCCTTTGAAGAGGAGGAGGAGGAGGAGGAGGAGGAGGAGGAGGAGGAGGAGGAGGAGGAGGAGGAAGGTGCATGCATGCTGCCTGGAGGAAAATCAAAGCTTTCAGTAGAGCTACACTCAGAGTTGGTAGATTTCAAATCATCTGTGCTATCACTACTACAAACTGATGCACTGGAAGAGTCAGATTTCTTTTGATTAAGGGTCATGTAAACCGTTATATTGCTTTTGCTGCCTCTCTTGCCCAGTGTCTGGTGTTCATCCTGATCAACAGTTACATGCATTTCACTTGTGTCCTGAACCTCACTGCTGGCCTCTTCAGGGCCTTCTGAGGGGCTCTGATTTTCTGAAGGGGCCTCACCTGCTGAGCGGGTGGAGGAGCAGCGAGACTGGGGCTTAGTTGCCATCTTGCCACTCCGTATTTTCTCAAGTCCTGTCTTGAGAGAAGAGTCATTTTCTTCATTCCGATACCTTTGTGGCTTTAAACGCAATCGAGGTGGGAGGGAACCTGAGCTGGTGTTCTGAAGACGCCGTGTGAAGTGGACCTTTGAATGTGCATTTTTGGAAGAGGAGGTTGCACTCTGCTTCTTTTGTGCCTTTTCTTTGGCCATTTTCAAGACTTCCCGAGCTTTTGCATGATCCATGTTTTTGCTCTGGAGAACTTTTTTTGTACTTAACTGCGCTTTTGAAGTATTTGCTTGTGCGGAAACTTTAACTACTCTGCTTCTGCTGTGGGCAATATTTGAAACCTTGACCACAGCATTTCTTTTCTGGCTTTCATTTTGGCTTTTTCCATCCACTTTATGGTCAGTCTTAAGTTTTTTATTCACAGTAGTCACACTCTCATTTCTTCGTTTTTTATTATCCTCATACTTTGAAGAGTCACTTGCATTGCCACCTTTTTTTATCTCCTTTTTTTCTGCAACAACACTGTTTTTGCACTTGTCACATAAGACCTGCCGGGGTCGTAGTTTGATAGCATTCATAATGGAAGTGGGTTCCTCCCTGTACATTTTACGCTTGGGTCGCTTAATTTTCCGGGGTGGAGGCTGAGGTATTGACTGGTTATACGTGTCCCTGATAAACAAAGGAGGAGGGTATGGCGCTCCCTCGTGAAAGAGAGGAGGTGGTTTAGAAGTCCATAGGCTTTTAGCTATGCTAGGTTCTGATGGCTGCGTGAGAGAAGAGTCATCAGGGACTGCAGCATTAGATTCACACTTCACCTGCGCCTCATCTTGGAATGGTTTGCTTTGGAGCTGCATGGCTTCAGGTTTGTCCTTGTATTCCCTTTTAGGAAATATGGTCACAGGAATTCCATGGGGTCCAAACCTTAGAGGGGGAGAAAAAAAAAAATAAAAAAGGAAAAAAATAAATTAAAGGTTTTGAGGTTATTGCATTCATTAAAAAGCATTCAAAATCCTCTCCACATTCTATAGCCACCATTTGCAAGTTAAGTTCCTGGAAAACTAAAACTTCGTATCTAGCCCTATGGCAACCTTTTGAAAAAGCAGGACACCAGAGGCAAATCAATAGAGAACATCAAATACACAAACTTGAATCACCTTGAGACAGCAGCAAAAGATGTTTGTACTTTTAGAAAATGCTTAAAAACATACAAACTACATGCTGATCCCTACAAACTCCAAATCTACCCAAGATGATTCCCATACTAAGTCAATGTATGTGAAGGCAGCACCTTTTGCAAAATTATTCCATTTTTAGCACAGCACAAAAGGCTGAATGTTTTGGATTTAATCAGTATAAATACTTGCCTTGAACAGAGTACCATTATTCTTCATCCACAAGAGATTAGCACTTGATCATCTGATGAATTGGAGCCCAAAACATGCTAGCTTATTAGTTTGAGTTTCTTCCAGCAAATCTACAAATCATTTCTCCCTGTTCTGCAAACATTTTGAACCTTAGTCTGCTCTCCAGACAATTCTAGGTCTCTGCTGCCCAACTTGACTCCTCACCAACCTCAAAAGCTCCAAGAGAAGAGAATGAAAATTCCCAGTGTGACTTGAGCATTAGCTCATCTTTCCTCCTAGTAACAGCAGTAGCAGGTTGCCTAACAGGTAACCAATACTTTCTGCAAAGGGGTGTACTACAGAAAACATTTTATCAGCAAGGTGTCATGCCTGCCTTTTCCCCAGGGAAAAATCAAATGATAAATACATTCATTTTGCAACAATATGTCTTTCAATCCCTACAGCAGCAGAAGGGATTATAATAAAAACTTGCCTAACCTTCTGTTCCACTCCACAATCTACCAGCTGAGGTACCAGCTTTACACAGAGCTGTCACTAGGCTCTTCACTGCTCTGCCTGACTTCAGCTCCCATATACACACTGGTGTATGGCTTATATTAGTTGGTATTTGAGTAGTCTGACTTGAATGCAGTAAAAAGTGATAGACAAGGTTGCAATGCCAAGTCACCCATTCTGAATCACTAAACAAACACCACTGCATTTATCCTGCCCCACATCCCACCTGACAGAATGAAATATTTACTCAAGATTTGTCCTCAGGTTAACACTACCTCACGCTGCACTGCAGCTGCTCAACTGCAACATCCTCTTAACTGACTGAACTGAAGTTTATTTACAGTCTATGGCAGTCTCTCAACTGAGGATAATGCTGAATACCCATCTATTTTCCATTCACACTCCTGCAAGAAACACAGTTTATGCAAGTAGCTACATGTTGGCTTTATTTCTTCAAAGCTGGTTTTGAAAAAACATCATGTGTTAGAAGAGTCTTTAAACTGTCACCAACAAAAGCCGTCACTTGCTTGTCCTTTTGCTTATCTGTTAAGCTTCTTTTTACACTTAGAAGCTGCAGTTGAAGGAAACAGCCTATCCAAGATTAAATTATCCATCCAATTTGCACTTCATTACAAAAGGAGAACAGAAACAGCAGATAACCTAAGCAAGGGGCAACCAAACAATTCTGTCATCACAGAAAACGGGAATTGAACACGTGACAATTTACTTTTTAGCATCAACTAACACCCAGGCACTGTTACATTGATAGCCTTGAACTCGGGAGACAGATGCAGGAGCCCAGATGGGCAGCTGGTAGAGCAGTTCTGTCCTTACCCATAGGCTGATGAGTGATATTTACCACAAAATATCCCACAACCACAACAGTTAATTTCTGGAGTTTGAACCCACTCAAATTCCACATCCCTCCAGAAAAGAGCAGCGTAACTAAATGTAGTCTACTGCACTAGTGAAGGCTACAGAGAGCTATAAACATTTACCAGCTGATACAGGCATTTCTCCAGCCGACAGTCTTGCTTTAAAGCACAAGAGACTCACTCATAACTAAATTTTAAGTTCCCTGAAGACTCAGAAGTCCAAGTTTAAGAAGTTATTTTTTTCCCCACAAACTCTCTCTTTCCACTGAGGATTATAAGCGAGTTGTTCAGTTTCAAGTAGAGCTTTAAAAGAAACTATCAGCTGCAAATAATGAAGTTAGCAATATTTTCAGCATTACTTCCATCAAGAACTTCAGCTTCTTTATGAGCAATATGATCCAGATCCCATCTTTCACCACCTGGTAAAGACAACAGTATACAGGAAAAACTCCATTTGCTATAAGACCGTCGACAACAATACAGGGTAAGATTTCTGGTGTGCACATTTCAGTCGCAGATAAACACCACAAAAGCAGAACTAGACAGGAGATTGATATCAAAAGGGCAAAACCCATGCAGAACATCACTTACAACTCTTCTCAGTCTTTGGAACTGCATTTCCTAGCCCCTCACATAACTTAACTGTTGTCCAAGGCACAACCCTTTCTTCTAGAAGACATTTATGATGACTCTGTCAGGAAACTAAGTATTGTTAGCAGTGACCAGGGAAGAAGCAGATGAAGAAGACTGCAAGGAGGTTCTTTAGAAGGATCGTATTTAAGTGCTTCATCTCTCTTTTCCCAGATTTTGTTCTACTGCCTCACAAGCCAAATCAGCATGATGAGGACTACAAATGCATTTAAGAAGCCAAATAGAAAGCTCAGCACATGACTGAGATCATGAAGGCATCAAAAAAAATCAATACTGCAACTTAAGAGTATCCTATAAGCGTCTGCATAGTACACAGGCCAAACAGCTGAAGAACAGAAGAGCCACAGAGGAATTTTTAACTAATATGGAAACCCGCTTCAGTGTAACAGAAAAGCAATCCAGACTGAATCTCTGAAGCCAGAGTTTGTCTCACAAAATAAATTTTCACAAATTAACTAGAAACTCCCAAAGCTGTCTACCTAAAAATTAATGAACTGTAGAATTAAAGAACAGTCACAGTTGCCAACTAGTGCCAGTTATGTAAGAGCAAATGAAGACACTGTTCCTGTAAGTGATGTGTCAATATGCAGACATGACTAGTCAAGACACAGTCTACCTGAAGATAAATTTGTTAAGTCCAGAGACTGAACATTACTTCCAACAGTTCAGTGTATGATTTTTCCTCTTTGGTTTCACCCAATAGCAGGTTGCATCCATAAATAGGGAAGTTTTAGATGATCTTTGTTTCCTCCTGGGTGAATGAAGTTCTCCAGCTACGCAACTCGGAAGATTTATGAAAATGAAGATGAGAGAACAACGGCAGGAAAACTCAGAAATGAAACAGTAAATGATATAGGAGAGCACGAAGACAGAGTAAGGTAAGGGAGAGAAGGCAAAACAAAGAATGACCTCTTTTTCTTAAGAAGCAGAATGAAGATGTGATCTTATCAAACCTATTCAAGACAAGGCATGACACAACATCTAATTAATTCAATAGTGAACACAAGTATGTACTGCAAATACTCAAATTTTATGCCCCACTTTCCTAAAACTAGTTGGTGGACCTCGAATCCAAGTGCTTCCCATATAGTCACAAAACTAATTTGTTACACAAGCTACAAGTCTGAAACAGCCAAGGGGGCAAAATAGCCAAGGGTGCCATGTCTATGCAGTTTAGACACAGAAGTTGTGGAAGCTAGTACGTGGTTCATCTGCTACAGAGATGGGATGAAAGACTCCTACATAAAAACCCACTTATATCATGACATTTACTGATGCACACATCAGCAGTGACTGGGCAGTAGAAGATCACCTCTCAAAAGAAAAGATTTCATAGTTGTTACATCAGTGAGCAGACCTTGATACTTCAGTTATCACGTGCTGCGTAGTTAAATAGAATTGAAAAGGCAATTCCTTAATGTAACAACAGATTTCGTTTATAACATACTGATTCCAAGTACCACCCATCCCTACTAGAATCTCTGAAAAGAGAATTATACACTCAATTACTCTTTTTTTTTTTTTTTTTTTTTTTGAAGAAAAAGGAAAAAAAAGGTACCAAAAAAGCCCCTCCATTTGTGCCTATGCTGTTTGTTGTACAGCCCACTCCTGCATAACGTCACATAGTTCTACCCCAGCTGAAGGATTACAAGGATTTGTTGATGGTGGCTCTAAAATGGAAGTGTTAAGAAAACCAAAGTATGAAACAGGCATCTTAACCTAATTTCAGGCAGTTGTGGAAAGCAGCACACTGCTGCTTCACACATTCAAAATTAGAACTCGTTTTCCATATTGCCAGTTTCCTTTCCTCTAAAGGTATTCTGCCTATTTTCTTTTTTTTTTTTCCTTTGAAAAGGCATCTATAAAAGAGAAAACGCTTGAGATCCATTCTAAGAAATTCATCTCCAAGAAATTTTACAAGTAACCAGAGCAATCAGTATGACCCAATCATATTGCTACTATACATATCCCTTCAATCTACATATGCATGAAAGACATAAATAGCGACAGGAATACCAGGAACTGTATTTTAAAGAGAATGATGGGGAAGATGAGATCAATTCTGTCAGACCTTTATGTGGACCATGGTATGCAGAGACAAAAGTATGACAAAAACCAGATTTGACTTCCAGATTTTCAACTGCAAGTTAATGAATATGCAGTCAAGGCATCTTTTGTAATTAGGCAAAATGTACTTTGGGTAGCAAACCTAGAACTCTGTCACTTAAAGCCATATAGGTTTGTATTATAGATATATAAACCAGTACTTCAAACAAAGAAAGAAAGTTGGTTGTTTTGGTTTTTTAAGACCTATACTCTACAGCAGAATTACTGCAATGAATTCATATTACTATTAAATTTCCATGCAAAACAACTCAGTTAAAGAGCATTTTAAAAAATATAAGGAGGAAATTCTGTTTCAATTCATAACTATGTACACAAACATCTAAACAATACATCCTGGAGCAAAGCATTTTTATGTTACTACGTAGTCTTAAGCTCCCATCTTTAGCCTCCAATGTCTAACTTTTAGTTCTCTATGAAAAGAAGAAATAAAAATGAAATAGCACCTTGTTCTGCCAAGAGCAGCCAAAGGACAGAACCCACTGAACAGCTTCAGAAGGATTTCACATTTGTCTGCAAATACACTGAATTCATGTCCAAGCACAGTAACTTCCACTGTTGTGCTAAGTGTTAAACTTATCTTCACTGCTAAGACTACAGAAATCTCTGCCTTTTTTTTCCATTGCTCTTACACTCAGCATGATCCTTAGTGTTTTGCAAAAACCAAGACAAGCAACATCTGAAGCCACATTTATTGCATGGTTAGAAGTTTAGAGACTGGGAGTATAAGAATGTGCTGAAATGTAGAGCTAAAGATACATATTTCATGCTTGTATCTAAGCTGAGAATTTAACTGTAATATCCCAAGTAATAAATAATTAGATCATAGCTGTCTGAACACAAAGTATTTCAGAATTCCTCACAACAACCTCTACTCAAATATAGATTATGCAATAACCCATTTTTAATCTAGTGTACTGGGTGTGATAAAACATGATATGGAACACACTGAGGGGTCTGAAACACAAGCCCTACGAGGAGCGGCTGAGGGAGCTGGGGTTGTTTAGCCTGCAGAAGAGGAGGCTCAGGGAGACCTTATTGCTCTCTACAGCTACCTGAAGGGATGTTGCAGCCAGGTGGGGATTGGTCTCTTCTCCCAGGCAACCAGCAACAGAACAAGAGGACATTGTCTCAAGCTGTGCAGGGGGAAGTTTAGACTTGACCTTAGAAAGAAGTTCTTCACAGAAAGATATTGCCCATTGGAATAGGCTGCCCAGCGAGGTGGTGGGGTCGACATCCCTGGAGCTGTTTAAGAAAAGACTGGATGAGGTACATAGTGCATGGTCTAGTTGATTAGATAAGAGTTGGATGACCAGTTGGACTTGATGATCTTGGAGGCCTCTTCCAACCTGGTTGATTCTGTGATTCTGTAACATTGCTTTAAGAGGTACTGAGAAAAAGCACAGAGAAGCCAACATATCAACTCAATGCTTTACTCACCTCCTGAGCAACCTTACACCAGGCTAAATAGACTAGAAAAATGCATGTTTCACTCAGAGCCCTAAGAACATTGCAAGGAACTGCATGATAAGTGACTCTTTGGAAATAACACACCATCAAGATTAGATGTTGCCTCATCATTACAAACTCCTAGCACCAAGAAAATTTTGGTTGAAGACATGATAGTTCAAATTAAGTAGCCCATGTGACAGTTCACATCTAAGCAAACTAGTGGGAAGTTCACATAATCAAAAACTTTCACTAATCAGTGTTAAATTCACTGTTTTTCAAGCAGGTACACTTGCCCATAATCTGAGCTCTTGTTGCTGGCACTTTCAAGGCAGCAGAAAGGCAAGGAAGAGGTAGAACTGAGTTTGGAAGAGTATCTCAAGAAAGCTGGTTACAAGTCTCAGTCTCCTACTGCAATCAGTCCCAAGTGGAAAATGACTCATGGATATCAAACAACATGCAAATAGATGAAAGAGTGTATTAAGCTAGCAGTACACATTTCCATTAACAGGAAAGCCCTTTGAAAGAAACTTTCAGGAAACAATCACAGAAGTCCCTGTAATCATGATGTCAATACAAACTTTGGAGGATTATGCATTATAGAGAGAGAGAGAAGAA
This sequence comes from Picus viridis, assembly GCA_033816785.1. Classification (NCBI taxonomy): domain Eukaryota; kingdom Metazoa; phylum Chordata; class Aves; order Piciformes; family Picidae; genus Picus; species Picus viridis. The sequence goes on along the minus strand of CM066593.1, from coordinate 11,931,704 downwards.
ACTAAGATGATAAGACTGAAGAGTCCATAGGTGATCCCCTAATCACTGATCTCCATCCCCCCCAGAAGTCAGAAGCTACCCCTCACCTTCTTATTGGAAAGGATTTACAAGTGAATTCACAGCATTTCCTTCCATTTTCTGTAACCTGGGGAGTTCTATCAATGACATAGAAGTAAACTTTAAGCTTAAGATTCCTGCTATCTACCACAATTTTAGTGTGATGATTATAAAGCTGATGGGCTGCTTAAATTGAAATTATCTTTTAATTTTTATATCTGCTGGCATTATTAGCTAGAAGTTTCAGCTGCATTCTGAAGTGGATGCTTTGTTGATACATTTGCAGGTGTTACACAATTGCAAAGCTTCATGATTAAGACAAAATACCTCAAATATACACTTCCAAGATCTTCCACATACCAGTCAAATACAAGACACATGGAAGAGAATGGCACCATTATTGATGAACTCTAAGCCAATTCAGTGTCAAGATGAACAAAATTCAGTCCCGTAATGGTGTGAAGCAAGAAGAATTTAAACCATATCCAAAATTTCACCTTCACCCCGTCTCTTGAAGCCAAGCCAAGTAAAGCTACTGTTACAAAGCAATTCCAGGCTGTTGGAATGCAGAGAAGCACACCATAAGAAGAAATGACAACTTAACCAACACCGGTTGAAGATGCATGAAGAAAAGTAGCAGCCTGCAGCCACTTCAGGAAAGGTAAGCTTTAGGCACAATCACAGACCAGCATGATTAGGCCTTACTGGCTCAAGAAAGGGAAACATCACATTCTTTGTACTGACTCAAAAATAAGAGGCTGACTCATAAGCGTTTTCAGTACAAGCAGCATGTTTAGCATGTCCTATGCTAGGAAAATCCTAAAAGCTCATCCAGTTTTGTTAGGTATTTTCACTTTCCAAGTCCTGTCCTCTAAGTGTGGCTAAATTGGGCACTATACCATTCACTAGTACATGTGATCAGCTATCAACCACACACACATCACATCTGTCTCTGGGGATAAAAGACAATATCCAGAGATGCGTTACGTCTGTTCCTTAAATGCTAGAATTTCACCAGGCTTCTTCATACATCTGAGAAGTAACAAGAGACCTGGTGATGAACTGCAGGAGCACCCTGCAAATTGAGTGCAAGTGAAAAAAACCCTACCCAAACCCAAAGAACAGCCCAACCAAAAACACAGCCCCCACACAGCCCTGAGTAGCAGACATTACTGTTGAGAATGTATACCATAGAACATCAGTACTTCTACAGAACTTAAAGACATCCCCAGACAAGGGCAACCAAATATTGTCAGAACTTGAGAGCAGGGAGAAACAAGCTACATTTTTTCAAAACTTCTGCTGCTTCCTTCCCACATCAGCAGATCCTGGATTAAACTTGGGAGCACCGTTTTTGGCCCTGCCACCTTTCTTGGTGAATGCCATCAAAATGTGAGCATACACAGACTGCAAGTTTCAAGAAGTGATAAATGTAAATGGTTTAGAAAACTAACAGATGTTCTGCAGATTAAGACAACACAGACCAGGGAATGGATGCAACAGTTCATTACTTATTCTTCTGCAGTAGAAACTTTAATTGATATACTGGGAAAAGCATAGGATTCAGGATGTCAGAGAAAGACAGCAGGAAGATACAGGAGCTCACCATATCTGCAGAATTAAAAGGAAAATTTTATTTACGTGATAAAGCAATAGAAAGTCCAAGTCCTGGCTGTTGGCAAAACAACAGAACATACATTTTATCCCTCTTCTCCCCAAAATCTCTGAGAAAGGGTTAAAAAAAAAAAAAACTTGCAGAAATAAGTTTCCTCTCTTCAGAAGAACAAACTAAAACCTGGACTTCTTAATCATACACTTTAGGATTTACAGATGATATGCCATCAGGTATTTCCTTACTGTCTACTTCCTCCAGGTGCAGAGCAAGATTTACACTAAAGCTGAGCCAGCAGGTGGCACGAACATCTCCTATCCCCTAAGCAAACAGTGTTAGTCAAGTGCTGGATACAGGCAAGCTTACAGGCCCTGTTTAAGCCCCATAGTTAAACATGCAGTTTTCAATGACAATTTGTACAATGGCACAGAAAATTAGCTAGTGGTGAATGAAGCATTTCACTATTCACTCTGACAAAATAAGACAGGACTGCCTTCTCCTGCCTGCCCCATGGTTGGCTGCATTTCCCATCTCTCCTATTTGCCCAACTTCATCAAGTATTACACATTGAGGAACTCACATCAGAACCTTATCCCGCTATGCAACAAAGCACTTGAAAGGCAATGGAAACAGAAATAAACAGTAGGATCACATTTTAAACCTGTACAATAACCCTTCACAGCAACAGAAGTGGGGGTATGTCCCTCTTTACATAATGACTTGCTGCATGAGAAATTGATTGGGGAAGTGGATTCCTATTTTCTGCTGATATTCAAAACTCCCTGTGCACCTGCTAACAGGTACTCAAGACTGCCATTAGCAGAGCCAGGAAAAATACTTAACCTCAAATGTAGGAATAAAGCCCACTGAACACTGAGGTGTCTGTGTTCTCATATTATAAATTGGACATCCTATTTACCAGGAAATCAGACCTTCAATACCAACATCACTGACTTCATATTGAAGTCCACAAGAATAAAATGCAAAGTCAGTCATTTCAATCATGGAAACAGCATTAAAACTAAATTGAAAAAAAAAAAACAAACACACAAAAACAACCCTAAAAAAAAAATTTCAACACAGAAGGGGACATTTTTGCTTTTTGAAGTTCAAGTAATTCAGAACATGACTTGAAAAGGCTAAAAAGAGCCCAGTGGACAAGTTTTTAAGAGTCTTTAGAACTTACTCTTCTTATTACTGTACAGAAGTAGTACCCTCATTGTCCTGGAGGGGAAGGCAGAAACTAAGATTCAAAATGGACTGGGATGTATTTTCTTCTGGGTATATGATGACAGCAGTACTAGGATGTGCACTGAACACATCACCTGCCTTTTCTGAAGCTATTAAGTAAATTCTAATACCAAATTTAACTTCTGTTTATTAAGAATTGGTAGTCATAAGATACTGGTCCCCTTTGCATTAGGAGTGTTTGTAAGATTATTCCTACACAATTGAGTGAGTGAGTGGCGACAGCTTTCAGTAAGCACCATTTCCATACCAGAAATCCCAACGTTTTCACCTAAATACATGCTGAAAATAAGACAGGTCTGATTTAACCATACCCTTCCTTTCTCTTTGGTGGTGTTTTTATTTTTGGCACAGGGGAAAAACTTATTATAGTAATATCAGGGCCTGCCAGACACAGAAGGAAGTTTATGAAAAATGTTAAATGTTCTACAAATCTGTATTTTGCTGCTATGCAAAGCAAAAAATAAAGATGTCAAGAAAAGCTAATATCTAAACAGTACTATCAGTCACTTACCACTAAAGCTGTTGAGTCTAGAACAAAATTTAAATATTGGGCATTCATATAACACCTGTTTTCCAGTAAGGCTTCTGTTTCTTACAGGTAGCAAGTTAGTGAATTATTTCTGGAGTTTGCTTACCACTTTATTTCCTGAGACATGTCAAAAAGAGACTCCTATTCAAGTATTTACTTGTCACCAGCCAAACAGTATAGACCTTGTGTCTAGAAGCTCAATTCTTTTTGTCCAGGCACTCCAAAGAACTCGACTTCTAGATTTTACATTTCACCTTCTGGATTCATACATAACAAGCACCTCTGAAGGAAGTTCAAGAACTTATGAAGAGAAATGACCTCATAAGAGAATCTGCAGAAGAGAATCGGGGAGTAATAGCACAAGCCTCTATATACAAACTGCTACAAACTGCACCAGAGGTTTAGGCTGAATATTAAGAAATATTTCTTCACTGAAAGGGTTATCAAACATTGGAATGGTCTGCCCAAGGGGGTGGTGGAGTTGCCATCCCTGGGGGTATTTGAGCACCATGTGGACCTGGTGCTTAGAGATGTGGTTTAGTGTTGACCCTTCAGTGTTGGCTTGAGGGTTGGAGTGGATGATCTTTGAGGTCTCTTCCAACCAGATATATTCTGTGATATCACTTTTCCACAGTTTTTCTGTGAAGACTCACCCTGGGGGCCTGTTCTTCAGATGCATGCTTCCAGTGAAGCCACCATGCAAAGCAGCAGACAGTTTGCCTGCTACAGATGACCTTTACTGCCAACAGCTGCTGTCAGATCTACTTCATGAGAGAAGGATCTTCAGTGCACACACACAAAAAAAAAAACTCAGGAAAATGAGGAGATGCTTTTGGACAATGTGTATTCAGTAAGATATGATCTCTTCCAGGTGTAAGGGACATATAAACCCCTAGAAATACAGAAACCAACGCTCTGTCATTCTGCTAACCAGGGTAAACAATATAATTCTGCTGGTATAACTTCAGACCTACAGAAGAACTGATGTTAACTAGCAGTATGACTTAAGTTGTAATGCCTTCTGGCCTGCTTTGAGACATAGTAATTCACAATAGAAGTGAGTACGGTTTGCAGATCGGATGTTAGTACTTGACTTCAAAAACCAGACTGATAACTCTGCATTTCAAGTCAGAACTCACAAATTTAAAACTTACTTCCATGACGTTATCCCAAACCCGGGTTTCCAAAAAGGCCTTCTGTTTCAAAAACTCAACCAACAAGCTAGGCTCAGGACAAAATTGATGGTCCCTAATATTTCCTTTAAGAAAGTCTTGACGATAGTGGTATTATAGGAAGCTATTAAACAACTGCTATTAATGTAAAATGGAGTGATAAAAAACACATAACCACACCTGCAGTTTAAATTTGGGGGCAAACGTGTACTGCATTTTCTGTATATCAATTATTTTAAATAACCCTGGCCAAATGTTACTTTTTTCTCGTGTACTTGCATAGGCCTTATATGTTTACAAAACAAGCACTAAGAGGTAATTTCACCTTTGAATAGTAGATTGTTTATAAGATACATAGGATCACTGGCGTCTTATGGCCTCCCAAGAACCTCTTGTTACAGGAAGGCTATGTAAAAAACGATCCTCCAACCTCACAGTTTGATAAGGCTTAAGTAATTTGGTGATATAACTGTTCCTCTGCCCAAAAGGGTATTTAAGAACCATTAAACTTCACCCCATTCATCGCATTGAAGGAGCAATCAGTACTAATAACTGTACTTCAGGACTGTAATAGCCTGGCTTGAAAACCATTATTCTGAAAAATAGTATGTATTGAAAAATAAGGTTACCTAGGCAATGTAAGACAAGCCAACAGGAAAAAAAGATCTCTGGGTCTGCACGTTTTGGACAGACACTAGAACGAATGAATGCAAACATTTGTCGCTCAGATCCTTTTTTCCTCAGCAGCAGGGAATGCTGGAGGCCCAACGTGAATCCCAACTCAGTCAACAGGATGTGCCCATGTGCTCGCCCTCCTCTCACCTCCATGATTTTCTCTTTCTCACTTAGGACTACTTTTGTAAGGGCACCACTGTAAAATGGGTGGCTGGACAGCCGCTGGCCACCGCTCCCTCCTTCCACACGTTGAGGTCGAGGGCAGGCGGAGAGCGCGGGGCCCTGCCCTCCCCGCTCCCTCCACCCCCTGCTAAAAGGGTCGAGGAGAAGGATGCCCATGAGCTACTGCCTCCGTTCCGCGGGGAGGACAAGCAGGCTGGAACCACTTGCCCCCAGGCAGTCCCACGGCTTCGGGCCTCCCAGGGCGAGGGTGGGGAGGCTGCTGCCGTCGTGCCCCTCGGCTTTTGCCTAAACCCCTGCCCGCCGCGGGGTGAGCCCTCGAGGGTCTCGGCAGGGACCGCTCCCCCGAGGGCAGGAGAGGCGCAGGCGGCTGCGGGCAAGCTCGCTGCCCTCATGGCTGCTCGGGGGTCGGGCCGGTTCTCTCGTGAGATCTCACCTTTTAGAGAGGTCCATGAGGACCCCAGAAAAAAGCTTCTCTCCCAGCCGGAACGAGACCACCAGGGCGTCCTCAATGATGTGATCCAGGGTGACCCGCACCTCGGAGCCAGGCAACAGCGAAGCCTCTGCCTCCCCTCCGACCAGAGGCACGGGCACCGGGGACTTGGGCTCGACAGCGGCGGCATCACCAGCATCCGGCTCCTCCTCCTCCGGCCGGGACGGCTCCTCCCCGGGCTCCGGCTCCGCGGAGCCCCCAGTAGCCGGCGGGCAGGGCTGCGGCTCCTCCTCGGGAAGTTCAGGGTGCCCAGCAGGCGGCGGGCAGGGCTGCGGCTCCTCCTCAGACTCCGGGCTAGGCGCTCGCCGGTGCTCGGCCTCGGGCGAGTCCACCTCCGGGGTGGAGGGCGGCAGCTTCTCCGTCCTCTCAGCTTCCGGCTCCTGCGTCCCGGCCGGGCTCCGGGCGAGCCGCACAGGCGGCGGCTCCTCGGCCTCGCCGGGAGCAACCTTTCCCCCATCGGCCTCCTCCCCGTCAGGCACCACTGACTCCACGGCCTCGGTGACGGCAGGGAGAGGGTCCGCGCCAGCCTCGCTGCCCGGGATAGGCTCCATCTCGGGCTCAGCTTCTCCTGCCCCCCCATCGCCCGGCACCGCTGCAGTAGCTGCCGCCTCCGCAGCCATGGCCGCCATTTTCTCTGCTGCTTCACCGCCGCCTCCCTCCAGCAGCGGGATCGATAACCACGGCCTTCCCCGCCCGCCTGGGAGGGAGAGCCCGCCCCCTAGGCTCGCATCTGGCAGTCTATTGGTGAGCGAGATACAACTTTCTACTTCTACTGGAGAGCAGAGTAGTCCGTCAAGCTCAGCGGAAACTTCTTGTTGGTCGGCAGGGACTTCATTCAATGAAGAGTCGGGAAGAGGAAGAAGGGGTGTGGCTTAGTGCTTTACAGGCCGTTACAGATCAAAGGGGCTGGGCCTCTGAGGCTGCCCCTCTACCTCATTGGTGGAAGGAGGAGCCGCTCCCTTGGGAGGCTAGTAATTGGCGGTGCCAAACGTCCGTCAGGGGGACGCGGGGCCGGAGCTGTGCGGTGGCCGGCATGTGCGCCGCGGGCGGCCGGGAGAGGGCGCGAGGGAAGATGGCGAGGGCGGATCCAGTGGGGAGGGTCGGTGGTCCCTGGAGCGGCATCTCCGGCTTGGCTGGCCGCCCTGTATGGGAAGCTACGTGTGTGAGGGAGGGGGCGTGCTGTCGGTGTGTGGTGCTGCCTGCCCCTTTTTGGGGGTGAGCGGGGTCCTAAGGGGTGGGTCACGAGGGAAAGACCTGAGGGTTGCAGAGGGCATGGTGTCTTTTGTGTAGTAAATCAACACTAAAAGATTAAGTAGCATAAATTAGGTACATCAGATAAAGATGAAAAGAGTAGTGTGGAAAAGGGGAGAAAAAGAGTTAACATTTTCTCTTAAGATCTTCTGAATTGGTGATTAATTTTATTTTTTTCCCCTGTGGCATCAGTGGTTGCTACCTTGTGGGCATTTTGTCCCCCCCAGCTAGGAAATCTCGTATTTCCTAAACAAAAAACAGTGACAAAGTTTTAGTCTCTTATATGAGTGATTTTTACATTTTAGGGAGCCTAGTCCTTGTGGAAAGAAGGGATTTGCTGGAAGGAAGGATGATTTAAACAGCAAAGTAAGAGCGACTTGTGAACGACAAACGAGATCTTACGGCGTGGATGGTTTTATTCTCCCTAGTGCTGTTATGAGGTATATTTTGTTCAGCAACAGGTGAAATTGTCTCAAAATGTAGTGAGCTAGTTGTATAACATTTTCTTTGAACATAAAATATTCCTTTTCTTTCATGCTAGTGACTTTTACTGGCAGACTTCAAAGCTGCTACCAGCCGTATGCTTACAATAGAAACAGAGCAAAACCCCGGGCTGGCAGGTGAAAACCCTAATTACGTATGAAAAACTAAAAACAAAACTGCAAGAGATGAGATAAAAAAATCCTTGTCCAGATTTGAGGCATGGTACTACACTCACTTTTAACTGGAGGAAAAGTGAGTTACGTGTAGCTAATAAGTATTAGTAATGTGCAGAATATATTAGAATTTTTTTTTTATCATAACGAAGGAGGACAAGGAATAGCCTGTGACGGCTGTGTATAACTGTATACATGTAAAACATGACCTTGCAAGCTGCTAGCTCTGGGATTTTAGTGAGTAATAAAGGTGTGATTAACCTACTCTGTTGTCCTGATCGTAGTGGCTTGACTAGTGTAACAGGCATGAAGACTTTCTTTTGTGTCTGATAATGGTTTACATTGCAAAGTGAACACACTGTTTGCGTTATTGGCATTGCGAAGTGTGTAAGGAACATGTGGGAACATCAGGAAGAACAGCTAGACGTGTTTCTGGGGACATGCCTTAGAAATCCAGTTAAAATAATTTGCTAAAGATAAAACTGCTTAATGCATTTTTGTATGTATTACCACCATACCTGGTAATGTGGGTGAGTAGAATAGAATGTGCTTATTTGGGTAAGGAGTAGCAGCTACTCAATTACAAATTTATTTATTTTTTTTCCAGCCATGCTTGCAGCTTCATCAGCCTGTATCACAGAGAAACAGCAGATGGACTCAGCATATGATCTGTGGCTTAAAAGAAATCAGATTTGGTAAGCATTTCCCAAACTAACCTCTCATTAATATTGCTTCCTAAATAATTTTGAAACTATTTTATTAGACTGTAAAAAATCTGTATTCCATATCCTGAGGCCATAATGCTTTGAAAGGTGGCAACTGTCTAGGTGCCCCTAAGGCTGAATATGTTCTTTGCCTGAATTCTAGAGAGCAAATGAGAAGATTTGTATTGGTCTACTGAGTTACCTTCATTTCAAAGCTATCTCTGTGCAAGGATTTCAGCTTTAATTCAGATCTGAGGTTTCAGGGAATTTGTATATTCTCCAAGGAGAATGTGATAGTGGCTGTAGAAGGTTCACAGAAGTTGCAAACAGTTTGTGAAGAATTCTCATTTTGAAGAAGCTTGTTGTACCAAAAAAAAAAAAAATCACAGGAGCAGGAGGACAGCTCTGTTCTCTTTCCTCTTGTTATTTTTGGCCTGTGTAATTATGGCAAGACATGAGGTCTATAAAATCAAGGTTTGTTTCCCAAAAACTTTTTGCCTTATTCAAATGAGTTCTAGGACAGACTAAGCAAACATATTAGTGAAGATAGCTCATATGTAACACCAGAACTGTTTTTACATTGCTCTCCTACACAAAGAGCTTCATTGTGCTTGGAGGTACTCCAACTCTAATTCAACAGTAGACCAAACCATACTCTGCATGCAGACGACTGTTCTACACATTAGAGGTACAATCATCTCTTCAAATGCTTTTTTTCTCATTACTGTCTCACACTAGTAGTATTCTATTTATTCATCTCAAGACTAATACTGTGAGGAAAAGGCATCACGTTTTCTACAAAGGCTGCAGGGTACATGGACGTGTATTGTCATATGTTTTTGTTTGTTTGTTTTAATTCTTTCACTCGAGAGCTCTGTTTCAAAAGCTTGCAGACAGTTGCACTCTGAAGTGTGCAAAAGCAAAGTTGCCATACAGCTTTCATACGGGGAAGGCCAAAACTGTCATATAAAACAGCATGGATTGTGTAGATACTTTATGTCGTTGGTGATTTTAATTGTGCTAGCCAGTCAGTTCAGTCAGCCACAGTTCATTTCTCTGGTGCTGCTCTGCCTTCTGGGCGGCAGTAAATTCTGAGCCTACAAGACGTTACCAATTAATACAAAGAGACTACTCAGCCCTTGTGCTGATGGGACATTAAGGTCCAATAGCTCAGCTCAGCAGGTTTTTTGTTATGTTAAATTCGGACTTACACAGAGAATGGGCATAAAATGGAAGATTTCCTCTTGCAGACTTCAGCTAAGTTAATGCTTACTGAATCTGCCTTGCTTTTTAGCAGGTGTTGCTTATGACAGACAGTTACCATTAAAATGTTAACTGTCATCTTTTACATCCACTGGAGTCCCCAGCAATCCTTATGCTAAGCACAGAAAACAAATCTGGTATATGACTTGTTAACATTCTGAATTGTTTCATTGCAATAACAGAGAAGATTATGTGTTTGACCCAAGCAGTTTAAAGTTCTAGGAGGTCTTAAAACAGAATGTAAACAGCTCTTTTGCAGTATCATTTGCATGTTGAAAGGTGCTATATGTGCTTTTAAAAAGAGGTAAATTAGGACATTTACATACCACTGTAATGGCCAACAGAAATATGATACCATAAGTAACCCTTAAATGAAAGTATACTAACAGTAGTCATGCAGATGCAGGATGAAACTTCTAAAGTTTAACAAAAAAAGCCCTCACTGTCGTTTTTTTTCCCCATCCCAGATTAATTTGATCACCACTTAATTTCCATTTATTTTAAATGTAGCCTTTAATCTCTTTAGGATAGGGTTTGCCTTTCTGTGTCTGGTTTGCATGGAGACTGGCATAGCTGAGGCCTTGTTTCTATCCTGAAACCTTCAGAGACTGACAAAATACAATGGGTGAAGTTAATGAAACAAATTGCAATGCCACACTTTCTCTAGATTAAAATGAACCTTCACGTGTTCAGCAAGTGGTGGAAAAGACAGAAGTAGAAAGAAACTGAATTTGAGAGAGGAGCTGATATAATTGGAGGGAACAAAATGATGAATTTGAAGGCAGGGATAACACAGAGATCTATGAAGATGTGTTAACAGCATGTTGGATGAGTAGCTGAAATAGTTGTAAGTTTGGGTTGTGTGAGTGAATGGATGTCATGCATGATGCCTGTGACAAGTAGAAATGATTTATGGGTGTATACGGGTGACAGCTGGAACACAGGAAAGATGAGGGCTGGCATCTTGACTGTTTGCTCTTGTCATGACCAAAATGTGTTACTGCATTAACTGCATAGAAAACCTTCAAGTCTGTGGATAGTTACAGCATGTGTGCGTGTTCAATAAGTGCCTTGGGTTAGAGAGTGTGGTTTAAGATGGGGCCCGGTGGTAACATCATTCTCTGGGCATCAAGTTCTGTAAAAATGCATGAAGGAGCCAGCAGTAAATGCAAGGTTGTAATGGAACAATATATGTAAGTGGAGTGTAGCCAGTGAAGCCAAAGGGCCTGATTACAGCATATCTACAAATTGCTCCCTTGAAGTTAATATAGCTACTAATAACAAGTGAACCTGTGATAGCAGTCTCCAGAATTGGCTGCATCCTGGTAATTGCCTAATAGGTGGAATTTGTGGTGTTAATATTACCCAGGCTAGCTGGCTATGTGCAAGTTCACTATGCCTGTTTGTGCTGCAGCTGGTCTTAGTATAGGCACATGAGAGCTCTACCTGAGTGTGTGGATCTATATGGAGTGTTTATAGTATCTTGATAGGTTAGTCTACATTTTTCCTAATATCTAGACTAGAGCATCGGGATTTTAGATTAGAGGTTTAGAATTTGAATTTCTGACAACCTTGCTGAAACTTTGTGACCACACATTAAAGAATTGTGGTTTGTATACATCCAGTCTTTGCTGGCTCCAGTGGAAAAAAACCCCAAGAAATAGCATACTGCAGGAAATGCCATACTTTTCTCCCCATCTCAGTCTGAATCATAGTGTCAATCACTTCCTGTGGCTGCTGTAGAGACAACAGTTTCCTGTGTCCCTGAGGAAGGTCTGAGGGTTTTACAAAAAATTCCACAAGTCAGGGTTAGAGACCAGTTCTATGCTGTAATAAATCCATCTTAGCATTTTGCAGTGTTTGCAAGGCATGACCTGCCATTGCTGTGACATTTTTCAAGGCTTTTCTTTTTTAAAAGAAAAAGTGTAACTGATGAAAGCCAATGTATGTAAGCAGTGGAGAGAAAATATAAGCAAACACACAGAGTGAAGATTGTATGCTGCAGGCTTACTGCTTCTGTAACAAGTTGGGAAAGTAATGCTCTTAAAATGATTGTTAATCACATTTAAGCTGCAGTAACATCCATACAGGTAAATTTTGCATGGGAGTATGTGTCTTGTGATGGATCTGAATTCGGCCTGGAACTGTTTATCATATACCAAAATGATGAACACTGCAGGATTACAGAAAGTGAGTTGAAGATCACCATCTATTTCCTTTCTGATAACTGTCTGCATCTGAAACGATGCCTCTTCAGATCAGAGTGGCTCAATTGGTGACTGTTGACAGAGCATGTCCACATACCTATGCTTAAATGATGTCACATTAGTGTAACCTAAGAAGCTACATTAGTTTAGAGCCTTGCAGGAGGACAGATCTTTTAATGCAAAGGCAGCTGTGTGTTAGTGTCTAAAAGGTTGTGAATTAACACTGGTTTATGTCCAGCCATTGTCCAGTTCAGGAAGACAGGACAGGCATGCAGTTGCATCCATCTCAACATATGGACTGGTTCAGAGAGCAGTAAATTCTCAATCAGGGATGGGACATACTAGTATAATGAAGAAACTTATTTTGTGGATTATTTGCTTTGTAGGACTGTGAAATCAGAATGTTTTATCAGATATTAAATGCACAAACCCCAAAATTATAGATGTGTGTGCTCCTCAGGATCAGATACCTGCTGCTATGAGTCAACACAGCAGCGATTTCATTAAAATAGGTAACAGATTTCGTACTGGAAAGTTGTTCCCAAAAGTATGAGCTCACAACCCTGTTCTGGAAATTATTCTGGGAATTATTTCTTACTTGATTCAAGAATCTATGTATAATAACTTATATGTGTAGCGTTTCCAAAGTTGAAAGGACAAGAAAATGCAGGGCTGGCATTTGAAGTAAAAGAGCCTGGTCAGGCTTCTGAGTATTTCCTAGTTTTGTGTGGTTGGGACAACTCCCTTGTCCCATATTTCCATGGATTGTGCTAACTAGTGGGTCAGTATTGCCATTATTTGAGAAGAAACTTAGGCACCAGTCTTTGTTTTATCTGTAAAACTGTTAGTCAGTCTTTTCTGCAGTATTTTCTGTGTACTCACCTGTGAATTACATGAACTTTATTAGCTTGTTTTCCATGGAAGTGCACAGCACAAGCAGGCAGCAGCATTGCTCTCTTCCCCAGAAGCATATGGCACCTATCCCTTAGGCTCAAGAGTTGGTCCACAAATGGGTCTCACTCTGCTTTGACACACAGGCTACCAAACAGGTGCAGAGCTGGAAATGCCTCATTTAGGCAGTATATTGTTGAAGGTTTTTTTGTGGTGGTTGGTTGTTTGTTGGGTGGGGGTTTTTTGTTTGGAGGGGGGTTGTGGTTTTGGTTTTGTTTTGGTGTTTGTTTTTTGTTGTTGGTTTTGGTCTGGTTTTTGTTGTTATTTAATTTTTTGTTTTTCCTTCTGATTAAAATACCTAAATGCAAATTACAAGGTGTATGGAGGTCTTTTTGTATGCTTGTGTGGAGCACAAAACAATTGGGTCTAAGCCTGGTTGTAACATTTACCTGCCAGTGCAATGCTTTTCCAGCAATACCAAAAAGCCTCTTTGTATTACATATGTATGTTGCATTTTCTCCTCCACCACATAGTATAATAGCAGGGTTGTTCCTATCCTGATTCCAGCTTGTGTCCATGCAAAAACAATCATTTCAAATTAATTGTTAATATTGCTCAAGAATCATTTGGTTTCATATAGATTGTGGACTGAAACACATGTTGCTGACATGGCTGTAATGCACTGGTGACATTATCACTGGAGCTAGCATAAATTGGGAGGCCTAAATTGAAGTATAGGTAAGCTGGCATGGTAATTAATTTACAATTTCTCACAGAAGTCTTCTGAGGAAATTGCAAAAGTCTCATCTGTCATAAATAATATGTCAAAACAACTCTTCTGTTCTTTGGCTGTGGAAACACAGTAGTGTTCCTGAGATCGCTCTACATCTGTAGACAAGTTCTGTTGACCCCAAGATTAAGAGAACTTAAAACTGCTGAGATGTAGGTTTTCCTTTACCTGTGGTCCCTGGAGGTAAGTCTCTTGGCAACTAGGGATAACAGGAATGGCAGAATACTGACCTTGATTACTTAGAGAAATTGGAATGATACGTAGCCTACTCTTATTTATGTTTTGCACTGACAGAGCTTAAGAAGATGGGACAATAGAAGAAATGAAATTGACTAGTAATCATTTGGAGCCATTGTACTTTGTGAGCTGAAGCAAGCAGCTGCCAACACATCTCTGACACTGTGTCCTTCTATTTGTCACTTATTTGTAGCCTCAGCTTTGCTGGCTGTGAAATATGGACAATAACTTTTCATTCACAAAAGTGTGATGTTGTTTAATTAGAGTGAATGCTTGAAAGCAGCTTGAGGATGAAGAGAGCCATGTTAGTGCTAAATGCTATCCTTGACAGTAACTAGATAATTAGTCTTTCAGATGCATCTAGTTATTTTATAAATTACAAGGTCATTTTTTTCCTTAAATTAAGATACTGACACAGCCTTCTTGCTAACTGGTTTTCATGACCAATTGTATTGCAGTAAAATGGCTGGTGAAGGCAAATGTTTTCCAGCTAGACATTCACCTTACATTCAACAATTCTATATGGATTGGCTACCAATCAGATCTAAGCACTGTGTTAAGATCATCAAAAAAGAACAAATTGTTTTAAGATTTTCCAAGTAGGCTTCAAAAGTGTGCATATAATTGGCAGTCCCTCTTGAAGTCACCTTCATGGTTTACCTGAAGAGGAGTAACTTCTGTCTCACAACCTTGTCTCATTGTTCATATGCCATTCATAACTGGTATGTTTTGTAACTGGATCTTCCCTTGAGTTTGCTATCTGTCCAATGTTTTGGAAGTCATAAAATGGTGACGTTGTGGAGCCTAGGATTCCACAGAAACTTGGTTCTTTCTGCCTCACTTGTGACGCAGTTTTGCAACTGCTCTAAGGGGAAGGGAGTGGCACAAATGACGGTTTATCCAAGTTTCTCGAGCCTTTCCTCCTGCTTAAAGAGGCCAAACGAGGGTATTGAAAGCTGGATCATACTGCTTACTGTGGCATCAGGTTAAGCTTGCAGTTTAAAAAAAGCCCAACAAACAAAAAAATACCACACCAACACCACAAACCCAGCTAGTACTGACGTCTGCAGTTCCCATGTGTGGGGCAAAAAGACACTCTGAGCTGGAGTCTTCCCATACAATATAATTGCATCACAATGAAGATATTCAGAGTAATATTGTTTTCTGATATAATTCCACGGAGTTTTTAAACATATTACACTGAGGATTAATTCATCTCTGTTGGTGCCTGCAACCACACATACAAAAAAGCACTAAAAACAATTGGAGAGGTCGTGGCCCATTTTTGTATGCTGATGTCTCTCTGCCTGATATGCAGGTTTCATCTCTTTATCAGATGCTCTACTCTCTGACTAAAATTAGAATAAAAACTTGCAGTTAAAAATTTTCAGTGATAGACATTTTGTTTTTTCCTTCTGCATTTTCTTTTGGTACTATTTTGTCAGAAGTCTGGTTGTTTTTCTTCTATGTCTATGTTTCTCTTTCCTTTCTGTCTTTCCACAAAGTTCCCTTTTAGAATAGAATAGAATTAACCAGGTTGGAAGAGACCTTTGAGATCAAGTCCAACCTATCATCCAACACTATCTAATCAATTAAACCATCGCACCAAGCACCCCATCCAGTCTCTTTCTAATCACCTCCAGTGATGGTGACTCCAGTACACCCTCTTAATCCTAAGACTTCATCTGATGTTCATGGTTTACCAAGTCAAGGAATGCCACCATCACAGGCAAGTACTTCAGCTCTTCTGATGTTGAAAATGTACCTGAGACTGTATGTATCCTCATCAACTCTGTTCATTTTTTACATTCTTGATAAAAATAATGAATAGTCCATAGTATTCAGTAATAATGACAACTTCATTGTTAATTGTAAAATATCATAGGTACAGGAGAGGATTTTTTGGGAAAGTAACATGCAGAGATTGCTCTCAGGCAGGCTTTTGGGGTGGAGGGTGAAAGGGGAGAGTTGTGGTGTCCATATGTCCCTACTTTGGAAGAGAATACAAATTTCTATCTATTCGTATTAAGGTCTTTCAGCTCCTTCCCCAAACTGGGGACTAGCTGAGGACTTTGCTGCCATCTTGTCAGTACCTTAGGGATATGCATGTAGCAGTTGGATCTGAGTGTTCTCATCCCACCTCGGTTTTAAAAGTGAAATTAATCTTGCAAAGTCTCTTAATTTCTCCACCATGTCCTGAACAGCTTTTCGTCTGGTACTTGGAGTTTGGGGTGGGAAATACATTCCTTCAGCTACTGAAGGGTAGCTGTGGTCTAACACTGGATTGTCACATGCCTTAATTGCATGAGCAGTTTTCTGTTTGTGCCAGTATCTAACCAGGCTTGGTTAGCTTAAAGTTGTAGAGACCTTTCTGTGCTAAAACCCTTTAAGTAAGCAATGGAGAAAATGCCATACTGCTTTCAGGACACAAGCATTTCCCTGCACATTGATAGCAAAATATGCTTGGCATGCAGTGACTTTCAGTGCTCTCTGAAATAAGAGCACTTAAAAGGCACAGTCTGGCCACGAGACTGCAGAGTTCAATCGTTAACACAGTGAAATGACAACATGAGCACTGGGTCACTGATCACTAAGATACCTGCACTTCTGACCACTCTAATTCTTTCTAGATCTTAAGCCATTTTGCTCTTTCCAATGTATCATGTTCTCTTACAGGTCTCTATTCTTGTCAGCGTCTCATGTTCTGTTTTCTTGTGGACTTTAAGTTGAAGAACCTCTTGTGCTAAGTGTGTTTCTAAACAAGCCCACCTTTTCTGACTGTCCCTCTGGATGGCATCCTGTCCTTAAGTCTTACCAACTGCACAGCTTGGTATCATCTGCAAACTTGTTGAGGGTGCACTCAGTCTCGCTGTCTATATTGTTGGTGAAGATATTGAACAACACTGGTCCCAACACAGATCCTTGAGGGACATCACTTGTCACCCGTCTCCACCTGGACATTGAGCTGGTGACCACCACCCTTTGGATGCAATCTTCCAACCAATTTCTTATCCACTGGACAGTCCACCTATTAAATCCATATCTGTCCATCTTAGAGAGAAGGATGATGCGGGAGACTGTATTAAAGCCTTTACAAAAGACATCTATTAGTTTTCCCTTGTCCACTGGTGTAGTTACACTATCACAGAGCTGTGTGCAGCCTGTGGAGTCTCACATAAGGCTGATTTCAGGACTCTGTGGAAGTGCCTCTGTCAGAAAGCTGGAATGGGGTTCTTCAAATTTTTGTAATTCTTTTCTTGATCAAATGTCTTCTAGAGCTGCAAAAGTCCAATTTTTAGATCGTTGAGGTCATCAGGAATGCTTGCATTTTTGTCCTAACAAAATCCTCTCTTTTTCTGCCTGGTTCATGTCAACTCTTAGTGTGGAATCTACTGAGGCTTTACAGTATTTTCTACAAAGTATCTTGCAGTATCTGTAGGCCAGGAGTTTCAATGCCGTAATTCAAGCATGGAACATTGTATTTTCTAGGCAAATGCTCAAAGTCACCACACCTTTTGTTTGCTTTTGTTACCAGCTGATTTCAATACTAGCCAATAAATTGTCTAGAGAAGAGAAGACTCCAGGGGGACCTTAGAGCTGCCTCCCAGTACCTGATGGGATTCTACAGGAAGGTTAGAGAGGGACTTTTCATAAGGGTGTTATGGTGGTTTTAGGCAATGCCTTTAAAGTTCAGTTACAGATTCTGAGCAGAAAAGTAGAAAAATATAAACAAATCACTGTTTGGTGTACAAAGGAAAACAAGAGATTATTCTAAACAAATTCATTAGGTAAATATCTGGAATAAGAGGAGCTGTACCATACCATTTCTTCTTCTCTTCTGATCTTGCCTGTTTTGCTTCTCTCGGGAGAGATAACGTGCTTTGGCAGACCTTGGCTAAGCCTAACCTTATGCTGCTTCTCTCTCTGCTCCTTCCTCTCTTGGGAACAGGGGTTGGGGGACAGTGGAACAACTTCCTTGGTCTCTTGACCAGAGGAGTTTGCATGTTGTTTACTAATTGTAAATATCTGTATAATATTGTAAATCCTCAATAGTTTGTAACTATTCATTGTGTTCCATTGTGGAGTGTAGATTTTGCTTGTAAATACAGCTTCATTTGCTTATAACTGAGTTGGTCTGGCAAAGTTGGGGGAAAACTTCAACCCACTACAGATGTGTAGCAACAGGACAAGAGGGTATGGTTTTAAGCTGAGGGAGAGTAGGTTTAGACTGGATCTTAGGAGGAGGTTCTTCAGTATGAGGGTGGTGAAGTTCTGGAATGGGTTGCCCAGGAATATTGTGGATGTCTCCTCCTTGGGGATGTTCAAGGCCAGGTTGGATGAGGCCTTGAGCAGTTGAGTCTAGTTGAGAGGCATCCCTGCCCATGGTGGGAAGGTTGGAGTAGATGATCTCTAAGGCCCCTTCCACCCTAAGCCATTCTGTCATTCTATGAAGTAAAAAAGTATGCCTCTCTTAAGGAAGTAAGCCTGAGTGGTGATTCTCAGTAGGTACTGCAGATTCTTAAAGAATAGTACTACTTTGCATGAAAACAGTGCAGGCTGTCTAAACACAGCTGCATTGTTTCACTGGGGAAACAGCAGTTATGTCGGATCTTGAATTACAAATGAATGATGATGCACTACTTGTATCTTTTGTCACACAAATTCTCTTATTTCTGGAGTCATCCAACCAAACCTCTTCCCCTCCCACCCTCCACGAAATTATAAAAAGAAAACCACCAGCCTTCAACAGCTGTTTCACCGTTCTTGTAAGGAAATACGTTGTTGGTGTGACTATGCTCTCTAGTTGTACTAATCTAATTCCCCATGTGCAGGCTTATCACAGAATAAGGCCAAGTCTGCAGCACCAGGGACATGCTGATGTAACTGTATGGCACTTTTTTTTTTTTCAGCAGATGGAGTTCAGCTAAAACCACCATGCTGAATAGTACACACTCCACTAGGAAAAGATACCTTTGCCAGCCTGAATTTATTTCTGGAATGGTTGGTTAGAAGTGTGGTTGTTTTTCCTTCATACACCTAGTAGGCATAGTTAAGCTGCAAAAACATTGAGGACTCATGTAAAAGTGCCTTTTTCTCAGCACAATTTATACTAGTTTGAAAAATAACATAATTTTAGCTGCTATAGAGATAGTTTATTCTGGGGTTTTTTTTGCAATATTGTAGGGTTCCTTGACTTAGGAATAAAAAGAGAGGGAAAACCGTTGGAAAAATAAATCAACTGTCTTGTGGAGTAAAGACTAAAAATGATTCAAGCCAGCAACACAGCTTCTAAGCAATCTGCCCTTCATACAAGGCTCATTCTCTGTGTTTTTGAGGCCCACAGTCTAGATAATTAATGCTGAAGCACCACTGGCCTTTTGTGTTACTTTCTCCCCCTTGTCATTGGTGACTGTGTCTGTTAGATGTTTCCTGAATGTTCCATTACCAGTTCTTGTACTTTAGTCTAGTACATGTCTGGGGGCTGTCAGTTTGTTCTGCTTTGGCATCCATTTGAATGATGAAAATGTTCTGAAATGCAACTTGAATTTCATGATGTATCCTGTCAAGTGACACATTTCTGTAGTAAATACGGTATGGTGAATCATAAAATGCAGTGTAGGGGTCTGTATCCCAAAAGAATTAACAGAGTTACTGCTCTCTCTTAATGATAATGGAGAAATTGCACTTAGGATTCTGTATAAAAGCTTAGTGTCATAGGAGAACGAACAGAAAAAGGAAGGGAAAAAAATTCCTATGCTCTTTCAGATGAAGAATCAAAGATATAACAATCAATATTGTTTGAAATCCAATAATTTGAATATAATGAATCATCACATATACCTTTGAGGAAGATGCATTTGGAAGCAACTGCTGATTTGATACATTTTTGTTATAACGTGATTGACAGAGTTACTCAATTGCCTTATGCTATTAAATTACTTTTGCTGAGGTTCTCTTGGAAAAAAAAAAAACAGTCATTTTTAGGTTAGATGTCTAAACTACTGTTGATTTCATAATTTAAAATACCTATCTAAACTTAAGAGTTATTCTGAGTAATTTTTTCCCCAAAGAGTTGACCTCATGCACAAAATTAGAAAGTTCTTAATGTCCATAAGGTAAAGATAGCAAACATTTGGCATTGGCACCCTTAGCTGTTAAGATGCTGCAATCAAATCGCAGACAGGTCAGATTCTGCTCCTTTAGGATTTGCACACCTAAATCCTTTAGGATTTCCAAACCTAAATCCAATTCATTACTACTTTTTTCAATATAAATTTTGGGGGGTTTGGCTTTTTCTTTATTAAAAGAAACACTGATAGCTCAATGGTAGCATCTTATTAAATGTTGAACAGAATGGAACTAATGAGGAAAAACCTGAACACTTGTTTTCACAACTTAAACCCAGAGATTGCATAACTGCCTAAGCAGTGCATTAGACTTTAATATTGGAGCATTTTTGGGTATTTTTAAATAATTTTTAATAATTGCACTTAAAAAAACTACTCTTCTTTGTTTGTTTCTTTTCTTGGTTTTGAGTATCTCATTCCTTGTTCTTTGCTCAGGTAAAATTCACCTTGATTTCAATGGAGTTTGCCCAGTAAAACTGTGGACAGTAAAACTGTGCCCAGTAAAACTGTGGACAGGAGCACACTGCGTTGGGTTAGGAACTGGCTGGAGGGCCGAGCCCAGAGAGTGGTGGTGAATGGTGCCACATCCAGCTGGCGGCCTGTCACTAGTGGTGTGCCCCAAGGATCAGTGCTGGGCCCCATGCTTTTCAACATCTTTATTGATGATCTGGATCAGGGCATTGAGTCCATCATCAGTAAATTTGCAGACGACACCAAGCTGGGGGCAGGAGTTGATCTGCTGGAGGGCAGAGAGGCTTTGCAGAGAGACCTCGACAGGCTGGACAGATGGGCAGAGTCCAATGGCATGAGATTTAACACATCCAAGTGCCGGGTTCTGCACATTGGCCATAACAACCCCAGGCAGCGCTACAGGCTGGGGTCAGAGTGGCTGGAGAGCGGCCAGGCAGAGAGAGACCTGGGGGTGCTGGTTGATGGGAAGCTGAACATGAGCCAGCAGTGTGCCCAGGCAGCCAAGAGGGCCAACCGCATCCTGGCCTGCATTAGGAATAGTATGGCCAGCAGGAGCAGGGAGGTCATTGTGCCCCTGTACTCTGCTTTGGTTAGGCCGCACCTTGAGTACTGTGTCCAGTTCTGGGCCCCTCAGTTTAAGAAGGACATTGAGACACTTGAACGTGTCCAGAGAAGGGCAACAAGGCTGGTGAGAGGCCTTGAGCACAAGCCCTATGAGGAGAGGCTGAGGGAGCTGGGGCTGTTTAGCCTGAGGAAGAGGAGGCTCAGGGGCGACTTCATTGCTCTCTACAACTACCTGAAGGGTGGTTGTAGCCAGGAAGGGGTTGGCCTCTTCTCCCTAGCAACCTGCACCAGAACAAGGGGACACAGTCTCAAGCTGCACCAGGGGAAGTTTAGGCTGGAGGTGAGGAGAAAGTTCTTCACCGAGAGAGTGATTCGTCATTGGAATGCACTGCCCGGGAGGTGGTGGAGTCTCCGTCCCTGGAGGCGTTCAGGAGGGGACTGGATGTGGCACTTGGTGCCATGGTCTAGTTGTGAGGTTATGGTTACAGGTTGGACTCGATGATCTTCAAGGTCTCTTCCAACCTTGGTTATTCTATTCTATTCTATTCTATTCTATTCTATTCTATTCTATTCTATTCTATTCTATTCTATTCTAACCCTTGGAGTTGTACCCAGTGTTTTTCAGCTGGCAGTGCATATTTGATAGCATGGCCCATGCTGTACTTGCAGGCACCCAACAGACTGTGCAAGTGTCTTGGGTGTGAAATATGAAAAGTGTAAGTGCTTCTGTAAGCCACTCTGTTACAACAAGGTCGCAATTTAATAGTTCAAAACACTGGTGTCTCTCTATTAGTTCACCAGGGATTCATGTATACATATACATGGATTTCTTACGTTCATGTCTCTGCGGGTCAGTGAAATTTTTGTGATTTTAAGGGTTGGGGTTTTTTTCTGTGGTACAAATTTAATATAAAAGGGATTCATTATGTTATTCTCTCAGAATAAAATCAAATTGACTGATTGATGCAAGCATGGACCAGTGGTAGACCGGATCTGAATGCATTTGCATTCAGATCGGAGGCCAGGAATTCCTTGCCACATTACTAGAGAGACTCTAGTTACAATTTGATTATAGTTTTGCTTTTTCTACACCAGTCTCAGTTTGATTGTATTTCTGAAGTCACCCAGGGTGACTCAGATCTGGTCAAGCCAAAATAAGTTCTCAAATCATTCCCAAATAATGGGGAGGGAGGAAAAGACAGACTCAGTAGAGAGAGGTAAGGAAGTAGAAACATTCATTATAGGCATAAAGCAACCACAAAACTTTGCATAGTTCAGTGGGAGAGAAGGTCCACCCAGTGAGTCAAGGATGAATACAGCTGGATTTCAGGGCTCTTCTGTTAGCAGAGCAAGTGAATGGCCAGACAAGAGGTAGAAGAGCTATGAATGGGGAGAAAAAATGGCCTGATACTTAGATGATTTGTTTTGGTTCAGTATAACACTCAGAAAAGAGCAGGTTTGAGCTGTGGCTTGGACCTGAATGTTCCTTTGAGGAGAGGAGAGAACAATTCACAAGGTAGAAGCAGGCAGCAGTCTTACAACGCTGAAGGCAGGTGTTGAGGCTGTGACACATTCTACACTGTGAGAGCACATTCCAGGCCTTCATTAGCATTTGTGTTGCCAACTGTATCAGCCTGGGTACACTTTGTAATTAATAACTGTGCTTTCTCAATAGTTCTGGGAAAATCTGTGCTACTGTTGTATACCACAGGGAGTAGTTACTGCTTCGCACAAACTGCCGTTAGCTGTGGGAAAATTTCTCTTGCAGAGAACTAGAAGGCAGGAGAACCTGGTACAGCACAGTAATGCATCAAAAGTAGTGTTTAAATATGCTTTATTTTTTAATAGTTGTGCTTCCCAGCTGTTCATGATCATAGGCAAAATACAGTGCGTGTGCTAAGTCAAGAATCAAGAAGCATTGCTATAATTCAGAGTTGGCTTTATGAGTGTGGTTACAAAATTTGGTGAAAATTTTGTATATAAAGGCAAGACCTCAGTAATGAGTTTAATTTAGAGTCAGGTATGTACTGAGGCATAATCCTTTTCTTTTAGCTCTTCTCTCCTCATTTGTAGCCCATTGCTGCTACTTCATTACTCTCCTGTTCTTTGCTAGAGCAGTAAATCTGGAGACCTAATGGTGTACAAGCCCCTTTGAGGACAGCACTGACTTTTAAAATATTCATTTCTATGCGGATCAGGGATATCCCAGTCTAGCTGTAATAAGAGGAAGAAAGGAGGAGACAAATAATCACTGAACATGACTGTTTAGGGAGCAATTTCTGTCAAACCCCCCCCCCCAATCAGCAGCAAAGGTAGCTATGAGCTGGCCTTAGACCCCCAAGCACGAGTAAGAGTGATGTGGGCTTGTTTGATAGCCATAATAGTGTAATTGCTTCTTTCTACTCCTTCATCTTCTAGCCAGCTGCTTCTGCTTCACTATGCTGAAATGCCTGTTGTTTCTTTCTGCTAACTGCTGAGTAATGTAGGGCTGCTGAAAGGTGCCAGGGTCTGCATGTCTTTGTTTATAGCCAAAGCACAGGTATATCATGAGCTTTGACAGTGCCCCTTGTTACACTGGTGAGGTACAGCCCTGACCTGCAGAGACAAATCACAAAGCAGAGCATCCTTCAGGGCAGTTCAGTTCTTGGTTATTTTTTGTCCAAATGGTGCTGGCTGTGGTAGTAAATTGCATGTTCTGGAACAGCAGTACAACTCTGCTTCCAGCCAGTGATCCAGGCAGAGATCAGTTCATACCTTTAATTATTCCAAATGAAAGACCTTTGTGCTATGAAATCGATTTGCAGCCAGTCTCCAGCCACTGGGAGTTGAACTGACTACCAAATTTATCTTGCCTAGGCTTAATGAACAGTCATCAGGTAGTAATGATCCTACTGATCTTGATTTAAGTGTAAGTTATAGCAGGGGTTGGATTCCATATCCCTAGAGTAATTTCTTGTGCCATCCAAACCTCATCAAAGTGTCTTGGTGAAAATTATTTGAGCTAACGTGTTGTACTGCATGTTGGCAAGCAGCTGAGGGAACCCATGTATCAGTTACTGTGGCTCAGTTGTAATGTGTTAACTCACAATAACTTCACTGCGTGCTTCAGACCTGTTTTATTCATACAGAGGCATAACTCTAGGCTTTTCTGTCCTTTTGCCTTTTTGCCTTCTCCTTGTCATATCAAAGGAACAAACTCGCAAGGGTATGTCCATTAACGCCACCTTCAGTGGGTAAAGTCTATTTCTTTTTAAAGACAGTTATTTAAAATTCATTACAATAGTGAAGAAAAAAATCCAATCGCACAAAAATTATATAAACTCATATCTGACCCTATGTGAAAAAGCAACTCCAGAGCTGGCTCAGCCAAGCAATGTCACATAAAGCTTTCTCTTTAATTTTTTATTTGGATCATGCCTGTATGTAGGTCACAGTGACTTAAAAGAGAAGGCACGGACCAGACAAAACCAAACCTTTCCAAACAGTACCATCGAAGGAGAAGAATGCTTTCTCAAACAGAAGACTGAAAATTAGCACTGAAAGGATTTCAGTGTTCACTGCTTTTTCACTAAGTTGTGATTCCAGCTACCAGCAACTGAGCAGAGGAAGACCTGCAGTGGTTCTGTTCTCGTTTGTCTCCTGCTTGTAAGCTACCCAATGCAGAGCAGCATGATGCTATAAAGCTGGTTCAAGACATTTTATGCTGTGATGACCCCATATAAATAAATTCTAGCTTGATCATTCTTCCTCAGGAATAAAAAAGAGAAACATCTCACTGCAGCTCCCCACACTGCTCAAAATTTGTGCTTTCCTTCAGTTTGTAATTACAGAGTCTGGGCAAAAACTACTCCTGCTGCTTCCTCTGTTGTGAACTTCACTCAGTAGCCAGCATAGTGATGCTGTGCTTCTCTGCAGGAATTACTCCTTTACACAAGGACCTGCAAAGTCCATACATGGTTTCTGAAGAAACTGCATTTTAGCTTTGAGGAGCCTGAAGAGGAGAGGGAAAGTGGATCTTCTGTCTAGCCCTCTGGTCAGCTTTTGTGCAAGGACAGGAATAGCAGCATGTGACAATAATCTCGTAAGCGTTTCTTCCAGGAGAGAGGAAGCTGGAGGCAGTGATGCAGCTGTGAAGAGCTAAAGCACAGAAAGCCTAAATGCTGCTGGCCAAAGAGCTCTTAGTAACACTTGAGTTACAAATAGTAACAGTGCAGAGAAAAAACAAATGCCAAAACCAAACAACAAACAAAAAGCCAAACAAAAGCAAAAAAAAACCCAAATCAACAAACAAAAAACAACAACAAAACCAAACAAAATAGTAATATTAATAAAAAACACCCACAAAGGTATGAATTGAGCCTTAAAGTACAAGTTACTCATAGGAAAGCTGTATCAAAATGCAGATTGTTGTTTTTGAAATCAGCATACCCTTGAAGACTGTCCCATAGTCATAAGAGATCACAGCAGAAAGTCAACAATCATAAGAGAAGGTGAGAGCTATTTTCCATATGCACTAAGCAGTACTGGACTGACAGACTGCACTCTGACATTAGGAACTATACTAGCTTAGTTCCTCTGGCTGTTGCATCATTTGTAAAGGATATTGATAGCTTCAAGAGAATAGTGTACTAGAACTGTAAAGAATTGCTGATTAATAATCACACAGGGCTGAAGAAATTTTTATTTGAGTCCTTGGAGACAGACCTTGCAGTCCAAATCAGTATCAGAACATCCTCATTGCACTTCTCTTTGCATTAGCAAGTTGGGAGGGATTTTTGTGCTAAAGCTTAATCTTGCTGTCATCCTGCCTTTGCATGCAGGTGTCATTACTATGGCTTACTCTGCATGAAGAATTCTGCATTCTAGCAAGAAGCAACATGGAAAAAAAACCACAAGCACAATGAAAACAAAAGGCAGCCCACCTTGAACCAAGGCAGCATTGTGTTGCAAGGCAGTCCTTGGTAACCTGAAGCCAGGCAGAAACCATTTGCCTTAACAGAGAGTAAAGTCAAGCCAAGATGACTGTGGCTTCTTTACAGAACCTCATCAGATGCTTCTAGCAAAAAAAAAAAAAAAGAACTCTGAAGGTGGGTGGAAGACTTTCTGCTAAACAAGTACAGTGTAGCATTTTCAATCAGTATGTTTAATAATCTGCCTGTGTCTCAACTTTGGCAAATACAACAAAAATTCCACTATCATGCAGGAAGAGCTTAAGTGTTTTGGTTTTGTTTAAATCTCCTGTCTTTTAGAACACAAGTTCCAACTAGCCTTAGAAGTAACAGAATTTGGCATCTGTGGTCCATCTGTGGCATACTTGAGCTTGAATAAACATTCAGCTAGGAAAGCGGAATGGAAGCTTTCTCACTAGATGGCAGTGTGGCTTATGGCACAGGTGTCCCTACCTGAGTGTCAGAGTCTGCTGGGAAAGGCCGGGGAGGAACTTTTACAGAAATCCAGATTGCGTTTAGAACCACTTCAGTATCCTCCGCAGGGGAGTCACAAGAGCAATCCTGAATTAATGGTGGATACAGCTGGCTTTTGAGCTTTCTGCAAATTCTGTCAAAGCATTTTTAGTCTGAAAAATCGGAATGTTGGCAAGTTGATGCCCTGTCCAGTCACTGAACTAAACAGCCACATTTCTGTCATTCTGAGAGTAAATGATCTGTGTATCTTGTCAAACTGAGCCATTAAAAAAATGTATGTTTAAGTTAAAAATGAAGTTTAAAAAATATAAACAATTGTCACTGTTTAGATATTTTTTTGTTCCCTGCTGCTTCACCATCATTTAGGAGAGAAACAGCTGTTGTTTGGTACTATGAAGTAAGGAAACTTCTAAGTGGAAGTTCAGATCTTGAAGTGTATTCCAGATTTTCCTCCTCATTCCAGAAGGAATCATTGTAGCCAGGTGGGGGTTGGTCTCTTCACCCAGGCAACCAGCACCAGAACAAGAGGACACTGTCTCAAGCTGCACCAGGGGAGGTTTAGGCTGGATGTTAGGAAATAATTCTTCACAGAAAGAGTGATTGGCCATTGGAATGGGCTGCCCAGGGAGGTGGTGGAGTCACCATCCCTGGAGGTGTTTAGGAAGAGACTGGATGGGATGCTAGGTGCCATGGTTTAGTTGATTAGATGGTGTTGGATGATAGGTTGGACTTGATGATCTCAAAGGTCTTTTCCAACCTGGTTAATTCTATTCTATTCTATTAACAGAAATGTAACTTACTCCAGTATTTAAGATAAAATCACAGCTGTTGAGAACATAATCTCATTTTCCCAATTTTACATCAGTGTCATTTGATTAATAACAGCAAATATATTGCTCACCAACTAAGGAGTAAAAACCATTGAAGAGGGACACTCCAGCCTAGATGTAATAAAAGCAGTTTATAGGACAAGTATATGCAAAGATCTGCTTGTTTTAGAGATGGCGAAGAAATGGCATGTGAGATGTATATATTTCCTCTCCTACAAGAGTCTATTTATTTCTCCTGCTAAATGATTCTAGGAAGTGCAAACAATTTCAGATTCTGGTAAAATATGCAGTGAGGTGGTACTGTGCATCATGCACATCAAAGCCTAGCTGGAGCCCCCAGATGTACTTCTATGCAAAGAAAACTGGCTTTCTTGTATTTCAAGAAAAGAAATGCATCCTTGTCTGCTTCACACATTTTCAAACTCTTTCTGTTCTTGCACAGTCAATCTACATAAACATTCTCAGTGTGGCACTAGTGTAAGAAAAAATCACTCAAATGTTAGTTTCTTATGTCTGTCTTAAAGGTTCTTTAAGACAGCATCCTTGTTTGCTTGACTTACTGGGGTAGCAAGTAGCTTATCATCACCACCAGATAGCTGTTTCATCTAACTCTTCAGGTGAGCTGCAGGAGAAGAGAATAAGAGAAAAAGCTTGAGAGAGTGAAAGAGAGGGAAGTGAGCTAGTAAACATACTTTTAAAATAGAAGAAAAAGTCAACTGCAAAACAGATGTGCCTTCAGAAAGAGAAGTATCATCTAAATTTAATGTTCCCTTCAACAGAGATTCAGGGACTGCATCTGAAAGAATCTTTTGGAATAGCAGGTTTAACTGTGCCATGGGGTTTATGTGCACAAATAAAGCAGCAGGCTTTACAAGTGCAATAGGTGGAGGTTAATGCACTTCAGGAAAATCAGTGGAAATAGAGGGCAATGTGCTGGAGAAGCCATTATATCTAAAAGATGCAGAGGTGTCTGTTGTTTTAGCAGACAGCAGTGACTCGAGATTTCTAGCTGTTAATCCCATCTCATATGACCTGGGGCAAACTACATAATCTGTATTTAAAATACAGTACTGTTGCTTTAATGGTGGAGTGTCAGGGAGCAGCAATCTGGAAAGCAGGATGCATAATAAAGTATGCTGTGTTTATTCCATGCATACTGAACTCTGTGTAACCCTTGCAGGAGAAGGAGTTCCCCTGGCAGGCCAAGTGGGGAATTTGGCCTTTCTTTAGCTCTGCAGCTTTGTGTATTTGCTTCAGTAACCATTGATGATACAGATAGAGATGTTTACATTTCAGAAGTAAAGATGCATGAAAATCAGGAAGCTGTGAAATTGCAGTATCTTAAACAAAATACTAATAATTAATGTGTTCCATGCTGCAAATAAGAAAACATTATGTTGGCATTTTAAGTAGAAACAATCTGATTCAAAATCAAAAGATGTGTTTCAATTTATTGGAATGACTTGGAAGGGTTTCTTTTGAGACACAGGAATCACTGATCTGTATTTCTCAATGGGGAATTATCTTATTGAACTGAAAGTTAACCCTTTGCCCAGCACCCACTGCTAGCCCACATCTTTTATCATATGTATCATGCAGTAAACTCTGCAGTATATTAAAGAAAATAAAGTAGAGGGAAGAGGTGAACGGAGTAGGAATGCTCTCAAGGTACAGTTATTAAAAGCCATTTGTGTGTAATGCATTACTGGATTTCAGAACTAGCATTTTAAGTGGTTTTAAAATGTGCTTGTTTTTAATAAATGTTTGCCTTTCCCCTCAGTATTAGCTGTGATTAAAATAAATACAGAAGCAGCTTAATATGTAAGACTGTTATTCCAACAAAAAAAATACAAACTTTTTAATGTAAGCTATGTATAAGTTTGCATGTCCAGCAGTGACAGGTGAATTCAGCATCTGAACTGCACGTCAGAAGTACTTTCTAAGGGGTCATGCTTGATAAAGCTAGATTGGCCATAGCCATGGAAGCAGTTAAGACTAGACATGGTGCAGGGGTTATTTGAAACCCTTACATGTCTCTCTAAATTGCCATCACTCTCTTTCAGCACTTTGATTGCTTAAAATAAAGGAAAACCAAGGAAAAGACAGAAGCTCCTAGAGTCTTTGCTCTTCCTTGAAAGAATGCTTGAAACTAATGAGTTTTCTTTTTAATAGCACAAGGTAGAGACAAGTGGTAAAAATCATGTCCCTGTGCTTCAAACTGTGGTCATTTTTTTAAATAAGTCCTTGCCAGCTGAAGAAATCTTTTGTTAAATAAATGCCACACAAAGTTCTGCAATTCCTCTGAGATTCTCAACTAACACAACAAAATACATTGTCTTGCAAGACTGAACGGCAGCCTTTTATTAAGTAGATAATGTTTATTGTTAAAAGTCTATCATTTCCTTCCTTATTATCCATAGACTACACACCACTAGTCTATGCTTAATGGGCCAATAATGTGAGAGTAATTGAAGAAGGCAAAATTAATTTGCTTATCATTTCCTTTTTTAAAAAGAACTTTGTTTTCAGTGTTCCTTATGTCTTTGTAGATGTTGAAAGAAACTCTCTTCTGTATAGTAGATAGCACTTAAAATGTATTTATTTTATAACATTATTTGTTTGGGAGAAAACAGTGCAGCTCTTAGCAGAATTCCTACAGAAAAACAAGTTAAAAGGTGGCTTTGCATATTTTTCTTTATTGACTTAAGTAAACTCAGTTAACGGCAGGCTCTGTGCAGCATTTCTCCAAGAAAGCCTAAATCCACATAATGTACAGGTCAGTTACTTTGTTGCTTAGGTGGAGCAAAGCATTCTATGATTATTACAGTGGAGTGCATGGTTCCTGCTAGAATGCAATGTAGGGTGCTGCAGAAGTGGTAAATGAGGTCAGTTCAGTGCATGTGAAGCTCCAGGACTGGTTTCAGCTAGTTGTCCAGCTGTCATGAGAGGCCTGCTGACACCAGAGTCCATGCAGAACTCATGCATTTTCTGCGGAAGCAGAGTGAGCGCTTCAAAGACTGAGTTCTGGCTTCATCCCATGTTCATCCTGCTGACTTCTAAGCCTAATTTGAATAAATTACTGTATGAATTTTGTAGGTAACTAGAGCTGTAGAGAGAAAGCTTCCGGAGCACGATACCTTTCAAATACATTGTGACTAAGAAAGAGTATGTTGGGGTTTTTTTTCTGTTGGTAGTGATGCTGGTGTGTGGTGGTGACAGCCTATTGCACTCAGTTACACTCCTTGCTATCAGTTCTAACTCACTTCAAATGCAAATATAATGCACAACCATTTTATGTTGGTACATAGCTGTTTTTCCCTCTTTGGTGATGACTGAAGATTGCTCAGAAGACCACAGCCATGTGATGGAAGTCTCCAAATTAGACTAGATTACCTTGAAGATAAACTCCCATTTGGAGCTATATTGTTCTGATGTGTCAGCAAGTACAGTCATATAGATACTATCAAGAAATAAAATCTTTACAGCATGTCACATGAACTATGTAAATAAAAGGGAGATGACTGTTGGATTTTGGCCGGAAAGTCCTAAACAGAAGTTACAGTGATTCCCATCTTCAGGTTTGTCAGTTCCTAACTTTATTAGAACTATAGTTACTTTCTATTAGGGTCTCCTAGTATAAATATATGGAAAAAAGAACTATATAGAGGTTGTATCTTTAACTCAGTTTGCTTTTACCAGAAAACTCTGCAGATAAGGTTAAATTTTTCATTTTAGTAACATTTAACAATATTGTCTGTGTTAGACTGAACCCACTGACATTCAAAATGTTCTGTAGTGACTCCTAATCAAAAGATATTTCAAAGAAATCTCTACCTTTTTTGTAAGCTGAATTGATAGTAGCCAAAATCAGTTTTACTGTGCATTTCTAGATTCCTTGAGCCAAAACTGGCCTAGCAAAAATCGTCAAGCCTTTTGTTTCAGTTGTTACTAAAACCTAAAATCAAGATAGCTTCCTGTTCCTGCTGTCAATCCCCATTACCATTGAATTGAATGGAATTGGTCATTTTTAGTGTAAGATAACCACTTAAAGGGAAGAACCCTGCAGGGGGGAAGAACAGTTAGATTCAGAAGTTGTTTCTGGTATCAATCTTGCTGTAATCCAAAACATTTTAGTATGTCTGTTACTCAGTTTAAAAGGTGAGCAGCGTACTCATGAAACTTGTTGAGCTGGAAAACATTACAGGTCCCAGCCACCTCTGTTCTGAAAAACTGGAGTAAGTGAAGAGGAATATTTGGATGAGCAGGGAGAGAAAAAAAAACCTGTCATTTCAGAAGTCTCTAGCAGAGTTTGGCCTGGCTTAGCCTTATAACCAAATATTTACCCTAGAAGAAAAGAGGATGTAACTGCTGTCTAAAGGACTTTGGGGTAAACTTGAAGAAAGTAGTGCTACTTAAGAGGCAATGCTGGCACAAGTACAAACAGGCTTAAAATAGCCATGCATTAATTTAAACTAGGAATTAAATGGAGATTTTTCATACCAGGGAGTGAACTGTCTGCTATGGTAGCAAATTGTATAGAGTGCTCTCAGTTCTGGAAGAGACTGAAATGGTAATAGGGATGTCCCTCCCAGTTCTTTGTTTTGATGCTTCAGAATCCAGGAGCGCTGATTTGACTTACTTGGGTTCTGGACTCTGAAGAGACAGTAGGAAATAAGGAGTTCAGAGAATTTGTACTGAGCCTTCAGCTTGCAGAAAATGTGTTCTGTGAACCTGAACTAGACACGAATCACTAGCTCAATTAGCATGAGCATATTTCTGCCGTTTGTCTCCAGAGCCTTGTTTACAATAATCATTTTTTGACTTCTTCATTCTTTCAATACAGATCATAAAGTGTAACTCAGACCATGATTACAGGGAGCATTTTTCAATGGCATAGCCACATTGTGCTGGTATTTTACCAGCTGCTTGTTCCCTTCTCCATGCCAATACTTGCATTATGCCAGTACAGCAGTTTGTGTGACCATGCAAAGAACTGGATCAGAGCACTGATCCAGACAAAAAGTGGCCATTTATTTTAGCTTTGGTATTTTTAATTCAGATCAGACCCTTGCTCTGGCTGCATAAACAGTTATGCCAGCACAAAGCAGGAGGTGCCTCAAGGACCCTGAGGAAGCACTTTATGTAGCATGCCTCTCCTCAGGCTGCTCTCAGGTGCTCTGTGGTTTGCACTCACCACTCGGCCAAGCAATAGGCTACCTGGTTTTGATGATGATGATTCATCTTCCTCTGTCTCTCTTCTACATCCTGTTGTAGGGCCTGACCATGCAATTGAGACAGTTCAGAGAATGAAGTCAGCTGAAAACATGAAACTACCTGAAACCAAAGTACTTCTTTTCTCTTTTTCTTTTTTTTTTCCCCCTTAGGTTTAGTTTTTTTGTCTCTCTTTGCTAAAACTGAACCTCAGCAGTCCCACTGAGGTACCACTCAGAGATCAGGAACATCTGTCAGGAGCAGCAAAACGGAACACATTTTACAGAAGCTATGCTAACTTGTAGAGCTCAAATGAATCACTTGGTTATCTTACTCTCTGGAAACTACCTCTCTGGAAATCCAAACAGAATAAAGGTTTTCCTGAGAGTGTTTTAACAGGAAATGATCAGAATTCCTTTTATGGAGTCCCCAAAATACTGGGGTTTTGGAAGATCTGTGCATTCCATTTCCATAAATGTTTCTATGTCTGAACTTCCGGTAGGATCCTTTCTTTCCTGTCTTTGTTAGGCAGATCCAGCCCATCAGAATGTCAGTGTGGGGCAAGAACAGTCTGTACGGTGTCATCTGTAAAGTCCTGTAGAGCTGGTGCATTACCATTAAATATTCGGTTTCTTTAGAAGCATTATCTTTTCAGTAGTTCAGCCACATCTTATTGGTAATTACTTTTCTATTTCTTACGGTTTTGGAACAATAATACCTAGTACTATACTAAGTGGATTCTTAATAAGGCAATATTATAATAGGACTCTCGTGGAATTACAGATTACATTACCACCACGTGAGTTCCCTCTGAATTCATTATGAATGATT
This sequence comes from Picus viridis, assembly GCA_033816785.1. NCBI lineage: Eukaryota > Metazoa > Chordata > Aves > Piciformes > Picidae > Picus > Picus viridis. The sequence continues at coordinate 11,898,278 of CM066593.1, read as the reverse complement.
ACTCTGAATACCAAAGGAATTAATAACCAGTAGCCATTTACTATGGAGGGTTGCTGAATAATTGCCAGATATAGCTATTTGAAGAATTTACAGGTTTTCCTGATCAAGCTGTATTCTGAAAGAATCATTAAGTTTAACTTTCTTTTTACTGGAGAGTGCCTACTTTTATTCTGAATCCGTACTCCTTGTTCAATTGCATTCCAGTTCTAAAAGCACTTCAAAGATAGTCACTCAGCCCGATTCATTCACTAATGGAATTATTTTCCTTATCTTCATTTTGTCTTTGAGTGTATCTTGGTTGGCTTCATGCAACACAACTGAGAGGTTAATAAACTTTAAAGCATGCTGGGAGATATTCAAGGGCAGGGTGACTTCAACATGACAAAAAGAATGCCAAAGTGTTATGACTTAGTGGCAAGTAAATTCTGAAAGTAAAGATATCCAAGGCCTTTGATTTGTTTTCTGAAAGTTCCTTCTGTTCCTACAAGCATTTGAAGACTGCTGTTTTGCATATCAGAGGTAGCTGACTTGGGAGACGGAGGGACTTAACTGCTGACTTCAGATGAGCTTTTCCTTTGGGTATAGGCTTCCACAGGAGTTTTACTTCTTTGACAGCTTACTCATACTGACTGTCTACAACAACCACACAGTTGCAACTCAAGTCATCCTGCCAAATTTAAAGAGCACTGAGCTTTTCTGCATAACTTCTCACTGTAACTACTAGTTTGATTCTGCCCATAGGCTTGATTTCATTCAAATATGAGATTTACTACTTGTTGATGTTAGATCAGTGACTCTGGTCTCAAAAGTTAGGTAAGCACAACTGTGAATGTATGGGTTTGGGGTTTTTTTCCCCACTCAGTGAGACAAACTCAGTGTAAAAAGCCCGTGCACCCTTGACCTCACAAATATGCCATTTCCTGGCATTCTGTCTGCAAACAGTGCTGCTGCATCTAAGCATGTACACCCTTATTTGTGTCTCTGGGACAGCTGAATCTACTCGGTTTCACAAACGCTGCAAACAGCATTTGCACATATGGTCAGATCTCTTAAATTGTGTTGAAGCCTTAGTTGAATTGTGTATGATTTCCACCAAATTCAGGGGAGCCAGCAGTTAGCCTTCGAGCTATATTATTTAATTAAATCTGTATGAAGCAATTTTGTGTCCTGGTGATTGCCAAGACAGCAGTACTCATGTACCGGTGTTTAAGCAAAGGCTGATACCGTGTAATGATAATATGTGATGCCATAACCAATGCTTAGGAAATCATCTTGATTTAGACTTATGCCCCAGAATGAAACATATGAAGATAATTGCTTGTATGAATTATGGAATTTTTTAATATTATGTAAACACAAACATTTACATGGTTTATTGAGCTGATTTTAAGCAGGTCAGGGCACAATTAATTTTTTTCCCCTTTTTAAACAGAGAATGAGAGGATGAGGTGACTCAGCTTAGAGGTTTAGTTGTGGCACAGGGCTCGCTGCAGTCCCTGGCATGTTCTGACTGAAGTCGGGGGTTTACATGGGTGAGGTCGGGGGCTCTGTAGGACATGCTGCCTGGCATACAGGCCCTGACAGTTGGCCACCAGATGGCAGACATAGTCTCCTATGGAATAATGATTCTCTCTCTGACCTACATAAAGGACAGCTGCATCTTTTGCCATTGAAAATTATACACATTGCCAAGTACACCAAAGATAATGACCACTTTCTGAGAGCTTTTTTTCAGCTTTTGCACCTGAAGCTTTGTATTATTTTGCCTTTCTCACTTATGATTCTCACCTTCTGCCAGGGAAATATCTTATTTTTCCACTGGTCTCTGTTATAGCTCTTAATTAGTTGGATTCGAAGTGAGTTCTGTTAAGCAGAAGTATAACATAACCAAGGTTATTGGCAGTGGTGTACAGGCTTTACATTTTGGTGTCTGGAGTGGATTAAATACACATAATGTGTTTAAAATACATATGTACATAGACACAGATAATTTTGGTTCGGTTTGGGGTTTTGTTTGCTTGTTTGTTATTTTTACTGGACAATTCTGGAGTTCTCTGCAGCATTTAGTACAATGCCCAGCACAGCAAGGATAAAGCACTGCTGTAGAAGGATGCAAAAGCCACATCACGGATGTATCATGAATATTGTTAATTCCAAGTGTAAGGTCATTAAATGGGTACTGGTTATAGCTGAAACTGAAGAGAGAGGGACTTGGATGACTAACCTGAGTAATTGTGTGAGTGGCCATAACTTCAGTAAAGTCAGAGAGCCTCCTGTATTCTTGGAATAAACATTTTGCTGACTCAATATTTGGAAATCTGCTTAATGAAATTGTTTGTTCACCAATACACTGTTGAATTTAATTACATTTTATAACAAAAAAGGCAAGTGTGGAAAGAATAAGTGAGCAGAAACATGGGTACAAATTCACAATGCATGTTTAAAGCGCCCCTGCACAGGCAGGTACAGGTGATGGCACATTTGCTCAAAACTTGTTTTAAACTGATTCTTGTCCTGAGCAGGCAGGGAGAGCTAGCACATGCATTAACACCACGTCCTTGCCTTTATTGTTTGGATGGATGTTTGTAACCTCGCTGGAACTCTCCTGTGCAGCTTAGCGTACAGCTCCTGGTGTGGTAAAGGAACTTGTACTTATTGTGTGGCAGGAGTGACCCACCTGGTCAAACAGTTATTCATTGGTAATTTACTACACACTGGCTCCATGCCCACTACATTTCCACTGCAGGCAAGTTTAAGTATTGTATAGTTGTGTAGATGTCAGCATTCTTCTATCACAAGAAAGCTATCAAGATAATTTGATCTTCATAGAGAGATAACATAGAAGCTGTGGCCTTTTTCTTATCCAGCTTGATCTATCTTCCAAGGTCCTTGTGGTGTTACTACACCAGTGGCATTGTCCTCTGCTAAGTTTTATGTGAACAGTTTATAGCTTGAGTTCCTTTACTTTCTTTCTAGAACACTCAGAGCCTAGTGCAAGACAGAGGCCTGCATTGCTCAGCTAACCTGAGAAGAGTTTCACCAGTTTCCAAAAGCACAGCTGGGGCTGGACACTGGTTACCTTTCAGAAATAACAGCCACACAGAGACGGCAAGAATCTTAACTAGAGGCTTGCTCAGTCACTTGTGATAAGCAACTGTAAAGATTCTCATGCCCCTTCAATGGAGCAAGTGTAAAACTCCCTGGGTGACTGAAAGTAAATAGTTGCTCAGGGCTGTCATTATTTGCTTCTAAGGGCTTGTTTACTAAAAGAATATTTAATGTGCCATCCTGTAGACACTGGGCTAGTGCCTGGACTTAGGATTTCTTAGCGGCTGTCTCATCCCTTCACTATTTCATAAACTCTGATAGCTCTCTTTCTCAGTACTTCAGCTTTCTCATGTATGAAATAGGCTTGATGTTACTTTCCTCTAAAAGGTATTTATGAAACTGACTGAAATCGATGGGGGTTTTGCATTTGTTAATGGCATAGAGTTCACACTGTTGTATCTTAACTGGCATCCACTTAGCTTTACCACGGCAATAAGAACTGAGGCTTCTATGTATGTGCAGCCACTTCATTGTTTTCCATGCTAATGCTGTTTTTCTTTATATAGATAGAGCCCAAGCATCTGGGTCCAGCTGATAAAGAAAGTTTCCTTTTCAATTGTCTGCTCCTGCACAATTGGTCATGGAGTTCAGCAATCCTGGGATTAAGCTGAAGGAGGTTTCATTAAAAAAAACACAAGTGTCAAATATGGTTTCAGGACAGAAGAATCTTTTTACATACACTTTTAAATGAGAAGTGCAAAGGAAACACTGGTGGTGAAGTAAATTTCTCTGTTTCTTCCCTGAGTCTTGCATATTTGTAATTGATAGAGAAACCCCCAGTTTTGTACTTCTCTCCCACACTCCTGTGTTTTGAATGCTAATCACAGGACATGGAGAATGTTCACAGAGGGAAGGTATATGGCTCTCTTCTGTTTCAAGTATGGAGACATCCTTTGACTTGCATGCAGACAGCAGATGGTATGGCTTTTGTGGCATCATGAACCCCAGCACAATATAGTCAGCCACTGCACAGCATGGTACAATTTAAAGCTGAGTAAATATGGGGAGAGTGAAGGGTTAGGGGTGGGAAGGCAGTAACTCCTAGGACATTTGTTCCATTTTGATTTTACAAAGTGACCATCATTTTGTTATGCTTCACTCTTGTTCACTTTCTGCATCTGTTCTGGAAAACTGCTTTCCTGCCAGGAACGTACACTTTAAACAAATCGTTGTAAAAGGATTGTTGTCAGCATCAAAGCCCACATCTCCGTTTGAAAGTTTTATGCTTTCTTTCAGAAGACGTAAGATTTTGAACTTACTTTCTCTCAGACTTCAGAAGAGGAAGTAGGTTTAGAGCACCCTAGAAATAATATAAATTCCCAACTAATAAACATGAGGTAGCTCTTTTCCAGTCCACAAGTACAGTCTCTCTCAAAACTGACTTGGAATTTTCTGAAGCCTTTTCTGGTCAGAAAATTCTTTTCCATTAGACTTCCCCTCCTCACTTGATTCAGACTTTTCACCCAGCAGTCACTGTTATTCTAGAATCTTTCTCATTTTTTCTCTGTAAGGAAAAGTTTTGAAAAGGCAAAAATTTTCATAAGACAGGGAATGTTTTCCTGTTCAAACCTCGTATGCCCTGTGTGTTCTGCAATTAGTTTAGAGGCTGTGTAACTTGGAGACAGCAGAGGCTTTGCAGAAAAGCAAGCAGCTTAGTAAGTGAAATAAAAAAAAATAATACAAATTAGAGAGGATTTTTTTTTTCATTGAGTTGCAACACACCTGGACAGCCAGCAGGTGACCATAGAGACAGGACCTGCAGGAGACCAGATTCACCAAGAGGCACCATTCCGTCTGAGCCCAGTAGAACAGTTTGCAAACTACACTGCATGGTTGTGTAGAATACATTCGTTTGAAAGTATACCAAGGAGAGCAGTGGTGAAATTTAGTGGACCTTTGTTTTCTATGTTTTAAATCACCCATTCTGTGTTCTTGTTCTGATCAATTTCTTTACCCTAAATAGACATCTTCTGCATTAGCATGTGGGATTAAATTAATTGTATTGAAGAAATTTAACCTGCTTTGCATACAGCAAAACTTGTTGAATACGCCTATTTATTTCTGCAGACTTTATTAAATCAGGGGAAATGGATGTTTTGATGCTTCTAAAAGCTGTTGCTTTAAATAAAATTCCAATCTATGACACTATTTTCAACATAAATCCTAGGAATCTTTTTGTTCAGATTAAAAATTGTTGGTCTGTATCCTCAGCCAGTGGAACTATGCCAAACCACAGCAGCTGGGAATTTCCTACCCTGCTATCTGTGTGTGGTAGTGGATTCATCAGGCATAGGCCATGTCCTGCATGCATTCTAAATTACCTGGTAGACTCTTTTGACTTTTAACATGTGGTTATCTCACATAAATCAGAGCTCTGCTTTTCCAAAATAAGTGTATTTGTTGAACTTTGTGCAAACACTTGCTAAGCAACACAAAGCACTCTTTGTCTCTTGATATTAAACAACGTATGGCAACATGGTGCCATGGACTAACCTAATGTACTTGATATCCAAGTGCTGTAAAATACTTCATAATTCTTTTTTCTGTGTGGAGATAAGGCAAGATATTTGCAGGTGCAGTAATTGACCCAGAATCTTGTCATTACCCATGTCCTACCAGAATTACTTAGGAATCTGTGCTGCTTGATTCCTATTTTAATATCTTAACTAATACAGGACATGTTTCCAAATACAGCAAGGCTCGGATCTTGACACACGGTTTTGAAGCCATTTTCTCCCTGTTTCATGATAATGTGTTTTACACTTACTCCATCTTGAATGCAAAATCAGTGAAATCTTGAAAGTAAAATGTGTCACTGCTTAAATATGTACTCAAATGACAACTGAGCTTTTGTCCTTGATTTCTGCTGATCTTCAGGTTATTGTCAAGGATGTATAATTGAATTATAGCTTTGGTTTCCATACAGGTCAATGGCATTCATGCCAGTGACTCGCACAGGTCATAAAATATATCTCCAAGGGGTGTGGGTATAGGTGGGCTGAACAGCTTGGGCTGGTTTATAAAAACGAGAGCCTCAAGCCATCTGCACTTATCCATTCTTTGTTCCAGCTGCTATTCTGCTCTACCAGCCACATCACCAGGGCAACATGGCATTCACAGGCAAATACGAGTTCGAAAGTGATGAGAACTATGATGAGTTTGTGAAGAAGATTGGTAAGTATGTCTTGGGGGTGTAAGTTTTAAAGGATGTAAATTGGGTCAAAGTACTTTTTTTAAAAACAAATGTTTTTTACTGAAATGTGCTGAAATTAACAGCAGCTAAGACTGGTAGAAGTGCTCTGCACTTCAGCAAGGACATTCAGATTTTGTTCTAAGAAGCACTGTCAGCCACAGGAAATAGTTCTGCTCTACAAAAGCAGTATTCTTGTTCAGTAGCAGCAGAATGAAGGGCCAAAATGCTTGCAGTATGGTGTTTGTGAAGCTCACTTTTTCTTTCCTTAGTATTCTTTGGTAGGAGTATAAATTTAGTATGGAAATGCTTGTCAAGAGCTTACACAGGAGCAGGTTTCTGTGAACACTTTCAGAAGACCCATTTCAGAGATTACCCTGTAGAAGCTCTTAGGGACATCATGATCTGTATGCATAAATTCAGTGCTTGTGATCATTCATTTAAAAAGCAACAGTATATAGGTATGTGCAGCTATAGAGCAAAGGCAGAAGTTCATACACATTAAATTCCTTGCATCTGCATATGTAGTTGAAATAGAAGGAAATATCTATATATATTTTATATCTATACATTTATTCTGTGTATTGTTTCTCAGTGAAAAGAATGCAAGATAAAAACTTACTTTAGCAAATGCATTGGTGTACCTGTTTCTTCTTTTATACCAGTAATTTAAACTTGGAACTTTGATACTGCTGTTAAAAGATAAATAAACAAATAAATAGATAGATAAATAGACAAAGTCAGATATCAGTGTCTGAGAGCAAACATACAATTGGCATGTTTCAATTTAAATACAGCTGGTAGGCTGTTAGTTTTTATAAACTGTATGTTTTGATTGATTAAGGTCTCCCCAGTGACAAGGTTGAAAAGGGAAGGAATTGCAAAATAGTCATTGAAGTGGTGCAGAATGGGAATGACTTCACCTGGACACAGCACGTCCCAGGAGGCCACACCACAACCAACTCATTCACAATCGACAAGGAAGCAGACATGGAGACAATGGGTGGTAAAAAGTTCAAGGTAAATTAATTTAGCTCTTAAGTTCTACATGGTCTTAGTTGTGTATTAGTTTGGTGTGAAAATCAAATCAGCCTCAGGGACACCTTCCTTAAGTTGTTGGGGTTTTTTATCTGTCATAGCTTAGAATCACTTTTCCTCTATTTCTTCATGCCCCTAGCAAAATGTCTAATTTTAATTTTAAAGAGAGCTAAAGCTTTGAAACTGTATGTTTTGATAAAGAATGAGGGCAGAGTGTCAAGCATCTACTGGTATCACAGCTCAAGCAAACATAATACTCATTAATACTTTAAAGAGCTGGTTGGCAGCTGTGTCATTGTCCAGCACCATACAGCAACTGCAACACACTCAGAGGGGAATGCTGTGGTCCTTAGCTCTTCCCATGCCTGTCAGCAGTGCTCACCTTTTGTAGTCACCTGTGCCTTAAACAAAAGACTATGTTAAATTAAGAAGGAAAAGACATTTGTATCCTCCTTCCTGTTGGAAGGACAGAGCAACTTGCAACTTAGCCTCCAGCGAGACAGATTACACAGCATTGATCTGCTCCTATTGTGATCAAAATCTGGATATAAGACCTGCTGTAAAATGGTTCTTTTACTTATTTTATATGTTTCTCATCTATTTAAATGGACAGCACCATTTGGGTAAAGATTCACATCACTTGTCCCCAGTGGCTTTTGTGCTGCTTGTCCACAGGTTATTAACATCTGAAAATGCTTCTCCAAAATTAACTCGCACAATCATGCCTTTTGCACTGTCGATACAAGAGAACCATAGAAAACATTGAGGGCTGAATGACAAGCATACTCTGCAGTCACACCTCTTTTAGAGCTGTGAATAAATATTGTGCAGATATGAAACTTGCATGTATTGTTAGGTGAATATTTTTCTGTTTAAACTGTGAACCAAAAGAGCTAAAGCACAAGGATATTAGTCTTGTTTATGAAGCTGCATGTGTAATACACAACATTAATCTTTTTAAAGTAAAGCATGGGGTGTACAGGTTTTTACAGTGTATCTGATAATATAAATGGCAATAATCCCAGGCAACATTAAATATTTCTGTGTTACAGGCAACAGTTAAAATGGAAGGTGGGAAACTAGTGGCTGAGTTTCCCAACTATCGTCACACTGTAGAGATTTGTGGAGGAAAGCTGGTAGAGGTGAGTTCTCAAATATCCAGGTTACTTCAAACAACCAAAAATCTTGAGTAGCAGGCTTAAAATTCTGTTTAGAAAAAAAAATCTTCAGCTAAAGTAAAGCAAGAGTATTAAATAACTTTCAGATTCACTCTAGATAATAATGTGCAGGTTTCATGCAAAAATTGAATGAACAAACTTTTCGTCATATAGTTTAAACTTTAAATGTAGATCTTGCACCTTAGACACAAACAGTCTAATAGTGGCAAGTCTGGTATGTTCAGACTGAAACATTCCCAAGCTGACATGTCTTTGACTATATTCACTGTGCCTATGTCTCAAGAATAAAAAAGAATGCATCTAAAAATTTTTACCTATTACTTAAATGTTTCTATCAAGTTGTTAAGTTTCACTGTTAGAAAACTATCTAGCCCCAGGCCCTGTTTCTTGAGTCTTACCAATGGAAAAACCAAACCAAAGCACAGGCCAGATTTCAAGTAGTATCCTACTTTATCAACAGAACAGCAACATAGCTTTGGAAGATTACTAAAACTACAATCTTTACAGTGAAAAGAACACAACAATTTCTGATTCACAAAAAATTCTCCTTTATTATAGTTGTGTTAGTCAGATAGACCTGAGTGTGTCTTCAGCAGAGACTAACCAGAAGTTATGTTATTCTGTGAACAAAGGAAGGACACTCATCCTCCTTGAAAGTAATACATGTCAATCACTGCTTTTGGAGAACAATTATCTCACTTGCCATACTCCTGATATCTTGGGAGTTGTTGGAGCCATGGTTAACACAGGATCCATTTAAGGTATCCTAAGCCACTGTTTAGAAGTTGTGCTTTTTGTGTAGGATTGTTTTTCTGCAGGTTTGTTTCTGTGCATTTCAGATTTGGCAAGGACAAGCAGTTTATTTTCTAGATACATCTTCTCCTAAAGAGTAAATGTTTTGCTTCAGCAAAGGACAGGTTGTGAGCCAGGGAGCAGGTCTTTTCATTTGTGACCCTGAAACTCTAATTATACTGTTCAATCCAATTTTTGTTTGTTTGTTCTTTATTGCAGATCTCTACATGCTCTGATGTAGTCTACAAAAGGACCAGCAAAAAAATTGCTTAAGACAGTAAAGTCAGTCTCTTCTGACTGAAAAACAATACAAATAAATAAAATATAGAGTATTGATTGACTCTTCTTCTCTCTTTGTATTATAAACATGAAGAATTGTTTTTCAGACTGTTATGTCAACATTAAAAGCTTGCCCCATTCCTAACAATCTGACAAATACTCATAAAATCAAAATGCAACAATCAGATGCAACAAAGCATGTAGTGATGCTGTCCAGTGTACAGATACACACTTGGCATAGTCAAGTGTTGTCCACCACCTACTTCCTAGAAGCTCTATTCGGTTTCTGTCTAGAGAATAGGACAATGCCCAAAATATGTATCACGCTGGAAGTCTTTTTGCCCGTTGCTGGTTGGAGAGCAGAAATTTAGGAGTTTGAAAACAAGAGAAAATTAGTTTTATCAGTCATCAGGATATATTTTCATACTGTTGCCATGGTTTTCTCATTCTTGGTATCTCCTCTTGACCAAAATTCTTAGAAGACATTTAAGGTTTTACAGATGGACTCCTGCAGGAAAAGGTATCATCCTGTTTTCTCAATGCAGTCCTGTTATTTACACAAAGTAAATGTGAAAACTTGTTTTCTTGAACACAGTATCACAGAATCATAGAATGCTAGGGGTTGGAAGGGACCTCCAGAGATCAGTCCAACCCCCTGCAAAGCAGGGCCACATAGGGCAGGTCACACAAGAACTTGTCCAGGTGGGTTTTGAAGATCTCTAGAGAAGGAAACTCCACAACCTCTGTGGGCAGCCTGCTCCAGTGTTCTGTCACCCTCACAGTCAAAAAATGTTTTTTTTTCACGTTGAGATGAAATGTCTTGTGATATGCATTTATATCCATCACCCCACGTCTTATCACAAGGTATCACTGAAGAGAGACTGGCTCCTTCCTCCTGACAGCCATCCTTCAGATATTCATAGACATTGATAAGGTCTCCTCCCCCTTCTCTTCTCCAGACTAAACAGAGTATTTGGGCCCCATGTGCTGGTATCTAGACTAATCAGAGTGGGGGAAAGCTAAATTTTATTAAGCAACACCTGTACACTTTACTGATGAGCTGATTATAGTGATCAAAGAGCACTGCATCAACTCTGAATTGCTCACTCAGTGTGTAAAACTTGCTAGAACAAAAGGATCAAACAGTGGCTTTGACAACTTTGCAAACACCAAGTTGTAGCTTCCTCCCAAGCAGGGAGAGGGGAGTAATTTCTCTTTGCTATTTAAAAGTCCAGCAAGCTGCAGCTGTAAGGTTTGGGGGTTTTTAATAAATTTGTTTTAGTCTTTAATGCCCCATCAACTTTAGTAGCCTTTTTTCCACCTGTACCCCTGCTGCAGCTTGTCAGAGCTCACCAACACAGTTTTTTAATGTCAGCTTTCTCATTTGGTTACATCTGCAGCATCAACCCATGAAGAAGTAACTAACACCATACCCCACATCATATTCTTAGCCATGTTCCACTGCATTTGCTTTTGCAGCAACCTTTCTTTCTTCAAAATCTACCAGGGAAATGTGAATGAATTGGCATGTAAGTTTTCTGATCTATGACTATGCTACAACTGACAGCATCAAACAGCACAACCACAGGGTGGGAAGGTTTTAATCCCTTTGCTTAAAAGTTTACTCAGCTTTGCATGCACCTCGGCAGCTTCCTCCACAAGTACTTGTGGCACAAAGTCTTCAGAAAAGTAACTTTATGCTGGCTCAACTCTTCTACAGTCACTTTTCCTAAGGAGGTTATGTTTTCACAAAAGAAAATAATTACAGTCCAGTAAAAAAGTATTTCTCCAGGAATTAAATGTGTGGAATTGCAACCAACATGTAAAGCATTCTGGACAGAGCTGTCAATAGAAGCAGTATTATGCCAACTCAAATTCTCATAAATCTTCCTTTCAGAGTCTGCTGTTGGACTTCATTTGCCCCAACTCCACTCATGAAATGGTGACACAAACAGAACCTGGAACTTCATGGGCAATTCCTACTTAGAAGAGACAATCATCAAAAGAAAGTTTGAATATACAACTACATATTCCTATTCAGCCTTTCAATCTCTTCAGGTAAGGTGGCACCCCCACAACACATGGGCATATGAGCTAGAACAATGCGTTCTTATATCCCCTCCTTGTCTCTGCACATTTTCTGCCTTTCTCATGCAGTGACAAAACTGATCTCCATAAGTCTCCATATTATTTAGCAAGGCCTTTCCACTGTGTTTGTCCTACCACTCCTCTGTGATACATGAGTGCTCAGATCAAGTACTTTTAAGATATGACCAAGCTATTCTTGGCTTGCTCTTAAAAGCTAAGGAGAAACCACCAAAAAATAAACCAGGGTGGGTATTTCAGCTGTGTGCTTGTGTATTGGAAACTTTCACTAGGAACTGAACAAGAATTTTCACCATGAAGCACAACGGCAGTCCCAAGCAGAACACTGCACATGACACAAACTATAAGGGTAATAAAAATACCAAAGGAAAACTGCACACGGTACTGCCACATGTTGTCTTTATGTCCTTCAGATGACAAAAAAAACCAATACACTGAAGCCTTCTGAAAATAAAGTTTAATATAAATACAAAGCCAACAGAATGGAAGATGAACTAAGTTCTTTAAACTTCTAGACTACTTTCTGAAGAGGGCTGTCTCTTCATTTACAGTTTGCATTTAAAAAAATAAAAATACAAGAAAATTCCATTATCTTGCAGAATGGAAGAAGTTTTTACCTTGATAGTAGAAGTTGTATTCTCAGAAGACAGTTACAGGAACACGCATTAGCATGCTGGTTAGTTTGTTTTTTTCCCCCTCCACCCTAAAGGACCCCTAAAAAACACCTTTCTAAAAAAAAGCCCCATAATTTAAAACAGCACTGTAACACATGACTTGAAAGAAATTGCCCCAAGTCAGTAAAAAGCATATTGCACATTACTCGTATTGCTGTCCTGAGAACCTGCAGAGAAAGGCCAAACCGAGAGCACTGCGTTCAAACAACTTGACGAGTGGTTGCATGTATCAAAATAACATTTCACAGCTGCAGAAGTCCATTTCTAGTGAATCCCTACATTAACATTAAAAAAACCAAAAGAGCCTATACAGTTTTTTGAACTGTTTTTTGAAGCCTTTGGATGTGAGACAGTAGGTGTGTGTCTCACTGCAAAGAAGCAACAGGTTCATCAGTTTCCCAGCTATGTTTTCCAACATAATCATGATAAAAGGATCATAGAATGGCTTAGGTTGGAAGGGACCTTAGAGATCATCTACTCCAACCTCCCCACCATGGGCAGGAATGCCTCTTGACTTGTCTGCTAAAGGCCTCATCTAGCCTGGCGCTGAACACCTTCAGGGAAGAGGCATCCACAACATCCCTGGGCAGCCTATTGCAGTCTCACCACCTTCATACTGAAGAACTTCTTCCTAAGATCCAGTCTGAACCTGCTTTTCCTCAGCTTAAAACCATTCCCCTTTGTCCTGTCAATAGACACCCGTTAAGAAAAGTCCCCCTCAGTCTTCCTGTAGGATCCCTTCAGGTACTGGAAGGTAGCTATAAGGTTCCCCTGGAGTCTTCTAAAAACTAAATCAGCAATCTAGCACTTCAATCAAACATTAATTTCACAGTAAAGTTAACCAGTTCCCCATCTTTGCTCCCATTAACACCAGTTCCTCTGCCCTGAACCTGAACTACTGCCACAAGTCATTCTGCCAAAAAAAGATTACCTGAAGGCAATGAACCAAGAAGTTTTCTTCAAGTAACATTAAATCCCTGATAAAGCTCATGAACAATTTAACTAACAATAATCTCCAGTCTCAAAAGCAGCAGCATGTTAAAGATCTAAGAGATGGTAAAAGTTTTGTTTTTCTTTCTAAAATACCTGAATGTAGAGTGATGTTCTCTTGAGCAGCACCACATTTAGATTCCAAGAGAACTTCAAGTAAAAAATTAATTGATAGTCTTCTGGCCTGTGGTTTTTGCTTGTTTGTTTGGATTATTTTCCTTTTATTCTAAAGTCTTATTCCTGAACTATCACTCCTGCTGAAAAAAAAAAAAAAAAAAGGGAAGTGTTCTACACATAGATTTCCACATTAATGAAGCTCACATTTAATAGGTATCAATTTCAGTGTATTTTAGTAGAAGCTTCCAGTAGTATAAACTGCTGCTGTTCCAGTGACACATCACTGGAGAGAAGACTACTCTGTTTTCCAACAGCATCCCCTAGGTACATTGCTATTTGGCTGGAGATTCAGCAAACACTCCAGCCTGGAATTACTCTTCAACACAATCTTTCAGTCAACTCTGACAAGTTGCTAATAGGACTAGAAGGAAGTAACCTCCTCAGAGCTTGTATGCAGATGCCTCTCAAAGTGACATTAAGTGAGGTATATTAATGAATTCCTATTTCTCTCATTAAGAGCCAAAAGTACAACCTTTGGCAGAAAGGCACTGAGGTTCCAGTTATCAGTGGATACAGATCAACATCCTCAGAATGAGGAAGTCATAAGGATTCTGTTCCTTTGTGATTTGTGATTTTCTTTCGGATACGCACCTTGTTATCACATGCAGAGTATCTTCAGTTTCACAGAATATACCTGGTTGGAAAAGACCTCCAAGATCAACCAGTCCAACCTTTGATGCAGCACTGAAGGGTCAACACTAAACCATGTCACTAAGCCCCAGGTCTATGTGCTGCCTGAATGTCTCCAGGGACAGTGACTCTACCACTGCCCTGGGCAGACCATTCCAATGTTTGAGAACCCTTTCAGTGAAGAAGTATTTGTAAGTATCCATCCTAAACCTCCTCTGGCATAGCTTGTAACCATTTCCTCTAGTCCTGTCACTTGTCATCAAGGAGAAGAGGCTGGCTCCCTCCTTGCTCCAACCTCCCTTCAGGTAGTTTTTCTCCTGTCAACATTTATCCATCTAAACACCCAGTTGCATATGAGTGATGACCACTGAAGAAACTGCTGCCATAAGGCGTGGAAATGCAGTGTCTGGGCTCTGTTCCTAATGCCACCTGCACAGCAATGGGGGTTTGGATGGGCAGAGCCTGGGCAGGTGGCCGAAGGCTGGCCTGAAGAGCTGTATAGGAATGCAGTGCGCTGTCAGCACTCCCAGCAGGGAGACCACTGGGCCTGTGGGCCTGTAAGGAGTCACGATACACAGAGCACAAATCTTGCACTGGTGACTGGAACTGGGAAAGTGTAGCTGAATGCTGGGCTAAAGGGTGATAACTGGATTGCTGGAAGAGAACTTGAGTAGTGACTTGATGGCTCAGATTTCCCACTGCTTCCCATTCTTGATGCTGAATTGTTGCTTGCTTTTTTATGTTACTGGCTTCTTTGTTGTCATTCTCATAATATCTGAAACAAATAAGTAAGATTTATCAAAACAGAGCTCACAGAGCTTGCATTTATCCCAAAGTTTTCACCAGTAAGACTGTTGTCAGCTTTTTGGCCTTAGCTGCGTATGACAATCCTTGGTTGCTTTCACAATTAAATGCTAATTATCCTCCTGCAATCTTCATACACTAACAACAAGTTAATGGATCATTTTGCATCACAAGTATGGTTTTGGAAGTTTAAGTACACAACACAAAACCATTTTGAAGTAGTCATTTGCAGAGCAAATTCCTATTAGATATTAGGAAGAGAGATTAAAAGTCTCTAACATTGGAGACTAATGAAGACATGAAGAATTTCTTCCTAACATCCAGTCTAAACCTCCCCTGGTGCAGCTTGAGACTGTCCTCTTGTTCTGGTGCTGGTTGCCTGGGAGAAGAGACCAGCCCCTGCCTGTCTACAACCTCCCTTTAGGTAGTTGTAGAGAGCAATAAGGTCTCCCCTGAGCCTCCTCTTCTCCAGGCTAAGCAACCCCAGCTCCCTCAGCCTCTCCTCATAGGGCTTGTGCTCCAAACCTCTCACCAGCTTTGTTACCCTTCTCTGGACACCTTCCAGCATGTCAACATCTCTCCTAAACTGCGGGGCCCAGAACTGGACACAGTACTCAAGGTGTGGCATAATGATTACTTAAGAGTATTATCATCTTTCTAAGAGCACAAGCATGTTGGTTTATTTCAGTTCTTACATGAGCATCATTTCAATGCATTGGGCAAGGTGTTCCCAGGAATAACACGTTAGCAATTCAAGCTGTGTTGTCCAGACAGGAGAGATCTGCATACAGATACGTGAGGCGCACACACAAGCTGCAGCAATCAGAGATGGGCGAAAATGGAGGAAGGCATGGTCTGCAAAAGAAAAAATACAAACAAGAATTACACTCTTACTGATCACTACAGTAACCCTGTTATGTGTATACATGACAAGACTAAGCAGGAAAAATAATAAATCCACAGCTTTGTTCCACACATCTCAGAGTATTGACTCAAGACCAGAAAGTCTCTCATAAATGGATGAAGCTTTTCTGAAGCGTTCTGTATTACTTGTGTAATTACTCTGAAGTCTTCACAGTAGTTTCTTTCATTTCAGAAAATACAATGAAATAGACTAGGCTGAAATTTGTAGACTGGTCTCAACTGAACTGAAGTTAGGTATTGACAATCTCACACACATAATAGTGCTGAATCTGGCCTATGAGGTCTCATGAACTGAAGTTAGGTATTGACAATCTCACACACATAATAGTGCTGAATCTGGCCTATGAGGATGCTGCAATTTACAGTATTGCAAACACCTGCCCATATAAGAGGCAGTGAAGAAAACAATTAAAAGCCCCATCACTCTTAATATATCTTGCAGGACAGGACCCTCTAAAAACTACCATTTAAAACAATAAAACTACACACTGAATTGCACAGTGTCTTAACGGTCACAAATCCAGTAGCACAAACTACTACCAATCTCAGCAATTAGTATTCTAAGCTGAAGAAGAAAAAAAATTATGTCAGCTAGAGATTTCTGAAAAGAGACAAGAGGTTTATGCACAAGGTAGGGACCTTGTACCATTTGCCACCTGAAATAACTGCAAAGAGAAACCATTCCGCACAGGTAATTTTGTACAATCTCTATCATGACAGGTTTTAAAGCCCTTACCTCTTTCAGCTTTTTGCCTTTTGCCAAATGGTAGATCATTCTAGCATAAACTAACACTCTTACCTTGCACTGAGAAATCAAGGAAATAATATGCATATTTCTGCAGAAAATCCTTGATTTTGGTCAGTGAGGTGATCGGCCAGCCATTGTGAAGGTCATTCTCACCAATGGACACATAGAGGTAGTAGTCGATGTAGTGTGCTGGTGTTGGTAGACACAGATTCCAGTTGAAGTTTTCCAAAAGCAGCATCTCCATTCTAAGCAAATCCTTCTTGTTCAGTACCACATTCATGTTGTACATGTATGCCAGGTTATTTAAGTACTCCAACTTTGGAACTTTATCTTCTTTTTCTTCAAATTTACCTGCCAGAAGACATGGCTTTCAGATTAGATTTGTCATTGAGTGTCCAAAATTCCCACAAAGAACACTCCCCAAACCAGTTGCAGTGATAAAAAGTGCTTTTTAAAAAGGGACAGGAAAGTCCAGTGACACAGGTGGGAAAGAAGCCAACAGATTGGATAACACATTCCTATACCCTTCCTAGGATTTTGTTTGGTTTTAATTGTTTTGATAGTATTGATGCAAAATTGAGGCTATAATCTTTTTAGGGTTACAGATAGTTTTTCTGACAATAACTGGAAGCGGTTTGCTGAAGGGCGTTCAGTCAAGTGTGAACAAAGAAAGCAGTATGGGGAAGCAGCAAAGGAAGATCTAATACTGAGGAAAAACCTTATTTGGGTATGGAAGCTAGATGCAGATGCTACAAAAAGGAAGACATTAAAAACCCTTGGGCAACACCACCTTTGCCCTTGCTGCTTCAGAATTTCTCTTTGTTCCTTCCTGTCTTGCAGGGCCTCGTTAGCCAAGGTCACTGAAAGGCTATGAGGAGTACACTGTAACCAAGTGATTAACATGATTAATTCCTCCAGGGTTAGGAGAGGAATTTTCAGAGTCGAGGTAGCTGAGGGAAGCTGAGCCTTTGTCTGAGTTGTATTTACCAGCCTACTGAAACAGCAGTAGTCCCTAGAATGACTCAGTTTTCACCAGTAGCTACAAATTACGGTTGTTTAGTATAGAAAAACAGGATCTCACTGTATTCACACTTCTTTCATAAAAAGCTTTCAATGTCAGATTTGAGGATTAGAGCTATCAGTAATAAAGCTTTTCTGCAAAATTAAGAAATCAATTAAATCATCTTAAATTCACACTGTGGGTTAACCAAGCAAAATATGACCTCTCACCTACTCCTTGTTCAAGAGCTAGCAACAATCACCAATAATACACTTCCACTACAGCTGAAAGAATATCCTTGTTGCAAAATCCAAACACATAGCTACTTCAAGTACTCTGTAGTAATTTTTCCTCTTTGTTCTTGAGGGCATATACTCCACAATTGATTCTTGCTTTAGTTGTCCACACAGAGCATTTGACAAGGTATGAGCATGTCATATGGTTTCAGAGTATTCTCCTCAAATATAAAAACAATTACAATAACTATTGCACTAGAAAAGTATTTTAAAAGGAAGTAAGAACTTGCTATCCATTCAGGACAGCAATTCCATCCAAAGTTTCTCCAGTGTATTAAAAACCTGACAATCTTCTGAACTGTTAGCAGCTTAAGTGTCTTTTTAACACATTTTAAAACGCATTTTCCATTTTTGAACCTGTTTGGGTATCACAGAAATGAAACATGTAGTGTAGTGGCCACCCCACCACAAAAGAGTGTAACAATAACAATGGAAAACAAAATTCATCCGTCACATGAGTTCCATCACATTAGATTCTGTTTTTACTCTCTACAGTTTCAGAAGTACCAGTGTCTTACAACACAGCCTGAAGAGCACTTTTGCTGCAATCCTCTGCTACAAAACTAAGCAACTTCCTACAGTACTATGCTCTGCAGGAAGTTCCAATTACTGCATTTGCAGTACCAGGCAAGCAGTTAGTTTTATTTTCTTTACCACAATGAGAACTTAGAGGGGATGTTTCTGACTTACTCAGTCTTTTACTACAAAACACAAAACCACCATACACAGTCTAAGTATTTCTACATGTTGCTACATGTTGCTAGGAAAGCTGCCTTTATAGCAATAGGTTTTTTCCCCTTCATGTAAGGAATTCATGCCAGGTCAGAATGTATACATGCTATTTCCTTGCTCTGATCTTAGTTTTAGAAAGATCCTCACATTTGTTAGCTCACTAGACTCAGGCTTGCTCTTTCAAGCAAATTTTATGCTCTTTTAAACAGGCAGAAGTTGCAAAATGTTTCCCTCTAGTGTTATCACAGGGCAGTTTGTGAACTTCCTTTTGCTTAACAATTGCATACAGGGCACCTAAAGTTGCATTTTACTTCAGCCATTTACAGAAGAGAAATCTTGAAAGCAATATGCATCATCAGGGGCCTGCAAGAAAGCCTGGAAGGGACTTTTGCAAGGGCTTGTAGTGCAAGTCTCTCCCTGGAGATGTTTAAGGCCATGCTGGATGGGGCCTATGAGCAACCGTGTCTAGTGGAAGGTGTCCCCACCCATAGTGGGGATGTTGGAACTAGATGATCTTTAAGGTCCCTTCCAACCTAAGCCATTCTATGAATCAACACATCTACTAAGTACCTTGAGAATCAAGTTCTCCTTTGGCCCCTGCATAAGAAACCTCTGATTTGTAAGGGACTGATTATGTCCAGTGATCACAACAGGGGCACAGATTGTCCAGGGACAGACCTCTGGGAGAGGCTGCACAGATCTTCTCTACTACCAACTCTTCCTTGGAACTAACCTTTCCCAGTCTTGCCACTTCCTTCCCACCTTATCACCCCCTGATCTTCTTTGTCCCCATCCGCTGACCCAGTTTCTGCTGCCAAAACTTTTTCTGCACATTAACACCAGCATATAATGTGTGGTTCAAGCTATGCAGCTAAGCAGTTTATTAGCAGAATTTATGATTCTATGATTATCAGACTGCTTTATGCCTTCACTCAGACTTCATTAGGCCTTACCCCAAGTAGGTGGAAGCTGTTAACGTGGAAAACAGCACACGATACACGAGGAAAACAACCATCTGCTCAGAAAAAAAAAAGGCGGGGGGGAGGGAAAGAAGCCTTAATAGACAGTGGCCAACTTACTTGCTAGGAGAAAGCAGGCAAATGAAATGATGTGCAGTTGCTTGACAGTGATATCATAACGATCCATAAAGAGATCCAACAAATAGATGGCAAGATGCCGGGCTGTAGGGCAGAGACTGCAATGGTTGCTGAGGACAGTCAAGAGATCAATGAAGTATCTGCGCATCCCAATCTGTGGTGAATGAGCCTTATAACCAGGCAACTTAAGTTCCTATGGGGGGAAATAAAAGGAGGAAAGAGAAGTACTGAAACAAACACCATTTCAGTGCCTGAATCCCAAAGCGACTCCACCACCTGCTACGGCAAATGCTTATTAGCTACAGCACTATGATTGACACAGAAGTCAGGGCTGGATTACTGCATGTTTTGACAGTCAGTCAGCTTCCAATGCTTCAGCCTTCCACACACTTTTCCTCACAAGTGTTAAACACACGGTCAAACATTGTAAATTACCATTTAAGATCAGAACAACTTGTTGCTTTCTACAGAACACCAAAATCTTGGCTATGCAAGTTGCTCATGAATGACTCCTCTTTAATTGTGTTCACCCAAATGGGATTGTTAAGGAAGGTTTTAATAGTTTCACAGGCAAGAAATGTTTCTGTGATATTGGCTCTTCCTAAGTTGCCCAAATGACTACATCCTGTGCCAAAAGATGTGTAGGTCTTTAGAATAATTAACATATACCTAACATTTAAAAGAATTCACATGATGCATGGCTGCAGCAAGAAACAAGAGTAGGTATTAACAAGAGAAAAATTCACCATGGGGAAATTAAGACTTGTCTAATATAGCAACTGCCATTATTTTCTGTAGTAACTTATTCCAGCAATATAAAAGCTACTTATTGAACTGCTAGACTATATTTCACATGTAATGTACAAATTTTCATTTTAAAGGCAGAATTATTTAAGTTTGGGGTTTTTTTTGGTGTATCTATACTAGATCTTCACCTGCAAGGCTTTTTAGACACAAGTTTGTGGCCACTACACAAATAATAGGTTAAGGGAAGGACTGAAGATCCTTGGTAATTCACACAACAAGCTAATGCCACTTAGAAGCTGACCTTTTCTCCCTTCAGATACAGTCACATACTGTCATAGATGGAGTTATGCAGTCACCATGGCCAGACTTGTATTAAAATGTGCTGAATACATGTTGATAGACATGGATTAAAACTCACCATTTCAGCAATCAGTCAAGGTAATACATTGTAAGGTTTGGGTTACATCTATTGGAAAATAAACTAGTAGTAGTACAGTGCTGCAAGACAGACATGTTTTATAGTGGCATAGGAAGCATTACATAGTAATTAATTCTACTAAATAAACAATGAACGTTTTTATTAAACATTCAGAGGAAGTATCTGCCTTGGCTACCCCATTTACAGAAGCTAGAGGCACCGCACTGCGCAGCCAGCCCAGTGGCTGCCCACACACCTTTCATGCCCTGGAAGGAGACATTCCATGAGGAAGTTCAACTTACCAGGAAAAAATAGGTATACAATCAGGCTCAGAGGGAAACAGGTAACTGGAAGGCAGGGAAGCTCCAGAGGAGAGGCAGCTTACAAAGAGGGCAAGCTGAGCCCTGTTCTGGATGATTGCTTCCCAGGCCTTTTTACAGAAAGTCAGTGAAAAAACACATTCCAGACTGAACAGACCCATGCTGTGGACAGGCAAACAGCCCTTTGAAACCTGGGACAGCTTTCACTGGGGGATTATAAAGAAACTGCCCACCAGTAACAATTTATAAAGCAGGGAGAGAATGGAACATATTCCCCCTATTGTTTTGTACCCAGAAAACCTCCATAAATTTGATTTTTATTTTTTCAGTTGCCTTACATACAGAGCTTTCAGTCCATCAGCAGAACTGACATACACAGGTTCAGGGCAGGAATTCATAGCAAATCCATAACATGAGTGTTCTGGCAAGATGGTTTCAAGCTCAGTGCTTATATCAGTTGAAATAACTGCTTTTTAAAAATGTAACTGTACAAAGCCCAAGCTGTCATTAGATCAGGTGGCAATTCTACCTCTGAAACATTTTGTTCTAGATGACTGGTAGGAGCTTCATTTTTTATTTTCTGACATCTCCTTCCTGTTTTGACAGCTAAGCCTCCCAGCAAATTACACTATACACTGAGGTCAGCATACATCTTTAATGTGAAATTTGCTTTTTAGACCATAACAGCAAGTACAAGAAATAAAACAGTAACTCCAGTTATGTGTGTAGTCAAAAAATGACATATCCCAATGTTACAGTTCAGTGGGTGAGCATTACAGGCTCAGAATGAAAGCAGAGAGCCTGAAATTTGCATCCAAACCTCGGATGCTCAAAGGCCAGAACTACCCCTACACAGCCCAGTGTGCTAGAAAATGCAAATATCAAAGCCCTCAATCTAAGCCAATGTGATTATTCTGCTACCGGTTTAAGACAGTAACACAGAGGTAAAACATCTGCTTTTTCCATATTTTTTAATTGGTTACTAGTAAAGGGCATTTTCATTTTGTTCACCCAAAAAAAACCCACATGGGCTTTCCTATAAGGAGACTTGACAGCACAGGCAAGGTTCAAGTTCAGGATTAACGGTAAGAGGAACAGAGCCACGTGCTGTGGTTTCTTAGAAGATCGAGTTCCTAAGTATGAATCGATCCAGGGTGATTATCTGTGTAGAGGCAAGAACCTTGCCCTGCACCACATGTCAAGAAATAGCTAATAAGCAGTTCAGTAGGGTTGCTTTCACACTGACAGATCAGTCTGAAATTATTTGCTTTAAAAGGAAAGGGAGTGGTACATAGTTTAAAAATGCAAGAGCTGAATAGGAGGCTAACAGTTATCAACAGGGCTGTATGCTCGTCTTTCCATCAACAGCAGCACCACCACCCGTCCCTCCCGGGTTGTTTAACCGATGAATTTGTGCTATGAATAAAGTTTTGTAGAAGTTAAATTTAAAAATACTCATTTGAATGCAAAAAATGGCTTTGCTGCTGTGGGGACAGTGATGCAGGACCAGCAAATACAAAAAAACCCTCCAAAACTGTAAAAAAAAACCCCAAAAAAACCCAAAACAAACCCACACACAAGGAAAAAAAAAACAGCTTTGGGGGAGCAATAATTTTAATTGCTTACTTTATCTTTTCTTTCTCCAGTAAAGTGGCAGAGGAGAAACTGGGAGTCCTGTTGTCTGCTGGAATTGCCTTTTCATATGCTGCTTCTGCTTATCTTTGACCTGTTTGTCTGGATCTACTTCAACAGCTTTGCTTCGGGCTACTGAGCAACTGCCACATTGAAATGCTAAAAGCAGTAGCACATAAGAGGCTCACAGGTGCCTTGGAAATTACTTCAGGAGTTTTGCTCAACATATTGATCAGAAAGCCATCCCAGTTGAGGCCTCCAGAAAGTCAGAGTGCAGCATTTAAGGGATCACGACTTAATCTCAACATCTCAAAAGTAAGGCTCGGACTGTGAATCAGTGTTAAGGATGAAGACAATTTTTAGGCTGCCACCTCTTACCATCTTTAAGACCTTCCCTCGCAGAGGAAGGGAATCGGTGTAAACATTTTAAGCAGTATTAAAGACGACAGATCTTCCTCAGCAAACACATCTAAAAGACAGCCATGATCCAGACATTAGACATTCATTCACTGCAGACAGCTCATCACCCCTAACCTGACCACTTCGGTTGGCACCGTGCATTACCAGAGCTCAGGAGATATGATTTTGTCTAGTTTGCATGCTTTTGTAACCGGGCTGAGCAAACACTTCAGAATGTCTACCCAAAGGAGACACTCGGCAACAAGGCTAAAGCTTTGAGCAAACACAGGAGGGTTTGGCTTTCATTGGCCATTTGAACTAAATAAGGTGATTTGGATCTGGAGGTAACTTGACAGGAGCACATCCTCCAGTTCCCTTGAAGCTGCAGCTGGTATAGTCCAGGCTCCCCAACACATACCTGCAGCAGAGTACCACAGAGATGGTTTGAGGTTCAACATGGCAGGAAATTCCACAAACACATTTTTAATGTCAAATTTCTTTGCAGTAAAACTGTTCTCCCACTGATATAGAGCCACTAATGAACTGACAAGCAGGCAGGAGGAAAAAAAAATAAAGTTAGCAGTACAAAAGTTAGCAAGTGATGTGACATTATGATAATAAGTCACAGTAATAATGATCAGTTCTCAGAACAAATGTGGAATTCATCAAGATATTTTAGAACAACTTGCAGCCTTTTTGACAAGGAAAATGAAGCTCTAACAAATATGCCTCAGGTTCTGAAGTTCAGGGAGGTAACTGAAGCTAGTTTTCTGCAGTGTGAGACCACTTGGACTTACAACAAACATGTAGCATCTCCTGACTCCTTGTACAGCTCCTGTGTCCCTTACTGCCTTCCTCACCCTCTCAGCAACAGGTGGCTCAGCTGCTACACAGACATCCCCAGAGAGATGCATCCTCCATAAAGAGTCAGGTAAATTACCTTCTCATTTCTGGAGCAAAATGAAGCACCTACACCAGAGCTACTCAATAACAGTAAGGCCCATTCATCTAGAAATTGCTGTTATAATACTCTACACAGACATTCATTTACTACTATGACCTTCATAACTCTCTCATACCTCTCTCATTATTCTTTTTTAATCTTATTATCTACTTCTGTTTCTGAATGTGAAAACAGAATCCAACATATGACACCTACTATCTCACATGTTCACTACCCATCTTAACCCAAAACCCAGGCGTGGGGGTGGGGGAAAAAAGATTATAGCTAATGAAAAAGTAGCCAGTGAAGTATAACTTGAGTTTCAACAAGTTCCCAAAGGTCACTAAATATTTAAGTCAGAAAACCATGGTGACTTTGGCAATCGTTTAGCTCTCTATGTTGCACATTGTGGAAAAATAGCACGTACGTGACCTTCAGCATATTCTGAAGAACTCCTATAGTAAGGACAGCAGATACTGCAAAGTTGTTGGCATTAGAACAGGAAAGAGAGATGCCTGCAGATGAAAAATAAAGGGAAAGCTTATCTAGCAGGCTATTAACACTGGTTCTTTGAAAGAGACAAACTCCTTCCTGTGTTGTGTTCTACCCAAACAGTTTTCCAGCTGTTGAAGAAAGATGCCAGATTATCCCTTTGATACAATTATTGCACCACGCAAGAGAAAACACTGAAAGCAAACTCCTCTGTGTTATTTTATACAGGCAAGAAGATAGCATACAAAGCCAAATTTAGGAGCTTGAAAATTCAGAGCACTCTGCATGCTGCTTTGCAGTAAACTAGATAGCATGCTACCAGCTTAGTTCCACCACTGATGTCATGATGATACTCTCTCACATAGACTCTATCCTGCCTATGCACTGGCTGCAGCACTTGACCTTCCAGCAATGGAATCACTCATGAAACTTGCTGGTAAGTGTTTCTATGCAGCTGAATGCAGTTTAATTAATCACTCAGGTTGGTGTATTTGTGAACAGTCTCATAGACTACAGCTGATGCATTTAGCTTTTTCTGATCTTCAGGCTGGCCACAAACTCAAAGGGCAAAGATAATTGAAAGGGCAGTGCTTTTTGGGTACGGCCAGCAGGGTAAGGTTCCTCACAGAGCAGAAAGACGGTGGACGTCTGAAACACCCACACAGAAAGAGACCAATGATTACACCTGTTAGAAGATCCAGGAATAAGGGACAATCTAGGATTCACTGCACTCCTCTTTTTAGCCCCAACATAACCATAGCTCTGAGTCCTGAAATTTACAGTGCTTCCTATTATTGATGCAATCTTCAGCTGTTTTAGACAAGACTTAAATCAGGTTTTAAGAGAAGCGCCAGTCTTGCACAGTGCCTGGATTCAGTAGGTAGAAGTCAGAGACAAGCATGACAGAACCATGATTCTAAAAGGATGTCTGACATTTTCTCATTATTTCCAGCAAAAATTTAAAATCCAGAGATTTTCTGGTAAGGAAGGACACCTGGGCAATATAGCCTTTATTTTTCCCTTCATTCAACAGTGACCAATCAGGCAGATAAAGCAACAGCTTAAACATTCATTACATTGCCTAGATCAGTGCTGCCAGGAGCTACACTTACTGACTTATGACACTTTCCATTGATGCATGAATGAAACACCATAAATTAAGATTTTTCTTCTCTGCTACCACTGTTCCCGCACACTCAAAAGGAGAAGCAAATTCAGTTGCATCTCCCACAAAGGACCAGAACTTTGACCACATAAAACAGAACCTCAAATTCCAACCTGCTCAATGGCTTTGGCTTACACTGGGTTGTTTCACTTACTCTTTCAACATTCAAGTTCCACACACCCCCTCCCCCCACCCTTTACCTAGAGAACATTCTGTTCTCTTCCTGTATCTTCCCTACCCCCCACTTCAAAATACCTATGAGTAGAACACAAACTCCATTCCTTGAGCTGAGCTTAGAGTAGACATGCAAATTACACTTCAGGTGTACTACAGAGATGCCACACAAAAATCCTGTGGCAGACCACAACAGTATTTCAACTGCATGTAAAAGCTTTTTGTGCTTGAATTCATGCCACCTTTCAGCACCCTCACAACAGTCCCAGGCACTGGAAATCTGCAGGAAAGTTGAGCTTGTATTGTGCTTGAGAATCCTTTACTTCATATGTTCCACAGTGGTATTTTATCAAGCATTTAATTAAGTCCTCCTTAAATACTTCAAAGTACTCAGAAGTTCAGCAACTAATCTGAGAAGGATTAGAGAAAGAGGTGTGAAAATTGAAATTCCAAGTCGAAGGAAAAAAGAAGAGAGATCATGACTAACCACATACTTTATGAGGACACCTGTTCCTTTCAGCTTCATGCACATGCTGCCACCTATATCACCAGCAAATTACAGCTACCAAGCAGTAATGCTATTATTGCCAATTTACAAAAGCCGGGGGCTTTGTGTGAATTTTCTGTTAAGTGAACAGATTATGCTTTTGTTGCTGAGCTGCCAGTCTTTAACCAACCCCCAATATTAATAAACCTCCATGGCTGTTACACCTACTTCCTTTAGTTTCTTTTTAGAGCCGATTCAAACTGGAAAGGTGCATCAGAATGAAAGGTTCATGTATTATCCTATTAAGAGAGCATGAAACCTTTTGCACATTCACAGGTATCCAGGACCCCTGAGGTTCTCATCTAGATTTTGTTTTAAAAAGAAAACCCAGAAGCAGCACCTCTACAACAACCCAGTACCTTCCCTCTGTTGAGAGTGTAACTGTCTAGTCTGCACCAGTGTGCATTTCAGACTGTCAAGCAGATCTCAATATAAACTTACTGCTTAATTAATTAAGGACATTAGGGATGACCAGTTTAGGAAGACAACAAAAACAACAAACAAACAAGGACAATAGTGGATTTGCAGGCTAAAAGATAAAATAGTACCTGCTGCATCAAGACTTCCATACTACCACAGGTCAAGTAAACCAGATGCTTTGGCACAACTGCAGAAAATACAGGGGCATATGCTGGGTACAGGGAGAAGAATGAGAGGTTGTGTTTTACCAGAGTTTTACTGAACAAAATTAATAACAGAATCCTGCTTCTAACAGGATGGTTTAAAACTGCAAGAAATGCATTTATGGTGACAGTAGCCAAAGGCCAGTGAAGAAGAGGACTCTGCACAATCCATCCTGTATGGGTTACACTCCTGCTTCAGAGAATGCAGTCCAAACTGACACCATGGATGAAAGCAAGGCAAACGCTGCTTGTCTGAATAGAATGAAATACATCATGGTGGTTGGTAAACAGCATTTTGTCATCAAGATCTTTAAATGAAGAGGAAGTGGGAGACAGGTATGGAGAAGCATTCACCTAAAGGAAATCACTCGGACATTTTTACCGCTTAACAGCAAAGGACTGTTTGCTTTCAGGAGAAACGGAATCAGCTCTCCTCACCTGGCTTAACGTAACTGCAGAGGGTAATTTGGACTGCCTTTAAAAAGATCATGTTACAATTATTAACCTTTTACATTCACAAGCAACAAGGCCTGTAAAATTTGGCCCTGCTCTGAGAAGCTATGCAAGAGATAAATAAAAAGGGAAATACAGGCAGATGTAGTAATTCTCATTAATCACAGGAAATTAACATGGCCTGGAAGGAAACAGCCCAACATAAAAACGGAGGAGGAACAGCAAACAGGACATCACTTATTCCTGGGACACACAGACTGCCTTCTAAAGAAATGTATTTCCTCAACTTTAAATAACAAAAAAGACCAACACTGACTTCTTACGCAGCTTTCCCCACTTGCAGAGTATTCAGGGCTACTGAAGCAGACAAAAGAGTTTTGTGCAGATGCTGTTGGTAGTCCCACGTCCATTCACAGAAACATCTTGATGTCTGACACGGAAGTCAGCTGCCGGACACAACCAGTACCTTGTCATTATCATAACGTAGGGCCACAGCTGAGGTAGCAGAAAATATCAATGCACACACAGGGAGCACCTTTTTTGGCTTGGTGTATGTTTGACTCTTCTAGTACAAACCAACACAGTAGGCTCCAATTCTTTTTCCTGCCTGGCTTAGTTTTGCTACAGGTTTAATGTTCTGGTGTAATGCAGAGGAATGCTTAAGCTTTGCATTTAAAGTTTAAGGGTGCGTGTAGCACTTTTGGAATGTAAGTATTTTGCTCCACTAGGTCAGCATGCTCAATAACTAACAACACAGTACAATACCACTAAGCTGAACACTACATCCCAATAATCACAGCACAGATACTTAATTCATGAGACAATTCAGAGGCTATTAATTTCCTCCACAATGAGCTAGAGGCTTTGGGAAGTCACAAAGCCTCACAGCATCTTTCAGCCCGCTCTGCATTAGAGGACAGGTACACCACAGGCATTCAGCATCTGCTCTCATGCAGAACATACCCATCAGATACAGCACACAACATCTGTCACAAAGGACTCCAACTTTCAATGAGGTTAAGAACTCTCAAATCCACTTAAGTGGATGGCATAGCATTTTTTCCAGGGATGGCATAGCACTTTTTCCCAGAAAGTAGGCTGAAAAATGAAATTGTTGATTAAAAAGTAGTGGATACACTAAAAGGAAAAAAAAACTTTTAAAATTAATTTAATACTTTTAATACTCAAACAGTTGGATTCTCCCAGTTATTCCTCCCCCAACTGTAGGGCCCAGTAGGACCGATCTTAGCTGGAGGCCATGGGAATAAACCAACTCCCTCGCAGAGTCCTGATAGCAATTAACTCACCTGACAATTTATTGCTAAATGCTTGTAAAGAAAGCAAAGGGAACAGAATGTTCAAAGCACTAACCCTGCCAGCCACGACTTCAGTAACGGACAGGCTGTGCCAAGCACAGGCAGGCAATGTTTGCTGAGGGCTCTCTCTCATGTTACCCAACTAACTGCGTTTAAAGCTCCTCCAAAGTTGGGAGCCTGCCTAAGGAAATGTGAAAAGTAAACGGACAGCCTTAGTTCTACCTGCTCTCCACACAACTACACTGGTTCATCAAACCGCAACCGGGCTAGTTTCCTTACTGCAGGGCATTTACCGGTGTTCTCATCCCTGTGCAAACGAAGTACTAACTCCTAGAAAGGTAATTGCGAGCCATGTCTGTACATCTTTCAGCTCCTCTACAGCCCCAGGGAATAGGCTCCCACCTGTTACTCAAATTTGAGTTGGAAAAGCAAAAAATTTATTTCTCCCGATCCTAAAACACGCTGATTTTTTGGGGTCAACATCAGCACCCCTCCGCACTTAATGCGACATCAACAGCCCAGCTAACTTAAAGGCACGAAAAAGCTGCAGGCAAGTATCTTTAGGTAACAGCTCTCACGGGTTTGGGTTTGAACAAGTCTGGGTCAAAACGCTGAGTCGAGGGAAGCGCTCTGTGCAAACCTGCTCCTTCGGGACCTGCCGAAGGCGAGTTTCCAGCGCCTGGAATCCTGTGCCGGGCTGCAGCAGCCCTTCCCCGGGGGCTGGGCGCTGCTGCAGGGGAGAAAAGCGCAAAGGGACAGTAAGGAGGAGGAGGGAAAGGAACAAAGTAGGACCCAACCTTCGTCCTCAAGGTCTGATGGATGTCTGCTGCCAGCTCCCCTTTCCACCACTGCTCCTCCATCCTTTTTCTTCCCATCCAGACAAAGGTCTGGAAGAGAGACGGGGCCGCTCTGCTGGGAGGGAGAACACACCGGACAAGTCGCCCGAAGCTCTGCGGCTGTTTCCGCCGGCTCTCCCGGCGGCACTGACTGCCGCCCCGGCCCCCGCGCCCCGCTAAGTGCCGCCAATAACCGTATCGTATCGATCTATTGACTACCTGCACCCGGCTCTATCGGCGCTGCCAATGCCCTCGTCGTGGGCCGCCCCCGCCCCGGGAGCAGCGCTCAGCGGGGCCCCGCAGCCCCCACGGCCACGGCCTGGCCGGGAGCCATCGCCAGGCGCTTTGTGCCGGCGGAAGCGCTGCCGCGGCGCGACAACCCCGCAGGGCCGCCCCAGCAGAGCCCCGGAGTCGGCGGAAAGGGAGGGGAAGGGTGAGCTGCTGCTGCTGCTGCCACTGCCCCCCACTGCCCCTCCGCCGGTGCTGGCCTTGGGTCACTTGGCGTTAATGAACTGCTGCCGTCCCCTCCTGCACATCTGTGTCCACTCCTGCACCTCCGTGCGCCTGCACTCCATCAGCCGTAGCACCTGTGCAGCTAACGCTGGCCCCGCGGGGAGGCGAAGGGAGCCCCCTCCCAGCAGCTCCCAAGCAGGGGGTCGTGAGGGTAGAACAGCCCCCGGAGGCGGCTGGCCTGCATCTACCTCGTGTAGTTGTCTTCCTAGCTGGACTGGAAAACATAGTGCAAGCAAAATAGACTTTCTCAGTGTGTGATTACAAGTATGAGACACGTTATGTTTAGCTGCCAGGAACCTGTAGATAGAAGTGCTTGCTTATGTCTGCAGGAGCACAGCTCCCTTTTGGGCCACATGTCAAGGTTTCCCTCTTGTAGTGCCAGAAAGCAACTCTGTCCTGTGCAGACACTGAGCTAGGACTGAAAAGAGGATGTGCTTCTCCCCATTCTCCTTCAGACATAATCCATATCTCATGTCTTTGGAACAGGTCTCATCCTTGTTACACAGCAGTGCACAGCACTAGCAATAGCAGAGCCCTGGTGTGCTGCCGCAGTACTTGGGTATTTGTGGTTTACCATCAGCTCAATCTGGCTAAAGCTTCAAGACTATGTCTCAGTCACTGCTTTGTCTTGGGAAGCCAAGGCCCTCATCCTTTCTGAGTTACATGCCCCAAAGGCCCAAGAAACTGTGAGGCTACATAGGCCTTTATTTCCAGGACTCCAAGGACCGTGTTTATAGTCCAGTGTGTATTTCAGCAGATTGAACTGAAATCTTTCAACGAGTCTTTCTCACCACTCTCCTTCAGCAACTCCAGAAGCCAAAATAATAAAAAAATGACCACACCACCTGTTTTACACCCAAATCTCTCTGCTGATCCATTAAAGATGAAACATTTTCATGACACAATTCACCAGGCCTAGCAGTGGCTTTCCTATTTAAAGAACTACATTTCAGAAGTAGGTGTTTTCTTAAAACAAAGAATCACCAGTCGTTCTGCACTTGAATGTGCCCAAGACCCTCATGAAACATTTGTTCCTCAGTTGATTTCCTAAAGGAAAGGAACAACACAAATCTGCTTCACTCAAAATAATGTGTTTTGATTTTAGTGTTCCTGTGAAAGTATTTTTTGTGATCAAAGAAAGTTGTTGACCAAATCTTCTGGGGAAAACATACCCCAGTTGTTTATAGTCTCTGTTTGCTGGCTTGTCCCCTGCTATAAAAGAGAAGCAGTGAAGTTAAGTGGCAACAGCTATTAAGCCTACAGATAAAAGCTGCCACCAAGTGTCCATCAGAAATAATGTCCCCTGTTTTCTTTTAAGTACATCCTGATATCCCTTAAACAAAGTACTTTGGTGCCTTAAATTAAGGCAGGGGAAAAAAAACCTGTCTTAAAAGGAAGCATGTTTTGTTGAATTAACAGCTAGAGCATTTTTTACAAGTGGCCTGTCCATGGTTCGTAAAACAATATGTTAATTTTCTCTAACAGTTTTTTATATACAGCTATTATCCAAATTTTTATGGTGTAAAAGAAGCCAATAGTATTAATTGAAATAAATTTTCAATAACAGAAACATGATATGAACTTTCAAAAACTCGTGTTCATAGCACCTGTTGATTTAAAACACTTGTATTTTTAACAGCTGAATTATCTTTTAAATAGCCATGTGAAATAGAAACTTGTTCCATATAACGCTGCAACCATTGCAGCCAAACCATTTTATTTTTCCCAAATATGGTCTGTGTTTCACTTGTTCCATTTGAAACTAAATTAGGCATGGTGTATCAGAAGTTTCCTTCAGAACTGCATTGATATTAAAAATGGAAACAAATAATGAAATAATGAATAAGGTTCTCCTTTATGTAGCATGGCTGTTAGGGGGACCCAAATAGTCTGCCCTGTTGATTAAAAAAAACCCAACAACCAATAGCATCTTTGATGTCATAAAATATTCACAGCAACAAAGAGAGCAGTAATTCTGGACTTGATAAGAGCTCAGACATAGCCTTGAACCTTGGAATCACTTTGTTTTGAAGGAGGAAGTGCCAGCAAGGCCATGCACATAAAACAGGGAATCCAGTACTGTTCCTTCTGATAGCCAAACGAACAATACAGAGACATGGTCATTAACTCATTGATACTGTGAAAACTGACTGCAGCTGCAGTGTATCTTTTTACAACCAAATGGGATCCTGTGAATCTTTATCAGGTTCTGATATCATGGGACATTATATTGGGTAAAAATATAGTTTGGGCTAAAATACAGGCTTTAGCTGCAACAGAACTGTTGATTTAATTTTCAAATGCTTAAAAAAAAAACCCAAACCAAAACCAACCAACCAGCCAAACCCCCACAACAAAACCAAACAAGCACAACAACAAACCAGACAGAGAAAGAGAAAAGTAAACTCTCATGGAGATTCCCAAAGTAGTTTTGCATAGAGTTTCTGTGCGCTTTGGGAAGTTCTGTGTTACTCACTAGTAAGTCCTGGTTCGGTAAAGCACAGGTGCAGGGTCAGTAACAAGCTGAGTTTGTAAGTCAATGAAATTGTTAATGTTGTAGCATTTTCCTCTCAAAAAACAGTTTAGCAAAGCAAGTTAACATCTTTACCAATAGTGCTACCGTTCTGATTGTTGGGGCAATAAAATTGCTTTTAGGTGACCAATAACTGAGGACACCAGCCACAAAGACACCAAGAAATGGTGCAGGCAACCTGTATTTTACCTGCCAGCATGAAGGGCAGGCTCTCAGATGTGGGGGAGCAGATCTCTGCAAATGGCAGAGATAAGGGTAGGGTGAGAGCAGGGCTACCGCTTTCCATAGTCATGGGTTTGGAGAGCTGTAACCTGCTTTCACCTGCTGTCGGTAGAAGCAAGCTATGAATGCTTTATATATATATATATATAAATGTCTTTAATTTTTTTTTTTTTTTTTTTAAGATGCTACAGGATTTGGACTGTCCTTAGGAACTGTAATTACTAAGTCTGGCTGGTAGGAAGGGCTTAACCCCAGTGAGCTGCTGTTGGGTATGTATCCATGCCAGGCTAAGACTGTGACACTGCAGGGAAAGGACAATATTACAGACAGTGTTTAGGCAAAATATTTTGCCCTTCTATGTAGCTTGAAGATCCAGTTTTATTTAAAGGCTTTTGAACGGTAACAGTTCCTAGCTTTGTGCTGATGCTGAGCAGCTTGAGTCAGGGTGCCTTGTCTTGGGGCACTGGGAGCCCCCACGGGAAGCTTGTGAGCTGCTTGCTGCCCAACAGCCTGAAATAGCCAAGCTTGGTGCCTGATAACTGGCATGAACCACAAGCCAGTCTCCCTTTCTCCCCCTCGTCCCTGTCCCCCCGACTTTCTCCTTTAAGCACACCACCCTGTCTTCCTCACTCATTTCCTCATTCTTTCTCTCAGGCAGTGGTTTATGTGGAATCTCCATGAACATACCCTTCCTTGTAGAGGTCTTTCACTTCTCAACGTGCCTGTCAAGCACCCAGAGGACACAGCCTGTTCTGCACACAGTCACTAGGGAATGACAGGGCCGTTGTGGGGGTAATAGCAGTGCTGGAGTGGAGCATGTGAAACTGAGGGTCATGGGCTTGTGCTGTCCTCATTTAACTTTGCTGCTTCTGCAGATGGAACTGGCTTGTTCCATGTGCAGAGGCAGCCCTTGGCAATGCTAAAACATGGTGCAAGAGGCAGCTCTGACACTTCAGGTGAAGGAGAATGCTGCAGCATAACAGCTCTTGTGCCGGAGTGGCAGATGTGGATGGCCTCCTGTTCAGCCAGGATGTTCCTCCTTCCTGCCTGATGGCATGTACCCATGTGCTCACCCCGCTACCACCATTCTCACTCTTCTCCCACCCTGCCAGAGGTGAAGGCAGCTGCCTGGGCTTGGGTGAGCAGCCTGCATGGAGTGGTGCTCTCTTGAGAGAGCTTGGCTGTGAAAACCAGAGCTTTACTTGGTGGTTTTCCAGAAACTTTTTGTCTTTGGAGTAGAGAGACTTTATGTAAATCTTAATTTCAGTTTAAAAACAAAGAGCTGTTTGGCTGGAGGACAATAACAGCACAAACCAAAATGCAGCCCAAAGATGCAAAAGTAAGCCAGAATGTTAATTTAAATTCTCCAAAGTCTGAGCCAGTCATTTGGAGTTAGGTGGGGAAGGGTTTTGTCCCCTTTTAATATTTCAGTAACTTGCCCTGTAGTGACCCAGGCATACTTGTTCCTTACCAGCTGCCTATAACACCTCCCTCTCCTCCTGGGTGAGGCAGGAACAGGGAGAGCCCTCAGCTGCTTGAGATGGTTCTCCCTGCAGGATTGGGCTGAGTGGAGACATTTTGTTCAGCATGCAAGTAGCTCTTAAAGCACCATAAGAGGAAATATATCTTTTTCAGAGGAAATTGTCTAAGAGGAGTCCAGATCTACCACTTCAAATGCTCCTGCCTCTTTCACAGAGATATGATACATGCTGTCTTTAAATGACTTCACAGTGATGAGAGGTTAAACAATCTGGAGAAGCTGCTCCTCTCTCTCTTGCCTGCTATATTTTGTTAGTTTGGGTTTTCTGTTTCTTGGAGTCTTTGATGGCAACAGATGCCTAGGGGTTTGAGCTGTGCAGGATAGAGGGCAGCACGGTGACCTGGGGTAGTTCCTGAGACTGGACAGAGCCAGGTGGAGCCAGAAGTCCTGTGCTGCTCCTGCGGGACGGACTTTGCAGTTCCAAAATGAAAGCAAGCACTACACACTGCGCACTCGGTGGGGGGCAGTGGTTCTCATTATAATTTGTATTTTGATATTGCAGACTTAAAAGGCTCATTTGCAGGTTTTCTTTTTCACTAGAATCAAAAGGATGCTTTGCCAGACAGTTAATAACTTCCCTTGCTTCTCATCTGGGAAAACCAGCTCATGTTCCTCTGAGAGGGTTGATACTGGGACAAAATGCTCCCTGCTGGGGTCTTTTCTAGAGATAACAAAGGAAGACTGAGCTGATCTCATTGCTCACTGCTTTTTCCCCTTCACCCTCCTTAGGCTTTTCCCCTCTGATGCTCTCCTAGCTCTGGTGCCAAGTGGGTTTATCTCGTAAAATCACTGGAGAACTGACTTAACCACAAGTGGAAGCCAAACAATAGAAAAAAACCCACCCCCAAAATACCCACTTTTGGGGATGGGTAAAACACTAAATCAGGGGGAAAGAACTGAGGAGGCAGCCAAGGCTTGTCTTTTGACAGCAGTGGCTGTGAGCACTAAAGGGTTAATTAAAGCTCTGCTATATCATTTTCCTTTTGGGTGCAGTACAGCTGGATGGTGTTGTGGAGAGGCAACATCCTTCCATGTGTCCCTCCACCTCCCTTGAGCTGCTTCTAACATGTACAGTTGCTGGGAGACCTGTGTTTTGGCAGAGAGCTGCGTGTAACTCAGCCCAAAAGGGGTTGTTTTCTCCTCTGGACTCCTGGGAGTGCAGGGCTGGGCACTGAGGAATAAATGCAGTTCTTGATCTGCTGCTGCCTTGGGAAGCTGCCTGCAAATGAACCCCAAGAGACCATAAATGCTTTGGAAAAAGAAATATATTGTCTGAGCAACCATTGCCAGGGATAGGACACTGGCCATCTGGCTGAGCTGCTTCAGGGGAGTGGACAGATCCTGTTCTTTCACCTTGCAGGTTTTCTTGCACAGAGAGCAGAAAACTATGCACATTCCCCAGCTGACTGGGCTGGGAGGTGGGGGGCAATACTCCTGTTGCACAAAATCCATCAACTGAACCCAACAGTGGATGTGGAATCTGTGTCACAGTTTTGGAATTACCTTCTGGGAATCCACTTTTATAAATACCAAGACTGTTCCAGCAAGGCTATTTTGGTTTATAAAATGTATTTGAAAAGATTTGTGTAAGATACAACACAGTTACTGTAGGTCATGAAAATAGTGCAAATATTTTGACTTGTAAAAGTAAGATTAGGAAAAAATATGTTAAAATCTTTGCTCTTAAGGGATAGCCCTCCAATGACTCGATATGGTGATTAGAGGAGGTGGAAGTTCATGAGAGTTTTCACCAAGTGATAAAGGAGATGAGAAATATGACTGGAAACCAAGAAGATGCATCTGATAGCAAAAAAAAAGAGACTCCTTCAATCTGGCTATGGAAAGAGAGACCTCTTTGTTATAGGAGCGTTGGACACCCTGGAGCAAGGCAGCCAGACTAAGTGGCTTTATAGCAGGATAGCTCTTTGCCCTGGTAATAGCAAATCATTTTGAAGCATGTCTCTGTATTAGTTACTACAGAGGGGGAAAAATTGATAAGCTTAGTTTAACAAAAAGTTCAGGTTTTGACTTCTCCATAGTTTTTGTTTGTTTGGTTGGTTGTTGTGGTTTTTTTATTTTTACCCCCCACACACTATGGTTTAGAGCCCAAACATTGATTTTTGGGACATCTGTAATATTTGGCATACAACATCAAAAAAGCAAAGCAGCGGCAAGATGTGGTCTAGCTTAGCATTAAGCCCTTGAGAAGGATCCCTGTAGCACCACAAGTATCTATGTCCAGCAAAAGCTGCCAGGAATAAAGGAAGTGGGTTATTAATGATTCTGTTCCAAGAGTGAAGAGTGGTTCTGTCTTTGACACTTGGGTCTTAATTGTGATGTTCCTCCTCCACTGTGGCTCAGAGGCCCACTTGCATTTTGCTTGCACAGTCCAGTTTAGGCTCTGGTCACAGCCTGTCAATGCTTGTCTGAAACCAGATGCAGGACCCCAGCGCTGGTATAATGAGGCTGCAATCTGAGAAATGCCAGTGGTGCTCAGTGCAACAGCTCATGTCCTATGAAGAGCCTTATCTTCAGCCTTAAAGATGAAATCTCTCTTTTGTGTCATTTCCCATTTAGACCAGATGCCTTTGCTTATTAGAGGTGCTTTGATGAGGCTGAGAGCTGCTTGCTCTTTTGG
Organism: Picus viridis; assembly: GCA_033816785.1. Classification (NCBI taxonomy): domain Eukaryota; kingdom Metazoa; phylum Chordata; class Aves; order Piciformes; family Picidae; genus Picus; species Picus viridis. The sequence goes on along the minus strand of CM066593.1, from coordinate 11,861,004 downwards.
AACTTCAGCTAAAAACTTCCTGACTGTTGAGTAGTTGGTAAAGTGCAGCTCTGTATGAACAAGAATTATTGCTGTTACAGGGTGTAGAGGGAGGAGGCATGGTGATACTTTGTCCAGCATCAGAGGCACTTCTGAGCTCAGCTTTCAGGAAATGGTTGTGGGCTTCCATGCTTTATAATAATCAAAGCAATCCGCACCAATATTTGAGTTACATGTCCACGGTGTGTTGGAATCATCATGGAAAACATAATGAGTGGCTTTGAGATGTATTGATTCATGAGGCTGCTTAAGGGTGAGCCCTACTGGTCCTGACACTTGATGACATAAGTAAATATCCAACGCAGGCTGTTAGCCACAAAGATGTGGAATTGTATGATAATCTTGCACATATCCATGTACAGGCCATACTTTGCTGGAGTGTGGTCTCATGTATTTCCTTGGGTTAGTTTCTCATCCTATATTTCATTGAGATAATCTTGATCAGGATATATCAGGAAGCCAGTAAATAAGCTGTCTGTCCAGTAAGGATCATAAAAAGCCCATTTTGTTCTGAGTAAAAGATCTGCAGCCATACTTCATCCTCCTGCTTCAGAGAAAGGATGGTTGATCCAGAGGCAACATCATGGTTCCCTGTGTTGGCATCAAAGGTCTTGATCCGGTACTGCCCATTGTGAACCAAGCCAATGGCCAAATGTTTGTTGGCCAAAGTGATATCATAAGTGAAGTAGTAAATACCTGGGATGCTGCATATAAATTTCCCACTGGAAGCATTGTAATGTCCTCCCTCATTCATCAGGATCCTGTCAAATTTGATGGGCAGCCTTTCCCTTGGGTAGCTCTTTGAGACTGCCACAGAGAAGGCGGATTTGGCTTTGTTGGCATTACAGGTGCAGGGTCCTGGCATCCCAGTCTCGCCCTTGTTCCCTTTGGGCCCTTTCTTTCCTGGTGCCCCGTTTTTTCCAGGATTACCCTTCAAACCCTTGGGTCCTCGTGGGCCTGCTTTGCCAATAGCTCCTGCTTTCCCCTTTGGTCCTGGCTTGCCGGGGTTTCCTGTTCTGCCTTGTGGACCTAGAAGACAAATAACCTTGTAAATTCTTCAGTGAGAGAGATGATCTGGCAGGTGGAAAGGGGTTGTATGGTTGCAGCAGTATAATTTGCATTTAAGAGGAAAATTTTGCTGGTGAGATTTCCAGTGAATTACCACCTGGGGCTGGACATCTGTCAAAACTGACTAACCATGTTAGATAGGTAGTTGGCGTGATAACAATGAGACTCAGGAGCAGGACAATCTGTCCCTTTTAGGGACCAAAAAGCTGGTTCAATTATCTGGCTCACTTGAGGAAAAGGAGTAATTAATTAAAGAGCTAACCAGGAACAAGCTTTACATTTTGTGTGTTTTTTGAAGTGGGACAGGTTTGTGAAGCTTTTGGAACCCAGCTTTGAGCAGATGGAGTACTTCCCCCCCCCCTTTTTTTTTTTTTTAATTAAACGTGAAACTGTTGCTCAAAAAAGGTAAAATATTGAAATGTCAAAAAGCTGAGCCTCACTGGGAATGAACCAGTCATGAACCAGAAAATAGTTGGTGCAGAGACTTTCTTGAGGTGGCAGACAATTTGGGCTGTCACACTGATGCTGAAACCTGTGATTAGTGCTGATTGTGGTAGTGTCCAATACACAACAGGTTCATGGGGATTCATGCCCTGTCTCTTGAACTGCTCTAGCAAGACTTGATTTAAATGCAGCTGTGGGTGGAAAACTGTTCTCTGAATTCCCTGTTTTGTGGATGGGAAAAGAGAAGATGGGGCTTTGGTGCGCTGGCATTGTGCTGGATCAGGAGTGCACTCTAGTGTGGCAATGGGAAATCACCATTTCCTCTCTATCACTGGTCCTGGTGCTCAGGATTAAAGAAGGGCTGTTGTTTGCTTTGATTTAGACAGAACATATCCTGTCACCCAACTAGAGAGCTCTGATGAGCACCTGACTGTTTCCCTTGATAGCAGGAGTCAAAGACCATCACTTTATCTCATCTGGAGAGAATATATGGGAACTGGGAAAATCTCACTTGGCAACAAAAGGAAGCCAATAGGAACTGCAAACAGCATTAAGATGCTGTAAGCAAATAAAGTGAATCTGAACCCCTCTGGCAAGAGCTGACAAATGTGAGATGTTAGAGCGGGGAGAGTGGAAAGCTCTAGAAGGTTCCTATGAGATGTCTGTCCTGAGGCTCAGATTTGGGGTGGCAGGTTGCTGTTAACTGAGCTGTTGCACTGTAGCTTTTACATTTTACCCCTGTTCTGCCAAGAAGCACTTTTCTCTTACCTTCATCTCCGTGCTCGCCTTTATCCCCATCCTTGCCATCCTTGCCATCTTTTCCTGGGAAGCCCATCCTACCGACTGTCCCCGGAGTCCCAGGTGCACCAGGGGGCCCAGGCGGCCCAGGGGGTCCTGGCAAGCTGCATGCCAGCTGGGGACCTTCCTGAAGCTCTCCCTTGGCAAAGCCCCCCAGGATGTGGTTTGCCACACAGGGCACGGTCCAGAGGAGGAGGACAGCAGAGATCATGGCACAGCCTGTAAAAATGAGATGGGATATGGCTGTCGTGTGTGGAAGCCAGCGTGTGTGAGTACAGCAGTGTCCCCTTCACTGCAATGGTGGTGTTGTAGAGACTTGCACAGAAATGGGAGGTAACTGGGCAGGGGTTTTGGCAGGATGGAGGAGATGTTTGTTTTGGTGTGCTATGAATTCAAGGATTTGGCTCATGGAGTTTTGTTTATCTGAGCAATATTTTTTTTTAAAAAATTGTTCTTCTCCAAGTCTATCTGTGGCCATCCCATGTTTTGCTCCCTGCACCACCTATTCCCTAAAACACCAGGAGCCATGGCAGGGGCTACACAAAGCAGCTGCTCAAGGCTTCTGGAGTGGAGGAAAGAGAAAGAGTTTTGGTGTAAACTTCTCCAGTAAGACATATGCTGCAGCTAGGTCATGAAGGTTTCTTACCCTATTGTGCGATCCAGGGCTGAATTTAGGAGACAGGCATGCAGAGGCTTTGGGCTAAGGCAGTGCTACCTGTGTTTTGCCTGACTGGATAAATGGAGCCTCTTGTCAAGCTGCGAATGTCCCGTGCCTCATACAGTTGAGCTGCACAGCACTGCACAACCTGAACAAGCCTAGGAAGGGATGAAAGGCATCCCCTGGACCAATTCCTTTCTTCAGCTGGAGCAGCTGAAATAACCCCTAGAGAAATGAAATATGAAGCCTAAAACTACCCTGTATAAATCCTATGGGTAGCTCACTGGTGCTCAGTAGTAATTTGATTAGGAGAGATCAAGCTAAAGTCAAAGAATTATTTTTTTTAAACTATTTTAATTTTCTGAAAGGAATTAACCATGTATCACTTTGACAGCTGCTACCCTCAGGCTGAGAGAGGCACACTTGTATCTGATGGAAAAGAATCCTACAAAATTTAGCCTTTTCCTCTGATGGTAAGGACTTAAATATTTTACAAGCCTCATCTGTTTGCATGGGCTTTCTTATTTCATCCTGAAGTTCTGCTAAAGAAGTACAGAACGTACATGAGGGTTGGAAAGCAAACCACCTTTCACATACGACTTCAAGATTTGGTGCTGAAGCAAAGTTCACAGAATGCCAAGTTGGAAGGTCCAACCTTTATAGGTGACAGTGTAGTTGAAATGAGATGGCCCAGCACCCTATCAAGCTGAGTCTTAAAAGTGACCAGTGTAGGGGAATCCAGTATTTCCCTTGGGAGATGATTCCAATGTCTAACTGTTTTCATGGGGGAAAATTTTCTTCTGGATTCCTATTGGCATCTCCTCAGGAGTAATTTATACCAATTACCCCTTGTCTTTTCCTGTGACTCCTTGTAAAAAAGGAGTCTCCATCGTCATGGTGGCCACCCTTTATGTACTGGTATGTGGTAATAAGGTCTCCCCTAAGCCTTGTCTTCTCAAGTCTGAACAAACCCAGCTTTCTCATCCTTTCTCATATGGCAGGTCTTCCAGTCCTCTGATTATTTGTAGTAAAACACAGATGCACTAGAAGATGAACTAGGATAGCCCAGACCTTTTAGTCTGTCAGTGGCCTTTCGGTCAGGCGAAGGTCTGCTTGGCATTAAGTTAAATGCTAGGAGGCTTTAGCGTCTCCCTGGTATAGTTATGTTTAACTCTTGCACTGGAAATAAGATCTTAAAGTATTGTATACACTTCATGTTGGCCTTAGCACTCTCATCCTGGTTTTGGCTCTTGAAGGGGTGGAAATGCATATTACATGCTCCAAATCCAGCCAGAAATATGCTACATATTAATGCTGTGTGGGAGCCCCCCAGTTCTGTGATACGTATAATTAAGAACATGCAGAGGAGTGGGAAATGCAAAACAGATCCCCAGGCTGGATTTGGCTGCTGAGATGTTTTGTTCTTCTGCTGTCTTTTGCTTTTCTTATGCCCAAGCTTACTTACTGGTGAAAAGTGTCTGTTCAGTGGCTTTGTGAGACGGAAATCACCAACCAGTATTAATGTGGACTGCTGAGTAAAGGCTTCTCAGTTCATGGAAAGGGAAACAAAATGTTAACATGCCTGTGTAGTGGGAAAATCCCACGGAAAGCTACATCCATGCTTCCCACTAACTACCTCATATGGGGCAGAAGAGAAGCAGGAGACGTCTGGAGGTGGATGATGCTAATAAGACGTGGCAGGGGGAAAATGTCACTGTGGAGCATAACCTGGAAAAAAAGATGGGACTGCTTCATGTAGAGAAGAAATTGGGAAGAAGGAGCTCAGGGCAGGAGGGAAGCACTCTCTCATAGAGGTTCTTACCATACTGTGTTCAGTTCTGGGGCCCTCAGCATAAAAAAGACATGGACCTGTTGGAGAGGGTCCAGAGGAGGCAATGAAGATAACTGAGGGGCTGCAGTACCTCCCCTGTGAAGACAGGCTGAGGAAATTGGGATTGTTCAGCCTGGAGAAGAGAAGGGTCCAGGGAGATATTTCCATACTTAAAGGAGGCCTACAGGAAAGAAGGGGTAGGACATTTTGTCAGAGAGTGCGGTGGAAGGATGAGGGGTGATGATTTTAAATTGAAAGAGGGTAGATTTAGGTTAAATATAAAGAAGAAATTATTTATTATGTGGTTGGCGAGGCAAACGAATAGGTTGCACAGAGAAGTTGTGGATGCCCTCTCCCTGGACGGGTTCAAGGCCAGGTTGGATGGGGCTTTAAGCAACCTTGTCTAGTGGAAAGTGTCCCCGCGCATGGCAGGAGAGTGGAACAAGATAATCTTTACGGTGCCTTCCAATCCAAACCATTCTGTGATTCTATTCTATGACAAGAACTTCTATTACCTTTAGACAACCCATGTAGTTGACCTGATGGGTTAAAAAGTGGCAAGCCCAAAACAGCCTGAGTCTGTGAGGCTAACAGTAGTGGTACATGGATAGAAAGAGAATATTTGACTACCTGGAGCTGTGCTCTGGTGCAGCTCCTGAGTCAGTGTTAATTAGTAGCCCCACAAGAACATTTCATCCCACATCACAGCAGTGCGTGTGGGATGCAAAGCACAGTCACATTCACAAGAGGATCTATAAATAACCTCTTAAAGAAACCTCTCTGAATGAAAAAAAAAACCTCATGCTGTTCCACCTTAAAAGGAAAATTGCTCCTTGGTGTAGAGCATATGATGAGCTCCATAGAGCAAATTGGAAACAGATCAGCATCTTTCCTTTCCACAGCACTAGTGGCAGACCTGGCACTGGAGGCCATGCAACATTGTTTCAGCTGAGGTCTTACTTTTCTAATGACATTTTAATTAATGTCTTTGTTAATAGGGTTTTGGAAGCTTTTGGCCTATGGTCAATACCCGATGTGTGAGAGAGTGCAATGTGACCAGTGGCTTACTGATTGCTGGAGGACTGCTCAGGGAGGAGAACAGATGCTGTGTAGCCTGACTGAGCCTGGGGATCAGGTGATGGCTGTAGTGTGTGGCTGCCACTAAAATGCAGATGTTCAGCTCCTTAGCAGCCAGGGAGGGCACACCAGTAGCAGGCACAGATTTCAGTATGGGAAAATAAAGAGGACCAGCTTCACTTAAGCTAGCTCAGGTGGCTGCAGCATAGGCAAGGTGCTAGGGCTGCTGTGCTCCAGCTTCTTTCCAGCAGAGCCTGGGGCAGCACCAGCACTTGCTTGAGGTTATTGAGCACATTGATGCTGAGTTTGGGCCAGAGCAGAGATGTTCTGGCCCTTCAGTTGAGGAGTGCTTATCTCATGTTGGTGATGGGCAATATCTCATACACACAGAAATGCCTTTCTTCCCAATACTTAAAAATATCTTATTAATCCATTGACTCACTCTGAAATATTGAGCAGCAATGGTGCTTTCTAGCTTGTTCAGTCAAAGAAGACCAGGCTTTTGAACTCAGGTGATGGTGCAACTCATAGTGAGCATGCGATGGACAAGGGCAGTGCTGAGTTGTTCTGAGGTAGAGTATCTTGGAGGAAAGACCCTCTGAGCTACCAGATAGGCTCTGTCTGAGGCATCATGTTCTGATCATAGCTGGCTCAAATCTCTACCCAGAGAGAGAGGAGAGAAGCTTTGAAATATCCTGCAAATGTCTGGGTCCTGAGGTAGAAGGATGAGGTAGGCAAGTGGAGTCACAGGTGTACAGCAGCTGGGCTTGAGACACAATGATTCCCCTGTCCTTCAGCGGAATCAATGGAAATTGCTGGTGTGGGTCCAAGGTAGCCCCTGGGATTGATGTAGTTTGTAAAACTGAGCTGTGAATCCCCACTGGGTCATTTCAAGGAATACCTGTCAGGAAGTAAATTAGGAAGGGGATAATTTGGGAAAACGTTCACTCCTGAATCTTAGAGCTGAAACACAGCTTTCTAGAAAATACCTCGGGACAAACAGAGCCATAAGTACGAAGTGTCTCTGATTTGCAAGTTTGATGGATGGAGATCTGAGTAGCTCTTGGCCTCTCTTCCTAATGAGCCATATGTTTTGGGCCTTTGCTATCATTACACTTGATTATGTGTATCTGAAACGGGATGTTCTGACCCTGCCCCATGGCCTTTGTGACACTTCCTTTTCTGTTTTAGGACATTTTGTTATCATTGCTTGTTACTTTCTGGGTCTTTCTCTTCCTGCTGGAGCTTGGCCCTTGGCAGAGCCTGCCCCATGTCATGGCTATCCTTGGGGAGGGGAGATTGGGGCACAACATTCCTCAGGACTGAGAAACACCAGGAGCAAGTGGGCTGCCTGACTCCCCAGCTGCCCTGACCAGCCTGTTTGAAGCAGACCCTTGTACACAAGGTTTGAACCTGGCTCCTGCAGAAATGTGAGCATCCCAAGAGATTCTGTAGCATGTGGAACATCTGTGAAGAGAGACTGCGAATCCATGCTCTCTAATAGCTTTTTCTGTACACAATCCCTGTTGCTGGAGCTACAGCTCATCACGCTGCCACCATTCTTAACAGCTGTGTCCCCACAGGGCTCCTTGCAGCCTCCAGCCCTGACCTGGAGCTCCTGTTTTTGCAGCATGGGATGGGCTTGCTGATGCTGGAGGGACCTCACAGGCAGGAGTTTCAGGAGATGCATCTCTTGCTGTGTCTCTTGTATAGCTTTGACTGCCACAACATCCCTGTTTCATGTGCCTCCTGCAAGCCCATGTGTGACCACTTTCATCCCAGCCCTGCTGCAAGTGATCTTCCTGATCACCTTCTCAGTAAAGAAGCCAGACCAGTTCTGTAGATCTGTATGCATTAAAAAAAAAGTGTTTCTGTAAGAAAGAATTTTGCTTGTACGAGTGAACCCCAGGAGAGACGGATCAGTTGTACTTTGTGGTGCTTACAGGGCAGCTGGGCTGAAATCCTGTTAGATGAAAAATCTCTGAGAGTTCGCCAGATGTGGTTTGGTGGCACATGGTGGAAGGACAGTGATTTTTGGCCAGGGAAGCCAACCTTTGCTGTACTGTGGTGGTGTGTGCCTGCCTATGGTGAGGAAAAGCACAGCAGAGCAGAGAAGAGGAGACAGCCTGGGGGGAATTGCTGCTTGGAGAGAGGAGCAGGATGGTTGGAGCACCCAAGAGGAGACCCAGCAATCAACAAAACCTGGCAACTTTCTACTCTGTTTCCTTTCAATGCTTGAGGCTTTCTTAAACAAAGCATCTTCCTGCTTCACAATTTCTCAACATGGCTCAATTAGCCATGTCTTAATTAGCCTTCAAAATAATCATTATCCCTGTGAGCCTATTTCTCAGCTCTGATGGTGGTGTGCCTGGGGTGGAAACACAAAGCTGATATAGATAAAATAAGGTGTGCCACCAGTGACAGCACTGAAATGGACGTATTTAATTACTGAGAAAAGCCAGTGAAGGAATTAGAGTGGATCTGAGTTTGATCTGTTGCCTGCTGTTACACAATGCAGCATCGAAGGAGACAAAGAGTGATGCATCTTCTGTGCCGGAACCTGCATCACCATCTCAACCTTTAGGCAACCAGGGATGCCTGTGGCAAACCTAGCCCTGAGCTAAAGCCCCATTAGAGAAGTTGTCAGTCTCCAGACTGAAGGGAGAGGCTGTAGTTTTGGCCACAGGAGGTGGGTGCTCCCACTAAAGTCTGAGGAATGTTTGCTTCCTGGACTATTTCTTTTAACTGGTGACTGTTGCCTTTATGGATTCCTGTGCGAGCATTGGGAACCTGAGTTCTCAGTGATTTAGACCTTATTTGGTAAGTTTTCAAAGCTAAGGTTAAGAGGAGGGAGGGGGAAAAAAAAAAGGAAAAGTTAATCTACTCACCACGACTAATCTCTTCAGTGAGGTCCTGACAGGCTCTGGAAACCTAGGGGATTTTAAGCAGATGTTTTGCTGCCAATCGCAGTCACGCGCAGAGCCAGGCACCGTCCTGCCACAGCAGCGTCCCTCTGAGGGGTATGCGGTGTTGACTTCGGTCCTTTCTATTAAAGTTTTACTCCTTTTTGCATGGAGTGCTGGCTTCCTGCAGCAGCTCTAGGTCTTGGCTCAACATTGCCAAAGGCATATTTTTATTATTGTGTAATGGGTCTGTGCCTCTGTCACGTGGCGCGGGAAGAAATTTTTACGCACATATGGCTGGAAAGCATCTTGATGCTTGGGAAGCTTTTCTCTTTCTCCCTCTCTCTTGCAGTCTTGTATGAAAGGCTCAAGAGTTGCCTCGATCATTTCTGACTGGTTCTGTACTTCTCTGCTGCGGCTGCTGTGCAAGGAGATGGGTAACACAGATCAAACTAGGGAACAACTTTGACACTTGATCTCATAGCATTACCAAGAGAAGCAAATCTTGTCCTAAGGGTGGAAACTTGCTTCTAAACCAATTTAGACAAACAGGTAATGGCAGATTGCTCCAGGCTTGAATTAAAGGACAGTAGCATCTTTGCAGATTTTGAGAAGACCCTGCCTGTACCCTAGAACTTCTTCAGGTGGGTGCACGAGAGAAGACACAGGGACTTTGCTATAGGGATGCCAGAGCAGGAATGCTTCTGTCTTTGGAAAAGGTTGGGATTTTGTTTTGAGCTTGCAAAGTAATTGCAAACCCCCAAGCAATTGCTTAAGTTAAGGCAATGACACCAGAAGCAGTGGCTGAAGCAGGACCTCTTCTGCCAGCACAGAAGTGTTGGGTTGCAGTAAATCCCTGTCCCTTCTTTCTCTGCTGCTGCAAGTCAGCTTTTGATAGCTCAGCAATATACTGGCCTATTAAACCCAGAATCTGCAAACATCTTAAAACTCTCAAAATTGACAGTGCCTCCCTGTCAGCCCCTGGGGAAGTGCAGAAATACAAACAAGGGTTGAAGAGTTTCCTGACTTAGCTGCATTCCTGCCCACCCTTTCCCTCTGTCCTTGCTTTACAGGATGCTCTGTGAAGTTGCTGGAGCTGGTCTGGACCAGACTAACTTTTTTTAAGGGAGTGGTGGGGAGAATCTAAACTGGAGCTGTTGATGTAGAGCCTGGCTCCAAAGGTGCCTAGGTTGGCAGTGTGAGAGGTTGTGGTGGACTCATCAGCCTGTTGAAAGGCTAGTGATGGCTCTGGAACTGTCATCACCCACACAGAGTGGGTCACTGGTGCTCCTGGCTGCAGCCTGTGGGTTCCAGTTGTGGGTTTGCAGTTCCTGCTCTGCCCTGGCTAGGATCCTGTGTGGGGCTTGGGTCAGGCATGTGCTTGGTGGCAGGGCTCCAGATACAGCCCTCCTGCTCTGCAGCCAGTAAAAAATTTCTGCTCTGTTCAGGCTATCAGCTGGTTGGGAGTACGTGGGAAGTATCATTCCTTACTCTGCCAGAATTCATCTTTATCAGGGCTGTTGTGGTTTTTTTGCTAAGCTTTCCCCTGCACATGCTGTTGGAACATGGTGGGAGTGGATGTAACGTAGCAATGAAATGTGTATACAGTTTGCTTTGTGAGCTGGAATCGGTTCAGCTGCTCCTGGGAGGGGTTGGCCAAGGAGCACAGGGCTACTTTCATACCATGCTGATGGTCCCACAGAGCTCCTTCAGAGCCAGCACCCTGGTCCCCAGCTCCCTGATGGTTCAGGGATGTTCCCTGCCATTGAGCAGCCTCCAGGAGAACAACCTTCCTCCCCAACCCATGTAATCATCACCTTAAATGTCACCGGGATAAGGGCTGCCTTGGAAAAGCTGCCATATGGCTGCAGAGCTCTGGCATGCCTGTAGGAAGCTTTCCCCAGCCCCACTGCTTTCTTGGCACTGGGGTGAGCGCAGGTGAGGGCACCTCGGAAACAGGCTCCAAGAGCTGCTCTCCCCTGGGGCAGATCTGGTAATCAGCTGAATTTGAATTTGAATTCTCACTTTTGGCCTTTTTGGAAAAAGTTTGTAGGAACACAGTTCTCTTGGAGAGTCTCTCCCACCCCAGTACAGCATTGGAGTCATCCAAAAGGCTCAAGGCATTGCCTGAGTGCAAGTCCTTTCTTGTGTTTCTTGTGAAACCAGATGAAAACTTCCCACGGGCTTTGCCAGGGAGCCGGTCAGGTTGGCCTGGGAAGCTACTCTGGTTTCCTCAGGCACTAATAGTGCTGAGAAGAAAAAGCCCTTATGCATATCCCAAACCTGCCCTATGGCAGCTGCACTGTGGCATTGGAGCTTTGGTGTGGGTGCAAAATGTGTTAGGGATGAAACAATGCTTGAAAATAGAGCAGTCCTGCTGGGGAATGCAAGGCCTGATTGAGGAACTTGCTGTTACTGGTGGTTTTGTGCTCAGATCAGCAGTGTGTGGAAGGCAGCAAGAGCCTGACCTAGTTCAGTGGTGTGGGGAGAGGCAGTGCTGGGAAGCTCCTGCCAGGCAGATGGAAAATGTGTCTGTGCTGTAACACAGAGCTGAGCTCACTTGAGGTCCCAGACAGCTCTGCTGGAGAACATGCTTGGCAGCACACTTCGTTAAATAAATAAACTGCCCCTCCACAGTGAAGCAGAGCAGCCATGGGACTCAGTTCTCAGTTCGTTTTGTTTCAGACAGACATTGCAGGGAAGTGTTAGAGATGATGTCCCTTCTGTGCTGCTCTTTAGCAAAACCTCCCTGCTGTGACCAGTGTGGATTTCACTGTCAATCATGGGGAAGGTAACTCCTTGCTGCAGTGCAGGGAGCTGGCACCCCCCACAGGACACATGTGGGCATGGGGGTGTGGATCCCCACCACAGATGGGCTGTTGTGGTGCTTTCTTCTTGGCAGCAAAGTTGTCCTGCCCTCATAGCTCCTGTACCATCCTGTCTCCTGGATGGTGAGGTCCTGTCCTCCTGTGCTGTCTCATCTGGTCTGGGTGCTGCTCCTGGCTGGTGAGGTCCTGTCCGCTTTACCCCAGCACAAGGTTCTGTGGCTTTACATCCTCTAGGTAAAGCTTGCTGTGGGGGAAGCATGGCTTGTGTGGCAAAGGAAAGGTGCATGATCCAGCACCCCTACAGAGTAAAATGTGTGATTTTAGCTCTGCTGTTACCTGTGAACGCACTTGGGGTCAGAAGCCTAAAGGTGAACTATAGCTGGTTCCTGCCCCAGCATAGCAGGACAGGACCATGGCCCATAGAGGAAGGTTTTTCCCTTGTTTGGTATCCGAGTGCCAATATATTTCACTATTGCAGACACTGACCTTGCAGCAGTAACTTGTAACTGAAGAAAATGACTCAGCAAATACCAAAATAGCTGCAGTTCACCCAGAGGCTGGATGCAGCCTGAAATGAGCCTTCCTTTTGCACTGGGCGATGGCAATGACAGTGTACCTTTCTCCAAAGAGGAGTGTAGGTGCTTTGGGGTTTTTATGGGGGGAGATATTAATGGTATGGAAAAAGCTTTCTTCTACCCACCAGGCCTCCTGGCTTAGTGTGGAATTGTGATTTGAGTAATTTTTATTGCCCTGTCTAAAACGAGTTTGGAAGTCTGTGAACAGTCTACAGAGAGTGATTGTCCCTTTCCAAAAGCCCCCATAAAAATGAGTCAAATCTCTGTTTAAACTTAAAGGATGCCCTTGAGACCATTAGCTCTGCTTGGGAACTGCAGCCCTAACCCATTAAGATAAAAATAAATAGAGCTTATTTTAGGAAGACGGAAGTGGGAACCAGCCCAAGCACCAGTCAGCTACTGCAAGCACAGTACAGATGTGTTAAGAGTGGGTTTTTAATTTTCTCTCATGTACCTTCAAATTCAAAGTGAAATGCAGTGATCTTCTTGACTTGCCACAGCTGGCTTTCTGCCTGGTTGTCTAATAACACAGTCACACAAGAAAGGTCTCTTCTGAAAATATCTTCTCTTTCCCAAAATACAAAAAACTCCAGCCCCACTTTGAAATCTGTAGCAGCAGCTGCAGCAGTCCCAGCACCTGAGGACACAGGCAGCATTTGCCCAAGCCAGGAAAGCTAGTGACAAATGTCACTTAGCTGTGTCATGGTACAGTGCCTCTGTCCTTCAGGGCAAAGCAGCATCTCACAGAGCCAAGTGAAAAATTGCTTGGGTTGTGTGCAAGCGGTGACAGCCTCTACAGGCAGTACTAGCTGCAGAGAAAATCCCTCTCCTGATGCCACTTTCCAAACAGAGAATTTTGCATTAGAGATGGCTTTTCTGTTCTCAGAAAATTGACACTTTGTTAAAAAGGGTCTTTCAGCAGTTCATGAAAAATCGAGAAGATGTTGGTCTATCAGCGGAATACACTGTGGGGCTGTGCTGCCTCTCGGGTGTTAAAGCCTGCAGCCAGCACTCTTGCTTCTGCATATGCCCAGCATAAGACTTGCTAAAGCAAGAAGGGACAGCTGAGCAAACCCAGAAGCCAGCTAATGGCACCATTTTCCTCCCCCAGCTTAGATCTCCTGCAATCCAGAGGCTGGTGGAATAACCTCACCCCAAACAGGATGTGCAGAACAATTAGCAAGGCTATGGTGAGGAAACTTCTCCTTCACTTGTGCTGCTGTGACAGCCACCATGCCAATGGGGCACTACAGCAGCAGACTTCAACCTCAGGCTCTGAACTCCAGCACCCACTTCCCTGATGCACTGCTAGCATAAGTCATAGCAACTTGCGAGAAAAAGCAGCAATGGGTTAAAGCTCCGCTGTGAGGTGGTGTTGGAGCACAGTGGTCTCCTCTGGAGACTTTGAAAACCTGCCTGGATGTGTTCCTGTGTGACCTGCCCTAGGGGATCCTGCTCTAGCAGGGGGTTTAGACGCGATGATCTCTGGAGGTCCCTTCCAACCCCTAACGTTCTGTGATTGTGTGGTCTGTGTGCAAACATGCTAAGACCATAAAGGTATCTGAAAGAAAGTCCCACTCATAGGAGACATGGTGGAAGATTACAGAGCAACAGGCCAGGGACTGTGCTTGGATCCAAGTGTTAAAATGCTTCCAAATTACTGGAATTACTTTGTAGGTTGGAAATTCCGGGTCCACTGAGTAAGCTTTTCTTAGGCAAGTGAATTGTTTCCCTGTCCCACTGAGGTCTGCAACGTGCTGGTATTTTGCAGAAGCAGAAATCCTTGCTATCTACCTTGTTGGGTTCTGGCTGGGACATCTAAAAGATGTGAACAAATCTGTTTCATGTGAAGTAACTGAAGTCACAATGCTAGTTCTGTCTATTTATTTGTTGCTTCTAGCAAAGTAAAAGCAAACAGGAGTGCTAACAGAACAATGGGTACTCACCTGGGTGTAGTTCAGGCCACAGTGTTTCAGTCCAAAAGAAGTAATAAAATTATACCCAAAAGCAGTGTGGAAAACTGCAGTTATGGGGTTGCACTAGGCACTAGTGGGCACAGAAAATCCTCTCTCTCCTGTTTTCTCTTTTTCCTAAAAGTTGAACTCCATTTTGTCCTTAACTAATTGCTATCATTCCTGCTTTTTTCTGATCCCTCAACAGCCTAAAACAATTACACTCCCCTGGAACAGTGCAGCTCTTTCATTAACCCACTCAGGTTAAGCCATAAAGATCCAATTACAAAGAAATGTGGTGACAGTAAAAGAACTACCTTCTGGCACGCCTTGAAAGATAAGACAGAATGCTAATCTTTTGAACAAAAAATGAAGGAGAATGTTTTAATCTGTGTGTTTTAAAAATGCAAATGTCTTCACATAGGCTGGCTGGTTCAGTTTGCCTCACCCAGTCAGAACTCAACAGGATGAAAAATAAGGCAATCAAAGCAATTGTTGAAGAGGGAGTTAAGAAAGCAATTTTTGAGTTTTGCCAAGAGCAGAATTCAGAGAAAGCTACGCTGGCTGTGCTGGGAGGGTCTGTCTTGTGTTATGATTTGGCTAGTCTGTTCCTAGGCTAAAGAATTTCCTCTCACCTCACTTCTTGGTCCATGTGAAAACCACAAGTTCCCAACTACATCTGCCTGCTTTGTTATGTTTTTGTCCAAGCTATCCTAGAAATTTGTTTCAAACTCATTTTAGAAAGAAATTTTTTTTTCTTGTGCAATAGGAATCAGTCTTTGGGTATGCACAGCTATATTGCATACCCAATCCAAGGGGAAGCAGATGGAGGAGCGTTAATCCTCATGATCAGATCCACAATGTTCTGTGACATTTAACCTTTCCAATATAAATAGGACAACATGTTTTATTTGTCCTTTAACCGTTGTGAGTGATCCAGACAAGGTCTACTCTGCCTCATTCACAAGCTCAAGGAACTGTATTTTGAATGAAATGCTACTAATTGCTTTTTCCCCTGGAGCTGCCTTTCTGCTTCACCAGAGAGGAAACTGGTTCATCTTCCCCACAGGTTCTCTCAGCAGAGCAAGGTAGACCATGCTGGAAAGTAAGTTTCAGGTACTGAAAACCAAATCCATTCACCTGAGTATGCTTAAGGTGGAGTTCAGTATGTTTGTCACAAACAGATGTCCTTACAGCACTGAACATGCTCTACTGGCTTCCAAAATACATGGTACCTTTAACTCTCTCCCCACCTCTTGTGCTCGTTTGAATGTATGAAGAATATTCACTGACCAAGGGTTTGAATCTGATGTTCACAGGCTTCGTTCTAAATTTCCCTTTTCAGTGTTATTTCTAAACTGTCTCCTTCACTCTGGCTACTTTTAGAAAGGTATACAAATAGCTTGAGGAGTTGGTAACATGGACCCTTCTGACATCTCATCTTCCCTCAAATTGAACTTGGCACTGCCCAAGACAACAGCAGCTAGAAGTAAGCTAGGCAGGACTGCAGATGTTACAGCCCTCAGAAGAGTTAACAGTTTACAGTTACTATTGGCTAACCCAGAAAAAGTCATCCAAGGCTAGTTTGGATTGGGGTCACACCAGGGGACGCTCTAAAACAGAGCACGTCCTCAACCCAAAGTTCTGATCATCAGTAAGAATATCACAGATAGTTTTAATACAGAACTATATCGCAGCCTAAAGCAGAATTCTCATTATTAGCTAAGTATGCTAAATTAAAATAGCCAGCCTTTGAAGTGACTGTGAAATCACACACCACGCTAAAAGTTGTTTATTGTATGCAGTTTTCTTGTGGAAAAGTCATTTTGCCTTGAAGTCATCCATCACCTAGAGCTCACGACAGGATCTGATGTGGAAATCAGAATGCGAGTCATGAGCGTACCAGAAGGAAAAATACATCCCTAATATTTTCCCTGCTTCTGACCGCCTAGATCCACACTGTGAAAACAAAAGCAACTTCTGCTTTCTGCTCTTCAAAGTTTTGCCTTCCTGGTGCTTGGTTATATTAACAATTCCACCCTCAGGTCTTAAATCTCAATAGTTGGTTTTATTATTTTTCAAGAGCTGGGAGGATTTAAAAATAGAAGTCTGCAGTCAGATTTACACATCTTATAAAATGAAGTCTGCAGTCAGAACCTGTGTTTCTCTAACAAAAGTAAAGGGGACTACAACATGGAGAAAACCTCATTAAAAAAAGGAAACCAGCTTTACAGGTGCAAATTACAGGTACAGGTTACAAGTATAGCACACTGTTCAATTTTCTTCCAGTTACTTCCTGCATTGTTTACAAAGTGGAAGTTGTAACCAGGATCTTAACATTAAGAAAAGCCAGGATTTTGAGTCCTCCTTGACCTACCATTAATAAAACCACACTAAATGTGGTTATAAAAGCTCTGTCAAATAATACAATTTAAGCCTTCCACTTCTAAAGGCAGGCTGTGAAGTTTTTCACCCATTTCTTCAACGGTTAAAAGTTGAATGGTCCCAGTTTAAGGACTGATTCTGCGCAAGGTATTAGAGCCTGGCACTTGGTGTAACACCGTGTAACAGGATTCTGGGTATTGTAAGGGTAAGATGAATGCTGCTATCAAACAGAAAACCAAAGAATTCAAATCTGTGCAACAGAAATTTGTGTTAACATCTGCAAAAGCAGATTTGGAATTTAAAAGCTCTACACTTAGCTTCTACTTAAAAAGGCTGGACAGTACTTAAGACCTTTCTATTAATTTAATCAAAACTGTACAAAGCAATCAATTTGTACATCTCCAAAATACTTACTACAAAGCAATCAAGAAACAATACTTCTCTTAAAGCCACGTGACAGGCAGCTCCTTTTACAAATAAGGTGCTTCAGTAGCTATAAACATGATTTTCAACAATTTTTTGTTCTAAAGTCACACTTGCTGTTTCTTTTGAGTCAGCTTTATTGACTAGATCATGGCTTTATGCATCTATTAGCTGGCAAATGAACCCAGAATTCCATCCAGCATCAGATTTTTTTTCCTCTTCCAATAAAGAATTTACAGAGTAGGTGTAAGTACTCGTCATATGGATGTGTGCATATGTATTTGTGACTGCATCTGTATACATACACACATATAAAACTGAAAGTACTGGACTGCTTATACCCATTGAAAAAAGTTTTTACTGACTTCTCCGGCGCAAAACAAAGGTCTCTGCCATTTCTGAGGGTTTAATATTAAACAGGTAGAAGGTAAACAAGTGTTTACAACTCTGTAAACAAGCATGACAAAAAGTCTGGCATATTGAAATGGTTTTCACCATAACTACTGTCCGAGAAAAGAGGCCATGGGATCATCAGGCCTCTGACGTTTCATTCTGTAGGCTTCCATTTCCTCTTCTGTTGGCTCCCTGGTTTCATACTGGCTGTTGTATGGTCTCTTCCTCTCATCTAACTGCATGATTTCTTTAACGTGGAGCAGACGAGCCTCTTCTGCATTTAGTGCCTGAAATGAAAGCAAAGGAAAAAAAATCCACAAAGTTAAGCAAAAACATGCAGTTAAAGTTTTTATTAGACTCTAGTACTATGAACGAGCAGCAGGTAGAAGGGTGGGACAGGCCACACATCTGTCTGGTCCACTTACAACACATTTCATTTAATGCTTGGGTTCTAGTGTTTAACATAAAATGATGGTAAATTGTATTTGGCAAACAAGATACTTTACTGCTTTCAATTGCCAAAACCAAGTAGAAACAACTTGGCTTTAGCTGAAATGTAACCATGACCCAGCAAATGCAAAACCAGGTAAACAAGCATGTGATCCCAAAGGTTTGGGTTTGTTTGTGACATTCTGGTTGTAGGTTCCCCCTTCATGGTGTTTTTCTTTCTTTTTTAATTTTTGAAATACATATTATCCTGTGCCTCAAACTCCTACTGCTGCTCCTTCCTGCTCCTGAAAAGAAGCTGCATTTGTACAATGCTTTGGTTAACCAGAGTTTAACATCAGTTTCACACTCTGAATGTCCTGAGGCGGGCTGTCAGTAGATAGCTTGGTGGATGGATTTATTGCATCTACTGTGAGACTAGGCCCAAGCTGGGGCTGAAAAGTGCCAAGTGAAGCTTTGACAGCGCCTTTGATCACTCCATCTTTCTCCACTACACAAATCCTGGTGTTCTGCAACATTTTTTATAGATTTACAGCTGTAATAGGTGCCTAGACAGCCAATGTTTTAAATCATCTAAACTAATCTTCCAAAACTAAATATACATTGTGTATGCATATATGTATATCTCTTGTGTTTGCCTGAAAATAGGGAATGTACTTTAGAACATCTAACAGCATTTTAAATTTGCTTTAGCTCAAAATTAGCATCAAAGAACATCCCACAGAATACCACAAGAACTGCACTTGTTTTTTGCTGCAAAACCACTGAGGAATATAATATACCTTTTTAAGTTTTTCGTGCTTCTTTTTCTCTTCACCTTCACTATCTGAATTTGAGCTCTTCTTGTGCTTCTTCTTTTTCTTCTCTTTCTGTTTCTCTTGGTGGATCTGAAAGGTGGAAAACCAGTTAAGATTCAACTTGCAAACATTAGTAATGTTCAAGTCGTTAAATCCCAAGCATCTATTAATACTATTTGAGAGCTTAGTTTTCAATAGAGATGTCAATGACCTAATAATGCAGCCTGATGATTTTCAGACTTGTTCTGACCTACATCTGTTACAAATATCTTTCCATCTCTTAAAATGCTGAAAAAAATATATCTGCCTTCCTGAAGAAGGGAAATAGCTTACCTCCATCAGTGTTTTGGGTTTTGTCATGTGCTCTTCCTCCCTGGGTTGTTCTTCCAGTAAGCCTCCTTCAGTATTCTACACAATAGACACAGGAAAGGACACTCGCTTACTTAACACATCTCAAAAGGAAAATCTCCCCCTCCAAAAAGGTAAAAAATAACAATAAACCCCCCTAAAAAAAGGTCAAACAGTCTAAAACTTGGGTGGGAAGATGAGTGCTTTTTAGTTCTTTCCAAGTGATGAAATAGGACAGTACTTACAGCAATTTCTTTCCCAGCTTCTCCTGTACAGTAAGAGTACTTGACAAATGAGTGGCAGCATTTGTAGCCCCACTTGCCTTCTTTCCAGTATGAACCCCAGATGCACTGTAAGAGAAGACACCACAAAAGTTATGTCCCTAATGGCACTCCCGTAAGAGGCTGGCTACAACTTATTCCTGAGGTTATATGGGGATAAGTGAATTGCTCAAAGAATTTAGAAGGGAAAATCATGAGTATTTTTGCAATTTTATGTTAGCCTTACAGGTGCAGTTTCAAAAAAGAGAAAAGCAAGAGGATGCAGTCAACTTGCATTCAAAATCAAAGGGAAATAGGAACTTCCCTTTAGTTTAGGATCAAAATTGCAACTCCTCAAATTCACACTGCAACCATGACAATTTGAAATTCCTCCTTAGTAGAAAGGGCACAATGTCACATTTGAGACAGAAGAGAATTGCTGTATTAATTATACTTACTGTATCCTACCATACCTCCTTTCCTTCCTATGTGAAGGAATCTAATTTTGGTGTAATTTTAACTTAAGCTAAGCCTCACCGTATGGTTGTTGATCTTTACATCCTCTTCATATTTAGAGCAAGCAACAGCTTTCTCTTGTCCTTTGATGACTGTTCCATGCCTAGAGTACTCCACATAATCTTCTGTTTGAGCTAACAGCAGTTCTGCTGGTGGGGCATCAAGATGTTCTTGTCCTCCATACTAAAATGCAAAGAGAAATGACATGTGTTTTGAAAAACCTTCACTTTTTCTGTCGTTAAGCACACATTTAAAATGTATCACTTGTGGTACGTTCTGAAGTTAACACAAAAGAAGGGGACGCAGAGTTTAATCTTTAGGAAATACAGAGAGAAATGCATCTCCTATGGCCAGTGTGGTTGTTTAGATTTTTGTTTATTTGTTTTATGTCTGGAGGATTCCCACAGTGATATTCCTCACTCAAAGAAGAGACTTTTCAAACCAAACCAAAGGCTCTGGTATAACCAAAGCAGCACTTCCTGTCCCACTCCAAACTTGAAGGTTGACAAGGTTAGAATCTCAGTGAAATATTTGTCATCTGTCCAAGCAACCAGCTGCACTATATAAAATAAAGTTTTATCTAGAAGAATGAACCAAAAATAGAGTCTGAAAATTCAGCTTTTCACATTAAGAGAGAAGTCAGAAAATAATTTTTGGAGACAATTACTTGAGTATTTTACAAAAGATTCCACATCTAAACAGTAAAGAATTTTTTCAACCACTTGAATTATTTAAAAAAATCCCAAACCCTAAGTTCCCACTCCTGCTACATACTGCAGTCAGATTTTTCATTGGTGAATTCTGACAGTTAAGGGACGAGCTCTCAATAATCCAAAGAAATACCAGATCTTCAAAGGTACCTATATTAAATAATAATAATGAACCCAACTGATGAGCTATCCTATATAGATATAAAAGATTTTTCTAAACCTAAGATGCTGAGAACAGCTGGTGCATCTTCACATAACATTAATAAATTTACTTGCTCCCCAAAACCCAAAAGAATTCTAAGTAAAACCAAATGCCCATTACCTTCTCTAGGATGCTTTCCTTCTGCTGTGCCTTGAAATCTTCTTTTTTCACTTTGAAAGATTTATAAAGTAGCTCCAATTTGGTAGGGTCTGCTTGAAGATGAACTTCAGAGCCTTTGTCATAAGCCTCCCAAGCAAACACTGCATACACAAGAGGTTTCACTCAGTATTTATTCCACAAGTGACACAGGCATTCAAATTACACTCTTTTGTTCTGTAGCAATATGAAAGAAAGCTTCAGTCTAAAAAGACTTATTTTATCTTCTGCAAGAAAGCAGTACTGCTAACTTAGAAGTCTTAGGTTCACTTTCTTTAAAGAAAAAACAAAACAAACCCAAACTCCACTTACACTGAGTCTGTGCCATTGAGATGGTATCTCCAGTGTAGCGAACAAAGTTGTCACCTGCATAACCAACTCTGCAGAGCAGAAAAATAAAATTCTTAGCATTCAAATAATGTGGTTTTCTTTTAAATACAAAAATTGAGCACCAACAGGAAAGTATAAGTTCTCTTTTGTGCCTGAGAGCTAAGAATGGAGAGAAAAAGCATTCAACTCAACACATGAAATGAAAGTCTAGGGTCCTCAGAGTCATGCAAATATTAGGCAGCAACTGACAACACTTGATGTCTATGCTTACATGGAAACATCTTATAATACAGACCTGGAGCTCTGTCTGGGGTATCAAGCATCATGAGTCAAACTTGGATGCAAATGCACAATAGGCATAAATGGTAGGTAATGGTCTAGCATAGAGATTCTCAGCTTTTGGATTTCTGGATTTCTCTCCTCCTGCCTATATTCAGCATAGTTTTCCGAGTTAAAGCCTTGCAATCGCTTTACTCAGTTACCTTTTGAATACTCCTTGAAGAGATTCCCAAGAAGTATATGAAACACAGGTTGAAAATAAACGTTAACAATCCAATTTCCCACTCTTTTCATCTCTCCAAAGCCACTCTGAAAAACTTACTGTCTGCAAAGCTGTGGCAGAAGCACAGATTCAGCAGAGGCCAAATTCTAACTCTGGAAAGAACTGAAAGCATCTGCATCTAAAAGAACCAACTGACATTATACCAGCTGGGGGCAAGGAGAAGTGGACAGAGCACTGTTCGCTAGTATTTAGCCACTCCCATTCTACTTCTGCCACTGAGCTAATCCAATTACTGTATACTGAATAAACATTTAAACTCACAGCCTGTCTACTCTGTAAGTCTACAGCATTACAGAGGCCAAGGTGGGTCACAGCTCAAGTGCTGTCTCAAGGTTTACATGAGACAGCCTTATGTGCAACCAAAAGCCAGACTACAGTGCTCTTCAATTAATTTACCTAGCTAGACGATACTGAAGATTTCAGACATTCTGTGCAGACTCCATTAATATATGAGGAGCTCTTCTTCTTAATTCAAGCATTTGGTTAGGTAGCACAGATATTCCAGTATTTCCACAAAGACTGCACAAAATGCACAAACGCTGCTAGGTAACATTCTAGGAAAGAGCTTGTAAGTGTCTCTGTTACAGACAAGAGACATTTTCACTGTATTTCCAAGCCTTGGCAAGGACAGCAGATTCTAGAACTGTCACCATGAATTTAGAGCTTGCTATGCCTCTGAACACTAACGGTTTAGACTACAGTATTTCATACTCTGCTAGCCCCAAGCGCTGAATGCCTCCCAACAAACCAGGGATGAAGTTCAAGATTTGGTTACCGAAATACTTCACAAACATTGTTACTGTTTACAAGTATCAGAAGTATCAGCAGTGTGTTCTAAGCTTTGCACAGATCTTACACTACATGGTGCTCCGTGTGTCCTTGCAGATTAAGAGAAACTATTAGTAAAATACCAATTTTACATACTAGAGCAAGAAAGTGCTGCTAAATATAGCAATTTCCCCATTTTGCTACTACTACTGCTATCCATAACAGATTTATTTGTAGAAGGACAGGCAGACAGATGAAAATACAAACCTATTAATCTCGTTCTTAACAGGAGTTCTATTTGACACACAAGCATAACTCTGGTTTTTACTTACTCATCTGGATTCTTGCCTGTATTGGCATAGGGGTTCTCCCTCATTGCTCTTGTTTTGGGATCATAATAAGCAGAGTTTGGATCTAGATTCCTCAAGTACTAGGGGAAAAAAAACCCAACATACAAAATACTCAGTATTCATGATTTTAAAAGAACTGAAGTTACCCTTCTATCCCTCATCTTAGGCATTAAAAACATATCTGTGTAAAAGGATGACCCTGACAAAGTCATAACGTGAGCAGGAATAAACCGAGATTAGACTTTAACCTCCAAACCTGGGGACCCATATGCAAACTCATTAATAACTGAGCATACAAATGTTTGAAATTAACTCTCATGGATACAAAAGAACAGCTGTGAAGAATTCTTTACTCACTTTTGCAATATCTTCCCGAATACGTAGATTTCGAACTGTTATACGTCTTTTGGAGTCAAAGTTCTGCCCAGGCATATCAATGTCATCTGCATATTTATCTTCATCCTCATCTTCACTGTTATGATCTCTTTCCTGAGGAGAGATGGGAGATTTTCAAGTAAAAAGGGGAAAGTCACTCTAGAACAAGTACAAGAATCTCATTCTAGTGGTTTCATTAAGAATTCTACAATTCTTGTTGCTAAAAGCTAGCATCATTTACCTGGTCTTAAGCATCCTGTCATACTAATCTAACATTCAGCAGTTTTCAGAAATGCTTCTTTCTACTTCTTCATATGTGAACAGTTAGGAAAACATAACTGTGCTGATATTAAGAAAACAGTTATCTTGGGAAAAATACATATTACAAACTAGTTATTTGCTTGCATCTGTGAGGTTTGACAACACACAGGAATTAAAATAAAACAACCTCTCTGTCAAATCCAGCAACTTCTGCCCCAAAGAACAGGCAGGCAGTGTCATGAACCCAATGTTCAAACCCATAAGCCTCCTCTGGATCACTGTTCCACTAACTACAGGTCCTTTTTTCTGCCCGTGGTGTGATGCAGTCAGGTAATCATCTTACTGTCTGTGAATTTGGTTCCTCTTCTCCCCACTGGTGTCTTGGGGAGTTCTGCAGCAAACAAAGAGTGTATCAGCAGGGAAGACAAGATAGTGGAGAGGAAAGATGGCAGGGATATAAAAAAAACCAATCAAAGCAGTTTGAAGGTGGCTGCAAAATACAGTTTACCTGTGGCACAAAGTGCACAAAGACTGCTAGATAACCTTCTAGGAAAGAGGTTGCAAGTGTCTCCATTACAAATGAGAGACCTTTTCACTGCATTCTCAAGCCTTTGCAAGAACAGCAAATTCTAGAAGTCACCATTATTTAGAGCTTGCTATGCTTTTGAACACTAATGGTTTTGACTAGAGTATTTCATACCATGCAAACATAACCAAGACTTAACTTTAGTTAGGATTAACTAGAATATTAAGCACAAATCAGAAGCCATAATTTCATTTGGAGAAACACAGCCAGAATTTAATTTTTTTAACCTGCTTAGCCTCTGACTTGCAGCAGTAAAGATGGAAAAATGACCTGCAAATTAGCCAGCACTGACTATGCAAATCAGTCTTGGTCCTATCCATCAGAGATAAACCTTATGTTTCAAACATACATTTCTTCTTACAGCTCCTTTTAATAAGGAGTAAGTATATGGAAGACACGAGCTCGCCTTGTAGCGAAAACGGGCATCAAAAAGGAAGGTCAGCACACTGCAGATTGCGCTGGGCTGGAGATTTAAGTTCACTCTGCCATCTAGTGACAAAATGCTATGCGACAGCCTCGGGAGAACAGACCAAATTGTACGCGGTCTTTCTCCCGGGATTTTCTTTCTTACAACATTTATTTACAAAACTACTTCTGACCTGAAGCAGTCTCTAGATTTTCCTCGTTTTATAAACTTAGAATACCATCAGAAATGCCGTTTAAAATTTAGAATTTTATATTAAAGACTGTCAGAAACACTGTGCATAAGCTTGGAGAAGCTCATGTTAGTGGAAAAGGGAAATAGATAAGCACAGCCTTCAAATAACCAGTGATGCTGCAAATGATCATAGCAACAACTGAAGAAGGAACAAGTTTGATGTAGGATAAAGACTATGCCTTCCTGTTCCAATTTATACTAAGCATTACTATAACAATCCAGACATGTAATAAGTCATTGCCTTAACTTTACTCAGATGTAACAATCTTGAAATAAAAAAAAACCACAAGCATCTCCTTACATGAACAAAATTACTACATGAAAACCCAAGTTTTTCTGACCCAAAATTCCATGTATGAACTTCAGCAAGAATAATAATCACACAGCATTTTAGCCCATAAGGGGAAAACAAAACAACTCTAATTTGAAAGAAGATGCTTCAAATTCTTGCATAGGACAGGAAATGTGACACAGGGCATAAAACCCAATGGCAGACCTTGTATAGAGAGTAAAACCATCATAAAGTAGAAGTAATCTGTATTCTTTTTACACAGCCTAAACAAAAGTAAATTAGGGTTTAGCTTGCTTACCACTTGCTCCAGCTTTCCTGATGCTAGCTCTTCCTGAAGCTTCTGGGCCTTCAGTGTACGTTTGGCCTGTGCATCATGAAAATACATTTGTTTTACTATTTCTTTTTAAATAGCAACTGTTTAGCAATACTTATCATAAGCACCTCTTGTGAATCCCGACAGTTACAATTTATTCATCATCACAAAAAACAAAGGAGGGCTTTGGGTGCTTGCAAAAAACCAGCAGCCTAGGGCTTGTCTCCTCTACTTCTATACTTTAGCCATTGCTTCTTGAGCCTCAAGGAAAGGAAATTATGTACACATTTTACTATTTTATATTATACTGTTAAATAGTTCATGCTAGAGCTTATGCAGCCATTAGACAACTTCTGATCTGAATCTTTAAGTAAAGTTTGGTATCAAACACAGAATCCATGTCGCTTTTTTACTATGAGCATAAGTTTTAATATTAACAGTGCCCATAACCAACATTTCTCCTCTGAGCCAAGCCAAACATTAAACCTTTTCCTATTAACTATAGCACCTACATACCAAGTCAACCTTGGAGTATTCTTCTACAATCTTCATGTGCTCTTCTGGGTTGTAACCATTCCAACGATCTCGCTTTCCATCATAATCAAACATCAGTTGAGGTTGCACATACTCATCTGGTGCAATATTCATGCCGGTGTATTTTGCTCCAACTTTTCTGGGTCTCTGAAAGGAGGAAAAAAGAGGCTGGATCAGTCCATTAGACTAAATATTGTTATTCACTCAAATATCCCTTTAAAAATAGTATCAGTTGAGCTCCTCTTAAGCCAGATAAACTCATCCCTATAAACCTGTCAGTTGTAAATAAATGGAAGTAGTTCATCTCTGAATTTTAAAATAGGACTCTAAACCCCATCAGTTTCTAACTTTACTTTCCACAATTAAAAAACAGAGTTTCTGGTGATGGCTTCTAGCTGATGTGAAACAGAAGGCCAGGCACAGCAGCACTCAAGTTAAAGCAAACTGAAGAGCTAAACATTTTCACCTATTACTGCAGAACTTGTCACAAACAGAACTGATGAGCCCTACTCTGAATAGTATCATATTTGCCCCTTCATTTTTCCTACCTAAGTTTCTTTAGAAATTTTCAAGCCACCTTTCAATACTTGCAACCTTTTTTTCAAAAAGGCTTTTTTTAAAAGCCAGGAATTTTTATTTTATCTATCACTAGCTATTTTTCACCAAGATTAGAATTCACAGTTTTCAAAGCCATTATTAAGACAAGCCAAGTTTACCTCCATGCAGTCTTTCTTTTTGTGGGTCAATGCACCACAGTTCTCACAAGCTCCTTTACGGTATCTTGTTGCTATTGAATTCTAAACAAGAAAAGACAGTGTTGGACAAACTTGTGGCAAGATTCACATACATCTTAACAATAACCAATTAATTTTTTCAACACAACTAAGGTGTGCATGGTCTATCCAAACCCAGAACACGTTTTAATTGTGACTAAACAGTCCACTTCCTCGTTAAAGAAGAACTCCCAACTCCTGTCTCCCTCAAAAGCATGTGACCAGGAATTATTTCCTCATGGAATGAAACCAAGTCTTTATTTTATGACAAAAATTTTCTGCATACCTCTTGAACTCCTCTTTTGTACCATTCTCCGGAAGAACTATACTGTTTCTGCTTCTCTGGCTGAGGTCTCTGATGCTTTAGTGTAGGTCTTTTAGAAGGATCTATATACCATGGTACTGAGGATATGTACTGAGGAATATGAGGATTGATATCCCTGTAAAAGATGTCATGTAAATATGTGGCAGATGGAAAAAACCCACAACAACTTAGCCTAATAAATAACTCTCACATGAAAGTTCAGTTATTTAGGGGTGATGAAAAAATAAGAAAGCTGTTACGATGCACTGCAAACTAAACTCTAATGCAACTACATAACACCAATTTTCACTGAGATTTTGTTGCTAATTCATCTGAACTCCTGACTCTACATCAAATACTTTATCCGATGTTACTGAGTACAAAAATAGTAACATTTCTCTTCTCAGAGGCAACAAACTTTGCAGAAACAAGAGAGAGAGAACAAATAAGGTATGCAATAAAGTTCCCCAGTACTAGGTTTTGGTCACTTTTGAAATACCACTTGTAAGTAGCTGCACAGATAGGTAGGACTTTTTAGCATCACTGTCAACAGACCACAGTAGATAAACACTGAACCTACGTTACTCACGCAAATACCTGTCTTCTGAGGACAACTGGAACACTAAAGGCAAACTCAAAAGTTCAACTATTTAGCTCTCCCATGACTCATATAGAAATCATGTATCACCCTCATGATTATCTTGTTATTACAAGAAAGGAGAAAAAAAAAAAGAAAAAAGAAAAGAAGACATTTAAAACCAGTATCTCTAGAATAACCACGGCTTTAAAAAAAACTTACTTTCCTTCTTCATCCACCTCAGCAGGTGCATTTCCTAGCTTTCTCTGTTCTTCTAATTCTTTCTTTTTTTCTCCAGTCTTCCCTTGTCATCTTCTTTGGTTCCTCCAGGCTCACATCATTTGATCCTCCTGAAGGAGTGGCATTTGCTACCGTCCCTGATGCCATTTTTGTTTGTCTACCATGGAAAAAAAAAGTCTTACAGATCAATACGCTTTGACAGGACAGTTCTTCAGTGTGAATTTGTACCATTCAGTGAAACAAGTAACGCTGTATTATCCATTCGCGATGTGTAAAAAAAAATAATTAAAAAATTACCGTATAAATGTTCCTTTTCTCTAACCGATGATACACAGCGAACTGCAGCGGCTCGGCACAAAACTTCAGGACGTCCACGATCAGCCCTCCCCGCCGATACAGAGGAGGCCACGGCTTCCCACCGTTGCAGGGTCGGGCAGAGCCCCCAGACAGGCCGGAGCCCCGCACAACACGCAAACGTGGGCCTACGTGTACCTCCGGAAGGCGACGCAAGAGACAGACTCCGAGGAAGCAGAGCCCAGGCCTGTCCGTAAGAACACGGATACTTCTCCGTAGCGGTTTCTTCTCAGAGGCGCAGATGCTCAGCGGCCACCCCCGCTCAGGCCGCCAATTCGCCGCTTGCCCCCGCCGCGCCCCAAACAACCCCAGCCCCTTCCACTACTGCTGCCACCGCGTTTGTTTACGTGCTAGGCCACAATTCCGCCCCACAATGCACCGCGACCCGGCCTGACGTTGCTCCGTCATACCCAGGGGCGGTACCCATGCTTCGCCATTGTTCTATGGGCTCACCCCCAATCCCGGAACTAGTGCGAGCAGCAGGTGAGGCGGAGCGGAAGCTGCGCTGCTGAGCCAATCGGATGCTGAGCATTAGCCGAAACAACCAATGGGCGGTGCGAAGGCAGTTTAAAGGCTGCCGGCGGTTGGTGCGTAATACCTTTGCTTGCTAAGGTGGGATAGCTGTGGGTCGGCTGACCCTTTACGTGACCGTGTGTGACCATCTTCTTGGGTGCTGCTTGGAGCTGCCAGTAGCTTTTGAGGTGAGCCCTAGGCTGGGTGAGTGTCGCGGGGTGGGGAAGGCGGCTGGTCTTATTAATTTAAAGTTTTGTCTTCGAGTGTTGGAGGCGAGGGCTTCTGGAGCTGTGACCAAGAGGTGACTTAAACAAGGGAAGTGCTTAAATATGTGGCTGTTGCTCTTTGACTTTGTGTTTGAGTTTCTGACTTCAAGTTATGCTAACTAGAAGCAGCTTTTTCTGTTGAAAGAGAAATCACTTGCCCACCTGTGTGATAAGCTCCGGGTGGAGGCTGCCTGGCTATAGCAGTGTAGGAGAGTGCTCTGGTTTGTTGTCGTAGATAGGTCTGAAAACCAAGAGTGAACTGATCTATTTGTGCAGGGTGTTCCCTTATGCTTTACCCAGTAAAAAGATGACTGGCGTTGTCCTTGCCTGCTCAAGTGCTACAAGTCGATCTGAGGACTGGATTGCGAAGCCAAGAGATACCCTTTCCTGGAAGACAAAGCTTTTTAAATACTGCAAAGAAGTAACAAAGGAAACCAAAGATATTTTATTTCCTTCTGTACTGAGACCTTGCTACTTTCCTGAACACATACACTAATAACTGTAAGGGTCTGTAGCTATTCCATTATGAAATGATGTGAACTATGGATTTGTTCTTTCCTCTAGGGACATGGCTGCTGTGCTGCCTAGCAGGGCTTGTTTATGAAGTGTGCTGTGTTGGGTGGATAAATGAGACTTATTTCTTCTTTTTTTTTTTCCTGGACTTTCCAGAGGGGCCCTATCACTTGAAGATGACAACACTAATCTTTATTGATCAGGAGAATGGTGAAGTTGGGCCTACTAAGAATCAGCCAAGACTTCCTTCAGAATCTTGTGCGTATATGCTGTCCTAAGCCAGTGAGGGATCCAAGTGCATGAACTGTTTTAACTGCTTTGAGCAGTGATAGTTTTCTGTTCTCATTTACTTATCTAAGCAATTATGCTAAGCTCATCAATTAATGTAAAAATCGAAATAACTGTGATTTTGGTCAGAGAGGCTTATGCTTCTGATGTGTGCTGCTGAGCAATGGTTTTTATGACTAGTTTTGCAGCAAACTTTAGGGCTGATGTGGTGCTGACTTTTGCTTTTGTTCTTTCCCCTCCTTCAGCCAAGGGCTTGTCTGGAAGAACACAAGTTAATACTCCACTTCCTAAAAAGACAATCAGCCCTTCCCCAGCCATATCTCACTCTGTCAGAAAGGCTCTTGGGAATGTGAATACAACTGGAGTCCCAATGAAGATGGAGAAGACCATTCAGAAACCTCAGCTATGTGCTGCAAACAAAGTGAGTACAGTACACTTCTGTGGTGTGTGTGGGAATGCATAGTTACTACTGCTGTGATTTAACCTTGGCAGGTAGCTAAAGCACCATGTAACTGCTAGCTTGCTTACTTCTTCCTCAGCAGGATGGGGGAGAGAATTGAAAGTACAGGAGTGAGTAACCTCATGGATTGAGATTAAAACAGTTGAAAATTCCAGATTATTCAGAGAAAAACTGAACAAATTTCTCACCACTGAGTGATGCCTTTCCAGTCCCCCAGTGGCAGCCCTATCAAACTTGCCCACCAATTTTCAATGCTTAGCATGATACGTGGTAATGTTGTATCCCTTTGGTCAGCTGTCTTGGCTGTGTATCCCCTGAACTACTTCTGCCCCTGCAGACTACTTTCACTCTTAGTCAAGAAAAGCAGAAAAGGCCTTGATGCTGTATAAACAACATTCAATAGTGGCCACAACAGCTGTTATCAGCACTGTTATGAATATAGAACATGGCATTGTGTGAGCTACAAGGAGTTAAAAATAGCTCAATTCTAGTCAAAGCTAGTATGCTTATGTAGGCACAAGTAGTACAACAGCTTGGGGGTACTTAATGGCAAAGAAGTCTCTAGAGAAAATGGTCTGAATTAATGTCTTGTTCATGTGTTATGCATCAGGAGTTTAATATTATGAGCCTAAATGTTAGAGTGCAGTGATTTGTTGCCACCATATATAGTACTGCACTGCATAAACTCAGTTGTTGCATTTTCCCATCTGCTTACTTGTGTTGAATGTATTAGAATTCAGGCATTCCTGGCTGTAGACCTGTATAGCACTGGAAGGCCACTACAGTGGGAAACTGCAGTAGCTCAAACAATCTGACTTTATTTTTAAGACTACTGAAAAGACTGCAGGATCAGAAAGCTGTGATGCAGTGGCTGAAGAAGAATGGCCAGAAATAGAAGAGATGTTTCCTTGTGATCCTTGGGGTAAGAACTATTGGTGTCACTATTCCCATAAACAACTGGGCTTTCTTTAGTGACATTATAAGACTCTGGCTAAGCTATTGCAGTGTACCTGTTAGCATTGCATTTCTCCAGAGCCTTGTCTTAAAGATGAGGGTGATTGCTGCTTTTCAAATAATCATGTTTTTGTTT
This sequence comes from Picus viridis, assembly GCA_033816785.1. Taxonomy (NCBI): domain Eukaryota; kingdom Metazoa; phylum Chordata; class Aves; order Piciformes; family Picidae; genus Picus; species Picus viridis. The sequence goes on along the minus strand of CM066593.1, from coordinate 11,829,787 downwards.
TAAATATCTGGAGCACAGCCATTGCTCTTAGAAATATTTAGTTTGGATCTGTTATGGTGGCAGAAAACTAGCTCCCATGCCTCTTAAATAGTTACTGGTAGACAAGTGTTCAAAGGAGTACTTAAGCAGTACTGAAAGACTTCATATGAGTGTAATATATGAATATGAAACTTGCGAAGTTCTTAGCACAGTCCATTCTCTGTACTTCAAAGTGTGTTCTTAGACCATCCATTTCATGTGGAAGTGAGTGTGCAGCAAGACTGTTTTCCTGTTGGTAAAAATATGTGCAGTGCTTAAAGCTGAGTATAGTGATTGGAATGATCAAAGCTACTGCTTCACATTAGCAGTGATGTTATGCAATGCAGTCTAAGTGTTAGCTATCCATAAAATGCCATACACTAAGGTGTGACTGCAAATAACTACCTCATGGGGGGACTGTTGGATTGTGTTTTGGACTTGCTCCCACTTCATTAAATGTAGCAGAATTTGTCTTCCCAGGCCACTGCCACTGTACACTTACTAAACTACAATGTGTCTTTCTCAGACTTTGAGAGTTTTGATCTTCCTGAGGAGTACAAAATAAGCAATATCAACCTGTCTGGTGTTCCCCTCATGGTATTTGAAAGGACATATGACAGGCGTGTGAACATGTTTCCTTCACCTGTGAAGCTGGAAGAGTTTTCCTGGGAGTCTAGTAAGTGGAAACTTAATTTTTAGTACATAGTGTTCATTAGTGGTTTGAGAGGGGAAACTGTTTGGCTGCAGTGGTAAGGTTCCACTGCTGTCCTAAATACCAGAGTAGCACACGAGTATGAAACAGCTTTTGGTGTATAGTAAAGCTAATTTAAGTGTTCAGCCCTGCTAGTACAGGTAGTCGTCTCAAGTGATGCTGCTGAACAATCTCTTGCAATGTACTGATGGAATTGGCTTGTGTAATCTAAATGCTTCCCTTAGTAGGCTTATGCTAAGCAACTGAGAGCTAGCTTGTGTTACAGCATCAATTGTTTTTCCATGAGAAACTGATTTGCTCTGTCTAACTTTCAGACTTGCTGCAGTCATCTGCTGACTTTCTTGCTACCTTGGATGAGATCATTGACATGCCATCTCTGATTTCTGACACTTAGTGCGTATTCTGATGTTTCTGAGTTCAGATTTCCTGTAGTTTTGTTTTAATAAAGGTTTTTAACCTACATAATGTTGGACTGTGTGTTTTAAATAGGCCTAAGATTTAGTAGTGAAGTGCTTTGGGAGTCTCTGGCAAGCAATTGAGGAGCCAATGTCTTGAATTGTAATGAATTACACAGTAGCTGCTCTTTATTTCCAGTTTCTTGTCTTTGGTTTGAAACTTCTAAGAATTTTAAGGAATATCAAAATAAAGAGGGGGAAAAATCAGATTTCAGGGTTTGGCTGATCATTGTAATATTTTTATTTGAAATTGAAGTTTAGTTATATTCTGCAGCTGTAGGAATTAAGATGTAATAACTCTAAATAACAATGCAGCTTTCCTTTTTGGCTTTTGTCTTTACCAGTTCTAGTGAGCTGGAAGAAAACAGTCCAAGCCCAGTTTTGCACAAAAATGCCTGTAACCAAGACACTGAAACTGGTTACACAGTGCCATCATATGGCTGCTTGCTATGCAGCCACACAGATAAGTCATTGGTGTGAAAAACAGCAGATAATGTGCTATGAGAACATAAGGATATATCACTAAATCAGTATAAATACTGGTTGTAAATTTTTTTGTACAGACATCTCTGGAGAGAGACACTAGTGCTGTGTTCTGGAAATTATCATGGTAAATAGTCTTTTGGTTGACTTACAGTGAGTATTTTAACTGAGTATCTAAGCCTGTTTGAACCTCCAGAAATAAGTTTGTGCCATGTTTGTGTGTACATGCATGTGCAATGAGGTATTTAAAACCCGCTTGCTTGTAGGATTTCATACCCAAATGTATGAGCATCTATAATGTTTAAGTTATGATTAAATGATTCAGATGGGCATCTTGGTACTGATAGACTTCAATCTTGAAGCCCAAGGACTTGTTAGTTGTGGGGATTGTGGAACGGGTATGAGTCAGACTTGGAAATACTGCTTGTCTCTCTGCATGGAAATGAATGCTACTGCAAAGTAGAACATAAGGTAATAACTAGAATAAACAACAAGTTCACACTGGTGTATCCTTGTTTTACTTAAATTCTTAAATCTGTTCAAAGTCTATGAAAAAGCAACAGTCAGGTGTCCTTGCCTTCACTTTTTTCCTTTAAAACAATGAAAAGATTTTCCTGTAGGATCTTTGTCTCATCTGATTTTCCACAAATACTGTCTCCTATGGCTCCTGGCAAGCAGCACAAGCCCAAGTTAGGTCTACATAAGAAGCAGGTAAGGTTTTCAAGATTTTATCTGAAAAGAGTTGAACAAAAAGGTGTATTTCATCTTACAGCCCATCTCTGAGCCAAAACAGGAGTGTTACTAGGAATCTTGTGTGGGCTATAAATCTGTATTCAGCAACACTATGCAAAAATCAATTTTCTTTATACTGCCACTACAGCTAATGTCAAGATTGATTTGCTTTCTAAAATGTTGGCCATGATCCCTTTGGTTTAAAGGATTGAAAATAAATGCTAATATCCAGATGCATATTTCAGGTGCATCTATGACAAAAGCCAGAGGTAAGAAGCCTCTACAGGAAATGAATGTTGAAGTTAACTTCAGTTTTGGTTAGGTGTTAATTGTCAGCACCAAACTTCTGGTGACTAGGAATATTTGTTTGCTCCAGCAGTGTAACTCATCTGGGACTTCTTGTTCTCATGGGGATTTCTGGTTAATGCAGATCCAAGTTCTTTTACAAAGCTTTAATTTGTAAACACTTACCAGAAAGATACATTGGTTGCAGCTGGCTTGTATTTTCCTCATTTCATGTACTTTTCAGCTCAGCTGGCTGAGGTTCAACAGGAATGTGTGTTCCTGTGACTTGCAGAACAAAGTTGTGATGAAACTCAAACTGTGGAGTGAGCCTCCTGCCTGCAGTGACTCAAGGAAATCATCTTGTTACTAGCCTGTGTCAGCCCAGGGAGTGCTGGCTTCCTGGAATGCAGGGAGTCTAGTTGCTGGGAATTTTTCACTGCTTCATGCCTTTTCAGTTAGGTGTTAACACTAGTGACTGAAAAGCCAGCTTAACTGTTTTAACATTTCTACAACATACACAGCTTTATATAAAATTTAAATTTTCTGTTCAAGTAGTGTCAGGAATAGATGCAACTTGAGTTCAAAATAGTGTCTGAGCACTACTCTGCACAAATGAAGTCCTACTTAAAACTGCTTGTGATGGTTTCCTTGCTTGATGAGTTTATGCTCCTTGCAAAGATCTGACATATTTGGGACTTTAAGTATATGGCTGTGATGAAAACTAATGCTTGCTTGGTGGCTGTTACTCGGTTTGAATGAGCCTTAATAGGCCAGTGTAATTGCATACCATGATGGGGGAATCTGGATTGTAACCAAGTACACAGAGCAGGTACCTTTTTGGTTGGTTATCACTCTTGTAAAGCATCTTCTGTGACAGCATTCTGGCTGTGAGAATCACTTTAAATCCTTACATGAATTTCTGTAAGGAGAACTTTGAGATTCATATAATAGTCATCAGCAGCCTGAATAAAATTCACTACACATCAGATAATTCATCCTATTTGTAATGTTCTGGCAGCGGGTGGCACCATGGTAACAGCATGTATTATGGCTTCTCACTCCTGCAAGCTGACAGCTGTGGTGTGATGGTGTCTGCCTTTGGTGCATCATGCACAGTGCAGGCATCTGTAATGGGTTTCATTGCTTCATTAATGTGCAATGGAGGATAAGAGTCAGCACTAAGGAATTCAGTGTGCCTTTACCCTGTGACTACAGGGAATAGTATATCAGCCAAGGGCATTTTTATCTTTTGTGTAAAAAGAACAGCAGTAGAAGCCTGGAGGCACTTGGTCTCTCTAGGGTTAGCAAAGCCATGAATCTTGTAACTTTTAGTTTTACTGTACTTGTATTACTGTTAACAAGATACTGTATAGAAATACAATAATGTCCCTCTAGCTTGTCCCCAGTAGTGCTCCAATAGAGACTCTGGCACTCATCTGACCGATGTATCTGTAATGAGGTTTACCCAGAGTTTATGTACACATATGCATTTAGTAACTGGTTCTATGGAATCTGCCTCCAGGCATGTATTTTTTGCATATACCTTTGCTTTATTTGTGTGACTGGCATGCTTGATAAAGTAGGGTGCATGCTGCAACTCCTGACTTTTACATCACTGTAGCCTTGGCTTCACATGGGTGTGCAACAATCGTGTGGGATCTGCTCTGGTGTTTCCTAGAGAGCAGAGCTCACCCTTTTCCCAATTCATACAAAATTTTGATGACCAGAAGTACTGACTGCCTTTCTGGGGGAAAGGCTCCTTCTGCCAGACTCATGTCTGTGGGGAAAGCCAGGCCTATTTTATTACAGTAATTTAAATGTGGACACATTTGCACTGTCATGAATGCATGCAGTGACAGAGGATGCATGAGGCAGAGCATTTGTCAGCTGGAGAGGTGTTAAACTTGCTGCATTGCTGCTCAAACAGTGGATGGCTGAGACAGACCCTGAGTTAAAATGGAAAAGTTAGGTTATTTGAGGATAACACATTTCACGGCTGAGAGAGTCCATCTTGCTGTGGATGGTCACACTGGGCGGGCTGTATGATCCAGAGACCTCAGTAACTGTATCGGAGGGTCTTCAGTCAGAGTGCTGTGAAGAGAGGGGTGAGAATACGGCTGACAGCTATCCAGGGGAGGAAGATAAAGGGGCTTAGAGGAGCAGGTGCTAGGAAGTGGTAACCCTATGCCGAACCCAGGGGTGTGCAGGTGTCGGGGGACGATGAGCCTTTTGGCAGCCGGGCTTTGCCGGTCAGCTGAGCCGCTAGAGGGAGCGGGAGAGCTGGAAGAGAAGCCAGCGAGCGGCTGCCCCGAGGTCGTCTGGCCGTAGGGTTGTGCCGCTGAGACCCCAGCTGCAGCCCCGCCGCGCGGTGCGGCTGCCGCGCAGCTACCAGCGCGGACGGGCTCCAGCTTCTGCCTTGTGCTTTTGCTGCTGCCTGTGCCTCGGCAGCCGCAGCTCTCGGAAGGCTTCCTTGTGTTTCCTGTTGCTATGTTGTGCTATGGCCACAGTAATCTGGCAATAAGAATACCTGAGCCCAGAGGGCAGAGACTGACCCTTTCTTCAAATGCCAAACAACCCTCATTTCTTGTGAGCTGTGACAGTGGGCTTGCTGTGCAACAATGGAGAAATGTTTAACTGTCCCTTTTCACTGCTGCTGCTCAGGTTTCTTCTGGCATCTAAGCAAGATGCTGCTGCTTATCTTCTGCAAACACTCAACTCTGATACTGGATATCGGTGGCTTTAAGCAAAAAAATGCCTGGAAATGTACACACTCCCTATGGTGTTTTTCTCTACCTGCCTTGTGAGTGTACACCTAAGAAGATCATAGTATTGAAGTATCAGTCAGGGTTGGAAGGGACCACAAGAATCATCTAGTTCCAACTCCCCTGCCATGGGCATGGACACCCCACACTAGATCAGGCTGGCCAGAGCCTCATCCAGCCTGGTCTTAAATACCTCCAGTGACGGGGCCTCGACCACCTCCCAAAGATGGTAAACTCCCAGCTATCCAGAGAGGCACAAACCTGTTGTCTGCCTGTCCCTGCAGCGGGGGATATCCTTGGGACTGTTGCAGGGAAATCCCAGCTGCTGAGCCCTGCACGTCCTTACTGCTCTCCAGATCAACATACAGCCCTCCAGCTTGAGGGGTGGATAATGGGGCTAGCTTTCCTTCTGAAGCAGCTTAGGCAGGTTTGAGAAGTCCATGTGGTGAACAGGTCCCTGCTCGGGGCTGAAGAGCAGGTCAAATACTTCTGTTGGGCAGTGATAAAACATCTGCTCCACACGCTGGTGAATCATCTGGCTTGAGGGGGACAGGTTGTGACATGTAGCAGACCGCAGCAGGCAACAACCTCTGTGCTGGGATATCCCCACTGGGGGATATCAGCTTTCAGCGGAACTGTTTCCTCAATAGGAATATTTTCTTTGGCTGTTGTTCCAGTGTAGCTACTACAAAGTCTCTATGACTCAGTTTTAGAATATAAAAAACCCAAAACCACAACACAACCAAGCTTGAATTGGTTATTATTTGACTTCAGCTTTCTGTAAGCCAGGTGAACAAAGTGAGATTCAGGAATGAACAAACTAACACTATGCTCAGCTAACCTATCATCTTGTTCCTTAATCAATTACAAGGTGCTGTCAGAACTCATTAGTTCAGAGCCTTTTGTATTTCATTCAGCATAATAGCAAATGCCTTTCAAAAAGCTGGTTAGCCAGAACTGGCATTCTCCATACCTGCTGCTGGCAGAAACTCCAGGCACAGGAAGTAAGTTGCAATTCTCTCTGATGTCATCTGATATATATATATATATATATATATATATATATATATACACACACACACCCACACCCCCCAAGGTCTGTTCATTTAAACAGAATATCCATCAGCAAACAGTGAGTGACAGTTTCTCTGCTCTGAACCTCTTCAGCTTGAAAGCTTTGTCTGCGCAGCTTTCTTCCTAAGACTGTTTAGGTACTGCCTAGCCTTTGCCTATCATCTTCCTTATAAAATGTATAACCCTTGAGAGCTGTCTTTAGCAGTGGTATGATCCTTTGCTTGGATTAGAGCCTGCTGTGCCTCATCTCCTGAATTTTGTAAAGGAGCTTACACATTGTTTTTAGGTATTTTTACATGGTCAAAGTGTTCCATTCTTATGAAAGCCACTTTTAATTCCAAGCTGTCTTTCATTCCTGTGAAACTTAGGAATGAAACTTAATTTTGTAAATGCAATGTCCACTGGTTCCAGAAGTCTGCTGACCTATCAGTGCATGTGTGAGAGAAAAGTGAAACAATCTAAATGAAAATGGATGTGCTCCTGTGGGGAATAGATCCCAACAATACAGTACTTTTCTACAATAATTGTACTACTGGAATATGTTCAAAACTTTCAAGTTGCAACCAGATACTGGATTTTGCTTTTAACCTTCTTCTCAGCCTCTCCCCAGCCCTTTTTCCTTTCTCTCTCTCTCTTTTTTTATTTTATTTTCCAGATAAGAAGTTCTCAGCAGTTTCTGTCAGTGTTAGTAAACTTTCCTCTGAAGTGTTTTGTTCTTCTGTGCCTATCTTCCCATATCTTATTCAGAGTTTCTTCTGCTGCTAGGAAGGATTTGGAAGTCTTTGCATCAACTCTAATTGCCTCGAGGAAGCTTATAATCTGCTTCAGTTGTGTGCTTGTTCTCCAGGCTGGTGTGTATGACCATGCTGCGACTCTTAAGTCTTTTGCTACAGTGGTTTGCTGCTTTACAGAAGGTTATTCTCAGAAGCAGCAGAGGGGCAAAGGCCTTTTCTAGCTAGTGCTGTCTGTTCTTCTTTAGATTTCCCCCCCCCAATTGGAACTAGCATCCTATTTTTCTGATTAACACAGAGAGCAAAAAATTATTTGTCCTAATGGCTTCAACTGTATGCTCGAAACAGAGCGCAGCATATTAGGAACCTGATGGAATCTGTGGAACAGCTAATTCTTTAACTATTTTTCTCCATACAGGAACCTTCAGAAGTTGTGAATTTGTTACCAGTCTAGGGTCCTGGTGCTTGTGTAGCTGTCCAGTCTTAAGAACTGTGTGTTATTTTCTTGTACCACAACTGGGAATGCAACACTTTTGTGTGATGGGCAATACTGTCAGATACCTAGACTACAATTTTCAAGGCTGGCTTTGTGACTTTAGAACCCAGGTTCTATTTGTAGATGCAGTTTGTGTGCCTGAAGGCACACAGAAGGACATGGACCTCTTGTACCTGTTCTCAAAATACAGATCCTCAGAACTCTTGCCATGATTCTGCAGAGCTGCAGTAGCGCTGATGGCTTATGACTCTTCTGTTTACTCCAGATGAATTCTCTGATAAGCATCTGTTTCTAGGCAAGCAGCTAGAGTCTCATTTATGCCTAAGTCCTGCTAGGATGCTCCTTGTCCTACTTGTTCTGTGGAGGCTGATATGACAGTGTTTTCAGAGCAATTTCTTCTTATGTGGGCAGGGTAGGATGGTAACTGAGGAGGAGGTGTTGGTGTTTCTATTTCCAATAGCACAGTACTCATCTGAGCGTGTGAGAGGCCACTGTTCAAATTTCAAGGTACTCAAGGGGACTTGAAATCCTGATCCCAGCTGAGTTATTCTGGAGAGCTCTTCTCATCTGCTTCTCTTGAGTAGTACTGTGCAGGAAGCTTCAATGTGCCTGGGAAGGTATGAGATAATGGCTTAGTGGTTGGTCCGCTTCTACAAAATCTAGGAAAACAGGTCAGAAAGCAGTACCCTGCATGGAGAAAATCTTCCATCCTTTGGGTTTTGGTCAGTGCAGAAGGGTCTCTCCTCCTCTCTGTTTCAGCCCCCTGGGTGTTCTCTGCTCTCTCTGCTTTCAGGTTCATTCACTCGTTGGATGTCTGGGTCTGTGTCCCATGGTTGGAAGCAGTGGAAGGGGTTGCTGTTTGCTGTCCCTTCTGCTCAGGACTGACTCATTTCCTGCCTTCATAACTCATTTGAAGCCTTCCTGTTTTCTTTAACTTCTGACTACAAAGCATCTAGTGAAGCCATGTATAAAGCTTGTTACAGAAATTGTACTGTGCTGCCTGATGCTATTTTACATCACTTCTTTTCTCTCCAGCTGGCTGATAGGGCAGCAGCAGATTTTTTCTTTTTTCCCTTTGAAATGTTGCATTCATCTTAGCAAGAGATGTTTGTCACACGCACAGGGTGCACGCAGGCCAGGGTTTACCACAGGCAGCTCAGACAGGAGCCAGGCAGCAGAGGTGATGCAGGACAGGACTGAGGTGTGGCAGCAGATCTGTGGGTAGTTTTAGTGGGGATTGACTGTGTTGTGTCAGCTCTCACAGTCTTTCTCTCACAGATGTTAAAGGCAGTGAAATAATTAAGAGAATGATAAACTTGAGTAGAATAACTTCGGCAGGGTTTAAGATACTAGGACAGATAATCTTGCCGTCATTGGGGATCCTTTGCAAAGCTGCAGGGATTGTGGACCATGTTGGTAACATCCAAACCCTCTGTGCAACTATGGAGCAAAAGTCTTCCGTTGAGATGAGAAATATGTGCACGTACATGCACCCATACACAAATAGACTCGGGGCGGGGGGGTGGGTGGATGGAGGGGGGATGGTGGGAGAGAGAGCCTCTGTGAATCTCTGCAGGCATTTCCTACTGGGAATGCTTCCCAGTTTAGAGAAGCATGTCATGGAGAGGAGCTGCAGCTCTCCTGTCTTGGCATGTTCCTTCCTCTTGTGAGCCCTGTCCATGAGCAGAGCTCTGTGGCTTCTGGAGGCTGCACAGGTCATCAGCGGTAAGCAGAAGGACAATTTCTACCATCCCCTCTGCTACCAAGACATAGTTCTTCACTGTTTGCATAAGAGTTGGGAGTACTTCATCCTAATTTATATGCCCATCACAGTGCAAAATAAACTGTCTAATCAAATCCCACCTGGCTTCTGATAAGACCATAGCCTTTGTTAATGTGCAAAGTGGTCTGTGAAAGGTGCATGATTTATGAAGTGTTTCCTAGCTTTATCTGTCAGCCCTTTTGAATCAGTTGTATTGGATAGTAAAGCAATGAGACAGAAATCACTGGGAGAGCTCATAAAATTTCAGAGTCAATTCAGCTTAAAGAAACCTGACAACTAGGTGCACAAAAGTAGAAAATAATATCCATTTATATAAGGCTCTATATCATGGAAAAAGACCCACAGAACTAATTTCTCATGGGAAGCCAAGTGAAAGTTTGGTTTTAACAGTATTGAGGGAGAAGTTCCAGTTTCTTCAAAAGTAATGTGGATTTTGCCATAGTTTTCAATGGGACCAAGCTCCAGCTCCTCTTGGAATTCATAACTCATAGTATTATCTCACTGTTTGTCACAAAGAAATGATATAAGTAGGGATGGCAGATTTATGAAATCATGGAAGAAGTGATTATATGTCTACTGTGCTTTTTGAAGGCTATATTTATGTGAAAGACATTTTATATGCAGGACCTGATTTATCTCTGATGCCTCCATGTTTTATACTGTTGTAAAAATTTTAACTAGCTTGGGAGAGATCCTCCCTTCTGGGAGTGCCTTCCTTTCCTCCCCTGTGAAAGAAGGAAGTTAGCCCTTTATATTTTTTACAGAGTACAGTGAACATAAATAAATAAAGCAGAGAAGCTGGAACTACCTGGTGGTAATGATAACAGCACCTGGGCTGTGATTTAATGCCTTTAGAAAGCACAGCATGACCGTGCATTGTGTTCAGGGGTGTAGTATTGACTTGTTTGGCCTAACATAATATTGCCTTAAGAAATTCCAGCCACTGAATTAGGGTGAGATCTAGACTTCATGTCAGAAAGAAATTCAGTTAGTCAAAACTTTCCAGATGAGATGCTAAGATGATAATAACCATCCTGATTAATGTCAGCTGACAAGAGCAGTGCACAGTATATTTTCTTTCTCTACCCTTATCAGTCATTGTGTGCAAGATTTCTTCTTTTCCCCCTTTAGCCTTTGCTTTTGTTTCACAGAGCAAAGTGGAGAACCTGGTATGTCATCTTTCCTTTCTGATGGTCTGTGTAGATGTTTAGGTTTTGCTGATCACTCTTCTGTTTTTTCTTGGAAGATGTGCTGAGGACTGAGGGATGTGATCCTCACTCCATGCAATTTTGCTCCTGTTTAAACTACTCTCTGCTTTAGGTTATCTATCTGTGAAACATGCACATTATGGAACCTACCTTGAATAATCTTTACTTGAAGAACCAGCAAGGATGTATTTGTCAGTAGGGAACAGGTTAATTTTGTTCAATGTCTTTGACAAAGAGGTTTTTAAGCCTGGACCAGGATGAAATGCAGGATGCATTTTGAACATTATACTAGTCAGCACTGCAAGTACAGCTGAATCCCAGCCTGAAATATGAGTGTTCCTCTTTTTCTGTGCAGTGATTCATGCCAGTTCATTTAAGTATCCTCACTGATAAGTCTTAATAGGGCCTTTGCTTCTCTGTACCCAGACTTGATCCAGGGCATCACCTGAGAGCTCAGACATGGTACTTTATTAGCCAAACACTAGGTCTCTCATTGCTGCTGAAAAGCAAAATCCCAGTTGCAGATTTGAAACTCGGATTATTTCCCATCTGGATCTGTACTCAAGTGTCAATGGGTCTGCCTTCCAGTGGTAATTACTGTTGTTATATATTTTAACATAGGTATTAAAGTGATGAGTGTTTTTGTGTCTGAAACATTTGCTCTTGTGACATTTATTTTGCATTAGCCTAGGTGAAAGACTGTAAACCAGATCTTGAGATCAAACAAAAGATGTTATGTGCTTTTGCCGTGAGTGTGGACAATGTGAGCCTTTGTACTGACTCAAAGGACTGTCATTATTAACAGTAAATATCTTCCCAGTTTTCCTCTTCTCCAAATTAACTGGTCCATGCAGGAGCTGATTTCTCTTGTGACCCTTAAGGTGAGTGCAGTGGAAGATGTTTTATGCTCTGAGAGTGGAAAGCAGATTACGACCTGGCTATTTGCAAACCTGCACTAACTTCGGATAATGTTCCTAGTTGCTTCCAGACTTGCAGATGGAGTGAGTTTATCAAAGAAAAACTCCTCACTGAGATGAAGGAGACCAGTGGGAGTAATTTCCTGTGGGTGAATCCTGATTCAATATCCATCTGAACTGGAAAATGTTGGGGGCTCAGGCTGTGGTGGTGGAGATTTACTCTTCAAGGGCTAAATCCAGAGATCAAAGAGTAGAGCCTGCTGCTAGCCTACGATGAGTGGCTGTGAAATAGGTTTGGAAACATATGTCTAGTGCCTGGTAAACAAGTGTCTACCTTGAACAAAACAAGGATTGCCACACTTGCCAGCTTTGCTGGTGATGCCTGTGGGATGAGTGGGCATGAGAGTTTCAAGTGATCCCTCTCTTTCAGAAGCAATCTCTCTGAAGTTAATGGTGAACGACATTGGGATAGAGTAAGAAATCCCTGCTGCTGCTTCTGCTGCATTTTTTGTTTGTGGATAAAGGCATTTAATTAACCAGGCATATAATTCCACCCCTTTTTGAATTACACATACCAAGCATCTTGATGCAGGTATGGAAAAGTAGATTTGGTTGTGCCAGTTTTAAACATCAATCGTGTTATTTTGGATAGTGGCAATGTTAGACTACATGCCTAATCTCTTCTCCGTTAGGGTCTCACTTTTATTTAGACTTTAAAACTGTATTCAAATGAGGCTTTGACCGAAACTGAATCACTATATACTTGAAAGCTGAAGAGCTTATCAGGCATCTGATAATGTTTTCAGGATTTCCCCAGATTAGACCGCGGAGTGTACAGACAGGAAGCTGAAGTATTGAACGCCTGACCAGAGCTTCCTCCTGTGCAAGAGTGGGGGTTTCTCTAGCTTGAATCTTTAGCTCTACGTGCATGGTCTGAGCCTTGAAATCTAAAAGATAAAAAGCCCCCAAATCCCCTAGTGTGTCCTCTGAGCAAGGTGAATAGAAGGTTTAGTTTAAACCCTGCTTGTAAGGTCAGCAAAACAGTTCTCACCTCTCCCTGCTGTTGCGTTACCTTCCTGGCTCTTTATCAACCAGGGAATCAGAAAGGGACTTTCCAGAGCTATAAACATGTGAGCTGAAGTGATGGAATGAACCCACATGCAAATGAGTTTAGATTCCCTTCCTTCTATAAAGTTGAAATGTTTTTGAGAGAGACACAGATCCTCCAGGATGTGGGTGTCAGAGATGGTTACCTTGGACTGGCTGTATCTGTCTCCCTGCTCCCTGTCTGCCTTTCTGCGTGTCTGTCTTTCCATTGTAGACAACAAAGCGGAGTGATGTGAAATAGAAAATGAGAAATGCAAACCTGTGGTGATTGAAGAGAAGAAGGAAAATCAAAGACAAAAAGCTGAAGAATGGGGAAAAAGATAAAATAAAATGAATGTTGGGGATTCCACTGTGAGTAAGAGCTGAAAAAAACTGTAAGCTGATTTATTACATGTTTATCTTCTGCCTGAGATTCAGTATGCTTTATATACGTGAAAGGTAAATTGCGCACTCAAGATTGAATCAAAATACCAAATTCTTTCTCAATTCCTTCAGCTTTAAAGCAGAGTAATTCTGTCAGCTTCAGTGGATTTAAGTTGTGTAAACAGCAGCAGAATTGAGATCAAGTGTTTGAAATAATTTGGAGTTATATTTATGCTAAAGCAATGAGAAATTTTGAGTGACTTTGAAACAGTTTTCTATCAGGAAATCTGCACTTTTTCTAATGCTTTTCTTCACTGAGTAGGAATTTTTACTGCTGTCCTTCCAGCACTGATATTCCTTTATTCTGAATCCAGGGACAATTCAGAAACAAGGAGCAGTGGTAGCATTGTGTTTATGGATATTTTCCTTGCATTATCCTTTGTGATATATTAATTTTGTCTTTTAAACCTGTATCTTAACTTAGTTAAACAACAACTACTTATACAGTGAGAGGATGTGAGTTACTTGATGCCACTGATATTGAAAGTACAGTGTTTGGTTGCAGCCGAGGTTGACTGGCTATACCTGATTTTCTTTCACATTGATCCTTTACTTTTAAAGAGGTGGTTTATTTATTTTTATCCTTGATGTGCACTGAACCTATCCAGACATCCAAAAGTTTGTTTTTCAGTATGGAAAAAAGCGATGGAGGAAATACCACAGTTTCTGTGGTGGAATTTCCAACAAATTCCCTGCTGGGTTGGACCCAGCAGGTTGCAGAGACGGGTTTCTGTGGTCTGCAGGTTAAGGCAGCTCCCATCTCTCCATCTATTAACCTGATTACAGACAGGCAGATACTTTATTCTTTTTTTTTTTTTTTGAGTAGTTTGCTTGCTGAAAAATGCAGTTTTGAGTTAACTGAAATTACTTACAAAGCTCAGCTGAGCGCAGCAAATAGTGTTGGGTAAATAATCCAAAAGTAAAAGTATTTTAACATTTTTAGAGTTAAGCTCTATTTGTGTTCTTTAAACATATTGCTTAATTACTCTAATTCAATAATAATAATAGCAAAAAAGGAAGCAAATGTGTACCCAAAATGAATGTGTCTTGTCTTCAGAAAATAATAATAATGCTTAAAAAAAAAAAAAAATCATTCCAGGTTCGCTCAAGGGATATTTATTCTTTTGCCTTACTCTTATTTGTTTGTTTGCTTTGGCTAGTGGATGAAAAAAATGGCTAACTGCTATAGCTTTGGGGCAGACCATTACTGGGACCGGCTATATTTCACAGTCATCTGGTGGAACGTTGAGATTTTATTTTCTGTGGGAAATCATAATGAGAAAATTTGAATTATTTTGGTGATAAAAATGTAGACCTTACTGACTTCTTATTGGTCAGAGGAGACTATCTTTTGCCCATAATTAAAAAAAAAAAAGAAAAGTCAGTTTTCATTAGTGAGATAAATTTTGTAGTTAATTCTTGAACTAATTCCCTGATTTCATGAACAAGGTTTCAGATCTTCTGTCTTCTTCAGCTTTTCAAGTATCTATACTCCATCTCAATTTACTTCAGGGATGAGAGTTCACACGTGCTTAAAACAGTTTTGCTGTTGGACAAGCAGGGCTGGAGCTCCTGGAAGAATGGGAGTTTGAAGATTGATGTGGTGGCAGGACAAGGGCTTGAGGTTGCAGTGGAGACTCTTTTGCAAGACAGAGGTTTCAAATATGTCAGTGACTGCTTGTGACCTTCTTGGGGGGATTCATTAAGGAGAAAAAAAATAATTCAAAGCTGTATTTAGTCCGTGACTGGAGACTGGACGTCCAAGTCCATGCTGGCAACTCTAGTGATCTTATGTTAAAATTCTGTGCATGCATCAAAGATTGTCTTTACTTCTCACTGCAGTCATAGTCAACATACATGACTAAATATTCTAAATGTGAATACGTTGAATCTAAATAGCACCTCAAATTCTTCTTCTGAAAAGCCATTCTGGTGCGCTCAAGAGGAACAAGATGTAGAATCCTGAATAGTATGCAAGCATATCCAAGAGGAAGGCAGAGTCAGGTCCCTGCAGGCTGGCTGTGTCAGCATTTCTCAGCCTTTTCCAATGGAGCCCCTTTGAAACAAAGATCTTGGAGCATTTCACATGCTTGTAAAGGAGCCGTCTGCACCTGCAGGCAGTCCTTGGCAGCATTCAGAGACTGGCTCCCAGCTCTGTCTGCCTGCGCTTGTGCATCACTGCCAACTGTGTGGGGATAGATGTGCATTTCTTCATCTTCTAAATGAGATTGTTCATGAACCAGTTTCTGATGTCTGACAGCAGTTGTCCACAGCCCACAGGCCAGCTAATGCTATCTAAATATAGCTTGCAGGGGCTAGGTTGCCATAACCAAGTCACAATTATTGTTCTCAGACTAGTCTAGTTACTGTTGTCTACCTTTGTCCAAATCATCTATGGCCAGTTTTCACAGTACTTGAGCTGTTTCATTACCCCAGTCTTGGGGCAATTATTTCAGTGATTTAATATTGAAACAGACCAGGTAGGTATTGAAAGTTTGTTTGCTGTTCATAGACTACCTTATTTTCAATAGCTACAGTTTAGATACAATGTAAAATATAAATACAGTCATCTTTTATATGTCAAATATTTATATATTGAACCAGTTTGAAGAAAAAAAAATTATCCTGGGTTCTAATGGGTTCCTGACATTACACTTATTTACTACAAAGTGCTTTTCCAAATCAGCTCCTTGCTGGGTGATTGTCACATTCCATTTTGAATAGTGGGCAGGTTACAAAAAGGTAATTGATTGATGTTTTCCTGTTTGTTTTTTTTTTTGACTGTTTATACAGAGTCTAACTGTTTTGGATTGGTAATATACAATATAGCAGTTGTGTAGTGACAAATGCTGTATATAGCAGTGTACTTTCAGCAGTTGAAACATGGCCAGTTCTCTTAAACTATTAAAAAGGTGGAAATTGGAAAGGAACAAGAACAGGTCATCTGCTCTCTCCTGTTTGTTTTTTTTTTTTTACTCTTTTCCTATATTTTGGGGGTTTAGATCATATCTGAAACATATGGATTAGCCAGTCATTTTGTGCTTACTTCATTCTGCTACATTTATCAGGAACTGGTTCAGATAAACAATTCATCTTACTTCAGCATGTGTGTCACCTTCAGCATCTGCCATGGGTATGGAGATCAGACATCCTGATCAAGGGAGGAAGGATTACTAGGTTTGGAGACAGCTCCCTATTCAAAGAGTTAGGCCTTGTCCTGCATCCTCATTATCAGTCAACTGGTATGAAAATTCTTGTTTTTTTGGAGTAAAAATCTGTTACTTAAATTATAAGGAAAAGATAGAGATGGAGTTTCACAGAGCTGCAAGAACTTTTAACTTCTCCATTCTCATTACCTTTAATTAGCACACAGAAAACTGTCTTCCCTGCTATCCCTCCTGCTTCTTACAACATCTGGGCACTTACTACAGCTGTTACTGCAGTTGTGTCAGCATGCCTTGGATTGCTGGTGTTCTCTACACTGAGAATATATAGAACAAAAATGATTACGGAGCCCATAATTATTTTGGTATTTTTCAATAGCAAAAACTTGCTGAACTTGTCCTCAGGGCTGTGACTTGTTATGGCTTACTAAGAGTATAACTGAAACTATACCATATTATAACTATGCTGTAGGCATATGCTGCAAAGATTCCTAAAAATAATACTTGGAAGTCTTTATTATTATTATTGATGATATATAAAATAACATTGTCATTACTCACTTTGCCATATTATGTTTTAACCGACTGTAATATATGTAGATGGTCAACCAAGTGTGACTACGTGTTTTTCTTGGTGATTTATGCCTGGGATGTATTTTGCCATGCATTTTTAATTCAAGTTAGTGAAAGTACACAAAATCCATCAGTAAGTTTTTGGTCAGAAAAATGAAATGGAATGTGCAATCATTTTTATCATTAACGAAAGAAAATGGTCTGGTGCACACAGCACATGCTTTTGGAAAATGTGATTAAAATGGAGACAACAGAAGTGAACCTCCAGATAAGCAGAGTGGAATAATTCTACAGGAAAGGAAATTGAATGGTTGTTATTCGTGACATAGACATTGGCAGCAGAAGTATAACTACTGCTTGAAATTAAAAATGCATCCAGGAAACTGGGAGTTTCAGAAATCATGTTGGGAGCAAAAGCACTTGCTTTTGCCAAGCCCAGAGCATGTGCTTGGGCTAATACTGATTCATCGTCAGATGTGAATGCTTTTTTTTTCCCTAATAGAAATGAACAGTTTCATTTTTTCTTTAAAACCTATTTTCTTTTACTCTCTTTTTGTTTTCCTTTTTTCTTTTTTTTTCTTTTTCTTTTGTTTTTTTATTTTAAGGGGTGAGAATAAAAGTGTCTCTACAGAGACACTGGGCTACAGCTGCTGGGCTGAAGGCATTATGGACCTGATGCATTTGTCACCCTGAAGTGTTCAGGAGAAGGAATACCTACAGGCAGTTCACCATCTGACATTGCCAATGGTCTTCAGTGATGTGGTGAGAAGCTGGGATGTAATCTTGGAGCAGGGAGTACTTAGCACCAGGGTATCTATGTCTGATGTGAACTGTTTGATACTGGCAGAGTTTAGCTCAGGAGCAAAGCTTAGATGGGGTTTTTCTTTAAGCCTTCACTGAAACTTTGGTCTTGGATTTTTCAGTGGTGAACCTGATCTTTATAGAGCAAGGGAAGATTAATAGCTTCTCTGTATGTGAACACCCATCTGTAAACATGCATATTAGTTTTACTGAAAGGAATTAACAGTATTTAAGGTGTGTTAGGTTTGGACAGTTTTTGCCTTGTACCTAAGCAACGGAGTTGAGACTTTCTTGTTGAACCTTAATTTGTGAGCAGAGCTGCCCTGCTGTTGGTAGGAATGATGGAAGATAACCTGGTCACTGTAAAAGGGGCTTGACTGGTTTTGCTGTGGTGCAGCATTGAGTGGGGAAAAGGTAGGCTCCCCAAGGCCCAGCACACCATGCAACTCCTGTAGAGCAGTGAATCAGGGAAGACATCTGAAATACTGTGGAGAGCAAGTGAGGGAGGCTGCCTACCCTGGGCTAAGTGTGGATGGACAGGCCAGGGTGAGCACTCAGCCCAGCTGGGGGATGTGGGGGACACTTCTTCTGCAGGAAAGTTCAGGAAATGTAGAAAAGAGGGGAAGTCAAAGAATGAGGAAATTTTAAATGAAGAAGACCTTAAAGGTCAGACAGGAGTTTTAACGAGTGATGGTCTAGGTTTTAAGTGTTGAGATGGGGTTTCATCACACTGAGCAGAAATGGCCCACTAACCAGTGCTCTACCAGCAAACAGGCAGGTGGCTGTGAGGTCATTCTGCAGCTGCACCTGGCAATGCTGTCACAGGGGATGAAGAGATCTGCCCAGCAAGCAAACAGCCCTGTGCTCTGCTGAGCATGCAGCCCACGGCCCCACTTCCGACACACTCAGCTCTCACACCCTGCAACACACCACGCAAGTTTTAACCTGAATGCTTCTGCTGAGTTTGAGTGTATGGCCGCCTCTGGTGTCACTGTGGTCCTTTATCTGTGTAAGTTTTCCATTTTTTTTAATCTCAGGATGACTTCATCTTCAATTTTGCCCTCTTGTTTCAACTTACCAGATGTCAGTGTAGCTGTGAGATATGTATTTTTCCACTAACTGTGGGGAAAATGTATTTAACTAAATAAGGGTGAAGAAGACACATTGTGCTCCTAATGAAATGTGACCATATTCATATTTTATTTCAAGTTCCCCATTGGTGCTAATTAATTACCACCCATGATGAGCTCATTTGAATAGTATGTGGATTTCATGTGAAGCTGCAGTAGATCATTGACTGGTTAAGAAGCATTAAAATCTCACTTTTCAGTTGTGTCTTCAGACAAATGTGGATGTTGTATTAAAAAGAAAGGTAGTAATGGCAACACAGAGAGTAAAAGTAGAGCATGATAAGGAAAATACTGAGAATTTACACATTCCATTAACTTGATGGCTTTAGGATCTTTATGTTCTTTTCCTGTTATAACATATTTTATTCAAAAGGAAACTTGTGGAAGGATAGTCTTCAGGCACTTAACATTACTTAATCACTTTAAAAGGTTTGCCTTTTGGTGTAGCAGTAAAACTTTATATGATGATTGCCTATTAAGTATCTGTCCTGTAGGAATAGTTCATTCTGGTGTAAAAAGATCTCCAAGCTATGAGGTGGTTACTGACCTTGCTGGAATAAGAAAAAATAATGTTTTTTTCCAAAAGTAGATTTATGGCTTGTTGAAAAGACTTGCCTCCTCACTGCTCTTGCAAAGGCAGAACAATATAATTTTATGGGCTGTCTTCTTGTTTGCAAATGCATTAATTTAATCCTTGAGTAAATGAGTTCTCAAAGGGAAGGGGCCACTGCAGAAATTACACTGAAAGGATAGAGGATGGCACATGTGAAATTGATAAAGGCTCAAAGCAGAATATGGCTGGAACTGGCATCGTGTTTTTTAAGATTAGAGGGAGCTAATGCACTGCGACATTAAACTCAGCAGGCAAATTGAGAGAGAGAGTTTGACCTTTTCTCCTGCTTAGTTAAAAAAAAACTTCTAAAGCCAACTTACCTTGACAATGACTGTGAAATGAGGATGAGCCAGTCCATATCTGCATGGGAGGGATTTCACTAAAGCAGGGGTCTGCTGGTGGAGAGCTCAGCTGAGCTGTCCTCCCTAGGGAGACCTTTGGGACAGGTCCATCCCAAAGTTCTGGAAGAGAGTGGAGCTGCTGGCCCCAGTAGGTGTTGCAGGTTCCCAACTCTGACATAGAAATCTCAAATCATATTCATCTGTGTCCCTCTCTTGGGAATGTCTGCTCTCCATGCTCATCTCCCTGGAAGGGGGCAGTTCTGCAGACACTCACCCATGAAACATGAGAAGTGAGTTTAGCTTCCCATGAGCACTGGGCTGGGGAGCACCTCAGGCTGTATCGCAATGATCAACTGTCCTTCTGGCCTGGGTGGGGGCTGCCTTGCTAGGACCACCAGCTGGCTAGCTGAGAGCTACTCTAGGTCTATTTACTGTGTTTTATGGAGGGGCATTTACTTTGTGGTTTTTTTAATCATTGTCATGCCTGATGGTGCAATGTGAAAGTGCTAAAGTTGGGTGTCCCCAGCTGTGCATGCTGACCATGGTGGTGCCCAGGCAGTGCCATATCCTCCTAGGTACTTTATAGAAATGCTGTGCACTTGATGTAGGCTGGGGGCCTGTCCCAAAGGCTGGGCACTTCCATCATTTTTTCTTCCTGAACTGTTGTCTGTTTTACCATGCAACCTGATCTGGTGGAAAATGTCCCTGCTCACTGCAGGGGCATTGGACTAACTGAGCTTTGGAGGTCCCTTCCAACCCAAACCATTCTATGATTCTACGTCATGTTCTCATTAGTGATAATTTGATTTTTTTTCCCCTCCATCTTGATATTAGAATAGAATAGAATAGAATAGAATAGAATAGAATAGAATAGAATAGAATAGAATAGACCGGGCTGGAAGAGACCTTCAAGATCATTGCATCCAACCTATCATCCAACACCATCTAATCAACTAAACCATGCAACCAAGCACCCTATCAAGTCTCCTTCTGAACACCTCCAATGATGGTGGCTCCACCACCTTCCTGGGCAGTGCATTCCAATGGGCAATCACTCTCTCTGTGTAGAACTCCTTCCTAACCTCCAGCCTAGACCTCCCCTGCTGCATCTTGGACTGTGTCCTCTTGTTCTGGTGCTGGTTGCCTGGGCAAAGAGACCAACCTCTGTCTGGCTACAACCTCCCTTCAGGTAGTTGTAGACAGCAATAAGGTCTCCCCTGAGTCTCCTCCTCTCCAGGCTAAGCAACCCCAGCTCCCTCAGTCTCTCCTGATAGAGCTTGTGTTCCAAACCCCTCACCAATGTTGTTGCCCTTCGCTGGACACGTTCCAGCAAGCCAACATCCTTCTTAAACTGAGGGGCCCACAACTGGACACAGTACTCAAGGTGTGGCCTAACCAGTGCAGTGTACAGGGGCAGAATGACCTCCCTGCTTCTGCTGGCCACACTGTTCCTGATGCCATTGGCCCTCCTGGCCACCTGGGCACACTGCAGGCTCATGTTCAGCCTAACATTGACCAGTGCCCCCAGGTCCCTCTCTGCCTGGCCGCTCTCCAGCCACTCTGACCCCAGCTTGTAGCACTGCATGGGGTTGCTGTGGCTAACATGCAGAACCCGGCACTTGGATGTGTTAAATCTCCTGCCCTTGGATTCTGCCCATCTGTCCAGCCTGTTGAGGTCCCTCTGCAAAGCCCCTCTACTCTCCAGCAGATCGACACCTGCCCCCAGCAGTGATTACCACAGAAGGGCTGGGCTTCTGGTAAATGTTTTATATGAACAACCATGTTAGGAAACACTACTGAAGTGACCAATCAGAAAAATCAGACAAGCAAAATTTGTTGCTATGGTGTCCTATTTCAGAGTTGCAGATAAAACTGTGTCTTATCTGAGGACCTCCACACAACGTTACTTTTGTTAATTTGGTTTTCCTTTCCTACAACAGAGGTCTCACTGAGTGTCTCACTGAGACGGGTCAGTGGGACTGAACTGGGCTGTGGACACTGCAAGACAGTATTTTTTGCAGAACTGTTTATTCCCTCCCAGCAAGAGAAGTAGTTAAAGAAGCATATTTTTAAACTCTGTTGTTTGGTTGGCTGGTTCAACAGCCTAAGAAAACAATTAGAGCTGAGAAGACAGAGGCGCACTGTTGGAGGCCGCACAGCGGAGCTGTTGGATATCCTGCCAAAACAACGTGCTCTGCGCTGAGCCTCTGCTGGTTTGGCTGCATGTGTCACTAATTTAGCTGAAAAAGTGACACTGGGTGTTATCAAGAGTTGTTCCGTGCTATTTTCTTAGATGTTTGTTGTTCATTTGAGATGAAGGTTTTAGGGATGAATTTAAGGGCAGGTTTCTAGTTAAATTAAATGATTTAGAAAACTAGATAGTAATAGCTCCAGGAAAGGCTGTGCCGAGAGAAAGGATTTCATATGCACTCAGTGCTGGCTGTGCAGTCACCAGTACCTCTGCCTTCAGCCTGGCTAAGGAGCTTTGTCTGCTTTGGACTCCTGCCAGGGCTGGGCAACCTTTTGTTTGTAACAAATTGAGATTTTTCTATTAAAAACATATTGGAAAGATTTTGCAGCCTCGAATCAAATTCCTTTCTCAGGGAAAAGCTAGAAACTCCTTGATGCTTTTTAATTTTTGGTCAACACTTTTATTTAAAAAAAAGAAAAAAAAATTTAAAAAAATTGTGCTTATTCATAATTCAGGAAAAGCAAAGCTAAACCAACATAATTCATTCTCTTTGAACCATTCTGTTAAGGAAATGTATTTCAATTTAGTTTTAAAGGCTAAAAGATTTAATCTGAATTCTCCTTGACCTCCAAATATTGTATTACAGACCAAATATTTCTTTTAATTGAACCCAAAGGGATTTTTTGGTGATGTCTTATCTCACTGGAACATAAAGAAGTATTTTCTTTTTTATATGTTCCAAACCTGACTATTTTTTTCATAGCTAACCCCACTGTTTATACATGGTGTTATTCAGACATAACATCTAATATAGACATGAATACATAAGGCAAGATCCTACCCAACCTATTTTTCTTCAAAAATTCCAAGGTTGGGATATGAAGTTTAATGAAACTTGTGACTTCTCTCAGGTTTGTCAGAAGCAATGAGGTGTTCCTGTCTGAGATGTCAGCTTTGATCTTAAGTGCGTTTGAACAGTATTTATCTGTAGCTCAGACCTCGTGCCCTTGGGTTTGTCACCCTGGGATGAGATTGTCACCCTGGGATGAGATTGTCACATCAGACAAAGTTATGTCAGGGGACAACTGTGCAGCTGTAATACTGAAGGCTTCTGCTTGTCTTTTTGCCACCCAGACTCTGGTGACTCTGAAGGGCTTCACCAGTGTCAGATTTTCTCCTTTTGATCTTCTGGATGGATTATTTTGTTAGCAAAGATTGCTCTGTGACTCTGAAAGATTTTACCTCTCTGTCTGTGACATAGTGAAAAAAAGAAAGGGAAGGTAATTTATAACTTACCTTTTTGAAATTCTCAAAGGCTTCCAGAAAAGTGCAAAATGTTTTACTGTTATACTTCTTGGCTATAAATTTCATTTTTTATTACTAAGAACACTGCTATGTGTTAGGGGACATTCTGTCTGTGTGTGTGGCCACTTTTGGTGCCAAAAGAAAATACAAAATAGCCTATTTTTCAATATATATGTCCTCAGGCCATTATTCTGAATCTGACCTACAGTCTGAGTAGAGCTGCTTTGGCTGTGGTGAAGGTTTCACTCTTCTGTTTTACAGCACCTGGAAGGAGGCCAGGCACTGAAGAGCGCAAGCAGGAGTATGAGATACTGCTGTGTGTCAGGACAGCCTTAAAATGGATGTCATGTATTCTCAGCTTTGAGAACTGAATTCCATGGGTTGTAATTGAATCTGCTGTCAGACCCATGGGGCTCAGTTCTTCAGCTTGGATATTTCTGTCTTCACATGCACAGGCGATCAAAGAAGCACTTGATCATTCACTGACTCTTTCGGATGATAGCAGCAAGCAGGAGAGAAAGAATAACCGATGTGAATCATTTTTACAGGGAGGTTCCATTGCAAAGGCCAGGCTCTCCCATGTTAAATAGCTATATACTGATTGAATCTTTTCTTAGCTGATGGGCTCCGTGTTGCTGCTCACTGTTAATTCACTCTGCTCTTTCCTTTTAGCTTTATCAAAGTTACACATAAATCTCACAGACATTGTTGATTGAATGATGGGGCCCAAATACTGCAAAGCAGTGCAGTGCTCCTAACAGCAGCTGTGGTGAGTGAAACACTGGAACTCTTTGGTCTGAAAGGCGGCTTTGCCAATGGATAATCTGCTGTGACCTCCTCTGTCTGGTACTGCTGCTGTACAGTTGTTTTGCTTTGTTTTATGGAAATGCCTATTTTCAGGAAAACATTAGTAATAACAATCTTGCTTGTGGCTGTAAAGAGCATGCATTTGCAGCAGCCACCAGCAGCTTTACATGCAGAGATTTGATTTCCTGAAGATGGCAATGTGCTCCTAAAGTGTCTGGATTAGGAAGCTTCCAGTGTAATCAGTGATGGCAATGTGTATGTGTTTGTAGGCAGCACAGGCATCCCTTTACAGGGGGATTCATTTAAGTCACAGTCTGATGGTTTTTTTTTGAAGGGCCTATGTGCAAATTTTTCATTCAGGTTTCAGGAAAATACTATCTGTGGCCTTTAAACATGTAAAGAGTTACCAATGATCTTTCCACTTCTTTCCTGCAATAATAACAACTTCCTAAATTGCATTTTCCTAACACAGTAAAGTGGATCATGCACTGATGTTATCCCTGTGGTGCAACGCTCTTAAAAACATAGAGATATCAAAATCCCACAGGTGCAAAAGCAGCGTGTTCGGCTCAGTAGTTTAAAACTGTCATATGCCTTTTACTCTGAAAATGTATTTACACTAAAAATAATCAGATATATTCACTGTTGCCTGTGGATACAGATGTACCTTCATACCGATGTGCTTTTCATATGAATTTTTATTCTAGGAGTTGAAGAGTTTCTTTGTGGCTGTCTGAAAGGTATTGTGCTCACTAGTCTAGAAATCAGTTCTTGGAAGAGCTCACCAGTTCCGCTAGCTCCTACTGTGGGAATATCCATTACACAAGAGGAAGAAATGCACAAAGCAAAGGATGATCTTGAAGCTTATTTTTTTTTTAAATTTCATCTATCATCCCTGTCAGAAAAAGGGAATTGGATTTGAGGTTGGAATTAGCAGAATCTGCAAAAGAAGAGAGAGTGACAGAACAGTTTTACAAGATGTCTACTACAGGCAGTGGGGTGGATATTAGATGGCTGAAATCACAAAATTTCATCCACTTCCTTCACTATGAAGCCCAGCCTCCAGCCAATGATGGAGCAGAGAAGATATGTCTCTGGTGATAACCACATGAGGCCACCGGTACAATCAAGGTGGTCTTAGGTACAGGAGTCTTAGCACTGTCATCTCTTTGAGGGCAGTCCTCCAGCTGTGGTATAAGTAATGCTTTTTTTCCCCAAGTCTGCAGTAAGTCGTGAACTTATAATGGCACTATTGATTGTATCTCAAATTAAACCTAAGCATTTAAAACATAGAGAGGTGAACAAGTCACTGTTGTGTGAGGGAACAGATACAAGGCTGTTGTCACTCTGGTAACGGCTTGTGCCTGCAGTTGTGCTCACAGGAAAGGCAAAGGAACTCCCACAGTGGGCCAGAGCGTTGTGTGTATACCCCTTGAGTGTGCTTCCTCACTCCCTGAAAATTCACACAGCAGATTACTGCACCTTTGGTGAACTGCAAATGGGCTGTTGCTGCCAGAAAGTCAGCAGGTATGTCTGCACAGTGCTGAAGAGGTGCCACAGACAGCCTGTGTCTTGGTGAAAGTAATGAAACTTCTGCCTAGCTCTTGAGCTCCAGCTCTCCTTGAATGTTGGGCTTGCATATAAGAAAACAGTTGCACAGCCTATGTGTAATGAAAAAGTAGTTGGTGTTTGTGTCCTGAGCAAGCAGTTGGTATTTGTGTCCTGAGCAAGTATATGTTCTGATCATAGATGTTCATGTGAAAAACGGTGAAGGAGCGAGCTGCTCCCAGAGTTTGTTATTCTCAACCCTTTTTCCTCTCAAAAGTGCGTTGGTGTTTTCTGTGCTCTACAATTGCTGCTGGGTGAGAGATAACCTATAAAAATGATTAGGCACAGAGCTATTTTGAAAGCAGAAGCAAGCCTGCCTTTCAACCCTGCAGCAACTGACCACTCAGCATGTTCTTTCTTTGCTGCGGGCTACTAGAGTTAGTTTCAATGCCTTCTTGCCCTGTATGAGAAGGCATCTTCCTTCTGGATATTCTTGGGATCTTTAAACCAGGTGAGTTTTCAAGTCCCAGACTGTCCTACTGATGTGCTGTGTCTTTCCAGCAGAACAGAAATTAGTTGAAGCATGTGGTTTCAAACCAATGCACCTTCTGTCTGTGTAATTACTCTGTCTTGCAGTATGCAGATTTATTCTACTTCACTGTAACCAGGGCAGTCCTCTGGATGTATGCCCCAGCCTGCAGCTCACACCCCAGCCAGCCTGCATGGCCATAGGTGCCTCTCAGCACACCAAAATAATGCAAGTGTCAGTGCTGAGGTGACTCATTTCCTGTCAGATGTACAATGTGTTATGTGTGTTAATTGATACAAATCCTTACTGAATTCACCAGCTCTGTGCATGAGCAGCAAAAGTGAAAGTGTCACAACTCTTATGACTGCATTTCTCTCTTCTGAAGGGTTTTTCTCATCTACACCTGTTGCCTGATTTACAAAACTGATCTCTTTATTCTGGTCTTCTAAATGTTTAATTTTGGAGTGAAATTCTGATTTTTCATTCTACTTTTTTTTTTTTTTTTTCTCTTCACAGAATCATTTGGGTGAATTCAGCCATATTTAATGCCACTATAGATTTGAAAGTTGTTGTTGGGGCAAGTAAAGCATTTGTTAAGAAGATGTACCCTCTCTGTATCTTTTTCAAGCTGATCTATGCCACCTTCTGGTTCTTATTCACAGATCTTACTCTGTTTATCTAGTTCCCAATAAGTCAATGTGCTGCATCACCCTGGCACAGCTCTGGCAGACCAGCAAGGCTGCCTACATGTTGCAGTTGAATAAACTGAGAGTCCAAACACTGAAAATGGAGAAGCTGCCCTGAATTCTGTTGCATGCTTGTTGCTCTTCACTTGTGGCTTCTGCTTACTATTCACAACACATGAATCAGGACAAACACCTACACCCTTCTGGTATGAGTGTGCCTTAGTGTCACTCACCACCACTGTATGTGTGGTTAGCTGCCTCTTCCTCCCTTGGCTGATGCTCTCTCCTCTCTTCTTGGACCTTGATCCCTCCCTGCCTTTTTCAGGGCATCTCTCATGTGGTTTTCTGGTTTTGGCTTTTCTGTACATTGTGGGATTGTTTCTTTTTTATAAGAATCTTTTTCTTTCTTTGTCTTTCTTTCTTTCTTTCTTTTTTTTTTTTTTTTTTTTTTTTTTTTTTTTAACTCATCCCCTGGGACTCTTTCTCCCTGCTTCAAGACAGTGCCTCAGTCTGGTGAAAAACTCCAAGCCGTGTGAGTGCTGGAGGGGGTTGTTCACTACTTCAAAAGCAGAATGGAAACAAATGGTGAAGCAGCACAGGCTGGGGAGTGGACAGAGGCAGACAGAGAGAAAGGAGCTGCCGCCGCAGTAGCAGGTCTGTGTTTGCACGGTTTGCATTGCAGGTAAGGTGAGAAAAGTGCCCTGCAGCATTAAGCACTGCTCCCTTTTGCTGCCTCCCACACATCATCTTCTCCTGAAGCCTCTGCATTTCTTCTTTATACTGTGTGCTTTTTCCAGGGAATGCTGATGAGAGGTGTTAGTGCAGGTGCAGACAGGCATTTATTCTCAGCAAATAATTTCAGGCCTTTTCAAATGAGTAGCTGCACATTGCATGCTCCTCTAGAGGTGGTTCTGCCCTTGCTGACCTTTGGTACCCCAGGACACGATAGCTGTTGCTGACTGTGGCTTATCTTTTTGGCTACCATCCCTTTTTTGCTTCAAGGAAAACAATGAGTTTGTGTCAGGTTTGGTAATCTTGATGTCTACACAGTGGCGAGAAACAGCACTTTAACATGAGCGGGAGTGTGCATGTGTATATATGGAAACTACAGCATTGACAAGCCTCTCATATGCCTTGGAGAAGAAACAGCAGGGCTTAAAAGCTATGGAGTGCAATATGCTGACTAAGGTCACTAGTTTTCAGTGACTCACAATCTGTTTTTCTGGCAGCAGAACCATACAGTGTGTTGTGCTTTTTTTATCTTCTGTTTCTTTCCTTTCAAAAAAAAACTCTACCTCGGAAAACTTAATGCCTAAAGATATCCTGGAAGGGCTGTCCCTTTGACAGGATACATGCACTCAAGTACAGAAATCTCTGTTCTCTGGCATCCCTCCCTTACTCTGCTATACTAGCCTATTTTTGCACCGGCAGAGAGACAATGAACAAATTAAAATTATATTAAAGTTATTATGAAAGATATTTACTAGGTTGTCTTTCTGGTAGTCAGCCTTGTTTTCCATTTTCTGACCTCTCTTGCTGCTGACCTGGAGAGGAGAGTTGGACAAAGCCAGCTGTAGCAGGCTGTGCCATTACCCAAGGCACTGAGATGTGTGGCATCAGGCTTCCATTAAGTATCTGGTTTCTAAAATAAAGCACTATGCCATTATTATTATTATTATTATTATTATTATTATTATTATTATTATTATTACTATTATTCTGTGCTGAAGATAGGATTTGCTCTACCTCAGCACTTAGGGATCATGGAATCACAGAATGGTTTGGATTGCAAATGTCTCTAAAAACATCTAGTTCAACCCTCCTGCCCTGGGCAAAGATACTTTCCACTAGATCAGGCTGCCCAAAGCCCTGTCCAGGCTGGCCTTGAATACTGGAAATTAGTCAAAGAATGTCATTTATTAGAAGAATCTGCCAAAACAGTATGGTTTTACTTTCACTTTGCTACATGTTTTAAAGGTTTCCTCTGACTTTCCTCCTGTTTGCTTTCCAATCTCTTTTATCCAGCAAATTTTGTCGTCTCCTACCTGCTGAAAAAAACCCTATCCGTTTTGGAACAAACAAACATACAGTCATTGGGATAGGAAGCTGTTTCATTTCAAGATGTGAAGGAAATTTGTAAATCAGATTTGAAATAAAAAAATCATTGCCCAGAAGATTGATCTGTATGGATCTCTTGCTTGCCTGTAAACCTGCTGTTGTGCAGGTGATGGCAGAACACCACAAGCCCTCATGCACTGCAGCTAAACTACCAGGCATCACTCCCACTTTGTGGTGGAGGTACCTCTTAAGAGCAGGTCATAGATAAATGAACCAATTTGTGTAAAAATAATCATTGCTGGGATGATCCTCTTAGATTAGTAACAGTGCCTTATATAATGATCATTAATTTGTTGTTTAGGAAAAAACCCAAACCCAGCCAAGCATTTCCACTTTGTATAGATTGCAATTCAATTACTATTGTGATGAAGGTAAATCTCTTGGTATTCCTGTGAGAAATGTTATTCTTCATTTATTCTCATTTTATAGACTGGGGCACAGGGACATACTTGGCTGAGGACACAAAATGAATCTATTTGAAGTTTTCTAGGAAAGTTGCCATAGTTAATATCACTGGTTGAAAGGCTTGAGTATAAAGGAGGTTATTAGTGTTGTCCCTAGCCTAGCTTGCCTCTGAACAGATGCCCACAGTGCAGAAATGCCCATTTTGTGCTTGTACTGTTGCTCAGAAAGGTGCTCTGCCTATTCCTGCCAGGTAGGGATCTTACAGGAGAGGATAATGCCTCCTAATGCCCATGAATTGCCAAACACCATCGGAGGTAGGGTCATCTAAATCATAGCCCCACTTCAAAAGCCTCCAGCTAGTATCTTACAGCTTCTTTTGTTTTTCACATTTCTTCCTTTCTGTGTTTTCCTGTGCAAGCTCAGGCAAGGAAGAGTTTTTCCTGGGCACAGAAATCTGTTCCTCTTGCGGTATTTTTAGGCACATTGCTGCCAATCAATCAGTTTATGCAGAAAGCCCTTCAGAGTGGACCTGAGGCCACAGCACAGCCTTCAGTGCCTGGGAATTTGAACCACGGTAGGAGCTTAGCAGTGGAAATTTTTATCTTCTCCAGCATGAAAGCAAAGCTTTTCTCCTGACTGAGATCTCATGCAGCGCTGACAGCATTTGCTGGGGTGCTGCCAAATAACAAAGGGCAGTATTTTCTTTAAGAAGCAGAAAGCGTATTAAAAGTTTCTAAGCTGTGTTTGTGAAAATCTCAGAGTCACTTGATTGGGAGCCTGAAGTTGGTCGGACTCCTTCCAGCTTCCCCACTTCACCCTCGTTTCTGCGTGATACTGCAGCTGCTCTGATGAAAAACAGTCATTTAAAAATTTGCCTGTAGCTATGGCAACCTTCATGCACTGTGTTTCAATTGAAACTTTAAAACAGCAGCAGAAGTTTCTTAATAGGATATTTACAAAGATTTCAGTCTTTGTGCTTTTTAAAATGGAATTCCATTTTTAAAGGGGAGGTAGTCAAAATCTCATTAATTTTTGGAACTGCATTTTTGTTATGAGAGCGGCAGCTTAGGTCCTTTTTTGGGTGTTTTGTTTTTTGTTTGTTTGTTTGCTTTGTAAGATTTCCCTGGTTGCTTCAGCATTTCAGAGTCTAAGACCCCAGGTCTTTTCCAAATGCCTGCTCTTCCTTTCTGCCCCTGGCTTCATGCTCTTTCTAGCAGACAGCTGGTTATGTAGCAGCGCAGTAGAGGGACAAGGGAACCAGTTGTGTTGGGATCATAGAATCAATGAGGTTGGAAAAGTCCTCAAAGATCATCAAGTCCAACCTGTCACCCAAGACCTCATGAGTACTAGGCCATAGCACCAAGTGCCACATCCAGTCCCCTCTTGAACACCTCCAGGGATGGTGACTCCACCACCTCCCTGGGCAGCCCATTCCAATGGCTAACAACTCTCTCTGTGAAGAACTTTCTCCTCACCCTGAGCCTAAACTTACCCTGGTGCAGCTTGAGACTGTGTCCTCTCGTTCTGGTGCTGGTTGCCTGAGAGAAGAGACCAACCCCCTCCTGGCCACAACCACCCTTCAGGTAGTTGTAGACAGCAATAAGGTCTCCCCTGAGCCTCCTCTTCTCCAGGCTAAACAATCCCAGCTCCTTCTGCCTCTCCTTGTAGGGCTTGTGCTCGAGGCCTCTCACCAGCCCTTCTCTGGACACATTCAAGAGTCTCAATGTCCTTCTTAAATTGAGGGGCCCAGAACTGGACACAGTACTCAAGGTGTGGCCTAACCAGTGCTGAGTACAGGGGCACAATGACTTCCCTGTTCCTGCTGGCCACACTATTCGTGATGCAGGCCAGGATGCCATTGGCCTTCTTGCCACCTGGGCACACTGCTGGCTCATGTTCAGCCAGCTGTCAATCAGTACCCCCAGGTCCCTTTCTGTTTGGCAGTTCTCCAGCCACTCTGACCCCAGCCTGTAGCGCTGCATGGGGTTGCTGTGACCAAAGTGCAGCACCCGGCACTTGGACTTGTTGAATGACAGGCTGTTGGAGCTGAAGCATTGCCAGGGATCGCAGACTTTGCCTTCCCATAGTAAATAAGCCAGGTGGCTTGTTTAGCCCTTTGCTCATACAGTTGCCAGGTTTGCCAAAAGAAGCAAGCAGATGTGCTTGCAGTTAGATTATTTAGTACCTACATGATATTGCAATATTTCTTCTCAAAGGTACAAACTTTCAGGGTGTACACAGTTTGTCTAGGTACAGGCACAGTAGGTTTTAATCTGACAGACTGCTTAGTGTGGTAGCTACACCTTAGAAGGGTTAAATTTGCAAAGCTATTCCTTTTTTTTTTTTTCCTTTTCTTTTCCCCCCTTCTTCTTTTTCTCTGTGCATTCACACCTTCAAAATCATGAGGATAAAATTAAGGAAGCCTTGCTGTGACATACACTCTACTGCCCTAAACCCCCTTGAGTTGTGATGATACATTCTGCTGCCTCCGAAGTGTGGATTAGGTCTAATTAATACTGTTTCTTGATCAGTGGTTTTGACACAAACACATCAAAGGGATTTGTGTAATTACTGCTGTAACAGCAAGGGCTTTTTGCTAGGAAACTCCCAGTGTTGTGGCAGGGTAGTTTGCTCCTAGTGATGGGGGGTTTGGCCTCTAGCTGCTGTAGGTGTGTGACTGCCCCATTGTTCTGGGTCAGGTTTGAAACTACTGGTTTGCACTGGAAGATGCCTGAGGTGGGGACAGGCACATTTCTCAGCTTGCACAAGTTTCTGTAAGTGACCATTGGCACCTTTTGTCCGTACCAGGGCAGCTTGTGGCCACTTGCACTGCTCTGGCCTGACACACTACTGGCCTGGTAGACGTGTCAACAAGCTCTTGCAGGGTACCTTGCATTGAAACTAATGTACAGACAGTTATAAGAGCCTTTAAAAATCTGTCATGCATTGGCTCCTTTACTGAGACACAGCACAGTGTTCCAAACAGATCCAGTTATAAGACCTGTTACTCTACATCGTTTCATAGGAGCTCTCCAGCTGAATCTCGTGAGTCAGGAGCTTTGCAATGAGACTCTGTAATTTTCTGAGGTAGAGTTTCATTCCTCCATCCTGGCTGGTCACAGGGCAAGATCTGACCTTCTATTTCTACTGTTTGGCTTAAGCTTCCCACAGGGATTTTTCTCTTTCCCCTTAGGGAAAAGAGGGGGGAAAAAGTGTTCTGAACTTCTGGTTAAATAAACCTACTGTGTAAAATAAACCCCTTTTGTGGTCCAAGAAATCTTGTGATAAAGCCTAGTTCTCTGGTGCAAACGCCTCCAAATTGGCTGAGAGACTCAAAACGTGCCTATTTCTTTGAGCAGAACAAATATTTATAGGAGCCTGCTGAGCTCTGTCTCCTGCCATCTGGCTCTGCCGCCTCAGCGGCACTGGAGCCTTCCCGGCGCGTTTGGCCCTCGCCTACTTGTGCGGGGGGAGCGGTGCACAGCCGCAGCCAGACTGGGGAGAATTCCAGGGATTCGGCGCTGCGGGGCTTTTCCTCCCTCTCCCAGGGAACAGCACAAAAAGTTGCGGAGCTCGTTTTGTCCATTAGGGGGCAGAAACGTAACAGCAAAGACGGCGCTGAGAGCGGTGGGGGAGCGCCGGCAGCGCCGACATCCGCACCGCTCAGCAGCGTGCTGTGTTGCACTGCCCCGCACCGCTCCTCACCTCACTGCGCTTCACTGAACTGCGCCTCACTCCGCGCCGTGTTTGCGCTGCGCCGCGCAGCACCGGCCCGGCAGACCCCGGCGCTGAAAACGACCCCAGTGTAGTCCAGCCTGGAGCCGTGCTGATGCACTCCTGCTTTTCAAACAATTAGGGATCTTGGTTTCAGAAAAGGGAAGGGACAGGGGTGTAAACTGCACTGTGGGCATCTCGGGCATCTCGTGAAATCAGCGTCTGTCAAGCATTTTGGGGGGAGCCTTTGCCAACTGAGGGCCCCTTGCTACAGGGGGCGACATTGAAGTGCTGGAGCCTGTACACAGAAGGTCAGCAAAGCTGGAGAAGGTTCTGGAGAACAGGTGTGGTGAGGAGTGGCTGAGGGAATTGGGATTGTTGGCTGAGGAGGGATCTTCTCACT
This sequence comes from Picus viridis, assembly GCA_033816785.1. NCBI lineage: Eukaryota > Metazoa > Chordata > Aves > Piciformes > Picidae > Picus > Picus viridis. Next base: position 11,796,273 of record CM066593.1, on the reverse strand, counting down.
CTCTACGACTACCTGAAAGGAGGTTGTGGCGAGGTGGGAGTTGGTCTCTTCTCCCTAGAAAGAAGTGATAGGATGAAAGGAAATGGCTTCAGATTGCAACAGGGGAAGTTTATGTTGGTCATTAGAAAAAGTTCACTCAAAGGGTTCTCAGTCACTGGAACAGGATCCACAGGGAGGTGGTTGAATCCCTGCCCCTGAATGTGTTCAAAAAAGTGAAGATGTGTTGCTGAGGGACATGGTTTAGCACCAGACTTGGTAGAGTTAGAGAGTGATTCTATGATTCCATAGGTAGAAATAGTGAAGGATCGGTGTTTTGCTTTGAAAATACTAGTTTTAGCTAAGACTTTACAGGTGGTATTGGAACAAGGGGTAGAGTCAGTAAGAGAGTGTTCTCAAAACCTTTATTTCTACTGACTGGCACTAGGAATTTGTCCCTTTCTTCTCCTGGACTCTGCAGAAAAAAAATTCAGTGATCCCAGGCTTGTTTAATCAAAATAGCTCTGCAGTTGCCTTTGCTTTGGGGATTATCTGTTTACACAGAAGATTGCTCATCTGAACCTCAGAAACATTTGCTTCATCTCCTTCCCTCTTCCCCGAAGAAGTCTGGTTTGCAGCAGCATGTAGCTCCCTTTCATCAGACTGCCTGCAGAGCTACTTGGGAAGCTAAACACAGCTCTCCAAATTTATTAAAATGCATTGCTTGTTTTTTTGTCAGCAGTGCTGATGTTGGTAAGAACAACAGGGCAAACACCTTAATAAGCGAGCCGAGAGCCTGTGTAGTGTTTATCTCACACGCACACCAAGTTTGGATACAGCTCAGCTGTTATTGCATTACAAGCAGTGGTGGCATTACTTTCAAATGGTGTTGGAATGAAGTAAAACTGGGCCTGTGTAGAAGCTTACATAGCTGCTGAGCTTAATACTGAGCTGCAGAGCCCATTCCCCATAGTCTGAAACAAGACCTAGTGCAGAGCATCCTTATGGGTGCAGATCTTTGAGTGCAGTATTGTGGCAAAAGAGGAGTTTTAGTGGTCTCAGACTGGACACAGAGGCTAAAATACCCTGTTGCCATGGAGGTGTGGAGTGCTGTGAGGGCTGGTACTGAGTGTCTGCCACTCTCCATCCATATGGATGAAATAAAAGATAGAGGCAGCTCTTCAGGTGCTTTGCTAGGAGAGCACATGACAGAAATAGAAACAATTCACCCGGCGCTGCCCTCCCGTGGGTTGAGCTGCATTTCCACAATCCTCAGAAGCACCAAAAATGCTCCTTCTCTGGCACAGGAGAGAGAATAGTCTATTCTCCTGTCAGTTCTGTAGATATACTCCCATTAGTTGATAAATTTAATGGTAGGGGTATTTTCTGCATCTGTAAAGCTATAGGCACTGTCCAAATGATCTAGGTCTTTTTAGTGTGAATAAATATTACAAGTACATGACAGAGAGATAAAGAGCCTCACTGCATCACTGGATGTAGATGGACCTGACCTGTGAGAATTGAAGTCCCTTTTGTTTGAATGTCTAGTTGTGACCAACTGGGGTTTACATCCCATCTTGAAAGGTGGAGCCATTTCTTTAAAATGCTTAGCCTTTGTTTAAGAGTTGCTTTAGTAATGACTCACAGGAGAGGCTGCAATGAATTGAATCAGTACCCGGATTGTCTATTGAGTGAAGAATTCAGTTGCAGAGAAAAGTTTAGAGAAAAACCTCTAAGGTCTAAGAAGCTCACAGCCCAAACTGCTCTAATCATTTTACCTTGCTAACTGCTGAAATCTGGGCTCAGCTTCACTGCTGATGGCGTTTGCCACTGCAAGATTGTTCTCCTTTTCTTTGGGTTTTGCCCAATGTTCAAATATAGAGTGACTCAATGTTTCCATTTAGTGCTTCCGTATGTAAAATGTGTTAATCTGTTCTAAGCACCAGAGCATCTTCTATAAGCTGATATTTTGGCATCTCCTTTGGTCTGTAGCTATTTCAACTTTATTGAGCTGTTTGAAAGGGAAACATGTCCTGGCATAAAAGGCAGGCACTGAGGTTTTTTTAGCCAGTAGACTCTTTTTGTCAAGGGAGTCCAGGCTCACATGGGCTAGCCTCATTTTTAGAGGTAATCTTGCAGATGTGATTTCCTGTGTCAAAAAGAGGTACTTTCTTCCTAGCAGGTTGAGGATTGGATTAGAAAGGGTAGTGCTTTCTCAGGAGGTTAAAGTTTTAGTCCTTAAAAGTGGAAACTATGAAGAAATTGTTCCTAAGGATGGCAAGGGCAAGGGGAGAAGGTCTAACCACAGACATCTGTGAGCAGTTTCAGCAGAGGGTATCCAAGATACCAGTGACTCTAGTAAACTGTGTAGTTAGTCCTGCTCCTGTCTGCACTGTTAAGCCAGTTCTCAGCTCTGTGCTCATCAGAAATCCAGCAGCATAGCTAACAGCCTATAACACCTCCATTTGAACCCAAGAGAAGTGCTCCTTGGAAGCTGTGAGGGAGGAAGGGAATCAGCAACCACCTCTGGCTTTTCTGTAGGCAGAGCTGCCTGGTACAGCATATGTCCTCTCAGCCCATGCTGATGGCAGGCTGTGGGAAGGATCTGCACAAAAGTCAGAACTGTCTTGCTGTTGTATTCCATCAATATGCCTTGATCACAACTGACTGAGTGCTGGACAACTAATCTTGATTCAAGCCAGAGAGAGTCTTGCAACTCCAAAGTAAGTGGAGAGACCAAGCACTTCATGGGAATCTGAGTCATCTGTTGGAGTTGGAGTGGGGAGAGACAGGATGACAAAGCCTCAGTTTCCCACTGTGAGTGATGAGGTAATTGTATCATAACTGACAAAGCTGCTGATTTTGAGGATAATTTTTCCAAGGGCAATGCTAAGATTACAAGCTTTCAGCTTTTCTGTGTCATTTACTTCTCTTTCTTGTGCTGATTTTTTTTATAGTGGTTTCTGTGGAGCAAATGGCTACTCAGCAAAATTAATTTGTCAGAATGTGACCCTCATATGGGATCTGGGATTTCATCACTGAGCTCTTTCACATATTTCAAAAACCATATTAATGTTAGAAGAGACCATATATCAATTACTTAGTAGTTTACTTCCCAGCCCACACCGCAAAAATTTCACCCAAGGGTTCTTTCAGTGCTCCCAGGAGTTGTTGGCAGAAGCAGCTCCCTGGAGCTAAAGTGGAAGAGACAAATTAATGTGACTGAAGTTTAAAATATGCTTCTCTCCTTTCTACTACAAATTATCTGTGATGAATTACCATTCCTCCCAGGGTTAGAAAATAAGCCCAACAACTTATACCTGGCAACCTTTAATAGCTCTGCATGTGACGCCTCTCTGCTCTGCGACCCGGGAGAATGACATCTTAATATTCCTCTTAAAAGCTTAGTGTTTATGTTGGGTTTCCTGTAAATTCATAGTGTTTCATTTGCAGCCAAACTGCAACAAAGCCCACAGAGCGATTAGGAAGCCTTGCACGTAGATACAGAAAATGCAGTCACAAGATTGCTAAATAGAAATTGCTCTATCTTTAAATGATCATGAGCTGTCAGCTGTTCCTTTGTTCAGATTATTATAGATACACATAAAACATTTGATTGAATGCTCAAGTTTTCACCAGCTAGAATCCAGACGGATGTCTGATAAAATAACAAACACTCCCCACACCACCCCTCCTCAAAATCCCCTTCCTGCTTCGGCTGAAGTTCTCCCTGCATTGAAGCCAGTATTTCATGGACTAAATTGGACAAAGCAAGCAAACAATCTCCTTCGCATTGATTTCCAAATCAAATCATTGTTAATCACATCAATATTCCCAGCTGATTCAACAGTCTCAGAGGCCAGCTTTCTGACTCAAACAAGCTCCTCTGCATGGATGCCACAGAGACCTCTGTGTATGCGGCCCAAATTTGCTATTAATTGTTGTTGGAAACATTCATGTCTGATTTTCTCACCTCTTCTTTCTCCTCCCTTTGCCCTCAAGCAGCAAGAAAGAAACAGGAATAGCATTCTTCACATGACATTGGATTTCTAACCTCTCGCAGTGATGTGAAGAGCATTGCCTAGTGCTAAAATGCAATCTGGGACACCACTGGCTTACCTGTAAGGCACAATAACTCAGCCACTGGGAAGCATGGCAGACATTTCAGTGTGGTGAGCTGTTAATTTCTGGAGCTAAACTCTGCTGTTTTGTGGGAGAACTCTGGAGGCTGGGGGGTGACAATTTAGGGGATAGCAGAGCCTGCCTCTTCAGGCTGTGCCAACTGTGGAGCAGAAGCCTGCTCCTGCAGGTGTTTGTCCAAAAGATTAATTTCAAATCCCTGTACATATTTTTCTGTTCAGTGAGACACCTCTCATGCTTTAAGCAAGTGTCTGTGCTTTAGGAGGATGGCAATCAGGGCAGAAACAGTGCAGCTGTGGCCTGACTGTGGCAGGAGCAGCACTGGTATTGGCAGCCCAGCGCAGAAGGGATGCTGGCAGGACCTGGGAGGAATTCTGTATCAGCTCCAGCATCCCCAGTGGCTCTAGCCGAGGGTAGGTTTCATCACAGAGGGTCGGGAACTCCTTCTCTCATTTCCAAAAGAGGGGGCAGAAAGGAAGACAAGGTGGCAGACTCAAACATGGCTGTTTCCAGCAATAACAAGAAACCACAGCCCTGCATGCACACAGAGGCAAAGAAGCACACACAAACACATGCAGAGCACATCACAGTTGACTAAAGAGGAGCCTGTCTGAACTTGGATTAATAGTCAATCTGAAAAGGAGAAGATGAGCCTTGGAGACTGAAATGCCTTCTCCAGGTTAGACACAGCTCACAGGGATTCTGTGCCCACGTGGGCACGGTTGTTTGGGAAGGCATATGCTGCCCATTTGACATGTAATAAATTTACTCTGTCAGAGATGCAAGACTTCAGGACTATATCTGTAGCACCTATTAGGAATGGCAAATTAATTAAAAGTATGAGCTAATTAACCTCCCTGCTCTCTGCCTCCTCCTTTGCCAGGGCACTGAGGCTCATCCTGCTGTAAACCCCACAGCAGCCTGCACTGTGTCCTGGGCAGCCCTGGTTTTACTAATGGCCCACACACTGCTCTCTGCACCTCTGGGGACCAAGGTGCCCTCTGCTTAATGAGGCCACTGACAGCTTGATGATGCGTTCTGTAAAAGTGTTCTCCCCTGTGCCTTTACAGAAATTGTCTGTGGACAGGCTGTAATATGCCCTCAGTCTGGTGTGTGAGCTGTAGAGTAGGGTCACCAACAGAGGCTGAGATTGGAACAGGGTTTTGAAGAGTTTCTGCCTCAGAAATGGAACCCTGATGAGGTGAAGAGACCTCTAGAAAGAGACAAAAACTTCTAAGATAGGTGAGCTGAATTTAGGGAGTACTGGCATAAGTATTCTTTAGCAGAGTAGGCTTTGTATAACCTCGAGGAAGCTTTAGCGAAAGGGCAATTTGGGCTAACTTCATCTCTGCGTTGGTTAACCTGCTACAGACTGCTGTGTCCTCTGCAAATGACAGGGACCGCACACAAGCTGGTGAGCACAGCAGGAGGCTCTGCAGTGGCTGCACGATCAGCCCACGTCAGCACTACAGGTGGCTTCACCCGGTGAGTGCTAGTCTTTATTCTCTTGATGTCGCATCTTCCTGTCTGCTCACTTTTAAATCAAATTGCCATGTTCTCTGATTATAATGTTTTACTCCTCTGAAAGTTATTGTTTGCACAGTGGCATCTGCACAATGCTGTTGGTTTTTTTTTTTTTTTTTTTTTTTTTTTTCTCTGAATAATCACCTTCATAATCTGAAACTGAAAAGAAAATCCAAACAACTACCCTGGAAGAAAGGAAAATTCTCACAGAATAAATTTCTACAGGCTCAGTTAAATTTCCCTGTAAATGCATATTGCTTCTGGAGCTTCTTGGGAAGGCAGCAATGAGGAGAATTATTCTATTCAGTTTTTACCTGCTGACCCTACCAAATACTTTCCTCAGCATGCTATCATCAGAGGTGGTGTAGAGCTGATGCATTCACTATTTTCTATTTAATAGAGCTGATATTCAAATCGAGTGGTGTCCCTTGTCACAAATTTAATTTCATCCTCCTACTCCACTTGCCAAGAACAACACAGTAGCCTCACTGTTAGATACTGTGCTTGGTTCATTACTTTAAAGTATGCTAGCACTTTGTTCATAATAGGTTTGATGGCTTAGACAATATAAGCACTGAATTTTTAACGGTAACAATAAGGCGTTTATTTTTCTCTATTTGAAGAAGGAACAAACCCCACAAATCCCTTGTGAGAATGCTTGCTTTTTGTGAGACTAAGTTCAGTGTTGCAGTGTGCTAGATCATGTCAGCACCCTCTTTTGGGGTGACCCTGAAAATGTTGCAGTTAGTACAGGTGATTTGTTATTTAAGGGTGTAATGAAAAGTACTTCAGGGGCTCTTGCGGCACATGAGTAAGTTTTACTTTTATCCTTGCAGCCCAGCAGAGAAGATCTGGCCAGCCATAGGGTCTAAGCTGCATTCACAGGGAGAAAATCTTGCCTGTACCCAAAGCATCTTTAAATTAGTGGCAGAGTTGTTTCCTGTTGGGGAGCTAAATTTGATGTAGGAGCTCAGGCATGGGCTGGGGTTTCAAGATCATGTGGCCATTGACATCATCTTCCCTGTTTACTTCTGGTCTATTTAGTGCTATATTCACATTTGAGGTGTCCAATTTATAATGTGTCCCAAAGCTATCCTGCAAGAAGCAGAGTGTGAAGCTGAAGCAGGGTAGGAGGGAGGGGATCAGCTATGGGTCCTCACAGCTTGGAGCAGCTCACAGCATGCCATACTGCCAAGGTGCTTGCTGGTTGACTTCTGTGGTGGTTTGCCTGAAACTGTCACAGCTTCTTACTGAGGAGTTTGGAGGTACATCCAGTGATAAACAAACTTACAGGATGCTTTATGCATAAAGCATCACTGCCTTGCAGGGGCATCAGGCTCCTGGGGAGAAACATGGAGGCACTTCTGGATGTGTCCGTTTATACCTCTGCTTAAGGCAGGCTTCAGCTTACCCTGCATGGCTGCTGCCCCTTATCCTCCTGGCCTAGCCCCACACCTGCCCCTTTTCTCAGGGCAACTGCATGTTCCTGTTGATATGCCTCACTGATTTTCACTCTGCTTTGAAAAATGTTAGGAGGCTGCACAAAATTTCCATATTATAATGGAATCTGGAGGTTCCCATGAGCAGGAGTCCCCAGTGGCCTGCAGGGAAGAGAGGCAGCATTTTAAGGAAGGAACATTTGAGAGTATTTCTGCAAAACCAGGAAATATTTTATTTTTAAAGCCTTGTGCTTAGAATTTGGCTTCCTCTGAAACTGGAAATTGTCTCACAGCAACATATGTTAATTCATTAGATGAATTTCATTCACTGAAATGTGAACTAGAGTAATTTCTTCCTACTTCTGAATGCAAATTGCAATTCAGCCTTAACTATGGTGGTATTCACATTACAGAGGGCTGAAAAATGTCTATGATATTTACTTTACTCTTGTGTTTAACTTAGCAAGACCTTTTTTCAATAAGCTTTATCTCATCCTGGAGCAGCCTTTTATGCTGTTCATGTGGCAGTTTTGCACAGAGGGGTTGACTCAGGCCATAAGCATCTCCAGAGCTGAAAGTCTCCTGGATACCTGGGGGAGGCTCCTCTGACTTACAGTTCCCTTCTTGTTTCCTTCCTGGTGGAAACTGGGTCTGTCCAACCTGCAGCAGTCTAATACATAGCAGGGGTCTGCTGTAGCACAGCCAATATCTGGTTTATTTTAACTTAAATGAGCAAGTAATAAATAGAGGAAGTTGCTTCCATTTTGATTTACAAATTGATGTAATGATTCTTTCAGCAAAAATAAACTACCTCCATAATAACAACTTTATAACCTTGAGGTCTCTCTTTGGACTGCTCATGAAAATGCTGCATAACCTCCATCAGTACTGAATTTGTACTGAGCATCGTAACCAATGAAGAAAAGAAGACAAATTGCAAGGGGGAATGAACTTGAAGTTCACTTCACACCATATGTTAAATTGTTTCTTAAAAACTGTTTTGATAACTTTTTCTGCTCACAATTGCATTGCCTGTGCATTTATGTGCGTTATTTTCCCTGTATGAGGTTAATGACTGCCTGAAATCGTTCACTGAAAGCAATTGTTTGGACATCCCTCCAGGTACTTTAAAAGGTGATAATATTTGTTTCTATTGTTCAGCTCACATCTGGAGTTGACTCCAGCCCATGTCTGGCATGCCAAGGCACAAGCCTCACTCTGTATTCCACTCGCATCTTTTCCTTTCCTGAGCTTATTCTGTCTGATTCTGATTCTTATTCTGTCTTATTCTGTCTGAGCTGATTCTGTCTGGGTGGTGTAGACGCAGGAGGAACTGTGCGCAGGAGAGAATGGTCTGGTTTGTGATAGGGAGCTGGTGTGAGGAATTAAAGCTTCTGTAGTGGTAGACATGGCAACAAAAGCAGAAAACCTCCTCGTGCAGAAGGAAAAAACTGTCTGCTGAGACATTTGGATGTAATACATGGGTATTGAGCAGTGGCTTTCACACTAATTTCCAAAGTGCTGTTAATGTCAGCCAAGGTCAGGCCTTGAAGCTTCCTTGCCAAAGGCTGTCTAGTGAGGTTACACTCACTGCTGCGGCTGGCTGACTGGATTTCTTCCTATCTATACTTTAACATAACAGACACATAAAGTACAGTAAGGAGAAAGCAAATCCTCTTTAATGATCTCCCCTCCTATTCCAAAATCCTGGTGAGTTTGTGTATTGATTGCACATAACAAGGAAAACCAACTCAAACTCACCTGTGGTAGAGGCCAGCAGAGCAATGTTTGTCAGGCAGTGGGAGCTGTGCATTAAACAGCGTAACTTCCCCACCATATAACATCATCCCTGCAATTTCTCACTGCTGTCACCTGTCTCAAAGAGCTGTTAGTGCCCAGTCTGTAAATGCTTGGAGTAAGCAGATAGCATAAGCTGAGAAGTCTGGTATTGGTACATTACCAGAAAATCCCTCTATCTTAAAGTTGCTTATGGTAAAAAGTTCCAATTTCTAGTTATCACTAACTAACAGACCAAACCATCTCAGGAGTTCAGGAATAAACCTGGCATACATTGCTGTGACTGGTTGTGGGGTGAGGGAAGACTGGCACAAAATACAAGGATGCTGTGGTTGAAGGAAAGGCACCTTAACAGTCCTAATCTTCACCTTTCGGTATTTAAGTCAGAGTGCAGCTTCCTGCCATTATTAGAGCAATTAAAATGCAATTACATTTCCCTTTTTATTTCAGCTCTTGATTAATGAAAGCCACTTTACATCTAGGGTGATCTATAAATGAAGGCATTTTGCATGTGAGAAGCTGCAAAGGGTGGAAGACATTGGGGTATCCAGTCAGCAGCCTAGCAGCTCAGATCGGTAATGCTACAGTATCCGCCTCCCTTGCACAGCTCTGCAGGATCATGGAAAGAGGCCAATTGCTGGATTTCTGTACTTTATCTTGATTAAATGGCTGTTTCAGTTTGGTATTCACTCCTCTCATATTTGTAATCACTTTAAGATTTTCATTTTATAGTATTCACTTATTTAACTGCTTGTTTCCTGCCAAGTCTAAAAAAAGAAAGGCTTTTCCCTCCCTTCTCCTTGCTGCAATAAAGGCAGGAGTTTACACAAAATTACTTCTATATTTAAAGTCTCCTGATGTAAATCTCTGATTGCTTTAAATAGTCTGAGCTAGTATATGTTGCAGATAAATACAGGAGTGAAAGATCTTGAGCTGCTGGGGGAGGCTGACTGCTGCAAGCACTTGGGCAGGCTGGTGGGCATCCCTGTGTCCTAAGGAGGATTGCAACACCCCTGGGACCTGCATGGGTTCTACCCCTCCCCAGATCCTCCAGAAGATTTTGGAGATTGCAGTGATTCCATTTCAGGTGTGTGCTGCCTACTTGTGCCCCTCCAAGGCTCCTGCATTGCTGTGAGGTTGAGACTGGGAGAGCAGAGGCTGCAGACATTCAGTGTTGTGGGTGTTTCTCCAGAGATGTAGGAAGAGGAAAACTCTTTCCATGGGTCTGCAGTGATCACCAGACTGCCAGCAGCAGAAAAAGGACTCCTTTCTGGTTCCTTATCACCCAAATTAAATATCATTTGCCTTGGATCATAGCCAAGGTAATAGGAAAAGAAATACAGTCTGAGGGTACTGGAAAGGACAAAACCCTCTTAGGTGTTAATTTTACTATTGGACACTAAAGAGAGAAAATATTTTCAAGCATTGGCTGGACTAGTTACCTTTATCACACTCATTTCTCAACACTTTTGTATTGATGTTGTGGGATGCAGTTTAAAGAACTTGAGTAGTGGGAAAGTTAGAAATCATCTGAGGGGAGCTGCTTTGGAGACAGGATCAAAAGTAGTGAGCAAATGCCTGTGGCATTGCCTGTTGGTCAGTGTTTCTGCCATTACTGTCCCCTTGGCAAAACCAGTGAAATGCAGTGGGATGGCGATGTTGAACCATCTGTGAAATCAGTGTGGAAGGATTAGCTGGCAGCTTCCTGTGGCTAGTCCTGATCTCAAGCATCTCAGCCAAGGTAAATTCAATGGTTACCACTAGAAATGATGCCTGTGGACACAAATGCTGTTGCTCAGGTTGGACATAGTCTCAGGCTACAGCCCAACAGCTGGTCAAGACTCATCCAGTTAATTTCATCCATCCAAGAATTGCACTGTGCTGTAAATTTGGTTTAATTGATATATTTTAGGTACAAATATATTTTGAACTTCTGAAGGACTGTGTAACTAGTTTGTGAACTCAGTCCTAGAGAAATGTATTATGAAAAACTTTTCCTCTTTTGCTTTCCACCATTGACTAGTTTTAGCACATCCCTTCAGAGGGTACAAGGGAAGGGCAGGAAGACTGGCTGAGTAGCAGACTTGCAGAAAACCAAATTGGTCCTAAAACTGGGCTGGCTGCATAACTTTATCAAAAACAAAGGCAGCTGTGTCACAGTCCTGCCATAGCAAATCCACAGGCAGTGGGGCTAAAGTCTGCTTTTGCCTGCAATCAGTTGCAGGGTGAGTTTTGGTGGACCTGTTCCTGGTCAGTGTGGGTATGAGAGTCTAACAAGGTGCTGGAGAAATGACTGTCCAAAGAAAGCTTTGTTTTCTTAACATCCATATTAGTGAAAAGCACCCACATAAGAAAATCAAGGTTGTATGCCTATGGGGCATTTGAATTTGAAACTAGATCTGGTCAAGATCTGGATCTGGATCTAGCTGGGAATTGTATCCAATTGCTGGTAGACTTCCAGGAGCTGGTCAGCCCTAAGCACAAACTTGGCTTAAGGACCAGGACTGTGTAACTGCAGGGACTGTGTCTTCTAGATTTTCCTGACTGTCAAAAATCTCTTTTTCTTTCTTTCTTTCTGAATATACTCAGAAGACTTTACAAAAAGCAGTGAGTGGCAGGACTGTAGGTTGTGGGTCTCCTGCTTCTTCCTTTTGTTAAAGTGAAAAGAATGATGAAATAAGGGACAGATACTGTGAGGGGAAATCTAAAATCTATAGTAAGAGTAGTTCAGCAAAAAATGCTGGAGTCTGAAGGCTCCTTACAATCTGTGGGCTTTTCATGTTGAAAAAGAAGTAGCACACATTGGTGGCTTTGATGATGTCTGAGATCTGAAAAACCCTCCCTATCCTTTATATGGATTTGCTGTAGCTTTCTATATCTCAGCAATAAGAATCAATCATATCCGAGCACCTCTGTAAAAGGCTCACGTCCTTTTCACTGTGTTTTACCCATAATTCCTTGCTTCAATCAATAGAACAAAAGCCAACTTCAATCTTCATTCATAATTGGTACAAAAAAAAAAAAAAAAAAAAAAAAAGCTTGAAGTTTGAAAAGAAGGTTTTGATCATTTCTGCTTAATACAACACCTTCTCCCCTCCCCAGACATATCTGGTTTCTGACAAGGTTTGGTATTCAGAGGGTCTTGATGGGCCTGAGTTCTCATGGGGTTTCTGACACTACTGGAAACGGCACCAGCCTTGCCTTTCATCGTGTCATAACTGAAAACCTCCTAAGGATGTGTGTGATTGAAACCACTTGGGATTTACAGAGCTGCAAGCATTGAATGACCAAGCAAAAGCTGGATCAATCATCTGAACTGGCTCCCTGGAGACACCATTGCCTCTCGGTCATAGAAGATAAGTCTTCTCTGTCTTACCTTCCGAGAAGATAAGTGTCTTCAGCTGTTTCATACCATTCTGCTTTCTAACAACTCTTTCCAGTTGAAGAGTAGTGCACAGCTTTGTTCATCAGACCCTAGGGAATATCTAACCTGAGCTTTATACCACATATAGAACACCTGCTCAAGAAGTTTCATGGACATCACTAGCAGTAAGATCAATGTCTAAAGGGATTTCAGGGGTGTTTGGACTGGGGGATGGACTTAGGATTTGCATAACTCTTTTTGGCACTGTGAGCACCATGAAGCATCGGCAACCTGTAGCAGCTCCAGCTTGGCAGGGTCATTCACAATGAGTTGCCTAACCTTTCTGCACAGGGGAGGTTTACTTGGCTGTGATTTGTGAGGCAGGGAGGAAAGTTCTAGAGGTGCTAAATGGAAATAGAGATTTGCATTTGACTGAGCTATAGAGTGATTGGAAACCTCTCCTGTAGCCCAGGGGCCATCTCGCCTGCAGCCCTTTGTGCTCAGAAGGCAGGGGAACAGACAGCATGAGAGAACACCAGGAGCTTTAGGTGAAAATTACAGCAAAGCTTGGACTATTCAGATGTTAAAATTAAGGCTGGCTGACTGTTCTTGCTTTTACCTGACCTGCTGGCCCAGATGCAGAATAGCCACACAGATTATCATCACACTTTGCTTTATCCACTGCCTGTTTTTAGTGTGAAGCAAGATTTTACCCTGCTGCATTTTACAGTGAAACTGTAATTCTGACCTCTGTATCACAGAGGCACAAACCGTTTTGAGGTGACAGGGTAGGGGATGGCATTTCCTTCCAGGCTGCCATGCTCTGGCCTGGCTGCACTGCAACAGGAATAAGCAACCACAGGAGGAGGGTGGAAAACTACCTGCTAAGTCATTTGGTTTCTGTACGAGTGATCCCCTCCCAGTTCATTCCACTGCAGAAGTTTTCTCTTAACACGTATTCCTGCAGCTTGCAGACAATTCCACTTGCTTTCCCTCCTGCAATTTCTCCTGTCCTTGAATTTGATCGAACCAAGCTGTTGCTGGTATTCAGGGCTTGGAGGATATCATTTCATGAGCTGCGCACTGAAAAATTAGGAGCTGACACATTGCCCTTCTCACCCTTCACCCCAAACATGCAGCAAGGCCTAGGCTTAAGTTGGGGAGTTGCTGAATTTTTATTGTCTTAGGTTATTTTTCTCTGCAGATTGATTTCTGTGAAACACCTCAGGGTACTTGCTAGCATAAACATTGCTCCAGTGGCACAGGCTGTTTGTTTACATCAATAGGAGGAAAAGAGCCCTTATTACTGAAATTTTGCTTTCTTCCCTCAAGCTTTTCCCCAGGAGCCATCACGTAGGCAATATTGATACCTGCTTTTTTAATTTAGGGCCAATTTTCTATATAGATGGATGTGACAATGCATAAATAATACACCACTTTGCTGCATGGATTGTTTATTCCAGACCTCATTGGCATGCGCTGCACACAGGCGAACCGAATGCTTCTCTGGCTGGGTGTTGTCAGATTACTTGCCAGGTTGTTCCCCAGAGAAAATGATCAGGCACACAGAGCTGGAGTTTGTGTAGTCCTTTTATTTTATCCTTTCAATGCACTCTGTGCTGGTACAGCAAAGTTCAGGCTGAATCAGCATTCCCATTAAAATTCCTTATTTTCAGGAATTTATAAGTTGCCCATGAAAAGCAAGCGAGCAGGACACGGTGGTGCGGGAGCGGGGCTCCTGGGATGGAGTCATTGGCACAACGTTCTGAAAAGCAGACAAAATAGGAATCGGAAATGTTGGTTGTATAAAGCAAGCAGCCATGCTGCGTGGCTGTCAGGCTGCAGGAGGTGGCACTGGGGAGATCACACTGCTTAACTCAGAGCGTTTGGCCATCTGTGCAGCTTGTGCCCCACTGTGCCCTGGCCCTGCCTGCTGGGGCAGTGAAAAGGAGCCCATGGCGGTCCAAAGGGCTTCTGGTAGCCAAGGGGATTCAAATACTGGGACAGTTTGTTTACTGTGGAGCTTATCATGATGCATGATATAATAGATTATTAAAGGCCCAATTCTCCCATTAACTGAAAGATTCTTGAGAACTTCATCATGAGCAGGCCTTAAACGTACAGTTTAGAGGCTTAATCACTCGATGTGCCATATGCTATTCCCCAAACTTAATAGTGCCAGCAAAACCTTCTCCTAAGTGCTTTGTGATGAGCTGAGTTCACAGCTAATAACAAATAATTGCCAATTCTTTCTTACTGCTGGGAAGTATCTTCTGCCTTTTGTTCTAGGGGAGTACAATATCAAATGCTGAAGTGAGGAGTGAAAGGGTTTGGATTTAGAAATGCTGGACACTAAACTCTGAACTGCTCTTAGTCTGAGGGAAGTCTTAGTGCTTTCTGGAAAAAAATGGGGAATGGCAACCAACCCCTCTATCTCTGCTCTCAGAGTACTGTCTTATAGAAAGTCTGTATATTAAATTTACATGAGGTTCATAGTTTACAGCAGTGCCTCACTGGCTGCATAATGCATGGAAGCATTCTCAGCATCCAGATGCTGGAATGGCTCATGATTTTGGAAGCTAATCTAAGTATAAAGGATTTTCCTCGTCTGACTGCCTGGTGCTTGGTGTTAGTTGTTTCAAATTAAGATGAGCCTGCCTCATCTCTTGACATCTAGAGATGACAGGGGGACATGCTCCTGACTGGATCAATATCTAAAGGGTGAGTGTCAAGGAGAATGGAGCCAGAATCTTTCAGTGGTGTTCAGAGGATGCAAATATAGGACCAGGTATTCCAGGAACTATACCTTGTACCAACATCTGCTGCCCTGACTCCTGCTCTGAGCAATGGCTGAGGATTCCATAAGGCCAAAGGCTATGGTGGGTTCTGCCAGAGGTGTCACCAGCTGGTGGTGGCTGCTTGACACCCCAAGCCATGGAGCTGAGCAGAGGAGTGGTGGGTTGTTTGTCACAGTCCAGGCACCCAGATAAAATCACTCCTGCATGGTGGCAGGTGCCTCAGGGACCAGCTGGATGAGGCTGAGCCCCCAGCAGGGAGGACAAGCAGGAGGCTGGTGTGATTATGCTCCAAAATGGCTTTGGGCAGCATGCCTAACACGAGGTGGGGGGCTTGAAAAATTGCTTGAGATGTGCAGCCAGCCTTGGCATGTCTCTTAAATGAGAACCATCTCTTTTTGCTGGGATAATCTATCACACTTGAAACGTTCTGGAAGGCTGTATCTTTCCCCCTAACCATCTTTATCATTTTAATTTAAAAGCTTTTTAAAATTATCACCCAAATAAATGATAAGTAGTAACAGGGTAAACTGCTCTGAGCTCTCCATTAGTGCAAACAATGCAAAGCGACTCGTGCTCTATTTACAGAAAATTAATGAATGTAAAAATAAGATGAACTGCACGTCATTCCAGTGATCCTAAGTTGTTTTTCATGCAAGGAGGTTTGCAGCTTTATACATTAGGTTCTGAGACAAAAGAAACATCTCTGCAATATTAATAGTTGTAATGTATGATTGTGTGTGAAGGGAATAGAAATAACATTTATTTTATTTAATGAAGACTAATGAAGTTGTTCTGATCTTGCCATTACAATTCCAACAAGTTTTTCTAATCAAGAAGATCCTGCTTTTTTGAAAGCTAATTTTTCATTTTAAACTTCTGAAATGCCAGCAGAACAGTGAAATGCAAAGGCAATATTGTAGGATGTCAGAGCATTTCCAGTTCTAATGGGAAACTGATGCATTTCAGGGCTTTTGTTTTGGTTTTGATTAAAAGAAAAAACCCTCAGGCTATTCTAGAAAAGTTTGGGTTTTTTTTTCTGTCATGGTGCTTCATCTGTAGACAAACACAGCAGATCCTCTTCAGTGGCCTTATCCACAGCTGGATGGAAGAAGGAGGCCTTTTTCCTGAACCTGATCGGGGCAGGATACCATGCAGGCTGAGATAAAGAATGCAGTGTTGAGGGGCAGAGAGAAGAAAGGGGTAATCACTGAAACTGACTCCTCTGAGGGCAGCAGAGTCAGTACAGTCAGTCTTTGAAAAGTGCCTTCAGTTCTTTAAGCCTGGTTAGAAACATTGGAAAGCAAATAGGACTAAACCTTTATAGGGCTATTCACATTCACACAGTAGTATGGATATAGGGACCCACTTGTCTTTGGGATTCTACAAAAGGAGAACTTGGACCTGGCCAACCATATGCATGGCCGGTAACAGGGAAGAAGGAAATCAAGTGTCCCTTTGGCGTTGTGACACCTAGACTAGCTCAGAGTGCCTGAGACAGGAGAGAAGAAGCTCCTGAAGTGGGGAAACAGTTTTAACCAATATCTTATTTACTTCCTTGGCAAATGAACTAGTACCAGAAACATGCAAGGCGGGGGAAATACAGCTCTGCCCTTTTGCTACTGCCTTCAGCTATGCTCCTGAAAACCTGGTGGGAATGTCCAGGGGGTACTTATTGCTGATGGGGGTCTCTGTCGAGGTGGACCTGTCCCATATCCCTCCGTCTGCCGATGGGTTTCAGATCATGTGTTGCAGTGTTGTTTCTAGAAAAAAAGCAGTGGAATAGTTGCACAGAATGCTGTTGTCTTCATTTCTGTCATATAGATCTTATGCTGTGGTGGTGCTGCTACATAAACCTGCTGTCTAACACCTTCTCATAGCATTAATAGGGTTGTTGAGCCTTCAACATTTTTCACACCTGACAGCATCTTAGAATGCATCAATTATTTTCTTACCTGTGTTCACAGTTTTGTTGTTATTTCTAAACAACAAACAAACAAACCAAAAAGGCAACCAAGCAACTAACTCCCCCTCCCAATAAAAAGAAAAAAGAAAAAAAAGGATTTTTTTTGGATTTTTTTTTTCATTTAAGCAGAAGAACTGAAGTTTTTCGTTGCCTTTATATAAGCACAAAAGTGATAACTACCAAAGCTGATGGTGAAATCTGAACTGGTGAACTGCCATTTTCAGGCCAGCAGGTGTGAGGCAGAAGCAGGACAAGAAAATCTTACTGAAAATAAGATGAAAAATATCACTGCCTCTTAGTGCCATTTCTGTCTGCATTGGTGCACCAAAGCATGTGTAACCATCCACAAATATACACATGTATCTGTCCCATAACATTTCATTGCTGGGTAAAATTCCCCATCCCTCCCTCCAACCTCCCAGTTTCTCTTCATTCCCCTGTTCTCACTGTTAGACATCACCTTTCCTCTCCTCCAGCTTAACCCTGGAATGAAGCCTTGAAGGCGGCAGGTTGGTGAGACCTTTGTACCATCTTCTGCTTCTTTGGTGCTTCTGGAGCAGTACCTTGGCATGCAATGGCTGAACAGGTTCCTGTCATACACAGAAGCCCTGATGTTATACTAGTATATATATTTGTTTTAAAATAGAGACAGGAAGGCTTTTGTCCCTGTGTGCTTTGTGCTTTCACACTCAGCAGCGTCACCCACACATTTACTTAACTTCTTTCTTGTCCTTACACACATCAAATAGAAAGCTGGCAATTTTAATAAGTGTAGACTTTTCTGCCTAATTGAGATTAACATAGACAGTTAAAGCATTAGCACAGGAGCTGAACCTTGGTGCCTTTCAAGAATTGCTCATCTCTTTGCTGGGTCAGGTTCTGATTAGTTGTTTTAACAGTCATATATTTGTAATGTCTTGGGATAGACCTACTCATGCCATCCTGCCCTTCACAGCAAGCACAAAGAACTCCCCGAACGGTGCCCCATGTACACACAAATATGTGCACAGAGACCCATAGACCCTGCCACCCCTTCCCGCTCTGATGTACCTGCTTTGCTGTACTCTTTGATTTTAGCCAAAATTGTGGGCATCACACATCCTTCTGTGGTCAGGAAATGGTGTGGTCCAGCAACCTGCCCCTACAAAGTCCCCTGGCTTCAGCTCATGCCTTCCTGGATGACTCGAGATGCTTCTGCCCTCGCTGCCTTCTAGCTAAAGCAGAGTGAGAAAATTACTCCAGAAGAGGCAGACTTTACATTAAATGTGTAGTGGTTGCTGCCCTCAGGAACTGCTGGGGTGGTGACCTTGAGCAAGGCACCTTCACCTATGCCTCTACCATCCCCAGAAATACACTGTGATTTCTGGAAGATATGCCTGTGAGGAGCAGGGGTGGATTTTCTTAGGGTTTTCTTTTTTACTTTTGTGCTTTTCATGCGTGGCAGGGCATGAACAATATTCTCATGCAGCAGTCACCGCTGGCTCAGGGTGCAGCTGGACCAGGAGGAACATGGGAGGGAGGGCAGACTGCTCAGTGGGGTACTCTGAACACCATTCTGTGCCACTACCTGGTTCACCTTGCTGATGCGTCTATCAGAGACCCACCATCATCGGAGCATTGAATTTTGTCTGCAAACGACAGCCAGAGGTGGCTGGGGCTGCTCTCCAGAGGTAACTCTGGACGGGCTCATAACCCACTGAACCCCATGGCCCTGCTGAAATTCCCAAGATGTAGCTTTTGTCCCCAGCTATCCTACCCCTTCTCCTGCTTCCTTGCCCTCTTTCAGTTTCAGGGTTGTTGAGATCTCTGCTGGCTCTTCCCATCACAATGTATAAAACCCCCAAATCCAGTTTGCAGTGGAAGCAGTTCAAGAAACAGCAGAAGTCATCAGGATCTGAATTTGGCACCCGGGGGAGTGGGGCCCAGCTGTGTCTCCAGCCAGTGCGGCTGCTCCCAGAGCTCGGCACATGGCGGGACTGGGGGTGAGAGCTGGATCAGGAGAGGGGAAAAACACCCAGGGAAATTATTTACGTGACTTTGATTTCTGCACAAATCTCGCCCTAAAAAGGGCACAGCTGTCACTCCATTTGTCAACATCAGCAAGTAATTATGTAAAGAAAAACACCGTTGTACTTTTGACTTTGGTGCTTGTCGTGTCGGCCAGAGACCGATAGATGGACCACTCGGATTATGGGAGGTGATCGCCTGGTGTGGATGTGCAGAGCTGGGAGGGCTCCTCTGGCTTTGGCTAAGCTTGTTGTTTTGTTCCCCACTAATAATAGAGTGAGAATTGAGAAAGAGAGAGAAAATTAGCAGCAGAAAAAGCAGCTCCTCTTTGTTGAATAGACAGTTTAATTTATTCCTGAGCAAAATGTACCTGAAGAATGATAAGAAACAACTTTGATATCACGCTAAATAAATAAAAAAGGGGTTACATAACCTAATTTTCTCTGGGTCTTACAGCGGTTTCTATTTTATCAGCTTTCATTTAACTGGAGCAAAATTAATAAAACAAGAGAAGCAGGGCTACCTGGAATACTATGAGATTTCTTAAAAAGACAAAGGAAGTGTCTGTAAGCTTATTATTTTGTGTTCAGGCCACTGCATGGCAATTCAGGAGGGCTGACCTCCAGAAGACACTTGTGCTGGGTGAGTGCCACTGAAGGCTGGATCCCCAGGTCCTCAGGCTGGAGTTTGTTGGAAGCAAGTGGCTCCACTCTTAACTTCACAGCAGCACTAGGGCTAGCCTAGGTGCTTAGACTTGGTATGTTGCTGCCTGTGTCTTGGAGGTGGGAGAGACCAGGAGAGGAGAAGTGTCCATGTGTGCCTCAGCTGCTCTGAGTGCATAAGCTCTGAGTCCCAAGCTCTGTTACTGCCCCCAAGATTTCAGAGGCAACTGATTAAAACATCAAAATTGTTTACTCTGCCAGCCCTTTAGCCCTTAAGGTAATAATTTCTTCCTATTCCCACCCCCATGTTCCCCAAGAACAAAGAAGCAAAGAAATCAAAGGATGAAATAAACATTTTATATTATATTTATATATAATAAATTTATATATAATAAATTAATAATTTACATTATATTTGTATTTAATATTTTTATCCTGCTTGCTTTAAAGGTCAACCAATACCACAACTGCACCAAGAGGAGATGATGACAGCCTTGTGTCTCCCTTCCTCATAGTGTCTGACATTCACATGCAGAAACATCAGTCTGTCAGCAGTTGAAGACAGCTTCAGGCATGGCTTTAGCCTTTTTGGCTTTGTGTACTTTTTAAATGCTTGGAAGGAATAATGGATAGTTTAGATGTAAAACTCAAAGAATCACAGAATGGGAAGGGTTGGAAGGGACCTCTGGAGATCATCTAGTCCAAACTCCCTGTTAACACACATTCACCTTGATTGTGTTGCCCAGGAAGACATACAGGCAGGTTTTGAAAGTCTCTAGAGAAGGAGACTCCCACAGCCTCTCTGGGCAGCCTGTTCCAGTGCTCTGGTACCCTCAAAAGTAAAGAAATCTGCCCCATTAGAATTTTTGTTTGTTTGTTTTGTTTTGTTTCCTCTTGCTCTGTAGAAGAGGAGGGAGTTGAGGCGGCTTCTTTGAAGCAGTTTTAATTTTCATAAGCACAATTTACATTAATCCAAAGAGGAAAGTGTCAGTACCTGTCTGACTTGCTGGTGAGGATTGAGGAGGAATTGCATTAGTGAAGAAAGAGCCTGCAAAGCTGCCTGGAGTTGTACTACAGCAATATCTTTTGGACTAGATGTTTCTGAGAGGCTTAAACTGCCACAGCAAGAGGGCAAAGGTTCCACTCTTCTATGACTGAAGGTCTGTTCAGCTGCCACATGCACAGCATGTCCTGCTTTTCCACCCTCAGGCTGAGCTTAAAGGCTTCTGGTAGTGAGGAGACCTGATGCCAGAAGTTCCTGGGAGATGGCTCACACTTCTCCCCACATCATCAGCCACTGGTCCTGGGGCATAAATAACTCTTGCAATGGTCTGACATGGAACTAAGCCTCTTACTTTAAATGCATTGTAGCCCTGCTGCTGTAAGTAAACTTGTATATGCAAATTGGACATCAGTAAACAGTGACAAATGTGGCCTAATTCCTCGGGCGTTAGGGATTTACATTGGTATCTTTTGTGCTGTGGAAATGCAAAATGGAAATGGAAAAATAAATCAGCCACTATTAGGGGTTATTTCACTTGGACTTACCTTTTCTTAAAAAAGGAAGAAACTCCCTGGGTGTGCAGCATGCTGAGAGATGCTAGCCATAAAGGGGCAATGGGTGCTTTTGGCTGCTTCCCACAGGGGTTACTGCTTTCGCACCACTCATAATAAAACCTCTGTGTGCGTAGTTCAGTATGTCATTACAGAGTTCCCTTTCTGGCCTGCAGTGTATCACAGTATCACTGTATCACCAAGGTTGGAAGAGATCTCAAAGATCATCAAGTCCAAGCTGTCACCACAAACCTCATGACTAGACCATGGCACCAAGTGCCACATCAAATCCCCTCTTGAACACCTCCAGGGATGATAACTCCATCACCTCCCTGGGCAGCCCATTCCAATGGCGAATGACTCTCTCAGTGAAGAACTTTCTCCTCACCTCGAGCCTAAACTTCCCCTGGTGCAGCTTGAGACTGTGTCCTCTCATTCTGGTGCTAGTTGCCTGAGAGAAGAGACCAACCCCCTCCTGGCCACAACCACCCTTCAGGTAGTTGTAGACAGCAATGAGGTCACCCCTGAGCCTCCTCTTCTCCAGGCTAAATAATCCCAGCTCCCTCAGCCTCTCCTTGTAGGGCTTGTGCTCAAGGGCTTGTGTACCGCTCTCACTGCTTGTCCCACAGTGCCTTACAGACAGGGTTTACAGCAGATATTGCTTGATATTGGGCCAAAGGCACCTCTAGTCCAAAATACATCTGGGAGGTCAAATGAAGCAGGCTGGGTACACACTTCATGTTGGAGTCATGCTGTAATACAGCCACTGCTGCCAATTTACCTTCACTGTGCCAACAGGCTTTCCACCAGAAAGAAGATAATGCAGGAGCATGGCAGGCTGCAGACGTGCTTTGCTCTAGGTTGTGGTGTAGAAATATATTGCAGATGGTATTTACTTAAAAGACAAGTAAATTTTTATTTGTGTCTGTGTGGAATAAACCTAATTAAAGGCTAAGCAGAGTGCTTTCCTCTTCACTTAAAATATTACAATTAGTGGCAACATCTGTGTTGCACAATTTATTATTTGTCTGTGCAGTGTTGTAAAATACACTTTCCCAACATCATAAACTGATGTACAAAACCCCTGCAACTAAGTAATTAAACAACATTAAAATGCTAATCTAATTTCGAGAATGAGAACTCAATATAATTTCTTGTCTTTAAAGTAGCTTTCTTATTCCATTACAGAACCCCAGGGAAGTAGTGCTGTGGGTTGAGCTTGGAGGGAGGGTCCTTTCATCATATATGAAGTCTGGAAAATGCAGGCTGACACTTCAGTTGGGATGTTAGAATTGGAGAAGTGTCATGTGGATGGTCCTGGAATCAACAAGGTTTGAGTGAAACAAGACTTCAGGCGATCACAGTCACTGCCCTGCGTGGTACAGGGATGTTCTGCATCCCTGCCCCTTATGGTGCATGGTGAGGACACTGGCTAGAGAAACAGTTCTTCTCTGGCATAAAATACTATTTTGCCATAGCTTTTCATCCCCAGAAGTTACTTAATACAGAACACAGTGGGAGTCCTCTCTTCAAGGATAAAACTGACTGCTCACAGCATCCATCTACGTTCATCTTTCTTTTAAGGTGGGATTGCATCCAATCTCCCTCTCCTGCCTTGGTCAATGGTTCAAAATGTCCCCTC
Source organism: Picus viridis (assembly GCA_033816785.1). Lineage (NCBI taxonomy): Eukaryota > Metazoa > Chordata > Aves > Piciformes > Picidae > Picus > Picus viridis. The sequence continues at coordinate 11,773,407 of CM066593.1, read as the reverse complement.
CACTTACATCTGTCCTGATGTTAAACCTTCATTGCACCCTCCTGGGAAGTGTGGTGCTTACAGAAAACCTTAAGTCTTGGTTTCTGCAAGGTGCATAGTAGGAAGGTGGAGAGAGAGAGTAGCTGCTCATCCTCTGGTGTCTGGTAGGAGCTTGACACATCCACGATGTGACTCACACCCTCAGGAGACTGATTAAGCAAAGGAATACCTTTGTGTGGATTATAAATAGCCTAAGGAATACATAGCCCATTGTAAGTCAAAGGATGACCTTGATTGTTGTCATTGGCAGCATAAATCAACCTGTGTGCCTTTGCCCAGAGCTGGATCAAACAGAAGCACATGTAAGAGGAGGAATAGCCTTGAGGAGAAACTCCTTCTCTGGAGAATTTCACTGGTGACTTTCCTCTGCCACTGTGTTACCTGACTGCGACTCCATCCTGGTGTCGGTGGCTCCGGATGGAAACGCAGTGTCAGCATGCGAGCAGACCTGCTGTGACTAAGTGTGATCTGGTAAGAATCAGACCAGGCATGCTTAATCTCAAGTGAAGGATTTAGCTGGGGTACAAGGGAGCAAACTTTTCCACTGCTGCAGCCAAATTTATCAGGGATCATGAATTGATCTGAGTCACTGGATGCCTACAGGTACAGCCCTGCTTTTAATGAGCAAAGACAGGGACACATCAATAGCAGGTCTCTTTTAGAAAGACCCATTAATCCCCTCCCCCACTACTCTTAGTCCATGGATACTCAACAGGGGATTGTCTTCTCTCTGTGCTCTTAACCTCAGCTGTGAGGTGTTTCTTCAACTGCTGACTCAAAGCTGATTGATTCCCAATTCTTAAGCTGGCAGAGTATCTTTGTGCAACCCATTACAGCTGCCAGTCATCTAAATTACATAATTTGCATTGATTTGATTAATCCAAAAAAATTTTAGCCACTTAGAATAGAAATTGGTTTTCCATTGCTGTCATGCACATAACACCTGGAGATGAAGGTATGTTTGCCTTCTTTGCCCTCCATACATCTCTGTTCCCACTGTGCAGCTGGTGCGCATCAGCTCCCAGAGCTCGCTCACTCTGCAGTCAGCTGGGCACATTTCAGGGTGTTCCCACTTGTTTCCCACCCAGCAGCAATCATTTTCTTAGTGCACTCTTGCCACTTCTATCAGTGAGATGAAATACAAGTACCTGGTGCTACAACAGAACCACAAGGAGGAAATATTAAACTGAAGCTCATCACCTCATCAGCCTATGAGCTGCAAAGTGTTTTTATACAATAGTTCAAACTCTTTTCCTCTGAAACTAAGCCATTTGTCTCCTAAATGGAAACCTTCTTCTGATGAAGAAATCCAAATTTCTTTTTCCCCAGTAGCTATGCAGAAATGTTATTAAAAAAAATAAGAAAAAAGAAAAAGAGAAAATTGTATCAGTGAAAGGAGGGGTGAGGGAAAAAAGAGAAGAAAGAGCAGAGAGGGTTTTTGTTACAGATGGAAGGTGGGACTGCAGACTCTGGAAAGACAGATCAAATGCCATCCAGATAGATTCCCTCAGTGATTAATTAGTTTGTCAGGAAAAAAAAAAAGTAAATAATCTGTGTTTTTCACTATTTCTTTCTTTGGATCCCATGTTTTGCTCCCAAGGGGAGCCCTCTACCTCTAAATGTTGCAAACTGCTTTGTTCCGGTGCCCTCTGCTCAGTCCCAGGCTGCTCCTGCCTACAGAGAGATCAGGAGAAGATAACAGAACAGCCTTGATGCCTGTGGGGAACAGTTACTGTTGGGGGGATTATCACTTTACCTTTAGTGCATTCTGTTTTGAGGCAGCAAGGCTTTTGCTGTTCAGTTCTTTGCAGAGCAATCTGCATTGCTCAGTGACTTCGGGAACAAACGGCCGGTTTATTATCTCTCATGATAAATATCCGCTGTTTGGGAGGGAGCTGAGGACAGAACAGAGAGAGAGAAGTTGTGATGATGAGCACGGACTGCCTCTCTGATCTGATTTGGCTTCATGCTAGCCTGTGGTGCAGGAAATGTTCTGACTGGCAGCAGCATTGCCAGAAGGAGAGTTTTTAATTACCATCAGGTGTGTTCTGTAGCCAGTGGAAGAGAAAAAATGCTCAATAAAAGTTCAGGTTTTTGAAGCTGTGGGAACTTTGCAGCATAAGTAGATGTGTACACATTGGCGTCAGACCTTGTGACATAAAATATATGTTCACAAGGGGGAAAAAATTGGATTTAACCATTCTGGTAGAAATACTGCTTTTAGCTTGTATTAGGCCCTCTCTAGACACTGCCAGCCTTACCTCACCTTGCAGGTCTGTGAAATGAAAATATTCTAACACAATGTTTGTTGAGCAGATTTGGAAGAAGTCAAATCTACTGCCCCACAAGTCTGATCCTGCTGGCCCTTTCAATCAAAATTCTTTCCACTAGCTTGGGTTCACTCTCCCCAGCTGCGTTTAACAGCCCATGCTTACCTTCTGGAGCACATCAGAGTACCACATCCCACTGAGTACAATGTAAACCAGTATGTTGTTCCCCTGCTAAGAAATCAGCTCCTCAGTCTGTCCTTTCTTTTTCTTGTTCTTTTTCATCTGGTCCTGAGGCTTCCCGGGGCCATGCAGGACAGGTCATGAGTGAGATGCTCTCGTCCCTTCATGACCGGTATGGGTCCAGCACCATGAGCCCCTGAATGCCGGAGCAAACATGATGAAATCTGAGATTTATTTCAGGCTGCTGAAAGAGGACTAGCTGTGCCAATGATGTTTAAGAAAAGCTCTGTTTGTCCTGGATCAGTAGGCACCAAATGCAACCATTCATTCCTGCCCATCCACTCCCTGGCTGAGCAGCCTGGAGCTGACTGCATGCAGCTAGGCTTTTAGGTCATCCAGCTGCTACCAGTTTTCTTGAGGCTGAAGAAACCAGAGTCCTCCCAGAAGCAGGAGAAAGCCTCAATACTTTATTTTTTCCTGGTTTGTCCTGCACCCTTCATGGCCAGATTTCCTGGCTGCCACCACTGGCAACTTTGTATGGGAAACTGGGAGCCTCTTCCTCTTCTGCTCAGGTGGGAAGGGAAGAATGTGTGTCTGAGACCTGTGTTTATAAGTTTATAGAAAACGAGTTTTGGGTGCCAAAATAGTCAATAACACCTGCCCTGGCCCTTAGATGTGTGAATCAGATATCCATAAGGATTAAAAAATTAACAGAAATGAAGCTCTGACACTGGTCTGACTTTTGATCAGCAGGTAGGCAGTGAGCTGCCCTGCCCAGTTCACCTCCCCTCTATTGAGAAGCCAACACTGTGGCTGAGGAAACGAGCATGTGGCAGTTGTTTGCCCCTCTACCAAATCATGGACATGGTTGTGAAAAAAGGTTGGGAAAAGGGAAAAGGGAAAAGGGAAAAGGAAAAAGGGAAAAGGAAGAGAAGGCAGCAAAGGTATTGCTTGTGCCCTCCCAGGGTAGAAATGAGAGATCCTTCTGAGCCCAGAAGAGATATTCTCCTTTCAAGCAGACAGGTATCTACCCTGTTAAATCTGATTTTTAACACAGGTTAAGCCCCAGGGTTACAGGAGGAGAGTAGAAAGGAAAGGTTTTTGGGGTAGAGGAAAGAGTGTCCCCAGTGAATCCCTGTATTTTTTCCACTCTAACTGCTATTAAAGTTGTGTGGTTTTCCCCTCCTCCCTCCATTCAAACTGGTTCCTCTTTACCAGGCTCACATTTGATTTAAAGCACTGTTAGGCTCCTTATATCTATTTTGGATTACCCTGTTCAGACAAGCCTGCAGGCAGATCCCATTAGCACCTACTCTTTTCCTGATTTGGGTGAAGTCCCTTGGCATGACCTGCAGGGTGATGAACAGCTGGAAGTGTAAACTCAGAGACAAGCAGCAACTGTGGCAGCCACAAGCACACGTTCAGGGAACGACTGACTCACCCATGGCGGACATGAGGGGAAGGATAAAATGTCACAAATAGCCAGAAAATGCAATACAGGATGTACCCACTCCTCCCTTCTACTAGAACATTTGCAATTTCTATTTCTCTCACTTTTAACAAGTGCCCTGATGCATTACATGTCTGATCATTATTAGGAAAGTTCCTTGTCTAATTTTTGTTTTCTTCTGTGAAAGCTTTTAATAATTCAAATCCAACCTAGAATATTACTGCAACGGACACTTCATCTTCTCGGCTGTGCAGAGGAGGATCTAGACCCTGCCTTTCTGATGCTGGGCTACTCAAGACTCCTCATTACAAATTATTAGGGCTAATTTAGCTTTTATTAATTCTGCTTTTGCCTAATTTTAGTTTGTAGCCCAAAGAAATTGGCTCCTTGACATGATCCTCACCACAACAAATCCATCAGCCAAACCCAGTCTAACTTTTGCTGGCCATCGTACACGTTCATTTTGGCTAAGCTCTTCCATACACAGAGAATTACCTGCTCCATCCAGACAGCTCTGGCAGCAGTAATTCATCAGGAGATGACTGGATTTCAACATTGCAGGCCACTGTGGTGCTCCATGCCTTGATCTTCAAGTGAGCTGGCGGAGCAGGAGAGGTTGTGAACCTACTGGAAATAAGGACTTGTGCATGCTGAGAGGTATTACGTAATGCGGGCAGACCACAGCAGATTAATCTCGTTAATTTTGTTCACATAAGTACCTGGAAAAAACCATGGAACTCACCCAAAATAATATGCATAGATACATGTATACACAGCTGTATGTAAATCTGATGGGTTTGCACATATTGCAAAGCAAGGAGATTGGAAATGCAAACCTTTGCTTCCCAGGGTTACAGTAGTTCATGACTACTTCGTTTAAATCCTCCCATTGCATAACGGCCAGGAAGAAAATTCACTTTTATTTCTTTCCCTTCTGAACAGTGGGGTTTTTTTATGTCAAAGTGTGATACTTATGACACTCATAATAAGTATTAATTTGTAAATTAATTTTTTTTATAGGCTTTTCCATAGGAGTTCAGCACCGTCAAGTCTGAATGCCCTTCAGAAGTTGCTAGGTGACACTGTCATACCTCAGCCTGAAGAACAAATGAGAGTTGGCAATGTTGATGCAGTGACTGCCACCAAACATCTTGCTTTCAGTGCAACGGAGGGGTTTTTATGTGATTTATTTTTTTTTTCCCCTTTGCAAAGCATTGTAGGTTTGGTATGAGCTGCAAGCAAGCTCAAATTATACTTTTCACTGCTTACGATTTGGTTCGAAACGAAACTAGTTCATAAAGTCACGCGAATCTTCCTGTGTTGTTTTTGTGGAAATCAGGGCCAGTTCACATATTTGCATGAGCAACCCAACCCAACATTTTCACAGCTTCTAACCTGAATGGCATTTATTGAATAGCTGATTCCATCTCTTCCTGCCTGCACTGAAATGGAGAAGAGCTGATCTGAAGGGTACATCACCTTCACATTCAGGAAGACAGGTTAAATCCCACCCCCAGCACTGTGGAGCTAAGGTCCTGTGTACAAACCAGAACCACGGGAGTGCATCTACCTACTTGTGAACCCAGCAGAGCGCAGTCAGTTCTGACAATACGGATCCTTGATCAGAACAAGCCTCTTGGGTTTGTTTTATTCCCTGGATCTTTCCCAGTAGCTGGAACCATAATAGAGCTTTATGGCAGGGAAAAGGATGAACAAAGAAAACACCTCTTGATTTTTTTTCCTCCCACAAAATTTCCCTCCTTTTTTTCATAAAGCAAATATTGCCTGATTTCTTTCCCTCCTGTTTTGAAACAGTAAGGATGCCACATTGACTCAGGGTGTTCACAAGGTGTTTCCAATTGGTGAGAAATGTGTCTTAACAATTTCCCTGTGGGAAGGATCTTGTGGAGCTAGAAAATCTCACTGGAGCTCATGTGCAGCAGAATGTGTGTTTGAACAGGGGTGTCAATGGACTTCCAAGGCTTTGGCCTGGCTCTCTCTAGCAACATTTTTGTGATCCAAATTGGCATTGATTTGAGATGTGTTCCTGTGCAGGGTAAACAACAGCTTAAAGCAGCTGCTAATTAGCTCAGCTCTGTTTGGTTCTTGCTTTTCATGTCTAGATACCTCCTTCAGAAATAAGGAGCAGAAGGAAAACATCCAAGCAGAAGAATCAGAAGGCAAAAGAAAAGAAACGGATGGGGATCATGAGTGAAAAATTAATGAGAAGAGACCTCATTTCACAAGGCTTATATAAAGCAGGCCTCTATCTGTGCAAGGAACAGTGACTCAGAAAGAGAAAGCTGTAAAAATATAGAGCAAGGTGCAAAACTTAGTAGCCTTGGGGAAGCCCTCTGAGATGCACCTATGTTCACAAACAAGAATCCTTTGTTTACAGCCACTGTGGGCTCATCGTTGAAGTTTCTCCCTGATGTTCCCTCCCCACCAGGAGGTCCTCTCTCGGGAGACAGCAGGGCTTTCAGCACTCGCAGAGAAGGTCAGAGAAACTGCTGTGGGTTTGGCATGGCTTCTTTGGGGATAGCAATCCTCCTTATGCAGCCATTTTTCTTCTATTTATTCATCACATATAAATATATAGATGTTTTATATATATTCCTGTGTGTGTATATCTGAATAAAAGTACTTAGCTTCTGGCCAAGATGAAACTCTTTTTAACATTGCTGCTGCCTGATGAGAATTGCCTTTCTGGGAAATTTCTCATTATTTTACAGTTCAAACCCTCAATTAATGGACACCTCCTTTTATGGCCAATTCCAGAAAGAAAAAACCCTTCAGTTCTCACTCCAAATGTTCACTAATTGATACCTGACAAACAGATTCCCTGGAACCCTGAGCATCTGCAAGAGTGCCAGATCAGCTCTGAATTATGTCCCTTGCTTACTTGCCTATTGCCCTGAATGGAAACTCAGGAGAATATATTCTATATTAAGAACATCTCATGCAACACTGAGCTGCTCACTCTCTGATATTAACAGATCTCCAGGTATTAACACAGCACATCTCTCTGCTACTAATTTCTCTTGCCAGTCTCAGCCTTACAGGTTGAATAAAGGCATGGAGGCATCATTTCCTATTGCATCACATAAGCTTCCTGAGTAGCATCATCTGTTAGCAGTCTAATTTGATTGTTTCCAAAGCAGAAAGGACAGCTGTCAGCCACCTCCCAGAACTGGATTCAAAGGTATAATCAAGAAATCCTCTCTAAGAAGGTTTTCAAAGCTTATCACTCTTCAAAAGACTGTGAAGACAATACACTAGTCAATTTACTCTAATGGACAGGTGCAATCAGGTATTTAGTGTCTCATTAGTATTGACTGGCAAGACTTAAAGGAATTTGAATGCCGTGGATGTCACCTGCTAAACTGGCAGGTCATGAAGCCGTGATGAAAAATATTTCTACTTGCACAAGAGGCTAATTCCAGTTTATTTTCCAAGGTGTTAAGTATTCAAATAAAGAATGGTTAAAACTTGCACTTTCTGAACCTCTTCAGATTTCCCTTAAAATATTTGCTTTTAGTTCTCATTCAACCATCATAGAATAGCAAGGATTTCTCCTGATCAGTCTGATCTGGGTTCTGTCTGTATTTGGGACCAACATTTCCTGGCCTCTTCTGACTCCATCACTTCTGCCAGCATGCCAGCCACTGATGAGTTAAAGTATGTTTATTCTTATATCGCTTGTGTCAGGGATTATTATTTCCACTTGCAGACGTGGAGGGCAACCACAGTGAGACTGCTCCCTAGCTCCTGGGATGTATTGAGCTCTGTCAGCATAGCTGAGTGGCACCTGCAACTGATGAACCCTGAGGCAGTGCGTTTATTTTCCTAGGCAAGAGCTGCCCAGGGCTAGACCCTCTTGGGGGACATCAGCTGGCAGGGCATCCTTTCCCTCCTTATTTTAAGGTATTTATGTATTTTGGTTCTGTTTGAGAACACCGCTGCAGAGAGAGAGAGACTATTAAACCATCTGTTGCACAGTTAGGTCTAGCAAAACACAAACTTCCTGCTGTCTCTTTTCTTTCTGTTTGAGCAGCACAGAATCCATTTTGCTACTGGCACCTGCATCTTTTTGACCCTGGACCTCTGCACTGGGGAAAGAGCATCCCAAGAGGCTGGCTCTGGAAAGCTCACATATCCAGCAAGTGACTTCTTAACCTCAGGATTCTAATTAAAAAATGCCCTTGAGTCAGCTCCAAGTCAGGTAACAAAACAAAAATGTCCCAAAAAGCCTGGAGAGGGATGGGTGTTCAGTAAATAAGAAGACCTATAAGACCTTGCTGTGGGTGACAGGCAAATGGTTTCAGCACATAGACCTTAGGTCTTGAAAGTGGTTTTAAACTGCCTATGTACAGTTTATTTTTTTCAGAAACTTTCTTCCTCTTCCCAAAGATCTGATTATTTAGCAGAATTGAAGTGTTAGTGGCTGAACAAAGAAGGAACTCTACACAAGCTAATGACATCTTTTTTTATCATAAATTCCCTGTTTTGACTTTTGTGAGCTGAAACACAGTATTTTCCATGCTGAAGGAATTCATTAGAGCTCGATAAATAGTTTTGGATAGACAAGATATTTCTTGAATGTGAGCATTTAGGGGATTCTGAACAATTGCCTACCCCTTACCAATCTTCAAAAGGATTTTCATTTATCACTGAACAACATATCTAAATAACCCATAAAATGGAGTTTTGCCTGTAAACCATTGACTATCTGCTCTTTGTCAATTACAACTAATTTGTACTTTAGCCTATTTTCTACTTCCCCCCAGGTGATTGTAACTTTCCAGTAGGAGAATAAAACATTATTACATGTAACAAATAGAGCATATCTAAGGGCATACTTTCAATGAAATATATTTCAGACTTTTGATGTTTGTGGTCATTAGCATGAAGGTTAATGATGATAGGAATAATAGCAAGCAATAGCTGCTGAAAGTCTTACAATGAAAGAGCAACAAAGTGAACGTGAAGCTTTTATGAGCTGACATTTATAAGCATCTCTTGTCCTAGTATTTGACTAACTCTGCAATTTCCATTTTGCTTTAAGATTTCTGCATTTTTATATAACTAAAACATTGTATGGAAAGCTGATGTTTTGAAAATGGACTGCATCATGATAAAAATTTGCCCTAAGCCACATGATTGCTGTGAAATATATGCTTTTGTTTCAGCTGATTCCCTATACAGGGGTTGATAGCTAAATCCAGAATATCTAGACTCTAGTGAAAGTGCTGGTTGGAGTTGATGATCTTGAAGGTCTTTTCCAATCTAAATGATTCTAAGCCAATTTAATTAAAAGAAAAAAAAAAAAGGGGGAAATACCAAAGACTTTCCTGCTTCTTGGTATATATAGAACATGCCTCAGTGCCACTGAATGCATTAGAGGCTTTGCCATTGACCCCAGAGGGTGGCAGGGTGCTCCCTCTGGAACAGCACCCATCCCTTCTTGCACAGATTTCTACCCTTTTCCAGCCTGCCTATCAAGTCTAGTATGTGCTAATGAAATTGCTCATTTATTAGAGTGGTCACTGACCCAAATATACAAATGTAGCTCCCCTCCAAAAATTCTGAAGCCCGTCAACAAAAGAAGTCTGCATTTTTATATGCTGTGATTAAAAATCCAGTTTCAGGAACACATAATAAATATAAACCAGAGAGAGCTCTTAAAGATGGGCTATAGCTGATTTCCCTTTGCAGCTTGTCTTTGAGTTTCTCTGGTTGCTAAGATACTAGCAGTGTTACCTTTCACTATGTCTTTGGGATTTGAAGATTTATAGTCTCTTACCCTCCTGTAAAAGTCTCCTCCATTTATTGCATCCATACATTTGCTTGCACCTTTCCTTTCAGAAAGAGCAGGTGGAGAGTGTAGGTGAGATTCTCCATACATATAAAGGCAGAGACCTCCAGTTACTCCAGTGGAGCACTCCTACCTTCCAACCACTTACAATCTGGCCTGGTAAATGCAGCTGCTTTATTTAGAAACTGACGGTTTTGAGGTTGTGTCATACCAGGTAATGAAGAATCTTCTATAAATGCAAATAACTTTGCTAAAAGATGCCAGAATGGTTTTAGATGAGGGTTCTAGTTTTCAAAGTTAACTTCCAAGTTCTGTGCTTGAATACCAGATTACCTCTGTCAAAACAATTTTGATGTCTGAATGGTTTTGTATTTCAGTGCTCTACTGTCAGCCCTGAACCACTGTGAAGCCTCCAGGCTGGGTAAGTTATCTACAGGATTTTATAAATGATGATGTCCATTTCCAGAACTGAAGATTGAGTGATTTGAGAGAAACTCATTCTTTAAAGTTCATCACTTTCACTAAGCGTGATTAAACACTATATAAATTAACATTATTTGCTGATAGAAAATCAAAGCACTTGCCCCCAGCATGCTGACATTTACAGCAGTGGAGAACATTTACACATTTTATGCTTATAATAACAGATGAGGTATGAAATGGATTCTGATAATGTTTTGAACACCATGGAAGTCTTGTCATTTATCACAGCATATGAGGTTGCTCTGGATCCTGACTGTTATTGGGATATATCTCTATTCGTTAGAAGTAAAGAAAAGCTTTACTTCGATGATGGATAATGGATGAATCTTCAAAGGTCCAGTAAGCAGGTTCTCTTCAAGCAAGACCCACTGTAGTTCTAATCTCATTTCTTGGAGGGGTTTTGTTGCTGTTGTTTGTTTTTATTAATAAAGGCTTGGGTGGACAAATAGCTGATGTGCTCTGTGTGTAACTCCTTGCTGCAAAGAGATGAGATTCTCTCTTGAGATGCTCTGCTGTCTTGCATTTCTGTGAAATGATGATATACCACAAATAGCCACTTATGTGGAGTGATCTCAAGAAACTGCAAATTAGTCTAAATTTTAAATGAATGCAAGTCAAATTCACTTGTGCTGCCAGAATATTCCTTTTAAAGAAGCCACCTTCCAAATAAGTATCAGGATCTAAAATATTTATTTGATGTGTTCTTGGACTCCTTTATTGAAAGGTGCTGGAGAGTTAGATCCCTTTGGGCTGTAAATTTTAGCTTTGGTTTTATTTTTCATGCGAGAACCAATAGCTTCAAGCAAAATTCTGGCTCTTTGATGTCTCTGGACTATATTCCCTCCTTACTGTGAAACTGAAGCTTATCAAAAGGAGCAAAAGATCTTAAGAACATATTCCCATAACTTCTATATATGTTCAATTTTTTGGAGAAATGTTATTTGAATCATTGCAGCATTACCTCCTCTCAAAACAAGAGTAAAATCAAAATTATTTTAGACTGCTAAGTGTGGGGCCAATCTTCACAGTCCTTCACACTTAACCAAGAACATACAGAGATGCATGCTTTGCTCAATCTACTCATAAAATATGTTAGACAATTGAAGCCCTGACTGACCACTGGGAAATGGTTGAAAGTAGTTTATGAATTTTGTTTGGAAATCTCCAGAAGGCCTTGGACATGTTCCTGTTCTCCCTTTATCGTTATGCTGCGCTCCTGGTCTTGGTTCTTACTAGTCCAACTGCTACTCCACCCCATGTACACAGTAAGAAAGTGAAGAATCTGCTCTCCACCTCAGATCTTGATTTAGATCATGACGTTACTGGCCAGAAGATGCTTAAACATTGTGAAAGAGGAACCATTCAGACTGAGCAAATAAGGATGTTTGCTTTCGCTGGCAAATGTCTTTAGAATTAAAGTATCAACAAACCGAGACAGGCTCTACTAAAACTTCACTTGAATCCAGCTGATTGTAAATGGGCTCTGCTGACCTGCTTGCAGCTGACTGACTTACATTTGTCTTTTTTTTTTTTTAAATAAAGCCAGTAAGTGTACAGCAGTTTCCAAAATTATCTCTTTGAGGTTAAATAGAATGATGTTAGTAAACCAGAGAGGATTGCAGGATACAGAAGGAAGGCCCTGGGTGTGTTTGGACTCATCTTCCAACGCACTGGGTACTTATTTTAAGTATTTTTTTTCAGTGACTGGGAGTAATGCACTCTTAGCATCTGAGGCTTTTTTTGGTTGCCTACCATCTCATGCAAAGTACAATGCCCAGGAAGACTGAAATATCTGATGATCCACTGGAACAGCCCACAGTACTATAAGCACAGCAGCTATTAAACCAATGCATTCAACTTCAGAGCCCAGCTATGCTTTCTGGCTGGCTTCAAACTCTTACAGAGACTGCAAGCAAAATGGGGAACAAGATCTGAGCAGCAGAAAATATAACAGAGCTCTGGCTCGTTTCTTGTCAGAATTATCTGACGTAGTTGAAGGGATTGTTGGTGGCTCTTGTGCCACCCTTCTGATGCAGGTAATAACCTGTGGCAGAGAAAAAGCCTCCCAGTGCTGGCAACAGTGATGGGTTAAACTGCTTCCTTTCCTCAGTCCCATAGAGATCTTGGCTTGGCATAGCAGGACTGAATGGATGGCAATAAGAAAGCAGCATCTAATGACTTGGTTTCTGTGAAGGCAGTCAAAATTCTGGTTTTGTGGAGCCAAAACCTGACATTTCAGTTATAGTGATGATCATTTGTAGAGCTCTGCTCTCCTGTGGAAAAACACAATAACCGCTTGAGTTCTTTGGGCACTAACGTGGAAAGAAACCTGTAAAGTATGCCTAGAGGTGGGAGCATACTTCAGTAGCTGTACTGGGGATGGTGGATAAATAATCATCACCTTCAATGCTTTCAGACAGCAGACATCTACCCCTTTGATATTTTTGGAAAAATAACGATTCAGGCTCTATTCATTCTCAGTCTTGTTTATGTAGCTGAGAATAATCAGGTGTTATATTAAAGAGCCAGGCAGCAGGTACTGTTCACAGTTGTCTCGGGCACTGATAATTGCAGTAAGTTCCAATCACTGGCAATGTCAAAAGTACTTTACAGATCTTCAGTGTTATTTGGTCACCTCTCTAAATCCCACCCTCTGTGATCATTATCTTCAAGAGTCTCTTTGTCTCTGCATTTATATTTTTACTCATCAGTGCTGCTTACAAGTACCTAATCATGCTACATCCTGCCCGCAGTCACCTTACCCTAAAGCAAACACCTCTGTACTCCCGCATCACCTCAAACTGCAATCAAACAAATGAATTAAACATTGCAGCATCAGCCAACAAAGTGACAAAATATACACAGTTCATCCTTGGGAAAACTTGTTTCTGTGTCGGAGTACAGCACATACCTCTCCACACAGTTTAAAACCTTATTTTGTATTTCTGAGACATCTAAGAGAAGACAACAAACTGGATTCTTCCCTTGACCTTTTTTCCTTTGCCCTTTTTCCAGACCTGTGCATCCCTCTTGCACATTCATATAAATTTGTTATCCAGCTTATATGATAAGCACCCCTGTTGCGTGGCCTGCTAGATAGAGGAGTGGCCTCTGAAAACAGAATTTGCCACTCATGGATGGCAACATGGAAACCACTCCTTTGCCTCTGTTTTTATACTCTCAACAGCACACCAAGTCATAACCATATTGTATTTATTGCTATAAAAACATTTCACATTTTGAAATAAAATGTATAAGAAATTTACATCATCTTGAAGTGCAAAGGAAATGGACCATTTAACATAAAAACATGGCTACAAACTGTAAAAGCTTGATCCTAGGTCTTGTTACCCAAGGTCCATTGCCAGCCAGTGAGCAAACTTTTGAGCAATCTCACACTCCATTAATGATAATCTCAGCTATGCCTAATTCCCTTCATTTTGTACATCACTTACAGCTCTATGTGTGCTCTTGCTCTGGCTACTAGAAATCCCAGTGCCAGGTATGTTACTCAGTTTTGCCTGAGCTGCTTTTAAGTAACTTCTTGAGGAATATGGTTACAGTAATTATTATAATACACAGAAGTTAAATTAGTGTTTCCTACATGGGTTATTAAACAGATCACACATTGTGATAGGTAGTAAATAGCTAAGTTAATTTAGCATGTATAAAAAATGGCTAAAAAAACTACTTAAACCAGAACCAGTGTTAAATTCAGAAAAAGTAGAGATGGCTTCAATTTAAACATAGTTAAGGTTTCATCCCATATTGTCAAGAAAAACTTGGGAAATGGTCTTACTAGCCAACATTTCTATAAGAAATACCAAAGTCGCCTTTCATTGCATTGCAATAGGTAGTGGTGATGGTGACATTTTATGGTTTGTTTTTTTCTTTTTTCCTTTTTTTTTTCTCCCTTGCATCTTGGTGCCCTGTGATACAGACAAAGGTGAATCTATTATGCATATTTAGGCCATTCTACACCAGGTACTTACTGCAATGTGACTAATCTTCATATATTGCTTGTCAAAGTCTCCACTGAGATCTCCATCACCTACTGAATGTAACCAGCTGTGGGGAGGAGCATGATTTATACTTGATTGAATGCAGCAATACTACAGAATAATATAGATAATAGGAGGAAGGAATTGAATTTCTAGATGAAAAAGCATGGACAACTTTAGGATTCTGGAACACAAATCTTTGAATTTGACTTATTTTATCTGTCTACTTTTGTCAGTATGAAGAAGTAGACTCCACTTATACCCAAGTTATCCTGTCAGTTCTTGAAGTTCAGTTTTAGCATTCTTCTACTTCATAAACTCATTTGTCCTTATCTTAACAGTATCAGGTCAAATCACTGCCTGCATAAAAATACTGAGCTTACTGTTCAGGGAAAACAGACTATAGACATAATATTATTATATGAATCAAGTCAATGTATTAAAACCTAGAGAAAGCCTCATTATTCTGCAAAAACCATTAGTAGAAGGTGGTAACATATTTTGCAGGCAGAACTGTAACTTTTAAGTTACTAAGTTCTAACTTCAACAGTAAAAGCTAGAGTGGAATCTGTTGCTGTAAGACTTGGCTTAATACAGAATGAATTCTCTATTACCTCAATAGCATAATAACATTGAAATATCACCAGTACAATTTTCCCTATTACTAAGAAAGGAAAATATTCCTTGATGAAAGAAAGTAATTGTACATTTCCCAGCAACTCTGTGATGTTCATGGAACATTCCTCTAATGAGACAAAAGCAGGTAGATCAAGAAGTCATGTAATGACAAAACCAAACTATATATGCACTTAAGAAAAGTTGCATATTAGAGGTATTATTGCACTACTCCACACACCTCTCTCCCCTTCTGTAGTGAACATCATCATTAAGTAGAAAAATACTTTTTATTTTCTCTATGGTCTCTTTCTCCACATGGGCTGTGGGTCCTGTTCCTGAATGTTTCTTCAAAGTGTCACTGCGCTCACGGATCGCCGATGGCTTCCGTGGCTAAAGTTGTTAGCATTATCTTTAGTTAGTTTGCCACTGTTCTGTCCAGGAGTTGTTATCCTGCTGGGTACAATGGGGTAATGGCCAAAGAAAGGTCCTGCTGAAGGGTCTGCAGCAGTAGATTCTTCCTCTGCCCACCTATTAAAGAAATGGTAGCCTTCTTCAGGTATCTGCTTCCTGAGAGGATTCACTTCAGATGTGGGAAGTCCCTGACTTTCTGTGTCTCCAGACACAGCTGCTGTGGCTACTGGATGCAAAAATGGTGACACACATAAGTGGCTCATGTTTTGGTAAAGGTCTTCATTTGGTGCAGGTGATGCTACAGGTGCAACAGAAGTAGTTAGTATTGTTGATCTCAATTTCTGGACTTCAAGGTCCTGTTTCTCTTTGGGAAGCTTATCTAGCTGCTGTGCTTTCAGAATCAGAGATGCTCCAAAGGTTCCTCGTAGAACAGCAATTACAAATCTGATGAAAAAGGAAGAGAATGGATTGTGTTACCAGTGTTTCCATCCATAACCTGAGTCACATAACACAAATCCCATTGCTAATTTTCCTTTCTTTACAGTCATCTGGTAGACACCTTGTACCTGGTAGATTGAAAGCTGACTTCTGTATTTTTATGCAACGTGGAATTATACACTTACCTTGACCTTTATAGAGTCAACTAGGTGTATATAAATACTAAATAAATAATAACAGTGCCACCTGATTGCTGAACAGATCAAGAAGGATACACAGATGATTGCTAAGAGATGTATTAATTGAGGAGATTTGGATTATATTTATACAGCTAAAATAAGCTAAAGAAGGGCTCTTAATTTGATAGATAATATAAACCCAGACATTAAAAAAACTCATCCTGTTGATTTGCTCAGGAAGCAGTAAATAAAGTGTGTCCTACCTGCCCTTTGCAGGATGGAGAACTTACATAACTATATATTGTGTGCAGTGAGAGAGCACACATCCTCTCTGTGTCAAGTCAGTTTTGTCTGAAAACCAAAGTGTCTTGCAAAGCAAGTTTCTAAGAGTATTTGACCTTAACATAGATGGCCTCAATATGTATTTTAAAACAAGCATGAGGACTCTTTGAAATTGTATTAAGAAATCTGCCACCCTCACATCCTGCTGCTAAATGTATGCATAAATAAGTATAACAAGATTAAAAAGCCTAATGACCTAATTACAGAAAAGGCTTTTTTAAGGCAGTGGGTTTTGCAGGTCTGTCTGCACAAGTAGGAGTGGATAAAAACATACTGAGCTGTGCCTGTGCTCAGACTAGTCAGTCCCATAGCATCTCAGGTCTGGGAGCTGTGCAGTTAGTAGTTGCAGTTGGACTGCTAAGAACACAACTACAGAGGTCATAGGTCTATCTGCGTGGATCTAGTATGGATCACATTGTCCTGTCTTTCACCTCAAGTTGTCCTCTGTATCTTCTGTACAAGTTACAGGTGGACCAGACAAGAGGACAGGGAAAGGAAGGAAAACTCTGTCTTCCATCCTGTCCAAGAGGCATGTGAATCTGCAGCACAGTGTTGACCCCTCAGTGCTGGATTGAAGGTTAGACTGGATGGTCTTCGAGGTCTCTTCCAACCAGATATATTATGCAATTCTGTGAACAGTTTTCACTTGCTCCTGCCCTTCCCACAGTCCTGCAGGATGAGAGACCTGTAGGACCTCTGCAAGGCTTCCTGGCAGACCACAGTCTGCCTTCCAAACCTGGAGAAACATATCCAGTTCACATTTTGAAATCCTCCAAGAAACATAGTGCCTGGCCTTGCCAGGCAGAAGAAGATCCCTTTCTTCTCAGACTCGAGGATTTTAGTACCTTATGCTGTGCTGTTCATGTCTCAAAGCCAAGTTCAGAGGCAGCTTTGAGATGCAGATGCACAGAAGATGCACTCTGTGCCAAGCGCTGCCAGACTGTGCTCCAGGGAGAGCCCGCATGTAGAAGGGACACCGGTGAGCACCCCCACAGTGCCTGCAGGGTCTCCAAAGCATCAGCTATCACAGAAGGCAGCAGCAAAAGGAAGCACCAAGGAAAGCAAGGACTTTAACAAAGTGTCTTAGAAAGAAAGCAGAATCTTAGGGCTCTAACTGGTTTCTGAAGGAGATAGCAGGGGAGCAGGCAACATGGTGAGATGAACCAACTGAACTTAAAATCAAGCACATTCTAACACAAGGTGGTTTCACCACTGCTATGATATTCTGGCACAGCTAAGTTGTAGCAGAAACTATGGGCTGGATAATTTGTGAGCTGTGGACTGCACTGAAAGTGATCTGGGGTGCCTATGTGAAGGAACAGAAGCTCTTCACTTTTGAAAATATAAAGATATAAATCTTTAAGCTCAATGCTCTGTTGAGGCACCAATGATCTTAACCTTGCTGAATTCCCAAGATGGATATATGCATTTTCTAACCTCTTTTCAGGATGTAGCTCAGGGTCAAAAATGACACTGTGAATGAAGGCTGACAGGAAAACAAAAGCCACACAGGAACACAACAGACTGGAAAGAGATGCCCTGCCTAGAAGACAAGAGACCTTGCTGAACTATATGTTGTTTATTCTGACCTGAAGTTATACAACATGAAGTCACAAGAGCATCTTAACTCAAATGGGCAAATACTAATTTGAATAAAAATATTATCTAGGCTTGAAAGGTTTGGTTTTTTAGACAAAGTGGAGACTCAGATTCTAATGCCTTACAGCACTTACAAAACAGATACTAAAATTATTTTCTTGATTCCTGCAATACAAATGTGCTGCACTACTTCATGACAATTAGGAGGAGAAGGAGACCAGGAGGATAGTCAAACAAACTCATTTGTTTCATGGTTCAAGCACACATAAGTACTGCAACTCAGACAAAGCTTACCTGCTAAAACAATGATTAAGATAGTAAGGACCAAAAGTAGTAAGGTTAACATATACATACATGGGAACAGAATCATGTTCTCAAATCCGTTTTTTTAGCAACTTATCAAAATAATTATTCCCCTCCAAATATTATTTAGCCTCAGTTAAAGCTATCTTTAACATAACTGATTTGTTGCACAGAGTAAAACTCAGAAATGTAGAAAACCGTTTCATATAGAAACGTTGTTACATTTGGCTTAGTAATGCTCTGAAATGTGCTTAAGAAACAGATTAAAGCATAGAGGAATATTTCAAAGGCTTGCCTTCTAGCCTTGATCAGCAAGACAACATTGTGTCTATGATAGTGAACAACTGTGTAGCAGATTTGTGCTGCTAAACTTTGAAGCACCCCAGAAAGAAAGGTTTTCCTGATGGGATAGCAAACGCAGTAGATATATAGTGACTCATCGAGGGTTATATAACTGGATAAATTAATGGCTCATGAACTGGAAAGTTGAACCCAGGCATCTGACTTCCACACTGATCACTTATCCCTGTGCAGCACACACGACCAACATATCATATCATATCATATCATATCATATCATATCATATCATATCATATCATATCATACCATACCATACCATACCATACCATTATACACAACATGACTATTATTGTTTCATTGGAATGCCTGCATGTCCACAAAACACAAACTGAGAGGAAACAGTGCAACGTTCCAACCTTGGCAAGAGTGCGATGACTGGGGTAATAAGACACAGTAACCAGAAGGTGGGCTCTGAAAACTGTTTCTCCATAATCCAGTATGGGTTGGTGGGAGGGTTGCAGACCACGCAGACGGCATTGTAGATGAGAGAGAAGATGAGGTAAAACAGCACACTGCAAATCATTGTTACCAGGTGGAACAGGGTCTGTAAGCAGAATTGAATGAAATGACAGCAATGCTTGTGAAACTCAGGCTCTGGGTGTAAGACAGAAGGTTACAAAGACAGGTTGGAAAGTACATAGGCAATAATCCAGCTCCTGAAAAGTACAGCAGGAGAAACAGCTGGAGATTAACCTACAAAATAAGAGTGACAGCAAATGCAGTTCTTTAGGAAACATATTCTCATATACTGAAGTATGTAAAAACTGTGTCCTGTCCTGGTCCAAAGGCACAGTAGAAACAAAATCTGTTGCTGTGCCCATGACGGTATTATCCTGAGGGTAATAATTCTGGCACATTGTGAAATCTCTGTGCATCTGTTACTTGCTTTTTGTGACCCAAAATTCAGGTAAATGACTCTGAAAGACAATGCCACGCCTACACAACATGCTGTGGTCACGAAAGAAAAAGAGCAGGACAGGCGAAACACATACCCATGTTTTCATTTCTAGTGCCTGGTGCAAGAGAATGGTCAGGAGGGAGATGGTATTGATGGAGTTTCCAAAGGAAAACACATCTATGTCAGAGTCCCTGTAAGTCTAGAAAACAGGCAGACAGACTGTGATGAATCTCCACTATTCAGAAGTAAAATTTTCTATTTTTAAAGGATGATAGGAGAATATTAATGACCATAGCACTTACCAAATAAGGGACAAAGAAACAAATGAGGCTCTGATAGAAGGCATCCAACATTGTAATAATAAACGTTGACAGCTTGTATATCTGCAGGAGTTTATAGATAAAAATCATTATGATGGGACACACATCTCTAGTGCAGACATAAATGCTGTCTGTTTTCCTTCCATTCACACCACTGATTATAGCTAACTGGTATCCCTTCATGAGTAAATGCCTCCTGAATAGCTGATTTAGCTCAAATGCTTATCTTAGAACAGGCATTTTCTATGTTAAATAAAAACAAACTTTTGGAAGATGAGATAATCAACTAAGAGTCTTAAAAAAACAGATTTTACAAAGCTCCATCCCTCCTCAATGGATCCCATTCCTCAAAACCATTTTCAAACAAAGCTCTTCCTAGACTTTGGAACTGGTCAAAAATCCTTTCTGTTGAGGTTCATTCTGTTGAAATACCTATATAGTGACAGTTTGATTTGACTGCTGCTGATGTTTAAACTTATCTAGTGACCTCTGGGGCCATTCTTCCATAGAGTGGGATGCATCATTGGAGTGACAGAAGGCTAGGCCTCTGCTGTTTCAATTCAGACAAAATGTCAAAGCAAAAACAATGACCTCTTCAAAATGGTAAAGAACATTTATTTCATGTATATCTGAAGTTCAAGAGCTCCTGAGAAAAAGGATGGAAAATCCTACAGAGATTCCTCAAATTCTACACTCCCTTGCCTAGGTTTTTCAAAATGGTGTTAAACACAATGTGAATCCCTCGTGCTCATCAGTGCTAAAAACTCACAGTCCAGGATAATGAAAGTTGGTATGAGGACACAAAGAACAGAGAATAATTCCTAAATGCCCTGCAATTTTGTGAATCAAAACTGAAGCCACTTCAAGTTTCGCTCATTAACATTTTGATAATTTCCTGTTAAAGATATAAGGGCAGTTTGGGAATAAGTGCTACTGCACTGTGTGTACATGCAAACCCAGATATCTATGCCTGTATATGTGTGCTCCTTGCAAACACACAGGGAGCAGACTGGTTCTCTAAACCTGACAGGCAACTGAGATGAAAAGCATGACATATTTCATGCATGTTTTCTGAGGTTTATTAATACTATTTCATATTTAAGGTAAAAGAACTTAGTAAATGAAACACTTCATGTGGGGTTGTTTACCAATTTAAGTGTTTGCATTTTCTTGTCAATTTTTCCTGTAATCATTTTAACAAGCATTTTTTCTTCAGTGGGTTGAAATTTTTTGAGGCACCAAATCTGAGCAGAATTTAATCTAAACTATTTTACCCTCTTTTGTTATGCTTCTAATCCTGTTTTATTAATTTCTCCCTATTCCTTAACTGAGGAACTTGATAGGCATCGATAGTGTATGCATATATACATACACATATGTATTTGCTCCATCATCTTTTCAGATCAGAAACACCAAATAGGGAGTTGATTTACTACTAATACATAACTTTACTCATTAGAATGCAGCATGGTGATTCCAAACTGGGTTGCTCCATGTATTTAATGGCAGAATAAACCTTCCCATTACATTTTCCAGCTGTGACCAAGCACTCTCACTTCCATGAAGCAACTTTGATCATGTGTTCCTCACCAGTTCTTCTGGCAGCTACAATTACACCTTCTTTTAGTGAACATCAGTAAACTAGAAACCATACATGGACCATTTGGTTCCAAGGAAATCTAAACTCTTCTTTCCCTCCTTGCAAAACCAAAACCCCTGTGTTCCTTTGGCTTATCGAGCAGTTATTTCAGCAGTCGAGACATACCTCTGAATTTTGTCCATTTTTGTACAACTCAGGTAAAACTAGAAGTGTTTCTGCAGAAACATGTCTATCCAGGACTCCAAAGAGAAGAGGTGGCATTGAGGTGAAGAAGAGATTGAAAAATATCATCTGCCAGTAATCTATCATTGTGCTGCCTGAAAACCCACAGAAGAACTGGTACCAGAAGAGCAAGTTGACATAGCTCTATGGAAAAGCAAAGACAAAACCCATTGTTACACGCCGAACTGTGGCTCCCCGCTTGGGCAGAAGCACATCCTTCATACCAATTTGATTTCATTTTTTTTCTTTAGGGCCTGGGTGTCATGAAGCTGCACCTTTCCTGTGGCTTCTCCTTTACAACCTCTTCTTTTCCCCATGCAGTTATCTACTGTTAAAGCTGATTTGGATCCTTTAGTTTGCAATGTATAGATGGTCTATGTCTCCCATAGTTTCACCTACGAAGTTTATGTACTACATTTACTACTAACAGAGACATTATTTCGGTTAATGGTACCATCAGGCAGCTTGGCACTTTTACTCCACAAAGCACTACGTCTTAAGGGTCTACTTCACATAAATCCGCTGTGATGCAGCTTTTTTAAAGCCATTTGATTTCTTTAGGAAAATATCAGAGAATAATTAAGTACACTGTTCACAGCTCTGGGTAGCAAATTTTCAAATCCTTTTACAAACTGGCTGTCCATGCAGAATCAAAGGCCCCCTGCTCCCTAACGGAGCATACTGGCAAGATAATAGAGCAGCAGCAGCCCACTCTGGAGAGCTATTTTACATTGCAAATAAATACCCTTTGGACTCTCAAAAAATATCCAGTCAAGAAAAAAAAAAAGTTTCAATGTCTACTACAAATTTTAACAGTGATGAAAAGTAATCCTTATTCAAAATTATTAAGAAAAACCCAAACAGATACTTTGAATTCTAAGTAAATAGTTTTTCATTCTCGGTGTATTTCATGTCAAACAGACTTGTTTGCACAGTCTTGTAAAAACTGTATTACTATCAGGTTTTTTTCACTTTACATTATTTTTCAATGTGCAGCTCATTTGCATATACATTAAATTTTTAATGAAAATGCCAGATGTGACTGCATCATTACTTACAAGTGGTTCCCATCAAATTAAATGCAAAAAAATGCAGAGGTTTCACAGGCAGCCAATCCTTAGTGCAGAGTCATCTTCTACATTCTAGCACTAATAATCTGCTCTTCCTCATGTAAATTTTATTTTAAGGCTCATGGGTATTATTAATAAAGTTTCTTGAACTACCATATAGAAGGTACTAAGCCTTGAGTCCCTTTCCCCTCTGCAGTAATGCTATTTAAAAATATATTTAGAACCCATATTGTCCTCACTGCTTTATGCAGCACATTATTAAGAAGGAGGCAGCATACTATAAACTTGCACAGGGAAGAAACAGGAATTGTATCTTTTTTAAAAGGAAGCGAGTATAAGCTGGAAAAAACAAAATGAGAATAGAAATCAACATCCACATCATATAGAATAGAATAGGGTAGAGTAGAGTAGGGTAGAGTAGGATAGATAGGATAGGATAGGATAGGATAGGATAGGATAGGATAGGATAGGATAGGATATAGATAGGAATAGGGATAGGAATAGGGATAGGGATAGGAATAGGGATAGGAATAGGGATAGGGATAGGAATAGGATTGAATTGAGTTAACCAGGTTGGAAAAGACCTTTGAGATCGAGTCCAACCTATCATCCAACACTACCTAATCAACTAAACCATGGCACCAAGCGCCCCCTCCAGTCTCTTAAACACCTCCCGTGATGGTGACTCCACACACACCCTTCCATCCCTCCATGCTGTAGACTTAACCTCTGCTGTGATGGACACCTCCACAATTTTAATAATCTTACCACATTTTTGTAGAAAAAGTAAATCACCATCTTTGCCAGACGAGCATAACACCAATGTCCATGTACAAGAAGCAGTTTCTTGAGATGCTTAAACCGGGATATGGCAAAGTCACTAGCCATCACAGCCTTTGGTGAAAAGAGCTCACATTAATTTACAATAATCTCTTTTTCCACCCAATATGATGAAATTTGAATGTGAACATTGGAATGATCTCCTAGTATTGAATATCATAGAAAATAAAACCAACCAACCAACAACAAAAATAAACCACATACAACAACAAAAAAAAAAAAACCACAAACAAAACAAACAAACACAAACAAACAAACAAACAAAACCCCAAACATGCAAGAACCTAGAGAAAAATAGTTGGAACTTTTTACCTCTGCAGAAATTGCTACCTTAGGGAATAAGGAAGGGAGATGCGTGGGAAAGAGTTTTGGGCAGAAAACACTTGTAGATTGTGAACAAAGCCTGGAAATGAATCAGAAACCAGATGCTAACCTGACACTGGCCAGGCATCTGCTAATTTTCCAGGCTTATGAGCAAACACACATTTGTTCATGCATGCTAATTGTTGGCTCAAAACACTCTTTTTTTGGCTGGACACATAATCACAAACTGCATATTAATTTATGACAATAAGGATGCCAACTTGCATTTTGAAGATGACAGTCTAGAGTATAGGGCTGCTGTGAAACTCATTAAGGAGCAAGAGACCATGTGACAAAAGCAGAATGGAAATAAATTAGAGAGATACCTGCATGCCTTCTTGGCCAGATATTCCAATTCCAACATCAGCTGCTTGAATCATGCTTACATCATTTGCACCATCACCTAGAATGGGAAGACAGGAAGAAACAATAAAGGTGCAAGAAAGGGTGACTATATCAGAACAAGAAAATAAACCTAGCTATGCTAATGAACAAAGGCTCTTCTGTACTACCATGCATCTTAACTGGGGTAACTGGTACTCATCATCAGACAGTCATGACCTCTAGGCTCTGATATTGGTTGGAACATTCTCCTTTCCAAGAGACTTGGATCCAGCAGGGCTAAGCCTGACATGAGGACCAGTTGGGTGGTGACATGGACAGCCCTACACCATCTACATATACATTGTTTTGCACGTTTCTGCTTGGTGGACTCCATATGCTCATCATCATGCTTTGCAGTACTACTTCACTGAATTCTCTAAATTACACGATAAATTTGATTGCAGTTAACAACGTAACAAGACAGTTTCAGGAGTTATTCTGCTCGTTTCAACTCGCAGCATTATGTTAAATACATAACCAAATTTCCATGGAAAGAGCAGCAAGATGGTTGTTGACTGCAATGCAGAGGCTGTGAATTAGGTTAGCTGGTAAAGCAAAATAAATGAAGTGGAAGGCTGAAAGCTTCTATTTTGAACTCTAAGGCAAAACAAGAAATCTTAAAACACATTAGCCATTTTCTTTTCTGTTTGGTCCACAGAGGTATATTTTTCAGTTTTAAGTCATAAAAATCAATTCTGCAAGGATTTTAGTGGGATCACTTACCAAAAGTGGAGCAGGAAACTCAAAGTATTTCACATTATTTGGAGGTAAAAAGCAAATGAGTCAGTGCTTAATATCACTTTGGGGATAACTCCATTTCACCGCTTGGGAAAATATGACAGGAAAAGGGCTTTATGAAAAGACAAAATAGTGACTACTATTGACTGCTTTCCATGCCCAGAGCTAGGGCATTCTGGAGGGAATGTGTACACACATTTGTAGTGGCGTGCATGAAAGGGATTGCTGGGAGATTCTGATTTTGGAGTACCTTCATCTTGTGGCCAGATTTACTCAAGAAAAGCTGAAGAAGGATTTCCACATGTTTTTTTGATCAGGAGACTGTTCAATGTTATTTTCCCACTGTATCTTTGTGAAGAAGTAGTCTGTAAAAACTATTCCATACATTTCTATAACACAGAAAGGACTTGCTTCCCCTTTCCCCCGTGAGAATCAGAATGGAGGTACCTATTGACAGGGTCATCACTTGAAGCTGACTCCGGACGAGTTTGACCACCATGCTCTTCTGAAGAGGCGTGGAACGACAGCACAACACTGAGCGGCAGTGCTTTGTCAGTGCCAGGAACTTCGTCTCCAGGCCTCCCTGGAAGATGATGTTCAATGTCCTCCCATCAACCACCAGTCCAAATTCAGGACTAGGCACCTCCGATGCTGAGAAAGATGTTGGGATAATGCCAAAAATTTTCCTCCGTGGTTTTTCAATCTCATAATTCTTCCTTACTTCTTCCAAGGTTAAATCCAAAAGAGATTCACAAGTTTCCTGTGTGAAAACATAAGTCGTTCTAAAAGGAGTTATCTCCATCTCCCTTTACAGCACAGAACCTTATAAAGGTATGTTTGTATAATCCACCAGTGGATTTAAGCCTATCAGACAGACATTAGGGAAAACTGACTAAGATAATAGCTGATTCATCAGATTGGAGATTATTTTGATTACATCATCAAGTTCTCTAATGAAAACTCTGCATCTTATCAGCTAGTTAAGGTTAGCAAGGAAGTACATATTTGTATTTGCAATGGTAAAAGTTCAGATTAAAAAAACCAACAAAACCACAACAAACCTTTTTGTTCCAAAGGAAATGAAAAAAAAAATAATCTAGTCCTTAGATAAATAATGTAGTTATTGCAACATTTGCTTGCCTCAGAAATAAACTGCAGCAGGGAAACAAGAGGTTCAGATTTTCAAAGTTACCTAGCAGCTTTGACAGTTTGGCCTTTCCTAGGTCACAAGTCAGGTGTGTGTCACAGATAGGGACAGAAATACAGTCTCATATTGCCCAGCACTGTGCCTCAAATACAAACCACCTCTTTCCCTCTCATCAAATTGGACAGAAGTCTGCTTTTAGGTGCAAAATGGCTGGAATTGATTTGGCATCAAACACAAACAGTTTTAAGGGGAGATTTGGGCATTTATACCTCTCCCATACAAATTTCCTAATCTGGCACAGCATTGTCAGAGAAAATCCAGAATTATCTAAAAGTTATTTTGCTGCTGGCAAGTACTGGAAGTCCTCCTTCTGTGGCATGGCACTGAATACCTGAAGAACTAATCACTCCCTTCTCTACCTTATCTGTCAGCTATATTGAGTGATGATTCAGTTCTAAAAGGTTATTTTCACTTTATGTTGCATAAGGTACATGTGTAGGATGTTTGCAAGATTTAAATTACACTTAAGTGGGAGGTTCTGGAATCAAACGTACCTCTGACATCTAATAAAAAGCTGCATCTAGCCTGCACATTTCAAACCTCTGAAAAAACAACAAAGAAGTATCATTTTTCTGTGAACAATCCAAAAATTGTAGTGGAAATTCCTGCTTTGCCTTGGATTGTGTTTTTAAATGAACGCCCCAAACTACTTAGTTGTGTTGCTTCTTCCTGGAAGATATTTCATTTTCAGTATTTGGATAAGATTCTGGGCTCAGGGGCTAAAGAGAGACCTTTCCCACTGACGGGATTCAGGGGTTAAGTTTGTAAAAATTAATGGGTCAAACACTTCATGTGTATTATTTGTTTTCGCCCTCTGCTTTTCAGAAGCAGTGTCCTCAGCTTCATTTTGAAAGGGAGGTAACTAAATCTTATTGTGGAGCACCTCCAGCAGTCCATCTTACCACACATATCCCCACAAGCACCCAGATGAGCGAGTGCAGCTTGCACCTGAGCCTGAATCGAGGCCATGCAGGGTGCTATGGAGACGTGCACATGCCTGTTCCCTGGAGTCAGGATGGTCCCACCTGCAGCACCACTTTTCTGACAGACATCATCTTCTAATTTCCATCCTAAATATATTCATTCTGCCTTCCGTTAAAGCAGCTATGTGTATCAAATGAAATTACACATTGAAGCAAGGAAGGTATTCTGTGCCAAATTCCACACCGTCTTTACGTGTTTCCCTATTTCCATGACATTAAAAGAGAGACATTTGCATAGGATTTTATTCTTGTTTGGAGAGCTACTAACCGCAGACAAAGGCAGTTAAAAAGTAGGCCAGCTAACCGCTCTATACAATTGCCTGTCGCAAGAGAAACGGTCACTGTTTTAACTGTGTTTAATTAACCCTCACAGTAGCGAGAGAAAGGCAGAGCTTGTGTGGATAACCCCTTCTGTGGGGAGAAAAACTGGGGCACTGTAGTGGGTTGAAGTTTCCCCCTAGCATTAACTTTGCCAGGCCAACTCAGAAGCAAATGAAGCTGTATTTACAAGCAATATCTACACTCTACAATGGAATGCAATGAATATGTACAAAATAGACAGGATTTACTATATTATACAGGTATTTACAATTAGCAAACAACACGAAAACTCCCCTGGTCAGAGACCAGGGAAGCCATTCCACTGCCACTACCCACTACCCCCTGTTCCAAGAGAGAAAAGGAGTGGGTTAGACTTAGCCAAGGCCAGCCAACAAGCAGGTTATCTCTCCTGAGTGAAGCAAAACAGCTGAGATCAGAAGAGAAGAGGGGAAAATTGTTATGGTACAGCTGGTCTTATTCTAGATATTTATCCAATGAATTTGTTTAGAATAATCTTTTGTTTTCCTTTTTACACCAATAATGATTCATTTACATTTTTCTGCTTTTCTGCTCAAAATCTGTAGCTAAATTTTAAAGGCATAGCCTAAAACTACCACGGGCTCCTGAGACCAGTGACTTGCTTTGTTGCAGAAAGAAGGCCTGTCTTCCATCCTCAACCTCCTGCCTACCCACAGAAAGACTCATCTCGTGGTTCCCTTCCAATCCCTAACATCCTGTGATCCTGATCCTGAAACGGTTGTAACTGCTGAGCATGTACCACCAGTGCAGGCTGTACAGAAAGGACAGAGCAGCACACTTGGGAAAAGGGCAGTGGCTAGGTGCCTGTACCACCTAGGGTGCCTCTAGGGCTGCATGGGAGGTAGAGAGGTCACTAGCAAGAAGATAAAGTTTAAAAAAAGATATTTTGGATCCTGCTTGTGAGCTTAAGAAATGATCAGGGCTGACCTCCCTTTAACAAACAAGTCTGGTTTAACCATGATACCTAAACCCATTTCGCAAAGCCATCTGTCCCATCCTGATGCCTGGAGGGATGAGACACTAGGCTATGCACAGTGGTGGCTATTCTGCCATCCAAAAGCAAGGCATGGTTTTTCAGGTATACTGCTTATGTTGCTTCACAACCTGCAAAAGTCAAGGTTGCTTTTCTAAAGCCTTCTACTTTTACCAGGAAAATGGCATTTATCCACTTCAAAAGCTAGGACTCTATTTTCCCTCTTTCTTTTAGACAGTTTCAGGGATATCCATAGATTGCACAACAGATTGTTCATTGTATTTTAGTGAGTCTTAGATGCTGACAGATGTGCCTTTGAGGTGACTATCCTCATTTTGGAGTGTTTGCTTTGCCTACTGCCTGACCTTATTGCCCATGGAAATTCAGGGACTATCTGTGCACAGAAACTATATATGCCACCAAGAATGTCAAGGAAGTGACTCTGTTTTCAACTGGCCCACAAGAACTACATTTAGGTTTCCAAGAAGGTGAAATGCTGCTTACACAAAAAGATGCTGGATTCAATTTTTCACTAATAAATTTCTAGTTATCCATAATTCTGCTAGGGAACACATGGCTGGAAGGTTCTGAATTCAATTAAATGTACATCTGCATACTTTTGCCAGACCAAACTCACACCTGTACTTTTCAAATGTCTTCCTACAGGTATTGCCTAGAGTTAAAATACCTTTGCAAGGTGAAATCCAGACAACAACATTATTAAGGAGCCAGGCACTTAAACTCCATATTACCTTCTCTCTAAAGCTCACTATTCAGGTAATTTTTGAAAAGAATATTTTAATTTGGAAGAATCATTGCATTTTTGTTGAATAAAACTCTACATAAGTGTCTAAAGCTCACAATCTAAAGAGTTTCTGGCCTAATGCTGCTTTGTGGGTTTTTGGTTGACTATAGCAAAACTGTGCCAGGCTGCAAGACACAAAGAAAGGGAAAGACAGGAAATTCTGTGTGTGTCTCTGTACTCACCTTATTTTCAGTGTTAATGGTGAAGACAGTGTCTCTTTGGTTCAGGAGTTTACAGGAATAGGCAATGTTAACTGCTGTTTCTTGTTTGTCTCCTGTCAACACCCAGATTTGTATCCCAGCTTCTCGAAGAGCCTCAATAGTGTCAGGGACTCCATCTTGGAGCCGATCTTCAATCCCTGTTGCTCCTGGGCAAACAGGAAAAGAAGAAGTGAACTACTTTTCTTTCATTTGAAAATCAAGAGGCTGTTTTCTTTCTATAAGAAAAGGTCTTTGACTTGCAGTCGTGATTCTGAACTTATTAAGAGCTGAGCCAAGGTAATTCCGAGCAAATAAACCCACAGGCACAAGATCTGCATTTGGATTAAGATCTGAATGTGTCAGCAATCAAGTTTTCCTTTCACTCGTTGCTAGAACAATGCATTTCATTTCTCCTTAATAATCCAAAATGACAATGTACTGGCAGAAGAATTGTACTATATGCATTTTTAACATACTGCATTAGGTCTTGTCAAAGCAACCAGAAAAGATGAACTTTGACTATTTAAATGAATGCTATCCCTACTCTCAAGTTAGATGTTTCACCCATCAAAGGAAGAAGACAAGGTACAGGAAGTTTTCTCTTTGAAAATGTGCAAACTTAGAAGCAGATGCCAACACTCATCCTGATGGTAAATCACTACCTGACTGTTACAATACTACTCTTCTTATCTCTTCCACTAGAGGTCAGTTTGAAGATGCTATAAACTGTGATACATTAAAGATAGATATTGATTTAAGGCAAAAGAACATTTTTTGTGCAATAAAGTTTGAGCACAGAGCCTTAGGAGTTGGCAAAGGTAACAGATTCTGACAAGATCTACATTTCCTCTTATATGGTTCTGCTTATGCCATTTACTGTTATTACTCTAATTTTTTAAATCACTGCAGAGATTATGAGAAGCCATAATGCTAATAGCTTGCAATCACAGAAATTCAGGATAATGAAGTTTGGGCACAGATTGGATTTACAGAAAGAGGAGACTGAGGCAATTCTGAAAATCAGTCTTAAAAGAACAAAATGTTTGGGAACAGAAAAGAAAGCCTTGAAGTGATCCAGAATTTAACAGAATAGTGTTATATACAGTGGTGATGGATGATGCACAAGTGCCAATGGATGTAAGTTTAAACATGAAATACCCTTTTAGAAAGTGCAGAAATCTATCATGACAATGAAACAGCATCAGGAAGTCACTAGCAAAAATACCTATCTGTTTAACTCACCTGGTTTTATAATACAGTTTACTTACCAAAATTCCCTTGGAATTTGAGCTCAAAACTGAAGTTAATTTATAGTACTTTATAGGTTTATCTAAGGACACAGGGACATGATTGGATTATGGGAACTTCATTATCTACTGTGTCAGCAGAGGCACAGTAATGACTGAGGTACATGTTCTGTACTCTGGGCACATGACAGTTTCTGCACACCTTTTCAAAGTTACTGTACTAAAAATGCACAAGATCTTGTTGAGACACTGTCATTGGGCTGTATAGCCTAGCCCTGAGATTTCCAAATCTCAGAGGAAGACTTTTTGATATAAATTAGTATAAGCTGCTGTCTGACTGCCAAGAATATCACAGGAGAGCAAGCGATACTTCACGCAATGGTGACTCTTATTTTTAGCTACCCAGCAAGGTGAGCTTGGTCTCCAGATGCTGCGCCGTCTCCATTAGCAGCTCATCTCTGTTGTCAATTGCAGCTTCAGCCTCCCGACGAAAATTGGCCCATTTTTGAAAGTCATCTTCGTTCAAGACCTGCAGAACACAATTTAAACAGCTCATTTTAAATTTAAATAAGAGAAGAATGCCAACATTCAGGATCACAGAGACTTAACTCTTATCCAGGCCAGTAAAGTACTGTGTCATCTTTAAAATAACACAAACTTTTCTGCGAGAAGACTGCAAGAACAAGTAGTGATGAGAGAAAGAAACCTGCCTTCCTGTTTGTATAAATGGCCTGCAGCTGAGACTTAAAAATGTGAACTGGAGAAATTCTTGGTCACACAGCTAGGACTCTGAACTGGAACACAGAGTTCCTGCAGGTTGCTCTACATTTCTCCAGAGCTTGGATATGACCTATCTGTTGCACGTAGACGACTTCTGTACTAATGCATCAGGCTAAGATGTACTAACCCAAGCTGAGGGCAAGAGTTTTGAAAGCTGAATGCCAAGCAGAACAGAACAAGGTTAGATCCTCTGCAGACTTTTTATTTCTTGCTTGGAATCACTGTAGAGAAGGTCAGCTAGAGTTACTATAAGAGAAGCAGAAATGAATGTTTTGAGGCTGACCAAAAATCCATCATCTGCTTACCCTGAGGAAAAACAGGAAAAAACCACTGCAGAGCAATCAAATGGGGGACAAAAAGATGGGCTGTGTCTGGCTTGTTATCTGAAGCAGAAAGAATCATAACACTTCCAAATAGGTCTACTGACACATGCAGAGCAAAACTACATAAGCAGCTGATGCCCTCCTACCTTCTTAGCTATGCACAGAGTTCGTAGGCCATCACGGGCATAGTAGTCCAGATGCTTCTGTGTCTTTTCTTTTATTCTTTTTGTTCTCTTCTCTGCATTAATGTCAGCTGTGGAATACAAGGAAAAGTTTTTGTATATTAAGCACCGATAATTTGAGATCTAGTGGCCTAAGATTAAAAAAAGAGTAGGTGTTAGAGAAAACTGGATTCCAGTATAACAGCAATTCCTTTAAAAGCTCAAAACTCCTGGCTGTGCATAAGCTGAAGTCTTGCTAAAGAAGCTTTTTTCCTATAAGATAAGATTACTTGTGGGTTTTTGTTTGTGTGTTAATGTTCTAGCCCTCTTGCTGACAAGTTGAAATACAATGGTCGGGTCCTTATGGCAGTTTTATTGCACAGTACACAATCCACATGAGTTAGCACTGTCAGTGAATTTTAATTAGCTCATTCCATATTCTGAAGTGCTGCTCAGGTTAAATAAATACCTCTGTTCTGATCTGCAAGGATAGAGAAAGCTCATTCTTTTTTTTAATTCTCTAAATGCCTAAATATAGTATTTCACACAGAAAAGAGTACTGCAAACTTTTTGTGCTTCCTTACAGCAAACACAAGGGAAATAGCTTCTTGGCTAATTACCTCTTGTAGAGTCTTCCAGCAAGTCCATTATAACAGAGTCAGCTCCTTTTGTGTAGACAACAATCTCCTTGGTTAAAGGGTGTCTCACCACTACAGACATCCTTTTCCTTACTGAGTCAAATCCCAAAGTGTAGAGAATATCAAAAGTCAGAAGCATGCCTTGTGGCAATCGTACAGTCACCTGTTCGGGAGTTCGGGACACTAAAGTGAAGCTATATGCCTGGGCAGCATAGACAAGCGCTGCCTCATCTGGACTCTCAGCCTCGTAACAGAGGTCTGTTGGCAATGAACTGCTAGTCACAGACTTAAAAACCTCATCCAAGGAAGCACTACCAATATCTGTGCTGTCCTTGCCCTGGACCTCATCGCCTCTACCACTGGCACAGCAGTCATCATCATTGTCACAGCAATCCAGTGCAGCAAGACGCTCCTCTGTGTTCTTTGCACTGAAGCTGGCACCTAGGTCTGAACTAGACTGAGAAGATGAAAAAGACTGACTAAGGCTTGCTAATTTTAGCCGTTGAAATATCTGGTGAATCTTCTCCAGGGTGATTCCTGAAGGTTTGATTGGTGGTGGGACAGTGACCTAGAAATATAAGAGAACCTGTAGTTAAATAAATGTAAACTACACAGTACTTTCCAAAGCCTCAGTATGTTTTTCTGTATACAAATGATGATAATTAGAAAACCAATTTTTTTTTCTCTCCCCTATGTAGCTGTGGTGGTGAGATTCAGTGGGGGAGCCATAGATGGGTTACCATACAAATTTGATGGAGAATTGTATCTCTACCTCTGAAGCAGAGATGTAATGAAGTCCCTTGCAATTGTCAATGGCCTGGCAGATCAGGGAAAATCCACTATGTTTGACACACTGCAGATGCTGTGATAGTCACAGCTACTCATCAAACATAAAAACCCACATTAAGAAGGGATGTACACAGGCAGGGTAACAATAGATAGTTCATAAAAGGTAAAAAGATTTAGAGGAGTACTCCTAAACAAACTGTTTATCACCATTTTGGTTGCACTGAACACGGCTTTATGTTGTTAGATGAAAGCATAATCAATTTTCCCCATATACTTAAAGCTAGATTACCCTTTGTCTTGGCTTGGTAACTGTGGAGACCAGGACTGTGTTGCAGATGGCAAGGGCAAGAAAGAAATCAGTAAGGGATGTGGAAATATTTGTATGTATAGAAGAAGAAAGATTTCCAGTCTGGAGTGCAGCTTCTCTCACTCGCCTCAGCAGCCTGCTATCAGGAGTCACATCCTTTTCCTGGAAGAAAAATTACTTGATAAGGATTATTCCCATTTATCTTTGTCCTCAAGGAAGAACTATCAATTTGACAGCTTCTTCTTGCCTCTTACTGAATTTACACCTAGAATTATGTAAGCAAATGCTTTTCGTACTTCTAGGGGAAAAAAAGGATACATTTCTAAAAGCTGCATAACTAGATCATTAGAAGGAAATGCATCTTCAAATAGATGATTTTAGATTATTTGGGTTTTGAGATCCACTAGAAATCAAAATTAATCTACACTGTATCCTCCAACTTTGAAACTGCTGACTGCTGAATTAAAGGACGCTCCAGATGGAAGCAGACTTGGGATCTCCCATTTCAGCGTGGTAGCTGAGCCTTATTTCAACAAGGCTTACAGCAGTGTTACAGCAGTATCACTTTTTGCTTCCATTTTTCTTTGCACCCAGAAAGGGAAGCTGTTTCAAATTGTCCTTCCTCAGTTCTTACAATAAATAAATAAATACATACATACTCCATTTGTTCCCGAAATGTTACTGTAATTTTACTACCGCATTCTTTCTAATCAAACTTAAATTAGCAAGCCAAACTACTTAACAATGTCACTTACTTACAATTTAACTTGATGTAGGGCTGTGGGAGTACTACTTTTAATGGAAATTTCATGTTAGCAGAGTCTGGTTTGGATTTAATTCAGGGCCATATTTAACAAGAGCTTCCAAATTTAAAAGAGACTTTCTTGTGAGCCAACACTTTTGGATGCCTTCTTTAAGAAACTGCCAAAGTGATTTTTCTGCTTTCTAGTTCATCTCAGCTACTACCTTCTCTTTCAATCTGGCACAGTTTTCCTATGTCCCCTAAATGTGCAACAGAAGTCAACCAACCACCTTCATGCCTGTGTTGTGTCGAGTATGCTGCATTGTAACTACTGCTTGCTAAAGTAAATAGCAGTTCTTAAACCATCCTAATAATTGCAGCTAAAGCTGCCCATTTTACAACACAGACCTCAACTGTAATCCAAAGATGGAACAAGGCTTTACACTTTCTCTGCTGCAGGAGGCTCTGGCTCAGTGTTTTCATGCCTTTTTTTTTTCTATTTCACACGTAGGGAAATGTTTGAAGCATAGATGCTGTCCTTTCTCTAGCAAACTGACACATACTGAGGATAAGCCTGATTTCTCAGTTATCTTCTCAGGTGTCTCTAAAGGAATCAGAGGCAGAAAAGTGAAAGCTGTCATTCTTTAGAAATCCCTTCACAATTTTACGCTGCAGCAGACAGGTAACTCTGTTGCAGTACTGTTCATTGCACAGCTAGCAATCCCAGATAGCCTAACCGGACAATCCTGATGAAGAATGTATGTGCGCAGACACAACTGTGAAATCAATTATGCTGAGAATCATATTAAAATCAAAACATGATCAATTAGAGACTCTCTGACTGCTTGCCCACCTATTCATATAACTTCCTCATGCATTACCACAATTAGAATCACCATCACTAAATTATTACATGTGGATCTCAGCCTCTCCTATCTATCATCATCCCACACAATTTCTTTCATATCTATATACTTACTATCTGCCTCTAGTTCCTGCTAAAAATGACAATGTGTTAGTGCATGTTCCACTTTAGGAGAAACTTTCTGAGGTAAAGATTTTCCTCTGGAAAAATGTAAAATCTTCTAAAGCCAAAATAATACAAAACCCAACATTTATCAGGAAAGTTTTTCTCATTTTCTTTTTCACATTCAGTGAAAACAGAGCTGGCCTGAATTTCCAGACTTAAGGATCTTCAGATTAAAGAAAAACAATTAAAACAATTCAGAGAAACAAGTCTGTTCTTTGGCCAGCCTGAATACATATAAAAATGAACAAAAAAAGATAATTAAATAAAGTAGCATTAATGATGATGATCAGTTAAATTTGCCATCTTTTTAGTATTAGCAACTGTTAGTGAAAATGCTGATGTTATAAAATGGTTAGTGACATTCAGTTTTTAAGATTTCCTCTTTAATTTCATAGCATTTCTTTTACTTGATGGCACTAAAATCTGATGGCAATAGGACAATTGAAATCTTCATGAAATACTTCTAATGGGCAAGGCACTATTTATTGGAGTTATTACATCTAGAAGGAAACGTGTTGTTGTGATCTTAATTCGTAGGAATACCTATAGGTACACAGAATATATGTTAAATTTCTATCTTGTTACAAAGTTGCTTATCATTCTGTATTTTTCCTACTCTACTAAAATCGTGGTATCAATGAGATTGGAAAAGACCTCAGAGATCATCAGGTCCAACCTATCGCCCAACACCTCATGACTAACTAAACCATGGCTTCAAGTGCCATGCCCAATCCCTTTTTGGACACCTCCAAGGAGAGTGACTCCACCACCTCCCTGGGCAGCCCATTCCAATGGCAAATAATTCTTTCTGTGAAGAACTTTCTCCTCACCTCGAGCCTAAACTTCCCCTGGCACAGCTTGAGACTGTGTCCTCTTCTGTTGCTGGACACAGTCCTGGGCCACTGGATGTAGGTGAGTGAGGGGTTTGGATGTTCCTCTCCTCCTCAACCATTCTGTGATTCTGTGATATCTGTCTCCATCCAGGTTTCTCATAAATGTTTATGAAATGAATAAATCAGTCACTATATTTCTCTCTCAGACATCTCAGGAGGTTTCTGAAGTAAAGACTACACCATTCGTTCTTTTCCATTCCATGTAAAGCCTAAGACATACACTGACACTGCACATTTTAATGGTTATCAACATAAATACTGTAGACTTGGCAGCAACTCTCAATTCTAAGTTTTTGGAATAGCTTGAGTTTGTGTTCTAACAGATCTGTTCAGCTCAGTCTCTAATCTTCCAAGTGTAACTGTTACTAGATAGATTTCTTATCTCTTTGTCTTTATGTTGAGCAAGAATAGCTTGCTAATGATGACAATAAAATAGAAATTTGCAATTGTCTAAATCTTGGCCAAGTTCTTACCCACTGAATAGATATTGCTATTGAAGTTTTGGAGGATGTAACTGGATATAGGTCTCACAATTTCTGATGAACTGTGTAAATGTTATGTTAGGAGGCTCCTGCCTCCTAACTGCTATGACTCATGAAGGCTGTGGACAAAAAAATATTGGAAAGAACAAAACCAGAGGATCAGACCTGGGAGTTAGGTTCTACGTCACACCTGTGTTCCTTTTACTCCAGAAAACACAAGCAATGTTGCTTAGTTATTCTTAGGATCTGCAGGCTCCAATTTAATTAACTTTACCAAATGCCATGAAAAACCCATTGTCCTCATCTCTATCTCAGAGACACACTGAAATGAACATGTTAATTGATGAGAGCTTCTCAGATTTCAGCAAACCACCAAAACTTGTCAAGCAGAGAGCACTCTCACAGACAAGCTGAAATACATTCTGTAGCTGCCGAGCATCCTAATTGCAGAACTGCTCAGAATGCTGAGACAAAGTGCAAATACCCTGATTTGCAGGCACAATCAATTACCACTGCACAAATGCACTTAAAATACCATATGCAACCTGCTTCTCACTGATTCCTGTAAGGTTGATTGAGAGTAAGTAAATTTTGTGATTGGTGCATAGATAATTTTCCTTTAAAAACTGTTCAGATATAAATTTGACATTCGTAAATGATTATCTTTTGTTTGGCACAGCTACTTCCCAATTAAACTCTTTACATTTTGTAGGATACCATTATGTCAAGCCTCCTTGCTTCAAAATGCTTTTCTTGGCAACCCTTCTGACATGCAGGTGCTCACAGCAGATGCTGTGATAACCCTTACCCAAAAACCACTGTGTCTTCTCAGCAGTGCAAAGTTCTTCAATTTTACTGTTACCTGAGGCTACCAGTTTTCATGAACAGTTTCCAAGTGGCTGGCACGTCAACCCTTGGAAACTTGACATTTATTAAGAAAAAAAGCCAACAACAACAAATTGCACACTGCCAGCTACAGGCCTTTGGACTTTATGTTGTTTATTCTGTAAAGACTTTTTTTTTTCCCCTTCCCTTGGATTTTGTTGATCTGAAAAAGCTGACCCTGACAATTTACAGTGAGGATTGTGTTTTGCAATCATTGGCTGCCACAGAATACTTCAAAGCTTTTATTTTTGCAGAACTATTCATCCAGAAGAGCTCTGCAAGCCTTAATCAAGTCAAATAGCAGTATCTGTGTCTGCATTCACACACTGTCCAAAGATGGATTCTTCTTAAGGAGCTTTGACTACTGAGATATGTTCAAGCCCACAACACTGTGTAACTGGAGTACTCAAGATGCTCCAGATTTGTAGGAAAGTACAAGTGTGTCAGACAAGGTGATAGAAGTTCTAAAGGGCAGGAGCCATAAAGAGAGAAAATTTTATGACACTCCTTTTAGTGATAGGCAATTGGCTTGGCTGATAGAGAAGGATACTATTATGCATCATTGGAAGGATATCACCACACAGGACAGCCTCTGGACAACATAGAAGTGCTGCAATTTTTAGTATGTCTTTATATTTATCATAGAGGTTAGATGATTTATTCAGCTACAATGACATCTAAAAGTAACTAAGGCTAGGTATTTCCATGACAGGAACTTAATCTTTCTCTACAAAGCAGATACAATATGTTTGATATTAGTCCCTCAGATATTGTTTTTACAGTGGAAAAAATTGCAAACCATGGCAGTTTATTTATAGATGAAAATGAAGAGGCCTAGCAGTAAAAACATACCGGGGGAATATACTTTCAAGAAATTCCTTTATCACACTGCAAAAAGTCATGACCCATAAGAAGTTTTTGGAAGTCATCACCCATGGTTTTCTGACTGAGCTGAAAAATTCTAGGATAACAACTGACAAAACTCTTACATTGCAAAAGCAGGAGTCTTGAATGATGTCTGCTATGTGACAGAGGAACTGAATGAGTAGAATAGAATAGAATTAACCAGGTTGGAAAAAACCTTTGAGATCATCGAGTCTAACCTAACATCCAACACTACCTAATCAACTAAACCATGGCACCAAGAGCCCCATCCAGTCTCTTCCTAAACACCTCTAGTGATGGTGACTCCACCACCTCCCTGGACAGCCCATTCCAATGGCCAATCACTCTTTCT
The DNA here is from genome assembly GCA_033816785.1 of Picus viridis. Taxonomy (NCBI): domain Eukaryota; kingdom Metazoa; phylum Chordata; class Aves; order Piciformes; family Picidae; genus Picus; species Picus viridis. Next base: position 11,734,441 of record CM066593.1, on the reverse strand, counting down.
GTGAAGAACTTCTTTCTACCATCCAGCCTAAGCCTCCCCTGGCACAGCTCAAGACTGTGTCCTCTTGTTGTGGTGCTGGTTGCCTGGGAGAAGAGACCAACCCTGACCTGGCTACAACCTCCCTTCAGGTATGTAGAGAGCAATGAGATCTCCCCTGAGCTTCCTCTTCTCCAGGCTAAGCAACCCCAGCTCCCTCAGCCTCTCCTCACAGGGCTTGTGCTCCAAACCCCTCACCAGCTTTGTTGCCCTTCTTTGAACACATTCTAACAAGTCAACATCTTTCCTATGAGGCAGGCAGGATCTTACAATACACTCAAACCTGCAGCCTCCAAAAAAACCAAAAAAGGCATCAAGTCAAAAACTTTGCCAAGGACAACTGCAGTAAACAAAGTTCTGAGAATTCAGTATTTATTATATTCTAATTAAAAAATAAAAATCAGGAATTGAAAGGGTTTTCTAGCTATTTACTCTTTTAAACTGGAATGCAATGTCCATAAAATTCTTGTCTGAAATGTCTGTTAAAAAACTTTCAAGAAGAAGGAGAGAAATAATTTAATTTGGTTAAGTTAGATTTTCAGGGGAAGGCTCAGATCTAAAATTCAAAACTAAAATTCAGATTTTCCTAGCACTGTAATGAGGACAGCAAATACTCCCAAGTCAGTACTCCAGCTGAGGACATGTAGCTACCAAAGGAAGACAAGGCTCTTCAACACTTACAGGATTTAAGACCTTATCCTGACAAGCCCTCTTAGCTTAATTTCTATTATCTTTATGTGAAGTGCTGGATTGTGGGGTTTTTGTTTGGTTTGTTTTTTGTTCTTACTTGAAAAACACACTATAGACACAGGAACAAACTCCCAGGACTGCTCTGAAGAGTACAGCCTGGATATTTTCTATACAATGGGCAGGGGTGGCTAAGCTTTGTTTAAGAGAGACAATATGTTGCAGTGCTAGTAGCAGAAGTAGTTCTTGGCTTTTCAAGCTGTGTTCAAAACTCAGACTTCAAACATGTAACCTTTTCCCTGTCATCATCTCACAGGAGGACCTGTGCCTCCTGTTTATGCAACAGCTTATGTCCCTAACTCCACTTGTACAACCCCAGTCCAGGATCCCCAGCTCATTTTCCCTGGCATTTTAGTGTACCACAACAGTACAAAAACCTCATTCCTCTTTGTAGAAAGTATCTCTTGCTGTTATGAATCACAGCCTTAATCCTTGGGCCCCAAATGAATCAAGCAGCCTATCACAAAAACTCACCTGTGTGACCCTACTCTTCTGCTATAGTCTTTGATAGACAGACCCAGAGTCCCAGACCCTTACCTAGCTCATCCCTTACCGCAGCCTGTGTACTGTAAGCAAAGATCTCAATGTTTTGTCTCCCCCTTCCCTCTTGCTGCCCCAAGGCTTGGAGTTCCACATCCTGTTGACTTCTCATCACAAAATGTCACAGAGAAAGGAGAACGTAGGAGGCGTTAGGACAGTCTGTTCGTACTTACAATGGTACTGCTGAACGCCACTTGAGACCGGTTGCTGTCACAACGACCGAGTGACCTGTTCCTCGTATGCCCTTGAAAATGAGCCCTAGCACTCTGGGACCTCCTTAGAGGTCTCATGGTCCTCTGTTTGTAAGCAGCTGGCCTCTCAATATTCATGGGAGGAAGAGTGAAGCTTTGAAGTTTTGCAAATTCTTCATCGTCTAAATCCAACTCTTTGTGGGTTTCCAGGCGCTTGGCTGAAAAAAGAGAAAATGGAAAGTTTACCTCTTGCTCTCCTCTTTGCATTGCTCAGGAGGAATATATTGGCTGGTTAAAAAAACTGAAACAAACTAAACCAAAGCTGAAACACACCAAAAGCCAGCACCAGAAAAACCTCTCTATCCACTTTGCCAACTCCCCCTCTCCAATGTTTGTTATTGCAAGAAAACAAAAATGATTAT